>CM024701.1:10040924-11331588 GCA_014182845.1 Corymbia calophylla | reverse complement strand
ATTGCATGACAGCGGCAATTTGCTTTCTCTAAAGAACTAACTCAAAGAAAAGTACATGAGGAGCTTCTTTCTCTGGGACCGTAGAAGACAAATCATCCTTCTAGCCACCATCATACAATTTATAAGTGACGGCTCTGGTTTACTTTCTCTGAAGAACTATATCAAAGAAAAGCATATGAGGAACTTCTATTAGTGGGATTGTAGAAGATGGATGTTAGGATTCAGCACACAATTATAAGAAAATTGAGAATAAAAGCAAGAAAGAGAATTTGAGACACAATATTTTATTCTAATTAATCCTTGAACTAAAGCTATACCTAGCAGATGATTTTATTATAATTAGCATCTCGCACCTCTCTATTACGCGTTTCAATTATAAGAGAGATTATATATAATCATAAACTATTCATGGGTCCAAGCTTAAATTATTAATAAAATATGGACTCAAATTATAAAAGCTCTTTGGCGACTTCGTGGCGTTGCTCTGTGCTATCTTGTCGATAGGGAATATGAATCACACCTCAATAGAATCAATATGGACTTTGTCATAGATATTATCTCAAAGTTAGACATGTTAAGCGTCCATCTATACTAATGCGAACTTTATCTAGCAAGAGAACTAATCACAAAGCTCCTCAAAATAGGTATTATTCAAATTGATAAATCACTAAGGGTTGTCTTAGTGGCTACCTTTCCCAGATGGGAAAGATAGGTGAATGATTCGATATTGACTTTTATATTTTGCAAAGAGGTAGGAGAAAAGTCTGAAAATGAAATGAAAATTAGAGTATGACAGATAAAAAAAAACAAAAATTGATAGGCATTTAAGTAATAATAAAAACTCAAAGCATAAGGAGGTGGCATTAAAGTGCGAGTCGGATGCACAAGTCTGAAATCTTTTAAAGCCCCTTCACGTACAAATAAATTTAAACCTAAATAAATGGATAAATGGATCAAAGTCATGAACTTCGTCCTGCTACCTGTTAAACAATTAATTTTTCCTGAAAAATTAAGCCACTTATTGGACAATGCGAAAAATGTTCGACATCTTATGACTATCGTACCTCTTGCCAGAGGAGCATAGGTAGGGTTTTCGGCCTAGGCATGTACGCTACCACATAAATTGCCACTTCAATTTTCTCGGGAAAGCTCTCCACAGCTAGCGAAATCCAATATCCTCCATAGCCGTGGCCTATCAGTATTACCTTATCACCCCGAGGAAGAGAGGCCATCAATTCCATTAGCGGTCCGACGAAGTCATGTATTGTATGAACCGGGCCCAGCCCTTCTGATTTCATGCTTGTGCTGCCTAGATCTGGGGCTGACTTGGTGGCCGGCCGTTTTGAGCCGCCTCGCCACCTTGTACCAACGCCAAGCTCCAATTCTAGTTCCATGGACCAAAATAAAATGTCTCTTTTTGTCCATTTGAACATGAAGAAAGCCTAAATCACATGAATTTACTCCAATGGCAATCTTTTCACATAGGAAAGAGAGAGATGAGAGGTTCAAATCTTAACATTTTCGGGGATTGGGATGAGGACAATTTAATTTCGTATGTGGATTTTGACTCACACCTGCTTGAGGAGATAAAGTAAAAAAGTCTAAAAGTTAGAATTAAAGTAGGACTGACATAAAAAAAACATGAAGAAAGCTCTCGAATTGACAATCAAGTGGTGATGGAAGCGAATAAATATGGGGGACCATTAGATGCATCCAAACTATGGCGACCGTTAAACACCTACATAGCAATTGACAAAAAAAAAAAAAAACAGAAACACCTACATGGGCTAATTCAATAAGTGTACGATGTTAAGACAGTTGCAATGTACCGAACACTGATACTAAAGAAGTTCCTCAATGGAGAATTTCAGGTCCCATTGCCAGCACTCTTTGATTTCACAGGCACTTGGCACACTTTTGTTTTTTTTTCTCGCTAATTTGGACAGATGTTATAAAGGTAGAAGAGTTACTAAATTGTAGCATATACGTAGCAAAGGTTACGTTGGTCCCTCCCGACGTGCTTAGCCTCAGGGGGTGAATAAAAAGAATTGCCCGGACCAAGAAACGTTTGGATCGGACCGAACCAACCAATTCTAAGTGGTTCCCGAGGGAATTGGTCTAGTTCTCGATTCCAAAAAATTGGAACCAGTGATTTTTGGTCATGTTCTCATGCCATCTATGGAACCATCTATCTGGATCATTTGGACTAGACCAATTTTCTTTAATTTCTTAAAATCCTGCAAAAGCTAAAAAGCCCTAATCTTTCCTTCGCAACTCAAACCTCAGTCACTCTTTCGCATGCACGACTCACACTCCCTCTTTCACAAATTTGGACAAGAACCTAATATAAGCGACTCTCTCACTCGACTCTTAGATGCCACCCTCTAGCTCAAGTCACTTGCCTCCCGCTCAACTGTCACCTCCCTCTCACGGTTTCACTCTCTCGTTCCACTCTCACCTGAGTCGCTTGTGTCCCTCTCGCTTGACTCTTGCCTTCCTCTCACGATCTCACTCTCTCGCTCGACTCTCGTCTCCCTCTCTTGCTTTGTTTTTTACCAATTGCAATCGCATATCGTCGAGGTAATTCCAATGCTCTGTCTTTTTTTTTTTATTGTCGTTCTTCGTACACCATTTTCGATGCTGTGTGTAGATCTGACAGCGGAACCTTAAGGTTTGCGCTCGCATCTTATACATGAAATCTTACTTAATGCATTTATAGGAAGAGATTTGCAATCTTCCATGGAGATGTCGAAAAGGTTGCGTTTTGTGGGAAGAATACCAATCATAGGCACTTTCGTCAGATCAAGAGTGGAGGAGAATATAAGCAATTTTGCATCATGATATTAACTTGATCGATAGCAAAAATCCAATGATGATGCCCGTACACATACTTGACCCATAAAGATAAGATCAAGTATTTCATTTATCCATATCATGCGAGCCCAGCTCACATCCTTCTGCATCAGGTGGATCCCACGTGAGGTCTATTCATGCAACAAATTTTCCGACTTTCATTATAGTCATGAAGCCTGATTACAGGTCATCAAGAGGTACATTGTCAACTCAGCCAGAAGAGTCTTGTGTGTTCTGCCACGTTGGATCCAACTCAGCTTTCTCGTAAAATCACTCCGGGTGAGTTCTTGTAACTCAAGTAAACTCTCATGGTTCTAAAGGCATTATTCTTCACAACTTGAATGAACAGACGTTACCCCTCCAAATACTTTCCGGATAACATAAAAGGAACCGCAACGGGGAAGCTTAATGTAGACTGGGTGGAGGCCAATTTAAAATAGAGTTCCAGAAATTTAAAATAAAATTGCATTATCAAACAGAGTTTTGTTTCCAAACCTGTTCTTGGAAATAGAAAAATAGAAGAATAAAGAAATAAAGTAATTATGAAGTGCATCATAAATGACCAAAGTGTACAATAGTGTTAAGACTTAGGACATAACTTCACAAAGTGGAAGGTTTTAGAATATAAACGCATCATCAGAAGTACTTTTTGCACTCCCACTGTAATTGTCCCATTCTCTTTTAGCAGAAATAAGGTCCAGCTTAACATATTTATGGATCTACTTAATGGTTTGGGAAAATGACAAGATTATGATCAACAATTAAGCTAGGAAAAGCAAATGCAAATGTGAGAGTTTAGGAAATAAGATCGTGTTTTTCAGCTCACAGGATCAATACAGTAAAGAGTAATGTGGCAGATTGTTAATGGTGTGATATGCAAATTGATCCATCTCAGTTTGGATTTGGAGTCCGTGCCTCAATAGCAATTCTTAGCAATGTCCTCGAAGCATTGACAAAGCTCATGGGGCTTGGAGAGCATGGCCATGTGGTCGGCTTCACCGCCGTGGGAGGACTTCGATCGATCATCCTTCTCTGAAAGTCCACGTCCACGGCCTTGTCTCTCCAAACACCAACCGTGATGAAGGATTCGCTCGCCAGGTCCTTAATGAACATCATGGCCGATCCGCGTAACATCTTTTCTAATTCCAGGTCCTGTATTTTATGTGATTCCACAACATGCATCGTGTCTACTACCACCCCCCGCTTTTTTTTTTTTTGTCCATTAAGTGAAGGGGTTTTCCTATTGAGCAAGAGCGATTACACATGCCAAATCTCAACAAGTCAAAGGTCTCATATCCTTTTTTCTACTGCAGACAATTTGGTGACTAATCAAGACTTGATTTGATCGAATAACTCGCTCAGGTATGTCCATGGAAGTGTGCCCAAGTTATGGAACAAAAGGAAAGATACGCGGATCCGGATCCGGATCCTTTACGAGTAAATGGGCTTGGTCAGTTATCTCAAAATGATTGGGTGCGTTTGGGAGAAGCTTTCCCAAGCCATCTTGGGCGTCCAAAAGTCCTTGGGCAAAATTGTAGGCATTTGGGAAACTTTTTGGAAACATCATTGAGGAAAGCAAGTCTTTGGAAGACTGAAAGCCTAAGACAGATATGAGGTTGCCTTGGGCTTTCTAGCATTCTCGACATGCCTGTTTGGAGGGAGAGAAAGAAAAATTTCTTCCAAAACTATCCTCAACTGTTCATCTTCTTCTCAAATCCGTTAAGGAGGTTGGCTGGCATTGGTGGTGCATGGCCACAAGAGGTTGGTAATGGGCTAGAGAGAGGTCGGCGTGGTTGAGGCAACCTTTGTCAGGGGGTCACGCAACCTCTGTCGAGGGCCATGCCGATGGATCACGCCGATCTCCATGAGGGTTCCCTCTGCGAGATCAAGGTCATCACGGCCTCCCTAAGGGGCCATGCTGGTGGGTTGCACCGACCTCTAAGAGGGTGACGTCCACGAGATTTGGGTTGCGTGACCTCAAGTGGCCCCTGTCGGGGATCGCCCAACCTCAAGTAGCCCTCGCTAGTGGTATTCGGTGGCTACCCGAGGTCTTGCAACCTTAGACATCGGCCGGTGATAGATTTTGATCGCCGGCCGCCCGCCCTTTGCTAGCCAACTTTTTATTTTAAATTTTTAATCAAAAAGTCTTTTGTAAATATAATTTATCTAAACATTATTTTGCTTAAAGATACTTCACAATGAGCTTTTAGATTACAATCTAATAAACACAATTTGTTTTTTGGAAAATTCCTTTAACTTAAAGTCCTTTGCATTTTCCAAAAAAATTTCCCCAAAAGTCTAACCAAACACAACCTAAATTGCCTATACACTTCATAAAAATTAGGACAAACGAGAAAAAGAATCATAGAATTTGATAAAATTTCTTCAGGCAAAGAATATACATTAACCTTACGATATTTATTGATTGATGAAATGCTTGGTTTGAATATGAACAAGTCCATATTAAGCCTAATCAAAGTAACTTGAGAGTCTCGAATGATCACTTTATGGATGTAGCCTAATCAAATACCCATTTTGACGAGATTAATCCAATTAAAAGGTTGGGAAACTCATTTGAAAATAATAAAATGCAAACGGAATGTCCTCAGCCTGCCGGTCGGCGCTAGATGGACTAATCACAAGTGCCACAAGACCAATCTTAAGCATGCACGGCCACATTAATCAGGAAATCTTTGCCATGCATTAGACTCACCTCTTAGGGGTAGTTTTGGTACAACCTCGGTCATGTAATCGTCGTACGCCCACGATCCCGGTTTTCACCGATTAACGCCTTTAGCTTGCTTTCCGAAGGCGATTCAAAGAAAAACGTATGAAGAACTTCTGTCACTAGGATTGGAGAAGATGAATGGTGCATGAATTTAGTTATGGCTATTACTTCGAAGGCAGATGCATTAGGCGTCCCAAATGTACTTCAGTTGACTTTATCTAACACTAGATTTGATAATAAAGCTCCTCAAAATAGTTATTATTCACATTGATCAGCATAATCTTTTTTTTGGAAAGTCAAACCCTAAGGGGATGACAATAAACTGCGAATTAGATACGCCTATCTAAAGTCTTTTACAAAACCAAATCACATATGGATGAAGTTGAATGTATGAAAATGGATAAATGGGTCCCAGTCACAAGATTTTTGAACTATTTATAGTACTGTCTTACCTCTTGCAAGAGGAGTCCAATTGGGGAGTTCGGCCTAGGCATGAATACTGCCACATAAACTACCACCTCGATATTTTCGGGAAGCTCTTCATGGCTAGCAAAATGCAAAATCTTCCATAGCGTGACCTACCAAGTATCACCTTCTCTTCCCTCGGAAGAGTGGCCATCAATTCCATCAGCAATCGCGTGAAGTCACCAATCGACTAAATCGGGTTCGGCCCTTCCGACTCCATGCTTGTGCTGCCCGGATCTAGGGCGATGATGTGATGGCTAGCTGATTTGAGCTGCGTCGCCAACTTGTACCAATACCAGCTCCGATTGTGGCTCCATGGACTAGAAGAAAATGTCTCTTACTACCCATCCGAACATGAAGAAAGCACTTAAATTTAGATAATAAAACGGATTGTTAGATTCATCCATGTTGTGCTAACAATTATGCCAGCCAATACACATCTATATAGCCAAATTCAAAAGTGAATGATGCTAAAACAAGTGGGTAAAACACACTCTCATGCAAAAGAAGGTTTATCGTGGAGAATTTCATATGTCACCAACATAGCCTTTGATTTTCACGGGCAAATTATTATATCATCCCTATAGGGACAACCTATGCCTTTTATGATGGATTGTGCCACACTTGTTTGGGTTTCATGGCGACATTGCCCTGGTAAGGAACATAGGAATCCTTGACACGCCGTTATATTATGAGCTTCTAGACGTATGCGTGGATGCTTTTGTCTCTTTCTATTAGTTTTTCACTAGATTCAAGTGCAAGACGCCATCTTCGATATGATGATTAGAAGTAACTGAAAATGGTGCAAAATGTCATTAAACTGTTACATCGTGGCCAATATAGTTATAAACTTTTTAATTTGGCAAATTCAATCCTAAAAATTTTGATAATTTTTCAATGTACTTATTCTACCCAATATTGCTAGGAAATTGCTAATACAGATGCTGGCTATTATAAATTTTTCTTTTTCTTTTTTCTTTTCTTTCTTTATTTCTTTTTTCCTATGATGGGCCAACAAGGGTCGCTGGCCATCGCTGAGGTCCCCGCAATCCTTGCTGACCATTTCAAGAAGATGAATAGTGAAAAAAAGGAAAGAAAAAAATTCAAAAAATTTAAATAGGATGTAAAAATTGTTTATGTCAGTGTGCTAGCATCACCTATGTTATGTAGAGTAACTAGCATTCACATTATTGTTTTCCAACCAAAATTGATTGGAGTTACTACAAAGGAAAATTGTTAAAAAGGTTATTTTTACAATTTTCTCGAATTTACTAGTACCTTCTCCATGTGAGATATCAACGGCAACTATATTCTTTTACTATTAACCGTGGGTTATGTTTAGGAATGCATTATAAAGTAGCTTTAAGCCCTCATATGCCCCTGAATAAAACTTTTGGGCATTTGGTTGACAATTGTTACTAAAGCGGGGTGAATCTAATATTGAAAATGCCCAAGGTCTAATGCAAGTCCCTTCCAGCTTTATCTTTCCATCACTATGCCTACGTTTTAATGAGTATATTCATTTTTCCATATAGAACCTTGTATCAATTTACTCTGAAAATTTTCTCTCTTTTGAAAATTCAAGAAATTGGTGGAAAACTACTTTCAAAATCCCATAGTATCAATTTACTCTGAAGGCGGTGGAGAATATAAAAAACTAAAATGACACTTCTTGTCTCATGGGATTGTACATTTACAAACACCTCCATACCCATCTTAACATATTGGGAATAGGTAGCATCGTCATAGGCATATTGTTGAAATAGGTCTTACGTTGCTTCATTAAGCATCTCGTCCATCCTCATTTTGGTATTTTAATTTTCAAGCCATTGCATTTCTAATAAATTGTCTACTTGCACTAGTCTTAGGACTCAAATCTCCTTTTGAAACTCTTTTCGACTCTTGTCCAAATTATTCATAACTTCGAGGTTTTGGCTATTAAACCATATGGCAAGCACAAACTTGAATGTTGATCGAAACTTTGTATTCTTCTTGGTTACTCTCTTAATCAAAGTGACTACAAGTGTTATAGTCCTCAACAAAACAAAGTCTTTGTCTCATGTCATGTGGTGTTTGATGAGTCCATTTTTCCTTACTCAATCATGCTAAACCACTCGATCATATCAATTCTCAATCCTTGTCTCTAACACTTCAAAGTACCTATATACCCTCTCACGTTTTAATAAAAAAATTAGCCACATCTTCCAACACTAGGCAATTAAGCCATACCAAGTTTGATCAAACAAGTCTCCCAAGTTTAGTAAATGGAAAAGTTCTAGATCATTTGAATAGCTACACAACTTTGGTGAAGAACACCAATTTAACGTCCCATAGTGCAGATCCATCATTAACCACTAAAGCTCCATCTATGCCACCCACGGACTCAAACACTTCATTTGGCCCTCCGCCACAATTCCATCAATGTCCTTATGTTCTCATCTGATGATCACTCGCTCCTAGAATAACATTTACAAATCGAAACGGATATACTTCACCACTAAACATCTTTTACATCCCTTATTTGAACCAAGGTGTGCCTCCCATGCCTTGAAAGATCCAAAGTGGAGCGCTACTTTGTCAAAGGAATTTAATGCAATTCTTCAAAATAGTACATGGCAGCTTGTACCACTAGTGCCTCATTATCACACTATTGGATGCAAGTGAATATTTTGTGTAACATCCTCGATTTCGACCCCATGAGGAGTGGCTATAAGGTCCTGAATAAGTTGACCATGGGCCATTGGCCATGGATCGATCGGTTCGATCGGTAAGGAATCAAGGACCGATCATGGTCCGATCGACCGATCGATCATGAACTAGTTCAGGTGTCGGCTATGAATTAACTACCGACCATACCGATGGGATTGGATCACTAGCTTGTAAGATGACTTTTTTGATTACGAGAATTGGTCACAGGATGATTTTGGATTAGCGGATGGTCATGGGTTGATCCAACCAATCATAGCCCTCGGTCGTAGGTAATTCCGCCAGGCTATGCACAGATACACGAACGATCTGACTTAACCAAAAGTGATCGTCTTCCGAAAAAGTGCATTATTCCCTATTTAATTCTTAGTGATCATAAATGAATCTCGAATTGGTGATATCCGATCGTGGATTGGTGATGCACCGACCATGAACCATATGGATGGATCGGGCGCCAATCGGAATGAACCCGGGATAGACCCGGCTATTCCATCACTAATTCTAAGGTCCATGAGTGCCTTGGCTTAATGCTAGGTCATGAGTAGCCTTAGGATTGGCCTTGAACCGATCGGAGAACCAAGGACTGAATTAAGAAGGAAAGTTGCTTTAGGCTCGGTAGTAGGCCTAGGGACCGGCCCAAGGGCCAGTCTTGGAGTTGACTAGGCCGATCGTGCCGACCCCAAGGCTAACCATTGAGCCGACCCAAGGGCTGACCAACCGCCTAAGGGAGCGGCTTGGGTGAGTTTGGGGCGCGGTGCCCAACTCTTGGGCATACGTGGTTCGATTTTTCAAGGTGTATCTAATGATCCCTTTTCTGGCCCCAAAACCAACTTAGATGATGGAATTCTCCAGACCGCCTTCTTGAGGAAGAAAAAGACAAAAGAGAAGAAGACTCTAGGACCCCTCATAAATGTAAAGAGACAAGGCTTGTCTCCCACTTTTCAAAGGTCATAATGGTGGTAAAAAATATCCTTGGGGGCTATGAAAGTGATGGCTCACACATGGCCCAATCAGAAGGTGATGCCCGAACCTTCATTATGAGCCTATGGAAATTTAGATGCCTAGTTGACAATCTAGACCCTTCCATCTTCAAACTTTCATTAAATGACCATAAATGCAGAAGAGCAAATGGTCCAATAAGAAAGCGAAAGGCGGGCCGTCATCGATGACATCTACAAGCTAGACCATTAAGCAAGATCTTTTAGCCATGCCTAGTCATCCTTTAGGTATAATTATTGGTCAAGTAGGCTTGCCACTTAAGGATTCTAGGCATGCCACTTAGAAAAGGAGGATTGGACCGATTAGAAGTGCAATGATAAGCTCGAGAGCTATAAATAGAAGAGCCCCTCCTTCTTCCTCATCATTTTGCACCATCTTCCTCCAATCTCTTCTCTTGCCTTCTTTCGGTCTTCAAGCAAGCCACCTTCTCCCTCAAGTTAGCTTCTCTAGTTTCGTGAGGTTTGTCAAGGTAAGTAGAATCTCTTAATTCTCCCTAGTATTGTTATTTCTACCATGAAGTCTAGACGGTCTTCTCTTAACGAGCCTTGATTGTATGGAAGATTATGTATACGCTAGCTTGAACATGAATATTATGCATGTGTGTAAGTCTCTCACGTCGGAATGATGTTATGGTTTGTCATTTGTGTTTAACACAACTCAGGAATGCCCAGAGTCATGAGGCTTAAGTCGGTAATGAATTGTCAGAACTCAAGTCTTGTGTGGTACAAGGGTCGCCCAAGACCACAAGGTCTTGGATTGGCATCAAGGCGTACCAAATCCTAGTCTCGTTTGGTACAGGGATCGCTCAAGCCCACAGGGTCTAAATTGGCATTGGAGTATTTTGAGTTCATGTCTTAGATTGGTGCGGGATCCCTATTACTTGGTGGTGGAGCCAAACCTTGGACTTAGTGTTATTCACGGCTTCATTAGAATCGGGTCGTAGAAAGCACGTTACACATGATTATGTATGAGCATAATGTTGTTGTTAAGCTATGAATGAGTCGGCTAAGGGAAAAGACAAGAACCGACATAAGTGATGCATTTGTGTAATCACCCCTTGAAAAATGAGAATGATGATGATACCCCCGCAATGGGATGCCTGGGTTGCATCGGAAGCCTCGGGAAGCTAGCCTCGAGAAGCCTCAACATGAGTCAAGATGGGCTGGTTAAGCTAGGAAGCCTAGCAAGAAGTTGGAAGCCTCGGTTGAGCCGAGAGGGCCTGGTTGAGCCAGGACGATGCTAAGTGATCTACACGAATGCCGGTTATGCTCAAAATTGAATTGTAAGAACTTATGTGTTAGCCGATGGGTGAGTAAGTGAAACCCTTGCATTAGTCATGGCATTATTTATGAGTTTGCAATTGAGCTGCCATCGACACCGTTTGCATGAGTTGTTATGGCTAGTCTTTGATAAAAGATGTCACACTTGCCGAGAGTAGGGGTTTTACTTACTAAGTTTCCCCAAAACTCACCCATTTACTTTTATAGGTGTGGAAGCATGGCTAGTCCTCCTCTTGACGTTTTGGTCTACCGCTAAGGATAGAAGGATTGATCGTAGACGTCATACATGTTGAAGCAGGAGTAACATACCGGAAATACACCTCTACCGTATGGGTCGATGATGGACGAGTTGAGTTGGTCCCTCACCGTTTTAAAGCTTGGTACATCTAGTCGGACGGAGAAGTTATCAGGCCTATTCGTGGCTTTAGAGGGCCGATGAACCTAAGTGGTGGGTCAACGTCCAATGGGATGAATTCTAATCAGTAATATCAGCCCGTAACATAAAGGTTCAAAATTTTGGAAGCTGCGGTGCTAGTGGAGATTAGGATACCCCGGCCTCTTATATTATGTAAAATGGAAGTTAGTTTGTATAGGAGCTACTAATGAAAATAGTAGTGTGTTATATGCTTACGTCACATGCTCTTCTAGTGATACTTGTCGGGATTGTTGTTGTTGTGTTTATGCTTCTACATGTGCATATAAACAAGATAAAACAAATCGGGTTAGCGACAAGTCTAGGATATTGCGAAAATAATTCGCAACTCGAACCCTAGAAGGGGGTCGTTACATTTCGAGTCAAATGAAACCCATATGGTAGCATAACTCGATACAAGGCACGTGTTATTGCCAATGGATTCCACCAATGACGAGGGCTTAATTATGATAATATGTTTAGTCCAGTTGTTAAATATGAGTCATCCTTCATTTGGCCTTATCAATTGGTTGGCCCCTTCTATAATTGGATGTCAACAATGCTTTCTTACATGGCACTCTTGTGGAGGAAGTCTATATGCATCAACCATCGAGTTTTGTCAATCAGTTGCATCCGAATCACATATGTCAATTGAAGAAGGCTATTTACAGTCTTAAGCAAACCCTTTGGGCGTGGTATCAAGCATTTAGTCCCTTTGTTTCATTGGATTCATCCAATCCAAATCGGATTCCTTGCTCTTTATATACAGACATGATAGCACCATTGCTTATTTCTTGATTTATGTCAATGATTAGATCCTCATAGGAAGTGATACAAAATTTTAGCAAAAGTTTGTGAGAGCTCTTGCAGATATATTCTCACTGACGATCTAGGGGAATTACATGACTTATTGGAAGTTGAGGTGACACATACAAAGTCTGATCTATTTTTCTCACATAACACGAGTATAAAAAGGACATTATTGATCTAGCAATCATGTTAGGAGTCAAGAAGATTACCACTTCAATGGCTACCGGCAAGTCTCTCACTCTTGTTGATGGGCCACCTCATACCAATGCAATTAAATAAAGGGAAATTATTGGTGCTCTTCAATATCTTGCATTAACAAGGCCTAATATTGCTTTTGTCTTCAACAAACTCGCTCAATTTATGCATCAACCAATAGAGTTACATTGGAGCACTATTAAACATGCTTTTTATTATCTCAATGGTCCATTAATCCTGGCTTGCACTTGTATAGTAGTCCCTCTTCATCGTTTCATGTATTCTCTTATGCTGATTGGACAACCAATCTAGATGATCGCAAGTCTACAACTACCCACATAATTTGTATTGGCATCATATATCATGGTGCTCTTGAAAGCAACGATCTATCATTGTTCATCAACCGGAGCCGATTATGGCTCTATTGCTACAACGGCTTTTGATCTAACATGGATTCAATCTCTTCTGTATGAACTTGAAGCATTTTCTTTGAACACACCAAGCATCTATTGTGATAACATTAGTGCTACATATGTGTGTGCTAATCCTATTTTTCACTCCAAGATGAAACACATTACGATTGATTATCATTTTGCTGCAACATGATTAAAAAAGGTCTATTATTAGTGAGTCACATGTCCACTCATGATCAAATCGCAAATGCATTAGCAAAGCCACCTACATGACAACGATTTCTTCATTTATGGTCCAAGCTTGGCATTCGTGATGGAACACCTCTCTTGCGAGGGCGTACTGGAGAAAATATGTCTCAACAACATAGCAATTCCAAAAATTGTTCTTAATTAGATCAAGACTAGTCAAGCAATTCTCGTACTCTTGGCAAGTACAGCAAGAGTTTTCAAAGCTAACAAATTCATTTTATCTTTATTAATATAGAGAATTTTATCTTTCCGTGTATAAAGGCCTTAGTTAGGAAAGTTATTGTATTACAGATGTTTTAGCTGATGACTTTTCATAAACCATTAACTATCTTGTAATTTAAATACATTAAAATAATAATAGGAAGAGCATCTTGTCCAATTCTTTTGGCTATATATATTGTATTTCTTTGTGAAGGATCTACAAACATGTTTGGCATCACAAATTAGTGCCGTGAAGCTTTGACTACTTAGTTCAAATATAGTCCATAGTCCATGGGGACTAATAAAGATTTGTTTCATATACATTAGAAGTCTCAACATGATATAATGAGCATGTAAATCCCATAGTTATGGAATTTGATGAATAAGGTGAATGCACACGTGAAATAAATGAGACAGAACTTAGATCTCATAACATGTTAATTTCAAAAAGCTTAAATTGATAAGTTGATGGAGACCACGTGTACATAAAGCACATATAAATCTTATTGTCAAGCAACGTGGAATGTTTCAAAAATTTTGGATTTGAATTTTGGAGCAGAGCAAAGACAATAAAAGCGTACGTGTTCCATGATTAATTTAAAGCGTTTTGCCTTAAATAGCAAAGACTGAGTTCAATGAGCATCAGAATCTGTCCCAAGGCCATGATGTACCGGGGACAACAAGATCATCCAGAAACCACAAAACTTGTAATTGGGCAAAAGATTATATTTACACGGTTGTCTTCGGGCAAAGCATATACGCCCGCGCACACATCTACCATATTCACCATACGGAAGTACAACGAGAAAAAAAGGCCTTCCATTTCACCTTATTGGAGCATTCACCGAGTGCGCTGCACGGGCACACGCCTAACCCCCTTGCTTTCCCCTTGACCGTTCCCCAATTTTTCAACCGGGTAGTCACTTACATGAATTATGACCAAAAGGAAAAAATCACTTACATTAATGAATTATTATTATTTTCCAATGCGTATGATTATCGAGCGAACGCAAGTTCCATTTTCAAGGAGATGATTAGGAGCTTATTACATATTAAACAACCCCCCAAAATATTTGCAAGCATAAATCATTCATTTAAGTGTTAAAAACTTTACGTATTGTATACTCATAAGTTTCGAACAAATTGTATCATCATATTTATTCCGATTTGCATGCTCCCGTGTCGTTTTGTCCTTGCTATAAGTTTCAAGAGATCACAAAAACGGTAACTTATCATTTCAAAGACGCTCATAATTGTGATTGTGTAATTGGGGAAACTAAATCTGATGGCACCTTTCAAAGATAGCCCATCTCTTAAAGCTTAGCCATTTTAGTCATGAATTCCCACAAGAATCGAACGAGTCTCGCACGGATAGGGTTCGAAAGTCGCGGCATGACAACCCTACCCTCTTAAGACATTCAAGTTACCCCAAAAACACACTCAGATTCATCAACTTAGGGTGGGAGTCGCCGTATGTGGTTTGTCTCCCTCCCAAAACAATTTCACAAAATGTTTTTAAGAACACACAAGGAAAAAAAAAAGAGAGAGATGGGGATGACACGTCGTGGTTTTTGGCATCCCTCAGCTATGTAATGGCGTCGAAGGATAGAAAAGGGGGGGCATGAAAACCTAAGGCCAAAAACGTCCAAAGCGCACAAGCGGCACCGCTCATGTTCTAATCACGACACCACCAAAAACCCTCTCGCTATTTATCTCTCTCTGTGTCTCCTCTCTCTTTGTTGTGTATTTATCCCTCAGGCACATCATCATCATCATCATCATCATGAGGATTCGCAAGAACGCCAAGCTCTCGACCGTCCTCAGCTCGCACGGCTGGCCGGCGGAGGCTCCACTCCCCTTGCGCGTGTGCCCGCTCAACCAGTCGCCCTGGGACGTCATCCCCTTCTCCTTCCCCGATGCTCTCGCTCCCTCCTCCTCTCTCACCCCGGTCCGTCTCTTCTCCTCCTTCTTGTTCAACATCTATCTCTCTCTCTCTCTCTTCACAGATCTGCGACGCGCCTTTTCTATGTGACCTTTTTTTGTTGTTTCGCTGCAGCCTTCATTTTTTTTTTTTTTCGGTCTCTCGCGATGCGTAGGGTTTTTCGATCCGGGCACTCGCCAGCTAGGGTTTCTCCGTAGCCCCAAGATTTTTCTTAGTTTTTGGCGTGCGTTTACATTGGAACGAACGATTAGGTTTATCTTCTTCTCGATCTCAACCTGTTAGTCACGTGCCTGCTCGTTATTTTTTTTTCTGGTTTGACCATTTTTGCAGCGTGATGGAGGAGAGGAAAGCTTCACCACCAAGGGCAGCTTGGGCGATTCTATTGGAGCCATCGAGAGGTAAATATCGATCCTTATCATATATCCATCCCTGAAATTGAAGGGTCTCCACGAATTCATGTGCATTCAATGGTCTCCTTAGAGCAAGTAGGGTTTTGTATTATTGTTCCTGAATAGCTTGACCGTCTAGCCTCAATCGGTCGAAATTTGTTAGTGGATGGCAAGGGCCTATGAGTTGTTTGCGATTGAAACATTATAATTATTTCGCAGCAGCATGGATTCGATGATGGCAGTGGATGCCGAAGAGAATACTGTTATCGATCACAAACTCAAAGGCCATGCCTTCTCTGACATCAATAACGGGACCGGCAGCAAGGGGTGGCAATGCAAGAACGAGGCTGGAGACGGCAACTACTTGGGCAAGCATCACCTGTTGCCACTCCCGTCCATCACTTCTATTGCTGACGAAGCCACCGCCAATGCTGATGACTCTGCTTCCGGAAAGCTGGACAAGCCCTCCGCCTCCACTGGCCCTCGTAGTGGCCGGCCGCGTGGGGCAAAGAACTCTTCCTCCTCAATGGCAGTGAACTCAAACCAGTTCTTCTATTACTCCGGCTTTGGGCCATCCTGGGGCAAGAGGCGGAGGGGGAGGGCAGGGGGCAATCCCCAGCCAACTCCGCCGTGGATTAGCTGTGACGGAAGCGATTATGTCGATTCCGACACGGATGAGGATGAGGACGATGAAGACTATGACGATAGAGCTAGCAGGAAGAAGCGGATGAGGAAGCCAGTGAAGGGGCGATCAGTAAAGTCACTCATGTGATTTATCATTTTGAATTTTAGATTATGATTATGGTGGTTGATTCGCTCGCATTGTGCTGGAGATTATCATGAAGGAGGATTGTAGAATTATAAAGATATATCGACTGATTTTCCATTTTCTTTAATAAATAGCGAAAAGAAAAATATGACGAGGGTTGTGCACTCAAGCCGGTGAGGACCGGTGAGGATAGCATTTCCTCATCAAACGCTAACAGCACGAGGAGGTATGTCTAGAGTGTTAATTTAGCAAACTCCCGGAAACTGTTTTAGTCAATGTAATGACAATCTCATAATTTCGTTATTTTCTATTTTATTTGTTGATCTACATTGCATTGGAATTTTTTTTTTTTGTAAAATACATAATTGTCATTAATAATCGGAACTTGATAAGCAAAGAGGATGGGAAAGCTTAATAAGTCAATTTGGGCGAAGAGAGTCAATTCGATGGGCTTTCACTACTCAATCAGTGGGCTGATTAGCATCCCTGCAAATGGGCCATAAGCCGGTGGCATGGTCCTCTACAATGGACGGGCAACCCAAGGAATTTCAGCGTGGCTTAAGAGGTGGAGAAGGGTGGATAGGCTATCACTTTCCAAGTACACTTGCTGGCCAGAAGTGAAGTCTTTCAGTTCAGTTCCAGCTCCCGTACTTCGCTTCTCTCTTTGCTCCCTTACGAATGTAAGTCCTTCCTTCACTGCCAGGATTTCAGCTACGAGAGCGGACAGAGCACAGATTTTCTCGGCGAAGCCAGCCACGAGGAGGCCGTGAGCATCTCTACATACCTGCTACAGATCCCGCTTAGGACTCGCTGCTCCATGAGGCATTTACGTTCAACTTCAGGGTGCCCATTGGCGGCAAGAGCTTGGTAGGTAAGCTTGCTTCCCTTTTCTGATTCCTCTTGCTCGGGTTCCATTTCACGTGAAGTTTGTACGAGCTGATGGCTTCCTCAACGAGCTGGGTGGGTCTCAGCTTACGATTTGGGAACACCAAGGCGTTCCTTTCCTTCCAAACAAGCCACAGAGTGCCGACCAGTAGAGCTTGCGAGGAGGGATCAGCTCGCGCGTATAAGTTCTCAGAAATCCATGTTATCAAAGAGGTGAACAATGAAAATAGATAACGAATGACTAATCAAATTGATCAGGTCATGTGGAAATAAGGTTTAAGGACTGTGTAAAAAATAGTAATAGAAAGTTATTAACGAGAATATTTTTGTGGGTTTATACCACGAAGAATCTCAAACCGGAATATTTATGACAAATTTATTCAAAACTAATTTTATGATCACCGTATATCTTTGACAAATTTATCCAAATTGATACACTCGTAACAAATTCATTTTCTATTAGTTTCCATTAAATTTTACTATCAAATTGCTAAGTTGGATTGCACGTGACAGTTGACTAGTCGTATACTAGTTTAGAATTTTACTTTTTGTTTATTGCAGTTGTATTAGTTTTGTGATTTTTTGTGATATTAATCTAATTTAATGGAAAGTATATTTGTCACAAACGTAACAATTTGAGGTTTTTGGCAATCAAAAAATTAGTTTGGGTAAATTTATCTCAGATGTATCAGTTTGAGATTTTTTGTGGTCATTTAGAGTAAATTTGTCAAAAGTATACCAGTTCGAGATTTTTCGTAAATTTGTTTTTGGTAAATTTCTCATAAATATATTAGTTTGGGATATTCCGTGATATTAACTTTATTCGTATTTATAAAAATGTTAGGACCAAAGTAAATGTAGCTGAATTTTGCTCTCTTGATTTTGGTCCTTTACAAAGAAATTTAGGCAAATTACCAAAAAAGTCATGAACTTATGCAATTGTGCCAATTCAATTATAAACATTTTTTTTCTAATTGAGTCATAAAATTTTGCATTTATGTCAATTCAGTATATCCGATCAACTTTTCCCGGAAATCACTGACATAGATGTTAACTATCATACGCGGTGCAACCGATATTGACGTGAATATTTTCAATAATATTTTTATTTTTTATTTTTTCTCTTCTTTTTTCATTTTATTTTTCTTTTCTTTCACTTCTTTTCTTCTTTGCTTCCTTCTTCCTCCAGCCGGTTGCTAGACCTTGGCAACCGCTTAGAAGCAAGGACAGAGAGGTGGAGCTTGTTGTCTTTGGGTGAGGCTAGGCTGGCCTTGCCATGGCTCTCCTATCCCTCACCAGATCTAGCAAGGTCAATCTCGCTAGCCCTCGCCTCTCATAGGTTATTGAGGTGCCAATCACTGGCCGAAGACTAGCTGGAGGAAGAAGGAAGGGAGAAGAAAAAATGAAAAAATGAAAAAAATTAATATATAATTAAAAATATCCATGACAATGTTAACCACACCATGTAGAACATAGGACAATTGGCGTTCATGTCATTGATTTCTAGCCAAAATTAGTTGGATTAATTGAATTTGCACAAGTGCAATATATTTAAGACTTAATTGATTAAAATAAATGTTTAAGATTAAATTGAATTGCAATAAATTTAAGACCTTTTTTTTTAATAATTCTCATCTAGAAATTTTTACCATTGGAAAAAAAAAATGGGCCTTGTGAATATTTTGTGGTGCCATGATTTTTTTTTTGGTTGGTTATACTTTACTTTTACTTTAACTCTCACTCTCAAATTTTTGCCCTACCTTCTTATAGAATGTAGAAGTCGAAATCCACACTTAAAACTAAATCGTCCTCACCCGAACCCCCGAAAAAGTGGGAATTTGAACCCACCCTCTATCTCCTCTTTATCATGTGAGAATGATGGAACCCTAGTGGTTCTTGGGCCATGGGTTTGATTTGTTTAAAATATGAGGTTTAGGCAATAGATCTGTGTACAACTGAAATTTCGGATGTGTAAAATGGTTAGATGACGCACGGTATATAGGCTCAACGGTGGGCCCACCTATGATGGGAGTCCAAAACTATCCCGTGGGAATGCTAGAAGTGTTTCAAACTCAAAGCTGTGACCTGGATGGCGAAGGCAACCAAATGAATTCAACTTATATTTCGTTTATTTCACAAAATTTTATTTTTTCTCAATCAACGAAAAATCTAACTTAAATTGAGGGTAATCTTTACTTAAATATGATTAGATATCAATGAATGGTTCCAAAGCCTTACACTTGAGCACAAAACCCCAGTGTTGGTGCTGGGTCTCCAATGTCTAGGACTAAATCTTTGGCACCCGAGCTCAGGTCCATTGAGGTTGGGCCTGTGACTTCAATGCTCGAGCTCGAGCCCGAGCTCAAGCCCCAAACTCTCACACTCGTGATTTGAATATGGGTTGAGCCCAAGCTCAACCCAGCACCAGTGCTTAGACCCCCAGCGCCCACACCCAAGTCTACAAAGGCACAGCGTGGGATCTCACTACCTGACCAGGGTCCACAAAGGCTCATGCCAAGGTCCTCGATGCTCGAGCTTAATTCCCTAATATTTGAGCCAGGGTCCATCAAGGCCAAGGGTTAGGACTTGATGCCCATGGTTGGGTCTATCGAGGTCAAACCTGAGACCCCGGTGCCTCCACTCAAGTCCATTGAGATCAGGCTCAAGACCTAAGTGCTAGTGCCTCAATCCTTGACGCTTAGGTCAAGGTCCACAACTTGGGACTCTAGTGTCCATACTTGATTCCTTGTCTAATAATGCACAAGTTATTACCATCCAAATAGTGTATGTATATCTCTCTCCCCCTCCCTCTCTCTCCCTCTCCAAGTTTCAACCTTTCTTCGTCTCTTCAAGTTCTGGAGGGAATGGATTTGACCTAGATCTCTCCCTCCCCTCCCTGTTTTTATTTTTATTTTTATCTCCTCTTGTTTTCTTTTCTTACTCTCCAATCTAGTTTTAGATCTGGGAGTTTTGCTCTCCCAATTTTACATCTAGGAGCTTTCCTCTCCGATCTAATTCTAGATTTAGGAGTTCTAATGAATGAGTGATTCACCTCGTGTTCATAGTAGCTTTGGTGTACTCATTCAATGTGTTTTGGTAGATCACACTTCCTAATGGACTCACACTCACAGTTGACAAATCTAAGCTTGTTCAACATATTGATATTTATTTTGTCTTCGTACGGTGATGGTAATGAAGTTGTTGAACCTAAGCACACATTACCGAAAGGCAAAGCCATAACTACAGTTGAAGATCTCGACGTGTATTCATTACTAATAATGATGTGTGATTCAGTAATCAGCCATCGATCTTTTCGCTTGGACGCAATCACAGATTTGTTTATGAAGGATGAGTGTAAGATGATCTTTGCTAATTATGCTCTAATGATGTACTTTGATTTTTGCTTTTAGGTTTGTTTTGGAGCTCTACAAGTTTGCCTTGTTAGGGTAACTTTTGAGATTTCCTATGAATCATATCATTTTGTATTATTTTGATAATAAAAAAAATAGTGTATGTCTATTTAGAAAAATCAAATCAAATTTTTTATATGAAACAATAGAAAATATTTTCCATTTCATTTTCAGGTTTCAATTAAATACCTAAAATTATTATCATTTTCCTACTTATTGAAAAATTTTTGTCAAAATTTTTGTATTTTTCGCAAAACAAACATAGTCTTAAAATGCATGAGTTGTGAGAATTTAAAACAACTCCTTTAGCATTTCTTGTATTAGTTTGACTGGGAATAGGAGCCGCATTGCCTCACTAGAGGATGTAAAACTTTGTTAAGTTATCTGTTCCCATTCCCATTTTATATTTTCACTTTACTAAAAGAATCTATTGTTTTATGTCAAGTAAGTTCATCCAATTAATTTTAATCGAAAATACTAATGTGGGTATCAGTCATCTCATGTGGCATGACTTGCATTGACGTTGATATTTTTTACTAATTTTTTGAAATTTTTATAATATTTTTTCTTTCTTTTTTTCTTTCATTTCATTTTGGCTAGCGAGGATCGCAGCCCTCACCCAAAGCTAATGGGGCCACAAAGGCCCTACACAAGGGCCTACACACCTTCACACCCTTGCCCGCGACTAGCAAGGCCTCAATGGCTCACAATTGGTGAGGCCTCAATGACCCCAGATGAGGCCTCAATGGCCCTGGATGAGGCCATTGGGACTTGGCTGGCCATGGGTAAGGCCGTGAAGGCCCTTGCTCAAGGCCTTTACAATCTCACTAGCCATGAGTGAGGTGGCCCTCACCACTTGGTGGGCTGTGAAGGCCCTTGCTCAAGGCCTTTACAATCTCACTAGCCATGAGTGAGGTGGTCCTCACCACTTGGTGGGGGCTTGTTGGCCCTAGCTAGTAAAAATGAAAAATAAAATAAAATTTAATTATTGAAATTGTAAAGTGTTCACATTAGTACCGGCTATGTCACGTAAGACAATCCACATCTATATCAATAATTTTCAGTTAAAATTGGTGTGAAGGACTCAATTAGCAAATTGCTAAAATGTTGATCACTAAATTAATACAATTGAAAGGTTTATGATTGAACTAAGAAAAATTTCATAAGTTGATGACTATATTTTTTTTTTCCCTTTTCCCTGTCAAAATAATCAGTACAAGTAATAAAAGTAACATAAAAAAAAAACAAAGCAGTAAATATTTACGGAAAAACTAAAAAAACTTGAGATGCATGAGCAAGCCCGAGGAAAGCCTCGTTATTGACCATCGAAGGAGAAGATTCTTGGTTAGGACAATGGGCACCGAGTGAGATCACCCAAGGAGGTGGTGACCGAAAATGAGAGACACCAAGGGAACGACCGCCGTCGGCAATGTTGAATATTCTTTAATTTTAGTGCATTGTCAAGTGAAATTAATTGAGTAAATATGTAATTTTCATTAATTTTCTTTCTATCGAAAATACTAGAATATTTATAATCCCATATATCAAGGTTCTATTTTAACTTTTTAAACTCAATCATTTTTTAATTTTGGTCGTGTGGCCTTATCACTTTGCAATATAAAACCCACAGCCACCTAATTCGATTGTCTCCCCAAGTACTCATCTTCTTCTGGAAGAGATCTGACCGAACCCCTTTCAAATTTTTAATCTTGAAATTCCATTGTTGGCCAGTTGTATCTGTAGGTGATCCAAGGTGCGCCAGTCCATGGGAGCAGTCTTGGAAGGCCAGGTGAGCGGCATGTGAGGCACCAGATGACCATAGGGGCGCGCATTCTTTATTTTATCTACTTTGTCCAAATTAGAGCAATTTCCCACGAGTTTGGAATTACCTTTTAAATTATGATTAATATTATGAAAAATTCCAAACTGTTGTTCCTATAACAAATTTATCTCAAATTAATATTTTGACTATAAAAAATCCTAAGTTAATATACATGTAATAAATTTTCCTTTTTTAGTTTTCATTAAATTTTCTGTCAAATAGCTATAGAAGTTATGGCGAGTGTACTAATTGGGATTTTATCCTCTGTTTGTTATAGATATATTAATTTGTGATTTTCCAAGCCTCAACCAGCCTTGCCTTAGTTGGGCAAGGCAACCTCCAAATCTAGCTGTTGTTGGCCAAGGTTACACCAAGCCGGGCAAGGGCGAGCCTCGCCATATCTAGTGAGGCCTCGCCATTGCTAGGCGAGGCTTGCCCTCACCAATGGCCAACAATGACTGGTTAGAGGAAGAAGGAAGGAGGAAAAAAGAGGAAGAAAAAAAAAGGGAAAAAAAAGAAAAAATTAATAAAAAATTTGAAAAAATTAAAATCTTATTAAAAAATTGACTACGTTAATGTTAGTTGATGGCTAAAATTGGCCAAATTGATTAAATTGGCACAAATGCAAAATTTTAGAATTAAATTAGTCAAAAAAAAGTTTGGGGCTAAATTGATAAAATTATAATAAATTTATGACTTTTTTGATAATTTTCTCAACAAGAATGTCTATACACTTCATAAAAATGAATAAAGAACGCAAAAATCGAAAAATTTGATAAAATTTTCTTCAAATATATAGTAAGTACAATCTTAAAGCAAAGAGTATGCATTGGCCTTTAAGAGATTTTGATTGATTGATCGTGAAGGAACACTTGAATTGGCAATTAGTCGGTGATGGAACCTGAAAAATATAAATGTTAAATGCATCCGTGTTGTCCAAACACTTACGCCGGCTGGTACACGCCTTTATAGCCGAACTCAAAAAGTGTATGATGCCAAGACAATGTATACACCAAACTCTTATGCAGAAAAAGGTTCCTCAGTGGAGAATTTCAGACGCCACTGCCGGCAAAGCCGTTGGTTTTCACGGCCACTTACCTGGTTTTTCCTAGTCATGGTTGCCTTAGGAATCGATGACACGCTATACTTTTATTCGGAAATTCCAAATGTATGCTTTACTCGCTTTCGTCTCTTCCCCTTCTTTTTGCACTAGCGCAGGACACCGTCTCCAAATAAGATGATCGGAATCACTAGTGTACCTTCTCCATGAGAGAAATCGACAACCACAATTTCTACTATTTACTGTGGCGTGAGTTTAGGAATGCATTTTAAAGCAGTTCTTAGCCCTCAAAGATCTCTCAGTAAAAATTTTGGAAGCATGTCCGTTTCATCCCATTGTTGGACCCTCACAAGATCGTTAAGGAACAAATTTGATTCCATTAAGAGTTTAACAAGTCCAAATCACAATGCCAACTAATTCATGCATGGGTTGCCCATTGAGAATGTCTCAAATTTGATCCTATAAAAAAAACCCGATACAAGTAAGTTTTCTAGTTTGAATAAGTTTTTTAAAGGAGTTTCCAATTTTTTATACAATATTATATATTTAAGAGATGGAATTCTATTTGATCATCATACACTATAGAAAACAAGAGTAGCGTTAGGTTTTTTTCTTCATGAGCTTTCTAAGTGAGTTTTATATGAGAGATTTTAAAAAAACAGTGGTGGGTTTTCCCTTGGTGTAATCTACCACTAGGAAATACTTTTGCAATTAGCCATAATAAACTTTGTACATTTTATATTCATGATGGATTGTTTGATAGCTGACTCTTCCTATGGAATTGGTTTTGACGCTTGGATTGAATCATGTAAATCTTTCATGTGTCATTCTTGTTCCTCATGATTTCTTTGGTAATGTTTTCTTCCGCCATTAGATGTAAATTGCAAAGTTTGTTAATTTCTGCGTTTTTCACCAACAGTTCCGCCTAAGAAAAGCAAGCGTAAGCAAATGAACAAGGTGCTGCATCTGTCACATTCTGTTTTGGCAGAAAAAGGTACAGTTGAGCATATTACGAATTGCATCATAGTTTGCGGAGTCTCTTGACGTGAGTAAACAAGAAGATTCAAATCAAGAATTGAGCTAACAAAAGCAAATCGAAGCCAATGTGAGGGTTTAGGGAATGCAATCTTGTTATTTAGTCCACAGATTTACCATGGTAAGTTGGTAACAATAATGTGGCAGATTGCTAATGGTGCGAATGCGAATTGAACCAACTCAGTTCATACTTTCTCAACAGTAACTCTTTGCAATGTCCTCCAAGCATTGGCAGAGCTCATGGGGCTTAGAGAGCATGGCTATGTGATCGGCTCCTGCAATCAGCTTCACTGCCTTGGGAGGACTCCGAGCGATCATCCGTCTCTGAAACTCCACCCCCATGGCCTTGTCATCTCCACACACCACGAAAACCCTTTCCACCGACCCAAATCTCTCTTCCGTGAGGAAGGATTCGTTCGCCAAGTCCTCCATGAACATCCTCACCGGCCTTGGTAACATCCTCGCTAATTCTAGGTCCTGTGGTACATGTGATTCCACAGCATACATCGTTGTTAACATTTTCGTTATGTGAGGAGCAGTTATGTGGGAGTGTTACCTCTGGTGGACAGTTTTGGTACAGCTTCTCGGCCATGTAATCGTCTCCCATCCCACGATCAAGGTTATGATCAAAGGTATAGTTTTCATTCATCAACGCCTCCAGTTTGCTTTCTCTGAAGAGCTAATTCAAACAAAAGCGTATAAAGATCTTCCATCACTGGGACTGTATACCTTACAATAAAGCTCCTAAAAAAAAGAAAATGTTATGATTCACGTGGATCGTGGTCTTCTCTCTTTTTTGGAGAACTCGAAATGTATAGGAACGGCATTAAAGTGCGAATTAGATATGCGTGCTTGAAATCTTTCGAAACCCCCTCACGTATAGATAAAGTTAAACCTATGTAATTGCAAAAATGGATCAAAGTCATGAGCTCTGTCCTGAAACCATGCTGAACAAATAAACTTCTCCATGAAGAAGTTGTGCTATTTATAGGACAAGATACTTGACGTCTTCGTGCCGTCATACCCCTTGCAAGAGAAGTGCAGGCGGGATCTTCGGCCTAGGCATGAATGCCGAAACATAAACTGCCACTTTGACTTTCTCAGGAAATCGCTCCATGGCCAGCGAAATGCAAAACCCTCCGTAGCTGTGACCTACCAATATCACCTTCTCGTCTTGATGAAGAGAGGCCATCAGTTCCGCCAGCAGTCGAGCAAAGTCGTGTATCGTCTAGATTGTGTCTGGCCCTGCCAACTCCATGCCTGTGCCGCCCAGATCTAGGGCGGTGACACGGTGGCCAACTGATTTGAGTCGTGTTGCCACCTTGTACCAACACCAAGCACCGCCTCCGGCCCCATGGACCAAAACAAAATGTCTCTTACTGTCCATGTGAACCTGAAGATAACCCTCGAAGCTAATAAATATGAGTGATCGTCAAATGCATCCATGTCGTCCAGAATACTTATGCCAGCCGGTACACACCCATATAGCCGACTACAAGAAGCGTATGATGCTCAGACAACTATGATATACCAAACTCTCATGCAAAAGAAGGTTCCTGAGTGGGGAAATTCAGATGCCATTGCCAGCATAGGCTTCGATTTTCACGGGCACTTTCCAAACTTCTTTTTCAAAAATAAAAATATAATAATAATAATTGGGCAGACTTATAAAGGTAGAAAAATTATTAAATTGCGGTATTTATGCATATCAGGCTCACCTATGCTTTTTATGACGGATTGTGCCACGCTTATTTGGGTTTCCTAATGCTGTTGTCTTTCTAGCAATGAATATAGGAATCAATGACACAATACTTTTATTTTGAGATTCTAAAAGGATGCTTGACTTGCTTTCGTCTCCTTCTCTTCGTATTCACAGTGGGATGTATTTAGGAATGCATTTCAAAGCAGCTTTGAACCTTCAAAGACATTAAAGTAAGAATTTTGAACGAAGCTACATTGAAAATTGCTCAAAGTCCAATGCGAGTCTTCCTTGCTTTAAGCTTCTCAGCACTCTACTTGCCTTTTAATAAAAAGAGATATAACATTTTAATTCGGCGTAATGATTGCCAAAACAATGAAATCCGTATCATAACAAAGAAAGCTTTCAAAAATCCAAAGCCTTAAATTAGTGTATCCAAAGTTCAAACTTCCTCGTTCAGTCACGATGAACAAGTTCCCTAAACGCACTCATTGACACACAACTCTTATTAATCTTCGCAGTAGAACATGGTTTTTCGAAAAGAATAGGTCTGGATATAGATAGTATTACGAAATGCACAAAGATATTCACTGAGAAAATGATGTGAATATAGTTTATTTTCAAGATACAATCAGAGAGAAATCAATCGCTTCAAACTATCAATCATTTCTTTCCTTCCAACACCAACAACCACGCTTGCCGGCTTCCTTTTTCCCCACATTTACAGTCACCCCATCGTGACTGACAGCTGAATATACCGAGCCCATATAATATAAAGTGGAACCAAAAAGTGAAAAAAAAAAATAACGAAATTTAAGGGACTAAAAATGGGAAGAGTTCTTTCTAGGAGCTCTTGGCTTTGCCGCAGAGTAATACGTTTGGTGGGGCGTCGTATTCGGTGTAGAGGCTCTTCTCGCTGTTCCAGACCCGGACGTACAACTGCTGCCCCAGGTACTGCTTCGACCAGATCGCCGACCTCAAGTTCCACATCCCCTTGTTGTCCAAGGACACCAGAATTGCACTCCATGACAGAGGGTATACCTAGTAAATCCCAAACAATTTTCATTAACTAGGCTAACCAACAACAATTTATTCTTACTTAGATCGTAATAGGTCAGTGCTAAAGCCGATTCCATGGCTGGACCGTGTAGTTGAGGCTCTCGAAGTAATCGATTGAGCTTCGTGAACATGATTGCCAGGGCTCTGATACAAGATTGAGCTCTACTAGGATGAAATGCTCGGGCTTAGGCTATGCAACAAGCGTATTGGTAGAAAAATGTTGGAAGTGTTTTTCTATAGCAAATTAGAACGGGAACTAGAGTTTTAAATATATAATATGAGTCGAGAATATATCTTGTTCACGTCTTTTATCCGTAAAGGCTGCTCGCTCCTTATTTAAGCCTAATGGTGGACGGTGTTATGTTTCTCAAGTAGGTTATCGTACCTGAACAGTGTCTCTATAGACCGCATCAACCAGGTTGTAAGTTGTCCGCTTATCCGACGTCCACTGACCGGAACCATAGCTGCATTTTCAAACATATCAGATGGTGTTAGAGAGAAAGTTTACAAATATGCTCATGCATCGACCACGTTCGACAGAAATTAATTAACAAGACAGTGGGATTCACAAAGGATCTGCTCTGCACTATCCTCTGGTTGATTCTATCCGCTCATTAAGTTGAGACCACCTTGTAGATTACTTTGCAATTGGATGTGCAAATATCTAGGCAGGAAGTCAGTCAGATCATGATTCGTGATAGTGATGAATCTACTGCATTAGTGATCGTCTATAATTTGACTTACATATTTATGAAGATTTAATCAGACTAAGGTAAAGATAAATGATATAGTAGCATCATACCCAACAGCATAGAAGCTGTAGCCATCCAAGTGCCAGGACTGGATAGCTTTCTCAGTGTTCTGGAAGATGATTTCTACAAAGTCATGGAGTGTCGTCTCAACAACCGAGGTGCCCAGCGCGGCTGGCCCTGAGGGAGGAGTGTCCTGGATGCTGTTCAGTGTGAAGACCCCGGAAATGTTGAAGTAGTCGGCCAGCTTCAGCGGGGTGTCCGGGTCGACGTAGGAGATGCCGTTCACCGCATACCTAAGCTTGCCATTTATTTGGGTTGCCGTGTTGGCCAGGACGAGTGTCCTCGCCACTTGGATTGTGCCGTAGTGGTACGAGCCTTGTGGGTTCGGCCTTGCAGCATTGGCTGTCAAGTTCGTCCTTCATCACAATAAGGAAAGAAACACCAAACAAAAGCAAACCGTCAACGGATGTGCGCCAAACATAGTTTATGACAACTCAGAATTTCTTATGTGGCTTTGAGAACATGACACATCAAGACTATAAAATGTTACAGGAAAGAAACAAAGAATTTAGAGACTTGCGGGCAGGGCCACCACCACTGAGGCCGGCCACCACCTTGCGGTAGTCGGTGCCTCAGTGGTGGTCGTCACGAATCTCAGATTCTCCAAACCCTACCGGTTATTTTGCCGAAAGATTTCATCATCGATAGAGCATAGATTAGCTTGGCCTACCGCTTCAATCTCGATGTATGAACACCAGATCCGAGATAACAATTAAGGTCTTTTATATTGAAATTGAAATTCCCAAGAGCCAAAAGGAATTATTTCCAGAGGGTTGACTGACTTATTTTATCAAATTCCTGCAATTAATTTTAAACCAATTTGCTTTTGCCCGCTAGAAGTCTCACCGTGTAATTTTAAAACAATGGGTATCGAGAACACCAAACCTTCTAGATCGACTTTTCATATTTCCTTATTCTAATCTGGCCGGCCCGAAATTTCAAATCCGGCTCGACAGTGGCCCAGCTAATGCTAGCCGAAAAGCGTACATTTTGGATTCTGATTTGCAATCTTTAGGTTCTCTTTCTGCCTCATGGACAACATTGGCATCAATTTTGTCATGATTTTAAATTAAGGAATCACAAGAGAAATGTGATAATTAATTTACCTGAAGGTCCTGGCTTGTTTCATGGACCAGTGGATCTGGTAGGTTGGACCGATTGGCAGGGGCAATGAGGCCGGGGTGTTAGATCCCTCATATCGAAGCAGCGCGGTGGCATTGAAGATCGGCTTTGTGAACCTGGAGGAGCAAACCACGAAGTAGTCCTTGGGCGACCATTTCAATGTGACCAGAACCGTGACGGATTGCCCCACGTGGACGTCGAGCGATTCGTACTCCTCTTGCAGAGTGTGACATCCCTCGACTTCGATCAAGGTGATATTGTGGCCTTGAATCCTGAAGTTGATCGAAGTAGCGATTCCCACATTGGAAACCCTGAACTTGTACGTTTGTCCTGAAATGTCCATTGAACATTCATAAAATCCAATGAATCCCTCTCTCATTCATTTAGATGTTAGCAGATATTTTTCATTTTCGAAGGTGCATAACTTCAAATGGTGCGGACGTTTTTTTTTTTACCTCCTTGACCGGTGAATATGAAACCATTAGGACGTCCATTGATGAGAATACCGTCGGGATTAGGGAGAGGTTTGCCAGCGTCGAGGCTTTGCTGTAGGGCCTAGAACGACATGCAGTGAAAAAGAAAAAAAGAACAAAAACAGCTGCTTGTAATTCATGCATTTTGCCATTAAAAGAAAAGAAAGGTGAAAACAATGCAACACACCTTGTGGTCGCTCTTGTACCAATCACCAACAAGAAGAGTGAACTCTCCGAAAGGCGTGGGATATGGAATTGGGATGACTGATCTCTGCGCGACGTTCAAAGCTCCAAAACCTCCGTCTGCTCTCTGAAGCCCAATCGAAGGGAAGTACATGAAGGTCCCGATCTGATCCTTCAACTGGAAATGGTATGTCCAGTTCGTGCCCGGCGGGATTGGGCACTGTGTCCCGAGCACTCCGTCTTGCCATGAGTTCTTCCGCAGCTGGATCCCGTTCCTGATTGTCAAGGACACGCAGACATAACTAGCATCATCGCCGTTTTCGATTGATTGTGGAGATATAGATTGAATGTCGAGATTTATTTGCTATGTTACCATGTAAGGAGGAAAGGTTCATCTAGGTTGTTGATGACGTCTATGACGATGTTGTCATTAGTGACACCTTCAATGGGTGGCCCAGGAAACTGACCATTGATTAGGATGCCCTGCAAGAATCATTCAAATTAGCTGACGAATAAAGGCTCGCTTATCGACTTTCCAACACCAACTTTGATTCGTCTTATCGACCCCATGATCCCTCATCACAGTTAGACATTTTCTATTTCGCATCATACATTAAATTTCTGTATGAACGTAATTGTCTAATTTTGACTTTCGGTGGAGGCTAGATAGCTCCAGTCCGGGGCATGAGCTAACAGCACAACATTAGTGTTTGCATTTGGAAAGTTGAGACATCAAATATTACCTGTTGAGGTACACCGAGAGGAGAAATTGTTCCGTAAGTGACTGTCCAAGTGAAGTACCTATATGGGTCTTCAGCATTGGCCAAGAAAGCGCCAAGCCATGCCAAGGATACAACAAGAAACACGTGCAGGAACTGGGTCTGCCTCATTTTGGCCAAGCGCTTGTATCCTCGGCTCTCAGATTTCTGCATAGTAGCATTAGTAAGACATCTCCATGCGTTTTAACACCGAAATAATTTGCTCTTATCACCTAAAAGGACGCCTTTGACAATAACCCGTTTTCGTGCTCGTCATTTCATGACCATAAATGCATGCGCGGCGGTCGCAATGACCACATCAAGTACTAAAAGAAAGCAGCTCAGAAAAGGCCGACAAAAATGTAAAGGAGGCAACTTTCATGCGAGAAGACGAGACCAACGAGAAGCTCAGAATGCCTAGAACCAGAACATACCAATATAGAGAGCTCTAATAAGAGCCTCCCTCACCAGATGGAGGGAAAACGAAGCGAAAGGGTACGAGGGTCGACGATGCCTTGTGGTCAATGTGTATTGCCGGGAGCTAAACCTGTGCACGCCTTTATATAAAACAAGCCTTGCAATCAAGAAGAAGACTGACAAATGTAATAACAAATTGGGTCCGAAACGTAGGATCGATTGGGGTGACACATGACACTCATTTGGCGGCGCACTTCATGGTCGAGCTCGAGCTGTTTACGTCCCCGCATCACAGCTCACTCAAAGCTCATGCGAACCCTGATAAATTTTTGACAGGTTTAGTCCATAAAGATTAAAGTAAACGAGCTTTGACTCGGCTTTCTCGGAATCTTGATTCCATGCCCAATTGGATGCTTTGTTTATTTGACTTTGTTGCGTCCGATTCAAACTGTTTTTGTTAAAAGCATAAAAACATGTCAACTCTTGGGGTAGGAATCGGGCTTGTCGGTGGCGGGAAGGGAAGATTTGGGAAGAGATGCGATCGCGTCGCAGCCGAGAACGGATCAGAATTTAATGCGTCGGAAGATTTATTCGAGAATTGGTATGTATAGACACACCACTTAGACTCTGTTTACATAGATGAGTATACTAAATATGCATGTTAAATAGTGCTTGCTTATTTCAAGATTCAGATGTAGTTCGCCAGATCGCTTAATAAATGGGTCTTGATGTACCTAGCATTACTCTTATTATCAGGCATTGTTTTGTTTAGGATGAAAAACCGTAATTTACCGGGCATCTAACATTGTTATAAACTTTCATGGGTTGCATAGTTAGTCGAGGCACCAGGACTTTCCAAGCATTGGAATCGAAGGTCGCATTCCACCAATTCCATGCAAGCCATTATGGTTGAGTGCCACTTGCACATGCCAAATGCCTAAATTTAATTAATTTCGTGAAACTTACGAGATGTTTCATGGAGTCTCCAAATAGTCTAGCATTCTCGTTAGTGCCCCTGAGTTTCGTGAAAAACATACTCTACTACCACACCCTTGTTAATAAGGCGCAATGCAAGCTAAATATCATGACGACTGGCACTTAGAGATTGTAGGAAATTGAACTTACACATTATGTGCATCCGTTCGGAACTATATCGGTGGGTGTCAATGGGTTTCATGGGTGAAATTTAACTGGGGATTTTACTTGACCCATTTTATATTTTTCACTTATCCAATTATTGATTTTCTTGTTGATTCAAGAAAGCGCGTACATGAGTTGGAACCATGTACTACCTTATTTTCCACTTCACCATAGTTATTATACGAGTAGGACGAAGAAAAACCAAAGACGTAATTACCAAGTTATCAACCAAAAAGGAGGGTTTTTCCTGCCCTCTAAGTCCAGCCATTACTTAGAAGTTAATCAACTTTTTGACAGGGAACATTGTCTGCTTTCCTACTAGGATACGGTCGAGCTATCTCCTTTTGTTAGTCCACCGGCCTTTCGCATGAGTCCCAGAGAATACATTTCATCAGTTGGTACAAATTTGACTCTACAATAATCATATTCGAATTTTCAGGTTCGAGCTTGGTGCTTGGAGAATTTCGCGGGTGAATGACACCGTACCTCCGTAGACTTTTTCTTGTTCTTCAACAAAGTCTCAAATCTCATTCTTCCGTTAAATAGGTTACCGAGGACTATTGATGTGCTAACTAGCGCCGTAAAATGACTGTGAAGTATTTAAGTTGGTGTCTTATGCATCCGATCAAACCCTCCAAATGCTTTCAAATCATCTTTTTCCATTTGCTTACACTTAAAAACCTATTTGTTAGAAAGTCAAACTCAAAAGCTTAATTTATTAAATGGAGAGAAACCAAATGAATATAAAGAGTATATAAAACCCATTGTCTTGTAATGTGAGACAATATTTGACACCTTGAATTTAAGGTTGTGGCATCTTAGAATCCGGGGTGATGGGTGCCAGGTGGATGGGAGAAATGGGGGTGATGGAAGGGGGTGAGGCCGTGGTGATACATGGACTCTCTTTAAGGGTTAATTGGTTCCAGGGAAAATTTCAAAAAAAGACCCGAAGTGAGCCTATTTTCTCAAATAAGGACCTAAAGTGGCCATTGTCTCAAATAAGAACCCGAAGTGGCTAAACCAGTCTCAAATAAGGACCTCAAATCGCTGGGTAGCCAAATGTTCGCCAGCCGACGAGCGTTTTGTCAAAAAAAATTGATAGAATTTAACAAACCCTAAAAACAAAACCCCTAAACTCTTCACGTTCTCACGTTTTTTTCTTCTCCGTTCATGTTGTAGAGCCTGTTGCGGTCGGCGAAGCTGAGCTCGCACGTCGCGGAGGCTGAGCTCGACACCGCCAGCGACGCCACGGTGTAGCTCAATATCGCCGCAAAGAGAAGAAGAAGCAGCAACGGCGCCGCCAGTAGCAAGCCGCCACCATCGTCGCGGCAAATCGTCTCTATTGCCTCCGGGCAAAGAGATATTCGGGCGAACTCAACCGCTCAATTTCGTCATGGGAGTTTCGCGGAGGACCGCAAGAGAGGAAACCCTGAGAGCCGAGAGAGTGAGATGGAATGCAAATCCACTTCCACGAACCCAACCAAGAGAGACAGAACATCTCGATCTCAAGGACCCACATCTTGGGCACAATGCAAATCCACTTCCACGGAGAGAGAGGGGCAGGTGAGGGGGGTGCTGGCACGTACCTTTAGAACTCGAGGAGTCAGGGACCATTAACAAAGAATTTGGGCTCTCCAAGTAAGAGGGGACAAAGAGTCTAGAAGATGAAGTGCAGAAGAAGAAGAGCGTGAAGAGTTTGGGGCTGGGTTTGTTAATTTCTATCAATTTGTTTGACAAAATTACCCTTATTCCGACCACCAGAAATGCCACACCCTCGCCGGCCGTCGAACATTTAGCTGCCCGGCAATTTGAGGTTCTTATTTGAGACTGGTTTAGCCACTTCGGGTCCTTATTTAAAATAACGACCACTTTAGATCCTTATTTGAGAAAATAGGCTCACTTTGGATCCTTTTTTGAAATTTTCCCTTGGTTCCAAGGTGAGTCAATTCTCACCCTAGAGCCAGGAACTAGACTAGAAAGGCCGATTCTCAATTTCTAGAATTAAGAACCAGCCTACCTAGTCTTGGAACTGGATCAATTGGAACTAGATCAAATTGACCAATCTGATCTAGTTCCCAAGTGGGTCAAAGGAACCAGTGCTATCAAGGGGTTGGACGAGCTGCATATCGCCAGCGCCGCTATGAAAGGAAACTGAGACATCATTGGGACGGGAGAGAATCAACAAAAAAAAACTGAAGTGAATAAATTGTCGATCTGGTTAGGACTATTGGTCGACCATTGCAGTTCATCAATCTTAGGCAGGAGGTTGTCACGAGTTGAGGCGGTTCACGGTGCAAGGCAAACAGAAGTAAGGCGACATATCATGTCACTAGAAGTCACCTTAAAGAATGCCAACGTAACGACAGGGGTATTGGTCATGGCTAAGCAAGGATTAGTGAGGAATATCAAAGACAATGAAGCTCCTACAAGGCACGGTTGCAATGACGTCGAGGATGCTGATCTTGAAGTGTGCTGTTGTTTGCTAGATGAAGCTTCGATGCCAGTAGGGAAAAGGGCACAGTACAACAGCAGGAAAGAAGAACTGTTGGGGAAATTTGATTGCTGATGAAAATAGAGTAGTAGTAGATCTTTAATGCTTTAATGCGTGATGACGATCATCGTCTTTAAGGTATTATTTGCCCCCACTTGATTGCTGTCGAGTTTAAAACAAATATACCTCCAGAATATATACCAAAACTATAGAGAAACGAGTTCAATAATTACTCAATTCCTTTTTTGAAATTTCACCTTGAATGTACTGAAGTTGTGTGTATGAAAAGAAAGGAAAGGAAAAATTTTGAAGAAGATATTTATGAACAGTTTTAGTTATTATAAATAATATGTGAATTGGTATCTATTCACAGACAACCAATTAACACATCTCTTGGGAATAGATACCTTACTCCCAATCATCGCCTCTATTCATGTCAATAATAACTTCCTCTTACAACTACCGATAACATCCTTTTAGAATGAACAATCACATTTTTTCATAACGAAGAGCCACATATTCTCTTAACTAAGAGACACCTCTTTTAAGATAACAAATTATTTCCAAGAACTAGCACAAGTGTGAGTGTAAGAGGCATGATCATGAGCAAGCATGAGCCGTGAAGGATTAGGGCTTTCACTATTTAGGTTTGTGAAAGAGGCATGAGCGAGTGAGTGTGAGTTGTGCGTGACTTAGGGTTTGTGAAGATTCAAGAATGGGATGAGGGTTTTTTTTTCCAGATTTATAAGAAATAAAAAAAATTATTCCAATCCAGATGGACAGGTCCACGCCTAAAATTGAAAAGCGGATCAAAATTAACCGGTTTCAATTTTGTGGAATCGGATCTGCCTAAAATCATTTGATGTGGGCAATTTCCAATTCGGAAGGTTCTTTTTACTCACCATGCTCTCTTTATCAAGCGCAATAATGGGAACGGAGGTGAAGGGAAGCCATAAAGGAGGAGGAGGAAGAAGAAAGGAGACAAAAGAAACAAGTAAAAAGTAGAAAGGAGAAAAAGCATTTTTTCACCAACTTGGAAAAAGAGAAGGCAGGGCGGTGCACGTCATTACTTGGGCTCTTTTCTACCGAATTTTGAAATGATGTCAACAAAAAAGAACGTCCTCTGGCGCCGAAGTTAAGAGAAGGATGAGATGAATCGATTTTGAAAAGTATAAAGACCACAATGAGTAAAAGAAATTTACACACGACATTGAATAATGAAGAAAATTCTAGGATCTGTAGTGTCATCTCCCAATTTTCTTAAAATAATAAATAATTGTGACTTAGTATGCTTTATTTTTCTATTTTGCTTCGAAAGGAATTGTTCAATAGCTCTCTAGAAATATTTATTTGCTATTGCTTGTAGAGTTTGCACTTTTTTAACACATATTTGTGTTTACTTAATCGCCTCTTGACTTTTTATATGTACATTCAAGTGTTCTACCACACTTGACGTATGCAATGAGATTTTGACCATAAAAGTTCCGAGTATTGGGACAGCCAAGAGGGAAGGAATACATTAGTTGTTAACAATTTTTACCACTTCTGAAAGTTATATTCAACACTAGAAGCAATAATGAAAGAAGCACAATCAGAACCCTTCTCATATAACTGTGGTTGAACTAAAAAAGCCGAAAGTGGTATCTTTGGTGGTACATAATTTAAATTTGTAGCATTTAAGAGTAAGGGTAAGGCAATTTCTAAAAGTCGTTCTATACTATTTGCAGCCGTAGAGGTGCTACAACTACTAGATACTGGTCAAGCACCCTACTAAAGTTATAGTACCCCAATTTCATTGATGAAGCTGCTGTGAGAAAGTTCTAACGTTGGATTGCAAGGTGTATGCTTCTTCTCTGTCCTCCATATGATTTTCCCCATTTAAACCTTTCTCAAAACAATTGTTGAATTTAGATAATTTAGCCATTGTAATAATCAAGACCTTCTTTCCAAGACTTCCCTTGAAATCCATATTTGGCTTCAATCATCATTCATCTTCCAGTGGTTGCAGCTTTGAATTCCCCTTGTGCACAATGTCCTTGAGATGGTAAGAGTCCTCTTTTTTTCTTTTCCATCTTGCTAACCGAAATGGAGCAAGAGACTTAATAATATATAATTTGCAATTACTTTCTCTATTGTTGTTAGCAATGTGGCATTCCTTATTTGGCATGATTGGGATTCAATTATGTAGTTTTTAGGGTTTAGGATTGAAATTACCAATCACCATCTTTGCCTCAATTGCAATATAACCAAAAGAAAAAAAGCTAAAATGTACAATGTACGTTTTCCCAGCATTCCCAGCATCTAATGACAATTGGAAGCATATGGTTGTTCAGTTCAATGCATATCGACAAAACTCAGCAAGGGGGAGGGTTGGAGACAGCCTCACCAGCCTATATCCAAGCTGGTCTCGCATGCCGATGCAATTGAATGTACTCTTAATTTAGAATAAGATATATTTTTAAGAGTGTGATTTTTTCTCAATCTAAACTTATTATTTTCAATACACAGAATATGTTATATATGGATTGATTAATTTTACATAATCCAAATATCGAAAAATTAGAAAATAAATATCTAAAAACAATTTTTTTTTCAAATAAATGGACCCTTAATCTCTGTATCTCTCTCTGCCCTTTCCTCGCTTTGCTACCATGCCTTTGTTGTCCATTGCTGTCTCCGACACCACCCACGGTGTGTGTGGAGAGAGAAATGGGGGGGGGGGTGGGGGTGGTTATGCTAGGTTATCTAACTATTATGTGTTACCTACCGATGTAATCATCCACCAATAATAGATTAGAGGTAATACTAAGACAAAGCAATTTGGCTATGCTTCACGCGACACAACCAACTTGAAAAGTCGAGATTTTCCATATCTAGAAGTGTTTATTATTAAGATGTACATGTGGGTTAAGCTAGAATAAGTTCCACATAGGAGAGCTAATATGATGTTGAGCAATTAATATATCCTAGTTAGTGCATAACTCATTAACTAAAGTTTTTGAATAAAGATAGGTTCAATTAGATATATTAATAAGCTTGAGTTTAGGCTCTCACTTTGTGATCTGCTCAAAGGAGGTATCTAGACTTTTGCTATGTATATGCCATATATTTTTTCACTAGCTTGAAATGTATATCATTTAGAGAGTGATGAGAGGAAAAATGTCAAGTAATATCCCAGATTGGTCACTTGAAATGATTGTGTAAATCATTATTTACCTTGCGTGTTTTACCTGCTTTTGGACTCCTTTTAAGTTTGCTATCCTCCCCGGTCTAAAGTGTTCTTATGTTCTAGTGCACATGTAAAGGTGTAAAGCAAAAGAAATTTCCCATTAAGAACATGTTGTATTGAGAAGCGATCAACTCGTAATTTATTGACTTCAATTTTTAATGTAAATTCAACTTAATATTTAGTGGGCATGGACTTGAACTCCTTATTGATCTCCTTAGAAGTATTGGGAAAAAATGTCAGAACAGTCCCAAAGATATTGCATTGATGCTAATTTAATCCTAAATATTTTGACTTAAATACCAATTCAGTCATTTTAGCTTATTTTGGCAAATTGCTGATGTTGATGTCCATTGGCTTACATGGCAAACCAATTGGCACTAACTTAAACAAGTTTTAATAATTTTTTAATATGTTTCGAGTTTTTTGTTTATTTTTTCTTATCTTTTTCCTTTTTTTATTTTCTTTCTCTTTTTTGTTTCCCTTTCTCTTCCTCAAGCCAATTGTCGAACCTTTGTGACTAGCTAGAGGCAAGAGTTGATGAGGGACCTTGTCAGCTTCTGGTAGGCCTTGTCGAATCTAGCAAGGTCATGCCTCGCCAGTTGTCGCCTTTAGCCAATCGTCGAGGTTTGGCAACTAGTTGAAGAAAGAGGAAGGGGAAAAAAAAGGAAAGAATAGAAAATAAATTCAAAAAAAATATTAAAATATTATTAAAAATTATCCACGTCGCCGATCGTGTCTGTAAGCCAATCGGCATTCATGTCAGTAAATATCTAGCCAAAATTAGGTCGAAAAATTGATTTGACACTAGATCAAAAAGTTTAAGACTAAATTAGCACAAATACAATAGGTTTATAAATTTTCTAACACATTTTCTTGAAGTATTGGGTTTTTATTGTGTCGACCCACAAACTCTTTGTCAAGATCTTAAAATGTACGTAATAAATGGAAAAAAATCTCGGACACGAGTACCATCTTCATAAATCCAGCCATGTGAAGATTTCACGAATTCCTCAGAGAACTTCCGCGGGCCTTCCGCTCCCTACTCCGGAAGCCAATGAACTAACATATAAAAAGATGTGATGAACGATGTACAAGGACCACTGGATCTTGTTAATGATGCAGCTAAAAAGTTAATGGAGTCGAACAATTGCCTTTATTGTGAGCAAGCAAGTCAACTTATTTTCTAAGCCACGATGGTATCGATCCCGAGGACAGATCTCATCGGAAATGCCCAAATAATTTTAGACAGGCATGTGAGAATTAATTCACGGCACGTGAAAGCTCACGTGGCATTCCGAGGATGTACCATTTCCTCGTCTGACTATGAACTCATCCTGGTTTTGAATCGAAATTCATTTGACATTCTATTCTTCTGATGGAGCCTACTCTCTCTCTCTCTCTCTCTCTCTCTCTCTCTCTCTCTCTCTCTCTCTCTCATATTTTCGCTTCAAACTATACAGCATCCATGGACAACTTTGACATTTCTTCTTACTCACAGTTCAGCTTTATAGAAGTCAATTGGTGCACTGCAGCAACTTGCGCCACCAGTATCCATGGACAACTTGACATTTCTTCTTATTCAGTTAGTTCAGCTTTATACAAGTAAATTGGTGTACTGCAACAACTTGCGCCACCAATTAGCAGCCCTTCATAAACTAACACCCTAATCCATTGGGATAATGATGCAAATAGTCCTTAAATTTTGACCTATTATACAACTTAATCTCTGAATTTTTAATTTATTTAATATAGTTCATGAACTTTTGCCCAATGGGCAATAGAGATCCTAAGCTTTTAATTTGTTTCATGTGATCTTTGAACTTTTGATACATGTTCAACTTAGTCACCGTACTATATAGAAATGTTTAATGTTATCCTTTTATTAATTTGAATTTAGGAACAATATTGAATATTTTTATATAGTGCGAGGACTAAGTTGAACACGTATCAAAAGTTCAGAATTATATTGAACAAAATGAAAGTTCAAGAAGTACATTACTCATTGGATTAAAGTTCACAGACAACATTAAACAAATTGAAAATTTATAAACTACATTGCATAATAAGTCAAAATTATATTTGTGTAATTTTTCCTAATTCATTCTTTCGGCTTTTAACCCACTTGTGTTGAGAGACTTCTGTTCTCTTGCTTTTCACACTACTCCGCAACGGTAGTCCTCGAGCTGCGATGTCCTTTGTCCTAGCAATTATGAGTCCTTGAATATCACCTCATAACTCAACTTGCAAACGACACAACTCAGCCAGATCAGGAAAATCCTCTTACTCTTGCCCTCAGAGTCACCGAGCACGTTGACAATAATTACACAATTGAATGGCATAATCTTCTTAATTTCTCATTTAAAAGATCATAGGTGAATCTTGTCGATTGTGGCCTTTTATGTCTTTATTCTAACTGTTTGTAGACACTACTTAAATCGTTTTTGGGGTGGGGCAACGAGTCTTCCACAATGCACTTCACACTTCCTTCTCAACAATCCATGGATCAGTCATGGCTCTCTTCTTTATCCCTCGTTTTCTTTAGTGAAATGAATAAAGAAGAAGGTCCAAGGTGAAATTTTTATGCCATTATTTTAACACCTTTAATAGTGGGGAAAAGGTTGGAGCTTCGCCTAAGGTTGGCAAGACTTGGCTCGCTAGAATCTAGTGAGCTCAAGCCTCACTGGTCTTGGGCAAGCTCAATATGGCAAGGCTCTAGCCTTGCCGACCTCTGGCAAGATTCGGACTCATCAGTCTTAGGCGAGCTCATCCCTCGCATGTGCCAATTGTCATGATTGGCGACTAGCCAAGAAAGAAGAAAAAATAAATTTAAAAAATTTAAAAATTTGAATACTTTGGTAATTTTTCCCTCGAAAATCAAATAAAATTTTCTAAAATAATTATGGAAATTTTTCTAATTTCTTTATGGTTTCAACCATATACCAGAAAATAGTCATTTATCTGGAAAATGATTTTCTAGAAAATATTTTTTTTAAATATCACATTTTTCATAAATTAAACAAAATCTAAAAAGGAGGCTAGATGCGAATTATCATCATTTTTAAAGCATGAGTAAAGTTTTAAGCGTCGCTTTGTCCCTCACTGTTTACTGTTGTATCCGATGATTTCACCCATCAATCTCGCCTCTAATCTCGCTTAACTGCCCATCAATTGGATTCTTCGTTGTCTGTTTTGCTTTGGCTAATGTGTCCCCGTCTTCCATTTTTTACTCCTTATTTTCTGCTGGAGAGATTCTCCATTCTTCTGGATCCTTTATTTTCTGTGATTACTATGCAGACTCTTCTGAGTCTCGGTTCTCAAAGTGGTCTCCAGTCCGATTTCAGCTAATTTGAAGCAGAAGACTTATTCAAAATTGGATGATTTTAAATTATAATTTCGGGACAATCCTATGAGAGAAATTTCTTTTATTTTCCTTCCTTTCTATTTGTAAAGTAGAAGAAACGCAAGAAAAGGAATATATATATTTAACTCTTAGGAATTAGATTTTTAATGGTCAAAGAATATAATGTGCAGCAACTTCATCCAAATTTTGTATAGTTCTTTCATCCCCGTGGACAATGATGATTTCTATGATACGAAGAAAGTTATCATATTCACGTCTTATTGACATTATTTATGAAACAGAATAATTGTCCAAAAGTTCTAAATTTATTATTTTTTCAGTTTTAAACTTTTCAATGGAAAATTGTCCGAAAAGTCCTAAACTTATTGCACTTTTACCAATTCAGTCTTAAATCTTTCACTTTTTGTTAATTTAGTTCTAAACATTTCAATATTTTGCCAATTGAGTCCATCTGGCTAATTTTGATTGGAATTATTTTTCTATGTTTTTATTTCTTTTTTCTTTCTTTTTTCCCTTTTCTTCCTCTAGCCGGTTGCCCAACCTCCGACAACTGGCCAAAGGCCACGACTAATGAGGGTCAACCTTGCCGTGATCTAGCAAAGAGCGAATTCATCGACCTCGGGCGAGGCTCGCCCTTGCCAAATTTGACGAGGTCAAGCCTTGCCAAACCTCGCTAGAGGCTAGCGAAGCCAGGTTAGCTTTAGGCGAGGTCGCCCTTGCTAAAGTTGACAAGGTCAAGCCTCGCCGACTACAAGCAAGTGCCTCACTAGATCCCGACGAAGGTGACCTCGCTTGAGGCCGACGAAGCTAGCCCTCGCCGGTGTGGCCTCTAGCCTATCATCGGAGGCTAAGTGACCGACCAAAGGAAGAAAAGGTAAAAAGAAAAAAGAAAAAAAGAAATTAAAAACATAAAAATAATTTAAAACTTTCAAAAATATTAAAAAATTATTAAACCTTTTCAACATCAGCACCATTGCCCACATCAGCATATCCTAGCAAAAATTGGCCAAATAGACTTAATTTGGAAAATGTGAAAATGTTTAGGGCTCAATTGACAAAATTGAAAAGTTTAGGACTGAATTGACAAAAATACAATAAGTTTAGGACTTTTAGGACAATTTTCTCAACTTTTCAATTATATTAATTTAATGATAAACTTAATATATGATAGCCAATTTATTCATAAACCTTTCAACTATAGCAAATTCACTAATTTAGTCCTAAACTTTTTAAAGATTTGCCAATATAGTCTTTCCGAGTAATTTTGACCGAAAATCGCGAAGGACTTGTTGGTAAATCATTAAAAGGTTTGGACTAAATTAACACAATTGAAAAGTTTAGGATTAAATCGATCGCCATACAATAAGTTTAAAACTTAATTGGTACAATTGAAAGTTTATGACTTGATTGGTTATTGTATGATAGGTTTATAACTTTTTCAAAGATTTTCCCTTTACAAAACTAAATAGCTGCTTTATCTTTCGCAAGCATATGTCTATGATCGATAAATCAATGAATTGCCACACCCTAAGATTTCATTTGTTTGTATCACTTAGTTGTAATTAACTTGAACATTTGTATTTGTATTTCAAAGTTTTGAAGTGTTCCTCCTTCATATTCTCAATCATTATCGTCTACAAGAAGTAGATGAGAGGGCAATGCGACCGAGACTTTGTGCTTCTTGAAATGTAGGGTCTTATATTCGATTCCTATCATATCTACCTCTTTCGTGACCGAGTAATTCGGTTGGATCATTTAGAAATGATTTCTCATAAGTTCCCTGTAATCCCAATTTGAAAGCCTAGCTTTGAACAAACTAACATGAGATAAAGTCAACCTGATTCACGATAACATCGTATTTGGGGAAGATTCATTTGGCCTCATGCAACCTGATCTCAGTGGAACATGCAACAAATAGAAAAGAACCCTTCTGAATTCAAGAATTGAGTATACTCCTAGGAAAGTCAACATCATCGGCCATACGAGGTTAATTTAACATCTCGAATCATCACCCCCATGAACTTCGTCATGGTCCAACCCACCCTCGTTCTATGCATAACAAAGTTGACATTTGAGGCCTCATACAACTGTTAGAAAGCTAAAGATTTGCTATGTTTCACGGGTTTTTCGCTTCGGTCCAATGCAATTCGTTGCCTTAAAACTTGAGAGATCAAGGTTGACTTTTTTATCTCTCAAGTTTGACTTTTCTGGGCTGTGAATGGGTGACGATGATGCGTGAGAGAGAGAGAGAGAGAGCTAATCATTGCCATCCACGTGGAGGGTTGGGGCGTTTTGGTGACGGGGGGGGATCATCGAGGTAGGACTTGGTGGTGGGGACTCCACGGAATGACAACGCCCGGATTCCTTGTCATCATCACAAAGGGATTGATGTTTTACCCGGTGAATGGGGACCTTAAATTTTCTCTAGGTGGATGTACAAAATTATCTATTAGTCAGTTAATATGAATATTCGGGGGACAAGTAAAAGTATTGCATTTGAGGGGTTAAAAGGAGCATTGCACCTCCGAGAAAGAGACCTCACACTTAAGTTAAAATTATAAAAATCAAGTGGTAAATTAGTGATAGAGGGATTGCACTATCTTTAACGAAATTATAAATTCAAGTCATATCATGAGCAAACATTTTACCAATTTGTGTCTTGAACATTTCCTACCTCATGTGGAGAGACTTGTTGATTTTCTAGCGCGATTGTGGGACTATTGTGACACGTTGCTATACTTATGAGAGGACTCAATAGTTATTATTCAAATTAAACATTTCATAGAGTATGTTAGATCTTTGTATGTAATGTTTAAAAGGGATAGTTGCATCAGTCACCTCTTCCCTCCCTTTTTATCTATAAAAAGCAAGTAAAATTAGAAAAGATGGGGCATGATCATACGATACTTTTGTCCTACAATCAATAGGATGCATCCTCCTTAAAAGGCTCATAAGCATTAAAACAAGGAAACATAACAATCCCAGAGGCAAGACATACAGTTCAGCCCAACCAAACCCATCGATAATGCCCATATGTTAGCGGTTGTGGGTGTCAAGTGGGATTTGCCCTTGGCATTGGGTGGTGGGCCGTGCCCCTTTTGGACCTTGGGCTTGCTCTGGTGCATATTCCCTAACGGACCAAGCTAGGCCCAACTAATTTTTGTGGGCCCAATCTTTAAGAACTTTTGGGGGCCTAGGATAAAAAAAATTTCAGTGATTGGATCAGTGGTCCAAGCCAGCCCAACCGCCAATCATTGGGCCTTATGCCGAACAGCGATTGAATTTTTGGCCTCTGTAAATTGACTACCCCTCCTCTCTCCTCTTTTGTTATTCCTCAATTTGAATCCGCATATCACTTCCAAGACTCTTAAACCATTTTTCAATTTCAATTATTTCATTTCTCCTTATTACAATTTAGTTTGTTTTAAGTATCCTAACGAAGAACAATAACAATCCGATCATTCCAATTCAATTCGAACTTCACCATGCAATTGACATGGGACTCTTTCAATGAGCTCCGCCACAAAAATGTATGTGTGTCAGCTCCAACCTAATAACAAGCCAAAGTCAACGATGATGGGACAATTGTAAATTTGAGGCGTTACTAGCCGGTGGCGACCTCCTAGTTTGCCAAATTTAGTGTGCTACAATAGAAGTATTGGAGCTTTGCATCTTCCACGTTTTCAATAAGATATCTCATCTAAAATGAATCCCCGAAACCTGTGTTTCGTCGATTTTAGTTCTCCCAATGAAATATCTTTTACCCAAAAATTGTCTTTTGGTTTCATTATTTTAAGGGGACTCAGGTCTATGCTAATATTGTATAGAGAGGGTCAAATGCAATAATTTATATATTTGAGTATAATGAAAATGTCCAATATAACCTCGTTACAAATACTAGAACTTAGTTGATGGCCTAATTCGAACACACCTTGATGTGCTAATGAGAACCAAACTAAGGTTAAATGGATGACACGATGTCGGAATCTAATTGACGACGTCGAAGGATGGAAACGACTCTAAGAAGACAATACTCCTAGATAGGCATGAGGACATAATGTCAGAACCTAATCGACGACGTTGGACAAGGGGAACAACACCAAGAAAGCACTACTTTGTGATGGATATGAGGATACGATGTTGGAATCTAATCGACGATGCTGGACTAAGGGAACAACATCGGGAAGGTACTTCTCCAAGAAGGATATGAGGACATAACGTTGGAATCTAATCAACGACACTGCACTAATAGAACAACACCAAGAAGGTATTGCTCTGAGAAGGATATGAGGACACAACGCCGACTAATCGACGACGATGGACTATGGAAAGACCACCAAGGGACATTGCTCCTATATGGGTACAAGGACAAAGGGACAGAATCCAATCGACGACACTGGATGACAGTATCAAAGCTAGGAAAACAATGTTTTTGGATGGGAATGAGGACATAATGTTGGAATCTAGTAGATGACGCTGGACGATGTAGGACAGCATTGGAATCTAATCAATAGCACTACCTAAGATATGACATTTGTCGAAATTGAATCAACGAGGGAAGCTTGAAGCTATAGCTAAACTAAACTAGGCTAGGATAACTAAGGAATAAGATAAAGAGTTTTGTTGTGTTGTTCGCGGCAAGGGGCTTCTTGTTGGAGAACTCAAGGTTTTTATAGGGATGCCCCATAACCGTGGAGTAGTTATCAATTTGAATTGCTGCCTTTAGTCTTCAACACGTTCCCTATTCTTCAACCATTCATTTTGTAATCACTTCAATCATGGCTATATCTACTAATAACAACTTCCTTAGCTAGGTCTTTGATCATCAACTACCTTCCTTTCACGCACTTCACTTTCGAAGTTTACCGCCAAAACTTGCATCATGACATTTGGACACATAGCTCCCACATTATTAAATATCCAACTTCTTTTAGTATACCCATCAATAGCCAATAAAATGCCAAAATTAATAGGACTTACAAGTAATTTTGTTCGATCTTGAAGTGATTTTTACCCATGTGACCAACACATGATGACATGGTTAATTTTGAGTGTCAACAACCTGAAATATATACATATGTAGTCTCTATTTCTTAGTTGGAGGAAATGATCCAACTAAGTGGATTCAAGGCTAGATCTCTCCCCGTCAAGTACTTAGATTTGTCTCTAATCTCTGAATAACTCATTGAGAAGGAGTGCAAGCCTTTGAGAGCTAAAATCTATGGAGAAGAGTTGGTGTGCTATGAGGCTGTCTATGTTGGCAGATTACAACTGGTTAATCATGTCTTATATAGCACTATATCATATTGCTGTGGTATCTTTCTTCTCCATAAGAAAATCATTGCATACAAAATAAAGCAATTTTGCAATTAATTCCTTTGGACAGGCCCTGAGGGAAAATCAAAAGAAGTAAAGCTTAAGTGGATTGATGTCCGCTTGCCCTAAAAAAGAGAGGGCGGCTTGGGGCTAAAGCAAGTGTATCAAAGAGTTGCAATGAAGCTTATATATGATTCTTGTTGAGTCTGGTTCTTTGTGGATTACTTGCGTTAAGGCTTATTTGCTTAGGAAGTGCAATTTTTGGCAAATGCATCGCTTGTTCCTTATATGGTTGAAGAAATTATTCAAGTTGAGAAATGGAGCCAAGCCATTTGTTCCTTCATCATTGGCAATGGCAAGAAGACTTTCTTTTCATTTGATCCTTGACACCCTTTTGGGGTCCTTCTAGATACTCTATCTTAAAAAGTGGTACATGATGTTGGGCTTTCACTTGATGCTAAGGTAGCCAATGTGACAAAAGACGGGGCTTAGAACTAGCTAGCTGAAGATCAAAAAGCTTTGGTTCAAATCCAATTTGCATTACATGGTATAGTTTTCTCAAATGTTCAAGAGGAGGTAAAGAGATTTGGAAAGCTTACTTCTTCAAAGGTTTATACTAATAAGAATGCATGGAGTGCGATTACGACTGCTGGGAAGGTTTTTTGGCATAAGCTTATTGGATTTACACCAAATATTCCTGAACATAACTTCATTTGTTGGCTGACTGTCTTGAGTACATTGTCCACCAAAGATTGGATCGCACAAGTGATTTGGCATTTGAGAATTCCGAGTAGAATCAACAAATGATCTATCCATAAATTTTGTTGTTTTCGGGGAAGTATGGTCCCTTGTTTCTCGCAAATGTGGAGTTTCTCAGCCTTTGCTAAACTGGGACTCAGAGTTGGAAACTAAACCGCTATCTTGGTAGGGGAAAAGTTTATGGATTGATTTTTGTAATAACTTGGTGTGCCACGACATATCACATTTGGTTTACCATATCAAGCAAATGCATGCTAATGAATTTGTCTTATCAGGTAGTTCTATTTTCTATTTTTTTTTTTGTCATAAACAGGTGATTTCTTTCATTCATCAATACGATAATTACATGAGAAAGGTAAACAAGTTTCCGAACATAAAATATTCCAAAGGGCTAGGGAGGGGAAGATGCCCAATTCATAGGAAGGTTTTTGCTTTGGTGCACTTTTGCTACCCAATTTGCAACTTGATTTTCTACCCTTGGGCAATGGGCAACTTTCACATGACCAAATCGGTCTAAAATCTCTTTACTTTCATCTAAAATATTCCTCATGGCCCATGGAGCTGCTTCTTAGCCCATCACACTCTCCACTACTAGCCAACTGTCGGTCTCACACTCTAAATCTAGCATCTTTTGATGTACTTCACCCACGTGCTTTCTCTAACTCTGCTTTAGGTATTACAACCCTTACACGAGTGCTAAGGCTTCGGCTTGTAGAGGGGAAGCAGCTTAGATCTCCTTTACGAAGCCACCTTCGACCATCACATTTGTGTTTCACAACATTCCGGTGATTGAGCATGGCTTCTTGCTTTCCACCCATGAGATATCCATGTTTAGCTTCAGGGTGTTGCCGATTGCAGATATCCACTTGGCCTATTCTCTTCAATTTCTAGGTTTTGTCTTTCTTTTTTGTGGATTCCACCGTATGAAACTATTGATTTGTGCTTGTGTTGTATCTACTATGGTCCGAGGTTCGGAATGTTTATCCCGAAATATGCCATTACTCCATAACTTCTAGATTAACCTGAGAATTGTCACAAGCATCTCTACTTCAGGTGAGTTAGTATTTTCTTCGAAAACATCCATAAGCCATTTGTCCATTCTAGTTACGGTATGGGTGCTGCTGTTGATCTTGATTCTTGGGTCTGACCATATTTTTTTTGTCCATTCACAAAGTAGGAATAAGTGTTCAATTGTTTCTAGGTGGCTTGAGTGGAGTGGACAGAGAGGATCAGGCAACACTTTTCTCTTAAACAGATTTTCTTGTGTTGGCAAGCCATCTTAACATCTGCTTCATAGAAAGATTCGCGGTTTTGGGGGGAGCAGGCTTGGAGATTCCATATTTTGGTCCATAGCTGTTTGGGAGGCTGATATGATGTTGTTGCTTTATAGGGAACTGATTTGGTTGTCTTAGATCATTCGTTGTTGTAGCCACTCTTCAATGTGTAGGTTCCAATTTTGTTAGCTGTCCAGCATAATTCATCTACCTTGGGGTTAGGGCTAATGGATGTAGTTAGTATTTCTTTAACAGTATTTTTAGCAAAGAGATTCCGCAACATTAGTTCATTCTTATCCCTCATTTCTTCCTTGATTGAGTCTGCCATTGTGATTGTGACATTCTGAATTTTTCGACCAATTGGGATTATATGAATAAATATTTCGTCAATGCACTATTAGTTGAGTCTCGCTCTGAACTGATCACTCATGAAACATTAACCGAAGGGGAAAAGCTACTAAGGTTTTAAATACGCGTACAACTAGAGAACTTAACTAGGGATTGACGATTTGACAATGACGAGGGTCAATCCTGTGTTGATATAGGCTGACCAAGGAACGATTATAGGTTGGTTTGTAGAGAAAAATATAATCGAATCTTGGGTGATTCTGTATTACCACTATATGGACTGCAAACAACCCTAAATCGATTCCTAACAATCGTGTACTTTGGAATAAGTAATTGATCCCTTGCAATTATATGACAACTAAGGTCATCCCCAGCTCAAGTTCACTCAAATGTGGATTAATATTATTTTAACCATGGGTTGAGTGCACATGACTCCTGACAACCACCCATTAGTCCGAGATGCACTAAAGTTGGTATTGACTTGGTCAGGATTTAATCCAAAATTCGGTTGCCAAACTTTTCGAACGTCGGGATTATATTATTGAATTTTTGCCTCATTAATTCCCAAAAATTTGTGGTTCACTTGGAACGTCAAATAGAGGATTGACAAGTCAAAAATTTAAACCGAGACGTTCCTGCTTCCAATTTTCGAACCAAGGATATTTTGGGAAGATACGTCAAAATGGTGAGGAAAGACTATTTTGCCCTTCCCTCATTTATGAGGAAAAGGACAAGGTTGTAAAAAAAAAAATAAATAAAAAGGAAGGGGGCGGGGGGGACGTGATAAGACATCCATTCCTCACCTGCCCCCATCCCCTCTCTGTCCTCTCTCTCTCTCTCTCTCTCTTCTTCTTCTTCTTCTTCCTTCTTCCTCTTCTCTTCTTCATATTTTTTTACCTCCCTCAACGATCCCCAACTGCTATGTTTCATGCTATTGCTGCCCCGTCGACTGCCATCGTCGCCATTGCCGACTCGCTATCGAAGCCTTGGCAATCCACCCGAACCAGCTGCCCCATTTTCTCCTCTCTTTCCTCTGGTTTCGGGTGAGCTGCTGCTACGTTGCTGCCTCTATTTCGACCACCCCTGTAGCTCGATCCCTCCGCCCCTGTCACTACCAAAAGTCAGCTGACCAACCAGCCAATCCCACCCAATTGCTAAACCACTGCTCCCTCCTCTCTCATCCACCCTTTTCGGTTTTGGTTTGGGGCCGAGACAACCACTACCGTCGGCCAGCCACCCCTCTCTGCCATCCGACCATCTTAGGTTGCCGTCAAGAGCCGTTCGCAAGTCACCCCAACAACCATTGCTGTTGCCATTCTCTTTCTCCCTCATGGTCCCCCTTGGTGGAAGTACCTCGGCCAAGATCTCTCCCCCGCCCCGGTGCCGCCTTGCCTCGCCGAACCGAAGGCACATGTGCGTCCATCTTGCCACCATTGTCACAACCGTGCCACCGTCGTCACAAAACAATGGGTTGTGACGCTAATCCCTTGACTAGCGTACTAATCTCGATTATGGTTAGTTTAGTTTATGATTAATTGAGATTAGGCGGTTAGTTATGGTTAATTAAATTTAATGATGATTAATTTGGTTAATCTTGTTTAGTTATGTTATTAACTATTGCTTAATCGCAATTTGTGCTAATTAAAGGATTAATTTTAATATAAAATAATTTAATTATATTTAATTATTTCAAAATAATTAAATATTGATTTATTATTTTTAATAATAATACATTATTTTTTGTAATAATTAATTGCGATTAATTATTTTAGTGATAAATAATAATTAATTAAGATAATTTCCCGTGCATAAATTAATTATTTTTATAATGATTAATTGTGGTGAAACTAGATTTATGAGAATAGTTAATCATTGGATTATTGCAATGTGACAAATTTATGGATAATATGTAGGACATTAATTGTATTGTATGTAGAGTTCATGCATGTCCCGTGTGGATTGTGGTGCGAGTGCCTTGAGAATTATGTGAATTTGTATGGTTGTATGCTCGTGTTGAGGCGTATGGATGCGGGGTGGAGGGCGTGCCCCAATGTGTATTTACACGGGGAAGAGGTAGAGCTTTGAGGCATATTGACGTAGGGAAGGGAGATTGTGCCCCGATGCGTATTTACAAGGGGAAAAGGCAAAGCCTTGAGGCGTACTTACACGAGGAGGTGAAGGTGGTTGTGCTTTGATACGTGTTTACGCGAGAAACAGGTAAAGCCCTGATGCGTGTCTATGTGGGAAGGTATATAATTGGAACACGCTTAACTGCTATATGCATGAGATGTTATATATGCAGTGTTCTGATTATGTGATTATTTGTTTGCCTTATGTATGGCACAAGTGATTGATATGTAGGGGATGTGTATTCGCAAGATAAAGTTGCCTGTGAATTATTGATTGTTGGTTGTTATGTGGGCTTACTAGTTAGGTACCCTCGAGGTGAATTGGTACCATAACCGAGGCTTAACGTTTTAACATAATGAGATTTTTATCTCATTAATTGTTGTTAACCATTTTTCAGGTCTTTAGGTATGTGGCCTGGTTCACCTAGTCAAAGGCAATGGGTTTGAACCCTCTCAAGGATTCACGGGTAACGCGTCAGGTGGATGTTAGATGCCTTCTTTTGGATTGACTAGACCTTAACCCCTAAGTGAGGAAGTAGATTGACCCTTCTGCTCCTTATGTCTTTTTGACGGCTATTGGAATAGTGCCCAGTGGTAGGGTTGTACATGTATCTATTCTTCATGGTTAATCTAGTAATAACTAAATGAAAAGGTTGCTTTTGAGATGTTTATGATTTTGACTATCCCTCTGTTATTGTTGATCGGGGTTTAATGTTTCACTTCCGCATGCGCATAATTAAAAGAACGGTCGGCAATGCATCTTGGGACGTCGCACTCATTTGACCAAAGAAAATAGGGGTTATCGTGTGCTTGAGAATCAGGACATGACAGTGATTGGGTCATCCTTATTTGTAGGACCTCCAATTAAACCAAATGAGAGCCATTTATCTTCTTGGATATTAATAGACTTACCTTTCCCAACAACCATTGAACTTCTTATTCTATAGATTCTCTCCCCACTAAAATGCTTTGCCATCCCCAGGATGGGCAATGTTCTTTTTTGACTTTCTATAAATCTCCATCAGGGAAGTAGACTCCTTTAAGGACTTGGCTCCATAGTGCCGATGGGTTTTGAAAAAACATCCAAGTGTATTTGCCTAACATAGCTTTGTTGAAATCTTGCAAAACTTTGAAGCCTAACCCTCCCTCGTCTTTTCTGGATTTCAACACTCCCCATTTTTTCTAGTACATACCCCTTCTCACCAGAGCGAAGCGATTCTCTTCTCAATGGCATTACATACAGATTTGGGGATCTTAAAAATCGACATGGCATATTAAGAAAGAGCTTGCACTATACTTTTTATCAAAATTTCTTTACTTGCTTTTGACATAATCTTTTCTTTCCAGCCCTCCATCTTCATATTTACTCTAGTTAAAATCCATGTGGACATCTCTTTCTTTGATTGTCTCCATTCAAATGGTATGCTAGTTCTTGGGCCATATTCCTCTTCAAGTTCGAGGGACAACAATTCAAGGGATAGCCATTGCTAAAGGCAACTCCTAATTTGTTTAAGTTGATAGCTTGGCCTGTCGCAAGACAATAATAATTTAGAATAGTTGCCAAACTTTAGCATTCCCTTGATGTTCCATCCAATATATATATATATATGGTATCATCAGCTAACAGAAGGTGTGACAGTGTAGGGCAATACCTATTAAGAGTGATTCCTTTAAGGCTTCCATCTGCGGTGGCTTTGTGCAACATCCATGATAGAACATTAGTTGTAAGTATGAAAAGATAAGGGCAAATTGGATCTCATTGTCTAATCCCACATGAGGGTAGAAAATATTGAGTGGGTTCTCCATTACTTTCATACTAAAAGAGATAGTTGAGACACATTGCATGATTAGGTCTACCCATTGCTCATGGAAGCCCATTTTCAGCATACTTTCTCTAGAGAAATCCCACTCTACCCAATCATGAGCCTTTTGCATGTCCAATTTGAGAATAGCTTGGAATTTCTTCTTTCTTTTCTTTGTCCTCAACTAATGTAATACTTCCTGAACAATAAGAATGTTGTCTTGAATTTGCCGACCTCAGACAAAGGCACCTTGTTCTGTTTCTATTATCTCAGGAAGCCATGGTTTTAGCTTATTAGCCAACACCTTTGAAATAATTTTGTAATTGCAGTTATACAGACTTATGGGTCTAAATTGGCTTATGTTTTTTGGGTTTTTAACTTTTGGGATAAGAGCAATATATGTCTTGTTGAGTTGTGGGTCGAGGATATCTGTTTTGAAGAAATTCTAAACCATTCCCTCCTAAAAATGCTGATAGAATTGGTCATTCAAGCCGTCAAGCCCTTGGCTGAAAAACTGCTTCTTTTACTTCCTCCATAGTAACGGTTGCCATCAAACTGCCATTTGTCTCATCTCTAACTAAGCTAGGGCATTGGTCCAAGATAGGCTAAAAGTTCCTCGGTCCTAGCGAAAGGTAGAAGTCCCTTATGTGTTTTTCGAGGGTATTAGGTTCCCTACTCCAATTTTCTTCATTGATTTTCAGCATTGTTATCCTATTCCTCTATCTCCTCTGCACCGTTGTTGCATAAAAGTACATTGTGTTTCTGTCACCCCATTGTAGCCAATTAATTCGAGACCTCAATTCCTAGTACATCTCCTCTTGCCTCTATGGCCTTTCCACAAAATCCACAATTTTTTGGGTTTCCTCTTTGTAGGAAGTTGCGGACATTCTATTAGTAATCTCCATTAATTCTCTTTTCAGCCCTCTGACTTTGTTTGATGCATTGGGGAACTTTCTTCTACTCCATGGGATTTTTTCTGAGAATCTCCTTGGATTCGACTGGTCCTTTTGCCATTTTCTTTTAATGATTTCCCCACAGGCTTGATCTTCTAGCTAGAAAGCCTCAAACTTAAACTCTTTCAAGAGTAAGCAGGCTATGATCCGACCTATTTTCTAAGGTTCATTTTGATGTTTAGTTGTTTTGTTGAAATTCACCTTGACGATGGAAATACCTTTCACTGAAAGTCGCTCTTTGATCTTTTATAACATAAAATGGCTTGCATGGCCATTCTAGACAAAATATATAATTGGAACACAAGGAAACCGATAAATACATGTCAATGGAATTTAATCAATGTCAAAGTACACAATACTTCGCTAAAATTTAATCAACAAAAAAGTGAGATAACAACAAGATACAATGCTAAAATTTAATCGATGACGAGACATTTGGGAACTACAACTTAGATACGTGCCAAAATTTAATCTATAATGAGACATCTAGAAATTACATCAATTGATGACAAGATATCTAGAAGTCACAGTTAAGATACACGTAGGAACTTAATCAATGATGAGGCATCTAGAAATTTCAACTAAGATACACGCCAGAAATGAGAATTTTGAGAACTAAATCTACAATTACTAATCAAGAATTGAAAGATAACAAATTTATTTTTTTAACTGCCCATAAGCAGTTCTTCAATGGTTTACTCATGTCTTCACATCTCCAAAGCTTTCAGGTCTCGATCTTCATGTTGCCACGATGTCTAACCTCCATGCAGTTACTTCTTCAGAGTCGCATCCTGATTCTCCATGTTTTATTGTACTCCATTGTCTTATATGTAAGCAGTTTCTAATTTGAATACCACTATGCTTGAATCTCGCAATTGGCTTGCAAAATGATTAGTTCTCAGATGATTTGTCATCTAATTGTCGATCGATGCTTTTCGATCAATTGATGCCTTTAGTTTTTATTAGCTTTTGTTCTACTCTATTATGACAATCTCCAACCAATCGTCATCATATATTGATAAATGATCATGGCCGTTGATAAGTATGATGATTAGCAAAAACTCCTGTGATCAATATGGCTAGCGATGAGAACTCTTGTAATTAACATCTCGCCGACAGCACCTTACCTGGCCTCAGGTTATATACTCAAATCAACCTCATGCTGATTATAATGACTTGGTTAATTTTTTGTAAACATGCCCCCTTTTAAGCGAAACTAAAAATCTTTAATTCTTTTAAATAGTTAAAAAGTAATAATTACCTTTTCTCGGGATGATACAGGGTGCGTATTGTACCTTTACCACTGATGCGTATCGTACCCTGACGTTATAGCCTGGTTCTTTATGCTTTTGACAGCTCCTTCTCTTCATCTTGTAATGTTTTGATACGCCGCTTCAATCGACACGGTTCACGAACCATTGTCATGGTGAGCCATCAATCTCTGTCAATAGGTCTTGTTAACATATATTTTACAACGTTATTGTTATCTATAACATGGGCTGTAGTTGGCAACAAATAATACCGTAATTTAGTGCATGTAAAATATAACAAGAAGTGATTTTTCAATTGCAGAGTATCTCCTTTCTATATCATCTAACATCTTACTAAGGTAACACATCATTTGTTCCTTGCATTCATTATTCTCCCATGCTAACAAGCTTCTGATACTTATGTCGGTCGCCTACAAATAGAGTTTCGTGATAAGAAACTATTTCAACACAACTTAGACAGTTGTTTTTATTCAGTTAGCTCAGCTTTAATTTGCTTTCCATGCTCAAGAGAACTGAACCGAAACAACTGATGATACTTCGTATCACCAAGCACATAAACAACTATATTCTCTCTCTCTCTCTAACAAGACGCATTGTCTCTCTTGCATGGGTCACGAATTGGGTTCGCTCATCAATTCACATTAATCATAAACCGAAACAAGCTATATTTTGTTTTCACATATGAAGAGCTTCCTAGCATCTCGCATGATGAAGATCTTTCTCCAGCTATCAACCCTTCTATTTACTCCTGAACAACCTTGTAGTCTGTTCTTGGTTCAATTCCTACAGTTACTTGGTGCACTGTATCAACTTGCGCCACCAATTAGTAATCCCTGCTTTTGGCTTTCGGCTTTTAACCTCCTTCCGCCGACAGCATTCTGTTTTTTTCTTGCGTTTCGCACTATTCCGCAAAAATGGTCCTCGAACTGCATTGTCCTTTTCCAGAGTCAAACAATCACTCATACTTTGTCCTAGCAATCATATGGCCTTGAATGTCACCTCACATCTAAACTTGCAAATGACACAGCACAGCCTGATCAGGAAAATCCTCTCGCTCCTGCCCTCAAACTCACCCAGCACATTGACACCATGTCTTTATTCCAACAGTTTGTAGCTACTACTTAAAGCCTTTTTTGGTGGGGCATCGTGCCTTCCACAATGAACTTCACACTTCGTTCTCATTATTACATGGATCAGTCTTAGTTCTTTTCTTTATGCATCCAAGAGGCGGCTTCTTCGTGGATTAGCTCTTAAGCAATCCAAGAGCCGTGACAATCAATTGTGCGACGTTCTTGTGAATCATATCTCTGAGTTCTTGAAGCAACGGAAATCTTATTTTTAAGATTTTGTGTAATTACCTTAGAAGAACGAGAGATTATTTTGTAAAAAAGTGAGGTCTAAATTTCATGTAAGTCATTGGGTGTAATTGAGAACTATGCAATATTGAGAGTGTGAATAACTCAATTGTGGTTGTAATGTCCATTATATCGCTTAGTCAATAGTGGAATTCCGTGCAACTCTTCCTATGGAGTAGGCCTCACTAACTAAGTCATGTAAATTCGTTGTCCGATATATTTTCTTATTCTATGCATTTTATAATTTAATCTCTTGTTTTTCACAACACATCATTTGCGAAAAGAATATAAATATATATTCATATATAAAACCATCAAATTCACTTTTGATTCACATTCCATCAAACAGTCAAACTCTCGTGACTGAGTTAACAATCTGCAAAGGAATACCCAAATCTTTTTAAGGATGATGTCCCACGGCCTTGCCGCAAAGTAGAGCATTAGAAGGAATGTCGTATTCATTGGCGAGGCTGCGGTCCGGGGTCCAAACCCTCAAATAGAACTGCTGTCCAAGGTACTGCCTTTCCCATGCCGCCGACCTCAAGTTCCACATCCCTTGGTTGTCCAAGGACACCAGTATACTCGTCCACGACCTCGGATACACCTGCATTAAAAACAAGCATGAAGGGAAAACGTTAGGTTCTTCATTTATGTCCCCCCTTCAAAACTTTTGGCTAATGTTGATGATTGAAGCACTGTTCTATGCTGGTGACTGCTATCTTCAGGTTCCCCGTCAATTGTTGAATGAGTTTTTGACAAATTTCTCAATGTATCAGTGTGGCTAAATACGTTTTTCACGTAGATTTAATGTTTTTGTCACCAGTTGAACATGTGCTGTATACTATGTGTGCGTGCAGTTTCTACCTATGTGTGGTAGTTGAGCGTTTGATTCCTACTCCAGCGAAATGTATGTTATCCATATTATACTATGAATCAGAACTGCTGTTTGTCCATCTTTTCATCGCAGAGTAGAGATATTATAAATGGAATTCATAGGAACAAGAAGTCATAGTTTTATGTTTACCTGAGCAGTATGCCTTGTCGGGGCGTCGACCAGATTGTAGATTCTCCGACTGGCCGGGCTCCACTGCCCGAATCCATAGCTGTGCATTCCCACAAGCCTAGTATTAGCAACTAACTAAACTGTAAAATCAAACAATCACAACAAAGGTCGGAGAGTTACCCGGCAACCCAGAAATCGTAACCATCAAGATGCCAAGACTGAACAGTGCTCTCGCTGTTTTGGAAAACAATCTCAATAAATTCGTGAAGCGAAGTTGGCATGACAGAAGTGGCAAGATTTGCAGAGCCGCCTGAAGGAACGCTCTGAAGGGAATTTGTGCTGAACACTCCGGCGATATTGAAATAATCAGCGAGCTTTAAGGGTGTATCAGCATTAATGTAGGAGACGCCATTAACTGCATAGCGCAGTTTGCCATTTATTAAAGGTGCCGAGTTGGCCAGGACTATTGTCCTTGAGATTGTGATTTTTCCATAATGGTACGACCCTTGGGGGTTTGGCCTTGCTGCACTTGCTGTCAAATTCCACCTTCAAGGAAAGAACATTTTAAATTAAGTCAGCTTTGAGGATAATGAATAGACCAAATACTCATAGACAATATAATACCTGATTGTTCTTGCTTGCTTCATGGACCAATGTTTTTGGTAAGTTGGACCAGCTGGTAGTGGCCCTGAAACTGGGGTAAGTGAATTGGTGTAGTGTAGCACTGCAGTTGCATTGAGAACAGTCTTGGTGAACCGTGTGGATGCGACGATGTAGTAGTCCTTCGGAGGCTGATTTAAGGTCACTAAGACAGCCGCGGATTGGCCCACATGAACATCGATTGAATCATACATGTTCTGGATGGTGTGAGATCCTTCAACCTCGACTAGCTTCAACATATGGCCCTGAATTCTGAAGTTCAAGGAGGTTGACATTCCCACATTTGAAATTCTGAACATATATGTTTTACCTGAAGGACACAAAAGACAGTTCACTCATGAGAACCAACCATGGCAGGCAGCATCTAGCCAACATTCCATTGTTTTGAAAAATTAGAGAGTGGCTTTAATTGCACAAAAGTTCAAATAATGAAAGACCTTGATCACCGCTGAAGGTTGTACGAGCTTGGCCGTTAATGAGGACACCATCAGGAAATGGGAGAGATTTTCCCGAGTCGAGAGTTTGCTGTAGCATCTGCAACGGTCATAAAGCATGAAAATGAGTGGTGCAAAATAGAGCATATAATGTTTCAGAACATGGTGTGAAATGACAGATATCTAGAAGTATCCAGCGACAGGATGGCATTCACTGTCAGAGCATGTCACTGGTACTAGAAGCTGACGTTGGGTTTGCATTTGAACACAAATTACACAATTAGACTGCATAATTTTGCTTGTTCTTGATGTGTTCAAGGAATATTGAGCATAAGTTGCATCTTGCAAATGTACGACAAATGGTCAACCTTACTAAGCATCAGAACTTGAAATATGGTGTATCTAGTAAAACGACTAATACAAAGACAAATTCAAGTGCCTTTACATGCCACATCTGAGGTAAACCAAATCATTTCTGCAGCAGAACAAGAATATATCTGTTACCTTGTGGCCAGTCTTGTACCAGTCACCAACAAGTAAAGTGAAATCTCCGGCAGGGTTTGGGAAAGGAATAGGGATCTTAGGCCTTTCATAGACATTGATTGCCCCAAACCCTCCAGCAGCTTTGTGCAACAATGTCGAAGGAAAATATGTGAAACTCCCGATCTGATCCTTGGCTTGGAACCTGTATGTGTAGTTTGAGTTTGGAGGGATCGGACAGTTTGTGCCCAGCACTCCGTCCTGCCATGAGTTCTTCCTCTGTTTGATCCCATTCCTGATACCGACCACAACAAACAACTACAAGTTAGTGGTCAGTACAGTGAGCAGACCATGAAAGACGAAATTGCAATTACATATTTCAGTTTGTTAGTTAATGACAAATTAAGCAGAGCATGCCCACATCTACAATGTCTTTCTAAAGTCAAACACCACTACTAAGCAACCAGTATTTTTCTTAGGGCATGTCCCGTAGTTTAGTAAGTCCTGACTTTTCTTTGATCAAACTAAATCTCGTGGGGAAGCATTGAGATAATTTGATGTTTCTCAAGAATTAGTAACTTATATTTGCAGTAACTGACCAGGTCGAAAACTGTGGGAATGTCGCTTAGCCAAAATACTTCCAAGACAGAAATGAGAGTGGAAATTGCAAACAAAAATGAACAAACTTTTTTCCAAACTTCCGGGTTAAGAAAGTAATGCAGCAAGAATCTCAAAAGTAATTTGTTCGCTGTAAACTTCAGTTCTAACCATGTCAAAAGAAAGGGTTGGTCGAGCTTGTTGATTAAGTTGAGGACTATGTTGTCATTGGTCACCACCTCGAGCTTCGGCCCTGGAAACTGCCCGTTTATAAGTATGACCTTCACACCAAAAGCGAAATGCATAAAACCAAAGCATTAGTCATTAGATAGAAATGAACAAGAGACAATTCATACTAAAAATGCAGCAACATCCCACCCACCAACCTGTTGAGAAACACCCAGAGGAGCAACTGTACCATAAGTCACAGTCCATGTGTAGAACCTGTAGGGGTCATCAGCAACCACCACAGAAGCACTGAAAACAGCCAAACAGCCCAAGATCAAGCTGATCGCGCCTTCTCTCGCCATGTCTATCTAATCTGCAAAAGACGACCCACATTGTCGTTCACACATTTATTTCATTGCCATGAACAAGAAATCTCAACACCTAAGAAAGAAGAACACCAAAACAGAGAAAGAATGGCAATGCACCAGGATTCGAGCCTCCGGCGCGTCAGGTTTTGGCCTGGTTTGTTGCAAGCGGTTGCCTTGGTGAGAGTCTTTATATAAAGAACAACCAAAGAGAGGGAAAAGAACTGCACCGGATGATTCATGATTGCTTTCTTTATCTGTTACTTTTGACCAACTGGGAATTATCCCCAATAAAGTTTGCGTGACACCCTTAAATTGCTCCGTCAGTGACTCACGGATTGAGGTGGGAACCGCGCATGATTCTTGACGCGCTTACGCATGATCATAATAAATCATATAAATGACCGAAAAATCAGAACTTAGGTCGGTCCGAAAGAGTAAAAGAATGATATTGAAAAGGGGGCAGACGCGGATTGTCATCATTTTCAATCATGAGGAAAGTTTCAAGCTTGGCTTTTTTCCTCGCCGTTTACTGTTGCATCAGATGATCCCACCCGTCAATCTCGCCTCTGATTCTCGCTCAACCACCTACCATTGGATTCTTTCTTGACTGTTTTGCTTTGGCTAGTGCGGTTGTCGGTCTTTTTCTTTTTTTTTACCTTTTTTTTTTTTCTGCTGGAGTGATTCATCATTCTCCTAGATCCTTCATCTTCTACGATTGCTATGCAGATTCTTCTGATCCTCTGATTTGAAAGGGGTCTCCAGTCAGATTTCAGATGATTTGAAGCAGAAAATTGATTCAAAATTTGATCTTTTTAAAGTATAATTTTCCGGACAAGCTCATGAGAGAAATTTTCTTCTTTTTCCTGCCCTTATATTTATGAAGTAGAAGAAACGCAAGAAAAAGAAGACGCTTTGGTTTTAAATTCTTAGGAATAAGATTTTTAATGGTCAAAGATAACTTGTGTAAATTTTGTGTTGTTATCTCTGTTGAAATTGTCTCCTATCAATTATATAAAGGGAAATTTGTATCGAAAAGTCATACGAAAGAGTTATGGGCTATTGTAACTCCAATTACAAGCCTAATGTATAAGGGGAAGATTGTTAAGTTTGTCTCATGTCGGGTGTGAAAGGAGCCAGAGGTTAAAGAAAGGGAAATCCATATCGAAAAGTTATACGGGAAAATTACGGATTATTGCAACTCCGACGATAGACTTGATGTGTAAAGAGGAGATTGTGAGTTTATCTTATATTAGTTGTGAAAGGAGCCAGAGGTAGGGGTGTGCAAAAGAACTGGGATCTACCCGGACCGCCCGGACTCAGACCGAACCGGCCTGGAACCGGTGGTTCCTAAAGGGACCGGTCCAGTTCCCGGTTCCAATAAATTGGAACCGATGGGTAACGGTCCAGTTCCCGGTTCCATGGGCGGATCCACCCGCCCGTCCATCTGGACCGAACCGGTATTATAATAATAATAAATATTAATTTTTATTATAAAAAATAATTTTTTTTTGTTGAAAAAAAATTAAAATTTTGAAGCCCCATGTTTAGAATTCTTATTGTTCTTTTTGGAATCCTAATTTCCTATTCACCAAATAGCCCTTGCAATTCTTATTGTCAAAGTATTGAAGAGCATAACAAAGGTCAAGAAATAAGTGGCTTGCATAGCATCTCTCAATTTCATCTTCTCCGTCCATCAATGCATATTGAGTGTGAGACCAATTCCGTGGATCCACCCGGGAACCGGACTGGACCAGCGGTCCGGTTCTCGGATCCAATTTTTTGGAATCGGTCCTTAGTGGGCGGTTCTTGGTTCTAGGGTGGGAACCGCCCACCCAAACCATGCACACTCCTAGCCAAAGGTTATAGAAAGGGGAGTCTATGCCTCAAAATCATACGGGAGAGTTACTAGTTATTGTGACTCCCACCGCGGACCCGATATGTGAGGGGGAGATTGTTAGTTTATGCCATATTTGTAGTGAAAGGAGTCAGTGGTTAGTTTGTAAGTGTGAGAAGTGTGAGGGAAAGTCTCTTCCTTTAAATTAGCTTATAGGATAAAAGAAACTCAAGACCAACCAACTAAGTCCAGGTTGCTAACAAATCTGAACCACACTAAAGAGTTACGGGTTGTTATCCCTCTGATCCAAGCCCAATGTGCGAAAGGGAGATTGTTGAGGTTAATTTTGGACCCAATAATTTTGTAGAAGAATTATAGGTTGCTGCGACTCCGACCTAGGGCCCAGTATATGATAAAAAGAGATGAGTTGTTGCGACTCCAACCCCGAGCCCAATATATGAGGGGGAGACTATTAAGGTTGTCACACATCAATTGTGGGGCTAGTGGTAATTATAAGTGTGAGGAAAAGTCTCACTCTTAGAATGAACTTTTGGAGTGAGAAAGGCCCAAAACCACCAATCATTTTTATTTATGTGAACAATGATGATTCATATGAAAGAGAAAATTTGCATATTCACGCCTCATCCACATTATTTACAAAACTGTATAGCTGCTCTATCTTTCGCAAGCATATATGTATAATTAATGAATTGATGAATTGTCACGTCCTAAGATTTTGTTTATTTGTGTCGCTTGATTGTAAATAACTCGAAAATTTGCATTTGTATTCCATAGTCTTGAAATGTTCCTCCTTCGTTTCTCGATCATCATCATCCACAAAAGAGTTGATGAGATGGCGATGCAACCAAGACTTTGTGCCTGATGAAACGCGAGGTCTTAGATTCGATTCCTATTGTATGCACCTCTTGGGTGACCGAGTACTTCGGTCGGGTCATAATTTCTTGTAAGTCCCCTCTAATCTCGCTTGGAAGGCCTACTTTCAAAACGAACTAGAACGATAAACTTAACCTGACTGGGAGAACATTGTACTTGGGGAAGACCTACTTGGCCTCGTGCAAACTGATCCCAAGATAACATGCAGCAAATAAAAAAGAACACCTCCAAATTTCAAAATTCGAATAACCAAGTATATCCCTCGGAAAAGTCAACATCATTTGCCATACGAGGTTGATTTAAAATCCTGAATCACCATCCCCACGAACTTCGTCACGATACAGAACCCGAAGGATCTTCCCACCCTGCGCGTTCCATGCAGAACAAAGTTGACATTCCAGGCTTCGTACAACTGCCAGACAGCTAAAGATCTGCTATGTTTCGCGGGTCTCTTTCGCTTCGGACCAAAGCATTTCGATGCCTTGAACTCGGGAGAGATCAAGGTTGACTTTCTTCGAGTGTGAACGAGCGACGATGATCCGTGATCGAGAGAGACAGACAGACAGCTAATCATTGCCATTCCCGTGGAATGTTGGGGAGATCATGGAGGTCGGACCCGGTGGCGGGGGCTACGCGGAATGACGCCGTCAATTGGAATATGGAATAAAAGTTGCATGTCATCGTCACAAAGCGAGGGATGTTTTTTGCACGGGGGTTGGCGACCTCAATCTCCGCTAGTGAATGTCCAAAGTTTCCCATCAAGTGGGTTCGAGGAAAAAGGTGGTGTGGTCGTGGAGTAAAAACGGTGCCACCTTCCGGAAAGGAGACTTCACACTTACGTCACTGTAAAAGTAGAAACATGATGGTCGAAACATTGACAAAGAAATCACGTTAACTTTTATGGGATTATAAATTTGAGTCATGTCGTGAATAAATCTCTTACTAATTTGTACTTTAAATATTTGTTACTTCATATAGAGATATTTCCTAATTTCTAAACCAATTGTGGGGCTATGATAACGTGCTCGTTCACTTGTAGGATTGTTGAGTAGTTATAGTTCAAATCAAACATTTTATAAAAAAATTTGAAACCCCTATGGATATAATGTCTAAAGGTGGTAGTTGCAATGGCGCATCCACCTTAAGCATTGAAACAGTGAAACATGAAAAACCAAAAAGGTACAGAATACACCAAAGCCCAACCAAGCCCATCGGACTGGATAGGCCTAAATCCGATAATGCTGGTATGTCGAGTAGGATTTGTCACGGGCCGTGCCCCGTTTTCAGGTCTTGGGTCTGGTCTGGCCCATAGGCCCTAATGGAACTAACAGTATTTGGAGCAACATGGGCCCAAATTTTATGAACTTTCGGGGCTGTGGATTAAAACATTTCAGTCGTTGGATCAGTGACCCAAGCCAACCCAAGTACCGATCATTGGGCCTCATGCTGGCCAGCCTTTAGGGCCGAAAGTTTTTTGGCCTCTATAAACAGCTCTCTCTTTCATTTTTCAATATTCCTCAATTTTCACTCACATATTACTTCCGAACGCTCTTAAGCCGTTTGTCAATTTCAATTATTCCGTTCACGTTTTAAGCATCGCAATGAAGAACAGCTATAACAACAATCAAATCCGAGCATCCAAATTAAATCCAAACTTCATCATGCAATTGACGTGGGTCTGGTTGAGCGAGCTTTACCACATCATTGTGTATGTGTCAGCTCCACCCTGTTGCAACAAGCCAAACTTAACAACAATGAGGCACGTCGACCTAGCGTTGTAACTTGTGAGGCGCCACTAGCTAGGGACCTCCCGGTTTGCAACATTCAATGTGCTACGATGAAGTATTGGAGCTTTGTAGGAAGTCCTGAATATCTTCCAGGTTTTCTATAAGATGTCTCGCCTAATAAAATTGAATCTCCACGAAACTCAAATATATGCATCTGGAGTCTCCGTGTCTCTATTAGAGGAAATGATCCCACTGAGTGGATTCGAGGCTGGATCTCTCCCCGTTCGTGCACCTAGGTTTGCCTCTAATCTCTAGAGAACTCTCTGAGAAGGATTGCAAGCCTTAGACAAACAAAATTCTGCCTAGATCAGAGAGTTGGCGAGCTATGAGGCTGTCGATGATGGCACATTACAGCTGGTTAATTCTGTCTTACTGAAATTTGAGTGAATTGGCCAAGGAGGTCGCTCGTCTAACTCGGCCATAGATCTGAGCTTGTGCGAGGTGGGCGATCTCCATTGAAGTGAATTGACAAAGGTCGCATCGCAACCTTTCTAGAGAGAGAGAGAGACTCCAAATGAGTTAAGTGGGCAAGAAGGTTGGCGCCACTGGTGGATGGAGGCGCGATGGTGAGGGCTCATAGTGGTGATGATTGCAACGTTGTGACATCAAGATGCTATGTTGCTAGACAGTCCTACCGAAATGTTTAAGATGATTACAGGAGCAAAATGTGAATCACACAAAAATGTATTTGGAATCGAAACCCAAAATAAATTTGGGATAAAAGTTGACTGTGATATCATGTTAGAATGTTCAACCTAAAAGTTTAATCAAATAGGTAAAAATGGATTGGCGAAAAAGACCTAAAAGGGAAAAAAGAACAGATATAAAAAAGGAGAGAACATTTTTTAGTTACTGAACTTAAAAAAAAATTGTCATCCAAACAATTGAAAAAGGATACTAACAAGAAATGTGATTGCTTGAGATGAGAACTCACCCATGAAATCTTTCTCAATGGAACCAAATAAGTATGAAATTGTGGTAACCGTTTAGGACATAACTAGTTTCTTTGATGTTTTGCTTTTGCCAATGCCCCTTATTTTCTTCATTCCTGATTAGAGAAATTTTCTGATTGATGGGTTACAATCAAGATATTACTTACATATATCACATTACGTATTTGATCGACTGCAAATATACAATAACCGTTTAAACCACTGCAAGTGATGTTATCTTTATCATTTTCTTGAGCTTTTAATGACTTTTAGTTGATATGGGACCGTAGTGAAACTCTTCTTGGATTAATATATAGTCATGTTTGCAAGAGGTCGTATGTACATGAATACGACATGCGCAAAGTCTAAACTGGAAAATAATTTTCACAGAAGCCTATTCAGGTAAACAGTTTAATCTGTAAACTGTCCTCCACAAAAACTCCATCAATGCATGAGATGAACACGCCAATACAAAGTACATTCGTCATAAAGAACCTGATGGTCGCTCGGGAGATTCAAAGAGTTTCAATGTGTGTAACAATAGTCACATAAAGGAGCACAAAACCTAAGCGAAGAACGTCACTTTGTACGGAGTCGCACGCGACAGGTGCCTTCTTGACGAGTGATCTGGCGGCGAGGGATGCATGGACTCCACGTCTCCTTCGAAACCGCCTCACACGCGTTGACCCTCGGTCTAACCCATCGATTGTACTCATCAGTCATCACTCCCCAACCTCTTCAAATCCCAAAGAGATCGCGAAACGCACATCCGTAGCGTCCAACCGAGAGAACACCTTCTCCTAGAGCCTCGAACTTCGCCAGCAGTTTCATTCTCCAATGTCTGATGCTCCTGAATATTCACCAGCTCCAACCCTGTCCACTTCAGGTGACGTCTTGTGCAATTTAATTGACAACCTCTCTCTCACTTTATCTCTCTCTGAGATGCCTGCTTCCGCGTTTGCAGATGTTGTGAGGGACACGTTCCTATGGAGGAGGAAGAAGCTGAGCTTGATGGTGCTGGCCATGGCAACTGCGACGTGGGTGGTCATGGAGGTTTATCAGTTCAACTTCGTCACTCTCGCTTCCTGGGCATCCATCTTCATCGTCACCTCCCTCTTCCTGTGGGGCACCACCATGAGGCTTCTCGGGAAGTAATGAATAAACCCTCCTTCCTCATCATCCTAGAACTCAAATTCTACGAGTCGACTGAAAAAACCTTACAGCCTCGTTTATATTTGAAGATTACACTTAGTAAAAGAAAGGGAAACGAATCATATCAATTCTGGTGACTTTGCAGAGAGGAACCGGAGTTGCCGAGGATGGAGATCTCGGAGCGGACAGCGATGGAGACGGCGAACGCAGCCCGAGCGTGGGCTGAAGAAGGCATCAGATGGATGCTCAGGGTGGGTGCCGAGAGGGACTGGTTTACGTTTGTCGGCGTGGTCGCCGGCTTGTGGATGCTCTCCAAGATTGGAGCCTACTTCGACTTGCTGACTCTTGTCTACTTCGGTAAACCGCATCGTCCAACGTCTTTCTGGTTCTGCTCCAATACACAAAACGATCCCTGTAACGAAACATCCCTTCCTATTTTTCTTCGCTTGCAGCTGTAGTTTCGGGCATGACGGTACCTGCTCTGTACGTGAGGCACGAGGATAAAGTGGCGCAGCTCGGAGAAAAGGTGAAGGCAGGGTCGAGGAGCTTCTACGAACGGGCGGACGAGAAGGTCATCCGAAAATCAAGAGCAAGTTCCATGCGAAAGAGGAGGCGGAAGAGAAGAAGACGGAATAGAGAGCACAACTAGCATCAAGACAAAGACATAAAAAATAAAAATGGGCATGCTTTTAGCAAACCAGATTCAGATTATGGTTTGTTGAATAAAATGCGTTCGATTTGGCATGAAGAACACCGTGCTGTAAATCAGCTTTTAGCGGATTCACTCGTGTTTTGTAATATAATATTAAGTTTGGCAGTGTAACACATAGTGGATCCGTGGCGCAATGGTAGCGCGTCTGACTCCAGATCAGAAGGTTGCGTGTTCGATTCACGTCGGGTTCAATCCCCTTTAATCCCCGCTCTTTTTACTTTTTTTTTTTTAACAAATTCATGTTCGAGGTCTTGGTCGCAGGAGCTCTTAGAGCCTATCTTAGTTCTTCTAAGGTTGTCTCATCCACACGTCTCAAAGCATTTGTCTTGTTTAGTGTTTGCCAACTTCTACTTGCTCTGAAGCCATCAATAATATAAAAATGAGTAGGTGCGCTTTTGCTGGATTGTTGCTATCCTCTTGATGTTCCGTATTGTAACGATGAGACAAAAAGGGGGCGAAGCGCGTAATCTGCGTTCGGCGGGAGTATCACGCTGTTTGAACACGATCAGAGGGGGAGTTTGTCGTGTTTTCAGTCCGTTTTCTATGAGAGATCTATTGACAAGTCAAACATATGAAATGGTCCGTTTCATGATAAGGAAAATCAAAAGGCTTGGCTTGCTCACGCTTATCCAAACACGCTGGACGAAACCAGCTCGGGAAAATTCGCTGCGCTCGACTTCGGACAAAATACGTGGCCATAGCTTTGTCTAAATAAGTATATATATGACGAACATATTTCGCCGGAGAATAAACTGCAGCTACCTTTGGGCTCATCTTATTCTCCATTGTTGCTTCAAAGATCAAAAAGCTCCTCTTCCTTCTTGCCTCTGTTAAAAAACCGGAAAAAACAAAACAGAGAATAGTGTCCTCTGTAAATCTTGGGACGTGGGTTTCAGTTGTTCGAAGCATCCTCGGAGACCCATAGAAAGAGGGAGAAACAAAGCAGAGAAAAGCGTCCTCTGCAAATCTTGGGACGTGGGTTTCAGTTTTTCCAAGCATCCTTGGTGACTCAAGAATCTCTCTCGCCCTTTTGATCTCTCATTCTCCATCGTTGCTTCAAAGACCAAAAAGCTCCTCCTCCTTCTTGCCTCTGTGAAAGACCCCGAAATACAAAACAGAGAAAAGCGTCCTCTGCAAATCTTGGTCTGTGAAGGAAGAAAGAACAAGAAATGTCAGTTGATTTTGCAGGAGCTGCTCTGCGCACAGCGTTCAGCGAGCTGTTCTCGCTCGTTAAGGACGTAGTGAGAACCGTTGCCGCGTTTGGTCCACAGGTCAAGAAGATCGAATCCACCTTGAGTAAAATAGACCCAATCATCGCTGAAATCGACGAGTACAACAAACGACTATGCCGTCCGAAAGAGTTGGGTACGCTCAAGGACTTAATGGATAAGGGCAGAGGACTGGTCAACAAGTGCTTGAGGATCCATCCCCTCAACCTGTGCAAGAAGTACATGCACTCGAACAAGCTGACTGAATTTGACGACGAAGTGCTGAGGGAGTTCCAGATTTACATCCAGCTGCTGGATGCGAGAAAGAACGGAGAGCTGTTGTGGGAGGTAAGAGAAGTCATGGAGTTGACCCATTCCCTCCAGAGTGGGCTCGGGGCTTCGGGCAACCTCGCAGCCCCTGAGGCGCCGGATTTCATCGTCGGGTTGGAGGTGGAGGAATCCTTTAGGAAGATCAAGGAACAGTTGCTCGAGGAGGGAGTATCCATGATTGTTGTGACCGCGCCACCCGGCTGTGGGAAGACCGTTCTGGTTAAGAAATTGTGTCATGACGTGGACATTGAAGGTATGTGTGATTAGTGTTTTGATTGATCCAGAACTAACTAAAGGAGATATAAATTTATTGATTGATCCTTGTCAGTTGGTCACCTCTAGTCGCCTTTTGGCAATCCACTCGTGTGTATCAGAGCTGTTGCCCGAACAATGTTCCACTTTTGCACTTATTTGAATGATTGAATCCCATTTCCTGTTCTCTCTGTCGAGCGATAAGATCTCTGTAGTTGTGAATGTTTGCACAAAGAAATACATGGGTTTTATGCAGATGGATGTTTCATCAAGTAAAAGAATCTTTTTCTCATTTTTTCATTTCGGTTTTGGTTTCATGTCCAATCTCATAGATTTTTCCCAGGCTTTTAGATATGCAAAAGTCACCTCTGTTTGATTGCCGAGCGCTTTTCTTGATCAGCTGAACCCTCCTGTTATAGGATTCAGATTTATTATTACTGCTATCTGGTATCCACTTAGCTCTGTTTCTTATCCCACCAAATACAATAAACTAAAACTGCTGGGTACAAATCTTTGTACTCTTTGCAAGCGACTTGAGTCAGAATTACTGTGGTTTGCATACAGGTAAATTCAGACACATCATGTTCGTCCCTGTGAAGGAGCCCAACCTGAGAGACATTGTCCAAAAAATGATTCAACATAACGGTTTTGCGGTACCCATGATTGAAACAGAAGATGACGCAGTTCAATACTTGCAGCTACTGCTCCAGAAAATTGGACAAAATCCCGTGTTGCTTGTGCTGGATGATGTGTGGACTGAATCACAATCCTTCCTTGACAAATTCAAATTCAGTAAGTTAAAAGACTACAAGATTGTGGTGACCTCAAGACACGAGTTTCCTGCTTATCGTCCTGTGCATCACCTGAACCCACTGACTCATGGCGATGCCCTGGAACTTTTACGTCGAACTGTTACTGTTGATGATAGCAGCGTGGATACACCAGATGAAAAGCTCTTGGACCAGGTATACTCTCTCTTCGTGCATCCATTATAGGACTTCTTTTGGTCATCGAACTCTCATTTCATTTTTTTCTTCAATGAAGATGTTTAATAAAATCAACCAGCCTATCCTTACTTTCGTCTTTCTTTTATCAAAGAGGAATTGTTTTGTACTAATCATGATTGATATTACTTTCCTTTTTTTCCCTTGTGGCAGATAGTGAAATCCTGTAAGGGATTGCCATGGGCTCTTACAGTCGTTGCCAAGTCTCTCCAAGGAAAGGATCGTTCATTCTGGATAGAAAAGCTTAATGCATGGTCTGAAGGTCATTCCCATTTGAATACAGACATTGACGTTCTAAATTGCCTCAAAAACCACTTGGACAACTTGAATGGTGACTCTTCAATCATGGAACGTTTCATGGACCTCGGCTCATTTCCAGAGGATCGCAAGATCCCCACCAGCGCCCTTACTGATATGTGGGTGGAATTGTATAAGCTAGATTTTGATGGTTTGCGCGCCATTGCAGACCTCCATGACCTCGTTTATAGGAATCTAGCTGATCTCATAGTCACTAGGTATGGCTCTGAAGTTCGTTATCTTCTCTTATTCCAGCTATTCTATTTTTCTACTGCTTTGAAAGGATCTCCCCGATTTTTTCCTGATAGGTGCCTGTCGTGTCTGCATGTGTAAAATGGACAAAGGCATGATGAGATCTTTGCACCGAGATTGAGAGAGTAACTTATGCCATTTGATGACCCATAACTAACTCCAATAAGTCTAGTTTTTCTGGTGCACGACATTCTATCCTGTTTCCCCAAAATTGGGCAATCTAGATGTTTTGAACCCAACATCACAGTTACTGCAACTTACCTTCAGTAATTCCAGACTTAATTCATCATAAGTGGGAAAGATTATACGTCTTCTTTTGCTATTAAGTCGGTATCATCAAATGCCTAGCACTTGGAACAAGAATTTCTAGCACAAATACTTATATCAAAGTCTTTGATTGCATACATACAGGAGAAATTCAAGTGACGATGATGATAAATCCTACAGCAGCCACTATGCTATACAGTACGGTTTGCTCAGAGAGCTGGCTATCATGGAGTGCAACCAGGGGGAAGTGGAGAAGAGAGAAAGACTCATTCTACAGTTGACCGAAAATAGTTTTCCAGACTGGTGGAGCAAGCAAAAGCAACAGCCTCTCAGTGCTCGTCTAGTGTCCATCTCCACAGGTTAGAACTCTCTCTCACCTGTAGGGAAAAATTCAACTGATTTGTGGTTAGTTGCCTTCTAACCTTATACACACGATGTAGATGGAACATTCTCAACACCCTGGCCAAATCTTGAATTGCCTAAAGCTGAGGCTCTTATCTTGAACTTCGCGACCAACATGCAAATCAAAACTTATGCTCTGCCTGAATTCATTGAGAAGGCAGACAAGCTCAAGGCCTTGATAGTAACAAACTATAACTTCTTTTCAGCCGAGCTGGGCAATTTCCACGTAATTGGGTCCAATTTAAGGAGGATCAGGTTTGAGCGCATCATTGTTCCCTTACTAAGTATGGGAAAACTACATTTGCACTGTTTGCAAAAGATATCCTTTTGCATGTGTGAAATGAATCAGAAGGTTTCATTGTCGAATGACGTCAAAATCTCCGATGCAATGCCAAACTTATTGGAACTTGACATTGAGTATTGCAACAATCTTGTGACAATACCAGATGACATCTGTCAAATAAAGCCTTTAAGGAAGCTTAGCATCACAAATTGCCATAATTTCTCCGCTCTCCCTGAAAAAATTGGGCAATTGATGTCCCTTGAAGTGGTCAGGCTTAATTCCTGCACGAACTTGTCGCAATTACCGGATTCGATTGGAAGCCTCCAAAACTTGAGATTTCTTGATATATCAGATTGTCTGAACCTGAGCACCTTGCCTGATGAAGTTGGCCAAATGATTAGTCTCACGAGGATAAACATGAGAGGATGTATGAGGCTGTCCGTGCTGCCACCATCGATCGTGAAGCTAACAAGCTTAAGGAAGGTGATTTGTGACAAAGAAAAGGCCGTCACATGGTGGCCTCTCAAGGAAAGTCTCAATAGCTTGCAGATAGAAGTGTTTGAAGAAGAGCCTAACTTAGATTGGCTGCGGACTAACGAACATTTCTTGGAGAAAGAGACCGAGTTTCACAACCAAAATTAGGTACGACCCAAGAAAATGAATGTGAATATGTATAAAGATTGTTGCTTCTTTTTCCATTCCCATTTATCATCATTTTCTCTTTAATTCGATCTAGCTTTCTTTTTTTTTTTTTTTCCGAACGCGTCTATATTAACTTTTGCATTTAACTTTTTACTTAATTTAAAAGTGCATCTAAGGTAATTTTTGCTTTTGACTTTATTTTAAATCTTGTGACGCATGTAGGGTGACTTTTTTTTAGTCTTCTTTACATTGAACATTGACAATTTACAAATATGACACCTAGATCTACATAAAAATATCTAGAAATTTTTAAAGTTTGAATAACGTTTTAGATTTTGGTTTATTAGTAAAAAACTATTCTTTAGTTCTCATAAGTTCAAACAAACAAACCCTAAACCTAATGGTGCACAGACTTGCACTTTTTTTAAGTAATTACATTAGACTTTCACAATATATAGATATTGAGACGTGGATTCACATCTATTTTTATAACTTTTTAAAATGAGAAAGATAATTTATATATAGCGTAAAAGTAAAAAAAGAAAAAAAGTACCTTCTATATACTGAATTGGAAACAAAGAAACTTGTTTATTTTCTTTGGTTCATTCTTTGACACCCAACTTCAATTATGCCCGACCCTATAGTACGAGAAGTCCGTGATATATGCACCCGTGCACACAAAAAAATCTGGACAGTTTAATTTAGATAATCTCTTAGGTCTACAATGAAACCAATCAAAATCAATGGTTAAGAGCAGGGACGGATTTGGAATGCTTTTATGATGAGAGAAGATTTCTCATTAATTATATACTAAGCTGAATTATATATTTCAATAACTAATGTTTAAATGTTAAACTCTCGTTAATAATGAATTGATTTGTTCATAAACTTATTTTCGTCCTGTAATTTTTTTAGTGTATTTTCTTGATCTGTTAGGGAAATTAAAGAAAGCGAAGAAAAATACAAAATACAAAATACAAAAATTGTCCACGTTAGTGTTAGCCATGTCATATTGACTATCTACACTGACTAGGCCGTCATGTCAGTAATTTCTAGCAAAATTGGCCAGAATGACTAAATTAGGAATTATAAAAAAATTTAGGGCTATATCAACAAAATGGTAAAAATGTTTAAGATTAAATTAACACAACTTAAAATAGTTTAAGATTGAATTTGCTATTGTACAATAGGTTTGAGACTTTTTGGATAATTATCCCATTCTGCACTGTAACATGAGGTATTTGTACTCTTTAACATGAGGGTATTTGTACTCTTAGCATTGCTAGTGGAAATTGGTTTATTTGAGCTACTAGAGTTAGAAGATAAGAATAGGCACGCCCAAATTGAACCTCTATGAAATTTGTTTGCAATTTTTCTTTCCCTAAAACTCTTTAATTCCCGTTGTTCATGTTGTTGGTTCATTTTGCGCGCAGAAGTGTATATCTTTTTTTTTTTTTTTGGTTAGAAGAAACATATATTTATTTACAGAAGTAGACTGTGTTCTCTTAAAAAAAACCAATTCACCCCCCTCTCGGTTGCTCATTTAGGCCTAACAATGTTTACCTCTTAAATTTAGTGGATCTCGGTCCCCGCATTAATTATATATTTCTGTCTTGCAATAACTTAACTTCTTTAAATTGGATGCATCATTGCATAAGAATTTCTTTTTCAAGTCATAATTTCCACTAGTTTAAATCAGACATGTAGATTGCGGAAGGCCACAACATCCCAGGCCTTGCAAGGCCTTGCACGTCCCACTTAAATTGGATAACATCAAGACGACCTCAGCGACGTCGCCTTTTTGCTTGGACCCTACGCGGAAATTTCGTCAGCTCAAGCTAGGGTCCAAGCGTAAAGGCGCGTGATTATATAGCAATTCATATACCGACCAAAAAATATATATATAGCAATTCATACTTAAAAAAATAAAAATAAGTATACAAGTCGATATAGGCCACCTCATTGATCAGGTCGACACAACTCATTTAATTAAATGGCTGTTTAAGTTACTGGGTAAAATCGAACATAATCTGTTTATTAATCATGTCAAACTCATTGATAATTAATGCAATTATGATATGGGCATCCTTAACATTCTCCTAGGCACATTAGCTTTGTCTCATGTTCAAGTTGTATTATTATACTTAGTCAACAATCACCAACCCTGATTTAACAATGGTACATGTGTCAACTTATTTAGTATGTTCTTTAACTACATTGCATCGAAATTGGAACTAAATTCTACATAGCGGAAATAAGGTTACAAAAAGTTTTAAAATGTTTACAGCTTAAGTTATAATCAAGGAGTTATTCGTGGCAAAATCTAATGAAAATCGGTTTTTATTAAATGCTCCATTTGTTTCATGGATAATAAATGATTTGTAAAATATTTTCCAAAAAGTAATCGCTTGTATTGCTTGAAATAATTAGCTAATAAAAAACATTTCCATTATCCACAACAATTTTTATCTGAACATTTTCGTGAATGATGAGAATACTTTTCATTCAATAATATTTGTAATAATTTTTATTATTGACAATTTTATGTTTGAATATTTTCATGGATGATAAGAATGTTTTTCATTCATTCATTTTTGTAAATGATATAAGTGATCATTTTATAATTTTTAAATTATTAATATTTTGAGAAATAAATGGAACTTAAATTTACACCATATTGCAAAATTATCCTAAGAATGAAAAAATTAATAAAACACGGAAACCGGTACCAGTTGCACTCACCGCCGACGCAGTACCACTTTGCACTTAAAGCTTTGTCGTTTTTGTTTTCATGAACTGGACTATATCATATGCGATCCACCTTAGCCAGGGACCAGGGAGCCTTCAGTGAGGGAGGTGGAGGGGGGATTATTTAGTTAAGTTAAAATCTAAATTCTTTTCTAATTTTCCCCAACAGATTTTGGAAATACACTTGACAAATTGTAGGGTGACAATTTAGTTTCTAAACAAATCTATTCATTATTAACTGTAACTTAAATATTTCTAAACATTAGAGCCGTTTATTAGTTATTGAAATAAATAAGTCCAGCTTGTATATAATTTGTGGGAAAATTTTCCCCCACCAGAAAAGTAGAAAAGTATTCTAGATACGTCCCTAATTTTAACCAATGATTTTGATGGATTTGCATGTGTGTGCGCGCACATATTAGGGACCTCTCATGCTAGGCATAATTGAAGTTTGGTGTCAAAGAATGAATCTAAGAAAATAACAAGCTATTTTATTTTCAATTAAGCATAAACTAAAAGTATTTTGTTACTTTTACTTTTACACTAAAATTTAAAATATTATTCAACTTTCATAAAGTTATGCAAATATATGCAAATTTATTTGTCATTACCTATCTGTTGTGAAAGTTTTGTGTGTTTTGGATTAAAAAAGTGAAAGTGTGTGCATAATTAGGTTTAGGGTTTATTTGTTTTAATTGAAGATTTACCAAAAAATTATATGTAAATCTACATTTAGTATTTGTAAACTATGAAAGTTTCATATATTAAAGATTCAAAAAAGGGGTGGATAATGCTAGGAATGACATAACTTTAAAACGACACACTTTAATATTAGAACTTTTCAAACAATTACTTGAGTGCTACATCGATAGAAAAGCGACCACTTAAATGTCTCTGGAGATAATTTCGACAATTTGTCCCGTGTGAGTTTTTTAAGGAGATTTAATTCCAATGTGTATCTTTTTAATAAAAAAAACTAAAGTCAAACACGAACAAACGACAAGATGACACGGCAGATTATATAATTAACTTTGCCTTCTTTTGTCCTTCTTGGTCTTCATCTTGATCTTCTTTACTAAAATGCTGAAAAGAACAAACACCACAGCTTTCTCTTTTTCTCGATCCGCTCAATTTGCCCTTCATCTTTAATGGAGCTCCTATTGCTATTAGTGGGGACTTTACTGCAAACGTGAGAAGACACCTCGCATGCCATGAGCCCAGAATTTTCTGGCATTTCTCCTATATCTCTCCCCTTCTAGAAATGATGGCAATTTCAAGCCTTGAGAAAACTCAACTAACATCTCCCTTCTCTTTGCAGTCGGTATTGTGGTTTCAAAGGAAAGAAAAGAAATATGATTTGCTGTTGGTGCTCCTCTTTGATCTGAAGCGACGGTTTGGATTTGAAGAAAATACTCAAATTCTCTCTATCCTTCGAGAAAATCTTCATATTGTCTCTAACCTTCGAGAACATTTCCTTTCCTCCGACGTAAAGGTTACGATATTTGGAAGCAAGGGTTAGGTAACGAGCATTGCCTTCTCAGCTTCCCTTGTTTACGGTCTCCTTCCTCTTAGCACCAATTCCATAATTTGGAGCAAACAAATGTGTTAACGACGTTGTTTAACACCAATTATATTGACTCACTTCGTTGGTGAACCATGTTGGATGGATTAAAATGAAAAAATTGCCAATTCCAATTTTCTAGCTATACAAATCGACGATGGAATTAAAGTGATCATTTTTTTTACAAAGTTAACACTCAAGTATGACAGAAGAGCAATTGGAAGAAAGAGAGAAAATAGTTTTTCTTGTATATATGTTTACAAATACATCAATGAATTTATAATGTAAGAGTGGAGAAGTAAAAAAGGAAAATAAAATATATACATCGCTATTTTCCTATTTACTGTACTAATCAGCGATTGACTAAATCAATTACAATTGGAATCAGTCTCGAGATCTTCGACCATATTTCCAACACTCTCCCTCAAGCTGGTGGTTTATATATGTCGAAAACACCTAGCTTGCCTAACTTGCTTAGTAGATATTTGTGCTGTCTCTGGCATAATGACTTAGTAAAGATGTCCGCAGGTTGTTCCACTGTTCCGATTCCCTTTGTCACCAATACTCCTTCTTTGATTTTGTCCCGAGTGAAATGGCAGTCAACTTCTATGTGTTTTGTTCTCTCATGAAAACTGGGTTTGCTGCCAATTTTAGTGCAACATCATTATCACAGAACAATTCACTTGGTCCATTGACTTGTATTCCGAGATCTGAGAGTAATCCTCGTATCCAGACAATCTCGTAAGTAGTTTTCGCCATGGCTCGATATTCTGACTCAGCTGATGACAATGATACTATGGACTGCTTCTTTGTCTTCCAAGAAATCAATGATTTTCCCAATTTTATACAAAACCAAGTAACGGATCTTCTAGTCATTGGGCAAGTAGCATAATCAGTATCACAAAATGCAGTCATTTTCCCAATTTGCACTGCATAACTTATGTCAGGCCTTGTCATGGTAAGATATATCAACTTTCCAACGAGTCGCTGATATCCTGATGGATCTCTGAGTAATGCATCCTTGCTAGGTGAAGAGGAGTTCACATCATACTCATATGTCGTTAATTTGGCATTCTGTTCAATCGGAATGACTGACGGTTTGCAACCTGATAAACCTGCTTTAGAAATGATTTCCAAGATAAATTTCCTCTGGCTAAGAGAGATTCCTTTATCAGATCGAGCAATCTCAATGCCGAGAAAATATTTGGGAGGTCCCAAATCCTTGATGTGAAAATTGAGATGCAGATACTCTTTGAATCTTGCTACGTCAGAATCATTATTTCCCATAACCAGTATATCATCGACATATATCAACAAATAAATCGATGAACCCCCTGTGCTTCGTGTGAACAAGGCATAATCATGCTTTGAATGTTGAAACCCAGCATCAGTTAATGCAGTGGTAAATTTAGCATACCATTGTCTTGATGCTTGCTTTAATCCATACAAGGACTTACGAAGACGACATACCCGATACTCACCCTATCTGCGAAGTCCTTGAGGTTGGTCCATGTAAATTTCTTCATCCAGGTCACCATGGAGAAAGGCATTGTTCACATCCATTTGATGCAGAGACCAATTTTGTATAGCAGCGACAGATAAGAAGGAACGTACAGTGACTTCCTTTGCTACTGGAGAAAATGTCTCATGATAATCAAAGCCTTCCTTTTGGGTAAACCCTTTAGCCACTAATCGAGCCTTATATCGCTCAATGGAACCATCTGCCTTGAACTTGATCTTGTATACCCATTTGCATCCAATCGGTTTTCGATATGGAGGTAGAGGGACAATATCCCAAGTATGATTTTCTGTGAGCACAGTAAGTTCTGTTTCCATTGCATGTCTCCACCTGGAATCTTTTACTGCTTTAGCGAACGAAGATGGCTCATGTTCCTCTGATATGCGACTAATACAACACATATGTTGTGGCGACAATTTGTTAAAGGAAACATACGAAGAAATGAGATACTGGGTACCTGAAGAACTAGCAGCAGAACATATATAATCCTTTGTTCACGTAGGTGGACGAGTTTGTCGCCCAGAACGTCGAGGCTGTTCACTTATATCAGGAACTACTGATGTTGCAGAATCAATCCCTGATGTATCCATTGAAGGAGAAGATAAAAAATCTTCAGATGAAGTAGGTGATTCTACCTGTGGATATGAAGATTCCATTGGTGCCGATGTCAATTGGCTCGATGTCAAAAGTGGTCCTGATGTGACAAGAACTCCTGGTGCCACAGATAAATTTTCATCAGATAAAAAAATCTGATTGTTTTCTGGTGAAGCCTCTTGTGATGAAGACAGCATCTCTTCGAATGGAAATACATCTTCATGAAATATGACATCCCTGCTTGTAAAAAAATTCCCTGTGGAAATTTCCATAACTCAATATCCCTTCTGAGAAGGATGATATCCCATGAAGACACATTTGGTTGCACGAGCACTCATTTTATCCCGAGGACCCACATTTGTTGCATAACACAAACAACCAAATACTCTAAGATGATCATTTTATGGCCGTTTATTGTACAGCATTTCAAATGGGGACTTGCCATTAAGAATTCGAGTTGGCATGCGATTAATCAAATAAGCTGCTGTGACCACACAATCTCCCCAAAATTTTTCAGGAACAGAAGCTTGGTATTTTAATGCCCGAGCTACCTCTAAGAGATGTCTATGCTTGCGCTCAACAATTCCATTTTGTTGTGGAGTGTAAGTGCAAGAACTTTCATGGATTATTCCGAGAGTGGATAACAATTTTGTGCACTCAGAAGTGAAGAATTCACGACCATTATCTGTACGAATTCGTTGTATAGATTTTCCGAATTGATTCCTAATTAAAGAAATAAAATTTGATATGTGAGTAAATGTTTGGCTCTTTGACTGCATAAGATATAGCCAAGTGGCACGAGTATAGTCATCAACGATGGTAAGGAAAAACCGAGATCCATCTCGATGTGTTGTATGATAGGGACCCCAAATGTCTATGTGGAGTAAGGAGAAAGGATCTTTTGCTCGAGATATGCTAATTGGAAATGGTGTTCGAAACTGTTTAGCTAAAGGACAAACTGGACATTTTGAATATGGAAACCGCGCACTGTGGCCCAGCCGTTGATGAAGTAGGAGATTTTTATTTGCACTAATTGCATTATATGAAGTGCCTTTACTTAATAACTCTAAATCTCCTGGGGAGTTGATCCAGAAATAAAGTCCTTGTGCCTCATTACCCAAGCCCATCACTTTCCCAGTCGAATGGTCCTGAAAGACACAACTTTTGGAATTGAATATGGCACGGCAAGAATTGTCCATACATACTCTCGAGATAGAAAGGAGATTAAACTCAAATTCTGGAATATACAAGACATTTTTGAGAATAAAGTGCTAACCAAGGTGTACGGTACCGATTTTGATAACATGAGTAATGTTCCCATTAGGAAGACGTACCGTAACGGGGAATTGTGTATTTTCATGAACATTAGAAAATAAATAATCATCACATATTATGTGGTCACTAGCACTGTATCGATAATCCATGCATCAAGCGAAGGTGAATTCTTTTCATATAAAATGGTACGAGAATCTGTTGTACCTTCATCACTAGTCTGAGTTGGCTCAATGCTTGAACAATATTTTCATATTATTCCTTGGTGATCATCTGATTTGGTCTTCCACCCATTTTCTGTGCAGAAACCTGATAAACTGTGGATTCCTTGCCTTTTTTATCATGTGGTCTCCCATGTAATTTCCAACATGTATCGATTGTATGGTGTGGACCTTTGCAATATTCGCAATATTTATTTTTGAAATTTGGTCCACTAACCTTCCTTGTTGACGTGGCATGTCGTGAGCCATATGATGCCCTATAGATTGGTGCTGACGTGGCACGATGATGGCCATCTGATTCGGATGAAAAATTGGGCGTCCGTGGGCCGTTAGATCTGCGCACCAGATCCCAGCCATCCATCTCAACGATCTGATCTAGACCGTCCGATCTAGCCCCTTCACCTCGACCGTTGGATGTAGGGTTTATGTTCCAGCCGTCCGATTCAGATCTTCGATCCCAGCCATCCATTTTTGAAGACTTAGGGTTGTCTTCATTTTTCCTTGCCGCAGCCACGATCTTCTTCCCTCCAGCAGCTCCGACGCCTCCACTAGCTCCTGCCACCGTGTCTATTGAGCCGAGGACAGAGGAAAGCGTCGCAAGACTTACCCCTTCTTCAATTCGGGCTTGTTCCGCCACGGCGACTCGCTGGTTTTCTTCCTGCACAGCAAGCTGGAAGATTCGCCCGAGCGGTGGTTGAGGGTCCATCGCCAAGATCTAAGACCGGAACGCCGAGTAGGTCTCGTTGAGGGTAAGCAAGAATCTGGTCGCCTTTTCTCTCTCATTTATAGCACGGTATTGTCGAAGGGTCGCCTCCGGTCCTTCCAATTTTTCTTCGGCAGCTTCGATTTCATTCCACAAAGCCGAAAGTCGATTGTAGATTGCGGTCACGGAAAGATTCCCCTGTTTTAAATCTGATAAAGTTTGAGTTAGTGTGAATAAACGGGCTCGATCTAACTTCCCGTACATTTCTCGAATGTTATCCCATAAAATCTTCAAATCCTCCGTCGAAGGAAGGCCGGCCGGCTGCGACCTCCTGTGACAAGCAATTCCCGATCCAGGTCGGGACCAGTTGATTGCACCGTCGCCAGTGCCTCTGCAGTCGCTCATCTGCCGGAATCAGAATGACGCTGTCGATGAAGCCCTCCTTGTCTTTTGTGACGAGAGACCGCCGGAGATCTCGCGCCCGCCGGAGATCTCGCGCCCAGGAAGCGTAGTTGTCGGATCCGGTAAGTTGTTGGCTGATCAGGCGGACTTCCGGTCCATCCGCCGGCGAAGTGTAAAGCAGGTCTCCAAGTTCAGGGCGGCCACCGCCGGTGACCGGAAAAAAATGCGGCGTGAAACCGGGTTGGAGGACCGGGTAGGGATCCGTTCCCTGACCCGGTGTGGATACGGGCCTGTAACCCGGATTCGTCTGGGTCGGATCGTCATTCGGGTCAGTCCCTCTATAATTGGGCTATCCATACGGAGCCCATGGTTGTCCCAGCCCAGTCATCCATTGGCCTTGCATTGGATACCACTGGATTGGTGGAACAATTGAGGCCCATTGAACAGTTGGGCCTGGAATTTGGACCCGGGCCAGTAGGGGGCGGCCCGAAGCGAAGCCTAAACGAGAAAAATTTCCTTCGGGTGAAATACCTGCCGGTTGATTATTCCCACTTTCTTCCATGATCAAAACTTAGAATTCCTAAACGATTTGCTGACTTGTTTTGCAGGATGAAGACTTGCAAAAGAAAAGGTCAGAAAAGAAAAAACGAAGGCAATTATGAGGGTTTGCGGAAGCTATTTTAGAAACACTGCTCTGATACCATGACAGATGAGCAATTGGAAGAAAGAGAGAAAATAGTTTTTCTTGTATATATGTTTACAAATACATCAATGAATTTATAATGTAAGAGTGGAGTAGTAAAAAAGGAAAATAAAATATATACAGCGCTATTTTCCTATTTACTGTACTAATCAGCGATTGACTAAATCAATTACAATCGGAATCAGTCTCGAGATCTTCGACCATATTTCCAACAAAGTATTTATTTGAAAAGTTTTTGCACTAAAGTGAATATCATATAAAGTTATAACACTTTCGGTGTCTTATACTAAAGAGCAAAATAGGAAAAATGAGAACTAATAAAAGAGTAATGCTTGTACATGTTCATGTTCGTTTTCTTGGGTCCTACCTAATTGAGAAACTCCATCTCTCTGCTTCTCTAAGAAATGGGGAAAAGTGTTAGAAAAGTTTTTATTAGTGCCAATTTAGTCCTAAATCTTTTGAATTTGTACCAATTTAGTCCTAAAACTTTTAACCTAGTACCAATTAGGTCCTTTTTGGCTAATTTGGGTCGAATTTTGCTAACATTGATGCCGGTTAGTTGACGTGGCACGGTCGGCATTGATGTGAACAACTTTTAATTATATTTTAATATTTATTTATTTATTTATTTTCTTTCCTTTTTCCTTTTCTTTTTTCTTTTCTTTTTTCCCTATTCTCCTCCTTCCTCTAGTCAATCACATACCCCTAGCATGCCTAGGACGGCCTCACATCAAGTGGGAGGAGGCTCACCCTTACTAGATTTGGCGGGTTAAGCCTCACCGACCATGGGTAAGGCTCGATCTTGCCAAATCCGATGAGGTCGAGCCTCACCTAGCCTAGCCACTGGTGAGGCTTGAGCCATCATAAGCGCAACCTTGCGACCTCTGGCAAGTTTATGTAGAGGGCTAGCCTCCCCTGCCCTCGCAGCCACTAGCGAGGGCTCGAGCCTTGCCCGCAACCAATGAGGTCAAGGTTGATCTCACCAATCCTCACCTCGGTCGGTCACCCGGGCGGCGACTGGCTGGAGGAAAGAGGAGAACAAGGAAAAAAAAATAAAAAGAAAAAGGAAAGAAAATAAATAAATAAATTGAAAAATATTAAAATATTATTAAAAGTTATTGACGTCAGCACTAACTGTGTTGCGTCAATCGACTGACATCCTTATCAGCAAAATCCGACCAAAATTAGGTGGAAGGACCTAATTGGCAATAGATTAAAAGTTTTAGGACTAAATTAATACCAATTCAAAAAATTTAGGACTAGATTGTCACCAATTAAAGTTTAAGATTAAATGGATACCAATTCAAAAGGTTAAGGACTAAAATTGACACTAATAAAAGGTTTAGGACTAAATTGGCACAAATGTAAAAGGTTTAGGACTTTTCTAAAACTTTTTTTCTAAAAAATGCTTCACAATCAAGTGTAAACACACGGTGGCTTTTAAACTTTTTCTTAATGTTCAATACTATCCTTAATTCATACAAATGTTGAACTATTGAAGATTGGTCCAATTTATATTTTCCCTTAAAAATTCGACACCGGCTGACTAAAACCTTATGCCGTTAACTTAACTTTAACTTGTATACTTTGGTTTCCACGTGGCATCTCTCTCTCCCACGGAAAAAAACGAAGCACCACCATTGCCGAAGCAACGCCACCACTGGCAGCGACTGTCCACCACTACGCGACTCAGACAACCATCATCACACCAAAGCCATGCTCAAACGCCACCAAAAGCTTCGCTCATATGGCATTGCAAGCACCTCTCTCTATCTCATCAGATTTGAGGCTCGTAACCTCATATTCTAGGTTGCGCGACCTTCGATTTAAGGTCGCCATGACCCCAATGATGGGGTTGCAGCGGCTTGATTATGAGGTTGCGCTTTTGATTTGAGAGGTAGTGTTATGATTATAATAGGTTGATGGATCAATGAAAGTGAGCAAAATGAAATACGTCTCTTAGTTCATGTATCTTTCGAATTCAAGTAGCTCTTTAGTTTTTTTTTTTTTTTTTTTTTTTTTTTTCGGAAGTAGCTCTTTAGTTCATGTGTCTCCTAAGTTCATGTATCTTTTGACTTCTCAAATTTTCTAAATTGATTTGAACTATTCTTCATTCCAATGAGAACAAGAACAAGAAAACTCTCGCATCTCTTCACTTCGATTTTCTTTTAGTGTGCTGGAGTGTTTGATAAAATCTTGTTTACATGGTGCTAATTCAAATGGGTTTGAGCTATTATATATTAGGAGGCATAGTTTATGAAGTGCTTAGCACCACAGGTAAAAACTAATTGACTTTAGGAGATTCAGTTAGCAATACTTCATCTCCTATTTAATTTTGTTACAATTTTATAACAATTTGCTAGTCTATATTTGGTTTGCATTGGTGTACCCTTCACTTGTTGAGAATATCTATTTAATATATTTACTTATTGACTTGGTCATTGTTAAAGTTGTTATTGCTTTCTCAGAGCTATTATTTTTCTGGTTGTAATAAATAGTGTTTAGTATTTTCCTCCAATACGTTATTTCCAGCAACCTTAAGACGGTTATTCTCCTTACTGTTTGTTGAGTTTATTAGAAAATTAAGATGGTTGATAATAATCAATTACCCAATAATTTTCAGGATGTTTCCAGAGACATTCCTAGGGGAGTTTCGATTGGCAACAAATGCAGCAGGCCTTTGGGCCAAGACCATCTATGGTGGTGCAAGTACTACTTGCTTGGTTGATATAATCAGGATTGTTTTTCATAAAATTATAGGCCAAATGGCATATGATTCCATTTATGGAGGAATAATTCAACAGGACTCTAAAGGAGACTTAGATGCTAAGTTCACTCAGGCGAGCTTGTAACCCTAATGGGCCGACCCTATCGCGGCTCTTTGCTAGCACGCCCATTTCAAACCAAGAGTTGGTTTATATGGTTCAGGCAAAGGCTTGGACTTCATGTGCACTAGAGCAGAAGGCTCAAGGGCAATGGTTTGGACCTCGTGTGCGCTAAAGCGAAGGCTCAAATGCAAAAACTTCTCATTATTGGCAATGGAAGGACAATAGGTTGCTCAAGCCTGCCATGGCCAATTGGTAGACTCCTATTTGTTGACACTTAAATTTTGACCTTTTTATTTTGACTTTAACTGCATGGAAAATTAAGAGAGTGGTTTTTAACTCCTAAAAACAAAATAATATCCATTAAAATTGCATCGCATATAGACATTAAGAGCATTTGCATTAATAGTAATGGAACTTTATTTTTTAAATCGAGGAAAAATTAATTAAAAATATTTTTTTTAAAAAGAGAATAAAGAAAATGAAAAAGAGAGATCGGACAGAGGGCAGGCTGGCTTAGCCTCTTTCTTTTTTCTTTCCATTTTCTTTTCTCTTGGGCTAGCCCACTTTTCCTCTCTTTTCCTCCAAGACTAGCCCATTTTTCTTTCCTTTAGACCTGGCCCTCTCTTCCTTCTTCCTTCTTTACTCTCTTCTCTCACACTCATTGAACAAAAGACGAGAGTGACAGAGAAGAGGACAAGGTATAGAGACAGAGGAGTCAAGGCAAGTGTCTCACTAGAGTTGGTGGTCGGGGGACAAAGCGGCAATGGCAACTAGTGTGGTAGAGGCCATGTGCCCCAATGAATAAAAAGGAGAGATGAAGAGGGAGCAAAGGGGTTCTTCTTCATGTTAGAAATTTGAGGAAAACCATTGTCATGACCCCTTTAGCTCGGGGCGTCGAGCTGCAAGTTATTGTACGGCATCAAAGACTTTGTCGCCGTCCTGACTTCATTTGTTCAATGATAATGTGCAAGCGGAATGCATAACATCACAATTTTTCCCCGACACACAAATAATATAGGAACGTGAGATACACACTACAACTTCGACTATATTATACACGTGGTAAAGAGTACACGGCTAGTCTTGGCCTCATATTCTATCGCTGCTACTTAGCCGGTATACATATAAGCCTAATCCAAGTCTTCGGATGGGTCATCCTCCTCGTCATAGCCGGGAATGTTGAATTCGCGGAGCGATCCAACCCAAGCTCCATCATACCACCTATACCAAGCTTCAAAGAACATCAAGATTAACTCATTATATCCCTTCTCGACCCAAATCGTTGATGTGACTTTCCGATATGTGATGTCCGTTTCTACATCTATTATGTATGTATATGATGCATCGATTTTTACAGAACACCCAAAGTAAATTGCCATACTTGCTAAGTACTTGTAAAAAAATAGGGGTGAGTACTTGGAATACTCAGTAAGCATAGTCCTTACCTTCGACTAGCACATCACAAAATCATCACTCCAGTCAAACATCTCATGCAAACCATGTCAAAGGCAAACCAATTTCAAAGATGCAAACATGCTTCTTGCACGTGAAATGGCAACTCTTGCTATAATTCGTGAACATGATGCATGTCATGAGCTTCTGTATTTCTAGCTTTTCTTTCTTACTCTTGTATGCCATGTTTATTAATCTTTTCTCTTGTGCTCGAGACTAGGACCCAAGTCTTCCCGGAGCCGTCTTGGGACTTAAACCCAAATCAATTCGAGCTTTCTAACCGGGCTCCTGGCTAGTTGTCGGCCTCTGGGACTTAAACCCAGTTAATATACTCGGGACTCAAACCCAAGTCTCTTGCCAGCCTCTTTGCTCGGGATTCGAACCCAAGTCTCTAGCCAGATTTTCTTAATTTTTCTTATCTTTGCTCGAACACTAATCCCCCTCCCGAGGGTGTGCTCAAGCCTAATGCACGTGCCATGGATCATGCTTCTCATGCTTAACATAATGCGTGTGCCTTGAAATATGCATCTCGTGCTCAAACACAATGCACGTAACATGAATTTATGCATTTCTTTTGTCAATAATAACACGAACGAGCCTAAGCCCAAGGTTCCGCTTGAGCACCAAGCATGGAGGGACCCCGCACCAATCCAAGACGCGAACTCGATACGCCTCAACACCGAATCCCATCTTATGGCAATGGGCGAACCTCGACTTGTACCGAATAAAAGCAATGAACCATGACTTTGTTCCATTCCTACAAGAATCCAAAGACATGAACAAAGCATATAATACATTATTTTCAATCAACCTATCCTCGGCTTGTTTGAGAGAGTTTCTTAGGGTTGATGACATCGTGAATGATACTAGAAAAAGGAAGAAACTATACTTACCTGGATGACCCTCGACCTAAGGACATGGCTAGGGGAGTGGCGGTTTGGCTTGTGAGCTGAAGGGGAGAGAGTGATAGGCATGGGATGAGGGGAGGCCAAAAGAGTGGAGGAGGAGGAAAATGGATAGCAAAGAGTGAGGAATGAAGAGCTCTCCTTCTATTTATACTACTCGGTGTCATAATTACTAGTCCAAATGGTCCATTTTGAAGCTTCCAAGTGGCCCGCCTAAAAAGCTTAAGTGGCAAGCCTACCCCATCAATAATTGAGCCTAAAGTGAATAGGTGGCCTAAAAAGGGATTATTTGGCGGTCTAGGCTCCTAGGTGTCATTATTGGTGGCCCGCTTTGCACTTTTCCATTGGTCCATGTGTAATCTGCGCTCATCATTTCCCCCTAGATATTTTTGACCACAATCAAGAGCTTTGAAAGGTAAGAGATAAGGCTTATCCAATAACATTAATGAGGGTTTCTAGAGACTTCTTCCTCTTTTGTCATTGTAAGATTTTGTGGGACCACTAGCGACTGTTCTAAAAGCTTAAGCTGTTTAGATGACGGCATGGTTTATTATTTATATATTCTAACACTCCTCCTTACACTTAATCTGGTCTTTTGCTTAGTATTAAGCATGGAAATTTAATTAGGGAGGCAAATGGGGCCTGGTAAGATTTGAACTTAGGACCTCTAGCTCTGTTATCATGTAAGATTTTGTGGGACCACTACCGACTGTTCTAAAAGCTTAAGCTGTTTAGATGACGGCATGGTTTATTATTTATATATTCTAACAGTCATTTTCTTACCCAAGAAGGCAGTTCGGAGAATTCCACCATCCGAGTCGGTTCCGGGGCTGGAAAAGGGATTATATGACATGTCTCGGAAAACCAAATTACATATGTCTAGGGTTCAGGCCACATACCCCAAACTCACCCAAACTGCTTCCTTGGACGGTGGGTCGGCCGTAAGGGTCGACACAATTGGCCCTGGGCGGCTCTAGGACTAGCCCTTGGGCCTATTGTCGAGCCTAGTGTGACTTTCCCTCATAATTCGATCATTGGTCCTCCGATTGATTCAAGGTCAATTCTAAGGCTATCCATGGTCTAATACTAAGCCAAGGCACTTATGGACCTTAGAAATTACAACGAAATAGCCGGGTCTATCCCAAGGCTCATTCTGAGTGGCGCCCAATCCATCTATATGGTTCATGGTTGGTGCATTATCGATCCATGATCAGACTTCATTAATTCGAGATTCATTTCTGGTCACTAAGAATTACATAGGAAATGATGCATTTTTAGTCCGAAAATGATCACTTTTGATCAAGTTGGATCGTCCGTGTATTGGTGCACAGCCGGGCGGAATCACCTGTGGCCAGGCGCTATGATCTGTTGATCGACCCATGACCATCCGCCGATCTAAAATCGTCCCATGACCAATTCTCATGATCGAAAAGTCATCTTATGAGCTGGTAGTTTGTCCCCACCTGTATGGTCAGTATGCCTTTCATGGCCGATGTCTCGACCAATTCATGACCGGTTAGTCAATCGAACCATGACCGATCCTTGATCCTTGATCCTTGATCCTTGCCGCTCGAACCAATCGATCCATGGTCGACTCATTTAGGACCTTACGGCCGATCCTTACGAGGTCGGTTTTCAAGGATGTTACAACCATGATCCTGATAATCGGGATAGAATGCAAAAATATGTAAAATTTTATACTAACCTCTAGCCATTTATGAAAATGAGAACAAATACACAGAGCTTGAATAGTCGCAAATAGACACTTCTAGCCAATTGCCCTTTCAACTTAATGGTGTGTTTTCCAATTCTCAGATAATGAGATAATTGGAATCATGTGAGGGTTTGGCTTAGATGACCTATTTATATACTAATACAAATCTTAGTAGATATAGTCTTCCATTAAGACAATTGTCTTTAATTAGGATATCACAATAGTTATCAGCAATTAAATTTAGATGATAAAACATTAATGAAATCTAATGTGAGCAATATTAAACTAAATGTGGGATCATATTTATAATATTATAACATTCTCCCACTTGATCCTAACATTTCATTGAACAGAATATTTAACCAAATCCACAAAAACTTCATGCTGAAACAAAACACATGAATAATGGCGATAAGTCCTTTCTAGAATGAGTATTATCTTTCATGTGTTACAATATGTCTCATCAGCCCATATGTGATAACATAACTTAATGAATATACTTTATGTTTATTTTGGGGTTGGGACACTAGGAGTGCCATTACTTTCGTACGACGCTCACTTTGGTGCCAAAACTTTTTTTTTTTGCTCACTTGAGTGCCACTTGCTTAGGAAAAGGCGCGTGGCGGTAGGAAAATAATATTTTAATTAATTTTTTTGATTTTTTTTATTTTTTTTGATTTTTGATTTTTGTTCTTTTTTCTTTTTTTAAGGCCGATAAGGGTCACCGTTGACCCTCGCCGGCCGCCGAACTCTCGCCTAGATTGGGCGAGGGCCCCCTCGCCATTGGCCGTGAAGGCTTTGGGTGAGGCCGGCGAGGCCGTCAAAGGCCCTAGGTGAGGTCGGCGAGGCCATCGACGGCCTCACCTGCTGCAGCAACGACGAAGGCCAGGCGGCCCTTTCCCAGATCTGGCCCTGGGCAAGGCCGCAATGGCCCTCGGCAGCCGCGGGGAGGCCGCAGCGGCCTCACCCAAGGCCTTCGCAGCCAACGGCAAGGGCCCCCTCGCCCAAATTTGGGCGGGTTCCATGGCCGGCAAGGGTCAAGGGTGGCCTCGCCGGCCTTAAAAAAAAAAAAAAATTCAAAAAAATTCAAAAAAATCAAAAAAATCAAAAAATAAATTAAAATATTAAAATATTATTTTCCGACTGCCACATCAGCATTTCAGCAGCCACGTCAGCTTTTCCTGCGATGTGGCACTCAAGTGAATGATTTTACTCCGATTTGGCACTAAAGTGAGCGAAAAAATAGTTTTGGCACCAAAGTAAGCACCGTACGAAAGTAAAGGCACTCATAGTGTACTTACCCCGTTTATTTTAGGTCAAAGCTTCTTGTTATTCTAAAAAATAATAGAATGTGTACACCAAAATTTGAGAATAACATTACAACTAAATAAGAGTTTCACAATTTCGTCCATATGATGAAAATTTACATAATGGGACCAATTTCCATCCTAACCACATGATCCTTATAACTCATTGGTGGCATATCTTTAGTTAAAGGATCGGCTAACATCAATTCAGTGTAAACATAATTAATGACCACTTTATTCTCTTTAGCACTTTCTCTTATAGCTAAATACTTAATATTGATGTGCTTGCTTTGACTATCATTTTTGTGGTTTTTTTTAGCCAAGCAATAATAGATGAATTGTCACAAAATATCCTTAATGACTTAGTAATGGAATCCACAACTCTAAACCCTCATATGAAACTTTTCAACTACACACTAGACAAGGTGGCCTCAAAACAAGAAACGAACTCAGCTCATCCATGGATAAGCATGTAACCTATCATACCTTGAAGGTACCTCATTACCATCTTTGCAGTTCTCTAGCGGTCCATACCTAGATTATTCTAATATCTTCCCAACATTCTCTCAATAAAGGCAATGTCAAGTCAAGTGTAAACCTAGGCATGCATCAAGCTTCCAATAGGAAAGCATATGATGTTTTTTTATTTTTTTGTTCCCTTTTCAGATCATTCTTGGGCACAATTCAAATTGAACTTGTCACCCTTCATAATATGTGTTATACTTTGTGAATAATATTTGATCTAAAATCTCTCTAAGACTGTATTAATATAGGTTTTTTGAGATAGTTCTAATATGTCTTGATGTTTATCTCTATGGATCTTAATACCAATCACATGAGATGCCTCACTCATACCATTCATATAAAAAATATTAGAGAGAAATTGTATCAATTCATGTTATTATCTTTTATCATTGGTTACAAGTAAAATGTCATCTACATATAGAATAAGAAAACAAATTTTGCTCCCACTAACCTTCTAGTAGATAAATTAATCCATGACATTCTCTATAAAACAGAATGTAGAAATGACATTGTGGAACTTTAAATACCATTGGCGGGGCTTCGGAGAGGAGATGCTAGAGGTTGAAGATGACTAGAGGAAAACGACAAAAAATAGTAAAAGAAAATGAGAAAGAAAAAGAGAAAAAATGAAAAATAGAAAATAAAATAAAAGAGAAAAAAAAGAGTAATGAAAAAGAGAGAACAAAAATTCATGGACTTAATACAAGAATGGACTGATTTAGGATTAGATATGGATTAGTTATCATGGACTTAAAGGTCAGGAGTTATGGGCTTAGCCAAAAAATAGAAGTTGGTTATATTTGGACTAGACTAGGCCTATGGGCCGGTCCGAATTCCAAACCCAACTCGAACCTTTAGGGTCCAGGTTAGGACCATATCCAAACTGAGCTCCTAACTTGTCTAGATTCCATTTTCCAGAATTAAAAATATTTTTAAAAAAATCATCAAAATTCAGAAAATTCCCAAAAAATTGGAAAATTTCAAAAAATAGAGATCCTTGGAGAAAGCTTAAGAAATTAGCTTTTCGAGTTGTTTTTCTCTTTAAAAGTGGAAAATCTTTAAAAAATTGAAACCCGATTGGATAAGCCTTTAGGTTTTTATCATAGGATTTTTGGATGCCTTTTTCTTTCTAGAGACAATGTTAGGTTGTTGTCTACACTTTCCAATTTGATAGGATGAACCTTAAAATTTTCAATAGGTTGCCTTGACACTTTGGTTAGCAAATAGTTGAGTTTAGGTATCAAAAGGACTCTAGTTAAATACCTAGAGCAATCAAGTCCCTGATTCCAAAATCTATAGTTGCGCATGTATCCAAACGACACTCTCACGCATATTGATTACAATTTCTAGCCAAAATTCAACATGGCTAGTGGTGACTTCTTTTAAATACAAGGATTAAGAAAACCAATGTCACATGAGGTATGGACTTAAGGAGAGTCTGCACTTTTGGAGCAAATATCTCACCTATGCCCCTTGAGAGCAGCCCCTCGAGGGTAGCTCGCAACAATACTGAACCAAGAAGGTTACCATCCTACAAATTTTGAAAGTATGGGGGTGCCTAGCCAAGATGTGATTCGTCTTCCGAAACAAACTTGGTTAGCCTAAAATGGTAGAATACATATTCATTGGTTATGCTTAAAATAACAACACATAGATTTTTTGATTCATAAATCTAAAAATGTAGAAATCCATGCCAATGGAACAATTTGAAGGATTCAAGGTGAAATGACAACAACACAAAGTGCATAGACTTGTCAAATCATTGTATAGACTAAACACTCCTAAAAAATGGCATGAGAAGTTTGATCATGTAATGATCCAAAATAGATATAGAATTAATTAGTGTGAAAAATGTGTATAAACTAAATTCCATGACAATTGGATGTGTACTTATTTGTCTATAAGTCGATGACTTGTTGATTCTTGGAGATAACGCTAAGGTTATTTAAATCACCAATAATGTTCTCAAGAAGAACTTCAAGATGAAAGAATTTGATGTTGTGGATGTTATACTTGGCATCAAAATTTTGAAAATTATGATGGTTTAGCTTTATCACAATCTTATTACATTTAAAAGGTAATCAAGATTTTTAAAGGGTTCGATACTAAATATGCAAATAATCATTTTCTTCAATACCTAACTTTAAAAAAGATTATTGGAGATGGTATTAGGCAGCTCGAATACTCTCAAGTAATTGATAGCATCATGTACATTATGAACTGCACTAGACTGGATATTGTAGACTTAGTAGAAAAATTGAATGGGTATATAGGTAATCCTAATCACAAGATTGGAATGCTTTGTTGAGAGTGTTGATTTATCAAAAAAGAACCAAAGACTATGTTTAACAATATGGCAAATATCCAGATATTTTGAAAGGTTAGAGTGATGCCAATTGCATTTTTGAATTTTGATGAATTGAAATCAACTAGCATATTTGTGTTCACACTAGGAGGTGATGTAGTATCATGGATATCCTCAAAGAAAACTCTAATATCACACTCCATGATGAAATATGAGTTTATTGCTTTGAATAAAGCTCCTAAAGAAGTAGAGTGGTTTCAACAATTTCTAAAATGTTACATTATGGCCAAAACATGTGCCTTCAAATGCATTCACTATAATAATAAAGTAGTGATTGTAAGGGCACAAAATATGATATCTAAAGGTAAGTTTAGACATAGTAATTATAGACATAATACCATAAGGCAGTTACTCTCAAATAGAATAATTTCTTTAGAATTTGTGAAGTCAAAGGAAAAAAAATTGTAGGTTAGCTAACAAAAAGCTTGTCGAGAGAGTGAGTAAATTGCGCATCAAGGGAAATGGGGTTTAAAGCCTGAAATCAACAACAAGATTCCAAAGTGAAAACCGAACCTAGCGTTTGGAGATCCCATGAACTAGGTTCAATAGGACAACACAAATTTATGAAACTCTAGTGTGCGCACCATCTCCCACTTCTATAATGCAACAATGCTTCCTATGACGTTTTAAGGGTACACTATGCATTTAATGATTGTCATGGGCAGGAATACAACATCAGTAAGGTATAATAGGATACCTTTAATAGGAATGCACCTATATGCATGGAGCTAGTTGACTCCATGAAAATCTTTAGAGAGTAGATTTTCTAAAGCACGCACAAGGCTAAAAGGATGTACATAATCAAGAATCAATCTTGAATTGAAGATACTCTATGTGAGGTCTATTGTCTAGGTTTGTCTAAACAACTGGCAATTCAAAGACTAGTTGATTGACTAGTTGAGTAAGTCCAATAGACTTTCACTAAAAAATGTTCAAGCTCAAGCTACTTATTTTGATGTCCAATGTACTTTTGCAAGCACATTTAGAATTTGAGTCAAAATGTTTTTTTATCCATTAATGTGGGAGGTTGTTGTAATTATGATGGGTTAATGAATCAACAAAAGTGAGCAAAATGAGATATGCCTCTTCAATTCATGTATCTCTTTAGTTCTTGCATTTCTTCAATACATGACTTCTCAAATTTTATAAATTGATTTGAACTATTCTTCATTCTAGCAAGAACAATAAGGAAGAAAACTCTCACATCTCTTCATCACAATTTTTCTTTAGTGTGTTGGTTTCAAGAAGTATTCAATAGAGTTTTGCTTGCATAATGTTAGTTAAGATAGGTTCAATGTGTTGTATTATAGGAGACAAAGTTCATGAAACTATTTAGCACCGTTGGGTAGGAACTAATCGCCCTAAAGAGAACTAGCTATACTTCACATCCTATTTAATTTTGTTACAATTTTATTGCAATTTTGCTAGTTTATATTTGGTTTGCATGGGTATACTCTTCACCTGTTAAGAAGATCCATTAAATATATTTACTTATTGATTTGGTTGTTATTAAAGTTGTGTTTTTCTCAAAATTATTATTTTCTTTGTTACAACAAATATTGTTATGTATTTTCTTGCAATACGTTATTTCCTATGGATAGATATAATCTTCTGATTAGAGAGAGCGAGAGGGCGATGCTGAAGTGGTTGTAGTGGTAAGGAGTCGTGAGTTTGGCGTCGGCGACGACGTTGATTATAGGGATGTGGTGGTTATGGTTTGCAGTAGCGTTGTTGGGGGTGGACAAAGGAGGTGGAAGAAGAAAGAAAAAAAGAAGTGTAAAGAAGAAAAAAGAAAAAGAAAAAACAATTTTGACTCGAAAACATTAAAAAAATAATGTGGCCCAACTCATCAATTGTTTGGTCCATTCAGCAATGCCCCGGCTGTCCACATTAAAAAAAACACGAAACAGGAAATAAATTTAACAAACAGCAAAAAAAAAATCATAGAAAAATTAGTTCAAAGACAACATTTTAAATGGACAAGAAGTTCAGTGGTCATCCGTTGATCGTCCTCTTCTTAATAATGCAGCCAGTCTAAGCTAGCCTCTTCTTTAGACGCCATTATATTCAAGCCATCGAGACTCTTCTTGAGAGGCTCCCACATGACTTTATTTCTTCATCACAAATCACCTTCCTTCAGGTTCCTTAGCTTGATGATTGATAGTGGCAGCACCGACAACCTCAGACATCCTCTCATATTCATCCTTTTGAGATTAACAAGTTGACCAATTTGATTGGGCAAAGTGCTCAGGTTCAGGCAATCAGATATATTGAGAGATATCAATTTTTTAGGGTTCCAATTGAATCTGGTAACTTCGATAACTTTGTGCAGGAATTAAGTCTGACCACTTCAAGGGATGCCGATTGGCCAATCTGTTCAGGGAGTGCAGGACAAATCATGGCAGTTTGTGATGCCAAGCTTCCTCAGAGGCTTTATCTCACATATACCATCCGGTAATGTCACAAGATCATTGCAATAATCGATGTGGAGTTCCACTAAGTTTGGCATTGCATCAGAGATTTTGGCATCATCTGACGTTGAAGCCTGATTGATGCTGCACATGAAAAAAGATATCTTTTGCAGATTATGCAAGCATAGCTTTCCCATGCTTAAGAAAGGAACCGTGACACGTTCAAACCTCATCCTCTTTAAATTGGACCCGATGACATGGAAATTGCGCAACTCAGCTGGAAAGAAACTGTAGTTTGTTACTATGAGGGCCTTGAGCTTATCTGCTTTCTCAATGAATTCAGGCAAAGCATAAGTTTTGGTTTGAATGTTGATCCCAAAGTTCAAGACCAGAGCCTCTGCTTTAGGCAATTGAAGATTTGGCCAAGATGTGGAGAATGTTCCATCTGCATTATGGACAATAGAAGGTTAAAAGGTAATTTAACTGCCAACCAACTGAATTTTCCCGCACAGGTCTTTGACAAAGAAAGAGAGATAGAGAAAGTTCCCAACCTGTGGAGATGGACACTAGACGAGCACTGAGAGTCGGTTGCTTTTGCTCGCTCCACCAACCGGGAAAACTATTTTCAGTCAAGTCTAGAATAAGTCTCTCTCTGTTCTCTTCTTCCCCTTGGTTGCACTCCAAGATAGACAGCTCTCTGAGCAGATCGTGCTGCATAGCATAGTGGCTGCTGTAACATTTGTCCTCGTCGTCACACGAATCTCTACTGTATGTATGCAATCAAACACTCATTTATAAGCATTTGCACTCGAGTTTCTTGTGCTAAAATCTGATGCAAGGCATTTGACGATACCAATTTACTAGTAAAGAAAGACATGATCCTTCCCTCGTTTAGGAAATTAAGTCAGGAGATAGAAATGTTCTTTACAGGCCTCTGTATAATCCATTTGAACTTCACAATGCGGAACGTACTGTGGCTGAAGGTCAGGCGCAGTAATTGTGGTGTGGTTTAAAACATCTAGTATGCCCATTTTTCGGGAAACAGAGTGCATAAATTACTCTCTCAATCTCGGCACAAAGATCTAATCAAGCCTTTGTCCATTTCACATGCCCATTCTAACCGTCATGTACTAGAAAAAACCAATCATGCGCCAACTACAATCTGATGAGGTACTCTTACAGCGGTAGAAACTAGAGAAGTTAGAATGAGAGAACAAAACCAACTTCAGAGCCATACCTGGTGACTACGAGATCAGCTAGGTTCCTGTAAACGACTTTATTGAGGTCAGCAATGGCACGCACTCCACTGAAATTCCAACTTGTACAATTCCACCCACATATCAATAAGGGCGGTGGCAGGAATCTTGCAATCCTCCGGAAATGAGCCAAGGTCCATGAAACGTTCCTTGATGGAAGGGTCACCATCCAAGTCATCCAAGCTCTTTCTGAGACAATCTAAAACGTCATCTGAATGCAAAAGGGAACGTCTTTTAGACAAATCAAGGAGCTTCGTTTCCCAGAGAGAAGGATCCATTCCTCGGAGAGACTTGGCAACGATTGTAAGAGCCAATGGCAATCCTTTACAGCGTTTCACTATCTATCGAAGGAAAAAAAAAAAAAAGAAATAATAATTGGAACTTGATAGGATCCAAGATTAGTACAAATCAAGGGCTCTGTTCTATGAAAGACACAGGAATCTAAGGATAGGCAGGTTGCATTTTATTAAACAATTTCTTTCAAGAAAAAGGCTAGTTCAACAACCATAAGAAATCCTATAATGGATGTACTCATGTGAGAGTTTACCTGATCCAAGATCTCATCATCTGGTGCATCCAGGCTGGTATCATCAACAGTAACAGATCGATGAAAAAGTTCCAGGGCTTCGACATGAGTCAGTGGTTTGAGGTGATGCACAGGACGATAATTTGGAAACTCGTTTCTTGAGGTCACCACAATCCTTGTAATGTTTGATCTTCTTGAAGACAAATTTCTCAATTATGGATTGTGATTCAGTCCAGACATCGTCCAGCACAAGCAACACAGGATCCTTTCCTATTCTGATGAGCAGTTGCTGCAAGTAACGAACTGCATCATCTTCTGTTTCAATCCTACACAACTTGACACCCTTATGTCGAAACATTTTCTGGACAATGTCTATCAGGTTGGCCTTCTTCGAGACAGGACGAACATGATGTTGTTGTTGAATTTGCCTATATGCAAATCACAGTAAGTCTGACTCCTATCGTTTGCAAAGGGTATGAAAATTTGCAGTGATGCTTTCTAGTTTATTGAATTTGGTAGAATAACAAACAGAGCTAAGTATACACCATATAGCAGAAAAAATGAGTGTGAATCCTATGGCCTGTGAAAAGGAGGGTTCAACAGAATAAGAAAGGCACTCAACACAATCAAAGGCAAGTTATGGCATATCTAAAAGCTCAGTAAAGATCTATCAGATTTGATATGATATCAAACCTGAAAATAAACTATGAGAAATAAATTGTTCTCCTCAATGAAACATCCATCTGCATAGAATCCAAGCAAATCTTTGTAATAACATTCACATCTGCAAGGAACTGTATTGCTTGACACAGAGAATAAATAGGTAATGGGATTCATTCATTCCCATGTGTGCACAAGTGGAACATTGTTCAGGCAACAGCTCCTGTACACATAAACGGCTAACCAAAGATTATTAAAAGTGACTGATTGGCAAGGATCAATTCAATATATTCGTCTATGCTTTTTTTAGTTATGGATCAATCAAAATAATAATCACACATACCTTGAATATCCTCGTCATTACACAATTTCTTGAGAAGAGTGGTCTTCCCGCACCCACCTGGGGCGGTCACAACAGTCACAGACACTCCCTCCTCGAGCAACTGTTCCTTGAGCTTTTTCAAGGACGCCTCCACCTCCGACCCGACAATGAAATCGGGTGCCTCAGGGACCGCAAGTTCACTTAAAGGCTCAAGCTCACTCTGTGGATCCCCGCTGTTCGGTTGCACGAAATTTAACAACTTCTTCACGTCTCCCCCGATCTCCTTCACGTCTCCACCAATCTCCTCAACGTTTCCTCCCATCTCCTTCACGTCTTTCCTCATCTCCTTCACTTCTCCTCCCATCTGCTTCACATCTTCCGATGTCTCCACAGAGATCCTCATAGTCTGCAGCGGCAAAGTAATTTGGAACTCCCTAATGAGTTTTGCGTCGAACTTGGTCAGCTTTTCCGAGTACTTAAGCTTCTTGTGCTGGTGGAGCAGCTTGATTTTCGAGCACTTCTCGACCAGTTCTTTGCCATCATTGATCAGGTCCTCGATCTGGTCCATGTCTTTACGATCCAGCCTTCTGTTGAACTCGTTGATGTCTTTCATGATTGGGACTATGCAGTCCAAGGTAGATTCGATCTTCTTGAGCTCATCACGAAACATGGCAACGGTTTTCACTGTGTTCTTAACGAGCAAGAACAGCTCGCTGAATGCTGATCCCACAGCAGCTCCCACGAAATCAACCGACATTTCTGGTTCTTTCTTTCTTCACTGGCCAAAACTAGCCAAGAAAATCCAAAACGTTGATGGGTCACCAAGGATGCTTCGAAGAACCGAAACCCACGTCCCAAGATTTGCAGACACTTTTCTCTGTTAGTTTGTTTCTGCCTTTCTCGCAGGGGGAAAGAAGCAAGAGAAGCTTCTTGGTCTTTGAAGCAGCAATGGAGAATGACATGGATAATGAAATGAACGAAAGGGTGAGACAGACTATTTTTATTAAAAGTGGCAGTTAAAGTTGACTCTCCGGCCAAATAAGTCAGTCATCACATGGGATGTTTCTTAGGAAGAGCGACCATTGGAGGCCCGACCATCGATGAAGCAAGAGAATTTTTATGATTTAAAGGGTAGAAGACAACCCGGCCCTAGTCGTTGACCATGACCATGTGGCCAATTGCACTGCAATGGCCTAGGTTAAATTCTATGTTAATGATGTAGAAGCTAGCAATCGAACAATAGACAAGGTTCGATTGTAGTGAGTTATTTTTACAAGGAAAATAACTAAAAATTATATTATAATTCAAGTGATACTAAAGAAATTATAATCGCATTTAAATCATTCAAATATTTTCAGTGTTTTCCTCACTTGCAAGTAGAAGAAATATATTTATTGGGATTGATTTTACAAAATTAGTTTGTTTCGGGAAAATTTTTTAACCCCGTCCCCTCCCTTAGTCGCTTAGGCCTATTAATGTTTACTTATTAAATTCAAGAGATCCCAGCCTCCGCATTATTCGTACATCCCTCTTTGCTACGACCTCGCTTCTTTTAAATGGATTGTTGCATAAGAATTTTCCTTTTGAATCATAATTTCCACTCAGAGTTTGAGTCAGATTAAGCATTGACTTGAGAATCTGCATCCGCATTTTGGGAAAGAAAAACATCAATGACGTGGACTGACTGCATAAACCCACAAAATTCCAGGAAGAAACCAACCATTAAGCAACGCGTTTGACGACAAAATATCCTGGTGATACATGATGCTTGAACGATAAGCCAACGATTGACTTGAGGATATTCTACTCAGCCGACGTTGCCTTTCGCTTTACGCGGAAACGTCATCAGCTCATGCCCTGAAGCTTCATAGTTTTCATCTTCATACCTTCTCTTGTTCTTTTCACACTAGTAGCCACATCAACGATGGTCCTATCCATCTAGAAGGGACAATGATCTTAATCAAATTTCGCACGAAAAGAAAGAAATTATGAATTTATGGTAAACTTTGAGGACTAGTCTTTTATTTTACGTGATATTGCGCATCACAACATATAAGTGACCCAACATCATATCTGGCCAAATCAAAGATTAATTGCATATCCTACTTTCACCACCCTTTATATGTTGAATAAATTATGAAAATCAAGACCTTACAATTACCAAATGGGTGATGCTAGCATGTCGTGTGGAGGATAGTTACAAAAGTTTTCTTTCTTCAACACAAGTGTGTGGAAGTTGCCAAGCATAACACAAATCTTCCTCCTTCTCCATAAAAATGTGTGGCTGAGAGTTCACATTTTCTTTTCCAAGCTAAAGGTACGATTAGCCAATCATTTTGGGTGCCAAATTCATTAAACTATTCCTTGTCAAAAAGGTCCATCCAGAGGGGACTTCTGATGGCTCAAGTGGAAGTCAAATGGATGACTTAATGGAATAGATAGGGATCCTCTACAATAAGTCGGGACAATTAAAAAATGAATATTCTTATTTTCTGTACATGTTAAGAAATTTACAGAAAAAAAAGGAATGAATAATCCAAACCCCAAAAAGCCTCAATTTTTTCTGCAATCTCTCTCTCCTAGCTTCTTTTATCGTCTCCTATTCTTCCCCCTCCTCTCCTACCCAGCTGTCAATGTCACCTCCCATCCCCGTGCCATTAACCTTGCCGTCTCCCATTGTTGCCTATCGCCGCTATCGGATATGTTTGAATACATGTGGGAATTATATTAAAAAAAGTCTCATATAAAAAAAATTAATATAATGTGAAACGATTATTATATATTATAATTGACTCATAAAATTTTTAAGTGAATGTTAATTTAATTAAATATGTTGACGAGCTCAGATTTGAGCTCTTTCTTAACAATCTCCCCAATAAAGATATTGAACTTCCACCACGCGCTCTCACTAGGATCATCACATCCTCATTTCATCCACCCTCACTAATTTTTTTTTTCTTTCCCTTGGTTGTGACCTCACGGCTGTCCTCCTCCCTTGAGGGAGTCTTAATGGATTGCTAAGCAAACTTACACTTTGCGAAGGGCTCTCACAAATTCTAGCGACTGTAACTTGGATTTTCCCATTAATTATTTGACAAAATTTAATTAGAACCTCATTTAACCTATTTTAGGCGACCAAAAGCTGAGTAAGATGCAAGACCCCACCTTATTTATGGGAACCGGATATTCTTGAGCATTGAGACTTATATACGTTAGATTTGTTTAGTGCCCCTTATCGTTACCTTTTCTTTTTATGAAAAACGATTTTCAGGCAATTTTCTATGTTTTTTTTCTTAATACATGAAAATCTAGGTTATCAGAGATAAGCACCCAACCAATAAAAACTAAATAAAATAGTAGTAACGCAAGTAAAGTACAGGAAAAGAAAACAGCACGAGCCGTATCATACCACATTATGTTCTTCCTTACTAAAGGGTCCTAGGACAGGATCCCAGTGAGTTATGTATAAAACAAACGTGCATTAAAGTAACTAATAAACATAAATTCACTAATCTAAGTGATAAAAGATAAATGCTAAACTTAACTGGATGCAACTAATAAACTAAACTAATCCTAAAAGTGCAAGAAACACCGAAATGCAATCTAGATGCTTTTCTTATCTTTCCATTTTATTCTTTTTTTTTTTTCAAGCAATAAGTCCAATTAAATAGCTATGAATAAAGTATAAACCACCCGTTGAAATACAAAAACAATATATATATTGTATGGTATAACAATATCGATGGAAACGAGTTTAGATCCTCTACTTACACGTGTCTGCGAAACAGAATTTAGATCATATCTTTTGCACAAATATTAAATATAATGCATGTATTCAAAGTAAAATGAACCTCTACATGAATAAAAATGCTAAATGATGCCAAAAATCACATAAGCAAACGACCTAAATGATCTAGGACCGGTCCGCGATACACCATACGACCATAGATGGGTTGGACGCCCGCTACCCAGACTAAAAATGATATAGGCAGCAGACAATCATCCCATTCTAGGCTCTAAAATGGCTTTGAAGCGGGTCTAAACCATCCTAGAGCAATCATGGGCCCCCAGGACCAAACAAAAACCGACCCGGAAAGCGTCAAACGGGCCTAGAATGGCTGGACACTTCACTGGACAGCCGGCGTTCAGCCCCACACCGACTTGGAGACGGCCACCAAATGGGATGGAGACCGACTCAACACAATTTCACGCGAGAAAGATCACCGGGGACCAATCCAGGAACGTACGAAGTGGCATAATGTGGGCTGAACGCTTACTGTTTCGACCTTAAGCAGTCCTAACGGTAGCTGTCAAGCCCTGCTTTCCGGCCTAAACACTCATAAATTATACCTCGACACTCCTAAAACTTATTTATATGAACTATGAACTGAATTATAAAAAATATGAGCCAATAAAGGGTCGCTCAACCTCTGTCCAAAGCAAGAACCACCTGGACAGAAGGGTGAATTACGCGAAAACAAGCTCGGGGCTCACTGATATTTTCCTGCAATGTACATGGATGACAATCAAAGCAGTTAAATGCAAAGGGAACTTATTATGACGTCGTTCAAAAGAAGCTAAACTAGTAAAACAAAACGATAACAAACTGGTAATCAAAGGAGCACAAATGTTCCGACTTAAACAGACAAGAACTCAATTTTTAGGGGGCTGAAAGGGTTATTGACGAGACATGCAACAAGGGCAGAATAGAATGAATATTCAATCTAAAGTAACGAAAATCATGAGTATTTACCCTTGCAAATACTGTAAGCAGCTACTGATTTTGGTTGTACAATTTGACGGAGGCCAACTGCCAAAATAACAAAGAACGTTTGCACCCTTCTTGGTCGAGAATCTGCTTGTGTTTGGCCAAGGAACAAGTCCTATTTCAACCGGTAATCTTGGCTATGTACGTACTCAAGCTCTACTGAATGTTTCCCTCACTAATTGCTCACGGTTCACTTACGTTTTTCTTCCAAACTCCCTCGTTTTCTTGATCTCAATTCTCTGTTTTTTTCCTCGTGCGCTTTCAGTTTTATTTGTGTGTGTTTGAGTACCCTGCTGATTTCCCTATGTAAGTCTGCCTTTTTCTTTCATTTCTCCCTGAATGCTCTCTGCATGGGTTTGCCGAAAGCTCGAATTCTGCTTTTTTTTATTCATCTGTGATTCCTCTTCATAAGATGGCCCAAGTTACTTGCCGTTGATGCCTAATTTTTAATCGATGTATTGATCAAAGTAGAAAACTCAATATTAGAGTTTCCGATCACAACGGGACTTGTTTCTGAAATTAAAAGTGTCATTTTTACTTATTTTTCTTTGGCTTGTCATTTGTAGATGATTTCTTAGCCATTTACACTGAAAACTCGAAAACTTAAATGGTTAACTTTTGAATTGACTTTTTGATCCATCATTTGACCAAAAGTCAATCCTGAGTTAAAATTTAGCTCTTTACATTAAAAGTTCTTGAATGGCCTTAACATTACTTTGGCAACATTAGTTTTAAAAAAAATTAAAATTTTGATCACAAAATCAAAGAAAAAATCAATTAATAATAAAAAAAAATTGAAAAATACAAAAATCTTCAAATTACTTCATTTCAGCTTCAATTTACTTTAGCATAAGAAATTTTGTGAAAATCAATTAAAGACCTCTTTTTCCAAAATTTTCGGTTTTAAGTTCAAAATAGGGCCACAAATAAATTTACTTTCATTTTAATTCATATTTTGACTTAATTCCTTTTATGATATTTGGTCTAAAGGTTGTCATGAAATTAAAAGTGTCATTTTTACTTATTTTTCTTTGGCTTGTCATTTGTAGATGATTTCTTAGCCATTTACACTGAAAACTCAAAAAGTTAAATGATTGACTTATGAATTGACTTTTTGATCAATCATTTGACCAAAAGTCAATCCTGAGTCAAAATTTAGCTCTTTACATTAAAAGTTCTTGAATGGCCTTAACATTACTTTGGCAACATTAGTTTTAAAAAAAATTAAATTTTTGATCACAAAATCAACCTTTTAGAAAAAATCAATTAATAATCAAAGAAATTGAAAAATACAAAAATCTTCAAATTACTTCATTTCAGCTTCAATTTACTTTAGCATAAGAAATTTTGTGAAAATCAATTAAAGACCTCTTTTTCCAAAATTTTCGGTTTTAAGTTCAAAATAGGGCCAAAAATAAATTTACTTTCATTGTAATTCATATTTTGACTTAATTCCTTTTATGATATTTGGTCTAAAGGTTGTCATGCATTCACCCGTTCGGCTAATTTCATGATTTAACAAGCTGAGATGAAAATTGGCATTTTTCAGATCTAAACTCTCTTCTAGACATCTCTCCCCCCCCCCAAAGCACCCTCACCGCCGCTCACCGTTGTACGCCGACCTTCCACCAGTCAGCCGACCGGTCTTCATCTTCATCTCCATCTTCTTTACTAAAACGAAGAAAAGAACAAATATCACAGCTTTCTCTCTCTTCTTGATCGGTTCAATTTGCTCTTCATCTTTACTGGAGCTCCTACTACTAGCAGTGGTGACACTATTGCAACCGTGAGAAGACACCTCGCATGCCATAAGCCCATAATTTTCTGGCATTTCCCCTCTATCTCTTCCCTTCAAGAAAATGAGGGCAATTCCGTGCCTTGAAAAAACTCAATGAACATCGCCTTTCTCTTTACAGTTGGTGTTGTGGTTTTAGATGAAAGAAAAGAAATTGAGTTGCTGTTGGTGTTCCTCTTTGATCTGAAGCAATGGTTTTGATTCAAAGAAAATATTTATATTCTCTCTACTATTTGAGAAAATATTTATATTCTCTCTACTATTTGAGAAAATATTCTTTCCTTTTACGTAAATGTTAGGATTTTTGGAATCAAGAGTTAGGTAACGAACATTGCCTTCTCAGCTTCTTTCGTTTATACTCGCCTTCCTCTTTGCCACTATTCCTAAATTTAGGTTTTGGTCTGAATATTGGTGATTTAGCCCCAATTCCTTAATTTAGGGCAAATAAATGTCATAATCGACTTTGTTTAATATCAATTATGCTGACTCGCTTTGCTAGCGAGCCATATCGCAAGGATTAATATAAAAAAAGTTGCCACGTTAAATTTTCTAGCCACATAGATCAATGATGGCATTGAGTGATTTGTCTTTTTACAAAAATAACACTCACGTGATAACTTGAAAAGTATTGATATTAAAGTAAGGTTGTACAATATTATGGCATTTCTAGTGTCATTTTTCCAAAAAACAAAACAAAAACAAAAAAGCAAAAAGCAAAAGGGGATTTATGTTGAGAATGCTCCCTTGCTCTCTTGTCTATCTTTCAAAATATAGAATCAAATTGCATGCGTAGCAAGATTTGAAAAAAAAAAAAAAGGCAAAACGTCGAAAGCAAAAATCACTTCAAGAAAAATTTTAAATTAAGTAAAAAGTTAAAAATAGAAGATAACTTAGACTCGTTCGAAAATAAGTAAGACAGGTTGTATTAAAGAGCAAAAGAGGAGAAATGGGAATAAAAAGAGAGGAAGCAATGATTTATATATGTTCATATTCATTTATTTGGGCCATAATTATTTGTGAAACTCAATCTCTCTGGGTCTCTAATCAAGAGTAAACTTTTTCTTAATATTCAGTATCGTCCTCAGACATTTTTCTTATTCATACTAATGTTGAACTTTTGAAAATCGGTTCAATTTATATATTCCATGTGGCATCCCTTTCTCCTCCCTCTCTCCCTTACCAGCCCCCTCTCTCTCTCTCTCTCACAAACACACACGAAATGAAACGCAGCACCACCATTGCCAAAGCAACGCTACCACTGAACAACAATTGTCCGCTGCTGCACCACTGAGACAGCTACCACCACACCAAAGCCGTGCTCAAACACCATGAAAAGCTTTCGCTTAGATGACATTACAAGCATCGGCGACAGCAGTTATGGTAGGGATGCGGTGAGTCATGGTTGCAGTGTCTCGGACCTGAGTTTGCACTTCAAATTTGAAAGGTTGCCGTGAGTTAAGCATCGGCGACAGCAGTGATGGTAGGGATGCGTTGGTTATGGTTTGCAGCGGCATTGTTGGTGATAGACGGAGGATGAGGAAGAAGAAAGAAAGAAAGAAATGGAACGAAGAAAGAATAAAAGGGAAAAAAAAATTCTGACTCAGAAACATAAAAATGATTTGGCGCTACTCATCAATTATAATGCCTCGGCCGTTCACATAAAAAAAGCAAAGCATAAAGTCCAGAAAATAAATTCAATAAACAGCAAAAAAATAAAAAAAGTAGTAAAAGAAACAGTTCAAAGACAACATTTAACGTGGAAAAAAGTCTAAAGATCATCGGTTGATCGCCCACTTCTTAATCATTCAGCCAATCTAAGTTAGCCTCTTCTTCTGACGCTATTATATTCAAGCTATTGAGGCTGCTCCGGAGAGGCTCCCACATGACTTCTTTTTCTTTGTCACAAACCACCTTCCTCAAGTTCCTCAGCTTCACGATCGACCGTGGCAGCTTAAGACAGCCCCAGACATCCTCTCATGTTCATCCTCTTGAGATTAACCAATTGGCCAATTTCATTAGGCAAGGTGCTCAGACTCAGACAATCACATACATTGAGAGATATTAATTTTCGGAGGTCTCCAATGGAGTTCGGTAACTGCGACAATTTTGTGCAGGAATTAAGCCTAACCACTTCAAGAGAAGCCAATTGCCCAATCTGGTCCGGGAGTGTGGACAAATTATGACAGTTTGTGATGCTAAGCTTCTTCATAAGTTTTATCTCACATATGTCATTCGGTAATGACATAAGATCGTTGCAATAGTCAATGTGGAGCTCCAGTAACTTTGGCATTGCTTCAGAGATTTTGGCATCGTCTGACGTTGAAGCCTGACTGATGCTGCACATGAAAAAGGATATCTTTTGCAAACTATGCAAGTGTAGCTTTCCCATGCTTAGCAAAGGAACCGTGACACGTTCAAACCTCATCCTCCTTAAATTGGACCCAATGACATGGAAATTGCGCAGCTCAGCCGGAAAAAAACTGTAGTTTGTTACTATGAGGGCCTTGAGATTGTCTGCTTTCTCAATGAATTCAGGCAAATCATAAGTTTTGGTTTGAATGGTGGTCCCAAAGTTCAAGACCAGAACCTCTGCTTTAGGCAATTGAAGATTTGGCCAAGATGTTGAGAATGTTCCATCTGCATTATGAACATAGAAGGTTAAAAGGTAATTTAACTGCCAATCAACTGAATTTTTTCCGCACAGGTCCTTGAGAAAGAGAAAGAGAGGGGGAGAGAGTTCCCAACCTGTGGAGATGGACACTAGACGAGCACTGAGAGTCGGTTGCTTTTGCTCGCTCCACCAATCCGGAAAATTGTTTCCAGTCAAGTCTAGAATAAGTCTCTCTCTGTTCTCTACTTCCCCTTGATTGCACTCCAAGATAGCCAGCTCTCTGAGCAGATCGTGCTGCATAGCATAGTGGCTGCTGTAACATTTGTCCTCGTCCTCACTCGAATCACTACTGTATGTATGCAATCAAACACTCAAATATAAGCATTTGCACTTGATTTTCTTGCACCAAAATCTAATGCAAGGCATTTGACGATACCAATTTACTAGTAAAGAAAGACATATAATCCATTCGAACTTTACAATGCGGAACATACTATGGCTGAAGATCAGGTGCAGTAATTGTGGTGTGGATTCAAAACATCTAGTATGCCCATTTTTGGGGAAACTGAGTGTGCATAAATTACTCTCTCAATCTTGGCACAAAGATCTAATCAAGCCTTTGTCCATTTCGCATACCCATTCTAACCATCACATATTAGGAAAAACTAATCATGCGCCAAGTAGAATCTGATGAGGTACTCTTACAGCGGTAGAAACTAGAGAAGTTAGAATGAGAGAACAAAACCAACTTCAGAGCCATACCTGGTGACTACGAGATCAGCTAGGTTCCTGTAAACGACTTTATTGAGGTCAGCAATGGCACGCACTCCACTGAAATCCAACTTGTACAATTCCACCCACATATCAATGAGGGCGGTGGCAGGAATCTTGCGATCCTCCGGAAATGAGCTGAGGTCCATGAAACGTTCCTTGATAGAAGGGTCATCGTCCAAGTCATCCAAGCTCTTTTTGAGGCAATCTAAAACGTCATTGTCTGAATGCAAAAGGGAACGTCTTTCAGACCAATCAAGGAGCTTTGTTTCCCAGAACGAAGGATCCTTTCCTCGGAGAGACTTGGCAATGACTGTAAGAGCCAATGGCAATCCCTTACAGCGATTCACTACCTGCCAAAGGGGAAAAAAATTATACAAACCAAGGCCTCTGTTTGATAGAAGAGAGGTGAAAGTAAGGATAGGCAGGTTGATTTTGTTAAATATTTTCTTTGAAGAAAAAGATCAACTCAGAGTTTCGATGACCATAAGAAATCTATGAATGGATGCATGCAAGCAAGAGTATACCTTCTCCAAGATATCATCTGATACATCTATGCTTCTATCAGTAAGTGTAACAGATCGACGAAAAAGTTGCTGGGCTTCATGATTGTTCAGTGGGTTCAGGTGATGCACAAAATCAACATCAGGAAACTCATATCTTGATGTCACCACAATCTTGTAATCTTTGATCTTCTTGAAGACAAATTTATCAAGGAAGGATTTCGATTCGGTCCAGACATCATCCAGCACAAGCAACACAGGATTTTGTCCTATTTTTTCAAGCAGTTGCTGCAAGTGATGAACCGCGCTTTCTTCTGTTTCAATCCTGGGTACTGGAAAACTATTATGCTGACACATTTTCTGGACAATATCTGTCAAGTTGAGCTTCTTCGAGACACGGATGAACATGATATTGTTGTTGAATTTGCCTATATCAAACAACAGTAAGTCTGACTCATACCGCTTGCAAAGAGTATGAAAATTATCCTTTATGCTTTTAGTTTATTGAATTCGGTAGGATAAAAAACAGAGCTAAGTAGATACCATACAGCAGAAATATAAGTGTGAAGCCGATGGTGTGTGAAGAGGAGGGTTCAGCTTATTAAGAAACGCACTCCGAGCAATCAAACAGACTTGAGTTATTGCATATCAAAAAACTAGGGAAAGATATATTAGATTGGACACGACATCCAACCCGAATTAAATTATGAGAACAAGTTTCTTTTACTTGATTCCATCTGCATAAAACCCGAGCAATTCTTTGTGCAAACATTCACATCTACAAGAGACTTTTTTGCTTGACGGAAGAGAACAGGCAATGGGATTCAATCATTCAATTATGTACAAAAGTGGAAGATTGTACCGGCAACACCTCCTGCACACAGAAATTGCTAACCAAAAGACTAGAAGAGGTATCAATTGGCAAGGAGCAATCAATAAATGCATCCCTACTTAAATTAGCTCTGGATCATTCAAAACACTGATCACAAATACCTTTAATGTCCGCCTCATGACACAACTTCGTAAGCAGAGTGGTCTTCCCACAGCCACCTGGGGCGGTCACAACAATCATGGACACTCCCTCCTTGAGCAACCGCTCCTTGAGCTTCCTCAAGGACGCCTCCACCTCCGACCCAACAACGAAATCGGGTGCCTCAGGCACTGCGAGGTTGCCCGAAACCCCGAGCCCGCTCTGGAGGGAACTATCGTTCCCTATACGGGAAGGGAGCAACCTGAATTCTTCACGGACCTCTTCACGCAACTCCTTCACCTCCCCCAATATCTCCACGGTGTTCCTCACAGCCAGCAGCGGCATGGAAAGCTGGAACTCTCTGGCGAGTGCGGCGTCGAACTCGGTCAGCTTTTTCGAGTACTTATACTTCTTGATCAGATTGTGCGCCTTGATTTTCAAGCACTTCTTGACGATCTCTTTGCCACCATTAATTAGGGCCTGGATCTTCCCCATGTCTTTACGATCCATCCGTCTGTTGAACTCGTCTATGTCTTTCATGATTGGGACTATGGAGTCCAAGGTGGATTCGATCTTCTTGAGCTGCTCACGAAACATGGCAATGGTTAGCGCTACTTCCTTAACGAGCGAGAACAGCTCGCCGAATGCTGTTCCCACAGCAGCTCCTACGAAATCAACTGACATTTCTTGGTTCTTTCTTTCTCCACAGACCAAACAAACCAAGAGAACCCAAAACTTTAACAAGTCACCAGGGATGCTTCAAAGAACCGCAACCCACTTCCCCAGATTCGCAGAGGATGTTTTTTTCTGTTTTTCTTTTTCTGCATTTTTCTCAGAGGCAAGAAGGAGGAGGACCTTTTTGATCTCTGAAGCAACAACGGAGTATGAGACGAAAGAAAAGGCGAGAGATTTTTGAGTAATAGATTATATGGGAAATTTTCCTCAGAGGAGAATCCATTGGAGACCTCGCTCTGGTGCTTCTTTATTCTATTATTAAAGGGCAGAAGAATGCCTGTTGTTAGTCGCGGAGCATGTCCATGTCGCATACCGCACTGCGGGTAGCCCAGGTTTAAGACTTTGTTTAGGTAAAGCTGCAGGCACGTGTTCTGTCCGTATAGGCCAGTCTTATCCAACCCGGTGTTATTCAGGGAGCACAGCGTTGAAAAAGAGTGGACGAAATGATTCGGGAAATTTTCAGAACCGTCCCTTTATCTCGGTTAGCACAGTGTGTTTAGTTAGCGTGTATGAAACAAGCTTATTCGTTTTCGTATTATGTACGGACTATTTCATTTGCATGCGCTATATTTAATTTTGGGAAAATCGTTCAAAAATTCTAAATATATTCCATTTTTATCAATTATATCTTAAATCTTAAATCTTTTAATTGTGCTAATTGAGCCTTAAACTTTTTCAAATTTTGTTAATTGAGTTTATCTGACTAATTATGACCGGAAATCACTGATATTGACACTAAGCGATTATATAACATGATTGATCGCTAACGTTGATATTTTTAAATAATATATTAATAATCTTATATTTTTTTATTATTTTTTCCCTTTTTTTTTTCCTTTCCTTCTTCACTTGACCTTGGCAATGGCCGAACAAGGTCGTTGGCCTCAAATGAGGCTCAACCTTGCTGACGCTAGGTCAAAATCACCCAAAAAAATTCTGCCTATCTGCTTAAATTGTGATCAATTTGGACATTTTTATGGAAAGTCCATATTTGAGTCCAATGAGGGTGACGTGCTAGTGCCAATTAGAGAAAGATCTGCTCCCTCCCAAGGAAGAATCTAGTCGAGAAGATGGGGGTGCAGCAGTAATGAAAATGGGGTATATGAAGAGGAAGAGAATGAACGTGGAGATATGTGGAACGAGGGTCGAGCCTTGCCTAGCATTGCCTAGCCATTGGCAATGTCAATCTCACTAGCCCTCACCTCTGGCCAATGATTGGCTATAGCTAAGGCTAAGTGACTAACTAGAGAAATAAAAAATAAGAAACAAAAGAAAAAAAAAAAGAAATAAGAAAATTTCTAAAATTATTAAAAAATTTCACATTAGCTCATCGTACCATATAGAATGGTTGACGTCAATATCAACATTTTCCGGCCCAAATTCACCAAATAGACTCAATTGGCGAAATATAAAGATATTTAGAACTTGAATGACACGATTAAAATGTTTAAAATTGAATTGGTAAGAGAGAAATATATTTAAAATATCAATTGTATGGTAAACTTAGTAGATCCCACAAAAATTGAAAACATTTTAACCAACCAAACAAGCTTCTAAGTTCTAGAACCGAACTCAAGAACTTAGAAGCTAGAACTTAGCAATGAAAATCAATTTCCAACCAAAAAAAAAAACAAGCTTCTAAGTTTTCTCCTCTTTTTTTTTGGTCGAAAGCAAGCTTCTAAGTTAAAAGTGGGTATTTGATAGCGATGGTAAACACAACATGAGTTCTCCGATTAAGTGTTTGGTGACGTATTTCGGATAATGATTAAGGTTTGGTTGATATGAATGTAATTTGTAAAGTAAAATTCGAGGTATAAAGAGTAGAATAATTTTTTCAATTGGGTAGGATATGAAAAATCACGGAATTTTAAAGACAATTTTTCGCGGAAGGGCGCAAGAGGGCGAAGCCCCACTAGGCAAACGAAGGCGCCGACAAATGACCATGTGATGGTCGCTCTGGTACTCATTATTGAGGGTTGACGAAGACCCCTGTTTGCCGTTGACCATGCCCGTGTCGCAAGATGCACCGCAAGTGCCCGGGTTTGAATGTTCGTTGGGCGAAAGCTGTCGGCACATGGATCGAGTCGACAAAAATTTGAAAATGAACGGACAAAATTAGGTTGGGTAGTTCTCAAAACTATCCCATTTATCACAGTTAGCTCATGATGTTTAGTTAAGTGTGTGCTTGTTTGTTTTCGTCTCATGGGTAGATTATTTCATTTTCATGCACTAGAATCCATTTTAGTCGTGATTTTGATTGGTTTTACGGTGAACTTGGTAGATCCCACTAAAAGTTGCAATCATTTTAACCAACCAATTGAGTTTTTAAATTAAAAGTGGGTATTTGATATCAATAAAAAATGCGATGTGAAATTTCCTAATAGATGTTTGATGGGACATTTCAAGTATAATTCATAAATAACACAAATAGTTGTAATATAAAATTCAAGGTATCGTAGGATAATTTTCCGATCGATATGAAGATTACAAACTTTAAAACATTCTATTACTAAAGGGCGCAAGAGGGAGAATAAAACATTTAAATTTCTTTATCTTTTGATTTCCTAAAACATGAAGGCGAGATCTTTCTTTGTCAAGAGATGTGATTGAAGTGAAAGGTTCGCATCACATCGCCCCTTGGAAATGAACTTGTGTGCCATATGTACTCGTGTATTTTGAAAACATGAATGTGCGCTTGCATGATTATGACATAGCATATACGGCATGTAATGATATGTCATCTGATGATGTGCGGTAGGGGTGAGCATCGATCTAGGGTTAACCCTGGACTGACCTAGACTGCCCCAACCCTGCCGGTCTTGGTCCGGTTCAAGTTGACCGGTCGATCCTTTCGGCCCGAGATCCTTGGGCCGATCTTGTGCGGGGTTGGTCCTTGGTTCTAGGAGTTTCGGGTTGGTCCAACTCGGACCAACCCTAACCTTATATATTATATGTATAATATTTTTTTATTTGTTCTAAACGGTAAATCCTAACTCAAATGGCGTCCTTCTCTAGTATTCTTGTTTTCTTCTTTCTTCTTTATCCTCTTAGTATTCAATTTGCTAAGTAAAATCGAAAGAAACAACTTCACTCATGAGTAATCTTACCCCGCACACCACTTGACACTCACCCCACTCACCTCTGGCCGCTCACCACTCAATGCTCACCCTGCTTGCTGTGCTCATCCCGCTTGCCGCTCAACATTTACGCCGCTCACTTCTCTTCGCTAACCTCGCTTGTTGTTGAGTAAATCAAAAGAAAATAAAGCTCTAATTAAAAATCATTTTCATTTGTGAGCAACGCTCGCCTTGTGGCTATATGAGCAATATTAATCATTTTTATGGTTTCTTGTTTTTAGCAAGTGTGAAATTTTTATTGTTGTATTATCTTAAATTTGTTGAATATGTATTGGTATTTATAGTTTAGTTAAAATCGCAATATCTATGGATATGTAATTTGAAATAGTAGATTTGACTTTTCAAAAAAAAATTTAAAAAAATTGTCAATTGGTCCCGGGTTAACCCTAGAACCGGACCAAACCCATTGGGTTGGTCCGGTCCTCGGTCCTAGGCTCAATAGGGTCGGTCCTCAGTCCAAAAAATTGAGGATCAACACTATGCAGGTTGGTTCTAGGGTTAGGGGGTGGACCGGCCCAACCCGGACCATGCTCACCCCTAATGTGCGGCGTAATGGCTAAGCTACTTGTGCAATTATGCATACATGACAACTTGCTAAGTGAGTAGCGTCATGCAATGTGATGCTATGTCATTTGATGGCATGTCTTTTGATGACTTACCATGTGATCACGAGTTGTGCCATGTAACGGCAACATAACAATATATAATGTGACAACATGGTCGATGAAATAAAGGCATGGATCCTAGCTTGATATGTATGCATGTGCAAGTGGCTCTAAGTTTTAATTTTGTGATAAGTACATTGACTTATTATGAAAGTACAATTGAATCTTAAAACTTTTTTAAAATGTAATTAAATCCTAAAACTTGTTACAAAAGTACAATCGAGTCCTAAAACTTTCAAAAATTTTAAGAAATGCAATCAAGTCTTAAACACATGTTACAAAAGTATAATTGAATATTAAAAATTTTATAAGGTGTATCCAATGGAAGGACTTAGATGGAATTAATTTAACAAGTTTTATGACTTAATTGTACATTTTAGAAATATTAGGACTCAATTGCATTTTGTGAAAATTTTTATGATTTAATTATACTTTTAGAAAGTTTTAGAATTTAATTATACTTTCTTAACAAATTTTAGGATTTCTAACGCATTATCCCTATTCGATGATGGGTGTATGCAGGTTTTGAAATGACAAAGCTATTTTATAACTCAACTTATTTGGGCATGTAGATCTTCTTGGATGACATGACACACTTTTAGCTAATTTATATAACATTGATTTTTTTTTTTTTGTCGATCTTGCTCTACTCCTACTCTAATTTTTATTTTAAGATTTTTGTCTTACCTCTTTTCGTGACGTGAGATTTAAAATCCATATTTGAAAGTAAATTGTCTTCACCCCAACCCCCTTAAGAGGGTGTGGATTCAAATTTCCCATCTCCCATTTCCCATGTGGGAAGGGGGATCATCGGGGCAAAATATAATATCAGTGTTTGGAAAGCTGAAATTAATTTTTTTGTGGAAGTAGTTAGTCTTTTGACATTATTTTTATTGAGAATTTGAGCATCCATTAGCTTGGAGTTTTGTCCTAATTGGTCGGCTTTTCAACTTTGTAATGGCTTGATATAATGATGACAGCAAGTGAATGCCAGAGCAATGGGGCCTAGGAGCTAGTCCTAGCAGGCATCGTAAATAGCGAATGGAATAAAAATGAACCAAATCACATATCGAATAGAAGTTGTATTCCTTAATTACATGAAATTGAATTAATTCACAATATGTGCCTTTCAATGTAATGGCAACATTTAGAATTGATACTTCAATATTAAGTGTGCTTAAATAAGAGCATCCCGAAATGCATGGAGACTTCATACAGGTATGTCATCTCATTAAGCTTCAACGAAGCTTCAATAGGATGACAAATCATGCTCTAAAAGTGAATACTCTAAAATGTGCATCTCGTGTGACTACCGGGGATTTCTTAGGATTCTTGACGCATCAAAGGGGAATAGAAGTTGATGGGGACACGGGAAAGGTCATCATGGAATTGCCACCTCCTGTGAATAAAGAATCTTTGCAAATGTTAATACCAAAAACTGATGTTTTAAGTCGGTCTCTCGAACTTGCCTCGCAAGTTGCAAATTTTCTTGAATTTTGGAGATCCCGGTCCACACGTTATTCGTACATCCCTCTTTGGCCCGCTTCTTTTGAATGGATTCATCATTGCATAAGAATTTTCTTTCTGATCAAAATCACGTGTTGCTAAGCCTTGCGTGTCCTACGTAAGCTGGATTACATCATGAAGACGACCTCATCATTTCGCTTCAACCTGACGCAGAATGAAGTTTCCCAGTCTTCTTCTTCGAATGTTCTCCTCCATCCAGAAGGAATAATAATATAATCAAAAGTTCACACGAAAGATGATAAATTTGTTTCAAATAGTTTCCTCGGGAAGCAACATAGTTTTTATTCAAGCATGGTGTTTACTGGTTACTGTGCTTTATTATGTTCTTGTGAACCTTCCAAGGATTTAAGTAGTACCCTGGTTTGATAGAGGACTTGACAAAAGTGATTAAGTAAAAGAAAACAATCGCATGGAGGCGCACTGGTAATCGGCTAATTAGTTAGATGTTTTTTTAGAAGCTAGATCGTATATGAGTGATTCAAAATTAACGAACTAACGGTAAATTTTGAGGACCTATCTTTTATTCTCTAGTCTACACGATGCGCACATTACAACATGGCTAGGTAGCCCAACATCATGATCAGCCAAATTAAAATTTAATTAGTGATTGAGAATTGCCTCAGTGGCTATTCTTCACTTGAGAAGGGAGAGGTGAAAAATTCGATTCCCCATATTCTCGGAGGATGGGGTGAGGACACGTAAGTAAAAGAGTAGGGTTTCGTAACCTATGGACAGTGCATAGAACACATAGTGACTTGCAAAATAAATATAGGATCGGACAAGATAAAAAGATAAAATTTAATCGACCTCCCTATTATATTGAATAAATTGTGAAAACCAAAGACCTTACAATTGCCAAATTAATCAACATTCACCACCCTAATGAAAATGGGGTATATGAAGAGGAAGAGAATGAATGTGGAGATACATAGGGACAAGGATCGAGCCTTGCCTTGTCAATGGCAAGGTCAATTTCACTAGCCCTCACCTCTGGCTAGTTATTGGCTATAGCCAAGGCCAAGTGATTGACTAGAGAAGAAGAAAAAAAAAACAAAAGAAAAAAAATAAGAAATAAGAAAAATTCAAAAGTTATTAAAAAATTTCATATCAATTCATTGTACTGCGCAGATTGGCCAGCATTTATATTAACATTTTCTAGCCCAAATTGATCAAATAGACTTATTTGGCGAAATATAAAGATATTTAGAACTTGAATAACACAATTAAAATATTTAAAATTGAATTGTTAAAAGAGCAATATATTTTAAATATCAATTGTATGATAAACTTAGTAGATCTCACAAGAAATTGAAAACATTTTAACCAACCAAACGAGCTTCTAAGGTTTTTTTTTTTTTTTTTTTTTTTTTTTTGTGGTCGAAAACGAGCTGCTAAGTTAAAAGTGGGTATTTGATAGCGATGATAAATACAACATGAGTGACGTATTTCAGATATTGAATAAGGTTTAGTTGATATAATATAAAGTAAAATTCGAGGTATAAACAGTAGAATAATTTTTTCAATCGGGCAGGATATGAAAATCACGGAACTTTAAAGACATTTTTTGGCGGAAGGGCGCAAGAGGGCGATAGCCCACTAGGCAAACGAAGCCGTCGACAAATGACCATGTCATGGTCGCTCTGGTACTCATTATCGATTGAGGGTTGACGAAGACCCGTGTTTGCCGTTGACCATGCCCGTGTCGCAAGATGCACCGCAAGTGCCCAGGTTTGAATGTTCGTTGGGCGAAAGTTGTCGGCACATAGATCGAGTCGACAAAAATTTGAAAATGAATGGACGAAATTAGGTTGGATAGTTCTCAAAACCATCCCCATTTATCACAGTTAGCTCACAATGTTTAGTTAAGCGTGTGCGTGTTTGTTATTATCTCATGAATGGATTATTTCATTTTCATGCACTAGAATCCATTTCGGTCATGATTTTGATCAATTTTATGGTGAACTTAGTAGATCCCACTAAAAATTGCAAACATTTTAAACAACCAATTGAGTTTTTAAATTAAAAGTGGATATTTGATATCAATAGTAAACACGATGTGGATTTTTCTAATAGGTGTTTAATGGGGCATTTCAAGTACAATTCATAAATAACACAAATAGTTGTAATATAAAATCCGAGGTATAGTAGGATAATTTTCGATCGGATAAGATATGAAGATTACAAACTTTAAAACATTCCATTACTAAAGGGCGCAAGAGGGAGATTAAAACCTTTAAATTCCTTTATCTTTTGATTTCCTAAAACATGAAGGCGCGACTTTCTTTGTCAGGAGACGTGATGAACCGAAAGGTTCACATCACATCGCGCCTCGGAAATGAATCTATGTGCCATATGTACTTGTGTATTTTGAAAACATGAATGTGCATTTGCATGATTATGATGTAGCATATACGATATGTAATGATATGTCATATGATGTTGAGCAACGTAATGGCTAAGCTACTCGTGCGATTACACATACATGACGACTTGCTGAGAGAGTAGCGCCATGCAATGTGATGCTGTGTCATTTGATGGCATGTCTTTTGATGACTTATCATGTGATGACGAGTTGTGCCATGTGACGGCAGCATAACAATATATATTGTGGCAACATCGTGTGTGACGAAATAAATGCATGGATCATTGCTTGATATGTATGCATGTACAAGTGGCTCTAAGTTTTAATTGTATGATAAGTATACTTAAAATTGCAAAACTTGTTATGACACTACAATTGAATCCTAAAACTTTTAAAATTTTTAAAAAATGTAATCAAGTTTTAAAATATGTTACAAAAGTATAATTGAATTTTAAAACTTTTATAGGATGTAACCAATGGAAGGACTCAGATGGAATCAATTTAACAAGTTTTAAAATTTAATTGCATGTTTTGAAAATATTATGAATCAATTGCACTTTGTGAAAAATTTTAGAATTTAATTATACTTTTAGAAAATTTTAGAATTTAATTGTACTTTCTTAACAAAGTTTAGGATTCCCAATGCATTATCCTTACAATTTTTTATTCAATGATGCGTGTATGCAGGTTTTGAAATGATAGAGCTATTTTACAACTCAGCTTATTCGGGCATGTAGATCTTCTTGGACAACATGACACGCTTTTAGCCGATTTATATAATATTGATTTTTTTTTTGTTAGTCTTACTTTATTCCCACTCTAATTTTTATTTTCAGATTTTTGTTTTACTTTTAGCATAACATGGGATTTGAAATCCACACTTGAAACTATAAATTATCTTCACCCCAACCCTCTTAAGAGGGTGGGATTTGAATCTCCTATCTCCTATTTCTCATGTGAGAATGGGGACCATTGGGACAAAATGTAATATCAGTATTTGGAAACTTGAAATTAATTTTTTTGTGGAAGTAGTTAGTCTTTTGACATTATTTTTATCGAGAATTTGAGCATCCCCTGGCGTGGAGTTTTGTCCTAATTGGTCGGCTTTTTGACTTGATTCCATTCGACTTTGTAATGGCTCGACATAATGATGACAGCAAGTGAGTGCCAGAGCAATGGGGCCTAGGAGCTAGTCCTAGCAGGCATCGTAAATAGCGAATGATATAAAAATGAATCAAATCACATATCAAACAAAGGGCGCATTCCTTAATTACGTGAAATTGAATTAATTTACAATACGTGCTTTTCAACGTAATTGCAATATTTAGAATTGATACTTCAATGTTAAGTGTACTTAGATAAGAGCATCTCAAAATGTGTGGAGACTTCATACAGGTACGAGTAAATGCTATTGTAGTAAAATTCAACTAGGTATGTCATCTCATTAAGCTCCAACGAAGCTTCAATAGGATGACAAATCATGCTCTGAAAGTGAATACTCTAAAACGTGCATCTCATGTAACTACCGGGGATTTCTTAGGATTCTTGACGCATCAAAGGGGAATAGATGTTGATGGGGACACGGGAAAAGTGATTATGGAATTGCCACCTCGTGTGAATAAAGAATCTTTGCAAATGTTAATGCCGGAAACTGATGTTTCAAGGAGTCTATCTCGAACTTGCCTCGCAAGTTGCAAATTTTCTTGAATTTTGGAGATCCCGGTCCACACGTTATTCGTACATCCCTCTTTGCCGCTTCTTTTGAATGGATTCATCATTGCATAAGAATTTTCTTTCTGATCAAAATCACGTGTTGCTAAGCCTTGCGTGTCCTACGTAAGCTGGATTACATCATGAAGACGACCTCAGCATCTCGCTTCAACCCGACGCAGAATGAAGTTTCCCAGTTTTCTTCTTCGAATGTTCTCTTCTTCTTTTCGCACCAGTAGCCAATCAACGAACGGTCCAATCCATCCAGAAGGAACAATAATATAATCAAAAGTTCACACGAAAGATGATAAATTTGTTTCAAATAGTTTCCTCGGGAAGCAACATAGTTTTTATTCAAGCATGGTGTTTACTGGTTACTGCGCTTTATTATGTTCTTGTGAACCTTCCAATGATTTAAGGAGTACCCTGGTTTGATACAGGACTTAACAAAAGTGATTAAGTAAAAGAAAACAATCGCATGGAGGCGCACTGGTAATCGGCTAATTAGTTAGATGTTTTTTTAGAAGCTAGATCGTATACGAGTGATTCCAAGTTAATGAATTAACGGTAAATTTTGACGACCTATCTTTTATTCTCCGGTCTACATGATGCGCACATTACAACATGGCTAGGTAGCTCAACATCATGATCAGCCAAATTAAAATTTAATTAGTCATTGAGAATTGCCTCAGTGGCTACTCTTCACTTGAGAAGGGAGTGGTGAAGAATTCGATTCCCTATATTCTCATAGGTTGGGGTGAGGATGCGTAAGTAAGAGAGTAGGGTTTCATAACCTACGGACAGTGCATAGAACACATAGTGACTTGTAAAATAAATATAGGATCGGACAAGATAAAAAAATAAAATTTAATCGAATATATTACTTTCACCACCCTATTATATTGAATAAATTGTGAAAACCAAAGACCTTACAATTGCCAAATTAATCAACTTTCACCACCCTACGGACACTACAAACATCACACAATGACTTGTAAAATAGATATAGATCCGACTAGATAAAAAAATAACATTTAATCAAATATATTACTTTCACCACCCTATTGTATTGAATAAATTATGAAAACCAAAGACCTTACAATTGCCCAATTAATTGACTTTCACCACCTTATGGAAAGTGCATAGAATACACAATGACTTGTAAAATAGATATAGAATCGGACCAGATAAAAAATTAAAATTGTATCGAATATATTACTTTCACCACCCTATTATATTGAATAAATTATGAAAACTAAAGACCTTACAATTGCCAAATTAATTAACTATTCCTAGTTAAAAAGGTCCATCAAGAGTGTGAAGGTATCAGACATTTCAAGTGGACCGATTGATAAAGATAGAGACCCTATAAAATAAAATTTAGTTTTTTTGGTCATAAAAATAAAATAAAGTTTAATCGAATATATTACTTTCACCACCCCATATATATTGAATAAATTATGAAAACCAAAGACCTTGTAATTGCCAAATTAATCAACTATTCCTAGTCAAAAAGGTCCATCCAGTGGAGTGGGGACGTCAGACGGCTCTCTTCAAGTGGACTGACTGATAAAGAAAGGGACCCTGTAATGTAACTAGGGACAAGCAAAAGTCATTACCTGTGGAGGAATTTACAAAAACTAAATAAATAATCCAGACCTGAATGAGCCACATTTTTTTTCTGCAAGCTTCCCACTCTCCTTCGTCCTTTTATAATCTACTGGTCTTCCCCCGCAGCACCGCCATTGACGAAGCAACGCCACCACCAGCAACGATTGTCCGCGCTGCGCCACTCAGACAGCCACCACCACACCATCGACGGAGCAACGCCACCACCGGCAACGATTGTCCACTGCTGCGCCACTCAGACAGCCACCACCACACCATCGACGAAGCACCACTGGCAACGATGGTAGGGACGCAGTGGTTATGGTCTGCAGTGGCGTTGGTAGTGGTAGCCAAAGGAGGAAGAAGAAAGAAAAGAAAAGAAATGAAAAGAAGAATAATTAAAAGGAAAAAAATTCTGACTCAGAAATATCAAAAAATGATGCGCCAGAACTCATCAATTATTTGGTCCAGTCAGCGATGGCTCGGCATCCACATTAAAAAAAAGAAATTATAATATAATTAGTTTATCAACTTTAACTCAATATACAATATAGTTCTTGAATTTTCGCATAATATAAAATATGGTTCATGATGTTTTAATTTGTTAAATATGGTTTCTAAACTTTTAGTATATATTCAAGTTAGTCCTTAAACTATTTGAGAATATTTCAATGTTATCAGAACATTGAACATTTTTATATAATCAAATATTAAAATCTATGGACTACATTGATAAATTGAAAATTCAAGAATGATATTATATATTGGACTAAAATCCAGAAGTACTAGAAATAAATAGACCAATAGCAAAAAAAATAATAATTCAAATATAACATTTTAACATGTTAAAAAAGCTCATGGATCATCTTTTGATCGCACTCTTCTTAGTCACGCAGCCAATCTAAGTTAGCCTCTTCTTCAGACGCCATTATATTCAATCTATTGAGACTGTTCTTGAGAGACTCCCACAAGACTTCTCTTTCTTTGTCACAAATCACCTTTCTCAGGCTCCTCAACCTCATGATTGATCGTGGCAGCACAGACAACCTCAGACATCCTCTCATGTTTATCCTCTTGAGATTAACTAGTTGACCAATTTGATCGGGCAAGGTGCTCAAGCTTAGGCAATCGGACATATTGAGAGATATCAATTTTTGGAGGGCTCCAATTGAGTCCGGTAAGTGCGACAAGCTCGTACAGGAATTTAGCCTAAGCACTTTGAGGGAGGTCGATTGCCCAATCTATCCAGGAAGTGCAGATAAATTATGGCACTTTGTGATGCTAAGCTTCTTGAGAGGTTCTATCTCGCAGATATCATCTGGTAATGTCACAAGATTGTTGCAATAGTCGATGTTGAGCTCCACTAAGTTTGGCATTGCATTGGAGATTTTGGCATCGTTCGACGTCGAAGCTTGCTCTATGTTGCACATGAAAAAAGATATCTTTTGTAGACTGTGCAGACATAGGTTTCCCATGCTTAGGAAAGAAACCGTGACACGTTCGAGCCTGATCCTCCTTAAATTGGACCCGACAACATGGAAATTGCGGAGCTCAGCCGGAAAGAAGCTATAGTTGGTTACTATTAGGGCCTTGAGCTTATTTGCGTTCTCAATGAATTCCGGCAAAGCACAAGTTTTGGTATGAATGTCGGTCTCGAAGTCAAGACAAGAGCCTCAGCTTCAGGTAAATGAAGATTTGGCCAGGGTGTTGAGAATTTTCCATCTGCATTATGAACATAGAAAGTTAAAGGTAATTTAACTACCAACCAACTGAATTTTTCCCTAAAGATCATTGAGAGAGAGACAGAGACAGAGTTCCAACCTGTGGAGATGGACACTAGACGAGCACCAAGAGTCCGTTGCTTTTGCTCGCTCCACCAATCGAGAAAATCATTTCTGGTCAAGTCCAGAATGAGTCTCTCTCTCTCCTCTACTTGCCCCTGGTTGCACTCCATGATAGCCAGATCTCTGAGCAGATCGTGCTGCGTAGCATAATGGCTGCTGTAACATTTGTCCTCGTCCTCGCTTGAATCTCTCCTGTATTTATGCAATCACTCGGATATAAGCATTTGCATTAAAGTTTCTTGTGCGAAAATTTAATGCAAGGCATTCAATGATAATGATTTACTGGTAAAGAAAGACATCTGATCCGTCCTACGTTTAAGAAATCAAGTCAGGAGATATAAATCCATTTGACCTTCAAAATGCGGAACACACTATAGCTGGAGGTCAAGTGCAGTAATTGTGGTGTGGATTCAAAACATCTAGTTTGCCTATTTTTGGGGAAACAGGAAAGTTTGTTGCGCATAAATTACCCTCTCAATCTTGATGCGAAGATCTAACCATGCCTTCGTTCATTTCACACACGCATTCTAACTGTCACGTGTAAGGAAAAACTACTCATGCGCTGACCATAATTTGAAGAGGCACTCCTAGAGCAGTAGAAAGCTAGAAAAGTTAGAATAAGAGAACAAAACAAACTCCAGATCCATACCTGGTGATTACGAGATCAGCTAGGTTCCTGTAAATGAGTTCATGAAGGTAATTAATGGCGCGCATGCCATCGAAATCTTGCCTGTACAACTCCACCCACATATCAATAAGGGCAGTGGCGGGGATCTTGCGATCCTCTGGAAATGAGCCGAGGTTCATGAAACGCTCCGTGATCGAAAGATCACCATCCAAGTCATCCAAGCTCTTTCTGAGGCAAACTAGAATGTCACTGTCTAAACCCAAACGGGAAAAATTAAGAAGCTTTGTTTTCCAGAACGAACGATCCTTTCCTCGGAGAGACTTGGCAACGACTGTAAGAGCCAATGGCAATCCCTTACAGCGATTCACTATCTGCCACAGGGAAAAAGAAAACAGATTATGGGAACTTTGATAGGAATCGTGATTTATACAAACCATGGCCTCTATTTGATGAAAGAGAGATCAAAGTAAAATCGGCATTGGTTAGGTGCTATTGATGGAACATGTTAAGCCTATCTTAGGCAGGTTGATTTTATTGAACATTTTCTTTAAAGAAAATAATAAACTCAGTTTTGATGACCAGAAGAAATCCTACAATGGATGCACTCAAGCGAGAGCATACCTTATCCCAGATCTCATCATCTGGTACAACCAAGCTTCTACCATCGACAGTAACAGATCGACGAAAAAGTTCCAGGGCTTCCTCATGAGGCAGTGGATTCAGGTGATGCACAAGATCAACATCAGGAAATTCATATCTTGATGTCACCACGATCTTGTAATGTTTGATCTTCTTGAAGACAAATTTCTCAATTATGGATTGTGAGTCGGTCCAGACATCGTCCAGCACATGCAACACCGGATTTTGGCAAATTTTAAGATTTAATTGCACGTTTTGAAAATATTATGAATCAATTGCACTTCGTGAAAAATTTTAGAATTTAATTGTACTTTCTTGACAAAGTTTAGGCTTTCCAATGCATTATCCTTACAATTTTTTATTCGATGATGCGTGTATGCAGGTTTTGAAATGACAGAGCTATTTTACAACTCAGCTTATTCGGGCATGTAGATCTTCTTGGACAACATGAAACACTTTTAGCCGATTTATATAATATTGATTTTTTTTTGTTAGTCTCACTTTACTCATACTCTAATTTTTATTTTCCGATTTTTGCTTTACCTCTTTGCATGACATGGGATTCGAAACCCACACTTGAGATAATCCCCACACTTGAGATTAAATTGTCTTCATCCCAACCCTCCTAAGAGTGGGGATTTGAATCTCTCATCTCCCATATCCCATGTGGGAATGGGGACCATTGGGATAAAATGTAGTATCCTGAAATTAATTTTTGTGGAAGTAGTTAGTCTTTTGACATTATTTTTATCGAGAATTTGAGCATCCCCTAACCTGGAGTTTTGTCCTAATTGGTCAGCTTTTCGACTTGATTCCATGCGACTTTTAATGGCTCGATATAATGATGACAACAAGTGAGTGCCAGAGCAATGGGGCCTAGGAGCTAGTCCTAGCAGGCATCGTAAATAGCGAATGGGATAAAAATGAATAAAATCACATATCGAGCAAATGGCGTATTCCTTAATTATGTGCAATTGAATTAATTCATAATATGTGCCTTTCAATGTAATGGCAATATTTAGAATTGATACTTCAATGTTAAGCATGCTTAGATAAGAGCATCCCGAAATGCTTGGAGACTTCATACAGTCATGAGTAGATGCTATTGTAGTAAAATTCAATTAGGTACGTCACCTCATTAAGCTCCAACATAGCTTCAATGGGATGACAAATCATCCTCTGAAAGTGAGTACTCTAAAACGTGCATCTCTTGTAACTACCGGGGATTTCTTAGGATTCTTGACGCATCAAAGGGGAATAGAAGTTGATGGGAACACGGGAAAGGTGATTATGGAATTGCCACCTCCTGTGAATAAAGAATCTTTGCAAATGTTAATGCCGGAAACTGATGTTTCAAGGAGTCTATCTCGAACTTGCCTCGCAAGTTGCAAATTTTCTTGAATTTTGGAGATCCCGGTCCACACGTTATTCGTACATCCCTCTTTGGCCGCTTCTTTTGAATGGATTCATCATTGCATAAGAATTTTCTTTCTTAATCAAAATTACGTGTTGCTAAGCCTTGCGTGTCCTACGTAAGCTGGATTACATCATGAAGACGACCTCATCATTTCGCTTCAACCCGAAGCAGAATGAAGTTTCCCAGTTTTCTTCTTCGAACATTCTCTTCTTCTTTTCGCACCAGTAGCCAATCAACGAACGGTCCGATCCATCCAGAAGGAACAATAATATAATCAAAAGTTCACACGAAAGATGATAAATTTGTTTCAAATAGTTTCCTCGGGAAGCAACATAGTTTTTATTCAAGCATGGTGGTTACTGGTTACTGCGCTTTATTATGTTCTTGTGAACCTTCCAAGGATTTAAGGAGTACCCTGGTTTGATACAGGACTTGACAAAAGTGATTAAGTAAAAGAAAACAATCGCATGGAGGTGTATTGGTAATTGGCTAATTAGTTAGATGCTTCTTTAGAAGCTGGATCATATATGAGTGATTCAAAGTTAATGAACTAACGGTAAATTTTGAGGACCTATCTTTTATTCTCCAATCTACACGATGCGCACATTACAACATGGCTAGGTAGCCCAACATCATGATCGGTCAAATTAAAATTTAATTAATCATTGAGAATTGCCTCAGTGGTTACTCCTCACTTAAAAATGGAGAGGTCAAAAATTCGATTCCCTATATTCTCAGAGGTTGGGGTGAGGACGTGTAAGTAAGAGAGTAAGGTTTCGTAACCTACGGATAGTGCATAGAACACACAATGACTTGTAAAATAAATATAGGATCGGACAAGATAAAAAAATAAAATTTAATCGAATATATTACTTTCACCATCCTATTATATTGAATAAATTGTGAAAACCAAAGACCTTACAATTGCCAAATTAATCAACTTTCACCACCCTACGGACATTGTAAACAACACACAGTGACTTGTAAAATAGATATAGGATTGGACCAGATAAAAAAATAACATTTAATCAAATATATTACTTTCACCATCCTATTATATTGAATAAATTATGAAAACCAAAGACCTTACAATTGCCCAATTAATTAATTTTCACCACCTTATGGACAATGCATAGAATACACAAGGACTTGTAAAATAGATATAGGATTGGACCAGATAAAAAATAAAATTTTATCAAATATATTACTTCCACCACCCTATTATATTGAATAAATTATGAAAACTAAAGACCTTACAATTGCCAAATTAATTAACTATTCTTAGTCAAAAAGGTCAATCTAGAGAGTGTGGAGATATCAGACAACTCATTTCAAGTGGACTGACTGATAAAGATAGCGACCCTATAAAATAAAATTTAATTTTTTTGGTCATAAAAATAAAATAAAGTTTAATTGAATATATTACTTTCACCACCCTATATATATTGAATAAATTATGAAAACCAAAGACCTTACAATTGCCAAATTAATCAACTATTCCTAGTCAAAAAGGTCCATCAGGAGGGCGTGGGGACGTCAGACGGCTCACTGCAAGTGGACTAACTGATAAAGATAGGGACCCTGTAATTTAACTAGGGACAATTAAAAGTCATTACCTGTGGAGGAATTTACAAAAATTAAATAAATAATCCAGACCTGAATGAACCACATTTTTTTTCTGCAAGCTTCCCACTCTCCTTCGTCCTTTTATAATCTACTGGTCTTCCCCCGCAGCACCACCATTGACGAAGCAACGCCGCCACTGGCAACGATTGTCCGCCGCTGCGCCACTCAGACAGCCACCACCACACCAAAGCCACTCTCGAACACCACCAAAAGCTTCGCTCAGGTAACATATCTCTCTCTCTTCAGGTCTGAGGCTCGTAACCTTAGATTCGAGGTTGTGACATCTGATTTAAGGCCGCCGCCACCACCTCAGATATGAGGTTGCAGCGGCGCGGATCTGAGTTCACGCTTCAGATTCGTGAGATAGAGGGAATCTAGTGGTCAGAGGGAGAGAGAGAAAAGGAGATGCTCAAGTGGGCCTGGTGGTAAGGCGCCACGAGTTAGCCACAACGTTGATGGTAGGGACGCGGTTGTTATGGTTTGCAGCGGCGTTGGTGGTGGAAGCCGAAGGAGGAGGCAGCAGAAAGAAATGGATAGAGGAATAATTAAAAGGAAAAAATTTCTGACTCAGAAATATCAAAAAATGATGTGCCAGCACTCATCAATTATTTGGTCCAGGCTCGGCCGTCCACATAAAAAAATAAAAGGGATTATAATATAAATAATTTATCAACTTTGACTCAATGTGTAATGTAATCCTTGAATTTTCACATAATATACAATATGATTCATGATCTTTTAATTTTTTAAATATGATTTCTAAGCTTTTAGTATATATTCAAGTTAGTCCTTTAACTATTTGAGAATATTTCAATGTTATCAGAACATTGAACATTTTTATATAACCCAATATTAAAAATCTAGGGATTACATTGAATAAATTGAAAATTCAAAAATGACATTAAATATTAGACTAAAGTCCAAAAGTACCAGAAATAAATAGACCAAATAGCAAAAAAAAAAAAGAAGTTCAAATATAACATTTTAACATGTAGAAAAGGCTCATAGATCATCTTTTGATCGCACTCTTCTTAGTCACGCAGCCAATCTAAGTTAGCCTCTTCTTGAGACGCCATTATATTCAAGCTATTGAGATTATTCTTGAGAGGCTCCCACAAGACTTCTCTTTCTTTGTCACAGATCACCTTTCTCAGGCTCCTCAACCTCACGATTGATCGTGGCAGCACAGACAACCTCAGACATCCTCTCATGTTTATCCTCTTGAGATTAACTAGTTGACCAATTTGATTGGGCAAGGTGCTCAAGCTTAGGCAATCGGACATATTGAGAGATATCAATTTTTGGAGGGTTCCAATTGAGTCCGGTAACTGCGACAAGCTCGTACAAGAATTTAGCCTAAGCACTTCGAGGGAGGTCGATTGCCCAATCTGTCTAGGAAGTGCAGAGAAATTATGGCAGTTTGTGATGCTAAGCTTCTTGAGAGGTTCTATCTTGCAGATGCCATCCGGTAATGTCACAAGATTATTGCAATAGTCAATGTTGAGCTCCACTAAGTTTGGCATTGCATTGGAGATTTTGGCGTCGTTGGACGTCGAAGCTTGCCCTATGTCGCACATGAAAAAGGATATCTTTTGTAAACTGTGTAGATGTAGCTTTCCCATGCTTAGGAAAGAAACCGTGACACGTTCGAGCCTGATCCTCCTTAAACTAGACCCAACAACATGGAAATTGCGCAGCTCAGCCGGAAAGAAGCTGTAGTTGGTTACTATTAAGGTCTTGAGCTTATTTGCTTTCTCAATAAATTCTGGCAAAGCATAAGTTTTGGTATGAATGTCGGTCTTGAAGTTCAAGACAAGAGCCTCAGCTTTAGGTAAATGAAGATTTGGCCAGGGTGTTGAGAATTTTCCATCTGCATTATGAACATAGAAGGTTAAAGGTAATTTAACTACCAACCAACTGAATTTTTCCCTAAAGATCATTGAGAGAGAGACAGAGACAGAGTTCCAACCTGTGGAGATGGAGACTAGACGAGCACCAAGAGTCGGTTGCTTTTGCTCTTTCCACCAATCGAGAAAATTATTTCTGGTCAAGTCCAGAATGAGTCTCTCTCTCTCCTCTTCTTGCCCCTGGTTGCACTCCCTGATAGCCAGATCTCTGAGCAGATCGTGCTGCGTAGCATAATGGCTGCTGTAACATTTGTCCTCGTCCTCGCTTGAATCTCTCCTGTATTTATGCAATCACTCGGATATAAGCATTTGCATTAAAGTTTCTTGTGCTAAAATATAATGCAAGGCATTCAATGATAATGATTTACTGGTAAAGAAAGACATCTGATCCGTCCTACATTTAAGAAATCAAGTCAGGAGATATAAATCCATTTGACCTTCAAAATGCGGAACACACTATAGCTGGAGGTCAAGTGCAGTAATTGTGGTGTGGATTCAAAACATCTAGTTTGCCTATTTTTGGGGAAACAGGAAAGTTTGTTGCGCATAAATTACCCTCTCAATCTTGATGCGAAGATCTAACCATGCCTTCGTTCATTTTACACACGCATTCTAACTGTCACGTGTAAGGAAAAACTACTCATGCGCTGACCATAATTTGAAGAGGCACTCCTAGAGCAGTAGAAAGCTAGAAAAGTTAGAATAAGAGAACAAAACAAACTCCAGATCCATACCTGGTGATTACGAGATCAGCTAGGTTCCTGTAAATGAGTTCATGAAGGTCATTAATGGCGCGCATGCCATCGAAATCTTGCCTGTACAACTCCACCCACATATCAATAAGGGCAGTGGCGGGGATCTTGCGATCCTCTGGAAATGAGCCGAGGTTCATGAAACGCTCCGTGATCGAAAGATCACCATCCAAGTCATCCAAGCTCTTTCTGAGGCAATCTAGAATGTCACTGTCTAAACCCAAACGGGAAAAATTAAGAAGCTTTGTTTTCCAGAACGAACGATCCTTTCCTCGGAGAGACTTGGCAACGACTGTAAGAGCCAATGGCAATCCCTTACAGCGATTCACTATCTGCCACAGGGAAAAAGAAAACAGATTATGGGAACTTTGATAGGAATCGTGATTTATACAAACCATGGCCTCTATTTGATGAAAGAGAGATCAAAGTAAAATCGGCATTGGTTAGGTGCTATTGATGGAACATGTTAAGCCTATCTTAGGCAGGTTGATTTTATTGAACATTTTCTTTAAAGAAAATAATAAACTCAGTTTTGATGACCATAAGAAATCCTACAATGGATGCACTCAAGCGAGAGCATACCTTATCCCAGATCTCATCATCTGGTACAACCAAGCTTCTACCATCGACAGTAATAGATCGACGAAAAAGTTCCAGGGCTTCCCCCATGAGGCAGAGGGTTCAGGTGATGCACAAGACCAACATCAGGAAATTCATATCTTGATGTCACCACGATCTTGTAATGTTTGATCTTCTTGAAGACAAATTTCTCAATTATGGATTGTGAGTCGGTCCAGACATCGTCCAGCACATGCAACACCGGATTTTGGCAAATTTTAAGATTTAATTCCACGTTTTGAAAATATTACGAATCAATTGCACTTCGTGAAAAATTTTAGAATTTAATTATACTTTTAAAAAATTTTAGAATTTAATTGTACTTTCTTGACAAAGTTTAGGCTTTCCAATGCATTATCCTTACAATTTTTTATTCGATGATGCGTGTATGCAGGTTTTGAAATGACAGAGCTATTTTACAACTCAGCTTATTCGGGCATGTAGATCTTCTTGGACAACATGAAACACTTTTAGCCGATTTATATAATATTGATTTTTTTTTGTTAGTCTCACTTTACTCATACTCTAATTTTTATTTTCCGATTTTTGCTTTACCTCTTTGCATGACATGGGATTCGAAACCCACACTTGAGATTAAATTGTCTTCATCCCAACCCTCCTAAGAGAGTGGGGATTTGAATCTCTCATCTCCCATATCCCATGTGGGAATGGGGACCATTGGGATAAAATGTAGTATCCTGAAATTAATTTTTTGTGGAAGTAGTTAGTCTTTTGACATTATTTTTATCGAGAATTTGAGCATCCCCTAGCCTGGAGTTTTGTCCTAATTGGTCAGCTTTTCGACTTGATTCCATGCGACTTTTAATGGCTCGATATAATGACGACAACAAGTGAGTGCCAGAGCAATGGGGGCCTAGGAGCTAGTCCTAGCAGGCATCGTAAATAGCGAATGGGATAAAAATGAATAAAATCACATATCGAGCAAATGGCGTATTCCTTAATTATGTGCAATTGAATTAATTCATAATATGTGCCTTTCAATGTAATGGCAATATTTAGAATTGATACTTCAATGTTAAGCATGCTTAGATAAGAGCATCCCGAAATGCTTGGAGACTTCATACAGTCATGAGTAGATGCTATTGTAGTAAAATTCAATTAGGTACGTCACCTCATTAAGCTCCAACATAGCTTCAATGGGATGACAAATCATCCTCTGAAAGTGAGTACTCTAAAACGTGCATCTCTTGTAACTACCGGGGATTTCTTAGGATTCTTGACGCATCAAAGGGGAATAGAAGTTGATGGGAACACGGGAAAGGTGATTATGGAATTGCCACATCCTGTGAATAAAGAATCTTTGCAAATGTTAATGCCGGAAACTGATGTTTCAAGGAGTCTATCTGGAACTTGCCTCGCAAGTTGCAAATTTTCTTGAATTTTGGAGATCCCGGTCCACACGTTATTCGTACATCCCTCTTTGGCCGCTTCTTTTGAATGGATTCATCATTGCATAAGAATTTTCTTTCTTAATCAAAATTACGTGTTGCTAAGCCTTGCGTGTCCTACGTAAGCTGGATTACATCATGAAGACGACCTCATCATTTCGCTTCAACCCGAAGCAGAATGAAGTTTCCCAGTTTTCTTCTTCGAACATTCTCTTCTTCTTTTCGCACCAGTAGCCAATCAACGAACGGTCCAATCCATCCAGAAGGAAGAATAATATAATCAAAAGTTCACACGAAAGATGATAAATTTCTTTCAAATAGTTTCCGCGGGAAGCAACATAGTTTTTATTCAAGCATGGTGGTTACTGGTTACTGCGCTTTATTATGTTCTTGTGAACCTTCCAAGGATTTAAGGAGTACCCTGGTTTGATACAGGACTTTTTTTGACCTTAAAACAGCTTTCATTCATAATTCAGCAGTAGTTTGGTTACATTCAGATTGATACTCAAGACATAAAATAGAAGCCAGAGGAGGCGGGGGGCGGGTAACCCAGTTTGGCGTAAGTGCTCCTGCTAGGTGGGTTTTGGCGACCCAATCTGCGGCCCGGTTTGTAGAGCGCGGCTCGTAGATTAGGTGGACGTTGTCAAGTTGGGCCAGCAACCACCTGCAATCTTCAACAACTGAGCGTGCGGCCCATGGGACTTTCTCCATGCCAAGCACGTGACTTACTGAAGCCTTGCAGTCAGAAGTCAGAATGACTTTGGGAGTTGCAGCGATTTGTTCAGACTCTGAACTGAGTTGAACTTTCCTTCTCTCGTTTATCCACAAAAGTGCGCTTCGGAGGGTTAGGGTTTCCGCAAGATGTGCAGAAGGAGCCCTGATTTTTTCAGCAAAACCGTCCGTGAGGTAGCCTTGGCTATTTCTGCAGAGTATTGCTGCTGATCCTTCCATTCTCGAGCTTGACCAAGCAGCGTCCAAGTTGATCTTGAGGACGCCCTGTTCTGGAGGTGTCCAGGTTCTCGTCGATGGGTCTGAGTTCCCAGATTTGCTGCCGCCGGCGGTGCACCACCTGGTAAAATTCTGATGCGCTTGTTCTGCTTCGTTGATAGCGTCCTTTGGTTGAGGCTGTTTTCCTCTAAAAACCCACGAATTTCTTTGTTTCCAGATCGCCCAAAGAGTACCTGCAAACAAAGCTTTATACTGTGGAGAGGCGTTAGAGGTAAGGATCTCGCAAATCAATTTATCCATTCTTGACACCGTTGTTGGTTGTGCGTCAATTTGTAATTTCGGGTCTGTCCAGATCGTTTTTGTCCGGCCACAGAGGAGGAAAAGGTGCTCAACGGTTTCTGATGCGGCCTCGCAAAAAGGGCACTTCGGGTCAGGTAAGAGATTTCGGCGATGCAGATTATCCTTAGTCGGGAGGGCATTATGGCAGATTCCCCATATAAAGAATTTAATCTTGGGGTATACTTGTAGCGTCCAGATCTCGGCCCACAGACGCTTTGGGTTTTGATAGGAAGATGTTGGTGTTTGAGCTACTTTGCTTGCCTGTTTGGATCGTAATATATTGTATCCGCTTTTGACTTGGTATGAGCCTGAGCTGTTTGCGATCCAAAATAGTTTGTCCGGTTCTGGGCGTAGGCTTAGTGGCGTGGCAAGGATCTCTTGCACTATATGTTCTGGAAAAAGTTCAGCTAGTAGGTGGGAATCCCATTCCCCTGTTTCTGTCTGTATAAGTTCGGACACTAGCACAGGTTCACCTCGGTTTGCAGGGCCCCCTATTTTCCCAGAATGCAGCCATCTGTCCTCCCTGATTCTGATGTCCTTGCCGTTTCCCACACCCCATTTAGTCTCAGGTTCTATAAGGTCCCGTCCCGTAATGATACCTTTCCATCCCCATGATGGTCTAGGGCCTGTTTTTGCTGTCCACAGACACTCTCCGTGGAAATAGAGACCTTTAAACAGCCTACTCCATAGCGCATCAGGTTGTTTGTTTAGTCTCCAGGCCAGCTTGCCAAGCAAAGCCCTGTTAAAATCCACCAGGTCCCTGAATCCTAATCCGCCTTGATCTTTCCTCGTCTTCATGAGGTTCCAGTTTTTCCAGTGGATCCCTTTTCGGGAGACATTTTGTTTCCACCGTAAATTCGAGATCTTCTTCTCAAGCCCCGCAAATGGATATGGGGATTCGAAAAAGAGACATGGCATACTGGGGAAGTGCTTGAATGACGGTTTTGAGTAGTATTTCCTTTCCCCTTTCGAAATCAGCTGCTCTTTCCACCCTTCCAGCTTTCTATCCACTTTTGCAAGCACCCACGAGAACATCTGTTTTTTTGTTTGGCCCCAATCCGATGGTATCCCAGGTATTTTCAGTTTTCTCCATGATAGGGACTCTTAGTTCTGCTGCGATATTTGACCTTAAGGTAGTTGGACAGCTTTTGCCGAAGAAAATTCCTGATTTGTTGAGGTTTATGGCCTGCCCGGAGACAAAGCAATATTGGTTCAGAATATTTGCAAGATTTTGAGCTTCTCTTGTAGTAGCCTCTAGGAAGAAGATAGCATCGTCCGCGAACATGAGATGTGAGAGAGTAGGGCAATGAGGGTTTAGTTTAATTCCTTTGATCAGGCCATCACTCACTGCAGTTGACATAAGATTTGATAGGGCATTTGCCATAATAATGAAAAGATAGGGGGATAGAGGGTCTCCCTGTCTTATACCCCTTGATGGCTTAATGACTTCTGTAGGGTCCCCATTAACATTTATAGTGAAAGTAACCGTTTCAAGACAATAGCTGATTAGGGAGACCCATTTAGCACTGAAACCCATTCGCAGCATATAGTTGCATAAGAAATCCCATTCCACTCGATCATATGCCTTTTGCATATCCAATTTCAAAACAGCCTGGAACTTCCTCTTTCTTTTCCTGATTCGGAGCTGATGTAATACCTCCTGCACAATGAGAATGTTGTCTTGTATTTGGCGTCCCTCCACAAAAGCGCTTTGTTCCGGGGAGATAATGCTGGAAAGGCATGGTTTTAACCTGTTCGCCATGACTTTGGCTATGATCTTGTAACTGAAATTGCGAGGCTTATTGGCCTATATTGTGCTAAGCTCTCGGGGTTAGCCACTTTGGGGATTAGGGTGATTTGGGTGGAGTTTATGTCAGGGGGGAAAGTTCCTTGATCAAAGAACGAGGCCACTGTGTCAAACATGTCTTCCTGTATAACCTCCCAGCTGTTTTGGTAAAAAAGCCCATTTAGACCATCCGGACCGGGTGCCTTTGTAGGTCCCATTTGGAACACCGCTGTTCGCACTTCTTCCATAGATATTGGCTTTACAAGTTCTTCATTCATAGCGTTTGTAACGACTTGGGGGCATGTATCCAGTACCGGCTGAAAGTGTCTAGGACCCACCGAGGTTTGATACAGGACTTGACAAAAGCGATTAAGTAAAAGAAAACAATCGCATGGAGGTGTATTGGTAATTGGCTAATTAGTTAGATGCTTCTTTAGAAGCTGGATCATATACGAGTGATTCAAAGTTAATGAACTAACGGTAAATTTTGAGGACCTATCTTTTATTCTCCAATCTACACGATGCGCACATTACAACATGGCTAGGTAGCCCAACATCATGATCAGTCAAATTAAAATTTAATTAATCATTGAGAATTGCCTCAGTGATTACTCCTCACTTGAAAATGGAGAGGTCAAAAATTCGATTCCCTATATTCTCAGAGGTTGGGGTGAGGACATGTAAGTAAGAGAGTAAGGTTTCGTAACCTACGGATAGTGCATAGAACACACAATGACTTGTAAAATAAATATAGGATCGGACAAGATAAAAAAATAAAATTTAATCGAATATATTACTTTCACCATCCTATTATATTGAATAAATTGTGAAAACCAAAGACCTTACAATTGCCAAATTAATCAACTTTCACCACCCTACGACATTGTAAACAACACATAGTGACTTATAAAATAGATATAGGATTGGACCTAGATAAAAAAATAACATTTAATCAAATATATTACTTTCACCATCCTATTATATTGAATAAATTATGAAAACCAAAGACCTTACAATTGCCCAATTAATTAACTTTCACCACCTTATGGACAATGCATAGAATACACAAGGACTTGTAAAATAGATATAGGATTGGACCAGATAAAAAATAAAATTTTATCAAATTTATTACTTCCACCACCCTATTATATTGAATAAATTATGAAAACTAAAGACCTTACAATTGCCAAATTAATTAACTATTCTTAGTCAAAAAGGTCAATGTAGACAGTGTGGAGATATCAGACATCTCATTTCAAGTGGACTGACTGATAAAGATAGCGACCCTATAAAATAAATTTTAATTTTTTTGGTCATAAAAATAAAATAAAGTTTAATTGAAAATATTACTTTCACCACCCTATATATATTGAATAAATTATGAAAACCAAAGACCTTACAATTGCCAAATTAATCAACTATTCCTAGTCAAAAAGGTCCATCAGGAGGGCGTGGGGACGTCAGACGGCTCACTGCAAGTGGACTAACTGATAAAGATAGGGACCCTGTAATTTAACTAGGGACAATTAAAAGTCATTACCTGTGGAGGAATTTACAAAAATTAAATAAATAATCCAGACCTGAATGAACCACATTTTTTTCTGCAAGCTTCTCACTCTCCTTCGTCCTTTTATAATCTACTGGTCTTCCCCCGCAGCACCACCATTGACGAAGCAACGCCGCCACTGGCAACGATTGTCCGCCACTGCGCCACTCAGACAGCCACCACCACACCAAAGCCACTCTCGAACACCACCAAAAGCTTCGCTCAGGTAACATATCTCTCTCTTCAGGTCTGAGGCTCGTAACCTTAGATTCGAGGTTGTGACATCTGATTTAAGGCCGCCGCCACCACCTCAGATATGAGGTTGCAGCGGCGCGGATCTGAGTTCACGCTTCAGATTCGTGAGATAGAGGGAATCTAGTGGTCAGAGGGAGAGAGAGAAAAGGAGATGCTCAAGTGGGCCTGGTGGTAAGGCGCCACGAGTTAGGTGTTGGCCACAACGTTGATGGTAGGGACACGGTTGTTATGGTTTGCAGCGGCGTTGGTGGTGGAAGCCGAAGGAGGAGGCAGCAGAAAGAAATGGATAGAGTATAATTAAAAGGAAAAAATTTCTGACTCAGAAATATCAAAAAAATGATGTGCCAGCACTCATCAATTATTTGGTCCAGGCTCGGCCGTCCACATGAAAAAAAGAAAAAGATTATAATATAAATAGTTTATCAACTTTGACTCAACGTGTAATGTGATCCTTAAATTTTCGCATAATATACAATATGATTCATGATCTTTTAATTTGTTAAATATGATTTCTAAGCTTTTAGTATATATTCAAGTTAGTCCCTGAACTATTTGAGAATATTTCAATGTTATCAGAACATTGAACATTTTTATATAACCCAATATTAAAAATCTAGGGATTACATTGAATAAATTGAACATTCAAAAATGACATTAAATATTGGACTAAAGTCCAAAAGTACCAGAAATAAATAGACCAAATAGCAAAAAAAAAAAAAAAGGTTCAAATATAACATTTTAACATGTAGAAAAGGCTCATAGATCATCTTTTGATCGCACTCTTCTTAGTCACGCAGCCAATCTAAGTTAGCCTCTTCTTGAGACGCCATTATATTCAAGCTATTGAGATTATTCTTGAGAGGCTCCCACAAGACTTCTCTTTCTTTGTCACAGATCACCTTTCTCAGGCTCCTCAACCTCACGATTGATCGTGGCAGCACAGACAACCTCAGACATCCTCTCATGTTTATCCTCTTGAGATTAACTAGTTGACCAATTTGATTGGGCAAGGTGCTCAAGCTTAGGCAATCGGACATATTGAGAGATATCAATTTTTGGAGGGTTCCAATTGAGTCCGGTAACTGCGACAAGCTCGTACAAGAATTTAGCCTAAGCACTTCGAGGGAGGTCGATTGCCCAATCTGTCTAGGAAGTGCAGAGAAATTATGGCAGTTTGTGATGCTAAGCTTCTTGAGAGGTTCTATCTTGCAGATGCCATCCGGTAATGTCACAAGATTATTGCAATAGTCAATGTTGAGCTCCACTAAGTTTGGCATTGCATTGGAGATTTTGGCGTCGTTGGACGTCGAAGCTTGCCCTATGTCGCACATGAAAAAGGATATCTTTTGTAAACTGTGTAGATGTAGCTTTCCCATGCTTAGGAAAGAAACCGTGACACGTTCGAGCCTGATCCTCCTTAAACTAGACCCAACAACATGGAAATTGCGCAGCTCAGCCGGAAAGAAGCTGTAGTTGGTTACTATTAGGTCTTGAGCTTATTTGCTTTCTCAATAAATTCTGGCAAAGCATAAGTTTTGGTATGAATGTCGGTCTTGAAGTTCAAGACAAGAGCCTCAGCTTTAGGTAAATGAAGATTTGGCCAGGGTGTTGAGAATTTTCCATCTGCATTATGAACATAGAAGGTTAAAGGTAATTTAACTACCAACCAACTGAATTTTTCCCTAAAGATCATTGAGAGAGAGACAGAGACACAGTTCCAACCTGTGGAGATGGAGACTAGACGAGCACCAAGAGTCGGTTGCTTTTGCTCTTTCCACCAATCGAGAAAATTATTTCTGGTCAAGTCCAGAATGAGTCTCTCTCTCTCCTCTTCTTGCCCCTGGTTGCACTCCCTGATAGCCAGATCTCTGAGCAGATCGTGCTGCGTAGCATGATGGCTGCTGTAACATTTGTCCTCGTCCTCGCTTGAATCTCTCCTGTATTTATGCAATCACTCGGATATAAGCATTTGCATTAAAGTTTCTTGTGCTAAAATATAATGCAAGGCATTCAATGATAATGATTTACTGGTAAAGAAAGACATCTGATCCGTCCTACATTTAAGAAATCAAGTCAGGAGATATAAATCCATTTGACCTTCAAAATGCGGAACACACTATAGCTGGAGGTCAAGTGCAGTAATTGTGGTGTGGATTCAAAACATCTAGTTTGCCTATTTTTGGGGAAACAGGAAAGTTTGTTGCGCATAAATTACCCTCTCAATCTTGATGCGAAGATCTAACCATGCCTTCGTTCATTTCACACGCATTCTAACTGTCACGTGTAAGGAAAAACTACTCATACGCTGACCATAATTTGAAGAGGCACTACAAGAGCAGTAGAAAGCTAGAAAAGTTAAAATAAGAGAACAAAACAAACTCCAGATCCATACCTGGTGATTACAAGATCAGCTAGGTTCCTGTAAATGAGTTCATGAAGGTCATTAATGGCGCGCATGCCATCGAAATCTTGCCTGTACAACTCCACCCACATATCAATAAGGGCAGTGGCGGGGATCTTGCGATCCTCTGGAAATGAGCCAAGGTCCATGAAACGCTCCTTGATCGAAAGATCACCATCCAAGTCATCCAAGCTCTTTCTGAGGCAATCTAGAATGTCACTGTCTAAACCCAAACGGGAAAAATTAAGAAGCTTTGTTTCCCAGGATGAACGATCCTTTCCTCGGAGAGACTTGGCAACGACTGTAAGAGCCAATGGCAATCCCTTGCAGCAATTCACTATCTGCCACAGGGAAAAGGAAAACAGATTATGGGAACTTTGATAGGAATCGTGATTTATACAAACCATGGCCTCTATTTGATGAAAGAGAGATCAAAGTAAAATTGGCATTGGTTAGGTGCTATTGATGGAACATGTTAAGCCTATCTTAAGCAGGTTGATTTTATTGAACATTTTCTTTAAAGAAAATAATAAACTCAGTTTTGATGACCGTAAGAAATCCTACAATGGATGCACTCAAGCGAGAGCATACCTTATCCCAGATCTCATCATCTGGTACAACCAAGCTTCTACCATCGACAGTAACAGATTGACGAAAAAGTTCCAGGGCTTCACCATGAGGCAGAGGGTTCAGGTGATGCACAAGACCAACATCAGGAAATTCATATCTTGATGTCACCACGATCTTGTAATGTTTGATCTTCTTGAAGATAAATTTCTCTATTATGGATTGTGAGTCGGTCCAGACATCGTCCAGCACAAGCAACACCGGATTTTGGCCTATTTCGATGAGCAGTTGCTGCAAGTAATGAACTGCATGATCTTCTGTTACAATCTCAGGTACCACGAAACCATTATGTTGAATCATTTTCCGGACGATGTCCGTCAGGCTGGGCTTCTTCGAGACAGGGACGAACATGATGTTGTCCTTGAATTTGCCTATATGCATGCAAACCACAGTAAGTCTTGACTCCTATCTCTTGCAAAGAGTACGAAAATTTTCTGCAACACTACTAGTTTATTTTAAATTTGGTAGGATAAGAAACACAGCTAAGTCGATATCGTTATCCTATAGCAGAAATAATGAGCACAAATCCTATGGTGTGTGAAGAGTAGGGTTTGACTGATTAAGAGAGGCACTCAGCACAATCAAACAGAGGCGAGTTATTGCATATCTAAAAGCTTGGGAAAGATTTATCAGATTGGACATGATATCAAACTAAAAATAAACCAGTAGAAGAAGAGTTTTTTACTCGATGAAACATCCATCTGCATAAAACCCAAGCAAGTCTGCGTGCAAATATTTACATCTATGAGGAACGGTATTGCTTGACAGAGAGAACTGGTGATGGGATTCAATCATTTCCAATATGTGCACGAGTATAACATTATTTAGGCACCAGCTCCTATATGAATGGCTAACCAAAGGCTTTGAGGTGACCGATTGGCAAGGATCAATCAATGAATTCCCTACTTTAGTTAGTTCTGGATTAATCAAAACACTAATCACACGTACCTTCAATATCCATGTCATGACATAATTTCTTAAGCAGAGTCGTCTTTCCGCACCCGCCTGGGGCGGTCACAACAATCACAGACACTCCCTCCTCCAGCAACTGCTCCCTGAGCTTCCTCAAGGAGGCCTCCACCACTGACCCAACAATGAAATCGGGTGCGTCAGGGACCGCGAGGTTGCCTGAAGCCCCGAATCCGCTCTGCAGGGCCCCACCATTCGCTTGGATTAACTCCTTGACTTCCTGGACTCCTCTCCTCAGCACCTTCACCTCGCACAATGTCTCGCTGTTGTTTCTCGCATCCAGAAGTTCGACGTAAAGCTTGAACTCCCCCAGTAATTCTGCATTGAACGCAGCCAGCTTGTTGGAGTGCGTATACCTCTTCCACACGTTGAGTAGGTGGATTCTTGAGCACTTCTCGACCAGTCCTTTGCCTTTATCCAATAGCTCCTTGATGGGACGCATCTCTGTTGGACTACGGTCCAGTCGTTTGTTGAACTTGTCCCAATCGTTGATGATTGGAACTATTTTGCCCAAGGTATTTTCGATCTTCTTGAGCTGGGGACCAAAGGCTCTAACAGTTCGCACTACGTGCTTAACGGCTGAGAACAGCTCGTTGAATGCTGCTCCCACAGCAGCTCCTGCAAAATCAATCTTCATTTCTTGTTCTTTCTTTCTTCACAGACCAAACAAGCCAAGAAATCCAAAACTTTCGATGGGTCACCCTAGGATGCTAGAACTGAAACCCTCGTCCCGCGGTTTGCAGAGGATGTTTCTCTGTTTTTTTTTTTTTCCTTCTGGGTTTTTTGAAGAGGCAAGAAGGAAGAGGAGCTTCTTGGTCTTCGAAGCAACAACGGAGAATGAGATGAACGTACGGGTGAGAGAGCCTCTTTTCATAAAAGCGGTAGCGAAAGTTCGTTCCCCGGGCGAACATGTCAGTCATTGTACAGGAAGTTTCTTAGGAGGAGCGACCGCTGGTGGCCTCGCTCTGTTACACGTCCAGTTAAGCGCGTCACAGCAACATGTTATTTTTTTTTTTTTTTCATATCATGAATTGATTATTTTATTGCCGTGAGCTATAATCCAATTCAATCATGATTTAGATAGATTTATGGTAAACCTAGTTTATCCCACTAAAAATTGAAAACATTTTAACCAACCATATGAGCTTTTAAATTAAAAGTGAGTATTTGATGGGGATGGTAAAATACAAATTCTCCTATTGGATGCTTGGTAATGCATTTTCGAATATATTGGATGAGGTCAGATACCACAAATATAATTTACAATGTAAAATCTGAGGAATAAAGAGCAAGATGATTTTTGGATTGGGTAGGATATGGAAATTACAATAAATTTAAAACATTTTACCCTTAATAATAGCTTTTAATATTTTGAAACTATTGAAATATCCAACATATAAAGCAACGCAAATTATGAGTCTTTACCTTTGCAAATATTGATGCAACTCCTAGTTTTGGTTGCACAATTTACTAATTCCGACCAGCAAAATAACGAACAACGTTTGCATACTTCTTGGTCGAGAGTCTGGTTTTGTTTGGCCAAGGAACAAGGGCTGATTCAACCGTGAATCCTGGCTATGTTCGTACTCAAGGTCCTAGGGAATGTTTCCCTCACAAATTGCTCAGAGTTCACTCACGTTTTTCTCCCAAACTCCCTCGTTTTCTTGCTCTCTATTCTCTGTTTATTTTTTCTCGTGCACTGCCTATTGCATTTGTGTTTGTTTCGAGTATGCTACTAATTCCTATGTGCATGTGCACAGATTTACCCTGAAATAATTTTGGTTTCACAAAATATCTCAAACTGATATCCTAACCAAATTCTGTGTTTCGTGAGCATTTTGTCCACCATCCAGTTATAATGCATAAATGTATACACACATTAAAATGGATCTAACTTTGAAAATAACTGATCTGACGTGAAAAATCCACATGTATTTACAAGTATGCATTTTGATGGATGATAGATTTAGATAGGGGTACCAATTTGAGATTTTTTGCGAGACGAGTGCCATAGGGCATCGGTTAGGGACAACAATTCCTTGGTTTAGGATTTTTTATAAGATGAAAATTAGTTTAGAGTAAATGTGTTATGGAATATTAGTTTGATATTTTTAATAATATAGCACTTTCTTTTTCCATGTGTGGTCGATCGATCATTTTCCTTTTTTTTTTTTTGGTTCGGATCATTTCCATTTGCATTGGCCGACTCAAATTAACTTCAGAGATGAGCAGTAACTGAAAATTACTTCCTTATCTTCATTCCCCTTTCTTACTAGACTTCAATGCTATTATCTAGGGCTGGGCCAGGCTAGTCCTCTTGGCCGCTTTCGTTCTTTGGTATTGTCTCTTAACGGAGAACTTTACATGACATTTACATGGAAGCTTCGGCTACATCAAAGGGGATGTGGCCGTGTTCATCAAGGGAGGCTGTGTAAAATTTGCCTTTAGTGGGACAAAAAAAAAAAGAAGGTTGAAAAGTGAATAAAAGAAAGCAAGAAAAGAAAGTGAACCTCAGTTATTAAAAGGAAAGGGCGCGCTCAGGACAGGGAGATCGCCGATAAAGAAAGAAAGAAAAGGATAGAGAGAAAAAGAATAAAGGAGGAGGACGGAAGAAAAGGTTTTCGCCATGAAGGTCTTGTCAAGCCAATTCGACTTCATGTTGCTATGCTTGATAAGTGATCGCGTCTTTCATTCTTTCAATCGGATTAGTTTTTGGATTTAAGGCTTATATTCGAAATTTTGGAAAATTTGAGTCCCATAGTCTTTTTTTTTTATGATGGATTATGGTGTCGTTTGAGCCATAGGGTTTATCAAGAGTCATTTTTGAGCAATAGTTTGGTAAGAATGAGAATTTTAGGGTTTCACGGGCTAGTTTTGTGTTACGTTTATACTTGAATAATGAGCAATTTGTTAGCACATAGAAGTTATTTTGCTAGCCTTTAGATGTAGTTTAGTCATTTCATAGTTAAGGTAGATTTTTATTCGGTTTTAATGTTGATCCTCGTCTAATTGTTAGGATTACAAAATCATTGGCTTGTTTAGCTATTTGTTGTTTGATTTGGATATTCCCAAGTGAATGGTGCTATCTTTACTTTGAATTTATAAATTAATATTTTGAAAATGAAAAGTACATGCATATTTGATACATAAATTCGGATCGGGCATTTACTACTTTTTTTTATTTGAGAATGGTTTGAGAAATGTGTTATGGAAGGTGGTGTGAAAGTTTATATGTGTATCACATTGCAAACTAATTTATGAAATGAGTTCTTAAATGATTTGGGAAACGTTTAATGAAAGACATTTTGAAATGTTACTGGTTTATGAAATGAATTCCAAAATGATGTGAGAAATGTATTGTGAAATATATATATTCTATTTGATAAATGGAATTGAAAAAAATTATAATTTTGGGTTTATGAAACATTTTTATAAAAGAATTATGCTGATTTTTAGTATGGCTTATGAAAAGTGATTTGATTCGGTATGTGAAATTGATTTATGATATAGATTCAAAATTGGTTTTGTGGAAAGAATTGATTTTGAAATGTTATGTTTTGGTTTGTGAAACCAATTATGATATAGACTAGTAAAGGACTAAGTGCTACACAATAGCGAAAGTTCATGGGAATCACCTTTAGAGCTTTGTACCATGGACATGTGTTACTTAAGGGTTAAGTATTACATAATGATGTGAGTCTTATAGGAGCCACCTCTTGAGACTTGTACTACTTGAGGGCTAAGTGCTACACAATGATATGAGTCTTGTGAGAGCCACTTCTAGGACCTTCAGATGTGATGGTATATGAGATTGATTAATAAAATGGACCATTGATGTATGATTTGATGTTGTTGCTTGAAAATGAGTAATTCTAATATGTAGAAAGTTGTGTTGATAAGATATAACTCATTTTGGCATTTTACGTATACTATATACTAGATTTGTGATTATGAGTTACTGACATTATTTGATAAATATGCATAATGGGTACTCGATTCGTTTAGAAGATATACGCACTACTCGCTGAGGTGTAGTTGCTTATTCCATACATCTTTTGTGTTTTTCAAGTCCTCCGTTAGTGGCCGTTAGAGTGAAAGTGTTATTGCAAAGATTTTGATTTTGGTGGTTTGAGGTTGCATCCTTTGGATGAAAGGATGGCCTTGTCATTATCCCTATCCCAATAGGCTTTGAGGTGTGACAAGTCGGGGCTTGTGCAGACTTGATCATGGAAGCTTAGCTGGTAAGTAAAAACTTTAAGGGCTAAATTAGATTAATCTACTTAGTACTCTTGACTTGGTTGACTAATATTTGTTAATTTAGTTTGAATTTGATGGTAAGTAAAAACTATAGGGCCTAAGCTAGATTGATCTATTTAGTATTTTTGACTTGGTTGGTTGTTGGCTATTAATTTGTGTTTGACTCTTGTTGTCAAGAGTAGATAAGCTACAATAATGGTATGTGAAATATTTGTCTACGCTTGAATTAGATCGTTAAGCTTGCTACATGCCTAGGATGTGTTTGATGGATTTCTTATGAGATATTTGATTGTTTCTCTAGTGCGATTGCAGTCTTTTGGTGATAAGAATGTGTAAATAATGGCTATTAAACCTAAAAGTGATATCTTTGTAATTCGACCGAGTTATCGATTTATTAGCTAAATGTGCTGCCAATTCTATGAGTATGTTATCATTGCTTGCATGAGTTATGAAGGGAGGTAAGCATGTTATTAATTACATGAAATAGGACAAAACCACGAGGATTTGAAATGGGACGGGCTAAAGCAAATAAAACCTCGAGAGATGCCAAAGCGGGACCCCCTTTAGAAGGGGTGTGATTTGGGACGAACTAGATGGAAGCTAGTGGGCCTATAATGACCAAGTCCAATGAGGATAGGGAGTGATCGTCAAGGCAAAATGGCCCAAACAAGGAGAGACTCTTGGCAGACTTCTAGGATAGTGAAGGAGGCAAGAATAAATCAAATTACATATCGAAATAGGGGAGAGCATGTTGGGTATAGTCTCAAATCTTGAGGTTAAATGGATCATGGCTAATGATAAGTATGGACTCACCCGTGTGTGCTTGTGAGCTTCATGATAAGGATGAACTTACCTGTTTATATTCTTATGCATAGTGGTGAACTATTAGGTGACATTGGTGCATTATGAATATATCATCTGCTTGCTTTTGAGTTAATGAACTTGCAACATTATTAATGGTTTCCACTAACATATCATGATAACAAAGAGAAAATATTTGCTTATGCATTTATCATGCATGGTTATTTTTTATTTGCTTTGAATTCACATTTGTTTGTTGGTGCTAGATTGAGTGGCAAGCTGATATCCTATCTTAAACTTAGATATTTCATTTACTAGGGTTCCGCTCACCATTTATTTTTCAGATTTGTAGGGTGACTCCATTGGACATGGCAATGGAGGGGACAAGTTGATGTCGAATACCATTAATCCTTGAGTTAGATGGTGGTTTGTTTAGTATGGGTGTAGTGGTGTTAGGTGACCCTAACCTTTTCCAAGACTATATCTATTGTTGTGATAATAATTACCAATGTTTGTATAAAGTCAAAGACATGTATATAACTAAACTAATGTGATTTTCTTGTAAGGGATGTTGTGAAAATTTTTGTACTTCCACATGCATAATTATAATTATGAGTATATATGGAAAAAATACGTGCTATGTGTGATGTTTTGGAGTGTCGCAGCTTGTTTTGGTATTAGAGTAGATTAACCATGGAATGATAAGATGCGCTTAGTGGTTGGAGTTGTGGAGTAGATCACGCAAGTCTAAAATACTAAATGCCTATGTTTGCCCTTGATTGGTTGTGTGGGACCAAAAAATTTTGTCACTTAGTAGTTAACTACTAAGTTAAGTAATACGTGTAGGTTTTGTAAAAAAAAGATAAGTTTTGGCGACAATTGAGTAGGATCCTCAGATGGAAGGAAAAGCAGGCACTACAACAAGATGCGTCTAGTTGGGGGAATGGGGAATGCCATTTATAAGGTAAGTGGAGTTATCTGGCGATCTAGTAATTAAGAGCATAAATTGAAACAAAAATAGGTAGAGCGTATATATGGACTTTATGAGCAACTTGGTGATATGAGGATTAGAGAAGTTAAGTTATGATTTATGAAGTGTAAGTGATGATTTTGAGAATTAGTTATGATCGGTTGAGATAGGTTATGATTTTCTGTTAGAAAAAGAGAATAAATAAGTTAATGATTTATAAAATGTAGGATGATTCCCTGAACATGGTAATGGAGGGGGACAAGTTGAGGTTGGAGGCCCTTAATTCTTGAGTTGGATGGTAGTTTATAGTATGGGTGTAGTAGTGTTAGGTGACCCTAACCTTTCCAAGAACTATGCATTTTGTTGTAATATTAACTACTACTTTTTGTATAAAGTTGAAGACATGTATATAACTAAACTTATGCAATTTTCTTGTAAGGGATATTGTTAAAATTTTATTGTGCTTTCTCATTTCTAATTATAATTGTGACTATAAATGAAAAAGAACACATGCCACGCATAATGTTCTCGAGCATCACATCTCTCACATTATAGAGTTTGGGCATAATCGAAAGTTGGTGTCAAAGAATGAACCAAAGAAAATAGCAAGCTATTAATTTCCAATTAAACATAAATAAAAAGTACTTTTTCACATTTACTTTTATGTTTAAATTGGAAATGTTATTCTCTATTTGTCAAAACCTATATGTTGTGAAATTTTTTTGTGGTATGTGTTTAAAATGTGAAAGTGGGTGCATCGCTAAGTTTAGTGTTTCTTTATTTTAATGGAATATTTCCCCAAACAATTATATGTAAATCTAAGTGTCGGTATTTATAAATTGTGAAACTTATAGATCTTCAAGATTTAAAAGGAGGGGGGAAGAGAATAGAAGTACGGTAGTTTTCGTACACACTCATTTCGGTGTGAAAACTTTTTGAGCAATCACTAAGTGCCAATTCGGTAAAAAAACTATTATTTAAGTGCATTTGGCGATTTGTTTCAAGTGGGTCTTTTTTTTGTGACGTGGATAGACGACAAGTTGACTTGGCAAATTATTTAATTAGCTTACCAATTTGTTTTTTCTTCTCTTTCTTCTTGTTCTTCATCTTCATCTTCTTTACTTAAACGAAAAAAAAGAATAAACATTATAGCTCGTTCTCTCCTCGATCCACTTAATTTTTCCTTCATCTTAAGTGGAGCTTCAATTGCTAGCAGTAGTGATACCACTGCAACCGAGAAAAGATGCCTCGCATGCCATGAACACAGATTTTCTGGCATTTTCCCTCTATCTCTCCATCCGAGAAAATGAGGGCAATTCCAAGCCTTGAGAAAACTCAACGAACATTGCCTTCTCTTTGCAGTTGGTGTTGTGGTTTCAAAGGAAAGAAGAAAATTTGATTTGCTGTTGGTGTTCCTTTTTGATCTAAAACAATGGCTTGGATTTGATAAAAATAGCCAAATTCTCTCTCTCCTTGAAGAAAATCTACCTTTAAGAAAATGTTCTTTTCCCTGAAGCGAAGGTTAGGATTTTTGGGATGAGGTAACGAACATCGCCTTCTCAAATTCTTTCGTTTGTAGTTGCTTTCCTCTTTGCTCCAGTTTCTCATTTTAAGGTTACAGTTTGAAGAATATTTATGATTTAGCCCCAATTTCTTAATTTGGGGCAAACAAATGTGTTAAACATCATTTAACACCAATAATGCTGACTCACTTTGCTGGTGAGTTATGTCATAGATTACTATTAAAAAATTACCACCTTGAATTTTCTAATCACACAAATCAACAATGATATAAAATTATTGTTTTTCTTTTTACAAAAGCACCATTCAAATGATCTCTTAAAAAAACTAAGACATTGAAATGAGCGCTATACAAAATTAGGGAACCTTACAATGTCCTTTTACCCAAAAACATAAATCAACTTGTGTTTGTTGCAAGGTTTGCAAAAAAAGAAAGGCAAAAAGTTGAAAGTAAAAATCACTATAAAATTTTTTAAATTAGGTTCAAAAAGAATAAAATATATTGTATTAAAGAGCAAAAGAGGAAAAATGAGAACGAAAAAAGAAGCAATATTTTATACATGTTCAATTTGTTTTCATGGCCACACCTAATTGTGAAAGTCCATCTCCCCATGTCCCCAGGAAATCTTTCACAATCAGAAGTAACCACGCCCAATGACCCTTGAATTTATTTATTTTTCAATGCTATCTCTATATTTTTTTATTCATACTAATGTTGAATTGAAAGTTGGTTCAATTTATATTTTCCCCTAAAAATTCGACGCGTCAGCCACCGTGAACTTTATGCCATTTTTTCGCTCGAAACCTTTGGATATAGTGCTTTCCACGTAGCATCCTTTCTCCTCTCCCTCTCGCGAAAAAAAACGCAGCACCACCGTTGCTGAAGCCCCTACTGCCAAAACCACCATTACCGGCAACGGTTGTCCGTGGCTGCGCCACTCGGACAGCCACCACCACGCCAAAGCTGTGCACGAACGCCACCAGAAGCTTCACTCAGATGATATTGCAGGAACACCTCTCTCTCATCAGATCTGAAGCGCGTTAACTCATATTTGCGGCTGCGAATTCCGATTTAAGGCTGCCATGACCTCAAACATTAGGTTTAAGCGGCTCAGATCTGAGTTTGCAACTCAGATTTAAAGAGATAGAGAGAATCTTGTGGTCAGAGAGAGACAGAGAGAGAGAGAGCAATGCTGAAGTGGTTGTGGTGGTAAGGCGCCGTGAGTTAGGTGCCGGCGATGACGGCGATGGTAGGGACGTGGTGTTTATGCTTTGCAACGGCGTTGTTGGTAGTAGGAGTAAGAAATAAGTGGTTTCTCTCTTGAAAATATTAAAGAAAACATGACTACTCGGTCCAAATCAATATTAACAAGTTCAAAAACGACCTTCGATACTTGATAAAAAGTCCTCACCGTCGACGTCATTACCCCATCTTGATCACTCAAGCCAATCTAAGCTGGGTTCTTCTTTGAACAGAGTAATGTCCAAGGTACGGAGAGTGTCCTGGAGAGGCCCCCACATGACGGCTATTTCTTTCTCACAGATCACCTTCTTTAGCTTCCTCAACATCACAATGGATTTCGGCAACCTTGCCAACTTTAGACATTCTCTCATGTTTATCCTCTCGAGATTAGCCATTTGACCGATTTGATTAGGCAAAGTGGTCAGATTCAGACAGTCAGATATATCGAGAAGTCTTATGTTTTGGAGGCTTCTAATCGAGTCTGGTAACCACGACAAAGTTGTGCAAGAATTAAGCTTGACCACTTCGAGGGACGCCAGTTGCCCAATTTGTTCGAGGAGAGTGGAGAAATTATGGCAGTTGGTGATGCTAAGCTTCCTCAAAGACTTTATCTCACATATGCCATCCGGTAATGTCACAAGATCATCACAATAGTCAATGTCGAGCTCCAATAAATTTGGCATTGCATTGGAGATTTTAGCATTGTTCGACGTTGAAGTCTGACTGATATAGCACATGAAAAAGGATATCTTTTTCAGACTATACAAGCTTAGGTTTCCCATGCTTAGGAAAGGAACCATGACGCGTTGGAACCTAATCCTCCTTAAATTGGATCCAACGACACGGAAATTGTGCAGCTCAGCTGGAAAGAAGCTATGGTTTGTTACTATCAGGGCCTTGAGTTTATCTGCCTTCTCAATGAATTCAGGCAAAGCATAAGTGTTAGATTGCATGTCGTTCTGGAAGTTCAAGACAAGAGCCTCAGCTTCAGGCAATTCAAGATTAGGCCAAGGTGTTGAGAATGTTTTATCTGCATTACGATTGTAGAAGGTTAGAAGGTAACTGACTACCAACCAGTTGGATTTTTCCCTAGAGGTCTTTGAGTGTGTGTGTCTGTGAGAGAGAGAGTGTGTTACTAACCAGTGGAGATGGACACCAGACGAGCGTTGAGAGGTTGTTGCCTTTGCTTGATCCACCAGTCGGGAAAATTATTTCCAATCAACTCCAGAATGAGTCTCTCTCTCTTCTCTATTTCCCCCTCATCGCACTCCATGATAGCCAGCTCTCTGAGCATATCGTGCTGCATGGCATGGTGGCCACTGTAAGATTCATTGTCGTCACTTGAATTTCTCCTGTATGTATGCAATCAAACACTTGGACATTAGCATTTGTGTGCAGTGCTAGGTATTTGATGATATCAAGTAAAAGAGGACATCCGATCTTTACCACCTTTGAGAAATCCAGTCAGGAGTTAGAGATGTTTTTACAGGCCTTCGTATAAATTATTCCACCCTTACAATGCGGAACACACTATAGCTGCGCATCAGGTGGTGTGGATTTGAAAAATCTATAATGCCAATTTTGGGGAAACAATATAGTTTGGGGAAAACTAAACTAACCGGAGTTAGTTATGGGTCATCAGATGGCATAAATTACTCTCACAATCTTGGTGCAAATATCTCATTATGCCTTTATCCATTTCACACATGCATTCTAACTGTCACGTATCAGAAAAAACTAATAAGATGCTAACTAATATCTGATGAGGTGCTCCTAGAGCAGTAGAAAACTAGAAATGTTGGAATGAGAGAACATAACGAACTTCAGAATCACACCTGGTGATATCAGCTAGGTTCCTGTAAACAAGTTCAAGGAGGTCAGCAATAGCACGCACGCCTTTGAAATCTAGCTTGTACATTTCCACCCACATATCGATAAGGGCTGTGGCGGGGATCTTGCTATCCTCCGGAAATGACGCGAGGTCCATGAAACGTTCCTTGATTGAAGGGTTGCCATCCAAGCCATCCAAGCTCTTTCTGATGCAATCTAGAATTTCACTGTCCGAATCCAAAGGGAATGACCTTCAGACCAATCAAGAAGCTTTCTTTCCCAGAATGGACGATCCATTCCTTGGAGAGACTTGGCAACGACTGTAAGAGCCAATGGCAATCCCTTGCAGTGCTTCACTATCTGCCACATGGAAAATAAAATTGGATACAATTAATGAAAATTGTTAGGAAACGTCAATGGTACAAGTCAAGGCCTCTCTTTGATAAAAGAGATTAGAAAAAGGGATGCTCGCAAGAAAGAGTATACCTGATTCAAGGTCTCATCATCTGGTGCATCCATGCTTCTGTCATCAACAGCAATAGATTGACGAAATAATTTTATGGCTTCATCATGAGTCAGTGGTTTCAGGTGATGCACAGGACGAAAACAAGGAAACCCATATCTTGATGTCACCACAATCTTGTAGTCTTTTATATCGTTGCAGACAAACTTCTTAAGGATAGATTCCCATTCGGCCCAGACATCGTCCAGCACAAGCAACACAGGATCTTGTCCTATTTTGTGGAGCAGTTGCTCCAAGCAACTAAATGCACCGTCTTCTGTTTTAATCTAGGGCACCTCTAAATGGTTGTGTTGATACATTTTCTGGACAATGTCTGTCAGATTGGGCTTCTTCGAGACAGTGACGAACATGATGATGTTGAACTTGCCTATATGGAAACCACAGTAAGTCTAACTCTTACTGCTTGCTAAGAGCATGAAAATTTGCCACAACAGTTCTAGTTTATTGAATTCGGTAGGATAAGAATCAGAGCTAAGCATATACTGTATAGCAAAAATAATAAATCTGAAGCCTGTGGCTGTGAAGAGGAGGGTTCAGCTGATTAAGAAAGGCACTCAGCGCAATCAGAGGTAATTAACTGCAAATATAAAAGCCGAGGCAATATCTATTGGATTGGACTTGATATGGGGAAAAGATTCTTTTACTTGATGAAGCATCCATGTGCATAATACCCAAGCAATTGTTTGTGCAAAAGTTCACATCTACAAGAAACTGTATTGCATGACAGATGGAACAGGGAATGGGTTTCAAACAGTCAAATATGTCCAAAAGTGGAACGCCGTTCGGGTAACAGAAACGCACAGAAACGGCTAACCAGAAGACTATTAGAGGTGACCAATGGGCAATAACAAACCAATAAGTTCATTCCCACATTAATTAGATCTGGATCAATCAAAACACTGATCAACACTTACCTTTAATTTCCCCGTCATGACACAACTTCTTAAGTAGAGTGGTCTTCCCGCACCCGCCTGGAGCGGTCACAACAATCACAGACGCTCCCTCCTCGAGCAACTGCAATTTGATCTCCCTCATGGACTTCTCCACCTCTGACCCGACCATGAAAGCAGGCGCTGCAGGGACCGCAAGGTTGCCCAAAGCCCCTAGCCCGCTCTGGATGGCCCCACGGTTTGCTTGACTGGAGCAGAGGGACCTGATCTCTTCCATATTCATCAACATCTCCGCATCGTTCCTTGCAGCTAGCAGCGACATGTATATCTGAAATTTCTCCTGGACAGCTTTGTTGTACTCGGTCAGGTCGCTCGAGAGCGTATACTTCTTGTACAGGTTGAACGAATGGATACTCAAGCACTTCTGGACTAGTCCTTTGCCTTTATCTAATAGTTCCTTGATCGGATCCATCTCTTTCAGACGGTCCAGCTGTTCGTAGAGATGGTAGATTTTTTTATGATCGGGTCCATCTCGCTCAAGGTGGATTCGATCTTCTTGAGTTGGGGACGAAACGCGGCGACGGTGCTCGCTAAGTCCTTAACAAGCGAGTACAGCTCGCCGAATGCTGCTTCCACAGTAGATTCTGCGAAATCAACGGCCATTTCTGGTTCTTTCTTTCTTCGCAGACCAAACAATCCAAGAAAATCCAAAACTTCAAGGATGCTTTGAAGAACTGAAACCCACGTCCGAAGATTTGTAGAGGATGCTTTTCGCTGCTTTTTATTCTGGGTTTTCTGCAGAGGCGAGAAGGAAGAGGAGTGTTTTGGTCTTTGAAGCAACAATGGAGAATGAGACGAACGGAAAGGTGAGAGAGACTATTTTTTAATAGCGGTAGCTGCGGTAGTGAAAGTTTATTCGCCGGCCGAACATGTAAATCATCACACGGTAAGTTTCTTAGCAGGAGCGACCAGTGGAGGCCTCGCTCTGGTGACCCTTTATTTTATGGCTCAGGGGTGGAAGAAGACCTGTCTTAGTCGTTGACCATGTCCATCTCGCAAGTTGCACCGCGAGGTTTCAGAACAAACCACTCATGCCGGTTAGCACAAGACGCTTAATTAAGGAGGTAACAGCCAAGGTTATTCTTCTTCGTATCATGAACGGATTATTTTATTTCGTACACTATAATCCCATTCAATCATGATTTTGATAGGTTCTATAGTAAACTTAGTAGATGCCACTAAAATTTGAAAACATTTTAACTAACCATATGAGCTTTTAAATTTAAAAGTGAGTATTTGATGTCAATGGTAATATACGGATTCTTCGACTAGTCGTTTGGTGATGTATTTCGAAGATATTGGATTAGGTAAGATATTATGAATATAATTAGTAATGTAAAATCTGAGGTATAAAGAGCAAGATAATTTTTGGATTGGGTAGGCAATGGAAATTACAATAAATTTAAAACATTTTATTACTTAAAGAATGAGAGAGGAGAAAATAGTGAGTGCAGCTATGGTACTACCTCGGCAATGCACTAGTCCATTCAATGGATGACACATGTCATTGTGGGCCTGTTCGGTCATAAAAGTGGAATCTCTCTATCTCTCTCTACTCACACATTCGTTTCTCTTCTTCACCAATTCTTTCCTCTTCTTTTCTTGTTTCTTTCCCTTTCACCTATGGCAGACAATTACATCTGTCAAAATGAGTGCATAACCCATTTATGACTCATTTAAATATTAAATGGCTCATAAATGGTCATGCTTTCTTTTAGTCTTTTTAATTTTAAACCCATCTAAAAGAAAGCCTGACCTATTTATGACCCATTTAATATTTAAATAGGTCATAAATGGATTCTGTACGCATTTTGATAGTTGTACCTATAATGGGTTTAAAATTAAAAAGACTAAAATACATGGGTTGTTAATGGGTCAAAGTTTAAACCTACTTAGAATCCAACTACTGCTCAGTCCTCAGAGATGACTCATCTCCTCTCCGCTCTCAAATCAAAACAAAGAAACATTCATCATTGCACGACAGTGCGTCGTCTCGCTCCCATCGCTCATACAGCAGCTCCTCCTCTCGCTCGCACGGCAGTGCTATCGCACGTGGTCGCCACCATCGTCATATGGTGGCTTGATTGGCCATCAAAACCCAAATGAGTCGTTCTCTCATATGTGTGCGTGATTTTTAAAAAATAAAAATATTTTAAAATATTTTTAAAATATTATTAATAATTCGATTTTCTTAAAAAATAAACAATATTAAAGGAATATAATCTTTTTGAAGATTATAAGAATAAGTTTTCCTAAGTTTAGTTAGATAGGGAAGTGTTTTAACAATATGGGTCGGGTCGGGTCGGGTATGGGTTGAGTATGGGTTGGGTATGGGTTGGGTATGGGTTGGATTGGGTATGGGTCAAAAATTTTATACCATGTTTAAATGGATCATAAACGGGTTAATGGGTCAATTTGGGTCGGACCATTTATAACCCGACCCGACCCACCCATTTAACAAGTCTACCGATAATTGGCCACAAGTTAGGGCCGACGAGAGTCGCTCTCGCAAGATCTGGCAAGGGTTTGGGAAATGACGACATTTGCAAAGGTGTTGCGGCCGTCATTAGCCACAAGCTAGAGTTTGGGAGACGATGACATCAGAGCCATAGTGGACCTCAAGGATGCAAGGGCTAAGGGACGGCTCGGGTTGCAGACGACAGGGGGCTTGGGCTTGTTCTTGGACTGCCCTCGACTACAGGGGCCGCGAATGACCTGTGATGAGCATTGGCATCAATCGTGAGCTAGTCATCCATGGCTATATGGGAAAGATGGATACCCAAGGATCAATAGCATGCCCAAACAACACCAACATGACCATGGATGAGCATCGACATGCTTGTGAGCAGCTTATCCATGGCTGCCCGCTGCGATCCATGACACAAGCGTTGTCCATGGTCTCAGAAGGCAAAAAGAAAAGGAAGAAAATACTGAAAGAAAAGAGAGCAACGAAGGAGAGAGAGACTTGTAGGTTTCTGAAAGGTGGGCTCACGAGCAACACATGTTGCTCGCGAAATCGACTAATGCATTGCTAAGGTGGCCACCACAGTTGCACCCAATATTTTCTCAAGAGAAGGCCCCAACAAACCACCACGTCATAAACACTTCTCCCCATCTGTATGTACGAATGTACATTTATATGAGTAGATGTCTTGCTTTGTCGTCTAACTCAGGAGATCAAGTGTGCCATTAGTTTTTGGCATTGCACCACTTTAGCGGTGGGCTCATTAAGACCCTTCCCTAGGACCAGGGGAGGTGAAGAAAGGGTGAGTGTTTTACAAGTTTGAAGATAAAGGAGTCAAAATCAATCAATTTTATTAATTTGTGCCAATCGAACCCTTGATGTAACTAGTATTAACACCTAGAGGGGGGGTGAATAGGTGTAGAAGAACTTTATGCGCAAGCAATATCAATCTTTTGCAATCTACAAACAGAAATTAAATAGAGAGAGTAGAGAAGATTGCAAATACAGTTATAGTGGTTCGGCTTTAGACAAGCCTACGTCCACTCTCCAAATGATCAACCAATAGGTTGGATTTCACTATGTGATCAAAGGTGATTATACACTATTGAGTGTTAGCACTTGGTGATGATATGTCTCACAAAGTCACTCTTCTAGGTAATATACTAGGATCACTCAATTTCGCACTTTTTCAGACAACTAATGAAGAACAGAATCGAGCTTTGGAATATGTTAATCATATCTTTCTCCTAGGTCTCATCCACTCCTTATATACTCTCTAAGCCACACTCGACCGTTGGCTCTTTCCTTGAGAGTTTAGTCTTCTCTTTCTTGGATAGACTTTATAAGGTAAGTCTTTTTGACTGTTTGAAGGTAGATCAGATCCCCTTGGATTTTGTTCGCCCATACAATCAGAATCCAGGCTTCCATAAGTGTTCCATTCTTCTTTGGAAGTTGTCCGTTAATTGATCCTGCCAATTAATTTGATACAACAGAATCAATATAAACAAAGTAAGTGAAATTCTTGACAGTTGGTAATCTGGTCATGTAGTCTCATTCTGAGTCTAATAGACTAATGTTCTGAGTCTACTTAAGTTTTCCGTCTGGTACGGTCAGACTCAGAAGCTGCGTTTATTCAGGTCTTCCGTCTGGTACGAATAGACTCAGAGACACCTTATGCTTTTTCTTCTGTCACAAGTAGACTCAAAAGCATACGCCATCCTATGGCTTTTCTTTCCTCATAAATGTATAACTTCTTGTATAAAATGATTTGTTAACATCAAAACTATGAATTTTCTCAACAATCTCTCCCTTTTTTATGGTGACAAAACTTTTTATGCAGATGACTTGTTATTCCTGCAAAACATGGTTAGGCAGAGCATACTTTGCATAACATAGTAATACATGACCAGTATAATGATGCTCAGATCACAAAGTATCAAACCAGTCAAATAACATCAAATGATGATCCATTCATGCACATAATACCTGTACCCATGTTCAAAAACAACACAATATTCCTGCACAATCAACCAGCCAAAATAGTAACAAATCAAAACAGATCAACCAACATGTATTTGCAATAACTCTCCCCCCTTTTGTCACTGTCAAAAAGTCAATATCCTAAAACAAAGAAGTTAAACAAAATGGACCAGAAGATTGTGGGATTAGGAAGATTTGGAAGATGGCTTTTTAGGGGTTCGGACTAGGGTGAAATCCTCCATATCCGTGGTAGACTCGTCAATTATGGTGAGACACTGATGAATGGAATCTTCCATTCGTGCCAAATGTTGCTGAGTGTTCTTCTCTAGAGTCTCCAGCATTTTGTTGAAGGAGGTTTCCATAGCAATTTGCTGATCTCTTATTTGCATAAGCATATCTAGTATCTTCTGAGAATCAGAACGATCAAATGGAGCTGCAGGAGTTTGTGTTTCAACATTGTGAGACGGATGCTCCCCCTGAATTGATGCTTTAGTATGACTTTGTTGCCCCTGTTGATGCCTGTCTCCTGCCTTGTTATCATCTGTAGCCTTAGGAATAAGACCCTCATCTGTTCCATTTCCTTCTTCCTCTCTTTCTTCTTCTTCTTCTAGATCTTCTTCATCAGACTCTTCTTCTTCCTCTGGTTCAGACATTTCCTCATGCTCAACAGGTTGAGGTTCTGCACTAGGAAGGTTTTTTTCTGTTGCTATTTGTGGAGGCAGTTCTGCTTCTGGTTCTGTCATGCTGTGTGCAGTATGACTCATTTTCACTAGAATTTCAGAAATGGTCTCCTCCTCATCATCTTCATCATGTAGCAACAGTTGTCTTCTTCTTTTAGAACTTGGTTCTACAAAAGCCACTTCATTTCCTTTTCTTTTTACAATGGTTGATGCCTTAGCCATTTCCTTCTCCTTTCTTCTCCAAGTCTCCACAACATCCTTCAGCCTCATTTTGGTGATCATCTTGAGATCAATGACCATAGTTGGAAGCACTTTCGTGCAAAATCTCCTGGGCAGATCGATCTTGAGATGTTCAAAGATTCTGGTCACCAAAGCTCCATAAGGCAGTTGTCATTTATCCTTCGAAACTGTTCTATACATGTGCAGGAGAATAGTGTGAGGGAGTGAAAACAGAACTCCCTTTTCAATTGCCCACATTAGTTTTGCTTCAAATCTGGCCACATCAGTTTTTGATGATGCCTTAGGACGAATGCAGTTATTGATGATCTTGTGCAGAATTGTTCTTGTTGAGGTTATAAAGGGATAAGTGATATTAGCCCTAAGAGAATTTGTAAGATATTTACAAACGGTCTCATAGGTAACTTCAATGAGCTTGAAATGACCCATCTCAACTTTCATGATATCAGTCAAGATATCTGCATTAACTTCATAGAAATTGTCATTCACACTAAACTACAATTTGTTCGGAGACAGGAATAACAAATTGGAGTAGAAGTAGGCTGTTAGTTCTGGATAAACAGCAGCAGAATCAATGCATAATCTATCCATCTGCAACCTTTCAAAACAACCCCTCAGATTTATATCAGCCGCATCCAGAAAGTCAAAATCTACAATCCTATGGTTCATTACTCCTCGATCAAGCAGTGTGTTAAAATATGCCTTATGCTCTTTAGAACGGAACAATTTTACTGTTGTGTTCCGAGCTACTGCAGCAACCTCCATTTTAAGTTCAAAGTTTTTATAAACTCATTCATCATCTTCCTTTTCTCCCGAGAGACTATCTGCGCTCCTACTAGCTTCACTAGCCTGTTCTCTTTGTGCAGACTGTTGTTCTGCAAGTTGGACAGCCTAAACTAGACGCAACTCATTTGCGTATCCTCTTTGTCTCAAGTAAAAGAGTTTGACACTCTCAGTAGCGTCTCTCTATGCTAAACGTTCATACATTCTCATGACTGCATGAGGGTTATCAAGTTTAGGTAGAGTTAATCCAGACGTACCTCTTCTGGAGACATTCTTCTGCACAGATTCAGTTGGGGGATTTCTCGGAGATTCCACATTTTCATCTGCGTTCCTTTGAACTGATGCAGTTGGAGAATGCCTTGGGGATTCTTCAGAAGTCTGCGTCAGATCGAAATGCGTCTGCCCTCCTTCCATATTCCTTGGTCCTCTGCCAGCAATCCTGTTTGATAGTCTTCGAGGAGATGGAGACACAGACCTTGATCTGGACATGGAGGATCTCGAGGCCATGTTTGGAGAGGATTTGGGTCGGTTTTAAAAAAAAAATGGTTCTTTAGGATTTCTGAAGGGGGTTTCCGAAGAGGTTTGAGAAAGACTCGATTTCTTAGGGTTTATAAACCCTTCTGAAGAGAGGCAAATGAAAGGACGCAACTTTTTGAAAAAATAGTAACTGAAAATGGCAGTTATTCAAAAATATTAAACTTGATAAAAATAGATGCAAACAAAATGGTCATGCACCATAAATTATGCAAGTCAACTATCTCCTAATATCAATTTACCATGTTCAATCATATAAGAGCATAATTTACGCACCAAAATTTAAAATTTCCAAAAATACCAATAAGTCCTTTTTGAGTGCGTCCCAGAAGATTGGTCCATCCAGAAGATTACTTCTGTCTGACGAATGTTTCTCCTAGAGAATGCCCTATTTTCACAGACTTTATGCAAAATGGTTAATGATATTTAATCTACTGCAAATAGAATCAAATGTACATTTGTCTAGTGGCTTTGTGAAGATATCTGCTAGTTGATTCTTTGAATCAATAAATTGTACAAATATATCACCATTCTGCACATGATCTCTAATAAAGTGATGCTTGATTTCAATGTGCTTTGCCCTTGAATGTAATATCGAGTTCTTGGTGAGATTTATAGCACTTGTATTGTCGTCGGGTTCTTGGTGAGATTTATAGCACTTGTATTGTCGCGTCTTATCTCAGTGCAAGTCTCTTCCTTTCCGTAGTCCCTTAGTTGCTGTCTCATCCATAGAATCTGTGAGCAACAACTTTCAAGAGCAACGTATTCTGCTTCTGCTGTTGATAGAGCCACAGTATTCTGCTTTTTAGAAAACCATGAGACTAGCATCTGTCCTAGTAGTTGGTATGTTCCAGACGTGCTCTTCCTGTCCACTTTACATCCTGCTAGGTCAGCATCTGAGTATTCAAGAAGGGTAAAGTCTGTTCTCTTGGGATACCACAGACCCAACTATGGATAAGTAGCAATGTACTTTATTATGCGCTTAACTGCAGAGAGATGTGATTCTCTAGGGTCCACTTGGAATCGAGCACATAAGCACACACTGTATAGAATATCCGGTCTAGATGCAGTAAGATAAAGAAGAGAACCAATCATGCTTCTGTAGGTCTTTTGGTCAACTTTCTTCCTCATTTCATCCTGATTTAGTTTGATGGAGGTTGACATGGGAGTTTCAGTCTTCTTGCAATTCTCCATTCCAAACTTCTTGATCAAGTCTTTAGCATATTTTTCTTGATAGATGAAAGTGCCATGTTTGGATTGTTTGACTTGAAGTCCTAGAAAGAATGTAAGTTCTCCCATCATGCTCATCTCAAATTCCTCCTGCATAGACTTTGAAAAATTCTTGCACAAACGTTCATTAGAGATCCAAAAATAATATCATCTACATATATTTGTACAAGTAAAATATCTTTACCTTCCTTCTTGATAAAAAGAGTTGTGTCTACCATACATTTCTTGAAGCCGTTGTCTAATAGGAACTTACTCAGTCGTTCATACCAGGCTCGAGGAGCTTGTTTCAAATCATACAATGCCTTTTTTAATCTGTATACGTGATCTGGCTTTCTTGGTTCCTCGAAACCAGGAGACTGTTCTACATAGACTTCTTCTTTAATAAATCCATTTAAGAAGGCACTCTTCACATCCATTTGGAATAGCTTGAAGTTTTTGATAGCAAGCATAAGCAAGCAACAGTCTGATTGCTTCTAATCTTGCAACAAATGCATAGGTTTCATCATAGTTTATTCCTTCTAATTGTGAGTAACCTTTGGCTACAAGTCTTGCTTTGTTTCTGGTCACCTAACCTTGTTCATCCACTTTGTTTCTGAAGACCCATTTGGTGCCTATGATTGTTCTTCCAGTGGGTTTGGGAACTAATTCCCACACATCATTCCTTTTGAACTGCTGGAGTTCTTCTTGCATTGCTTCTATCCATCTTTCATTTTCAAGGACTCTGTCTACTCCTTTGGGTTCAATCTCAGAAATGAGTGCCACAATGCTTGTATCCTTTTTGTTCCTTAATCTGGTTCGAATTCCTTCATTGATGTTTCCTATAACCAGCTCTTGAGGATGACTGGATTTATGCTTCCAGTTTCTGTTGTGCACTTTGCTGTCATCAGAATCTTCTGGTGATTGAGTAGTGTCCAGCTGAATGATTCTTTGTTCTTGAGTTTCCTCTGCGACTGTTTTCTAAGAAGAGTCAGCTTCTTTGTTGAGAAATGGTTTCTCAGGGGCAACAATTGGTTTTGAAACTTCGATTTCAGTTCCACTCTGATTGGAAACATCTTGCTCCAGAAACTTCACATTCATGGATTCTTCCACAGTTTGAGTGCTTTTGTTAAACACTCTATATGCTTTGCTTGTGGTTGAATATCCCAGAAAAATACTTTCCTCTGACCTTTCCTCAAACTTGCTTAGATGATTGTTAGCATTTTTAAGAATAAAGCATTGACAACCAAAAACACGAAAATAAGAAACAATTGGTTTTCTTCCTTTGAAAATTTCATAGGGAGTTTTCTCAAGAATTGATCTTAGAAAGACTCTGTTAATGATATGGCATGAAGTAGAAACTGCTTCTGCCCAGAAACGAGTTACTACCTTGCTTTCAATAAGCAGAGTTCTGGTCATTTCTTGCAAGGACCTGTTCTTCCTTTCTACAACTCCATTTTGTTCTGGAGTGTAGGGAGAGGAGAACGAATGCTGAATACCATTTTTGTCACAAAAATCTGCAAAGTCTTGATTTTCAAATTTTCCATCATGATCAGTTTTAATGCTAGAAATAGAGTAACATTTCTCATTTTGAACTCTTTTTGCAAATATTAAGAAATAAGAAAAAGTTTCTCCTTTATTAGCAAGAAAGAATACCCATGTAAACCGAGAATAATCATCTACAATTATGAGACAATATTTCTTACCTCCAATGCTTTGAGTTCTAGTTGGTCCAAAAAGGTCCATATGAAGAAGCTGCAATACACGATTAGTAGAAACCTACTTCACAGATTTAAAAGAGCTTCTTACCTATTTTCCCAGAGTGCATGCGGAGCAGAGTTCTGTCTTTTTATAACTTAATGAGGGCAGTCCACGAATAAGCTTTTTGCTGAGTAATTTTGAAATTTATTTCATGCTGACATGTCCTAGTTTTCAATGCCAGAGGTTTGCTTCATCTTGAACTGAAATAAGACATTTGGCAGTGTCTTCATTTATATCCAAGAGATAAATGTTCCCATGCCTTCATCCAGTGAATGATTGAAAAGAGTCGTTACTGATTCTAGAACATAAGTTCTCTTTGAAATCAATTTTGAAACCAGCATCACATAACTAGCTAATGCATAGAAGATTGTAGTTCAATCCCTTAACCAGAGAAACATTGTTGATGATTAGACTTCCAATCTTAACTGTTCCTAATCCAATAATTTTTCCCTTGGTGTTTCCTCCAAAAGAAACTGTTCCTCCTTTAACTTTTTCTAAGCCAATGAACATTCTTGAATCTCCAATCATGTGTCTCGAGCATCCACTGTCCAAGTACCATTTCTTCTTGCTTTTGAAACTTACCTGCAATCAACATGCATACTCATTTTTTCTTTGGTACCCAGATTTTCTTGGGTCCATCGGAGTTAGAAGTATATGCTTTGTCTATCCATTTCTTCTAAACAGGTCTCTAGACTTTAGGACATTTGTTTTCAAAATGTTCTCTTTCTCCACAGTTAGAACATTTGAGATTGTTTCGACCAACAGGTCTTACAAAATTCTTTTTGAAATGATTTTTGTAAGCCTGTCGAGGAGGTCTCTGTTTAATTCTCTCATTGACCTTAGGAAAATCAATTAAAGAGTCACTTTCCTTATAATACCCAAGACCTGACTTATCGTAGTAAGGAATCTGGATGGAAAGTATATGCTGCAAGGTTTTCGACCCTTTAGAAAACTTTGTAGTAATATTCAAAATTTCCTTTTTGAGAGATTCATTCTCATTTTGCAAAGACTCTCGATTTTCCTTAGTCTCCAAAAGTTCCTTTTTGAGAGATTCATTCTCATTTAGTAAAAAATCTTGATTTTCCTTTATTTCTGAAAATTCATTTTTGAGATCTTCAAATTTTCCTTTCAAAGAATAATTTTGTTGACTCAACTTGTGATTTTCCTTTTTTAAATTGGAGATCCTTTTCAGAGTGGATTTTAAATTAGAACACAGCTCATTTATATAATCTGAAACTTCTGTAGGAATATCAGAATGGCTAACCTCAATCTCTTTATCTGAGTCTAAGTCTGATTTTGAGTCTGTTCCAGAGTCTGAGTCCGAATGTGCCATTAGACAGATGTTGCCATATTCGTCTTTACTGTCTTCAACCTCAGTGTCACTCCATGTTTAAGCTTTCAGGGCCTTCTTGTATTTTTCATATTTCCCTTTGTTCTTCTTGAGCTTGGGATAATTCTCGTTTTTATGTGACCCTTCTTTTTGCATTCAAAAGCAGACAACATCTTTGACATATTCTTCATCATCCTCTGTCTTTCGTTGTCCAGACTGTCTGTTTTGTTTCTTGCTGTTGAACTTTCTGCCTTTCTTGCTTAACTTCTTTACCTTTCTGATTAGCAGTGCAAGTTCTTTGTCGTCCAACTCGTCCTCAGAATCTGTATCATCAGAATCGATATTAGACTTGAGAGCAATGGATTTCTTACCTCTGGATTCCACTTCCTCGTTCATTGGTTCTGCTTCATAGGATTGCAGGGTACCAACAAGCCCATCCACTATCAAAGGTGAAATTCGCAGAGTTTCTCTTATGGAGGTCTTTACATTATTCCACTCTTTTGACAATCCTCTTAAAAGCTTGTTGACTTTCATTGGTCTTGGAACAGGCTGTCCTTGATATGCAAGTCCATTTACAATTTCTATAAATCGGTTGAACATATCTCCTATGGACTCCCCTTGTTTCATCTTGAAGGATTCATATTAACCAAGTAAAATATTTACTTTGGTCTCTTTAACACGATCAGTCCATTCGTAGGTGACGTGCAGTCTATCCTATACTTCCTTCACTGTATCACAAGAAGATATTCGATTATATTCATTAGGAGATAGAGCACAATAAATGGAGTAGATAGCCTTAGCATCTAGAGTTTGTCTCTTTGTTAATTCTTCTGATGAGATGGTAGTTGATGTTTCTGTTGCTTTCCCATCGTCTTTCTTTGTGGTTTTTCCAGCTTCATCATTAGGATCAACTCCTCTTTCAACTACATCCCATTCCAGCGAATCCTTTGATCTGAGGAAGGCTTTCATCTTGTTCTTCCATATATTGTACTCTTTACCATCAAAGTATGGTTGTCGAGTGTTGCTTTGTCCCTCAATCAGACCTAGTGCAAGAATACTAGCCATAGAGGATCTTTAACTCTGAAGTAATAAACACTTCAAAACACTGAGCACAGGGCTCTGATACCAATTGATGTAACTAGTATTAACACCTAAAGGGGGGTGAATAGGTGTAGAAGAACTTTATGTGCAAGCAATATCAATCTTTTGCAATCTACAAACAGAAATTAAATAGAGAGAGTAGAGAAGATTGCAAACACAGTTATAGTGGTTCGGCTTTAGACAAACCTACGTCCACTCTTTAAGCGATCAGCCAATAGGCTGGATTTTACTATGTGATCAAAGGTGATTACACACTCTTGAGTGTTAGCACTTGGTGATGATATGTCTCACAAAGTCACTCTTTAGGTAATGCACTAAGATCACTCAATTTCGCACTTTTTCAGACAACTAATGAAGAATAGAATCGAGCTTTGGAATATGTTAATCTTATCTTTCTCCTAGGTCTCATCCTCTCCTTATATACTCTCCAAGCCACACTCGACCGTTGGCTCTTTCCTTGAGAGTTTAGTCTTTCCTTTCTTGGACAGACTTTATAAGGTAAGTCTTTTTGACCGTTTGAAGGTAAATTAGATTCCCTTGGATTCTGTTCGCCCATACAATCAGAATCCGGGCTTCCATAAGTGTTTCATTCTTCTTTGGAAGTTGTCCGTTAATTGATCTTGCCAATCAATTTGATAAAACAGAATCAATATAAACAAAGTAAGTGAAATTCTTGACAGTTAGGGATCTGGTCCTATAGTCTCATTCTGAGTCTAATAAACTAATGTTCTGAGTTTGCTTAAGTTCTCCGTCTGGTACGGTCAAACTCAAAAACTACGTCTATTCAGGTCTTCCGTCTGGTACGGACAGACTCAGAGACACCTTATGCTTTTTCTTCCGCCACAAGCAGACTCAAAAGCATACGTCATCCTATGGCTTTTCTTTCCTCAGAAATGTATAACTTCTTGCATAAAATGATTTGTTAATATCAAAACTAGAAGTTTTCTCAACAACCCTAAAATCCTAAATAATTTATAGAGAAGTAAATCATCTAGGTGCAAATGAGAAGGTGACTGGTCTATTGTAAAATTAGAGATCTTTGTGATAACATATTGTCCTAAAAGCAACTTAATCTCTTCCACTTCTCTCAAAATTTTAAAATTCAAATTTAAATTTTGAATTCAAAATTCTTTTCTTAATTTGAGGATTCTTTCCTCGATTTACGGAATCAATTTTGATCTCATCATGTAATTGTATATCTATTTAAACTCATTATGTATATCAACAGAAGAATCAAAGAATATCAAAATTAAAAGCTTCCTTTACAATTTTTACTTTGGATTGAAATTCGATTAAGTGTGGAAAAGGGTTAGTATCCTCACAGTGCCCTTTTCACACCACATTTTTCATGAAATCCTTTAAATTGCTTTTATCATTTGGCTTTTCGAGATGACTCTGTGTGCTGTGCGCTTGTGTTTTTTGAAAACGTGAATGCGTGATTAGGACGTAGTACGTGTAGCATTGGCCTTTTTGATTAAGTCAAAGGTGGGCCAAAAAAGAAGAAGAAAACATTGAAAAGTCAGAGACGAAAGTGCGCCCGCAGCTCTTACAAGACAGAGCTGAGAGTGCACCGGAAAGAAAGAAAATAAAAAGAATAAAAGGGGAGAAAAGAAAGAGGGCGACGATGACGGTGATAGTAGGGACGCGGTGGTCCTGGTTTGCAGCAGCGTTGTTGGTGGCTGGGGGAGGAGGAAGACGAAAGGTAGAAAGAAATAAATGGGAAGAAGAAAAAGTTAAAAGAAGATATTTCTGTCTTGAAAATATCAAAGAAAATATTACTGGTCGGTCTACATCAATAATAACAAGTTGAAAAATGACCTTCCATATTTGATAAAAAAAAGTCCACACACCGTCCACATCATTACCGGCTTTGGTCACTCAAGCCAATCTAAGCTGGGTTCTTCTTCGAACAGAGTAATGTTCAAGCTAGGGAGAGTGTCCTTAAGAAGCCCCCACAAGCCGGCCTTTTCTTTCTCACAAATCACCTTCTTTAAGTTCCTCAACTTCACGATCGACCTTGGCAACTCCGACAACTTCAGACATCCTCTCATGTTTATCCTGTCGAGATTAACCATCTGACCGATTTGATCAGGCAATGTGCCCAGATTCAGACAATCAGATATATCGAGAAGTTTCACGTTTTTAAGGCTTCTAATCGAGTCTGGTAATCGCGACAAGGCTGTGCAAGAATTAAGCCTGATCACCTCGAGGGACACTAGTTGCCCAATTTGTTCGGGGAGAGCAGAGAAATTATGGCAGTTGGTGATGCTAAGCTTTTTCAAAGGCTTTATCTCACAGATGCCATCCGGTAACGCCGTAAGATTATCGCAATAGTCAATGTCGAGCTCCACTAAGTTTGGCATTCCAATGGAGATTTTAGCATCATTGGATGTCGAAGTCTGGCTGATATGGCACATGAAAAAGGATATCTTTTTCAGATTGTGCAAGCATAGTTTTCCCATACTTAGGAAAGGAACTGTGACGCGTTGGAACCTAATCCTCCTTAAATTCGCTCCAACGACATCGAAATTGTGTAGCTCAGCTGGGAAGAAACTGTGATTTGTTACTATCAGGACCTTGAGTTTATCTGCCTTCTCAATGAATTTGGGCAAAGCATAAGTTTTAGATTGCATGTCGTTCTGGAAGTTCAAGACAAGAACCTCAGCTTGAGGCAATTCAAGATTTGGCCAGAGTGCTGAGAATGTTTTATCTGCATTATGATTGTAGAAGGTTAGAAAGGTAACCAACTGCTAACCAGCTGAGTTTTTCCCTACAGGTTTTTGAGTGAGAGAGAGATACTGACCTGTAGAGATGGACAATAGACGAGCACTGAGAGGCCGTTGCTTTTGCTCGCTCCACCAGTCGGGCAATTCATTTCCATTCAACTCTAGAATAAATCTCTCTCTCTTCTCCATTTCCACCTTTTTGCACTCCTTTATAGCCAGCTCTCTGAGCAGATCGTGCTGCTGTGCAAAGTGGCCGCTGTAATAGTGGCTGCTGTAAGATTCATGGTCGTCACTTGAATCTTTCCTGCATGTATGCAGTCGAACACTTGGATAAGCATTTGTGCTCGAGTTTCTTGTGCTAAAATCTAGTGCCAAGCATCTGATGATATCAGTTCTATAGGGAATGGAGGCATCTGATCTTTCCCACTTTTAATAAATTAAGTCAGAAATGTCATTTACAGGACTTCGTATGAATAATTTGACCTATACAATTTAGAACTCATTATAGCTGAAGAACAGGTGGTGTGGATTCGAAACATCTAGAGTGCCCATCTTTGGGAAAACAGGGTAGTTTGTCTCGTGCCAGCAAAACTAAACTCATTGGAGTTATGTATGGGCCATCATATGGCATTGATTACTTTCTTAATCTCGGTGCAAAGATCTCATCATGCCTTCGTCCATTTCACACATGCACTGTAACCATCACGTATCAGAAAAACTAACCAGATGCCTACTAGAATTCCATGACCTACTCTTAGAGCAGTAGAAAACTGGAAAAGTTGGAATGAGAGTACAAAACGAACGTCAGAGCCATACCTGGTGACTATGAGATCAGCTAGGTTCCTAGAAACGAGTTCATGGAGGTCAGTAATGGCGCGCACACCATCGGGATCTAGCTTGTACAATTCCACCCACATATCAATAAGGGCGGTGGCGGGGATCTTGCAATCCTCTGGAAACGAGCCGAGGTCCATGAAACGTTCCTTGATTGAAGGGTCACCAGCCATGTCATCCAAGCTCTTTCCAAGGCAATCTTCAATTTCCTTATCTGAATCAAGAAGGGAATGACCCTTGTTCAATTTATTAAGCTTTTTCCTCCAGAATGCATAATCCTGACCCCGGAGAGAGTTGGCAACAACTTTAATAACCAATGGCAATCGCTTACAGTGTTCAACCATCTGCCACAAGGAAAAGAGAAGCTATTACCAGAACTTGATAGGAATCATGATTAGTACAAAGCAAGGCCTCTCTTTGATAACCCAGAGATGAAAGTAAGGATAGTGAGGATAGGCAGCTTTGGTTTTATCAGAATAACTTTTGAAGAAAAAATTAAGCCAGAGTTTCGATGACCATAAGAAATCCAATAATTGATGAAGGCAAGCTGAGAGTATACCTCATTCAAGAGCTGAGAATCCGGGGCAGCCACGCTCCTATCATCAACGGTAACACATTGACGAAAAAGTTCCACCGCTTCATCATGAGTCAGTGGTTTCAGGTGATGCACAGGACGAAAATAAGGAAACTCGTATCTTGATGTCACCACAATCTTGTAGTCTTTTATATCGTTGCAGACAAACTTCTTAAGGATTGATTCCCATTCGGCCCAGACATCATCCAGCACGAGCAACACAGGATCTTGTCCTATTTTGTGGAGCAGTTGCTCCAAGCAACTAAATGCACCGTCTTCTGTTTTAATCTCGGGCACCTCTAAATGGTTGTGTTGATACATTTTCTGGACAATGTCTGTCAGATTGGGCTTCTTCGAGACAGTGACGAACATGATGTTGAACTTGCCTATATGGAAACCACAGTAAGTCTGACTCTTACTGCTTGCTAAGAGCATGAAAATTTGCCACAACAGTTCTAGTTTATTGAATTCGGTAGGATAAGAATCAGAGCTAAGCATATACTGTATAGCAAAAATAATAAATCTGAAGCCTGTGGCTGTGAAGAGGAGGGTTCAGCTGATTAAGAAAGGCACTCAGCGCAATCAGAGGTAATTAACTGCAAATATAAAAGCCGAGGCAATATCTATTGGAATGGACTTGATATGGGGAAAAGATTCTTTTACTTGATGAAGCATCCATGTGCATAATACCCAAGCAATTGTTTGTGCAAACGTGCACATCTACAAGAAACTGTATTGCATGACAGATGGAACAGGGAATGGGTTTCAATCAGTCAAATATTTCCAAAAGTGGAATGCCGTTCGGGTAACAGCAACGCACAGAAACGGCTAACCAGAAGACTATTAGAGGTGACCAATGGGCAATAACAAACCAATAAGTTCATTCCCACATTAATTAGATCTGGATCAATCAAAACACTGATCAACACTTACCTTTAATCTCCCTGTCATGACACAACTTCTTAATTAGAGTGGTCTTCCCGCACCCGCCCGGAGCGGTCACAACAATCACAGGCGCTCCCTCCTTGAGCAACCGCAATTTGATCTCCCTCATCGACTTCTCCACCTCTGACCCGACCATGAAAGCAGGCGCTGCAGGGACCGCAAGGTTGCCCAAAGCCCCGAGCCCACTCTGGATGGCCCCACGGTTTGCTTGACTGGAGCAGAGGGACCTGATCTCTTCCATATTCATCAACATTTCCGCATCGTTGCTTACAGCTAGCAGCGACATGTAAATCTGGAATTTCTCCTGGACAGCTTTGTTGTACTCGGTCAGGTCGCTCGAGAGCGTATACCTCTTGGGCAGGTTGAACGAATGGATACTCAAGCACTTCTGGACTAGTCCTTTGCCTTCATCTAATAGTTCCTTGATCGGATCCATCTCTTTCAGACGGTCCAGCTGTTCGTAGAGATGGTAGATTTTTTTTATGATCGGGTCCATCTCGCTCAAGGTGGATTCAATCTTCTTGAGTTGGGGACGAAACGCGGCGACGGTTCTCGCTACGTCCTTAACAAGCGAGTACAGATCGCCGAATACTGCTTCCACCGTAGCTTCTGCGAAATCAACGGCCATTTCTGGTTCTTTCTTTCTTCGCAGACCAAACAATCCAAGAAAATCCATAAATTCAAGGATGCTTTGAAGAACTGAAACCCACGTCCGAAGATTTGTAGAGGATGCTTTTCTCTGCTTTTTATTCTGGGTTTTCTGCAGAGGCGAGAAGGAAGAGGAGTGTTTTGGTCTTTGAAGCAACAGTGGAGAATGAGACGAACGGAAAGGTGAGAGAGACTATTTTTATAATAGCGGTAGCTGCGGTAGTGAACGTTTATTCGCCGGCCGAACGTGTTAGTCATCACGCGGTAAGTTTCTTAGCAGGAGCGACCATTGGAGGCCTCGCTCTGGTGATCCTTTATTTTATGGCTCAGGCGTGGAAGAAGACCTGTTTTAGTCGTTGACCATCTCCATCTCGCAAGTTGCACTGCGAGGTTTCAGAACTAACCACTCATCACGGTTAGCACAAGACGCTTAGTTAAGGAGGTAACGGCCAAGGTTATTCTTCTTCGTATCATGAACGGATTATTTTATTTCGTGCACTATAATCCCATTCAATCAAGATTTTGATAGGTTCTATAGTAAACTTAGCAGATGCCACTAAAATTTGAAAACATTTTAACTAACCATACGAGCTTTTAAATTTAAAAGTGAGTATTTGATGTCAATGGTAAAATAGGTATTCTTCAACTAGGCGTTTGGTGATGCATTTTGAATATATTGGATTGGTCAGATATTATGAATATAATTAATAATGTAAAATCCGAGGTATAAAGAGCAAGATAATTTTTGGATTGGGTAGGCAATGGAAATTACAATAAATTTAAAATATTTTATCCCTTAAAGAATGAGAGAGGAGAAAATAGTGAGTGCAGCCACGGTGCCACCTCAGCAATGCACTAGTCAACACATGTCACTGTGGGCTTGTTCGGTTATAAAAGTGGAATCTCTCTATCTCTATCCTCTCACACGTTCGTTTCTCTTCTTCACCATTTCTTTCTTCTTCTTTTCTTGTTTCTTTCCCTTTCACCTGTGGCCGACAACTAGCCACAGGTTAGGGTCGGTGAGAGTTACCCTTGCAGGATCTGGCAAGGGTTTGGGAAACGATGACATTGGCGAAGGTGTTGCAGCCGTCATTGGCCATAGGCTAAAGTTTGGGAGACGATGACATTGGAGCCATAATGGACCTCAAGGATGCATGGGCTGAGGGAGGGCTTGGGTTGCGGACGACGGGGGCTTGGGCTTGTTCTTGGACTACCCCAGCTACGGGGGCCATGAATGACCTGTGATGAGCATTGCCATCACTCGTGAGCCAGTCATCCATGGCTAGATGGAAAAGATGGATACCCAAGGATCAATAGCATGCCCAAACAACATTGACATGGCCATGGATGAGCTTCGGCATGCTTGTGAGCAGTTCATTCATGGCTGGCCGCTACAATCCACGACACAAGCGTTGTCCATGGTCTCAGAAGGCAAAAAGAAAAGAAAGAAAATAATGAAAGAAGAGAGAGAGAAACGAAGTAGAGAGAGACTCGTTGGTTTCTGAAAGGTGGGCTCATGAGCAACACGCGTCGCTCGGAAATGGACTAGTGCATTGCTAAGGTGGCCACCACGGTTGCACCCAATATTTTCTCGAGAGAAGGCCCCAACAAACCACCACGTCATAGACACTTTTCCCCGTACAACCCTTCTCTGTATGTACGTATGTACATTTATATTAGTAAATGTCTTGCTTTGTCGTCGGACTCAGGAAATCAAGTGTGCCATAAGTTTTTGGCATTGCGCCACTTTAGCGGTGGGCTCATTAAGCCCTTCCCTAGGACCGGGAGAGGTGAAGAAAGGGTGAGTATTTTTCGAGTTTGAAGATAAAGGAGTCAAAATCAATCAATTTTATTAATTTGCGCCAATCGACCCTAAGATCCTAAATAATAGAGAAGTAAATCATCTAGGTGCGAATGAGAAGGTAACTGATCTATTGTAAAATCAGAGATTTTTGTGATAATATATCGTTTTAAAATCAAGCAACTTAATCTCCTCTACTTCTCTCAAAATTTTAAAATTCAAATTTAAATTTTGAATTTAAAATTCTTTCCTTGATTTACGAAATCAATTTTGATCTCATCATGTAATTGTATATCTATTTAAACTCATTCCGTATATCAATAGAAGAATTAAGGAAAATCAAAATTAAAAGCTTCCTTTACAATTTTTACTTTGGACTGAAAGTTCGATTAAGTGTGGAAAAGGGTTAGCATCCTTACAGCGCCCTTTTCACACCACATTTTTCATGAAATCCTTTAAATTGCTTTTATCATTTGGTTTTTGAGATGACTTTGTGTGCCATGTGCGCCAGTGTTTTTTGAAAACATGAATGTGTGAATGCGTGATTAGGACGTAGCATATGTAGTATAGGCCTTTTTGACTAAGTCAAAGGTGGGCCAAAAAAAGTAAGAAAGAAAACATTGAAAAGTCAGAGACGAAAGTGCGCCCGCAGCTCTTACAAGACAGAGCTGAGAGTGCACCGGAATGAAAGAAAATAAAAAATAATAAAAAGAATAAAAGGGGAGAAAAGAAAGAGGGCGACGATGACGGTGATAGTAGGGACGCGGTGGTCCTGGTTTGCAGCGGCGTTGTTGGTGGTTGGAGGAGGAGGAAGAAGAAAGGTAGAAAGAAATAAATGGGAAGAAGAAAAAGTTAAAAGAAAATATTTCTGACTTGATAATATCAAAGAAAATATTACTGGTCGGTCTACATCAATATTAACAAGTTGAAAAATGACCTTCCCTATTTGATAAAAAGTCCACACACCGTCCACGTCATTACCCGCTTTGGTCACTCAAGCCAATCTAAGCTGGGTTCTTCTTCGAACAGAGTAATGTTCAAGCTAGGGAGAGTGCCCTTAAGAAGCCCCCACAAGTCGACTGTTTCTTTCTCACAAATCACCTTCTTTAAGTTCCTCAACTTCACAATCGACCTTGGCAACTCAGACAACTTCAGACATCCTCTCATGTTTATCCTGTCGAGATTAACCATCTGACCGATTTGATCAGGCAATGTGCCCAGATTCAGACAATCAGATATATCGAGAAGTTTCACGTTTTGAAGGCTTCTAATCGAGTCCGGTAATCCCGACAAGGCTGTGCAAGAATTAAGCCTGATCACTTCGAGGAATACCAGTTGCCCAATTTGTTCGGGGAGAGCAGAGAAATTATGGCAGTTGGTGATGCTAAGCTTCTTCAAAGGCTTTATCTCACAGATGCCATCCGGTAATGTTGTAAGATTATCGCAATAGTCAATGTCGAGCTCCACTAAGTTTGGCATTGCATCGGAGATTTTAGTATCATTCGACGTCGAAGTCTGGCTGATATAGCACATGAAAAAGGATATCTTTTTCAGATTGTGCAAACGTAGTTTTCCCATGCTTAGGAAAGGAACTGTGACGCGTTGGAACCTGATCCTCCTTAAATTCGCTCCAACGACATGGAAATTGTGTAGCTCAGCTGGGAAGAAACTGCGGTTTGTTACTATCAAGGTCTTGAGTTTATCTTCCTTCTCAATGAATTCGGGCAAAGCATAAGTTTTAGATTGCATGTCGTTCTGGAAGTTCAAGACAAGAACCTCAGCTTGAGGCAATTCAAGATTTGGCCAGGGTGCTGAGAATGTTTTATCTGCATTATGATTGTAGAAAGTTAGAAAGGTAACCAACTGCTAACCAGTTGAGTTTTTCCCAACAGGTCTTTAAGAGAGAGAGAGTGTTGCTGACCTGTAGAGATGGACAATAGACGAGAGAGATACTGACCTGTTGAGATGGACAATAGACGAGCACCGAGAGGCCGTTGCTTTTGCTCGCTCCACCAGTCGGGAAATTTATTTCCATTCAACTCTAGAATGAGTCTGTCTCTCTTCTCTATTTCCCCCCTGTTGCACTCCTTGATAGCCAACTCTCTGAGTAGATCGTGCTGCTGAGCAAAGTGGCCGCTGTAATAGTGGCTGCTGTAAGATTCATGGTCGTCACTTGAATCTTTCCTGTATGTATGCAGTCGAACACTTGGATAAGCATTTGTGCTCGAGTTTCTTGTGCTAAAATCTAGTGCCAAGCATTTGATGATATCAGTTCTATAGGAAATGAAGGCATGAAGGCATCTGATCTTTCCCACTTTAATAAGTTAAGTCAGAAATGTCATTTACAGGACTTCGTATAAATAATTTGACCAATACAATTTAGAACACATTATAGCTGAAGATCAGGTGGTGTGGATTCGAAACATCTAGAACGCCCATCTTTGGGAAAACAGGGTAGTTTGTCTCGTGCCAGCAAAACTAAACTTATTGGGGTTAAGTATGGGCCATCATATGGCATTGATTACTTTCTTAATCTCGGTGCAAAGATCTCATCATGCCTTCGTCCATTTCACACATGCACTGTAACCATCACGTATCAGAAAAACTAACCAGACGCCTACTAGAATTCCATGACCTACTCTTAGAGCAGTAGAAAACTGGAAAAGTTGGAATGAGAGTACAAAACGAACGTCAGAGCCATACCTGGTGACTACAAGATCAGCTAGGTTCCTAGAAACGAGTTCATGGAGGTCAGTAATGGCGCGCACACCATCGGGATCTAGCTTGTACAATTCCACCCACATATCAATAAGGGCAGTGGCGGGGATCTTGCAATCCTCTGGAAATGAGCCAAGGTCCATGAAACGTTCCTTGATTGAAGGGTCACCAGCCATGTCGTCCAAGCTCTTTCCAAGGCAATCTTCAATTTCCTTGCCTGAATCAAGAAGGGAATGACCCTCGTTCAATTCCTTAAGCTTTTTCCTCCAGAATGCATAATCCCGACCCCGGAGAGACTTGGCAACGACTTTAATAACCAATGGCAATCGCTTACAGTGTTCTACCATCTGCCACAAGGAAAAGAGAAGCTATTACCAGAACTTGATAGGAATCATGATTAGTACAAAGCAAGGCCTCTCTTTGATAACCCAGAGATGAAAGCAAGGATAGTGAGGATAGGCAGCTTTGGTTTTATTAGAATAACTTGTAAAGAAAAAATTAAGCCAGAGTTTCGATGACCATAAGAAGTCCAATAATTGATGAAGGCAAGCTGAGAGTATACCTCATTCAAGAGCTGAGAATCCGGGGCAGCCACGCTCCTATCATCAACAGTAACACATTGACGAAAAAGTTCCACCGCTTCATCATGAGTCAGTGGGTTCAGGCGATGCACAGGACTAAAACGAGGAAACTCATATCTTGATGTCACCACAATTTTGTAATCTTTGATTTCATCACAGACAAATTTTTCAACGATGGATTCTGATTCTTTCCAGACATCGTCCAGCGCAAGTAACACAGGATTTTGTCCTATTTTGAGGAGCAGTTGCTGTAAGCAATTTACTGCATCGCTTTCTGATTTAATCTCAGGTACCTTGCAACGATTACGTTGATACATTTTCTGGACAATATCTGTCAGGTTGGGCTTCTTCGAAACAGAAACGAACATGATGTTGTCCTTAAATTTGCCTATATGGAAACCACAGTAAGTTTTGACTCCCATCGCTTGCAAAAATTATTAAATCTTGCCACGACACTTCTCGTTTAATGAGTCCGGTAGGATAAGAAACAGGAGGTTCAGCTAATTGAAATTGAAAAAGGTGCACAGCGCAATCAAACAAAGGCCAGTTCTTGCATATCTAAAAGCTTGGGAAAGATCCATCAGATTGGACATGAGAAAAAAGATTCTTCCTGATGAAACTTCCATCTAGCAGAAACTGCAATGCTTGACAGAGAGAACAGATAAGGGATTCAATCATTCAAATATTTCTAAAATTGGGATATTATTCGGGCAACAGCTCCTATACAGTTAAATGGCTAACCAAAAGATTATTAGAGGTGAACACCAACTGGCGATGACCAATTCAATAAAGTCGTTCCTACTTTTTTTTTAGTTCTGGATCAATCAAAATAATAATCACACATACCTTCAATTGCCACGTCATGGCACAATTTTTTAAGCAGAGTGGTCTTTCCACACCCGCCCGGGGCGGTCACAATAATCACAGGCGCTCCCTCCTCGAGCAAACGCTCCCTGAGCTTGCTCAAGGACGCCTTCACTTCTGACCCGACAATGAAATCGGGCGCCGCAGGGACCGAAAGGTTGTCCAAAGCCTCAAGCCCGCTCTGGAGGGCCACGCTGCTCGACAGCACGGTAGTCAACAAGTCCTTGACATCCCTCACGTCTTCCCCAATCGTCTTCACGTCCATCGATGTCTGCTTGCTAGTCACCAAATTCAGTAGCGGCAGGTAAATCTGGAACTTTTCCTCGACTGCCGCATTGAATTTGGTCAGCTTTTTTGAATGCGTTTGCTTTTTGCAAAAGTTGAGCTTGTGGATCTTCGAGCACTTGTCGACCAGTCCTTTGCCTTCCTCCAATAGGACCTGGATCGGACGCATCTCTTGCGGACATTCCAGCATATTGTTGTACTTGTCGATCTGATTGACGATTGGTTCTATGGACCTCAAAGTGGACTTGATCTTCTTTAGTTGGTCACGAAACCCAGCAATAGTTATCACCGGGTCCTTAACGAGCTCGAACAGCACGCTGAATGCTGTTCCTACGGCAGCTCCTCCGTAATCAACCATTTCTTGTTCTTTCTTTCTTCACAGGCCCGAACAAGCCCAGAAAATTTAAAACTCCGATGGGTCGCAAGGATGCTTCGAAGGACTGAGACCCACGTCCCAAGATTTGCAGAGGATGCCTGCTTTTTATTCTGGGTCTTCTGCAGTGAAGAAGGAATGGGAGTTCTTTGGTCTCTGAAGCAACAGTGGAGAAAGGAGACGAAGGGAAAGGCGAGATAGATTCTTTTTTCTAGAAGTGGTGGTTGAAATTCACTCTACGGCCAAATAAGTTAGTCATCATATGGGAAGTTTCGTAGGAAGGGCTACCATTGGAAGCCTCGCTCCGACACACCTTTGTTTCATGACTTGAGGGTTGAAGAAGACCTGTCGGTGAACGCGTCCATGTCGCAAGCTGCACAGGGAGAAAGACCGTGTTAAGAGAGAGCCATCGGCGTCCTTTATCCAAGACTTTCGGTTGACCCCGAGGTCGATCCAGCGGACAACGCGTTGGAAAAGAATGGTACGAAGTTAGGTTTGGGTATTTTTTTGAAGGATTAATATAACGTAGAACTCCAAATCGACACACGTGCAATAAATTTAGCTCAAATAACTATAAAAAACTCTATACTAATATACTTGTGATAAATTACCTCAAATTAATTTTTGACTGTCAAAAATCCCAAACCGAAATATTTGTAACAAACACAACCTTGTTAAATTGGTTTAATACCATAAAATTGATATAACTATGATAAACAGAGAGTAAAATCCTAAATTGATATACTAATTAATTGTCACGTGTCATCCAAAATCAGTAATTTGATAGTAAAATTTAATAGAAACTAACATATGAATTTAAGGTAAATTTGTCAAAGCTATCTTCGAACATAAAGATAATCAATTTGGGATAAATTTGTCAAAGCTATGTTAGTTTTAGGTTTTTGATGGTCAAAAAATGAATTTAAGGTAAATTTGTCACAAATGTACTAACTTATGGTTTTTATGGTATTAACCCTTCTCAAAATGACCCATTTATCAAGATTAGCACAAGACGATTAGTAAAGCGGGTAACGGCCAAGTAATATTCTTTTCCATAATCATGAGTGGATAATCTCATTTTGCATGCACTATAATTGAATTCTATTATGATTTCCATAGATTCTATGGTAAACTTAGTAGATCCCGCTCAAAATAAAATCGAAAACATTTTAACCAAGAGGGCTCTTAAATTAAAAGTGGGGCTTTGATGGTAATGGTAAATACAATATGAATTCTCCCATCAAGTGTCTGGTGATGGATTTCGAATATATAGGATGATGTCAAATAATACAAATTGCAATTTTGCAATATAAATCTGAGGTATAAAGTTTAGGATATGAAGTTTTCTAATTGGGTAGGATATGAAATTGCAGAAGTTTAGAACATTTTATTACTGAGGGGCACAAGAGGCTTGACCTTCACTAGGCAATTGAAGGCAGCAACAAACCACCAAGTCATCGTCACCAAATGGTTTCTAGGGGAGTAAACTTCTAGGTATGCATATCATGAAATCAACGATATAACCGGAGAGTTCGTGAACATGGGGAAGGGATCCTTATAACACATAACACCCTTCTTGTACCATATTTTCGATGATATACTTTAAATTGTTCTACCATTTGATTTCCAAAACTGAATGCAATTTTGATTGGTTCGGTCGAGAAAAAGGTTCGACCCTAGGAATACTTCATCTACCATGCATGTTTCTGTACACGAATGCATGTATGCGTGATGACGACTTAGCATATGCAACATGTGATGTAAGATTATGCCCTGTGATGACGTGTCGTGCGATTGCCCGTCGTCTTCTCATCTTTAAGGTCGGCAGGCAAATTCTTCTACAACCATGAATGGCTCTTTATCTCTATCTCAGGGATGGTGGGCTCCACTTTGGGCCCACAATGAAAGTGGCGGAATATATAGCTACATTTCACTTCATAAGAGCACCATCAAACGGAGGGCGAAAATTTAAAGATCAATCAAATCCTAGACCACCAAAGGATTAAAATGTTTCCCAATGAATATAAATACCAAACAATGGCTGATAAATTAAACTCTCCACAGATAAACAAATTATTACTTCTGCTGGATCTGTGGCAAAAGTCCTTGAGATCAGATGCCGCTCAAGGGATTCTGGGGACGTTGTCTGGAGTGGAATACTAAAGTAAATAATAGTGCGTTTGGTAATACTTCTATTTTCAGTAATAATTTTTTTCAGAATTAATTTTTTTTTATTTCTATTCCGTGGAATAGTTAACGCGTTTGGTAATTACATAAAATTTTTATTTTCGAAATTGAAAAAGAACAGGATTACATTTGATACAACCTTCAAAAAATTTTGTGACTATAATTTCTTTTAATTTTTAAATAATTTTCAGAGATTTTCTTTTCTTTTTTTTTCCCTCTTTTCTTCTTCTTCTTCATTGGGCCTCAGCGATGTCTAACGACTGACAAATACGAGAGCTGAATAGGTCACCGGCCTTGGGGGAGCCTTGCCACAGCTGGGCGAGGTCAGCCTCGCTACCTCACCCAGCCACCGGTGAGGTTGGCCTCACCATCTAGCGACCTTGCTCGAGCTACACTGTGGTTGGGTGAGGTCGACCTCGCCTTGGCCGGTTGCCGACCATGCCAATGGAGAATGAGACAAACAGAAAGGTGAGAGAGACTCTTTTTATAAAGGCAGTAGCTGCGGTAGCGAAAGTTTATTCTCCGGGCGAGCGTGTTAGTCATCATGCAGGAAGTTTCTTAGGAGGAGCGACCATCGGAGGCCTCGCTCTAGCACTCCTTTATTTTGTGGCTCAGGCGTACAAGAAGACCTATTTTAGTCATTGACCATGCCCATCTCGCAAGTTACACTGCGAGGTTTCAAAACAACCCACTCATCACGGTTAGGACAAGAGATTTAGTTAAGGGTGTAATAGCCACGGTTATTCTTCTTCGTATCATGAACGGATTATTTTATTTTTGTGCACTATAATCCAATTCAATCATGAGTTTGATAGATTTTATAGTAAACTTAGTAAATCCCATTAAAAATTTACAACATTTTAACCAACCATATGAGCATTTTTAAAATTGAGTGTTTGATGTCGTTGGTAAAATATGGATTCTCTAGTTAGGCGCTTCATGATGCATTTCGAATATATCGGATTAGGTCAGATACTATGAATATAATTTGTAATGTAAAATCCAAGGTATAAAGAGCAAGACAATTTTTGGATTGGGTAGGCTATGGAAATTACAATAAATTTAAAACATGTTATCCTTTAAGGAATGAGAGAGGAGAAAATAATGGGTACGTTTGTGGTACCACCTCAGCAATGCACTAGTCCATTTAATGGACGACATGTGTTGTTGTGGGCTTGCTCAGTCATAACATTGGAATCTCTCTGTCTCTCTCCTCTTACACATGTATTTCTCTTCTCGCTGTTTCTTTCTTCTTCTCTTTTCCTTTCTCTCCCTTTTGCTCGCGGTCAACGACTAGCCACAAGTTAGGGCCAGCAAAGGTCGACCCATGGAGACAGGGTGAGGGTTGCCCTCATAGGATCGGACAAGGATTTAGGAGACAGCAACATCGACGAGGGTGTCATGGCCCTTGCCAGCCACAGGCGAAGGTTTGGGAGGCAATGACATTGGAGCTATAGGGGACCTCAAGGATGCAAGGGCTAAGAGAGTGCTCAGGGCTGCGGATGATAGGGGGCTTGGGCTTGTTCTTGGATTGGCCCCCAGTTGCAAGGGCGGTGGATGACCTGTAATGAGCATTGGTGTTACTCGTGAGCCAATTGTCCATGGCTAGATGGGAAAGATGGATGCCCGGGGATCAATAGCATGCCCAAATGATGCCGACACGGCCATGGATGAGTGTTGGCATGCTTGTGAGCGATTCATCCATAGCTGGACGCTGCAATCCATGGTGCGAGTGTCATCCATGGTCTTCGAAGGTAAAAAGAAAATGAAGAAAGTACAAAAAGAAAAGAGAGAAAAAGAGAGAGAGGCTTGCAAGTTTTTGAAAGGTGGGCCAACGAGCGACATATGTCACTCGCGAAATGGATTATTACATTGCTAAGGTGGCTACCATAATTGCACCTAATATTTTCTCAGGAGAAGGCCCCAACAAACCGCCACGTCATAGGCACTTTTCTCCATCCAACGCTTCTCTATATGCACGTACATACATCTATATGAATAGACAGATGTCTCACTTTGCCACCAGACTCGAGATTGGCTTTGCCATCAGTGTTTGGCATTACGCCACTTTAGCAGTGGGCTCATTAAGACCCTTCCCTAAGACTCGAGGTGGTGAAGAAAGGGTGAGTGTTTTCCGAGTTTGAAGATAAAGGAGCCAAAATCAATCGATTTTATTAATCTAGGCCAATCGGACCCTAGAATCCTAAATAGTTTATAAAGAAGTAAATTATCTTGATGCAAATGAAAGGTGACTAGTCTATTGTGAATTTATCTTTGGACTGAAAGTTCGGTTAAGTGTGGTGAAGGGTTAGCATTCTTACAATGCCCTTTTCATACCACATTTTTTGTGAACTCCTTTAAATTCCTTTTATCATTTGATTTCCTAAAACATGAAGGCGTTTTGTTTATCCAGAAACATAATCGAGCAAAACGTCTCATGTTACCTCTTGAGATGACTTTGTGTGCTTTGTGTCCTTGTGTTTTTTGAAAACATGAATGTGTGTAAGTGGGATTAGGAAATAGCATATGTAATATTGGCCTTTTTGACTAACAAAGGTGGGCCAAAAAAACAAAAACAAAACGTTGAAAAGTCAGAGAAGAAAGTGTGCGCATAGTCTTATAATATAGAGCTGAGTGCACAAGAAAGAAAGAGAAAAGAAGAAGATGATAATAATACAAACAGTCTCTGAACTTTGGTCAATGTGTAATTTCGTCCTTGAACTTTGTATTTGTTCAATTTGATCCCTGAATTTTAGCCAAATGTGCAATATAATTTCCGAATTTTTAATTTGTTCAATAGAGTTCTTGAACTTTTGGTACATATTCAATGCAACCCTAATACTAGGAAATTGACCTATGATACAAGTCAGAGAAAACGAAAACAGAATTTGTAGCAAGTATACTATCCCACGCATATGGCCCTTTGACGACCTCCCAATAGAGACTGCCTATTTGACATCAAATTTCTCTTCATTCTTTAACTCATATGATAAAAAAATTTTTTTAAGGTAGTAGAATTTTGATGCACAAGTTCCACATTGTGGCAAGTACGGGACATACTATTATGATTGATCAGAACATCCATAGTTTTAGAGAATCACACCAAGCAGAAAGGAAGAGGGAAAAGGGCTTTAGGGATTTATAGCAAACCACACAATATTATTTTTAGAGAGGGTGCATTTTCTGCCCCTTAACATTACAAGCCTTGTCTTATATAGGCATAAAACCATTGACAAAGACAAACACATAATTATTGGTGAAAGTTCTGGATACCACCAATAATTTTTACAACTCCTTCATGGCTGACAATTGCCGATTATTTGTACACATTAGGTTTCACACTGACAAATTGAGCTTTTTTGCTCTTTAATGGATGCAATTTCAACTTTTGTTATAGTACATAAATAGTGACAAATAGTGCCAAATAGTGTTGAATGGTGCTATAAACGATACTTTGAGCCAAAATTTCTCTACTTTCACGTGACTTTCTTCTGATTTCTTTGATTCCTTTATTTGCTTTTCTTCGGACATCCTTTACTCAGTATACCTATGAATAGGCTTATTAGTATACCTATGAATAGGCTCTTCAGAATTGTTGTTCGAATCGTCTGAGTCTTCTCTGTTCTTCTGCCTCTTGTATTCACGGATGATTCTTTCAATTTCTAAGGCTTCGAGATCTTCAGTACTTGGATCATCCATAGGCTTATAGGAGCTAGATGGGATGTCGGTAGACGTACCATACTATTGCCTAGGCGTTTCAAGGAGCTTCTTCGCTTCTTCAATTTTTGGAGCAACATTTATTTCAGACGACCTTTGCCTCTTGGACGATTAATGAGAGCTTGTTGGGACATCAATGAGCTCACTAGAATGCCAGGTTAGGGTAAGTTCTCAAGTTGAAGTGATGGACTATCATGACCCCAACTCCATCTCTAGGGTCACGAGCTACAAGTTATTAATGGGATGTTCTAGGTCTCGTCGCCATCCTAATTCTTTTTATCTTGGTTATATGCACATGCAAAAAACATGTTCATACAATCCCCAGACAAAAACTACTGGAAGAATATGGGATTTCCAACATACAAAACACACCACTTATATTACATTAGTGGAGTACATGCTGTCTTTCCAGCTATATCTATTTTACATAATAGCAAAATAAGCTGGGGTATCCCTAACTCCGCTATAGTTGCGGCTACCAAAATTGGGAAACATTTCGCTTCAGGCTAGTACTAAGGACTGTAATCCGTCTCATTGGACGTTATTTTTCCACTTGGGTCCATTGGCCCCTTATGCCCACGAAGAGGGCCAATCCGGTCCCTATTAGACCATATGTACCAAGCCACGTAATGGTGAGGAATTAACTTATCCTGTTCCTCCTCAATCTAAGCCATAGTAGTACAATTTTAGTATGTTATCTCAGTTTCGACATCTATTATATCTATGGCTGACCCTTCCATATTTACAAGAAAGCCAAAACATACAAGTGGCAGGTTAGCCATACTTACACCTGTAAAGGTAGATAAGTGAGTTTTAGGAAATTTAGTAAGTAAAATTTCTAGTTCTTGGCTAGGAAAGCATTACATCAATTACGTCTAGCGAGAACTATGCACGTAAATAGTGTCGATGGCAGATCGATAGCAATTCCAATGCTACGCCATGACTATATGCAAGAATCTTATTTACTCAACCTTCGGCTAATACAAGAACACATGCAAGTCAAATTTATATATAACTGGCACTCATGCAATGTTCATTATCAAAGTCTTGGCTCAATCATGTTAGGTATCTTGGCTCAACAGGGCATCCCGTTGGCATGGGGTATCCTGGAGCCTAGCTTACCCGAGGCATATGGGCTTAAACCCAAGCATCCCATTGGATTGCGGCATTTCGTTATCGTTAACGTGACATCCCATTGGTGTGAGGCATCCCGTTCATTAAACGGCCATCATCGCTAACTTTATGTGGCGATGGTGCAATCATCACATTAAGTGCATACACACAAATACACCATACAAAGCAAGGTTCTTATCTTTTCATTTAGCCAACTCATTCATGGTTCAAAGGTCATGCTCATACACATATGTAATCATGTGTGCCATGCATCCTACGACTCCATTCTATTCATGTCGAGAATGATCCTAAGCTCGAGGCTTAATCCAATCACCAAGTATTAAGGACCCCGCACCAATTCAAGACATGAACTCAGTATGCCTTAATACGGATCCACGCTTTATGGTTCTAGGCGACCTCGACTTTTGTTGAACACAAGCAACAAATCTTGGCTACATTCTGACCATGCAAGACTCGAGCACACAATCAAAATCATAACATAAGCAATTCATATATAAAGCCACCCATCTACCCACGACTTGATAGATAAGCGCCGCCTAAGTGTAATGATGGAAATGACATTCCTAAGGGAAGGTAACAAACTCTACTTACCTTGATGAACCTCAAAAACTAGAGAAAGAGGCTTGGTGGATATGCCGCAGTGCAAGGCCAAGAGAAAGGAGAAAGAGGCACACAAGAGGAGGAAGGGGAGAAAAGGGTGCAAATGGTGGAAAAGAATGACGGGCTCATCTTATTTATAGGTTCAATCTCATCATTACCCATCCAAATGGCCCAATCAGCTTTTCCGATGTGGCATGCCTACTTTGTCAAGGTGGCATGCCTACTTTGCACACCTATCGGTCCATCTAAGCTTGCCCTCATTAAATAACCATTAATGCCTCTTACAAACGTGACGCCCTAATGAGGCCAATGTGGCGCCTAAGTCCTTAGGCTTTTAAATGGAAATCTCAAGAACCCTATTCCAATTGGTTCACTTGTGCCACAACTCATCGCCTTGATCCCTAAAGAAAATTTCAAGCCATCATGACATAATCTCTTCTTGGACAACTAAGGTGATGATTCACCATATGCATTAAATGACTAAAGAACCCTAGAGAATTCTATTTTGTCCATATTCTTAAGAATAAGGGTAACATGAGAAGTCGGCCATTTGAAATGCTTATGGGGCCAAACGAGAAATCCTTAGGTACACCCAAGATCAACAACTCTGACGGGTCCGAGGTTCAAGGGCAAAGTGCCTTACGTGGGCAAAATCGTCCATTCGGCTAGGTCGTTGCTTGGGTTGGCACAATGGTCAACTCATTGATCAACCCACTAGTTGGCACGGCTAGGCTGCACAGGTCTAGGATTGGTTCTCAAGCTAGTCACTAGGCTTGTCGCCGAGCTTACTCATGGCCGAGTCCCCCAACATGATCCATGATTGGTCGGTCAATCCAAGAACTAATTCAAGGTTGTCCATGGCCTAGCACAAGGCGCACATTCAATCCTTTGACTTAGTGATGGAATCACTAGATCAATCCTGGGACTCATTTTGGTTGGGTCCCCGATAGTCAATTCACAATCGATTCATGACTGAAATTACTCGATCCATGACCGACTCTCAACCATCTAGGAATTACATAGGATTAATCGATCCGTGACCCATACACAGTTGCAACAAATCGTCTCAATCCTTATAGTCGAATGGCTCGGTTCTATTAGCATAGTTGGTGAGTTGATGTGTGACCTCTTGAAATTCAACCCTATTTTGGGATTTTATAAAATGGCGATATTGATCAAATGCCCGGTTAGTACAAATACTCTAAACAGATCATTTGTGGGATAACGGACTTTAGGAAAACGCCATTAGGAAACAATATGCGTGTGACCCGTAGTTTCAATCGAGAACGAACCATTCGACCATAAGGACTCGAGCAAGAACAATACCATCCTGTATTAGACGATTAGCAAACGGAAATAAATCCATTCGACAGAAGTACGAAGCCGGATTGTAGGTGATTCCGCACGATTTTGATACAAGTTACGAATGACGTTAAACCGATTCCTTTTTATCTTGTACTCGAGATCATCAATTAAACCCCGGGAATCACATGATAATCAAGGGTTGTCCCCGGTTCGAGAAATTGTTTAAACATGGATCGAAGAGCTATCAATCACAGGTCAAATGTGAGGAAAACCTTAAAGGGGCTCCCAATAGTCTAAATTGTACTACGGTCACAATTGATTCAATTTAGCCCCGAATTTTAATCCGATTTTAGGTATCGACTTTTCGGAGGTGTCATGACTAAATATTTGGATGTCGCCTCATTTATTCTCGAGTTTTCTGATAAGTTTTAAAGTGTCGAAAAAGGAAAATTTGGATCGAGAACTTGGGCCTGTAAGTGGGTCGGCTCAATACCGGCAGCTCAATGGGCCTTGCGCCCATCAAGGCCAACCCAAAGTGGGCCCAAGCTGGCCCATTTCCCTTTCTCTACCCAACCCATGGGCCCTCTCTTCAAGAAGCTCTCTTTGTATGGTCCCTATTGCTTTGTTTTTACTTGGTTGTCATTGGCTTTGAAGAGCAAGTTGGCTTGGCTTCTTGAACAAGTTTTGGCAGCTCATTCTCTCTTCTCACTCCTCCTTTACAACTGCCCCTCACTCTCAGCTCACTCTCTCTCTTTTCTCTTCCCTTTCTCCCTCATTTCCTTCTTTATTTTCCCATGCTCCTTGCTATTTTTTGCTACTGCTGCCCTTGCTACTATCTATCAAAGCTACTACCATCATCCACTGTGTAGCCGCTACCGTCCGGAGCCTAGCCACTACCCACTGGCGGCCACCTATCACCGCCGACCACCTGTTCCGACGCCGGTAGCCGCTATTGTGCTTTCCGTAGAAAACGGCCTCCGGCACTATTTCACCAGAAAACGGTAGTCGTTCGTCATCCGTCGCCTGTCACCGTCCCCAAGCTAGCCCGTGTAAACCTCGCCCTCACCGTCGCTCCGGTGTCGTTGGAATTTTAGAGTCCGTAAATTGATTTTCTAATCCCTTAGTTAGGGGTTAATCTTGCTTTAGGACTAGTTTAATTGGTCTAAGTATGATTAGTGAGTAATAAGCATGGATTATGTGCCTTGATTATGCTTGAGTGGGTTTAGGATAAGTTAATTATGGCTTAAATGTGTTTAGTTGTTAATTAATTGGGTTTATGATTGATTAACATTATTTTATTATGCTAAACTTGTTTAGGGTGAATTAAATTGGTTAATGAAGGTTTAGTCTTAGTTAATTATGATTAATTATTTATGGGAATAATTAATTATAATTATTTTATTTTATGGAAATTATTTATTTATGAAATATTATATTATTTTGTGGAATTTAATTAATTAATTATATTATTTCATAATTTCGAATTATTTTTTAATTATGGATATTAATTATATTTGGGGAAAATAATTAATTATGATTATTTATTGGAAATTGATTTAATTGAGTAATTTTGTGGGGAAAATTATGGTCTATTTTCTAAAGCCAATAGTATTTATATACTATGTTATTAAGTAAATTTGGTTTATTAAAGAATGGTTTTAGAAAATGGAATCATTTGGGTGTGATAATTATTTATGGCATTGTTAAATAATGATAGTATTTTATGGAGATTATGTGACTTATCGGAATAATGAATTATAGTGTTATATGCCTTTTAAATGGGTATTTTTGGGGATAATCTTGGTTTATCCTCGAGTTGTGACGACTGGTCATTGATGAGAATAATTGCTTGTTGTCCGTCATGGAGACATGTAGTCATTTATTATATGAGTATTGGGACAAGTCGTTAGGTGTTATTAGTAGTCAAGTTACATAAGTATCGTGACGTTAATTGATTTGGAATTGATTGTCGTATTGCAACTTAAATTGCTGCTGAATAGCTATTATCACGCCCCGACCCTCGAGAACGCGACGATTCCCTTTTCATTTTGTGGTCATTGGAATGCGATGTCCCAGGACGCGTCGCCGACCATTCTTTTTATCTTAGAAATATGTGCATGCGGAAACAAATATAAAACCCCGGTCAAACATCAACAGTAGGGACAGTCAAAAAAATAGACAATTCACAACGACCTCGTTTCATACTGGTCCTATTGCTAGGCGCACAAAATACATATACAAGGGCAAGGGGGTCAATCTACCTCCTTCCTTATCCTTAGGGTTCGAGGTCCAATCAGTCCCAATAACCAACAGCCAGGCGCATCCATCAGGGACCTGAAAATGGTTATACAATAACCAGTGAGATAAAATCTCAGTAAGTTATTATCCTAAGTCTCAGTTAAGAAATTCGCTCGCATCGGGTGTAACTTAATCATGCAACCTATCAACGATGGCCAGTCTAAAGCCAAGCGACCACTGCTTTTTTCTATTTATAACGTGCAACGAAACTTCAATCGAATCTAATCACAAGCAACCTTATCTCGTGGCTGCATATACCCTGCACAATATTAGTCACACAGGCCATACAAAGGCAAACCAATATTCCCAAGTATATACTAATCATACGTGTTCCAATCATACATCTCCACGCATTAACACGCATCAAGACCCTATCATTTTTTCCCGGCATCTAACATTTCACATGTTCAATACATGCATGAAGCCAAGCAACCATTATACAATGAACGTATTCAATCACCTAGAACGCACAATAATTATTAACTCCATACTTCGAGTCTCCATACGTATCCAATTTACTGCTTCCACTTAAGGCCAAATCCAAAATCCATTAGTAACGCTTTCCTCGAAATCCATCGAGTATTCGAAATCCATCGGTCGTGTCTTCCGAAATCCATCGGGTATCTAAAATTCATTGGTAACGCTTTTCTTGAAATCCATCAAGTAATCGAAATCCATCAGTCGCGTCTTCCGAAATCTATCATGTATCCAAAATCCATTGGTAACGCTTTCTTTTAAATCCATCAGTCATGTCTTCTAAAATCTATCGGGTATCCAAAATCCATTAGTAACACTTTTCCCGAAATCCATCGAGTAATCGAAATCCATCAGTCGCATCTTCCGAAATCCATTGGGTATCCAAAATCCATTGGTAACGCTTTCCCGAAATCCATCGAGTAACCGAAATCCATCAATCGCGTCATTCGAAATCCATCGGGTATCCAAAATCCATTGGTAACGCTTTCCCAAAATCCATCGAGTAACCGAAATCCATCAGTCGTGTCTTCATTTACATGATCATACTAGCACATCTACCACTCATGTCAGTTTCCTCTTTCTTCAACAATCAATATAGGCATGGTTGTGTGCACATATCAAAATACCTGCAACTTGCAACTTTCACATGTAAAGAAAATACAGTTAAGTAATCCCCCATGATTACTTCAGCACGCAATCACACGAGTCCGCATAATTCTCAAGAAACACGTACTTTACTAAACAATTGCATGCCTCCATTATTTAATCGTAGCCAAGTATTCCCATATATAATTGGCTATAACTAAATAATTATAAACTCTCATAATTCTCATAATCCATCTCAATATCTAGAAAAGTTACTTCAGTTAATTGTCCCGACAAGTAACTGGCTCTCGCACAAAATAGTCATGACTATTTATCATTTCCATAAATAATCACTTAACAAAAGTAATTCATTTCCATAAAATATTCCATGACTATTTAACATCCAAATCATATCATTATAAATAACTATCAACCTTCATCCATAAGCAATAATCGAATACATATAATTATTGCTCTCTCTTTAATCCATCCTTAATGAATAATCATAATTAATTATTTCTCCAAAATAATTAATTATCCAAAACAACCAATAATTCGAAATTAATAAATATTAGAAATGATTAATTAATTTCCACAAAATATAATATTTCCATAAAATAATATAATTATAATTAATTATTCCTCCAAAATAATTAATCATAAATAATCCCCATTAATCCTTCATTAAACAAATTAATTAAACAAAAATAGGATTAGTATAATAAAATAATACTAATTAATCGTAATCCAATTTAATTAGCAACAAGCATACTCAAGCCACCATTAGCTTATAATAATCTCACTTAGGGCATATAATACACAATCAAGCATAACTAATCCACATTAGTCACAATAACACTTAATACTAATTAATCTACCCCTAATACGAGATTATCCCCTAATTAAAGGATTAGGAAAACAACTCCTTGATTTATGTTTTTGGCAACACGAGTATGACGGCGGCGATGAGGAGGACACCCGGGAATCTCCGACGCGACAAGGTGGGGCGGCCTGGGACCGGATCTCGACCGAGGGCGGCTGTCCATGCGACGAAAAGCCGAGAGACGGAGGGGACCGAGGTTGAGGCGGCACGGGGCCGACTGGTGAGCGGTCTGGTGACGACTGGACAACGGCTTGCAACTCCGGTGATCGGGCGGGAGCTCCGGCGACAACTGGTTTGGGCAGAAAGCGGCTGAGAGATGAGGAGGGCGGCTGGTTAGGTGGCTAGAGGGCAGTCAGCGATGTCTGGATGGCGGCTAGCAGCTCCAGCGACCGGCGAGGAGCTCCGGCGACCAGATTTGGCAACTGCGAAAGGTAGCGAGGCCACCGGTCACGGTTTGGCCGGAACCCGAGAGAGAGACGACGATGGGAGAACAAAACTGAGAGGGAGGGGCTCGGTGGCAAGGACGGCTAAGGCGGGTGATCGGACGGCGGCAAGGAAGGACCGAATGATGACAAGGTGGTTCGGCGATGGCTGGCCGACGGTGGCGGCTACTCGAGCCAAACCAGAACCGGAGGAAGGAGGATGGGCAGCTACTTTAGTCCGGGCGGCCGCAGCACAGCCCGACGCAGGGAACCTGAGAAATGGAGGAAGCTGGAGGAGGGAGGACGAACGGCAAACGACAGCGGCTGGGTGGCTTAGTTTCAGGCGGCATGACAGCTCATCGACGACGGTGGTAGCTGCAAAGGCGGGCAGCAGCGGCTGCAGCAAGTAAGCCTAAACAGCAATGGAAGGAGAAGGAGGATGCGGGGTTGGTTTTGGCGCGGCCCGAGTGCTCGTCGAGGCTCCAACAGTGAGCCGACGGCGCTGCGGTGATGGCTGTGGTGGAGGGCCGGCCGCATAGAAATACAACAGCAACAGCAGCAGTTCCGGCAACTAAGGGAAACCTAGCTAAAGAAGAAGTAGAAGTAAGAAGGAAGACAGTAGTAGTAGTCGAGAGGCAAAGAGAGAGAGAGAGAGAGAGAGAGAAGGGTTTGAAAAGTCAAACCAAGAGGGAAAGGGGGGAAAAGGACAGCTGGGGGTAGGGGGTGCAGGCGGCAGAGGAGGAAAAGCAGAAGGGAGAGGACGTGAGGGAGAAAGGGGTAGGTGGCAGCAGGGGGAAAAGAAAGAAGAAGGGGAGAGAGAGAGGGGGAGAAGGGAAGGAAAAAGTGACGGGGTCTCGGGTCCAAATTTTGCCTCGGCGATCCTATGCTCATAATTAATCTCAACGTCCGAAAAGTCCGACAACCAAATTTGGATAGAAATCATGGACAAGTCAGTCAATCGCAACTCCAGCGTGTCTCAGACTAACGGGTGACTTTTTCAAGAATCGCGCGTTCGCGAAGCCTTTAGTAGCATCTCCCTTCGATTAGTTTCTCGTGAGTTATCAGTTGAGAGCGAGACCGACTAGCAATGCATTGATGACTACGCATTCATAAAATCCACAACGGGTTGGAAAATCCAAGACGTTAGAGCTGTATATGGAATAGTTGGACTTTTGCTAGATTGTGTGACCATTGGTTCTTATTGCATTGCATTAGCATGTCATGTGAGCACGAACCATTATTGCATTGACAATAGAGAAAAGAAAGAATGAATTGGTTGATAGTCGTGCTACATGGTCACATTAAAGGGAAAACCCTGCACTGCCGGAAGACCGCCAATCCTTTGGGGTTGTATTGTGGTCATTTGGTCGCCTGACAATGGTTAGTTGCTAAGTCACGATAGAGGTCGAACCAATACTTTTTCAAGAATGTCTTCTGGAGGGAGGCCCATGACATAGCCGTGCCCACTTGGAGGATGGTGCCTGGTTTTGGACCAGTAGACTGCCAATCATAAGGTTGTACCGTGGCCTAAGGGGTAGTAATAATTAGAACACGTGTGGATACTGAGGCATGAGAAAGTTTTGTGAAGTGCTCTGATAATGTGCATATCTTGTGAAATTGTCATGGCTCGAATGGTATTTTCTGTAGGGTACGTGTGCTAAGGCAAGGTGAGATTGCCTGTGTTTGTGTCTGATGACTGAATTGCATCATGATGGCGTTTCTCTGATATGTTGATAGATAAGGCAATGTTAGGATTATTTTGCAATTGATCTGTCTTTAGTACTAGGTTGCATGATTAGACTACCCTCGAGACGAGTGGAGTTCCTAACTGAGACTTAGGATTTTGACTTACTGAGTTTATCTCACCCCGTTGTGGTTAATATTGTCAAGACCTTAGTTTGACCTTATTCGGTGAGGTTCGGTGTCTCGATCGACATGAGCACCTCTGTCACTACGCGGCTTGTTCCAGGTAGCAATTTTGTATATGAGCATCACGTGACGACAGTTTGGGTTGACGAGGGAGAGAGGGATCATTATGTGCCACACGTCTTCAAGGCGTGGTACGTCAGGTTAGATGATATGTTGTATGGTCCCCTGAGGGGTTACGACGGGCTTGCACCGCTCGTGGGTCCAACCGATTAGATATGGGATTTGATGGACCTTGATCCCCCTAATGGCGTGATCACGGATCCTTCTACGGGTGAGTGTGACCCTTCTAAGGCCAATGATTAGGCATTTGTAACCTAGTCTCTTTTTGACCGACCCTCCTCTCCTTTTTGTTGTGATAGGCTAGCCAAGCCGGTTCCATTTTGCGTTGGCCTTGGTATGTTGCTTGTTATAAGGCATGTATATGTACTACTTTCCCTAGGCTAACCTTGCAGATAAATAAAAGTAGTGCTCTTATTGTTCAACTGTTACATTCCTTCTACTATCCATCTTGATTGATGGCTGGGAGTTTGATTTTGCTTTCGCATGTACTTAACGACAAGATAAAATGAACTGGTCAGCGACAGTACCTTGGATGTCGTATGTTTTAAACCTCAAGTAAATTGGGGTTGTTACAAGCTCGAGAGTCGGGGCGTGACATAATGCATGGCCGATTCCTCGGTCAGTCTATGACCAATTCCTTGGTTACCATTCCAATCAGGCCAATCTATCCATGACCAATCCTTAGAACGGTCCATGGCCGATCTTAACCATCAACACACTGAATCCGATAGTCGTTCCTTACAAGGTTGGAATTGCGAATGTTACTTAAACTCTCCTTTTTAAGGCCAAGACTGAACGCAATTTGTAATTCACTATAATCAAAAGGATCTTGTGACAATGGACTTCCCCATGGATCCTGAGATGATAGACTTGGATCTTGCGAAGATATTTGTGACACAGTAATATCTTCATCCACTTTTATATCAATTCCATAGTATGTCCTTAAGCAAGCATCTATTGTTGGTCGGGTTGCGCGATAATCGTCATAATGATCTCAAGAACAAGGTCATTATCATCTTTGGGCCATGTTTCTAGTGGAATGACTCGATCGTTTTGACAGAAAATCCTTTGTACCTCCCGATACTGGCAAGGATGAGCTAAGATTTTACGAGGGAGAGTTGCAAAAATCTCATCTAGAATAGGTTGGGGCTTATATGTGGATACTCCAATATCTATTGGGGTTTTACACATACCTCTATCGGATCGTACAAATAACCATGGCCTGAAGAATAAAATAGCTGTATGAAGTTATAAGTCAGGTCTACATGTTTTGAATTGTGCTTGGAAAATATTTTTTCATGCTCTTAATGACTTAAACTAGCTAAGCATGTCCTTAAAATACTTGTACTTGCTTTCTCCTTAGATAATCCTACTAATGATGAAAGGCATTCTGGCTATTGGGAATTCAATGGCAATGGTGTAAAGATTAAATAAGTACCAATTAAACCATTTGAGTGTTTCTAGAAATAACTCATTCGTGGAGAAAGATAAAGGATGGATGAATGGATATTTTGGGTGTAATCCATCTGGGTGAAAAATGAGGCCATTGTACTTGCTAAAGATATGAAAATGGTATTACCACATAAGTCTTCCAAGATTTTCAATGAGAACATTGTCTTGGTTAAGCCTAGTGATTTCTAGTGGGTACGAATATGAAAGCCATTTGGGTTTTATTTCTCGAGTTTTGAAACTGCCTTGTGAATTTCTTACCACATACATATCTATGGATGTGGTAGCCACAAATTATTTTAGTTGAGACAAGAAATCAGCAAGTATGTTCTTTTTCCCCGCAATATGTTTGGATTCAAAGGAATACTTAGAAACTATTCTGCTCGCCTGAGAAACTAAGGATGAGAGATTTTCTTTTGTTTGGACTTCAGCATATGAGAGAACAAGGACATATCAATCTCCACAAGGAAATAATGTCCTATAAGATGAAACTTAAATTTCTTGATATCATACTTTACTATCAAGATTTCCTTGAACGTAAAATAGTAATGCATTTATGCTTGCGTGAATCTTCCACTGTTATGTCCACAAACTCTCTGTTTCCCATCAATTTCTTCAAGGAGAACAGTAGCCCAATATTCATCATTGATATCTGTTTGAAGGATTCTTTATCTTGTAGAAACAATTTGCAATGGAGGAAGATATGGCATAATTTCTTTAAGTTTACATACAGACTTAGTTTGCTATGGTCTCCATGGAGAAGTATTTTTTTTGAGCATTTGCTACAATGGGCTTACAAACTCTATGATTTTTGGGACAAAATCCCTAAGATAAGTAACTATCTCGAGAAATCACTGAATCTGCTTGTGAGAAAGGTGCTCATTAGGGAACTTCTGCAATTCTTCGGCAATGTAAGGACTAGGATAATACATACCGCCTTTGAGATGCATCCCAAGAAATTCAATTTCTTTTTGGGCAATAATCACCTTTTACTAGGATAACATAATCCATGATTTTGTATCAACTTTGCAAACTGAGCAACTAATTTACAATTAGAATCATCATCTAGACTGTAGAGGAGAATATCATCAATGTAAATTCGAGCATTGGCCAAGATAGGTTGGAAAATTCTGCACATGGCCTTGTGGAACAATGAAGGAGCTATCTTGAGGCCAAAAGGGAGCACCAAGCACTAGAAATGTTGATTTTGGATACAAAATCTGGTTTTATACTTGTCTTCAGGATGAATTCCCAATTGCCAAATCTAACTTTAAGATCACACTTGGAATAAACTTTGGCTTGGATAAGACTAGAAAACAAAGAATTACGATGTGAAAGAGGAAATTTATCATCTCACAGGAATTGAATAAGAGGCTGGTAATTAATAACCAGTCTCATTTTTCCTCTATTCTACTCAGCACACTATTTACATAGAATGCTCACAAGCCCATTGAGAATCTAAGGGCTTAATTAGCACTCGATGGAGCAAGTCTAAGCATTCTTTTTGTGCCAAGACCAAATGTTCTGGATTCATGCCTGAGTGATTGACTTTGGTGGGATTGATATCCTCATTTTTCTTGAATAGGAGATGGATAAAAAAGTCAAGATTGTTCTAAAGAGGGTGAGGACATTTTTGGACAAGAATCTAAGTGGGATTCAACACATGCCTCAAGAAGGGTTTGCAAGATAGGGTGTAAAACGTTCATTTGAATAGTGAAAAACTTTTGGATGTCCACAAATTCCTTGAATTGTCCATTGAATCGTAGTCCATTGGGCAAAATTCTAAGTGTAGGAATTTGTGTAAGGATATCCCATCCAATGATAATATCTTCATCTGATGAGCTAGAGTCAAGGATTTTGGTAGTAATAGAACACTGGGGAAAGAACTAAATGGTAATGGGTTTGCTGCGAACTCTTGTGGCAAAGGTAAACATAATTGAAGTACCGGGTGTATGAAGCCCAATACTTTTCTAGAAGTATATTGGTATCAAGAATAGAAGCACTGACTCCGGTGTCAACAAGGGTAATGATGAAAATAGGTTTGTCATATTTTGATGGATATATTTTAACAGGAAAATATGAGTGAATAGAAGAATGTATGCACAAAGTTTTTGAAAAGTGGGGGAGGGGGGGAATTGGATTTTTAGAGGAACAAAAGAAAATCCCTTCGTATTCTTCAAATGGACTTTTAGTATCACTAGTGCTAGTCTATGACCATGTCTGGATCGTACATACAATGTGTTTGGTGGGTTCATCTTCAAGAGAAAATACTAACTCAACATCATCATTTTGGAGTGATACTCCATTCTCATTTTCTAATTTTTGAATGAAATGGGAATTTCTTCCCCCAACTTTTGGGAAATTCTTCACAAAATGACATTTCTTGTTGCAAATCTAACACCTGTCAAATTTTTTACACTTTCCAGAAGAACCCTATCTGGAGCGTCTTTTTCACAGGAATCTCCATTTGTGTCTTCTCCTTTTGTGTCCTAAGGAGAACCTTTGAAATGCCTTCATTTCTTGCACTATCATCACACGAAGGATCATTGCAAAAGTCTTTCTTTGAACACCTGATTCTTAACTCAAGTTTTTGGTAAGCCCAGTAAAGTTCTCCGTTGCTTTGGAGATCACTCTTGAAAGGTTTTTTTACAGATGCAAAGATCATCAAGGGCAAGATAGATCTCTTGTTGGAGTTCCCAAATAGGAACATAAGTAATTCTTTTATGCTTGTTTTGAAGGGATTTTTCCACGACTTGTCCACTTTCTTTTGGAATACAAGACAAGAATATCTGCTTCAAATTTGGATCAACTCCTAGAGAATAAAATAGCTTAAGCATTTCCTAGAAATGCCTATTTAGATGCTTTTTTCACAAGGAGCAACATTTTCTCTCAAAGAATTCCTTTCTCCTGAGCTCAAGAAGGTCTTCTAGTTCATCAATAAATAAATGGTGGATTACATGGATTGTCTAATGGAAATCCATTTGGAGCAAAAATGTCATTTGGTCCTGATCTTCTCCACCAGTCTTTAAGATTTCCAATAAATATGCTCATGAACTCGGTTAGTATATCATACCGATTTTTTATAGTGATTGCTTTGGTGTTGAGCCCAACATGAAACTCTTGAAGTCATTTTAGCCACTTAGAATATGGGATGTCATTGAGCATGAAGTAATACTTTGAGGTCGAAAACTTATGATTTGAGTTTAAATCACGAAGGCTTATGACTTCTGGCTCAGATGCATTTGACTACATTTTTGCCTCAAAGGGTCTACCATAAAGATGGCAAGCTTAAGGGATTTTGGCATTTCAAGCTAATAGGTTGAAGTGTCTCCAGAGGAAAAGGGAGTCTCTTTCCGAGGTTGATTCAGAATGGGAAGAAGCATTTTGGTTGGTGGAATCAACTATAGCAATGGTTGGTATTTTCTGTCGAGTTTGTTCTCGCAAAAAAGCCTCAAGCGAATTTGAAACTGTATGGGTAGGAGGATGTTCTTGGAAAGGTTCAGGAGCTAGCTTCTTTTATTCTCTAAGCTTCTTTTGCCTTTCCATTTCTCTGATACAATTTCAAAGTGTAACAATATCACTTCGTTCTATCTTTGGGGCTTCTTCAAATATGGAAGCAATTGATATGGTCTTGGGATATTGCGTCCATAGGGGCAAGACTCCAAAGCGGGGAAAATGGACCTGAAGGTGTGATGAATTTTCCTTCTTATAGGAGCCTGATTTGTCTCATTAGTTTTTCCATTTTAGTCGTTTGATCTTCCAAATAATGATAAGGAACAAATCTCCTAGATTCCATCTGTTGTAGTTTCTTTTGGAATGTCTCAAGCTGTTTGTTTGTGACCAAAGCTTCTTCTAAATTTGATGACAACTGTGCCGTCTCTTTTCTTGGTGAACTGGGACTCTGTGGACTAGATTGGCCTAGAGTTTTGGTGAATTTTTTCATAGTTAGTTACCCGAGTCTCTAGGAGTACCTTAACTAGCTAATCTTGAGGAGTTTTTTTAGCATGCAAATACAGGATGTTTAATCATTATCCACCAAGATAAACAAGGCGTCTTCAAAACTAGGGAAGTTAAGATCAATGGCATGATTCTGGACTTAATAAATTATTTGATTATGTAAGATAGTAGTAATAGAATTTAGAGTTTGAGGGGCTCCAGTAATCTATAGCTGAACCTTAAAGGCTAAGAGAAGTCGGAGATCCAAGAGAGCCATATTGAAATTTGGAAATAGTGTAACGAACATTATTCCTACATTAAGGGTGGTCTAGATAGTACCAATGTAAGCATGCTGCTAATACAAAAATCAAGCGTGTAAGTAGCCATTCAAGCAAAAACTGGTAATCATTTCCTTCCATGAAAGGATAAAGCAAGTCTAATAGCACCAAAGTGGAGGTGCGTATATCCTTGCTATATCTATTGTCATGAAAAATCAGAAGGGATTTGAATGGTGACAAAGTGTTCTTGTTGAGTAGCAGGGATAGGATGCTGATCAAACTTTGAGGACTGGACATACTCCTTAACTTCTTTAGTAGTATGTTTGATAAGCTATTTGATAGAACGGATAAGAGAGAAAGATGAAGGTTTAGCAAAAGCATAATATAGATTTATGAGTGGAAGAGGGGTCTCCAAAGACGTTAGAAGTGCGAAGTTCTAAAGAAGGTTAAGAGAAACTAGGGCATTTATAGTAATAGGAGAGGTTTCAGAGGAGGATTCTCACATGATATGAAAATTCCTCATTTCTACTCTAGATATTCTACTCGTAACTAGAAATGTGCTAAAAAATGTGATGGGCTCTGATACAAGAAAATTGGCCTATGATACGAGTCAGGAAAACGAAAATAGAATTTGTACCAGATATATTATCCCATACACACGGCACTTTCGCGACTTCCAAAGAGGGACCTCCTATTAGGTATCAAATTTATCTTCATTCTTTGACTCATATCATAAAAAATTTTAAGATAGCATAATTCTAATGCACAAGTTCCATATTATGGCAAGTGCAGAACATATTATCAAGATTAATCAGAACATCCCTAGTTTTGGAGAATCATACCAAGTAGAAAGGAAAAGGAAAAGGAAAAGGAAAAAAGGGCTTTGGGGATTCAATGTAGTTCTTGGTTTTAAATTAATGAAAAATGGACTATATTGAATATGTTCATATAGTTCAGGGACTATTTTGAATATGTATCAAAAATTCATTAGCTACATCAAACAAATTAAAAGTTCAAGGACCAAAGTGCACATTGAGCCAAAGTTCAATGACTATTTGTATCATTTTCCCAAAAGGGAATAAAAGAGGAGAAAAGAAACAGGGACTCGCGTGCATTCGTGTTGAAAGTCTCTATAAGCTGCCTTTCCTCTTTCCTTCTTCTAACAAAAGTTATTTTTGAAATTAGGGCACATATTCAAAATTAAATAAAATTTGAACTCTGAAATCTGATTTTTCTTTTTCGAAACCTTTATGCCATTTTCTTTTTGTTTGGTAACCTTTACGCCATTGACTTGCCGTTAACTTGTATACTGTGTTTTCCGCGTGGCATCCCTTTCTCCTCTCTCCCTCTCTCTCTCTCTCTCGGGAACGCAGCACTACCATTGCCGAAGCCCCCATTGTCTAAACCACCACCTGGTCCACCACCAGCAACGATTGTCCACGGCTGCGCCACTCCGACGGACGCCACCACACCAAAGCCATGCACGGACACCACCAGAAGCTTCGCTCAGATGACATTGCAGGCACACCTCTCTCTCATCAGATCTGTGTTTGCACCTCAGATTTGAGAGAGAGAGAGAGCGATGCTGAAGTGGTGGTGGTGTAGGTGTCGACGACGACTGCGGCCGTAGGGATGCGTTGGTCCTGGTTTGCGGCGGCGTTGTTGGAGTTTGGAGGAGGAGGAAGAAGAAAGGAAGAAAGAAAGAAATGGGAAGAAGAAAAAATTAAAAAGAAAAAAATTTCTGACTTGAAAATATCAAAGAAAATATGACTGGTCGGTCTACATCAATATTAACGAGTTCAAGAACGACCTTCCATATTTGATAAAAAGTCCACACACCGTCCACGTCATTACCCCGCCTTGGTCACCAAAGCCAATCTAAGCTGGGTTCTTCTTCGAACAGAGTTATGTCCAAGCTAGGAAGAGTGTCCTTAAGAAGCCCCCACAAGTCGGCTTTTTCTTTCTCACAAATCACCTTTCTTAAGTTCCTCAACTTCACAATCGACCTTGGCAAGCTAGACAACTTCAGACATCCTCTCATGTTTATCCTATTAAGATTAACCATCTGACCGATTTGATCCGGTAATGCGCTTAGATTCAGGCACTCAGATATATCAAGAAGTCTCACGTTATGGAGGCCGCTAATCGAATCCGGTAACCGCAACAAGGCTGTGCAGGAATTAAGCCGAACCACTTCAAGGGACTTCGATTGCCCAATTTGTTCAGGGAGAGCAGAGAAATTATGACAGTTTGTGATGCTAAGCTTCCTCAAAGGCTTTATCTCACATATGCCTTCCGGTAATCTCACAAGATCATTGCAATAGTCAATGTCGAGCTCTTGTAAGTTTGGCATTGCATCAGAGACTTTGGCATTGCTCGACGTCGAAGCCTGACTAATGTCACACATGAAAAAGGATATCTTTTCTAAACTGTGCAAGTGTAAATTTCCCATGCTTAAGAATGGAACCGTGACATGCTCAAGCCTGATCCTCCTTAAATTGGACCCGATGACCTGGAAATTGGTCAGCTCAGCAGGAAAGAAACTAAAGTTTGTTACTATTAGGGCCTTCAGCTTGTAGGACTTTGCGATGAATTCAGGCAAAGCATAGGTTTTGGTTTGCATGTTGGTCCGGAAGTTCAACACAAGAGCCTCAGCTGCAGACAATTCGAGATTTGGCCAGGGCGTTGAGAATTTTCCATCTGCGTTATGATCGAAGAAGGTTAGAAGGTAACTGACCATCAACCAGATGAGTTTTTCCTACATGTCTTTGAGAGATGGAGAATTAATAACCTGTGGAGATGGATACTAGACGAGCACGGAGAGGCTGTTGCTTTTGCTCTTTCCACCAATTGGGAAAGTCATTTCCCATCAAGTCTAGAATGAGTCTCTCTCTGTCTACTACTTCCCCCTGGTTGCACTCCATGATAGCCAGCTCTCTAAGCAGATCATGCTGCGTAACATAGTGGCTGCGGTAAGATTCATCGCCGTCATCTCTTGAATCTCTCCTGTATGTATGCAATCAAACGCTTGGATATAAGCATTTTCGCTTGAGTTTCTTGAACTAAATTCTAGTGCCATGCATTTGATAATATCAATACAATAGAAAAAGAAGACATTGATCTTTCCCACTCTTGAAAAATTAAGTCAGGAGTTAGAAATGTTCTTTAGAGGCTTGGGTACAATGCGGAACACAGTACAGCTGGGGGTCAGGTGCAGTAATTGTGGTGTGGATTTAAAACATCCTAGAATGCCCATTTTTGAGTAACAGAATAGTTCGTAGTGCTATGGAAAATCTAATCGTTTTGGGGTTAGCTATGGATCATCAAATGGCATTACTCTATCAATCTCGGTGCAAAGATCTCATCATGCATTTGTCCATTTCACACCCATTCTAACTGTCAAGAATCTGATGAGGAAATCTTACAGTAGTAGAAAAAGAGAGAACAAAATGAACTTCAGGGCTATACCTGGGTAATACAAGATCAGCTAGGTTCCTGTAATCGAGTTCATGGAGGTCAGAAGTGGCGCGCACACCATCGAAATCTAGCCTGTACAATTCCACCCATATATCAATAAGCGCGGTGGCGGGAATCTTGCAATCCTCTGGGAATGAGCCAAGGTCCATGAAGCGTTCCTTGATCGAACGGTCACCATCCAAGTCGTCCAAGCTCTTTCTGAGGCAATCAAGAATCTCGATCTCCAAATCAAGAAGGGATTGACCTTCGGACAATTCATGAAGCTTTTTTTTCCAGAATGCATAATTTTTTCCTCGGAGGGACTTGGCAACGACTTTAATAACCAATGGAAATCGCTTACAGTGTTCCACCATCTGCCACAGGGAAAAAAAAAGACGAGCAATTATTGGAACTTGATATAGTACTGAGCAAGGCCTCTCTTTGAAAGAGAGATAAAAGTAAGGATAGGCAGGTGTGATTTTATTAAAGAATAAATTACTCAGATTGATGAACGCAAGCGAGAGTATACCTCATTCAAGAGCGTAGCATCTGGTGCACCCAGGCCCCTATTATCAACAGTAACACATCGACGAAAAAGTTCCACCGCTTCGTCATGAGTCAGTGGGTTCAGGTGATGCACAGGATGGAATTGAGGAAACTCGTATCTTGATGTCACCACAATTTTGTAATCTTTGATGTCATTGCAGACAAATTTGTCAACGATGGATTCCGACTCTTTCCAGACATCGTCCAGCACAAGCAACACAGGACTTTCTCCTATTTTGTTCAGCAGCTGCTGCAAGCAGTAACCTGCACCCTCTTCTGATTTAATCTTGGGTACCTTGAAGCGATTATGTTGATATATTTTCTGGACAATGTGTGTCAAGTTGGGCTTCTTCGAGACAGGCACGAACATGATTTTGTTGTTAAATTTGCCTATATGGAAACCACAGTTAGTCTGACTCCTATCGCTTGCAAGAATATGAAATTTTACCAAAACGCTTTTCGTTTGATGAATTCGGTAGGATAAGAAACAGAGCAAAGTTGATACCATATAGCAGAAATAATAAGGCTAAAGCGTATGGCTGTGAACAGGAGGGTTCAGCTGATTAATAAAGGTGCTTAGCGCAATGAAACAGAGGCGAGTTATTCCTTATATTAAAGCTTGGGAAGATTGGACACGATATTAAACCCGAAATGGAACGATGAGAACAACATTCTTCTTGATGAAACATCCATCTGCAAAGTGCCCAAGGAATGCTCTGTGCTAACATTCACAACTACCAAAAAGTGGATTGCTTGATAGAGAGAACATGTAATGGGATTCAATTATTCGAATTTGTCCAAACAAGGAACGTCTTTCAGGCAACAGCTCTTATGCACATAAATAGCAGGATAGTTACCCAACAGATTATTGTACAAATGCCAATTCAATTACAAGTCTTTCATTTTGCTAATTTTTGTTTTGGTTTAGATTCAATTTTGCTAATTGAGTGTCAAAATTTTAACGATTTGTCAACATAATCTTTAAGGTCAAATTTAGATGAACATTACTGACATGGGTGTTGACTCGACATTGATTATTTTTACAATTTTTTAAAAAATTTCTGAATTTTTTCAACTTTTTTCATTTTTTTTTCCTACTAAGTCCAGCAAGGTTCGACAGTTAACCCTTGCGTATGGTCGGCCTGCAACCCTTACTGGTAGGGGTGATCGGTTCCCGATTCGGTCCGGTTTCAAGGTGGAACCGGGAGCCGGACCGGGAGGACGGGTTCCCAAATTCTAGGACCATGGATCGGACCGTGGACCGAACTGGCTGGTCTTGGAACCGGGAATCGGACCGATCGATAATTTTCTTTTTCGGGAAAAAATTTGTTAATGTTAGAGTACGTTTTCAAAAACAACCCACTTCATTTATACACAACTTTATCAATTTGTCCTTTCAATCTACATGTAATTATATTTTCCTAAGACTTTGAAGAATTTTTTTATTTTTTTTTCGAATTCTTGAGAAAATTTAAAATATATATATATTAAAAGCTAGGTCCTCTGCAGTTCCCACCTTGGAACCGGGAAATGGACCAATCGGCCACCGGTTCCAAGAATGGGAACCAAGAATTGGACCGCCGGCTTCGGGAACCGCCCGAAACCAGCCGGTCCGGTCCGGTTTGGGCGGTTCCCAGGTTGGGCGATTCCTATTGCACACCCCTACTTGTAGGTCTTAGAAGGATAAAATAGGAAAAGAGAGAAAGAAAATAAAAAGAAAGATAAAGTAAAAAATAAAAAGTACACAAATTTTTAAAAAAAATGCAAAAATAATCCATGCTAGCACACTGCACGTCTACAATTTCAAACTGAAATCGATTAGAATGATTATATAAGCAATTCATTAAGAGATTAAAAATTAAATTAGTAAAATCAAAAGGTTTAGAACTAAATTTCAATCCGAATAATAAGTTTGTGACTTTTTTTAATAATTTTTATCATAAATAGCTAATCAAAAGACTTTTGGAGGAGACCAATTGGCAAGGATCGATTCAATAAATTCATCCCTACTTTTTTAAGTTCTAGATCAATCAAAGTACTAATCACACGTACCTTTAATTGTCACTTCATGACACAATTTCTTCAGCATGGTGGTCTTCCCGCACCCGCCCGGGGCGGTCACAACAATCACAGACGCTCCGTCCTCGAGCAGCTGCTCCTTGAGCTTGCTCAACGATGCCTGCACCTCTGACCCGACGATGAAATCGGGTGCCGCAGGGACCGCAAGTTCGCCCGAAGCCTCAAGCTCACTCTGGAAGGCCCCGCCGTTCGCTAGCACGGGCCTTAACCACTCCTTGAGCTCGACCAATTCTTCCTCGATCACATTCACGCGCACCAGTATTCCCTTTCTGTCCTTCACACCCAGCAACTGCAAGTAAAGCTGGAACTTTTCCAAGACCGCCGCGTTGAAGCCGGTCAGCCTTTTTGAGTGCGTATACTTCATGCACAGGTTGAGCGTGTGGATCTTCTTGCACTTGATGATCAGTCCTGTGCCTTCATCCAACAGTTCCTTGATCGGAGCCATCTCTTCTGGACCACAGCCCAGCTGATTGTTGAAGCTGTCGATGTCCTTGATGATTGGTTCTATTCTTTCCAAAGTGGACTTGATCTTCTCTAGCTGGCTACGGAACGCGGCGATAGTTGTCACCAGGTCCTTGACGAGTGCGAACAGCTCGCTGAATGCCGTTCCTAGAGCAGCTCCCGCGTAATCAACCATTTCTTGTTCTTCCTTTCTTCACAGAACGAACAAGCCTAGAAAACCCGAAACTTCGATGGGTCGCAAGGGTGCTTCGAAGAACTGAAACCCACATCCCATGATTCACAGAGGATGCTTTTTCTCTCTGTTTTTTATGCTGGGTCTTCTCTGCAGAGGCAAGAAGAAAGAGGAGCTTTTTGGTCTCTAAAGCAACAATGGAGAAAGGAGATGAACGGAAAGGCGAGATGGGCTCTTTTTCTAGAAGCGATGGCTAAAGTTTATTCTCCGGCCAAATAAGAGAGTCGTCATTTGGGATTTTTTTTAGGAAGGGTTGGAAAGCCTGGCAAGGCTGAAGTTTATTTTATGGTTCAAAGTGGAAGAAGGCCTGTCTTAGTCGTCGACCATGTCCGCGTCGCAAGCTGTATTGGGAGGGCCCGGTTTAAGTCGTCGTTAAGAAAGCTACCGCCGACATCCAACCCGGTGCAATCCATCGACTTTGGATCGACCCCGGGGTAGATCCAGCGGACAAAACTTTGGGAAAGAATGGTACGAAGTTAGGTTTTGGGAAGTTTTCAGAGCGACCCATTAATCAGGGTTAGCACAAGATGATTAGGAAAGCATGAAACGGCCGAGTTTTACTCTTTTCCGCATCATGAATGGATAAATTCATTTTACATGCACTTTAATCGAATTCTATCATGGTTTCCATAGGTTTTATGGTAAACTTAGTAGATCCTGCTAAGAATAAAATTGGAAACATTTTAACCAACCAAGTGAGCTCTTAAATTAAAAGTCGGCCCTCAATAGTGATGGTAAATACATAATGAATTCTCCTATTAAGTGTCCAGCGATGGATTTTGAATATATTGGATGATGTCAAATAATACAAATTACAATTTGTAATATAAAATTTAAGATATGAAGTTTTTTAATCAGGTAGGATATGAAATTGCATAAGTCTAGAATATTTTATTACTTAAGGGCCCAAGAGGGTGGACCTTCACTAGGCAATTCAAGGCAGAAACAAACCACCACGTGGATATTAAGGGTGCACATGAAATCATTTCTACTTATCTATTTTTCTATTTTTCTGTTTTGGGGAATAAATTTGGAATAGAAATCCGTTTGGTAACGTAATTTCATTTTTCTATTTCTGAAACAAATCTCTACTTCAGAAATAAATTTGGAATAAAAATCAGAATTTTAAATTTTTTACTTCTCTATTTCTAAAACAAAAGTGAGAAACAATTTTTGGAACAAAAGTGAGAAACAAAAACCCATCTTATTGCTCCCTCTCATTGTCGCTTGCAGGTCACCCACCCGCTGCTCGACCATCGCCAACTGCCGCCAACCATCGTCCGACCACCGCTGACCACCGCCGGTCCCTACCACTCGGGAAGGAGAAATTTTAAAGTATTGTCAAATGAATTTTTATTCCAGAAATAAAAATTTTATATTGTTATCAAACACCTATTTTGTTCTAGAAATTCATCTGGAGAATAGAAATAGAAAAATTGATTTTTGGCTAGAAATTAATTTCTAGAACAGAAATTTCACCATGCGCACCCTAAATAGTTTCTAGGAAAGCATATCATGTAATCAACGATATAACCTGAGAGTTCATTTATGTGGGAAAGGGGTCCTCATGACACGCTTTTAGTACCATATTTTCGATCATATCATTTAGATTCTTCTGTCATGTGATTTCTTAAACATGAAGGCAATTTTGATTGGTTCGGTCGAGAAGAAGGTTCGCATCATGTTACCCTAGGAATATTTCATCTACCACGCATGTTTGTGCACACGATTGCAGCTATGCATGATGCCGACTTAGCATATGCAACATGTGATGTAAGATTATATCCTGTGATGACGTGTCGTGCGATTGCTTCTCGTCTTTAAGGTCGGCAGGCAAATTTCTTCTAGAACCATGGATGGCTCTCTATCTCAGGGATGGTGATCCTCTGGACCGCGTACGAATCAAGGATTAGGCTCGACATTGAGCCCACAATTAAAGTGGCGGAATATATAGCTACTTGTCACTTCACAAGAGACCATCAAACGGAGGACGAAAATTTAAAGATCAATCAAATCCTAGACCCCCAAAGGATTAAAATGTTTCACGATGAATAGAAATCACCAAACAATGACTGATAAATTAAGTCTCGACAGATAAACAAATTATTACTTCCGTGGGATCTGCAACAAAAGTCCTTGAGATCATATGCCGACGCTCGAGGGATTTTGGGACATTGTATGAGGTAGAATACTGAACATGAATAAATGTGCGTTTAATAATATTTCTGTTCATCGGAATAATTTCTTTTTAGAATTTTTTTAATTTCCACTTCCTGGAACAGTTTCTAATCAAAAGAATGCGTTTAATAACTGCACAAAATTTTTATTTCCCAAATAAAAAAAGAATATAAATGCATTTGATACAACCCTCAAATTTTTTTGTAACGTAGATATTCTTTAAATTTTTAAATAACTTTATGAGATATTTTTTCTTTTTTTCTTTTCTTTTTTATTCCTCTTTTTGTCTTCCTCCTCTAGCCGATCGTCGGGCCTTGGCAATGGTCAACAATTGGCTAGAGATGAGAGCTAGCGAGGTTGCCAACCTTGGGGGAGCCTCGTCGTGGCTAGGCGAGGTCAACCTCACCACCTCGCCCAGCCACAAATGAGGTCGGCCTCGCCATCCAGCAACCTTGCTAGAGCCTCGCTAATGCTAGACGAGGTCAGTCTCGCCTTAGCTGGTCGCCGGCCACACCAAGGTCCATTAATCAGTTAGAAGAGGCAAAAGAAGAAGAAAAAAAAAATTGACATTTTAGAAATTGTTTATGGGAACAAAAGACAACTTTTTTTTACTTTTTTTTTTGTTTTCAAATTTATTCTCTAACCCTTTTTATTTTTATTTCGAGGGAATAGAAAAATTAGTTAACATTATCAAACGGATTTTTGTTCTTTATTTTGCTCCAGATAACAAAAGAATAAAAATTTGAAGAAATAGAAACATTACCAAACAAAACCTAACTCTCTATACATAAGCCACAAGAGAAGTGCATAAGATTACACGCCCGCATAAAGTAAAACAACAAGAAAACATGGTCCCTCCTTTACCACAATTGTCGTCTCAAACGGATCTTCAAAAGGGATAAAGCACCCTCTAGCATCACATATGAGTCACCGCGCACGAACAACACGTCTGCAATCTAATAAAGTGACATAGATCGTCCACCATCTCCTTCCACGCATACAAGCTAAAGGGAAAACATGCCAAACGGCCTAATGGTGGTGTCACATTAAACTAGAAGACAGAACCACTCACATTAAACTAGAAGACAGAACCACTCATACTGATAGAGGGAAGACAAATTTCCACTTCTTGTAAAGCCTAGAAGATTCCACTGAACATGAGTAAGAAAAAGAATGTAAAGCACACTGTACGAGAAAACTTTTCACATTTGGAAGGCAGAAGAAATATAATAACATATGTTCGCTATCGGCCCTCACGCTGCCTGAAGATCGTCTATCAAAGACAAACAAAAAAAAGAGGTTGCTTCCTATGCCATGTAGCTGACCCCTCAATTCCCAAAATATCAGCTTCTCAGGTGTTAACGGTTCGGGCCGGATCAGATATGGTTCCTATTTTTGCCTTGTTTATTAAAATCAAAGTGAAGAAAAGGTGGAAAAGAGAAGAGATGTTAAGTTAAATGTTCAATTTTTATTGAGAATTTCGGTTTTAACCCAACTGAACCGAACCAAACTAGAAAAGTTAACAATTATTTTTTTGTTATTCAAACCGAACTAAAAATGTATGAAATTTTGGTTCGATTCGGTTCGGTTTCGATTCAGTTCTACCACCCCTACCAGCTTTCCCTTGAACTGTGACCGAGAAGTTCAGGAAGCTCGAGTGGTAGCAGACCCATAACCAAATTAGGCTCAGGCTGCCTAATCATCACCAAGCCAACTCCTCGACGCTAGCATTGGCATGGAGAATGTAAAACTATTTTATGTTTAAAATTCGGTAACAACACAAATAGCTCCAGATTACCACAGAGCAGCCGTAAGTTAAATTTTTAAGCTGTGCATGAACGATCATGAGATGCCATTTTAGAGACCTTGAGACGAGAGATATCTCTATCTGTCAACAAAGTAAAAGCAGAAGACAAACCATGATACTTTTTCACCTTGGAAAGCCAACGAGAAAATAAGTCTAGTATACTTCTGAGTGCAACCATATCAACAAGCAATCAAATCTCCAGCACGCAAAGCGTCGACCAATGTCGAATTTCTGTGATGCCTCGCCTCTCTTGCAATGAAACCCCAGGAACATCAACATGCTTTTTATTTTAGGAAAAGAAAACTTGATGGATCGCGATGCCAAAACTTGATGACATCAAACCGGATTGATGAATCTTGTCAGAAAACTCAACCAGAACACATCCCCTCTAACCTAACTAGATAGGTCAAGTTGCGTTAATTCAACCTAAATGTAAGCTGGCAACTTCAATAGCAATTTTGAAATAAGTTTTAATTTTTATGGGTCTTCTCATGAAATTGATATGTTTAATAAGTTACATGACAGTTTAACTTGGTGAATTTTTTTTTCAGAAAAACAGTAACACTATAAACGTGTAATAGTGTAACAATGATTAGTGTTATTATTTGGTTATTTATCATAGTCATTAGTAGTAAAAAACATGGAAAAAACATAGCTTATTTATTTGAATAGGTTGATGTAGCCTATGTCATTATAAATTGTTGACACCTAAACTTTAATTGATCAATCGTAATTTAATGCACAAAAATTTAGGGATTAATTTTAACCCCTAAACAAAAAATATTAGAATTAAATTGCATAGCATATAGTTTTAGGAGTATCATCCTTCAAGTATTTGCGGCGGCTGATTTTGCATGGGAAGGGATGTGGCTAGTTTAAAAGTAAAATATATCTGCATGGTCAAAGATAAAGAATGGATGTGACTGGTTCAAAAAGTATATCTACATGGTCAAAGATAAGGAAGGGATATGACTGGTTCAAAAGTAAAATATATCTGCATGTGGCTGGTTCAAAAAGTAAAATATATTTGTATGGTTAAAGATAGGAAAAGAAAAAAAAAGATATGTTTTAGTGTATCCACAATAAGAAAGCAAATCATCGTGTCCTTATCTTGTTTTTATGAGGGCACTGTGTTGTCTTGCCTATAAAAGGGGGACAAACACACCGGAAAAGGGGAGACAAAAATTACGCAGAAAAGAGAGAGGACGAGAGAGTTCTTAGTCAGCCTTGGTTGAGAAACTAAGCCGTGTCTCCACCACCGCCACACTCTCACAGGACGCGCCTCCCTCTTGTGCCACGACGCACCGCCCAAGCAGCACCTCACCCTCTGCCATCGAAGCCAAATTGCTGCTGCCCAAACGACAACGTCGAGCTTGTGTGACCTCTGACCTACGAGGTCCTTGCTGCTCGCACTGAGCCACGCTTGACGCCACCCGTGATGAGAAGTTTTAGCCCAGTTGAATCCTTGTTGCGGCACGTCCCTTCTGTTTTGCAGGTTTCTAAAGCGGTCCCGAGGCTTCCTCATTGATTGCCAAGAAGAAAGCAGCCACGTCCTTGTCCCTTTGACAAGGTCAAATCTACGAGCACTATCACCCACAACGCACCATCGTCAACATAGTGCCAACTGGACGAAATTGGGTGAAGACAGCGAAACGTGGAGAACAAGAGCTAAAGCCATTGAAAAGAAGAACACGAATCTTTCGGAAAAATCGTGCGGTGATTCGGAAAAATCGTGCGCAGTTCCTTCACCGAGGAGCCCCCATCGCAAGCACTACCCCCACAGACTAGTAAAATCTCGTTTGAATTTATTTTCCTTACTTGAAATATTGTGGATATATTTGATTGAACTCCATACTATAGTATCCTAAATTTCAAGTAGCCTCTAATTTCTTAACGTGTCATAATCGTCAATCCGATCTCACGTCCGAAATACGATTCGCGATTGCACGGAAAATTGGCCAATCCAATCTCATGCCCGAAATACGATTCGTCGATTTTATTTGTTTCTTGGGTGATGGATTTTATATTCTCTTCTTATCAAAAAGATAGAATATGTTAGATTGCATGCTAGGATAGGGTTCATCTAGTTAGAGATAATATAAACTAGGATTTGGTCTAGATTAATCCTTAAATTGAATTGGATAATTTCTAGAACTAGGAAATTTATTTGCTTATTTCAATTTTGAAATTTCATGAAAAAACACAAAAATATAGTTAGACACCATCGCTTGCATTGCACTTAGTTTTTTAGGCCTCAATAGTTGAATAATTGCATGTTAATTAGAAATCATATCTAGGATTAGTGATATGATTTTTAAGCTAACATTGTAGATGCTTTCGTTGCTTCGAGGTAAGTATCTCTTCCTTGTGCTTGCAATTTATTTATCACTCTGTTCTATTGAGTGTTAGATAATGGTTGAGCATTCGCATGATCACATTGCAAGTTAGGGAGTAAATTAAAATCAATCCAAATTGCCTGCAAATCAATTTTTTTTAAATAAAAGAGAAAAGGTACCGAAAGGACGTTAGAGAAATCTAACGTAATCAAGTTCCCAATCTCATAGTCTCTGGTTTGTAGGAGTGAAGTAATTTTCCCATTACTTTACTTGGGTTTCTAATTGACCCACAAAAAAATAGATTAGTGGCGACTCCTAAGTAAAAAATCATTTGCATGCTAAAAACTTAAACCCCTAAGTCGCGAATTGGTATAGGCTTTAGGCTTAGTAATCCATTAGCCAAACGTGCACCCGAGGTAAGGTCGCGACATAAATCATGTTACTTCTTTACAATGCAAAACCGACAACAAAATGAGTCTAATATATATCTAGCAAAAATTACCAAAAAAGTCCTAAACCTATTGAAATTGTGCCAACTTAGTCCTAAACATTTTTTTTTTTGCCAATTCAGTCTTAAACATTTTGTATTTGTGTCAGTTAAGTCCATCCGACAATCTCCAATCGGACTAATCTAATGTGGAATCTTAGTCAGTGCCGGCCAGTGCTGCTGGTGTTGACATGGATGTTGGAGACACAAAACGGCATTATTTTGCTTATAAAAAAACTAAAAGGCCTCTCTTAGCATCAAATTTGCCCAACTAGATGATCCCTAATATGATCTCGTCCAAAATTCTCACAAATTTTCTCTAGATTTGATCTTTTCTTGTAGATTTCTTCATGTCAAATTGCTCTTTTGTTAGTGGCATTTGAATCGAGTGCCTTTCACCCGACAATTTTATTCGTCCATCGCAATCCTAACTACACCCATTTTGCAAAGGCCCGATTCGGCCACAACCCAGCTGTGAACCAACTTGCCCGTACCTAGCTACGACTCGACTTGCCTATCACAAACCACAGCAAACACGAGGAAGGGTTGTGGTCCCAATTCAGTTTTACTGTCGACGAGTGTCGAGCCTAGAGCAAACATGATGACAGCGAAGAACAATTAAAAGGTATGTTGTGGTGGTCTCAAATTTAGTGCATTCTCATTGTCTTATCTTATGTTATCCATCTGTGTTGATTCCTTGGCATTTGTTGTTGTTGGCAGGAAAAAAAAACTTTTGCATGCTTCTTGGTGTGATAGTGAAGACCTGACATGTACCGTAGGATGCCTCATGCATCAATGAATGAGCACAATTGAAATTACAATACTTAGCCTTTGAGCCAATTGTAAATACTCGAACCAATTTTGTAAATTTTGTTGCTACACAAAGGAGAAGATGTCCATAAAATAGTACTTAGTGAGGTAATAGTTGAATTAGAATGCCTCACGAATCATGAGTTGGTTTAAATAAGAGTTTAGTTGCTTATTGTATGTTGTCCTTTGAGGTGTTGGATAACATGAAACGAGTATCTCAATTAAATAACTTAGTTTGTAGAGCAAGTCTTAGCCTTTCTCATATGGATTCATTAAATGATAATCTATAATAAAATGTATTACTGTTGGAGAATACTATTAGACTGAGAGAATTCAAAAGTTATGCTCAAGTCAAAATCTCCATTATGGAGTTTTTTTTGTAACATACATTGCGTTTTTTCTGTGTAGAGTTGAGATGAGTGACAATTCAAGTTGGGTGTGCCTTTTTCATGGTGGAAATTCTTATCGTCACTCGATGCTTGAATATGCTAGGGGCAAGACTAATTTAGTAAAAGTTAATATCGGTTCACTGAGGTATGAAAGCTTCATCAGAGATATCGAGAAAATGTTAAATAATAATTTCAATAAGTTTTATTTTAAATTTCTAGGAAAGTCTCTAGAAGATGGGTTAAGATATATATAGGATGAAAACAATGTTGTTGATTTGCTTTTTAGCTATTTGCATTGTGGGTTAATATATGGAGAAAATTTTTAGCCAATGAGGTAGGTGAGGGTGAGGGTAAGGGTGAAGGTGCTAGCCAAAGTGAGGGTGTTGCTCTAGGGGGTCGATCAAGGGGTTGATGAGGGTGCTCATGATGATGTTGATTTAGCTAATGAGACAATCATTGAGCACTGGGTAGTTTAGATCTTGATAACATAGATAATGAAGGTGGGTGACTACACTGACATAGAGGGTGATATTGTGGATGACAACAACGACGAACAAATAAACTTTCTTGATGTAAGATTCCTCATTCATGATGATCGTGATAATCGGGAGCTTCTGGAAGCAAGAAAGAACATGATGGAGTTTCGCGGGAGGGCCACAAAGGAGGTTATTATAGGAGAACTATCCCAGCAATTGGATGTGTATAATGTGGTCAACGCTAAAGCTAGTCACGAGACTGAGTACATGAAATAGATGCAAATGAGAGTTTTTGGTTTGTAGCAGAAGGAGAAGATGACAATTATAATAGGAGGAGGAGTAGGTCTCCAAGATATGATCCTAATTGTGTTGTGCCTATGTTTATTGTGACTATGACATTTGATAGTAGTCGACAATTCAAAGATGCTTCGATAAAGTACTCAGTGGCTGAGCGTAGAGAGATAAAATAAAGAATATAAGAAGTTTGTTAGAGCAAAATGTGCTAATGAAAGTTGTCCTTAGAAGATTTCTCGATCCGTTGATGCTCATAGTAGATTATTTCATGTGAAGACCTACCATTCGGAGCATACTTATAGTATTAGCTTTAAAAATAGGAGAGTGACAAGTTCTTAGCTGACAAATCATTATATTCTCATAATAAGAGCAATGCCAACTATTAAAACTATTGATTTTAAGAAGCTAATCAAGGAACAATTGGGTTTGGATGTTAGTATAGTTCAATGTACGAAGGCTAAGTTACATGCTTATAAAGTGTTGATGGAGAATTACAAGAAGGAATATGCAAAACTGTGGGATTATGCAAAAAAGCTTAGGGAGAGAAAGTACGGAATACCATTACATTGAAGGTTGAAAAACCCGATATGCAATCTAAGGCATTGTTTGAAAGAATGTACATTTGTTTTGCTGCTTGTAAGAAATAGCTCCTTGGTAAATGCAAGAAAGTTGTTGGGTTACATAGTTGCTTCTTGAAGGCAATTTGTCAATATCAAATTTTGTATACTATTGGAAGGGATACAAATTATCAAATGTTCCCAATTGCTTGGGCAATTGTCAAGGTTGAAAGTATCGATACTTAGACATGGTTTTTAACAAACTTGATGTATGATCTCAACATTTCAAATAGGTATGGATAAGATTGGGTCGTACTTAGTAACAAACAAAAGGTAAGTTTCTTATTTAATTTTTATTTGCTATGCCTTATAGATAGTTGCACTTGTAACATATGATTTACATTGTATTCATCTTTTGTAGGGACTTTAACAAGCTATAGGTTGCATTGTTGCCTGCAGCTAAGTATAAGATGTGTGCTAGACACATTTATGCCAAGTGGAGGGAAAAAATATAAGGGGATACAAATGCAAAAGCTATTTTGGTAGTGTGCTAAAAGCAATATTATGTTGAAGTATGACGAACACTCTCAAGTATTGAAGAAAATTAATCCTACTACATATCATGAGTTGGTTCAAATAGTATCCAAGCACTAGTCTAGGGCTTTCTTCAACACTAATGTGAAATGTTACATTATTGACAACAATTTATGCAAGGAATTTAACAAAAGAATCATACATACTAGATGTAGTCCACTCATAGTATGTTAGAGGAAATGCAGATAATAATAATGACAAAGATACATACATAGACAAACGCATATGCTAGGTAAAGAAGGGGCTGTGATCTAGGAATCTCAAAAAAGTTAGAAAAAAAATAGAGTTTGTGCGATATACTGCCAAGTGATATGGAATCGTGATATTGGATATGAGGTGATGGATAAATGTGACAAGTATGTGGTGGATATGTTAAAGAGTGACTACTCTAGTAGAAAATAGCAGCTTATTGGCATCCCTTGTCTTATGTTATTTCTGCTATAAATCATAGGTAAGATGGTGCATATGACTATATTGATGAGTGTTATAAGAGTGCCAAGTTCTTAGCTACATATGAGAAAATGATGATGCCAATTTAGGGAGAAATTTTTTTAGAAAAAGACTAATAGAGAACCACTTCTAGTCAGGGTGAAGCCCAATAGACATAAACAGAAAATATTAAGGGAAGAAAGTGAAATGGCAAGCGGGACTAAGATATCGAGGATAGGAATAAAGATGATACGTTGAATTTGCTTGAACACAAGACACAATAGTTCAAAATGTCCAATTAAGAAAATTGGGTCAACATCATCACAAAGAAAATTTTCAAGGTAAAAAAATTCAGTTAGTGCTTCCATTATGTCATGCTTCCACTTCCATTATTGCACAATCTGTAAATTTCAATTAGTGCTTCCATTTGTGTTTAAATGAGTACTTATGAATATTTGTCAGCATTATTGGGAGTTTCTTTTGTCATTGACTATAAGAGTTAAAACTATCGTAGTCTTATAGTTGCTTTTATGTTTTTTTACATCTTTTGCTTTTTGTCTTGGTCTCCTATAGGCATAAGTTGAATCATGAGTACTTATAATTAGATGATAGCTTAACATTCCTGGTTTTTAATGTTGTGCCTATCTTATAATTTTGATTATGAAGTATAAACACTTTTATGTAATATATGAATAACGTACTTTTTTGGCATGGATAAATTTACGGCTGATGCAATAGTAATAATTAGTAGGCACTTTTGATAAATGCATGTGATGATATTGCTTCCAAGTCTTTGTTAATTTTCAAATTTATGGTTTTTCAATTCATTAAGTCACACAACACTTGCGGGTTCAGAGATGCACAACAAAGGTTATAAGATGTAGGTTTAGTGATAACATGTCATGGCTGTTTTCTTTATTTTTTCGTGGAGATAGATTTGGCGAAGTGGTGTTGATCCATTTTGTTATTTTTATCCATGATGAGATCAGTGAAGTAGTGTTTATGGATATATATTTTTGGTTTATCCTAGATAGCAGCTTGTATAGAGTTGGAATTAGCGATATACTATGGTTATGAACCATATCTTATTGTAATACAATAGATTTGTAGATCTATTATTTGTTTGTTTACTACATTGTAACTGTTTGTTCATGAAATACTAAGATTGTATGGATTTTTTAAAGTATATTTGGACAATAATTCTTAATATCCTTCCAATAGGTCATAAAAGAAAAATATGATGTGTCTTTGATGTTGAGGTTAAGAAATAGATTGCATATAAAACAAAGGATATTGCAAATAACTTGCACTTCATTCATGTTCATACTTTATGTTGACAAATACAAACCATATTATAAACAACTACTAAAAGAGCATACATAACACAATCACCATTAACACACCCCACGGTAAGCTCAGTATATCATTCATCTTCAAATTTCCAAATAATATGTTTCCTATAATTACAAAAAAAAAAATGACGCAACCAACATTATCTTCAATGTCAAATTTTGTTTCTTTAACTTTGTTGCATCTTATTCGACACGTTTCAATTGTGTTTTTGACACGTTTCAATTGTGTTTTGAGAATGACTTCAACATCCATCAAACTGCCATCATCTTCATTATGTGTTAATATTGGTTTTTCTTCAGCTTTGCTCCAATGAAAATTTTGTGACATACTTCCTGCTGATTGACTAGTTTTTGTATCAACCCAAATAAATAAAAACTGCAACTTGTCCTAATTCTGTATTTCGAGTAGCGATGATATTTTCTTCCTCGATTCTCCTTCGTCTTTTCTATTTGTAGATGACATTTCAGGCTACAATAGCAAAACATATGTGTATCGTTGTTGTTTAAAGGGATCGATGTCATCAATTGTGATGAATTTGTTGATGTCTTCACCAGTTATGACAATTGTAACGTAACTGTATTTATGCTTTCAAAATAACACTAATCTGAACATTCCTAACCCAAAACATATATTATAGTTCAAGCTTAATAGTAAAATTCAATAACAACTATATAATCATGCGATATAATGAAGTTCAATAGCAATTGTATATTCATGTGATAAAATGAAATTCAACAATAAAGTTCAACAACATCTATATATTTATTATAAAGTTCAACGGTGAATTATAATTTCAACGGTAAATATATTGGACAAAAGACAATCATACACAAACAATGGCTTCAATGCAATCAAATCAAATCCTAAGATGAGAATAGACATTATAATTCATGACAAAGAAAAGTTATTTGAAATGACCAAAATCTAAGGTGGAAAGAAACATGTGACTAAGCATGACCACATAGGTCATGGTATGAGTTTATAATAAGTCAGTCAAATTCTTAGATGAACTTGGGTTTGCACTTAAGTTATTAGACCAACTATCCTATTCTCAAGGTTGAGTCAGTTGAAACTAACAAGCACCAAGTTCACATGAGGATTACCACTATAAGATCATGTCATTATACATGCCACTATATAGGTTAAAATATTCTATAGCAAAGGCTATTATCACATTCTATTGCGTTAAGATTCTATAGTATTTAGGTCAAGCCATTATGCAAATCAATGTACTCTTTTTATAGTCACCTAAAGCTCACACTATAGTGTAGCGATAGTATGTACATTGCCAGATTTCACATTAAGATTCTACATGGGAAAGTTTGATAGCAGTAGCAAGCAGCAATATCTACATTACCTAACATACCATTCCCTAATGCACACTCTATATTCTCTACATCAACATATTTACATTACCAGATTATCTGATTCTTATCAAATAGATTCCGAAGCAAACCACAAATTGCATAAAATGGCAATTATATTCAAAACTATTATCATAGAGTCATACTTGCACAAGTGTTGGTAGAAGTGATTTGGGTGAAAGCCTTAGGCAATCCTAAATTTTTATTTCGCACATTGCCTACAACATCTAACTTGTGAATCTAGGTGAGCGTCAACCAAGCTTTGGGTGAATTTGGGCAAAGGCATAGCGAGAATGCAGGGCGAGCGAGAGCGTACACAAATCTAGGAGAGAGTGCATGGAAAGCAAGAGTATCATGTAAATCTAGGCGAGTGTCAAGCGAATCTGGGCAAGCATCGAACAAGAGTAGCAAATCTAGGCAAGCATCGAGCGAGAACACAGAGCGAGTAGCAACATCGGGTGAATCTGGGTGAGCGTTGAGCGGGAGAGTAAGGTGAGCATCGAGTGGAAGCACAAAGCAAGCAATAGCATTGAGCAAAGACATTGGGCAAGATTAAGAAAGCATCGGCTGAGCGTCAACTCTAATTTGGGGCAAAAATTTTGATATTAAGAGGAGAAACAATGCTCATCTCAAATTATGATTCCTTACATCAATTTAAGGAAAGAAAGTAAGAAGAATGCTGATGAGAGAGGCTTTTAAAAAAAAATCTATGAGCAAAATGACGCCATTTTGTGTCTCCGGCATCCATGTTAGCGCTGGCAACGTAGACTAGCGTTGATTAGGATTAACATCAGATTATTCCAATTGAAGATTGCCGAATGGACTTAACTGGTACAAATACAAAATGTTTAAGATTGAATTAGTAAAAAAATAGGTTTATGATTAAATTGAAACAATTACAATATGTTTAGGACTTTATTGGTAATTTTCCTATACTTCTGAGTGTAAGCATACCAACAAGCAATCCAATCTCTAGCCCACATAGTATTGACCCGTCTTTAATTTCTATGATACCTTGCCCATCTTGCAACCAAACCATAGGGATATTAAACACACATTTTTTTGGAAAAGAAAACTTGTTGTACCACAATGCCAAAACTTCAAGGACATCAAACCCAAAATAAATTGCATCATCTCAACCATTACACATCCTCTAACCACTATAATCCATTTCAACTGAATGGGTAAATTCAACCCAAATGTAAGCCGACAACTCGAATTGCAATCTTGAGATAATTTTTTATTTTTAATAAGTTACACAACTAGTTAATGTTGTCAATTTATTTTAGAGAAAAAGAATAATACCATGAACCGTTATAGTATAACATTGAATCCCATTACCATTTGTTTGTATATTTTAGTCATTAGTAGTACAAAATAAAAAGAAATATAGCTTTTTTTTTGTTTGGTAAGAAGCTTATTTTTTTTAAAATAGGTTGATGTAGGCTGTATCAATAACAAGGTGTTGGGATTTTGTTTCAAAAACAAGAACACGAGCACAAGTAAAATAAAATCGAAGTTTGATTGCAACGGAAAGAAAAATGCCCATACACATATCGCTTTAACATTGTTTGTGCATTTTAAAAATAAGCGCATAGAAGTGATAAGAAGGCTAATCACATTACCTTGGTACCATGCTCAAAATGTTTGGTTCTGACGTTCTTCAAATTTTGTCCATGAATGTCTAATGTCCTTGTAGTGTTGGTTCTGACGTTCTTCAAATTCTGACTACGAACATTTGATCTACTGGTAACGTTGGTTCCGACATTGTTGGAATTCTGACCACAATCATTTGATGTCTCCTGATAATATTGGTTTTGACAATCGTTAGATCCATACCACAAACATTTGATCTCCTTGTAACACAGCATCTGAGATTCTTCAGATCCAGCCCCACAAAAGTCAATTTCTAGTTCAGACACACCACCAATCTCATGTCGAACGGCAAAGAGAAATTGAGAGATCTTACCACTATAATTATGCTAGCAATTGCTCTCGTGTGTGAATGAATTGATTGATCATTATCATCACTCTCAATTGTCGATTATCAATCATCTTTCTCTCTCAAACATCTTTCATAACCAGTCCTAGATCACATTCAATTCGGCTCATTAACTCTAAACCATTTCAAAGAATTAATTCGACCGTAACGTTTGAGCTCGCACCACATGTTGAAATTAACGTTAGTTCTAAAATTGTTTCAGACACTAATTCGGGCATTAATTCTATAACCATTACCGAACATTATTCTAGACATTAATTTGTAATCGTTACAAGACTTTATTATGGACATTAACTTTGTAACTGTTCTAAATATTTAATTTAACCGTTATTTCTTAACCACATGGTCTTCCCGCACCCACCCGGACTGGTCACAACAATCATAGACGCTCCCTCCTCCAGCAACTGTTCCTTGAGGACGACGCCTCCACCTCCGACCCAACGATGAAATCGGGTGCCGCAGGAACCGCAAGGTCGTCCGAATCCTCAAGCTCGCTCTGGGGGGCCCCGCCATTCGCTAGCACGGGCGTAAACCACTCCTCGAGCTTCTTCATTTCTTCCACGATCTCCTTCATGTGCACCAAATTCAGTAGCAGCATGTAAATTTGGAACTCCTCCACGACTAAATTGCATAGCATATAGTTTTAAGAGCATTTATTATTATTGCATTTACAATGGACCGATGGTGGATGGGTTCGAATTGATGGTTCTGATTTAACAAATTGGACTAAGCCCATAATGAGAGAAAATTGAGCCAAGCCCATTCAGGATCAACAAGTGGGAAGATTGATATATTTCGAAATATTCAATGATATGGTGGTGGATTTTTCATATATTCGGGTAATATATTCATATATCATCAGCGAAGGCAAGCGTATGAAGGAGATATTACGAATCATCTTTGCGAGATTCGGAATACGGAAAATTCTGTTACAATTGTGCAGACAAAGGAAGTGAAAAAGCAAGAAAAGGGTGAAAAATAAGAAGTAATATTGCACGGGGAGCATATATTTGAGCAATATTTGAGCAATATATCTTTCTGCGTCTACAAGCACGAGCAAAAGAGATTTTCACACATATCTCAATCTGAAAGAGGAAAGTAGAATTTGAGAGGACAGAGATTCGTTCTCTCTCCTTGAAAAGAAAGCCCATCCCTACCTATAAAAGGGCCATCAGTCAGAGCATAAGGGCCACAGATATCGAATACATGGCCACACAGAGAGCGAGAAGGGAAGCGGGTAGTCTTCTTCCCCGAATGACCACGACCGAACTTCTCCATCCCCACAACCCGACTCTGTTTTCTTGCCGTGAGCTTCTCGCCGACGCTGCTGAGCTTTGCTTCCAATCCACCACTCGCACCGCCACTGCAAGTCCGAGTCGCTGTGGTTCATGATCCACCACCCGAGCAGACAACAACCTTGCTGCTCCGCTGTGCTACCGCTCTGATCCACACCACGACCTGCACCGAGCCTTGTCCATGATGAGCTACTGCCTGCTGATCCTCGCAGCCTCTGTCCGCACCTCGCCCAAGCTAGACACTGCTGCTTCCGGTCCACGCCGCTACCTCCTGCTTCAACGAGGGACTACGTTGCCATCGTCTCTTACCCGCGATGGTCTCTGCTGCAACGACGATGACCTGCTGACCCATGGTCAAGAGGTTCCAGTACCACGAGCTCCTGCATCAACGACGAAGGAGTCACGCCATGCGCGAAGCACACTAGTCTTTCTTTAAAGGTGGAAAATTTAAGTGTGAGCTTTAGACGGTCAAAGTTTGAAAATCAGTAGGATCGTTAGAAGACTAGTGGATTTGCTTTGGAGACATTGCCGCAATCCCGTGTCACTAAATCCCCCAAAGCCGACAGTGAAAGACCAAGATTCGCTGCCCTTGCCCCTGTCCATCGACGACTCCCGGCCCCTTGCCAAGCTTGGAAATTTCTATTTTGCAGGCCTTGTAGAACCCCTCCAGCGACCATCAAACCACCATGAGCGCTGCCAATCGCCAGTCATCCCACCGCGATCGTCCTTGGTCGTGAGCTTGCCGGTCACCACTCGCAAGCCCCCTGTTGACAAATTCGAATTTGGAAGCATATCTACAAATTAGGTAAAATCTCATCCAAATTTGATTCGAGAACTTTTTATTGCCTAATTTGATCATTTGATATATATACCGTGCATAGGCAATTCCCATTAGGACTCGTTTCTTAATTCACAACCATATATAATCTTTGATTATATCTACAAGGGTTTAGATGTAATCATTGATTCCGCGGAAATCTTTAAAATTGATATTTTGATCTTAAAGGCTTAAGATCAACTTATCGATTTTATTTACGAAATTTCAAGTTGATTAGATATTGTTTCCTTTATTGGATGATATTTCTTATGATCTTGGATGATTTGGTGATTATCTTACTTTGATTGCTTTCCTCATATTGAAAATACAAAAAAAATTGCAATACATATCATGTAGACTATAATTGAGACTATAATTGATTTCCTAGATAGGATTGCACGGTAGAATAGCTGAATTATTTTTAGTTAGTATGCATTGAATTGCTTGTTGAGACAAATTTCTAAGCTAAGATAGGATTTAGGTTAGTATATTTCCTAACTTAAAATAGATAATATCTCAATTTAGGTAGAATTTTATATTTAGTAATTTTTAATTATGAATTTTGATAAAAAAAAATGCATAATATCATGTGCATGTCATATAGGATTAAGTTCATGAAATGCATGTCATTTAGTACTCGTTGCTAGGTCCATTTAATAGAAATTGTCCGTCATTAGAATTAGGCCATTTGCATGACATATAGTTTAGATTTCATTAAATAAGACAAAATTCTAAAAAAAATATTGAGTGACTGTGTGTTAATTAAAAATCGTATCTAGGGTTGTTGATGTGAATTTTGAGCTAATATTGCAAATGCTTTCATTGCCACGAGATAAGTGTTGCAAAAATCGTATTTAGGGTTATTTACTACTAAATTGGTGATTTGTGCACCTGGTCATCTCACATGTTAGGGAGTAATTAAATGGATTGAAGCTACTTGCCAATTATTTTCCAAAATAAAAGAGAAACGGTATCGAAGGGTGTTAGAAAATCTAGCATAATCAAGTCCCCGTTTCCATAATCCTCCGTTACTTGACTTAGGTTTCTAATCAACTCACCAAATTTAGATTAGTGGTGACTCCGATGTAAAAATCATTAGCATGCTAAAAACTTAAACCCTAGCAAATTGGGGCTTAGTAATCCATTAGCCAAATCCTAGGTGGTGCACTCGAGCTTAAGTCGCAATAGATGACAACCGTGCTGTCTTTGTTCTTGGAGGATTAGGACTCTATGGACTAGATTGGCCTAGAGTTCTAGTGAATTTTTTCATAGTTATCCAAGTGTCTGAGAGTAACTTAAATAATTGATCTTTGAGAACCTGTCTAGGCACATGGATACAAGAAGTTTATTCATTATCTACTGAGATAAACAAGGCATCTTCAAAATCAGGGAAGTTGAGATCGATGGCATGATTCTAGACTCGATAAATCATTTGATAAAAATCATTAGCATGCTAAAAACTTAAACCCTAGCAAATTGGGGCTTAGTAATCCATTAGCCAAATCCTAGGTGGTGCACTCGAGCTTAAGTCGCAATAGATGACAACCGTGCTGTCTTTGTTCTTGGAGGATTAGGACTCTATGGACTAGATTGGCCTAGAGTTCTCGGTGAATTTTTCATAGTTATCCAAGTGTCCGAGAGTAACTTAAATAATTGATCTTTGAGAACCTGTCTAGGCACATGGATACAAGAAGTTTATTCATTATCTACCGAGATAAACAAGGCATCTTCAAAACCAGGGAAGTTGAGATCGATGGCATGATTCTAGACTCGATAAATCATTTGATAAAAATCATTAGCATGCTAAAAACTTAAACCCTAGCAAATTGGGGCTTAGTAATCCATTAGCCAAATCCTAGGTAGTGCACTCGAGCTTAAGTCGCAATAGATGACAACCGTGCTGTCTTTGTTCTTGGAGGATTAGGACTCTATGGACTAGATTGGCCTAGAGTTCTGGTAAATTTTTTCATAGTTATCCAAGTGTCTGAGAGTAACTTAAATAATTGATCTTTGAGAACCTGTCTAGGCACATGGATACAAGAAGTTTATTCATTATCTACTGAGATAAACAAGGCATCTTCAAAACCAGGGAAGTTGAGATCGATGGCATGATTCTAGACTCGATAAATCATTTGATAATGTAAGATAACAGCAATAGAAGTTGGAGTTTGAGGGGCTCCAATAATCTGTAGCTGAACTTTAAAGGCTAAAAGAAGTCAGGGATCCAAGAGAGCCATATTGAAACTTGGAAATAGTGTAACAAACACTATTCTTGCATTAAGGATGGTCTAGATAGTACTAATGCAAGTATGCTAGTAATCCAAAAATCGGGTGTCTAAAAGAGTCATTCCAACAATAATCAGTAATCATTTCATTTCATGAAAGGATAAAGTAGCACCAAAGTGAAGGTACATATATCCTTGCCGTATCCACTCTTATGGAGAATCAGAAGAGATTTGAATGGTGACAAAGTGTTTTTCTGAGTAGCAAGCATAGGATGCTAATCAAACTTTGAGGACTGGAGACACTCCTTAACTTCTTTTGAGTATGTTTAATGAGCTATGTGATCGAATGGATAGGAGAGAAGGAGAAAGGTTTAGCAAAAGCAAAATATGGATTTTATAAGTGGAAGATGGGTCTCCAAAATCTTACTATCTTCATTAAGGTAAGAAATCTCATAAAGATAGCTAATCTTAAAGACGTTAGAAGTGCGAAATTCTAAAGAAGGGTTATAAGAAACTGGGCCATTTACAATAATAGGAGAGGTTTCGGAGAAGGATTCTGACATGGTATGAAAATTCCTCATTTTTGCTTTGGATATTCAACTTGTAACTAGAAATGTGCTAAAAATGCCATGGGCTCTGATGCCAGGAAATTGGTATGTGATACGAGTCAAGAAAACGAAAATAGAATTTGTAGCAAGTGTGTTGTCCTATACACACAGCCCTTTCGTGGCTTCTAAATAGGAACTGCTTGTTAGCTACCAAATTTATCTTCGTTTTTTTACTCATATCATAGGAAATTTTAAAGTAGCAAAATTTTTTACTCATATCATAGGAAATTTTAAAGTAGCAAAATTCTGATGCACACAGGTTTCACATTGTGGCAAGTGCAGAGCATACTACCAAGATTGATTGGAACATCCTAGTTTTGGAAAATTATACCAGGCAGAAAGAAAGAAGAAAAAGGGCTTTAGGGATTCAATGTAATCCTTGGTCTTGAATTAATAAAAATGGACTATTGAACATGTACCAAAAGTTCATGAACTATATTAAATAAATTAAAAGTTCAGGGACTACATTACACATTATGTTAAAGTTCGGGAACCAAATTGAACAAATTAAAAGTTCATAGACCAAATTACAAATTGAGCCAAAATTCATTGACTATTTGTATCATTTTGCCAAAAGGGAATAAAAGAGGAGAAAAGAAAGAGGGACTCGCACACATTCGTGTTGAAGGTCTCTATTAGCTGCCTTTCCACTTTCATTCTTCTAACATAAGTAGTTTTTGAAATTAGGGCACCAATTCAAAATTAAATAAAATTTGAACTATAAAATCTGATTTTTTTTTTCGAAACCTTTATGCCATTTTCTTTTGGTTAGGTAATGTTTACGCCATTGACTTGCCGTTAACTTATACACCGTGTTTTCTGCGTGGCATCCCTTTGTCCTCTCTCCCTCTCTCTCTCTCTCTCTCTCTCTCTCGGGTACGCAGCACCACCAGAAGCTTCGCTCAGATGACATTGCAGGCACACCTCTCTCTCATCAGATCTGAGTTTGCACCTCAGATTTTAGAGAGAGAGAGAGAGAAGGCGATGCTGAAGTGGTTGTGGCAGTAACGAGCTGTGATTTAGACGGCGACGGCGACGACAGGGATCCTGGTTTGTAGCGGCGTTGTTGGTGGTTGGAGGAAGAGGAAGAAGAAACGAAGAAAGAAATAAATGGGAAGAAGGAAAAATTAAAAAGAAAAATTTTCTGACTTGAAAATATCAAAGAAAATATGACTGGTCGGTCTACATCAATATTGACAAGTTCAAAAACGACCTTCCATACTTGATAAAAAGTCCACACCGTCCACCTCATTACCCCGCCTTGGTCACCAAAGCCAATCTAAGCTAGGTTCTTCTTCGAACAGAGTTATGTCCAAGCTAGGGAGAGTGTCCTTAAGAAGTCCCCACAAGTCGGCTTTTTCTTTCTCACAAATCACCTTCCTTAAGTTCCTCAACTTCACGATGGACCTCGGCAAGCTAGACAACTTCAAACATCCGCTCATGTTTATCCTATTGAGATTAACCATCTGACCGATTTGATCAGGTAATGCGATTAGATTTAGGCACTCAGATATATCAAGAAGTCTCACGTTATGGAGGCTTCTAATCGAGTCCGGTAACTGTGACAAGGCTGTGCAAGAATTAAGCCGAACCACTTCGAGGGACGTCAATTGCCCAATTTGTTCAGGGAGAGCAGAGAAATTATGACAGTTTGTGATGCTAAGTTTCCTCAAAGGTTTTATCTCACATATGCCTTCTGGTAATCTCACAAGATCATTGCAATAGTCAATGTCGAGCTCTTGTAAGTTTGGCATTGCATCTGAGATTTTGGCATTGACGTCGAAGCTTGACTAATTTCGCACATGAAAAAGGATATCTTTTCTAAACTATGCAAGTGTAAATTGCCCATGCTTAAAAATGGAATTGTGACACGCTCAAGCCTGATCCTCCTTAAATTGGACCTGATGACATGGAAATTGCTCAGCTCAGCCGGAAAGAAACTAAAGTTTGTTACTATTAGGGCCTTTAGCTTGTTGGACTTTGCGATGAATTCAGGCAAAGCATAGGTTTTGATTTGCATGCTGGTCCGGAAGTTCAACACGAGAGCCTCAGCTACAGGCAATTCGAGATTTGGCCAGGGCGTTGAGAATTTTCGATCTGCATTACGATTGAGGAAGGTTAGAAGGTAACTAACCATCAACCACATGAATTTTTCCTACATGTCTTTGATGTTGGAAATTTCTTATAATGGGCTTACATTAATTAATCAATTTTTCTATTTTAAATAATCGGGTTAATAGATATTCCAATATATTTTAAACCCTTAGTGATCTTATTAAATTGGGTTTTGGCATATATTAATAACGAGCCTAGTTAGCAATTGTGTTTAACTAAAACCCGTAATGGGAACCCAATATTGGTTCACAATCAATAACATCTTCACCATCTAGAGTAAGGATGAGCCAAAGAACACCATGCATTGATGGGTGGTGAGGTCCCATATTGACTATCATGAGGTCTTTTCTTGTAATTGTTACATTCATAGGTTATTCCTCGATTCATTCTTTCATGAATTGTTGAAAATGAAAAGAAGTTCATTAAAATTCAAGATCTAATAAAAAAAATCAAATAATTCAAATTCCTTTTTCACTTAACGAGTTTTTGACTCCCGAATATCTAGGTGACTAATTAATTCTTTATAAAGTATTCTATTTTTCTTTGACAAATAAGACAGCAGTCATTGCTAGTTGACATTCTATTGATTAGGGTAGCTAAATCCTCTCTCTAGCCTATAAAAGCTGCTATACTAAAATAGGTTATAGAGAGGAAAATTTGGCATTCTAATAGATCACTTATTGCAATCAGACTAATCTATTCTTCAGTGAGTAAAGTTATGGCTCAAACATATACGTTTTTAATTCCGCTATACATATATGTTTTGGTATTTTACAGTCATATATGGATCAAATTCATTCTTAATTTATTGATTATTCATATTAAAAAATTTCTACATGTGGTATCAGAGAATATCACATATGATTGTAAAACCCAAATTTTTTTTAACAAATCCGGTATGTTGTTTACTGTGTTTGTTCCTTTTGGGTTTTGAGCTTTTGTCAATTTGTGATTTACAAATTCTTGTGCGATTTCGGTCGCTGAATCCCATTAAAAGCTGGTATATTGAAATAAGTCATAAAGAGAAGATCTGGCATTCCAATAAATCGCTGATTGCAATTAGACTAATTTATTCTTCAGTGAGTGAAGTTATGGCTCAAACATGTAGTTTTTAATTCCATTGTATATATATGTTTTGGTGTTTTACAGTCATATATGGATCAAATTCATTCTTGATTTATTGATTATTTATGTTGAGAAATTCTACATTTGAGAGATGGAGAATTACTAACCTGTGGAGATGGACACTAGGCGAGCACGGAGAGGCTGTTGCTTTTGCTCTTTCCACCAATTGGGAAAGTTATTTCCCATCAAGTCTAGAATGAGTCTCTCTCTGTCCACTACTTCCCCCTGGTTGCACTCCATGATACCCAGCTCTCTAAGCAGATCATGCTGCGTAATATAGTGGCTACGGTAAGATTCATCGCCGTCTTCTCTTGAATCTCTCCTGTACGTATGCAATCAAACGCTTGGATATAAGCATTTTCGCTTTGAGTTTCTTGAGCTAAATTCTAGTGCCGTGCATTTGATAATATCAATACAAAAGAAAAAGAAGACATTGATCTTTCCCTCTCTTGAAAAATTAAGTCAGGAGTTAGAAATGTTCTTTAGAGGCCTGCGTATATCGCAGAACACAGTACAGCAAAAGGTCAGGTGCAGTAATTGTGGTGTGGATTTAAAACATCCTAGAATGCCCATTTTTGGGAAAAAGAATAGTTCATAGCGCTATGGAAAGTCTAATCATTTTGGGTTTAGCTATGGGTCATCAAATGGCATTACTCTATCAATCTTGGTGCAAAGATCTCATCATGCATTTGTCCATTTCACACCCATTCTAACTGCCAAGAATCTGATGAGGAAATCTTACAGTAGTAGAAAACTAGAAAAGTTGATTGAGAGAACAAAATGAACTTCAGGGCTATACCTGGGTAATACGAGATCAGCTAGGTTCCTGTAATCGAGTTCATGGAGGTCAGGAGTGGCGCGCACACCATCAAAATCTAGCCTGTACAATTCCACCCATATATCAATAAGGGCGGTGGCGGGGATCTTGCAATCCTCTGGGAATGAGCCGAGGTCCATGAAGCGTTCCTTGATCGAAGGGTCACCATCCAAGTCGTCCAAGCTCTTTCTGAGGCAATCAAGAATCTCGGTCTCCAAATCAAGAAGGGATTGACCTTCGGACAATTCATGAAGCTTTTTTTTCCAGAATGCATAATTTTTTCCTCGGAGGGACTTGGCAACGACTTTAATAACCAATGGAAATCGCTTACAGTGTTCCACCATCTGCCACAGGGAAAAAAAAAAAAAAAAGACGAGCAATTATTGGAACTTGATATAGTACTGAGCAAGGCCTCTCTTTGAAAGAGAGATGAAAGTAAGGATAGGCAGAGGTGATTTTATTAAAGAAAAAATTAACCCAGATTGATGAACGCAAGCAAGAGTATACCTCATTCAGGAGCGTAGCATCTGGTGCACCCAGGCTCCTATTATCAACAGTAACACATCGACGAAAAAGTTCCACTGCTTCGTCATGAGTCAGTGGGTTCAGGTGATGCACAGGACGGAATTGAGGAAACTCGTACCTCGATGTCACCACAATTTTGTAATCTTTGATGTCATTGCAGACAAATTTGTCAACGATCAATTCCGACTCTTTCCAGACATCGTCCAGCACAAGCAACACAGGACTTTCTCCTATTTTGTTGAGCAGCTGCTGCAAGCAGTAACCTGCACCCTCTTCTGATTTAATCTTGGGTACCTTGAAACGATTATGTTGATACATTTTCTGGACAATGTCTGTCAGGTTGGGCTTCGTCGAGACAGGCACAAACATGATTTTGTTGTTGAATTTGCCTACATGGAAACCACAGTTAGTCTGACTCCTATCGCTTGCAAGAATATGAAATTTTGCCAAAACGCTTTTCGTTTAATGAATTCGGTAGGATAAGAAACAGAGCTAAGTAGATACCACATAGCAGAAATAATAAGGCTAAAGCGTATGGCTGTGAACAGGAGGGTTCGGCTGATTAAGAAAGGTGCTTAGCGCAATGAAACAGAGGCGAGTTATTCCTTATATAAAAGCTTGGGAAGATTGGACACGATATTAAACCCGAAATGGAACGATGAGAACAAGATTCTTCTTGATGAAACATCCATCTGCAAAATACCCAAGCAATGCTCTGTGCTAACATTCACAACTACCGGAAAGTGGATTGCTTGACAGAGAGAACGTGTAATGGGATTCAATTATTCAAATGTGTCCAAACGAGGAATTACTGAAATGGGTGTCGACTTTGACGTTGACAATTTTTACAATTTAAAAAAAAAAATTAATTTTTTTTAATTTTTAATAATTTTCTGAATTTTTTAATAATTTTTTTCTTACTTTTTTTCTTCTTCTTTTTCCTACTAAGTCCGGCAAGGTTCGACAGTTAACCGTTGCGCGTGGTCGGCCTGCAACCCTTGCAGGTCTTAGAAGGATAAATAGGAAAAGAGAGAAAGAAAATAAAAAGAAAGATAAAAAAAATAAAAAGTACACAAAATTTAAAAAAAATGCAAAAATAATCTATGTCGACAATTTCAAATTGAAATAGATCAAAATGATTATATAAGCAATTCGTTAAAATATTAAGAATTAAATTAGTAAAATCAAAAGATTTAGAATTAAATTCAATTCATTGTGACTTTTTTAATAATTTTCATAATAAATAGCTAATCAAAAGACTTTTAAAGGAGACCAATTGGCGAGGATTGATTCGATACATTCATCCCTACTTTTTTAAGTTCTAGATCAATCAAAGTACTAATCACACATACCTTTAATTGCCACTTCATGACACAATTTCTTCAGCATGGTGGTCTTCCCGCACCCGCCCGGGGCGGTCACAACAATCACAGACGCTCCCTCCTCGAGCAGCTGCTCCTTGAGCTTGCTCAACGACGCCTCCACCTCCGACCCGACGATGAAATCGGGCGCCGCAGGGACAGCAAGTTCGCCTGAAGCCTCAAGCTCGCTCTGGAAGGCCCCGCCGTTCGCTAGCACGGGCCTTAACCACTCCTTGAGCTCGATCAATTCTTCCTCGATCACATTCACGCGCACCAGTATTCCCTTTCCATCCTTCACAACCAGCAACTGCAAGTAAAGCTGGAACTTTTCCAAGACCGCCGCGTTGAAGCCAGACAGCCTTTTCGAGTGCGTATACTTCATGCACAGGTTGAGCGTGTGGATCTTCTTGCACTTGATGACCAGTCTTGTGCCTTCCTCCAACAGTTCCTTGATCGGAGCCATCTCTTCCGGACCACGGTCCAGCTGATCGTTGAAGCTGTCGATGTCCTTGATGATTGGTTCTATTCTTCCCAAAGTGGACTTGATCTCCTCTAGCTGGCTACGAAACGCGGCAATAGTTATCACCAGGTCCTTGACGAGCGCGAACAGCTCGCTGAATGCCGTTCCTAGAGCGGCTCCTGCGAAATCAACCATTTCTTGTTCTTCCTTTCTTCACAGACCGAACAAGCCTAGAAAACCCGAAACTTCGATGGGTCGCACAGGTGCTTCGAAGAACTGAAACCCACGTCCCAAGATTTGCAGAGGATGCTTTTTCTCTCTGTTTTTTATGCTGGGTCTTCTCTGCAGAGGCAAGAAGAAAGAGGAGCTTTTTGGTCTCTGAAGCAACAATGGAGAAAGGAGATGAACGGAAAGGCGAGATGGGCTCTTTTTCTAAAAGTTGGTTGTCCAGCCAAATAAGGAAGTCAAACTGGTGCTTCTTGTTGCACCGGGGGCGGTTGCAGCAGGCGCCAAAGCATGGCTGTTTTGTATCCATTGAGCAAAGATGGGTCGTAATTGTATAACGATATCTGAAAACATATCTTAGGGTCGATCAATATACAAACCAAAACTATCTCATTCTCTCTTATCTTACACCGCCCACTTCCTTAAATCTTTTTTTAAACCGATTTTTTTATTTTAAAAATTCAATTTTTATTATTTTTCAATAAAATCAAATTTTTATTATTTTTTTCTTTTTCTCTTTCTTTTTGCTCTTCTTCTTGTTAGGCCGGTCGCCGGCCGTCGCTGGCCGGCTGAGGGAACAAAAACAAAAGAAAGAAAAAAAAAATAGGAAAGAAAAGAAGAAAAGAAGAAAATAACAATAAAAATAATTAAAAATTCGAATTTTTAAATAAAATAATAAAAACAAAAAAATAAAAAAAAAAAAAAAAATTCATCAAAAGAACTTTATAGAGAAACATCAAATAAGATGCCAAACAATGAAAAATATTTTTCACTTCAATTTTAAACTTAACCGAACACCGAAAAAGATTGTCAGTTTCCTGAAAAATGACTTCTCGGAAAATATTTTTTAAAAACGCTATATTTTTCATGAAACAAAACGAACGAAGCCTGAGTTAATCGTTTAGGAAGTTTTTTAGGAAGGGTTGGAAGCCTCTAATGGGCTGAAGTTTTTTTATGATTCAAAGGGTGGAAGAAGGCGTGTCTTAGTCGATGACCATGTCCGCGTCGCAAGCTACATTGGGAGGGCCCGGCTTTAAGTCGTCGTTAAGAAAGCTATCGCTGACATTTATCCAACCCGGTGCTATCCAGCGGCATTGGACCGCCCCGGGGTAGATCCAAATCGTTGGGAAAGAATGGTACGAAGTTAGGTTTGGGAAGTTTTCAGAACGACCCATTATCCGGGTTAACGCAAGACGAATAGGAAATCATGCAACGCTCGAATTTTATTCTTTTTCGTGTCATGAATGGATAAATTCATTTTGCATGCACTGTAATTGAATTCTATCATGGTTTCCATAGGTTCTATGGTAAATTCAGTAGATCCCGCTAAAAAAAATCAGAAACATTTTAACCGACCAAGCGAGCTCTTTAATTAAAAGTGGGCCTTTGATAGTGATGGTATATACAAAATGAATTCTCCTATTTAAGTGTCCGGCGATGGATTTTGAATATATTGGATGACGTCAAATAATACAAATTTACAATTTGTAATATAAAATCTGAGGTATAAACTATAAAGTTTAGGATATGAAGTTTTTTAATCGGGTAGGATATGATATTGTAGAAGTATAGAATATTTTATTACTTTAGGGCGTAAGAGGGTTGACCTTCACTAGGCAATTGAAGGCGACAACAAACCACCACGTCGTTGATATTAAGATTGCGCATAGTAACCATTTTATTTCTATTCCAGACTTGTTTCTAGAATAGAAATCCATTTGGTAAAATAATTTCATTTTTCTATTTTTGGAATAGATTCATATTCCAAAAATAGATTTGAAATTGATTTTAGAAATAAATAAAAATATACTTTTTATTTCTAAAATAAAAAGAAAAAATTATTTCTCTCTTTTTTACTTCTCACCCAAGAAGTTTCTTGTCGTCCACCTCTCATCGCCACCCCTACCCGCCGCCCATCGCCCGCCACCTACCGCCACCGCCAGTTGCCGCTGTAGTCATCAGCCACTGCCGCCGATTGCCGGCTGCCGATCACCAATCGCTAGCCACCACTCGCCCACCGTAGCCAGTCATCGGTCGCCTGCTGCCGCCGCTCGAGAAAGAGAATTTTTTTTTCATTATCAAATGAATTTCTATTCTGAAAGAAGAAATTTTGTTTCATTATCAAACACGTTTTTTTTTCTTCGAAATTCATTCAATAATAAAAATATAAAATATATATTTCTCTTTTAGAAATTAATTTATGGTCAAAAATTTTATCATTCGCATCATAAATAATTTCTGGGGAAGTAAACTACCTAGGTAGGCATATCATGGAATTAGCGATATAGCTGAGGGTTCATTTACGTGGGGAAGGGGTCCTCGTGACACCCTTTTTAGGATTATATTTTCGATGATATCATTTAGATTCTTCTGTCATGTGATTTCTTAGACATGAAGGCAATTTTGATTGATTCGGTCGAGAAGAAGGACAGCATCATGTTATCATCTACCACGTATGTTTGTGCACACAAATGCAGGTATGCACGATGCCGACTTAGCATATGCAACACGTGGTGTAAGATTATGTCCTGCGATGACGTGTCGTGCAATTGCTTCTCGTCTTTAAGGTCGGCAGGCAAAATTCTTGTAGAACTATGGATGGCTCTTTATCTCAGGGAGGTGATCCTCTGGACCGCGTACAAATCAAGTATCAGGCTCGACATTGGGCCCACAATTAAAGTGGCGGAATATATTGCTACTTGTTACTTCACAAGAGACCATCAAACGGAGGACGAAAATTTAAAGATCAATCAAATCCTAGACTACCAAAGGATTAAAATGTTTTACAATGAATATTAATTACCAAACAATGACCGATAAATTAAATTATCAATGGACAAACAAATTATTACTTCTGCAGGATCTGCAACAAAAGTCCTTGAGATCATATGCCGAGGCTCGAGAGATTTTGGGACATTGTATGGGGTAGAATACTAAAGATGAATAAGGGTGCGTTTGGCAACATTTTTATTCATAAGAATAATTGCTTTTCAGAAATATTTTTTTTTAATTTATATTCCCTAGAATAGTTTCTAATCAAAAGAACGCGTTTGATGATTGCACAAAATTTCTATTTCCCGAATAGAAAAAGAATAGGAATGCATTTAGTACAACTCTCACATTTTTTGTGATGTAGATATTCTTTTAATTTTTAAATAAACTTATGAGATTTTTTCTTCTTTTTCCTCTTTTCTTCTTCCGCCTCTAGCCAATCATCGGGCCTTGGTGATAGTAGACAACTGGCCAGAGACGAGAGCTGGCGAGGTTGCCAACCTTGGGGGAGCCTTGCCGTGGCTAGGCGAGGTTGACCTCGCCTAGCCATTGATGGGGTCGGCCTCGCCATCCAGCAACCTTGCTAGAGCCTCGTTGTGGCTGGGCAAGGTCGGCCTCGCCTTAGCTAGTTGCCGACCACACCAAGATCCGTCAATCAGTTAGAAGAGAAAGAAGAAGAAAAGAAAAAATATGACATTTTAGATATTGTTTCCGAGAACAAAAAATAATTTTTTCTACTTCTTTTTTTTTGTTTACAAATTTATTCCCTAACCCTATTTTTTCATTCTAGGGAATAAAAAAAATTAGTTGACATCATTAAATAGATTTCTATTCTTTATTTTGTTTTGAATGATAAAAGAATAGAAATTTGGAGAAATAGAAACGTTGTCAAACAAAGACTAACTCTCTGCATGAACCACAAGAGAAGTGCGTGAGATTAGACGCCCGCTTAAAGTAAAACAACAAGAAACAAGGTCCCTCCTTTACCCCAATTGTCTTCTCAAACAAGATCCTCAAAGGGATAAAGCACCCTCTAGCATCACATATGAGTCACCTTGCACGAACAACACGTCTACAATCTCATAAAGTGACATAGATTGTCCACCATCTCCTTCCAAGAAAATATTGGGTACCCAAGTGATTGACACATCACCTTCCTACTAGTCCATTAAAAGAACGGCACGTGTCAATTTTGGGACCCACTTTTCAGACACCCTAGGTCTCCTCTCTCTCTTCAATTAATGTTCACTTTTTTTTTCTCCTCTTTCCTTTTTCTTTTGTTTTCTTCTTCTTCCCCACTTGTCCTCTCGATCAACCCTTCCTCCGCCACAACGGAGCTCGTGAGGTGGGTCTGCAACAAGACCAACTGCTGCGTCGACCACTACTCCCCACCTTCTTCTCTTTTGCTGCTTCTTCTTCTTCTTCGGTCTTCCCTTTGGCCGGAAAACCAAGTTGCCGCTGCTGTTAAGTCGCCGCCTCACCAACTGCCATCGCAACTCCGCCACCACCCCTGCTTGCCGCCAGACTGCTAGTCGACCGCCGTCCACCAGCTTAGCGCCTAGCCTCGTTCAGCTCCCGTTCTCCTCTCCTCATGCTCCGTTCGCCGTCGCGACAACTACATCGCCCCGGTTCAGCCGCTGCGATGCCTCCACCTGCTGGCCGCCGCGCCGCCTAGGGACCACCGTCCGTCGAGCCCTGACAGCCGCGGCTGTCTGCTTCTTCTCCTCTTCCTTCTGTCTTGGTTGGAGCCGACCACCACTGTCCCAACTGCCACTTCGTCGACTTGCTGCTGCTGTTCCCGACCACCTGAGCCACCGTGGCGGGCCAATTGTCCACCGTCCAGTCACCAGCTGCCGTTCTTCCCTCTCTTTCTCTCTCTCTCTCTCGGTTCTGGCACAGTCGAACCAGCGACTGTTGCTGCTATCCCAGCCTCCGGCCGCCGCCGTCCGCCACGTAATCCCCAGTGGACTGAAAGGGGGGAGAAGAACAAAAGGGGAACAAAGAAGAAGAAAAAAAAAGTGAACATTAAATTGAAGAGAGAGAGAGAGGAGACCTAGGGTGTCTGAAAAGTGGGTCCCAAAATTGACACGTTCTTTTAATGGATTAGTAGGAAGGTGATGTGTCAATCACTTGGGTACCCAATATTTTCTCTCTCCTTCCACGCATACAAGCTAAAGGGAAAACATGCCAAAGGGCCTAATGGTGGTGTCACATTTAACTAGAAGACAGAACTACTCATGCTGATAGAGGGAAGACAAGTTTCCACTTCTTGTAAAGCCTAGAAGATTCCACTGAACATGAGTAAGAAAAAGAATGTAGAGCACACTGTACGAGAAAACTTTTCACATTTGGAAGGCAGAAGAAATATAATAACATATGTTCGCGATCGGCCCTCATGCTGCCTGGAGATCGTCTATCAAAGACAAACAAAAAAAGAGGTTGCTTCCTATGGCATGTAGCTGACCCCTCAATTCCCAAAATATCAGCTTCTTGGGTGTTAACGATTCAGGTCGGATTGGATTCGGTTCCTATTTTTACCTTGCTTATTGAAACCAAAGTGAAAAAGAACTGGAAAAGAAGAGAGATGTTAAGTTAAATGTTCAATTTTTATTGAGAATTTTGGTTTTAACATAACTGAACCGAACCAAACTATAAAAGTTAACAATTATTTTTTTGTTATTCAAACCGAATTAAAAATGTACGAAATTTCGGTTCGGTTCGATTCGGTTTCGATTAAGTTCTAACACCCCTACCAGCTCTCCCTTGAACTGTGACCGAGAAGTTCAGGAAGCTCGAGTGGCAGCAAACCCATAACCAAATTAGGCTCAGGCTGCCTAATCATCACCAAGCCAACTTCTCGACGCTAGCATTGGCATGAAGAATGTAACACTATTTTATGTTTAAAATTCGGTAACAACACAAATAGCCCCAGATTACCACAGAGCAGCCGTAAGTTAAAATTTTTAAGCTGTGCATGAACGATCATAAGATGCCATTTTAGAGACCTTGAGACGAGAGATATCTCTATCTGTCAACAAAGGAAAAGCAGAAGACAAACCATGATACTTTTTCACCTTGGAAAGCCAACGAGAAAATGAGTCTAGTATACTTCTGAGTGCAACCATATCAACAAGCAATCAAATCTCCAGCACGCAAAGCATCGACCCATGTCGAATTTTTGTGATACCTCGCCTCTCTTGCAATGAAACCCCAAGGACATCAAACATGCTTTTTATTTTAGGAAAAGAAAACTTGATGGATCGCGATGCCAAAACTTGATGACATCAAACCGGATTGATGAATCTTGTCAGAAAACTCAACCAGAACACATCCCCTGTAACCCAAGTAGATAGGTCAAGTTGCGTTAATTCAACCTAAATGTAAGCTGACAACTTCAATAGCAATTTTGAAATAATTTTTAATTTTTATGGGTCTTCTCATGAAATTGATATGTTTAATAAGTACATGACAATTCAACTTAGTGAATTTTTTTTTCAGAAAAACGGTAACACTATAAACGTGTAATAGTGTAACAACGATGAGTGTTATTATTTGGTTATTTATCATAGTCATTAGTAGTAAAAAACATGGAAAAAACATAGCTTATTTATTTGAATAGGTTGATGTAGACTATGTCATTATAAATCATGTTATTTATTTACAATGCAAAACCAACAACAAAATGAGTCTAATATATATCTAGCGAAAATTACCAAAAAAGTCTTAAACCTACTGAAATTGTGCCAACTCAGTCCTAAACCTTTTTTTTTTGCTAATTCAGTCCTAAACATTTTGTGTTTGTGTCAGTTAAGTCCATCCGACAATCTTCAACCGGAATAATCTGATGTGAAATCCTAGTCAGGGCCGACCAACGTTGCTGGTGTTGACATAATTGTTGGAGACACAAAACGGCATCATTTTGCTTATAAAAAAAAAATTAACAAGCCTCTCTCAAAGTCATTCTTCTCAGCAATGTGAAAAACCCTATTCCCGCACAAATCGAATTTGCCCAACCAAATGAGCCCCAATATGATCTTGTCCAAAATTCTCGCAAATTTTCTCTAGATTTTATCTCGTCTTGCAGATTTCTTCATGCCAAATTGTTCTTTTGTTAGTAGCCTTTGAATCGAGCGTCTCTTGCCTGATGATTTTGTCCGTCCATCACAATCCTAAACACGCTCATATTGTGAAGGCTTGATTCGGCTGCAACCCAACTATGAACCAACTTGCCCATACCCAGCTATGACTTGACTCGCCCATCACAAACCACAGCCACAAGGAAGGGTTGTGATCCTAGTTCAATTTTGTTGTTGACAAGTGTTGAGCCTTGAGCAAACATGACAATGACGAAGAACAATTAAAAGGTATATTGTGGTGGTCTCAAACTTAGTGTGTTCTCCTTGTCTTATCTTATATTATCCATCTATGTTGATTCCTTGGCATTTGTTGTTGTTGGTAGGAAAAAAAAATATACTTTTACATGCTTCATGGCATGATAGTGAAGACATGGCATCTACCTTAGGATGCCTCATGCATCAATGAATGAGCACAATTGAAATTACAATACTTAGCCTTTAAGCCAATTGAGAATACTCGAACCAATTTTGTGAATTTTGTTGCTAGACACAAGAGAAGATGTTCATAATATAGTACTTTGTGAGGTAATAGTTGAATTAGGATGCCTCACAAATCATGAGTTGGTTTAAATAAGAGTTTAGTTGCTTATTATATGTTGTCCTTTGAGGTGTTGGATAACATGAAACGAGTATCTCTATTAAATTACTTAGTTTGTAGAGCAAGTCTTAGCATTTCTTATATGGATTCATTAAATGATAATATATAATAAAATGTATTACTATTGGAGAATACTATTAGACTAAGAGAATTCAAAATTTATGCTCAAGTCAAAATCTCCATTATGGGGCTTCTTCTTTTTTAGATACATTGCGTTTTTCTGTGCGGAGTTGAGATGAGCGACAATTCAACTTGGGTGTGCCTTTTCCATGGTGGAAATTTTTACCGTCACTCGATGCATGAATATGTTGGGGGCAAGACTAATTTAGTAAAAGTTAATATCGGTTCACCTAGGTATGAAAGCTTCATTAGAGATATCAAGAAAATGTTAAATAATAATTTCGATAAGTTTCATTTTAAATTTCTAGGAAAGTCTCTAGAAAATGGGTTGAGATATATATGGGATGAAACAGTGTTGCTAATCTGCTTTTTAGCTATATGCGTTGTGGGTTAATTGAGATATATGGAGAAAATTTTTTAGCCAATGAGGCAAGTGAGAGTGATGGTTAGGGTGTTTGTGTGGGTGAGGGTGAGGGTGAAGGTGCTAGCCAAAGTGAGGGTGTTGCTCCGCGGGGTCACTTAAGGGGTCGATGAGGGTGCTCGTGATGATGTTGATTTAGCTAATGAGATAGTCATTGAGCACTAGGTAGTTTAGATCTTGATAACATAGTTGATGAAGGTAGGTGACTATACTGACATAGAGAGTGATATTGTGGATGACGACAACAACGACGAAACAGACTTTCTTGGTGATGTAAGATTCTTCATTGATGATGATCGTGATAATCGGGAGCTTCTGGAAGCAAGAAAGAACATGATGGAGGTCCGCAGGAGGGCCACAAAGGAGGTTATTATAGGAGAACAATCCCAACAATTGGATGTGGATAATGTGGTCGATGCCGAAGCTAGTCACGAGACTGAGTACGTGAAATAGATGCAAATGAGAGTTTGTGGTCTGTAGTAAAAGAAGAAGATGACGATTATACTAGGAGGAGGAGTAGGTCTCCAAGATATTATCCTAATTGTATTGTGCCTATGTTTATTGTGGCTATAACATTTGATAGTAGTCGACACTTCAAAGATGTTTCAGTAAAGTACTCAATGGCTGAGCATAGAGAGATAAAATTTATAAAGAATATAAGAAGTTTGTTATAGCAATATGTGCTAATGAGAGTTGTTCTTGGAAGATTTTTCGATCCGTTGATGCTTGTCGTAGATTATTCAATGTGAAGACCTACCATTCAGAGCATGCTTGTAGAATTAGCTTTAAAAATAGGAGAGTGACAAGTTCTTAGTTGACAAATCATTATCTTCCTACAATAAGAGCAACGCCAACTATTAAAACTATTGCTTTTAAGAAATTAATCAAGGAACAATTGGGCTTGGATGTTAGTATAGTTCAATATACGAAGGCTAAGTTACATGCTTATAAAGTGTTGATGGAGAATTATAAGAAGGAATATGCAAATTTCATAGGCCGATTGTTTGGGATCATGACCGTGCGGCGACTTAGGTTATTTTGGATTGCTTGGGATCGTTAGGGCCTAAGCCAAGCATTTTTCAGATCGATCAATCACTCAACTCACCCGGATCGTAGAGAGAAAAAGTCTAGAGAGAGAAGCTCTAAGGAGAGAATGGAACTTAGATTACTAAATGATTGGATGGATTACTAAATTTAAGACATTTTATTACTTAACGATGCAAGACAATAATGACTTTTATCAAGCAAGGTCCCGACAAATCACCACGTCATGGCCACCTTACAACAAACCCCCTCCCTAACCAACGCCGCATACATTCATATATTTATAAGGGTGAGCATATCATATTGACCGGACTGGGAACCGCCCAGATCAGAACGGACCAGCCGATTTGATCCGGTTCCCACAGACATCGGCCCAATTCCTGATTCCATAAAAATGGAATCGGTGATTTTTTATCCGGTTCTCGGTTCCGAGGGGGAATCGGACCAACTCTTTCTTCTTTTTTTAAATTTCTCAAAAATAGCAATAAACCCCGAAATTGCAACAACTCTAGTACTTTTAAATTTTTTTAATTTTTTTGCTGAAATGATCGATCCACTATCCTAGACTATCCGGTCCGGTCCCTGATCTCAAAAATTGGGAACCGGTCCTTCTGGTTCGGTTCCTAGTTTCCAGGTGAGACCCAACTAAACGGGAACCTATCACCCTTAAGCATATAGAACCACCCAGACCAATCGGTTCTAAGTAATTCTCAAAGGCGTAGTCCATTTGTCGATTTCATAAAACTAGAACCGCTTATTTTCAATCTACTTCTCAATTCTAGGTTGGGAAACAAACCGCCAGGACCAGACTTAATTATTTTTTTTTTATTTTTTATAAATCTTTATAAAAAAAATACATTACTCCCATTCTGCCTCTTCTTAGCTTCTTCGCTTTGTTGTCCAGAGAAATCCGTTCGTCCATGGTCACTGCTCGTCGCTCCAAGCCGAGCCACCCCTTCCGTCCTGTTTGTCGTCAGCTGCGGCCATGGGGGAGCCGTCGTCGCTGTGAAGATTTCCTTGTTTTTTTCTTTTGCTCTTTCTTTTCTTCTTTTCTTTTTCCTTCTCCGTCGTTGCTCGTTGAGACCTGGAAGTTCGCAGTCGAGGTACGAACCTCTGAAGTGCCAAAAGTTGGCACAAAGGGACACTTAAGTGCCAAAAGTTACAAAATGTACACTTAAGTGCCAAAATCAAAGCAAAAGGGATCAGTTAAGTGCCAACGGCGAAAAATTCCGGCCAAATTGCCATATGTCCATTTTCCAGCGACTTCATTTGCTGACGGAGCATTTTTCTCAAAAAAAAAAATCCACGTGGCAATTTTTTTAAAAAAAATTGTCCACGTCAGATTTTAAAAAAATTAAAATCGATTTTATAAAAAAATAAAAAAAAAAAAAAACAGGAGGAGGGGATCGGCGAGGGCTCGCCGCCGCCGCTGTCGCTGCCCCACCCTCACCGGGAAGGGCCGGCGAGGGTGGTCGAGAGTCGGCCGGGGTCGCGAGCCCCGCCAGCGGCCGACAACCCCGACCCTCGCCACAGGCCGGCCGGGGCCCGGCGACCCCGGCCGACCCTTGCCCACCCTCGCCGGCCCTTCCCGGCGAGGGTGGGGCGGCGACGGCGGCGGCGGCGAGCCCTTGCCGATCCCCCTCCTGTTTTTTTTTTTTTTTTTTTTTTTTTAATAAAATCGATTTTATAATAATATATTTTTTTAATTATTTAATTAATAAATTTTAAAATCCACGTCGCGCAAAAACGACGTCATTTTGCGCTGATTTTCGTCGTTTCAATTTCCGGCGAGCCATGTAGGCAAAAAAAATAATAAAAAATTGTCACGTAGGATTTAGGCGGGGTTCCGGCGACTTGGCAAGACTTAAGTGATCCTTTTTTTTTTTTTTTTAAAGTAAGACTTAAGTGTACGCTTTTATAACTTTTGACACTTAAGTGTCCTCCGTCGCAGATTTTGGCAAGACTCGCCGTACTTATGCCGTTCGCAGCCTTTACATCTATCGCCAGCACAGTCATCTAAGCTCGCGCTTCCAAGCAAAGCCGTCTCCATCGTCGCTCGCGGTCATGGACAACCCGCCATCTAGAAGTTTGCAAGCCAGATCTGGAGGCACAAACCCAAACATTGACCAGCGAGTCGTCCAAGCTGAGCCACTCCTCCATCATCTAGGCTCGCCAAATCTTCGGACGAACCGCCTCGTGAGCCATAGACGAGGCCAATTTTGGACGGGCAATGAGTAGGATGACCACGAGCGATGCCGGAAGGAGTGGCTCAGCCTGGAAGTTGGAAGCATGAGAGGTGCTTTGCTGATGGCAATAGTGTGGATAGCCACCGGTTCTATTTACTTATCTGCGACCAAACTAGTCAGTTCAATTCGGTCCGATCTGGTTCCAAAACCAGATCCTCTAATTTCAAGTACTGGTCCTACTAGTCTAATTCCCAGTTTGTCCAAAAATTGATCACCCCTAATCAGTAATGAAACCACCATCCAAAAGCTCAGTGATCATTGACTTGAAAGGATGGTTTAAGCACCACTTGTCATGATCCACAGCTATTTGTCATGACATATTGCAATTTTTTGTGACTTGAGAACAACTTGCCAACCAACCCTCAACGATCTAAACCTTTGTCACATATAAATAGCAACTCTTGAGTATAGTTCTTCTTCCTCACTTTCTACACATCATAACGCAAACTCATTGTGGAAGGCTAAATTGAGCTTGAAGTCACTGACACCTCCAGCTTAATCCACTTGAGATATTATCTAGTTTGGTCAATCACATCCTAAATTTAACCATTTTTTCCTTCAGCATAGGGGCACACTTTCCCAAGAGCTATCCTATCTCACTAGTACTCTCACATAAGTATGATTAACATAAAAATTCCAATACTAAACGTCGTCGTCACGTCAAAAGGCACTTCTTGTGAGTTAATTTTATATTTATATAATATAATTTAGGATTGCTCCTTGTTTGGTATGCAATCCAGATGAAAATGATAATATCACTTGCATGTGCAAGGGACTGTGCTTTGACTTTTATTTGATGACGCATTTATGCTAGTTTTGAAATGACAGCCACTTTTGCAACTAAACTTATTCAAAATGTAGATGGGTTCACTTACTATTGAATTGATATTACCAAATGCCTGGCACTAGAATTTCACACGAGAATAACCTTTTCACTAGAGTGAATATATTTATATCCAAATGTTTTGATGCGTATGGGAGATATTCAATTGACGACAATAAATCTAAAAGCGGCCCTCAAAAGATCTGGTCATACCGAAGTTCAACCAAGGGAAAGTAGATAAGAGCGAGACTCAATACGGACTTAAAACGGAAATAATTTTGACAGGTGGACAGAGTAAAAGCAAAGGCCTCTTGGAGCTCACCTTGTATCCATCTCCACTAGTTAACTCTCTCTAAAGACGGCAGGGTACAATGTTGGGTTATAGGCATGGGGAACAGACTCCGGAGTTCGGCCAAGCAGGATAGATAGATAAGAGTTTAGTAGGGAGACAAATTACCATAATTTATCTGGCCGAACAAAAATTGGGCAATTGGCATCCCAAGGAAGTGATAGGCTTGACTCTCCTATACAAACCTGCCAGGGTTACTGGACCCAATTGTAAGCCTCCGAAACTTGAGATTATTAGAAATTTTTTAACCATTAAAACCCGAGGCCCCTTGCCTAATCAAACTGGCCAAATGGTTAATCTCAAGAGGATGAATACGTGAGGGTGTCTAAGATTGTCTGACTTGCCATTGCTGATTTTGAAGTTGACGATCGTGAAGCTGACAAATATAAGGAAGATGGTCGGTGACAGAAAAAGTCCGTCATGCGGAGGCCTCTCAAGAACAGTCTCAATATCTTGCAGATGAGTTTGTCTGGAGAAGAGGCAAACTTAGATTCTTAGATTACTTGTCTGATTGAGAAACTTTTCTTGAGACACGGAGTCTCAATTTCGCAACCTATATTGGGTAAGAACCTAGAACCAAAAAAAACGCTGTGTTAATATATATTTTGAAGAAGACACTGCTGCTTCTAATTTCATCCCCACAACGTGATGTCCTCTTTATACTTGGTCTTTATTCATGTTAGAGGGGCTTCCTGAACTTTATAGAGTGGTGAGACGATCAAACTTCAGAAAAAAATCACCATCTAATCAAAATTGCTTAAACTTACACCGTGTTGGGCAGCATCTTCAACATTCTTCTTGAACCTCGGGGAATTACTTGTATCCTCTAGCCAAAAGGCACCAAAAATTCAACTTCCTAACTTGCATACTCTGACAAGGTCCCTTTCTAGCTTGCCGTGATGTCACTGTGACATGTTCAATCGAAGTATGCCTTACATAGTGGTCTACACTCTTGCTTCAGTGACCTAACTGACTTGAGAAAAACTAATTGTACCAACATAGCACATCAACGGTATTTTCTATGGTCTAGTGATCATTAATGCATCAACTTAGAAAGTTGCTACCTGGATCCATGTCTTTAGACACTGTGACAGTATACTATTTGATGTCCTTTTTTCACTGGATTGAAGAACACCCAGCGCAACCTAAGAAACAAGAAGACAGGTTCCTGACTTAAGGAGGCTCACAACCTCTCTCTTCTATTTACTGACAACAAGCCAAATGCAAGAGAGAGAGAGAGAGATGATAATGGTGATGACAATGACAACAAGCAACAGCTTAGAGGGCCTGACAAATGTAAATGTCCATGTCACAAAACAAGAAGTTTAGATAATGTACTCTTTCCACAGTATTCATCCTAATCTAACACAGACATATTTCTCTTGGCTTATTATAAATAGTTGATGCAATCACTTACTTTCAGAAACTAAGCTATCATCCAGAACTTCTGCCTACAGGGATCTTTCATCATAATGCATAGATAATTTCACCACTGCTGTCAATGTCTAGCTCGGATTCAAAGTCCAAGTCATCCATGTCGTCGTCATCCATGTCCAGGCTATCAGTGACAAATTGGTTAAGGCCATGAGGCGGGATCGCCGGTATGGTGGCCTCAGCAATTATCTGCATGATCGTCTCATCGCTCTGCATTGGTTGATCAGGCTCTTCAAATTGATTGCCCATTGTCTTCTCATCTATAAGGTCAGCAGGCAAATTCTTCAGGAACCACGGATGGCTCTTTATATCAGGGATGGTGATCCTCTGCATCACGTACACATCAAGTATCAGGCTCAACATTGAGCCGCACCATTAAAGTGGCAGAAATATGTAGCTACTTTTCACTTCAAAAGAGACCATCAGAAGGTGGGGAGAAAATTAAAGATTAAGCACATTCTAGCCCACCAAAGGATTAAAATGTTTCACAACGAATTGAAATTCACCAGACAATGACTGGTACATTAAACTCTCCATCTTTTACCTCTGCAGGGTCTGCAACAAATATTCTAGAGATCAGATGCCGACACTCAAGCGATATTTGGACACTTTCTGGGATGGAATACTGAACGTTAATAACTCTCTGCATGAACCACAATGAGAAATGTATAAAGATTAGATAATTATATAGAGTAAAACAACAAGAAAACAAGGTCCCTGAATTACCAGAATTGTCTTCCGAAAGTCTTTAGGTTTTTCAGGGTCCTCAAAGGGATAAGCACCCACTAGCATCACATATAAGGTCACCCCACACGACCACACATCTGCAATCTGATAAAGTAATAGATCATCCACCACCTCCTTCCACACATACAAGCTAAAGGGAAAACATGTCAAACAACCTAATGGCAGTATCACATTAAACTAGAAGAAAGACCTACTCATATTTACAGAGGAAAGAAAAGCATCCACTTCTTGGAAACCCTAGAAGATTCAACTTAAGTGTGAAAAAAATGCAAAGCACGCTCTATATGAGAAATCTTTTCAAATTTGGAAGGCAGAGGATATATATTAACATTTGTTCACTATCAGCCGTCATCCTGCCTGAAGACCTTCCATCAGAGACACAAAAAAAGTTGTTGCTTCACAAGCCATGTAATTGACCCTCTAGGTTCCCAAAATAACAGCTCCCCCTCACCCATGACTTAGAAGCAGTCCCAATAGATCTGAAGCTCCAGTAATAGACGACCAAATTACAATCAGGCTGGCTAATCATATCACTGCTCAGTGCAAGCATTGGATGAAGACTGTAAAGTATTTTATTTCTAAAATTGGCAACCAACAAAAAGAAGTCCAAAAATACCACAGAGAAGCCACAAGTTTAATCTTTTACTTTGCATGAATGATCATGAGACGCCATTGTAAAGAACTAGAGACGAGAGATATCCCAATCTGTCAACAAAGGGAAAACAGAAGACGAACCACTTTACTTCTGAGCGCAAGCGCATCAACAAGCAAACAAATGCAAAGCATTGACCTATAGCAGATTTCTGTGAAACCTAGTCTCTCTTGCAACCAAACGTCGGGGACATCAAACATACATATTTTTGGAGGAGAAAACTTGATTGACTGCAACACCAAAGCAGATTGGCTGGACTGCATGCCAACAAGATCTAACTGAAAGGCTGTTCACTTCTAATTTATCACGAGAAAGGGTAACGTCACAATGGTGTAGAGATGGAGGATGCACTGAGTAAGATGGAGGCATTAGCATTGACAACACCGAGGAGCAAAGTCAGCTTAGGCCAAATCTAGGATTAGGGGCTTTATGAATAAGGATTTTTTGCATTCAGAACAGACTATTTTAATTATTCCTTGTAACTGACCGAAAAATAAAAAATTTATTCCTTGCAATATTCCCAGTAAAATCTGGACTCAGGAATGTTTCTCAAGTTATAGATCGTAGAATCATAAGATGCTAAGACTAAAAACTGAAGTTTAAACCATGACAACGGCTTCTTGTCAAATTCATGTTGAAAGGCCATGCTATCCAATGGTGAGCTTCCTGAACAGGGTATCTCCCAAAAGTAATGGATCAACTTTTATAGCACTGTTGTGATCAGAAGACCCCAATCATCTCTAGTACACCAATGCTTAATGCAATTATGACAACCACACTGTTCCGCAGAATTTCTTAAAAGAAATTAGTTGTACCTTGCCATCATATTCTCGCCTCTGTAAGACTTCTGGGGCAATGTACGCCGGAGTTCCCACAGTTGATTTTGGCTCTGAATGCAGCACTGAGGACTAACAAGAGTAACAAAAATCAGATTATTTAAATCCATGAAATTATAAGAACTATCTGCAAAATTCCATTTTAGATATGTAACACCAAATTTATTCTTCCAAGGAAGTGCACATCAACAAGGGGATGGAAACAAGTCTAGACAACACAGAGCATGCCATAACACAAAGTTAACTTTTGTGGATGGCCCCTAAACACTGCCAAAGTGACAGATGCAACACTTCAAAAATGTATGTATCATTCATTAGTATCTTACAATTTAGTTCGTAAGGCATAAACGATACTTAACCATCAAGCACCTATAGAATACTCAGTCACAGGGAATTTAGTGCACCACGGAATGCAAATCTCAGTTCTACCACCAATGCGCAATGGATTGTATATGGACTTATCGACCAATGTAGATTGTCTAACTTCACGATATTTATTATACTTCGATAATTTCACAACAATGAAAGCTAAATTATATATGCCTTGAAACGTAACAATCACTCACCTATAAAATACTCAAATCATAGGCAAATTTATCAGTGTGCCACAGAATGCACTTCTCAGTTCTGTCAATACATAATTGATTCTATTTAGACTCATTGACTAATTTAGATTGCTTTATGTCATGACATTTATTATACTCCAATTTTTTCCCAACAACAGAAACTAAATTTTATAATCTGAAAACCATTTACAAATGAAATGCACATAAAAATTTTTGTTTTTCTATTTAAAAGAAAAACAATGTGCCATAATATTTTGCATGTAAAACCTAGCAGGATCACATGTACACAAAATTAAGATATCTATGCTTTTGATATTAATCCCATTCAGAAATAATTATTTTGCAACAGATTTTTACTAAAATTCTTCAAATTAAGATATCTATGCCTTTAATCATAATCCTATTCAGAAATTATTATTTTGCAATAGATTTTACTTAATTTAAGTATGTCTCTATCGCGAAAAACACTGCTGAATCTTACTATTCAAGTCCATCTCAATTCACAAATCACTAATCGAGATTTTGATTCAAAATCAATATTGCGATTTGACAATACGGTTATGAACATAATATAGTGATCTCTTGCCATGATAATATACAAGCTCTCTCATCCTCAATCAAACAAAGTCGGCCAGATAAAAAGTATAAATTACAAATGCAGAATTGAATTAAAGTATATGCCAATTGAGGAATTTTGCAGTATTTTACAAGTCAGGCAGTGTACCCTCTAACTCTAAAGCACCAAAACCAACACTGGTAGAAAGAGCATAGTAACATCTTTGCCTCCAAAAGTGCTAGCCACAGCCACAACTGACAGGTTCTTTTTGAGTTGCCATATAATTTGCAAAGCAATCAAAATGAAAGCAAGGCTTCTACTCGATCAACACCATTGGTCCACTGGCAATTAGAAGCACAAACTTAGGAAAGAGAAGGAATTAAAGAAACCCAACGTACCTTTGAGTACCCAAAGTCACAAATCTTCAATCGAGGGGCCGGACTTCCATCCAACAAAGTATTTTCCAATTTTAGATCACGATGGCATACTTGCTTCATCAAGAACAAAGCATTGGAAAGCCAGTTACTATCAAATACATGTTGACCAGATAACAAAATTACTAAACTCCATAACATGGAAAATAGTATTTAGATACCATAGCATGACAGTAGCTAACACCAGATATGAGCTGTTGAAAAAAGAAGCGAGCCTGCACCAGAAAGGCAACAAAACATCCAGATGAGAGCTATGCACAAAATTGGAGACTGAAATAAAAAGTGCATCATGCTAAAGGAAAGATGAAGAACCTCATCTTCACTAAATCGCCCAGCATTGCAGATTCGCTCAAAAAGCTCTCCACCAGCTGCATATTCCATCACAATTGCCAGATGCGTAGGTGTTAAAATAACCTGGAATAGTTATTATTCAGTCATTTATACATTTAAACTGAGATGAGGTCCGGAACTAACAAAGTGAATCTAACCTCTTTGAATCTAACAATGTTTGGATGCCTCAGAGACCTGTGGTTTATTATCTCTCTCTGAACATTTTCATCTATCTGCAACATGGGGAGGTAGACACAGAAAGCTACATATTAGTAAACCTGAAGTCAATAATCTTGCTTGCCATTTATGTATAGACACAGAAGAGAAGACTCAGATGCAAAAAGCACTTGTCAGTTGTCAATTTAAGAAAATCAGAGAACAGCACTAATACAGCTCTCTTTCCCCCATTTGTCCTTTTGACATAATCTTCTAATTACTAAATCACTTCTTTGCCTATCAAGATCCTTCCTTTAGACATATCATTTACGGATCAACTGGAAATGTCCTTTTTTCTCACATTTTCCAGTAGAGCATTGAATGAATCCCTGGCATTGCTTGTCCCCCGTGCAAAAAGGAATCCATCCACAGTGCTCATCCCCTAAATGGTAATTTCTAAAAACACTAGCTCTTTTCACGAGATCTTGAAAAAGAGGGACAAGAACCAACATGAAGGCCTCATTATCTCATTATCATCTGCAAATAAAGTCTCGCCATGAATAGTCAAATTATCACCTACAGCACTAAGCGAAACCATGAACCACGTAAATAGAGCATTTCTAATACACACTAGCCATTCCTGGTAAAAGAAACTAACTGATCAAACAGTATTACTGTAAGCAGAAACAACTCCAAGCAAATAATTAATACCTAAGGACCCCCGCAAAACTGGGTCGCAACCTACGGGAAGCACAATTAATACCCTAAACTCTTTCTAAGTAAAGATAAACTAACTGATCGACCAATCAATCAGCCTCACCAAAAGGGGGGCAAAGAACACATGTGAAGTCGGAAACCAACTAACCTTGTCGCCTCGCTCAATATACTTGACAGCGACGAGCTCCTGCGTGACCTTATCCCTCATGAGCCGAGCAATCCCGAAGTTCCCCGAGCCTATGTCCCGCACGAAGTCGTACCTGTCGCTGTCGTGAACGATCGGCATGTCCATGCCCGGCCCGACCGTCAGCATGGCCCGCTCCATCGTCCGCAAGGGGGCTTTGCCCTAACCAAGCCAAACCCAATTCACAAAATCCAGCAAATTCACCGCATAGCCGGTCAAACAAAGAAACCAACGCACGGCAGGAGGATCCACGGCGGCGGCGGCGGCGGCGACCACCCTATCGCGATCGGCCGGACTACCGAGTTTTGACCCGAGAGCTCGAACTCGAACTCGGGCTAGTCGGGAAGGCTGCTCGAGCTCGAGTGAACTGGGGAACAGTGGAGAAATGGTGCGAGCTTCTGTGGGCTCTCGGGAATGGAGGCGATGGAGTTACAGAGAAGAGGATGAGGAGGAGGAGGAGGAGGAGGAGGACGGAAGCGGCGTCGTTATTATCGGCGGCGAGGGAGCAAAACCGACAATGCGTTTCCGATTCTGTTTTTGATCTTCGGTGGGTTGTGTCTTGTCGTATTTGCCAAACTAAACCATGGTGGCGAGGACGAAATGACCGAAATGGCCCTGGGGTGAATTATTCGTCGTTCGGGCGTGCAGCTACCCTTTTAGCCAAGATAACTATGAGTTTGGTACGAGAACGTGACGGGGGCATTATTTTAATTTGCAAATTGCACATGATCCGGGTGATTAAACTAAATGTTATATTTGACCAAAAATAAAAAGAGTGAATGCTATAAACCATTGTCCCAGTGGCCATCTATTCTACATGAAATACAAAGGTCAGAAGTTCGATTCCCCACCTTATCGGGAGTTGAGGATTATGATGTTTAATTTCAAATGTGAGGTTCAACTCTCACACTACTTTAAAAATAGTTAAGGTAAGATAAAAATTTGAGAATGAGTTAAAAACGAGAGTAAGATAGACAAAATATAAATTATTTACTATAGATTCCTATCCGAAGAAAGAAAAAAACTTAGATGTTGTAGATAATAGAAATGGTTGAGCTATGTACGGTTTGATATTTTTTGAGTCGGCCTATATAATTGGACCACTATAATTTTAAGGGATCAGTCAAGCTTGACCGCTCGAATTTTGTGTTAAATGTCTATGTCATTTTCATTATTTTTTTTATTTTCCTTGAGTATTTTTATATTTATGTATGAGTTTATTAAAGACTGTGTTAGTTACTTTATTAGATTAATGATTAGATGACGTCGAGTTTATAAAATCGTGCTTCTCATTCTTTAAATGGAAAGTTAGTACAATGATTAACTCTTGTTGTCCTTAAAACATATGAAGCCCCATCAAATGAGATTCCAAGTACATAATTCTGATAATACTAAATTACTAATTTATTACGCAGTGCTCTTTTTTATATGTAGTTGTAATAAATACCAATTAAACCTTATGTGTCTTTGACCATCAATGTTTAGATTTAAAAATATATAATGGAGGCTTAATATAATAAATACGCCAATCTCACGTTAAGGGTTCGTCTATCTAAATGAAAAATGTTTTTTAGAAATCCTTCCTAATCGATTTATCAAAAATGTTTTGTCATGAACTAAAATCAACAAGCTTAGATTGGTGGAAAAATGACTTTCTGTTTCGGTAGAAAGAGAAATCACTTTCCCTAAACTACAAAATAAAATGAAAAACCTAATAATTTTTCTTAAAAATGATCTTCACGGAAAATATTTTTCTTTATCCTGAAGCTTTCAGTGAAGCAAAGCGACATAAATCTCCATTTAAAATATAAATCCGAAACTAATTTTAGCAGCGTGGTTGATAATTTGTTTGAGTAGAATTCGTAGGATAAGTCTATCCACTATTATTCTCACCGGCGGCCGAGATCCCCCGGGGAGGGGCAGTTTCGTAAAATGGGTCGACGGTCGTGGCATTGTGGTCATCGAGAGACGTTTGGTGGGAGGCGTTTGACCACTCAGGAGCAAAGCCTTCGGACCAAAGGAAAGCTTTCTGACTTCCTCCAAGCTGTACGGCCCAATGAAGCAAAGAACATGACCCCACCCCGTTATTTACCACTTTGCCACCGATTGCGGCGACGCAAATTACCATCACATTCCCATTTGTTAGGAAGAAGAATCGGTTTGGAAAGTCAAACGAAAAATTTGAAGACCATGAGAAATTATTGAAAAAGCAAATCAAAGGGGAATTATTATTTTATTAGGGAAACGAGAAATAAAATCAAGGTATATTAAATTGACCTCGGAAGTTTAGATAGATATATGGGTCCGAAATTGGGAAAGTTAGATACATAAAAACAAAATTCAAAAGAAGAAGTAAGGCAGTTAATTAACTTGTTCTTTTTTTTCAAATATTGAAATTGAAAATCATTTTTATAGTTCTTTTTGAAGGCTTTGAAAATGTCTTCACTTATGAACTCCCAGCGAAAAGTCGACAAACGAAAAAAAGCATGAATATAAACACACGGGGCAAAAATATTATGGCCTTTCTAACGACTCGAAAAAAAATGCATTGGCTTTTGCCTAAGGATCAAAATGACCAACTGTTAAATTTTTCATATGTATAAACTGATGAATTCGCTTGAAATTGTCAAATTTGGGGCACTTGTGTTTGGTTTTTGAGCAAAAGGAACTCTCTTGTATAATTCTGGTATTTTGAGTGGGGCTACTCATTGTTTTCTCTATTTTATTGTGAAACAAATAATTCTTAATTGAAAAGACTAGAATAATTAACGTCATTTTTGTTCGCAAAAAACCAACATCCTCTCGTCTTTCTGAAGTGTTTATTGTATACATCCATGCCATTAGTCACGTTTTGGTATCCATCTTTCATGGATAAAATCTTGAAAGTGAGTGATTTTGTCCCTTAAGTAAACTTTGGTACATCTTTTGGAATCTCTTGAAAAACTGGGAATTTTTTTAAATTAAAAAAAAAATGCATACCTATAGTTATATCCAAGTTTTTATTACTTATATCGTCTTCTTTCTTTCTCTAGAAATTCTGAACTCTTTTTTTTGGGCTAACTATGCATTTTTTTCATTCATTTAGCAACACTAGAGCATTAAACTAAAAAAAATGTATTCCTTGAAAATCAGATACACAATCATACTCAGAGAAAAAAAAAAATTGAAGGTGGAGACGACTCCATCACATTAACGAGATTGACGGAAGCGTTACATCTTCATTTTCCATAATTTAATATGCAGATGATGGAGGCCAATTTATGAAGCACATAAGCCATTTTAATTTTTTTCGGCCATTTTCTTATAAAGTTTTGAGGTGATAATGTTTTAAATCAATGAAATTTTATAGCTTTTCAACCTTTAAACGAGTTGCTTAATCTCTAATTTTTCAACTGGTAATTTGTTGTAGTAAATGCATGTGTTTAAATAGCTTTTACTTTACCGATCAAAAAAAAAAAAAAATAATAGCTTTTACTTTTAATTTTCTGTTTTAATTTTTTACATGGCCATTAAAAAATGTGACTTTATATTCATACTAAACACATCACATCATAAAAGATGCATAGTTTCATTAATATTAAAAGTTTTTTACTGACCAAAAAATAAAAGTTATTTTAAGTTCTTTTGATAAAAAAATTGCTTTTTTTTCAACAAAGGGACTCCTTAGGGGTTTGAGCCTGACTAAACATCTCCGTTTATTAATAAAAGAAAACAGCCCCTCGATAATAATTGAAAAATGCCTATAATGAAGTTACTAATTTAGTCATTTGGACTATTCTGTGGGTACAAGACTAGTAATTAATGCCTATGTGAATAAAAATGTGAAGACAGAGAAAATTTGTGTATAATCTAATTATGAAAATTTGTTTTCCATAGACATTTTTTTAACAACCAATTGAGAAAAGTTTGAATTATATCAACGCATTGGCTATTATCACATTAATTGTAATTAATATCTTGAAATTCAAAAAATATATATATTAAATAGGCTTAACAATTATTGAGGGAGCTTTCTTTAACCTGACCATAAAACTAGAGTATTTAATTTGTACTTGATTGAACCCCAAGGAGTACTTAAGTAGTCTAGTGACATCACGTTCAAACCAGGAGTTGCTTAATGAACTCCTTAATTTAATCTATTTTCTTTTATTGGTGTGGATGCTCATTATTGCTCATTTAAAATACCAGACATATTGAGTTGACTTGTCTTGCAATTAATGCATCTCTTTCAATGTACCTAAAGCCCAAAAAAAAAAAAAAGATAAAGAAAAGATGGATGCTGTCATTTATCACAAGACTAATTACGGAACTTCGCATTTAAGCCTCATCCGGTCATTTGGTCATCCCTTAGAAAATGTGAGCTTGCCTTACCATGATACTACAGCGTCCATATAAGGGGAAAATTGTAAAAAGTACACTATCTAAGGGAAAAATGTTGTGATCCAAAAAAATAAAAAATGCAATGAATAAAAAAAAATGCCGGTTTCTCAAGAATTTTCATCAAGAAAAAGCAACGAATGTAGACGAGAGCACACAATTGCAATTGAAAATTTGAAAATAAAAAAAATCATGAATTTGGGTTTTCTTTTTACCTAAGCAAAATTTCGGGACATTAGAGAAATTCCTGAGCCTCATGTGAAATTTCGATAAAATTGAAGGATCCAACCGAGACCCAAAGAAGGTCTAAGCATTGATTTTGCGTACTCTTCAAGTATATGTTTATAGTCACCATTAAGCGCTATCTGGTGGCTAGGAGGTAAGGCTGAAGACCCTGAGTCTAAAACTCTCGTGGCAAAAAAAAAAAGTATACATTTCAAGCCATAATAAAAAAAAGAAAGCTAAGTTCACAATGTAGGATTATATAAATAAGAACATACTCTGGAGTGGCTTGATTTCTTGCACGCTACCTGCTGGCAGAGAACTCGACGAGCCGATTATCGCCTAAAAAAAAAAAAAAAACAACGAAATTTGAGGTGAAAAATAGGGTTTGAATTGAAGGGGGAAAGTGATGAGAAAATGTTGGTGAAGGAAGACTGTCCTCGAGCTCACCATGAGAAGCAAGGATGAAGAAGAGAGAATTGGTGATTGAAGGAGTAGATTATCAAATTGGTGAAAGAAAAGAGAGAATTATGCAACTAATGAGACTTTGAATAATTATATAGATGAAGGAAGTTAAATAAAGGAAAGAATATCAAATCATGTTGTGACACATAAAAATAGTAATAATTTTAATATTTGCACATTTTATTGGTTTTTAGATAGGTCTGTAATAAATCTCTTTTGTCGTTTTCAAAGTCAATTGCTTGCATCTCTTATACACGTAAAAGAGTAATAAATGCCATATGGATTTGAAGGATTCTATGTTTAAATCGCTAGTATCTCTTACTTGTCAAAAGGGCAACCTATCAAGCAATGGACATTTCACTCACCCCTCCTCACCCTAGGCATGGGAAGTCACTATATCTTCACTACCCGGCAATAGCTAAAACTGAAATTATAATGTTGAGTCTACCTTCCCCACTAAAGGGCTCCCTAATTCCTAATCAATCTTTTTCTTCCTGACTGAAAGGGAATATGATGGATGATATTGTAGGGTCTCCCACCTTAAAATGGATCTCCCGCTTGTTTTTTCCCCCTCGAGCCTTTTAAAGACCTACTCAGGTCCATGAAATATCAAATCATGTCGCAACATGAAATAGCAATAATTTTAATATTTGCACATTTTATTGGTTTTTAGATAGGTCTGTAATAAATCTCCTTTGTTGTTTTCGAAGTCAATTGCTTACATATCTTATACACCTAAAAGAGTAATAAATGTCATTTGGATTTGGGGATTCTATGTTTAAATCACTGAGACTCCCTGTCCAATCGATGGATCATTAGCCTATGCACCTTTACAAGCCTATTTACATGTATCCTCAAGTAGGGGTATGCAATCAAATTGGCTCTACTCGGGAAGCGGACCGGAGTGCCTAAAAAATAGGTCCGTAATCAGTTCCAATCTGAGAACAAGTTCCAAAATTTTGGAACCGGTTGTAATCGGTTCAAGAACAGGTTTCAAGTGCATACCTAGTGGGAATCGGACCGGACCACCTTGTCCTAGAACTAGTTTTGAAACTAGTTTATAAGCTAAAAAGGTAAAACTCTAATTTCTTTTTCCCCTAAATTCTAATCTCAACTCTTTCATCCTTTGTCCTTTCTTGAAGCTCCCCGTCAATCTTTCCTTTTCCTCTAATTTTTATGGATGAATGAGGAATGGATTTTTATAATTGATGTTTTATGTTACGCGTTTGAACTTTTTATTTTCTATAAATATATATGACTACGTATTCATCTTATGGATTATTGTTTTTAGTGAATAAGAATTTATATTGTTCATCTTTTATTTTGAATTATTTCGTTACTCATATTCTCATATGATTTTACTGAAAAAATGAACTAAAAAAAGGAACAAAAAATAAAACAGGTTCTCAGGTAGACCCTAGATTCGGATCAAAAAAACAAGATGGGTTCCAGAATCGGTTCTAAGCATACAAAGTAGGTTCTAGGGCCTAAAAATTGAGAACCGATTACCCACCCTGAAACTGATCACCCTTATCTTCAAAAATATCAATTGAGTTGAAAGGCCGAATAACTCATTTTATTGAAAAAAATTGGTATGAATTGGTTTCTATATATCAAGAAAATTATCCAATCATTCCTAAATTTATTGGACATATGTCCATTCAATCAAAAAATTTTTAGTTTTGCCAAATAAATCTTTTTGGTGAAATTACAATATAGTCTTCTCAACTAATTTTTCAAAAAAAAAATGCTAAGATGACGATCCATTCATAGTGAACTGTCCTAAATGGCACACTGCCATGTCTGCAACTTTTGACGAAAATTGGCCGAAAGGACTGCACTGAAATTTTGCTAAATATTTATGACTACATTAGCAAAATTGAAAAATTTAGGATCAAATTGATATATGTACAATAGGTTTGAAATTGATTGGACAATTTCCCAACATGCATTCAATATTTTAGTGCAAAATAACTATAAGCAAAGGAATTCAAAGTGCCCCATGTTATAAGATTGATTGCACCGAAACCTGTGTTTTAATTACACATCCTAAATTTTGAAATTGAAACTTACAACGTGCCCTCTCATGACACCTAACTTTACTCAAGCATGTTGATTTCATGGGCAGTAATAAGTTTCTAAAGTTTTGAGACCTATCCAAAGCAACAAGATACCTGTAAGTCCTAAATGTTAAGAACCAACTCAAGAGTAATTTAAAAGTATCAAAGAACACTAAATGTAATTGCATTGAATCTAAGTCCTCACTCTATTGAATTAACAATTGTATGTTGGATGGGAAGTTTCGACTCATCTTCAAACATAGAATTTAAATAACAAATTACATATTATTAATTGGGCATGCAAGAACAATTTATTTTGCAGTGAAAAGTTACGCTCAAAAGCAAATTAAACCATTCGGCTTTAGTTGGAGGATTACCCATTTGATCTGATTTAGTTTTTGGTTGAAAATAATAGAAAGTAATCTGATTTGATAACTTGGCCTATCGCAGCCTATAAGTTTGAGTAATTCATGAATTCCAAAACTGGAAATAAAATGATGGATTCTTGGCATTTTCTATTGTTTTTCTTCTTCTTTTTCATTTTACGGGACAACCACTCATGTGTATCACACGTGTCCACGTTGCTTCACGGCAGCTAATCCCAATCCATCACGTATTAAAAAGTGTTATGTGGCAAAAAATGGAAAAGCGTCAGAAAAATTCTAAACCTATTACATTAATATCAATTTAATCATAAATTTTTTAATAGTATAAATTTAGTTCTAAATATTTTGACATTATAATTTAACTAATTTTAACTAGATATTACTAATGTGAATGCTGGGTAGCCTACGTGGCACCACTAATACTGACAGAGACAATTTTTTTTTATAGCATTTTACTATTTTTTTGTGTTTTCTCTTTTTGCTAGTGACTGGGCACTAGCCATAGGCAATGGCCAGCCATTAGCCATGGCCGGGTTGACCTTGCCTGGGTGAGGCTTGCCATTGCCGCCATAGGCGAGGTCCACCTTTGCCTAGGCTAGGGCGGCCTTGCCGGGCGTTGCCTTCACCCAAGTGAAGGCCAACAAGGTTCGGCCTTGACCTCGCCAGATTTGTTGAGGAGAGCCCTCACAGGTCCAACACGGGTCAGCCTCACCTAGGCCAAATTTGGCAAGGGGAGGGCTCACCCTTGCCCAACCGGGCCTCGCCTATGGCAGCTATGGCGAGCCTCGCTTGTGGTTGATGGCCGGTCACCAACAAAATGATAGTGTTGGGGATGCCACATAAATCGGTCAGTATCCATCTTAATAATATTCGGTCAAAATTAGCTGAAATGACTAAAATTGACATTAAGTCAAAAAGTTTAAATCTAAATGGACACCATTAAAAGATTTATAACTAAATTGACATCAATGTGATGAGTTTAGAACTTTTCTGACACTTTTTCTAGCACGAAACAATCGAGATTTTCCATTACCAGGAATGTAATCAAGGTCTTTCAGTTGAAAGCCGGACATCATAAGTGCAGAGTTAATAAATTGAGTGCATGAAAATGAAAGCCAGACAGTATCCATTGGACGACCTTACAACCTTCTTTGGGGAATCAATGTGAAAAAGAAAGAAGAAACACGTTTCTGCAATCTTCGTCTTCCTTATACTGCTCGTGCGTTTTTAGGATTTTTGCTGCTACTGCTGCCTAATTATTCCTCTGCAAGTCCACAAAGTTATCCACGTACGACTTCAAATTCCTCTGCAAGTCGATTCTTGCAGCATGCAGGATGGTATCTCAACCCCACGCAGAGCTTCTTTTCACCTGTTATAATCGCTTAATTTCGCCTTCGGCACAATCTCAAATTAGTGTTTGTTCCCGTGAGAGAGAGCTTGTATTCAGAAGATGGGACCTGCATATTCCAGCATCTTTTCAACTTGCAGAGCTTCCGATGCGAAGAGTCGAGATTTTCAGTTGTTGCGAATGAATCCAAATCTTTTGGTGAATATCCTAACCATTGGACAACAATGGAATCACCTATTATTTTTAAACAAGATTAATGTTTGAAAACATTATCGTAGGGCATCCGATTAGGAAAAAAAAAAATGAAATAGGTTAAATTAAGATAGTTAGGTACTAAGCATTCGTGGATCTGATAAAAAAACAAACGAAAAAAAGTTAAAAGAGGGTTATGAATTGAATAATTTGGACAAACAAGACAACAACCCTTATAATCCAATAGTGGTTTCGGTAAAAACACATTATTTAAAACATAAAGAATTGAACTCATGACATCATCGACATAACAATTTGGGAGCATAGATCCATTATTTAGAATGGAGTTTCATATGAATCACAAAAAGGTTGTGGAGTAGGTTTAGATTAATTTTTTTTCTTAGAAAGCTCAACGTAAAAATCAAAATATTCGAAATCCAAGTTGTCAAGAAAATTCCAAAGAATCCCACCCATAATTCCTTGAAATCTGTGATTTTTTGGTGGGTTTAGAGTCGGAGGAATCTTTAAGGAAGCTGAAGATACAAAAAAGATGAAAATACAATTATACCTCGACAAGATTTTTATTAAGTCATTTTTTTTAAAACAAATCTAACTAACCAAATGCATCAATGGACAAGCCTGTGATTTTATTAAACTAAATCAAACCATACCATACTCATTCCAACTTTCAGTGTCTGTCATATGGAGAGAAATCTTGTGGAAGTTGGAGGGCTGGTAATGACTACCCTGCAATGTCTGGCAGGTTGGAACACCATGCCAACCTTCTCTTTAGGCCTAATAGCAAGAATCATATCGTCATAGCTCATCACGCCCTGTTTCTCATTGGCATCCAATTTCTTGACAAGAAACAATTATCACTTTAATACAATTGGTTTTCTGCTAGTTGTCGGCGCTGATAAGGTAGTTGCTTTAGCTTCCACTAGGTTTACCCACAGTTGGCCAACCCCCACCATAAGAGGTACCCATTAAGAACATTATCGCATGGTTGTAGGGATTTCAAGATTTTTGGTAAACTTGTAGCTCAGCCACTGAATTTGAGTTAATTAGTATTGGATGTCACAACTAAATTTTTGTTGACAAATCAAGCATTCATTCTCATAAAAGTAAAAAAAAGAAAAATAGCAAAAAAATTTAAAAATTTAAATTGGGACATTTTTCATAATTCCAACTAACATTCTTTGATTTTTTGAGTGATCTCTATTTGTCACGTTAGAAGTGGGAGAGGGGACACTACCGTTCGTCGATCAACGCAAATGATCACTATTTGGCTCTGTTTTTGGCCGCCCAATTTCCAGCTAGTTAGTGAGCGATTGTAAAAGCTTTCAATCGCCAGTTAGTATGTTCGTTGCAGTCCCAGCGTAGCTCAAAAAAGCAGGTAACCTATTCTCTCTGTGTTTGCCCTATTTCAGTCAAGGTCTAAGCTAGAGCTCAATTTCTTCAGTTCATAACTGTGTCGGGCTCGGCTGGTTTGTTGATTTTGAACGTTATTCGTTGTTCATGTTTCGATCAAGCTCTGGAGCTGAGTTTGACAAGATGAAAAATTACTTCTCATTTGGATGCACCCCATCTGTTCGATGAAATGCCATAACCGAATTAGTATCAATTTGTCTCTATTTTGTCTATTTTCAAAAATGGGTATAAAAAATTGAAGGAAAGGAGGATCATAAATTGAATTTAGGTTGGGCTTATTTCGCTTTTAGAATTGGGCTTAAATTGCTTTGTAGTGGGATAAGTGCGGTTAGGGGAGCAAGTGGGCTAGAGCAGTTAACCATGGGTAATGGGCTTCGTGTGTTAAAATTCGGAACAGGGCTTGTGAGATTTGAACTGGAAAAAGGCTTAGCTAAGCCCTTTTGCACTTGTAATCGTGCGGCGACTTAAGCTATTTTGAATTGCTTGGGATCGTTGGGGCCTAAGCCAAGTTTTCTTCGGATCAACCAATCACTCAATCACCTAGATTATAGAGAGAAAGTCTGGAAAAAAGCTTAGCTAATAAGACCTTTTGCGCTTGTAACTGTGCGGCGACTTAAGATATTTTTGATCATTTGGGATTGTTGGGGCCTAAGCCAATTCTTCTTCGGATCGACCAATTACTCAACTCACTAGGATCACCTGGATCATAGAGAGAAAGTCTAGAGAGTGGATCACCTGGATCGTAGAAAGAAAGTGTAGAGAGAAGCTCTGAAAAGAAAATAGAACTTAGATGGCTAAAATGGTGGGATGGTTACAAATGAGGGAAGAGCACCATTTTTATACTTGAGATCATCGGATTACAACCATTAATCAAGTTTGAATCCGGCAGACGAGATCGTACCGCCCCACTTACCATCTACCAGCATTTATGTCGAGAATATTCTAGATCACGACACAATTACGGTATCGCCCGTCCCTAATAATATTCCGAAAGCACTTGGATCCTTTCGGGGGCGTTTTAGTTGTTCTTCCTCGATATGAATGCTCCATTGATCATGGAAACCTCAGATCCGTGACACATGCATGGATGCTATTTAGTGGTATAGTATAATAAGATGGTTAAAGATTGCAAGAATCTCTTTGGTAACAAATCAAAAGGTACCAAAACAACACTAGTTAGTCAATTAGTGTAGCAAAGTTCTCATCCTTAGATTCTCTAATAATATTAGAAGTGAGATTCTCTCCCCTATCTCACCTGGCTCCTCGTCGGTCTTAACAGACTAGTGGTGACTCTAAATTAGTTTAAATTTTATCTGATTTTTGTAGTTTTCAACATTGTGCAAAGTAATAATTTGCGAGAACTTGCGTCGATTGAGGACCATTGGTCCTCAACTCGACATTACCTCTAATTTTGCATTTTTCCTGACATCCCCGTTAGAAGGGTTGCAACGCATGAAACCGTCATTTTTAAAAACGCAACATTGAAAATTTATGAAAATGCCACAAAGGGCCCGTCAAGCCTAATGTAAATGATTTAATAGTTTATGAATATTATAAGCTCAATAGAATGTTAATCCTATTGAGTTGGTTCGACTATATTTTAATATGCCACAATTGAGAAAATTTAGTCAATGAGTTGATTTCAATACTCTCAACAAAAAAGAAAAGAGTTATATTTCTGAATGAGTTTATATAAAAGATCGACGGTGAATGATAATTCAATATAGTATTTGTTGGGGGCATAGTTTTAATGGTTTCGAAAAATAATTCTAGGCATCTCTTATATAAAATTTCAAATTGGAAGGATTTCGTTTTCTTTTTTTTCTACGATAAGTGTGAAACTTGTGGGTTTACCATGGTATTTTATTTGGCCAGAAAAGCCAACGTCGAATTTGAGGGATCATTTATGTACTTTCCACTTCCACGGAGGGGTAAAATCGTATTTTCTCTTGCTTTCCCTCCGTGTGCTCCCCGGTCCCTTAGGTGGTTTACCTTCTTCGCACATTCGGGAACGCTGGGGAACGGCCCGCTCGACAGTCCCGCTTGGCTTATACCCCGAAAGATCACATGAGGAGGAGAAGCAAGAAGCTTGCTTGCATCCCACCAAAGAAGTTTACTTTTTTTCCTGCACCCATCTAAGAAAATTCCCATTATCACGCAGCAATGAAAAAAATCGTCAGTTCCACAGCGTACACTCAGAGCTTAAAGAATGGAAGCGGTGTGGTTGACACTTTCGTCGTTATGACTCCAATCCGTGTCCGGTCGGGTAATCCTAATCATGAACTGAACGACTTGCCTTGTTTTGATCGATGGTTCACCGCCCGGGCGAACAAACCAACGAATTCCAGGGGCGGCCCGCGGTCGAGAGCGAAAGCCCTCTCCAACCTTATTCATTTGTTTAGGGCGAGTGGGTGTCCTTCTGGTCTTTGTCGGAGGTTTCGTCAATTTCTTTGGCTCACTTCTGGAACTTCCAGGTGCTTCTTCTCCTTCTTCTTCACCTTTTCTGTTTTTCCTTTTCGTTTCATTATCTTTCCGATCTTGGATTTGATTGTACATCTGTTTTGGTTATGATATTTCGTTCGCTGGTTAGTTTAAGAGTGCTTGTGGTTAATTTGTCCTGTGCTATCTCTGCTTCTGGTGATGCTGGCAAGAAGCACTCTTGAGGTGCCGCGCTCGGTTCGCAGAAGTACATTCGTAAAAAGTGTAATCTTTCCGGTCTTGGATTTGATTTACGTCTGTTTTGGTAATGATATTCATTCGCTGGTTAGTTTAAGAGTGCTTGTGTCAATTTGTCCTGTGCTATCTCTGCTTCTGGCAATGCTAGCAAGAAGCACTCTCGAAGTGCCACGCTAGGTTCGCAGAAGTATATCCGTAAAGTGTGATGGCTAGGTTCGCAGAAGTATATCCATAAAGTGTGATGATGAAAATGGGAACCTTTGTTTTTTTGCTGGGAAATGATCCGACATATTAGTTAAGATGAGAAGTTCTAAAGAGAAAATAGAACTTAATGGTGGGATGGTTATAAATGAGGGGAGGACACCCTTTTTATACTTGAGGCTCTCGGATTACAATCATTGATCGAGTTTGGATCCGGCGAACGAGATCGTACCACCCACCTACCATCTACCAGCATTTATGTTGAGAATATTTTTGATTACGGCACAATTACGGTATCGTCCATCCCTAATAATGTTCCGGAAGCACTTGGATCCTCTTGGGGGCGTTTTAGTTGTTCTTTCTCAATTATGAACGCTCCATTGATCACGGAAATCTTGGATCTGTGACACATGCATGAATGCAGTTTAGTGGTATAATATAATAAGATGGTTAAAGATTGCAAGAATCTCTTTGGTAACAAATCAAAAGGTACCAAAATGACTAATTGGTCCGCATGGCAACGTTTTATTCCAGAGCAGTTTCGCCGTAAATGTTTTTTCTTGTTTCGTTTTAGGAACTGTTTCGAGCATTTGAGGGTGTTTGATAACGGTTCAAAATTTTTACTCCGGAACAGTAAAACATGTTTGGTAAAAATTTCCAATCTTTTGATTTTTTTAATTTTAATTTTCTTTTTCTTTTTCTTTTTCTTTTTTTTCTCCCTTCTTTTTGTTGGCTGCCGCCGGCGAGGCTCCGGCGAGCTCGCCGGAGCCTCGCAGGCCACCGGCGTGGGAGGCGAGGCCGAGCCTCCCGCGGCCGCCACCGGCGAGGCTCGAGCCTCGCCGGCCGAGCCTCTCACGCCGCCACCGACGAGGCTCGGCCTCGCCCGGATCTGCGAGGCCGAGCCTCGCCGGTGGCCTGCGAGGCTCGCCTCCCGGATCCGGGTGAGGCGAGGCTCGCCGGCCTCGCACGGCCTCGCGCCGCCCGAGCGAGGATCGGCCTCGCCTAGATCTGCGAGGCCGAGCCTCGTCGGTGGCCGGGCGAGGCCGAGCCTCGCCGGTGGCTGGGCGAGGCTCCGGCGAGCTTGCCGGACCTCGCCCGGCGGCGGCGATGGGGCGGCGATAGGGCGGGTGAGGGGTGGGAGGAGGAAGAGGAAGAGGAAGAAAAAGAAAGAAAAAAAAAAAAAAAGAAAGGAAAAAAAGTGTTTCTTAAAATTGTTCTGGGAACAAGAAACAACTTTTTCTTGTTTTCGATTTCTACTCCAAACCTGTTCCGGGGAACAAAAAATTTACCAAACGCGTTTCTGTTCCCGAAAACAAAAAAATCTATTCCCGGGAACAAAAGAACAGAAATAAGTGTTCCCGGGAGCGTTACCATGCAGGGCCTTAGTGTAGCAAAGTTCTTGTACTTAGATTCTCTAATTATATTAGAAGTGAGATTCTTTCCCCTATCTCACCTGGTTCCTCGGTCTTCACAGACTAGTGGTGACTCTAAGTTAGTTTAAATTTTATCTAATTTTTGTAGTTTTCTAACATTGTGCGAAGTAATAATTTGAGAGAACTTGCGTCGATTGAGGACCAATGGTCCTCAACTCGACATTACATCTAATTTTGCATTTTTCTTGACATCCCCATTAGAGGGTTGCAACGCATGAAACCGTGATTTTTAAAAACGCAACTCAGTATAGGTATTGAAAATTTATGAAAATGCCACAAAGGGCCAGTCAAGCCTAATGTAAATGATTTAATAGTTTATGAATATTATAAGCTCAATAGAATGTTAATCCTATTGAGTTGGTTCGACTATATTTCAATATGCCACAATTGAGAAAATTTAGTCAATGAACTGATTTCAATACTCTCAACAAAAAAAGAAAAGAGTTGATATTTCTGCATGAGTTTATATAGAAGATCAACTGTCACGCCCCGACCCTCGAGAACACGACGATCCCCTTTCTCACTCGTGGTCGAAGAGTGCGACGTCCCAGGACGCGTCACCGACCAATATTTCTATCAGATAATTATGCGCATGCGGAAGCAATTAATAAACCCCAGTCAAGCATTAATAATAGGGATTGTCATAAACATAGACAATTCAAAACGACCTCCTTTAATCCCTAAGCAGAGATACTTGTACAACCCTATCTTTGGGCACTAATCCTAAAGCCAACAGAATACACAGGGCAAAAAGGGTCGATCTACTTCCTCCCTTGTCCTTAGGGTTCGAGGTCTACTTAGTCCAAAATCCATTGCTAGGCACATCTTTCAAGGACTTGAAAATGGTTAAATAATAACCAGTGAGATAAAATCTCAGTATGTTCGGGCACTAAGCCTCGATTAGGGCACTAATCCACCTCAGGGGTACCTAATAGGCATGGCTCTCAGAATAACATTCAATCATTAACCATTCGATAAAAATAGCCTTACCTCGTAGCTGCACCTGCCCTGCATGATAAAAACCACGTGTGCCAAATATAGGGCAAACATATAATCGTACAATCAGAACACAACAGATACATCTCATGCACCCCGCTGTCCGGCGTTTTCCAATTAAGCACATCCCCACGTAGACACTCATTAGGGCACAATCACTCTGCCTCCCCGTGTAAACACACCTCAGGGCTCAACCTTTTCCCCGTGTAAACACACCTCAGGACACAACCTCCTCAGACTCCCCGTGTAAACACACCTCAGGGCACAACCTCCTCAGACTCCCCGTGTAAACACACCTCAGGGCTCTACCTTTTCCCCGTGTAAATATACCTCAGGGCACGATCTCCTCAGCCTCCCCGTGTAAACACACCTCAAGGCTCAAGTGGACTCATACGCACACGTCATAAACCGCACAAGACATACATGAAGTCCATATACGAAACCGTAAGTAGTCCACATATTATCCATGAGTCGCTACATTGCGATAATCCAATAATCAACTTGTTTTATATGTAAATCAATCAGTAAATCAATATACGAAAATACCACACAATTCTTAAAATAAAAGTACTTTAATCAGTAAAGCATAAATAAACAATCAGTAAATTAATCGATTATTGCCTCAGACAATAATCGTCTCATAATAACACGACGATCGATAATTCCCGTAAATCGCCATTTATCACAATTACGGAGAATTACCCTAATTAATAATTATTAAACACAATAATTATCAACAATATAATTTATTAATAAATAAAACATTATTATATTATTTTCGGAATAAATAAATATAAATAATAAAATAAACCCATAATTAACTTAAATTATCATAAATTTCTAATTAACCCCCACTAACCCCAATTTGTCCAAATAACCCAAACTAACCACCTAATCCCGCTTATCCCAACTAAACTAACCCTAAACGCGATTAACACCCTAAACGAGGGTTTAGAGCCGAAACTTACCGGTTAAAGACGGCGAAGGCGCGGTTACGACGGGGACGACGAGGCGGTCGCACGAGTACCTCTGGGGTGTCGGGACGGACGACGTGGTGACCGGATCTTGGCCGGAGACCCGCTGTCCGTGCGGCCAAGGAGAGAACCGGCGAAGGAGGGGGCGGCCAGCAGCTCAGGGCCGGCTGGGGACGGCTCTCCGGTCGACTCGGGGGAGGCGGACAGCAGTCAGGCCGGTGGCCGAAGGCCGGGACGGCCGCAACAGCAGCCGGTCCGGTTGCATAGCATTGAGAGGGAGAGAGACAGTCTGGCGAGGAGGATGGCGGTTGGTTCGGACGACAGGGGCAGTCAAGCAGCGGCCCCGGTGTCAGCCGGCGTGCCTGCTACGGCGGAGAGGAGGACGGGCGAGCGGCGGCGACGGAACTCGACTCGAAGCCGGGGAGAGGAGGAGCTGGCGTCGGGGGTGGCCTGGCCACGGCTCACGGCGGCCCGACGGCGAGCAGGCAGCCCGAGGGGGCTACGGCTGTGACGGGTGACGGCCGGCCGAGGGAGCGTAGCTGCGAACTGCGGAGGAGGAGGGCGGAGCAGCAGCTGGTCAGGGGGGGGAAGGGCGGTCGGTCCGAAGCCGGCGGACGACTCGCCGACGAGCAGGGGGGCGACGAAGCTGTGGTGGTGGCCGGCGAGGCGGCGGCACCGAGAATGCAGCGGTGGCGGTGGTCGGTTTTCGGCCAGGGACGCCGGAGAAGATGATGAAGACAGGAGAAGGAGGGGGGCAGCCCTTCGACGCAGCAGCTGGAGGGAGAGAGAGAGAGAGAGAGAGAGTTTTGAAAAGTCAAAACTAAGAGAAAGAGAGAGAAAGGACAGGGGCAGAGAGGGGATGTGGGAGAGCAGGTTGCAGAGGGCAGAGGGAGGGGACGTGAGAGAGAGAATGCAGCGGCAACGGGAAGAAAGGGAAAAGAGAGAGAGGAGAGAGAAAAAGGGCAAGAGGGAGAGAGACGCGCACGTGCGTGCTCGCACGTGGGGGGGAAAGAAAAAGAAAAAGGGAGAAGGAAAAATTGACGGGGTCTCGGGTCCGAAATTCGACTCGGCGGTCCTACGCCCGAAGTTTCCGAAAACCCGAAAAATTGAGAAAATAATGAGGCCGAAGTCTAAAAATAGTTCGGGAAATTCCAGGACGTCGCATCAACGATGAATGATAATTCAATATAGTATTTGTTGGGAGCATAATTTTAATGGTTTTGAAAAATAATTCTAGGCATCTCTTATATAAAATTTCAAATCGGAAGAATTTCGTTTTGTTTTTTTACTACGATAAGTGCGAAACTTGCGGGTTTATCATGGTATTTTATTTGGCCAGAAAAGCAAACGTCGAATTTGAGGGATATTTATGTACTTTCCACTTCCATGGAGGGGTAAAATTGTATTTTCTCCTGCTTTCCCTCCGTGTGCTCCCATTCCCGTTAGGTCCTTTGCCGTATTCGCGCATTCTGAAACGCTGGGGAATGGCCCGCTCGACAGTCCCCGCTCGGTTTAAACCCCGAAAGATCACAGGAGGAGGAGGGAGGAGCAAGAAGTTTTGCACCCCAGCAAAGAAGTTTACATTTTTTTTCCTGTGCCCATATGAGGAAACTCCCATTATCACGCAGCAATGAAAGAAATCGTCACGTGCAGGTCGGAGGTTTCGCCAATTTCGTTAGCTCACTTCTGAAACTTCCAGGTGCTTTTTTTTTGTTTTTTTTGTAAGGTAAAATTATAATAAAATCAATCAAAGAACTGTACAACAGAGGAGGAAACACGGTACCGACAAACACTCAACTGAACGAAATGTCACTGGAGTATAAGGATACCATGGTCACCAAAGTGAAAAGAATACAAAGGAACCAAGGGGACCCAGATCATCCTATGCTAAGCCAAGGGCGGCTCCATTCCAAAAATCCGAGGATCTATCTCTCAACTACGCTGCATCCTTCTATTTCTGCGGTTATCTTAAACCGATTTAAAAGCGAGGGCTTTATTCTTAACCGCCTTATAGAAGTATAGCTTCATGGAAGGAGCATAAAGGTTGTGGCCACAGAAGAGAATATTATTCCTGGTCTTCCAAATAATATAGCAAAGAGAACCAAAGAAGAAACGAGCTATCTCCTAGGAAAATCCTTTTCCAGACAAACAATTTATAGCCCAGAGAAGATTGTCCGACCAAGAGGAGTTGCTCCAAGGAAGATTACACTTAGCGGCCCAGAAGTTAGTTAGAGAATTGGAGATACAGCAATGAAAAAAGAGGTGATTACTGAATTAGGCCTCGAGTTGCACAAAGCACAGACCGAATGAGGAATTTTGCCAAATGACATGAGATAAACCTAAGTTGGGAGACGATTCTTGGTAATAAGCCAGAGAAGAAATTGATGTCTAGGGGCCAAAGCCTTGTCCCAAACAAATGAGGACTAATGAACCGGGATGGATTTGCGCCGGATTATGGCCCAAGCCGAAGCCGTTGAAAATTTTCGGAGGAGTCCTCCACCCATGTAAAGGTGTCCTGACCAATTGAGAGATGGGGAACCGATATTTGCCACAATACCAGCTCTTGGAGTAAGTGAAACCCATCCGGGAATATAAGTCATTCACCTTCACTTGTCTAGGAAGGTCCGATTGGTAGATGTAACTCCAAGTGCTTCTTCTTCTCCTTCTTCTTCACCTTTTTCTGTTTCATTATTTTTCCGGTCTTGGATTTGATTGTACATCTGTTTTGGTAATTATACTTCGTTCTCTGGTTAGTTTAAGAGTGCTTGTGATTAATTTGTCCTGTGCTAGTGTCGCGCTGGGTTCGCAGAAGCACGTCCGCAATGTGTGATTAAAATGGGAACCTTTTTGTTTTTTTTTGTTGGGGAATGATATGACATGTTAGTTAAGACGAGCTCTGCTGCTGAAATTCGATGTACTGCTGATAATCTGACTTGGTGGATTAGTTACTGACTTCCCGTGGAACCATTTCCTGCTGCCTAGCGCCAGCTAAAAATGAGACTGATTTACAAGATTGGTTGACAAGGTGACATTTCAAACTGGGTTTAGAGTTGGAGGAATCTTTGAGGAAGCTGAAGATACTACAAAGATGAAAATACAATTATACCTCGACAAGATTTCTATCAAGTCATTTTTTAAAAAACTAATCTAACTAACCAAATGCATCAATGGACAAGTCTGTGATTTTATTAAACTAAATTAAACCACACCATGCTCGATCAACTTTCAGTGTCTATGTCATATGGAGAGAAATCATGTGGAAGTTGGAGGGCTGGTAATAACTTGATTCGAAGGAGGCAAATAATGATTATCTAGTGTCACTAGCCAAGAACAAGACCATGCAATGTCTGACAAGTTGGAATACCATGCCAACTTTCTGTTTAGGCCTAATAGCAAGAGTCATATCGTCATAGCTCATAACCGATTGCATCATGCCTCATTTCTCTTCAGCATCCATTTTCTCGAACAAGAAACAATTATCACTTTAATACAACTGGTTATCTGCTAGTTGTCGCCGTTGATAAGATAGTTGCTTTAGCTTCCCACAAGGTTTACCTGCAGTTGGCCAACCCCACCTTAAGAGGTACCCATTAAGAACCTTATCTCATGTTTGCAGGGATTTTAAGATATCTTTGGTAAACTTATAACTCAGCGACTGAATTTGGGTAAATCAATTTTAGATGCCGACACCTAAATTTTTGTTGACAAGTCAAGCGTTCATTCTCATAAAAGTACAAAAAAAAGAAAATAGAAAAAATTAAAAAATTTAAATTGGGACATTTTTCATAAGTCCAACTAACATTATTCGGCCCCAACTTGCATTATTGGCACCACTAGAAAGCCCAGAATCTAGGCCGCACAGCCCATGAAGTTAAAAAGCCCAGCCTCAAGTCTTCATAGGTTTTTTTTATCAGAATCCGAAGCGTGAAGTGGGGGCACTGCCGTTCGTCATTGTTCATTGACGCAAACGATCGTTATTCGGCTCTGTTTTTGGCTGCCCAAGTCAAATTTGAATCTTTCCCGCTAGTTAGTGAGCGATTGTAAAAGCCTTTGATCGCCAGTTCGTATGCTCGTTGCAGTCCCAGCATAGCTCAAAAAGCAGGTAACCTATTCTCTCTGTGCTTGCCCTGTTTCAATCAAGGTCTAGGCTGAAGCTCAATTTCTTCGGTTCATACATATGTCGGGGTCTGCATGAGCCGGTTTTGTTGATTTTGGATGTTATTCGTTGTTCTCGTTTTGGTCGAGCTGTGAAGCTGAATTTGAGACGATACAAAATTACATCTTGGATGCACCCACCTGTTCGATGAAACGCTAGAACTGAATTAGTATAAATTTGTCTCTATTTTTTCTTTTTTAAAAATGGGTAAAAAATAATTGAAGGAAAGGACAATCATAAGCTGGATTTAGGCTGGACTTAATTCGCTTTTAGAATTGATCTTTATTCGCTTGTCAAATTGGGCTTAAATTGCTCTGCAGTGGGCTTGGTGTGGTTGGAGTAGCAAGTGGGCTAGAGCAGGAGTTGCCATGGGTAATGGGCTTTGTGTACCTTTATTGCCTGTTGAGCGTCAAGGTTCGTATTAGATCCTTATCGATCATTTTTTTTTTTACAAAAAATTATGTCATTCATGGACGGTCACTTGGGGTATGTTATAGCAGGTCGGTCTAGATAGTTGATATTTCTCTTGACAAATTTGTTGTTTTCCGGTTTTGTTTGTGCATCTTTCTTTCTCAAATAAATGCGTATATATAAGATAAGTAGTGGCCTCAGTTTATGTAAGGCTAGAAAGGAACAACACTTATTGAATAAGACAAAGAGCTCACTTAGTCAATAAAAAGAGTGGCATTCCCAGGAGCAATATATGTCTCAATAGTTGGATTTTTTTCTTTACGGAATGAGGCAAGTAAGGCAATTTTCGTACTAGATTGAGACGATTTACTTATCAAACGAAAGCTAAATCATATGTTATATGCATTACGCACCCCAACTATCAATAGGGTGTTAAAATTCGGAATGGGGCTCACGAGATGGGAACTGGAAAAAGGCTTAGCATTTAAGCGTAATTAATGTAGTCAAATCCCCACCCTAGATTCTCTAGTAATCTTGAAAGTGAGATATCCACTCACTTATCCTAGTTGGATTAGTGGTGATTTTAAGTTACTTTTAGACTTTATAATAGATCTATTTCTATATTTTCCTAACGTTGCACGAGGTAAAGATTTTAGAGACTCCGCGCCGATTAAAGACCGTTGGTCCCCAATCAAGCATTACCTCTAAATCCACAATTTTTCCTGACATGACCGTTGGGAGGGCACAACACTTGAAACCGTGATTTTTCAAAATGCGACTTGGCATAGTTATTAAAAATTTATGAAAATGCCACATAACTCAAACTGAATGTAAATGATTTAATAGTTTTATGAGTATTAGAAGCTCAATAGAGCATTAATCCTATCGAGATGGTTCAACTATATTTTAGTATGCCATGACTGAGAAAAATTAAGAAGAGAACTAATTATAGTACTCTCAAAAGGAAAAAAAGAGTGATATTTTTTTATCAGTATATGTGGGAGATCAACGGGGAAAAATAATTCAAATAAAGTATTTATTGGCAGTATAGTTTTAAACTTTTAATGGTTTAAAAATATGATTCTAGGCATCTCTTATGTTAAATTTATTTTGGCTAGAAAACTAAACGTCGAATTTGTACTTTCCACTTCCATAGAGGGGTAAAATCGTATTTTCCCCTGCTTTGTGCCCTCTCTAGTCCCTTCAGGTCCTTTATCTACGCGCATTCTGGAACGCTGTCCCCGCTCGGCTTAAACCCCGAAAGATCACAGAAGAAGAAGGAGAAGGAGGAGGAAGAGCAAGAAGCTTTTACGTTTTTCCCTGTGCCCATCTGAAGAAACTACTATCATCACGCCGCAATGAAAGAAATCGTCACAGTGCAGGTCGGAGCATTCGCCAATTTCGTTGGCTCTCATTTATGGAACTTCCAGGTGATTCTTCTTCTCCTTCTACTTCGCTCTTTTCTCTGTTTCTTTTTGTCGTTTCATTGTCTTTCTGGTCTTGAGTCTGATTGTACATCTGTTTTGGTAACGATACTTTGTTCGCTGGTTAGTTTAAGAGGGCTTGTGGGTAATTTGTCCGGTGCTATCTCTGCTTCGGCATGCTGGCGAGAAGTACTTTGGAAGTGCCACGCTGGGTTCTGGGTTCGCAGAAGTACGTCCGTAAAGTGTGATGCCGAAAATGGGAAGGCTTTGTTTTTTTTCTGGAAAATGATCTGACATATTAGTTAAGATGAGCTCTCCTGCTGAAATTTGATGCATGCTGATGTTCTGCCGAGTCGGAATTGTTGCTTGCTTCCCGTGGAACCATTTCTTGCTGCCTAGCGCCGGCTAAAATGAGACTGGTTTGCAAGATTGGTTGACAAAGTGACGTTTCAAACTGGGTCTTCTTTAGTACCCAATAAGAGATTGTCATTAGTGTTTCCTCCTTTAGAAGTTTCAATGGATCATGGTAGTGTGTGTGCTGTGTTGCATTGGGTTGTCGTGTTAGGTGTTTGCTTTTAGTTCCTAAACGATTCTGGCTCTTCATGGATGATTTACTTTTCTGGTGATAGTGTGAAGTAGTATTGGATAAATTTGTGACTTGGGCAAAGCATAACTTATGAATTATGCCACTGTTTATTTGATGGTAAATGCTTCACTTTGCTTCTAGTATGTTCTGATAACTTTCATGTTCAATGCTGAAGGATGAATTATTGGGACTGGCTGAGGATCCCTATGCCGACTCTGTCTTTAAGAAGCAGCACTTAGATATGGATGTTCTCTATCGCACTGGTGAGACACAACAGGTGAAATTTTTTTGCTTGACTTCTGTTTTGAAGCTACTTTAGCATTTGCTTGGTGGTTTGTAATGAGCAAGTGCGAGGGTGGTTTAGTTTGCATGGTTCTACTTTGTACTAGTAAGACTATATCATTTTCATTTTAGCATTGCACTAGTATATTTGTCGAGGACGATGATTTGATATACCCTTAATAAGTGTCCAGATGTAATTGTTTTGTATCAGGACCAATGTATGCTATTTCTTCGTGAAGATCATCCGCTAATTTTAAAATTTTGTGTGTTCATAACTATAAGTGGCGCTATCTAACATTAAAATTAGGGTCTATTTGTTTTGACTGAAACAAGGAAAAAGCTACTTGCTCTCTTTCCTGCCGAACTTTAAAATATTGTTCAAATTGCAAATAATTGTGAAAGAATTATATGTGAATCTACATGGGACATTGGTATGTTATGACCGTTTCAGTTGCTCAAGATTAAAAAAGTGCATGAGCCACAAGATTTGAAAAAGCAAAAAGCAAAAAGTAGATGCTACTCCAGACAAGCCTTAGTAACCATTTTGTTGCAAGTAAGTTTATGGCCAACTAATGGGGTCTGATTGACATTCTAAGACAGTGGGATTTTTTTCCTCTCACAAGGTTGTTTTGTCGTTAGCTTCTTTGAGTAGTTTCTTCTGTCAGTTTCATCTCATGTGAGAGTTATGTAGATTCCATCTCTTCAAGAATTTTCCTCCATTCATTATCTTAAATTCTTCTGATATTTCAGAGATAATTTGCTCACAATTTCATTCATTGAACATTTACAGGGAATTTTGACTTACACTCCTCGTCTGATTTCCATAGACTTACAAGGTACTTGGTTTCTTATTATTTTGTTCTCAATTGTCTGAGAAATATGGGACAATAACGATATGATTAGATATGACTAGTCAGATGTGAAAAATTTGATCTGAGAAATTGAGTAGGAGCCTTAACAGCAAAGTGAAATGATTCTACCATGACAGGAACATGGTGAGAAGGTCAAGATGTCCCTCATCATGTAATCTCTAGAATAAGTCTTAAATGATTAGCTTCCTCATACACATTAATCTGTTCAGCTCAACTATTACATCAATTTGTTTCAATACCTTTTTCTCTTGGTCTTTAATTCCCGAATGCTCCATTGAGTCTTGTGATAGATATAGACAAAGATAAATGTAATTGCACTTGGCATATTTCACCTCTAGATGCTTGTGTGCAGTTATAATACAGATAATCATACTGAGAGAGTCTGGTATTACAACCATAAATATAGAGACTGGCAATTGTTTTTAGCATTCACCTTTAGTTCGTTGTCAAGATCAAATTCTCATCGGCATAATTAAATCGATAAATTATTTACAAGTTATCTTGGAAGGTTTTGATGCCATGAGCAACAAGAAGGAAAGGGAAAAACATGCATCATCCATGTAGCAGTTAATGAAAAAGTTTATGAAGAACTTATGAACTTAGTAATTATGTTCTCCCCATGTCTGTGCTGTTCTCTTTTGCTTCTTAACTGCCCAATGAAATCTGTTCTTAACAAATGTTGGATAAGAGATTTGTGATCTATCATTGTGGTCTTGCAAGAAATTTCTAAATTGTGCCATTATTCTAAGTTCACTGGGCTGAAATGTTGACATGCAGGATCTCTTGGATCTATGGGTTCACATGGTACATTGTACAACCATGAACCTGCAACTGCACTGGATGTCACTACTTGGTTAGAATTCTGGCACTGATTTTTGGCTTTAGCAGTTCAAGCATTGAGTAGTTCTTGTCAATCTGGATACTCCTGAGCAGGATAGCATAGTCTTTGCTTATATTTGGTATAATTGTGGAAAAAAGATACATTTTTTGAATCATCTTCAATTTCCCTGCTTGTCATATGCATTTCATGATCCCTCTGTGGAAATTGTTAGTGGAAGTGGAGGATTTTGCATCCACTATGTAATTACTGTTCGATAAGATATTTTTTCAAATTATTACTTAATTCAAGCTATTTGGTATGGCAAAAAGAATCATATCTTCAAGAATCGTACTTATTTTCATATTTAATTGCTATGCTTATACTTTCATTGTTATCTAGGGTTACTCTGTGTGTATAAGTATATGCTGCAGCTTTAACTATTTTGATATTTTGATATTTTGATCCAGGAGATTTATTAACTTAATTTGTGGAGTAATGTGATCTCTTTTTCAAATAGAGATGACTATTTGCAAAACTTGCTGTGACAGGACCCTGGCTGGAGCTCCATGCCACATGGAAAGAAGAGTTCTGTTCTTGTCAAAACCTTTTAGAGATTTTTTCTCTTTTATTTCCCTTTTGATCATTTTTCTGTGGCTAGTGATCTGTCATTGTCTTCTCCTACCTTGAATTGGCTTACTTGTAGGCGTGGAAAGTTCAGTACCTCAATTTTCTTCTGTGGCATTTTGTCTATAGTATTTGTAATCTCTTTATAGTCTTACTTAAGTACATGTTATGATTCTGCTCTGCTGATGACCACCTTCTAGTTAATTGATGCAGCTTTCTGATTGCAAGCCATGTTTTGACCTTTTTTCTTTTTTGTACTTCTCATGTTTATATCCAGTGCTTTTTCAAAGTACTTCACTGTAAAGATGCAGATCATGTATATCTTTACTCTAATCTGCTTTTTGATCAAATTGAGTATATGAAGACTAATTTGCAGGACTGCTGGTGTATCCACTCATACGGCTGAACGTCATAAGAAGAATCTGTTCTTGCAAAGTTTGTATGAAGAGCAGGACAGGTCAACTACTGTAAATGATAGAACTGTGGATAAGAGTGGACCTCAAAGAGAATATCAGGATAAGGATATAGTTGAAAACTTGGAAAAGGGTGTTAAGTTCTGGACAGACTTCTCAAAAGTCCACTATCATCCTCAGAGTTTGTATGAATTAAGTGGATTGTGGATGGATGCTTGGGAATTTGACAATTATGGAATTGGAAGAGATGCCCTATCTCATGGTTTGCAAGGGGAAGAAATAAGTGAGAGGCTTCGTTTTTTTGTAGAAGAGTGTGACCGTGTTCAGGTATGAATATAGTTCCTGCCATTTAAACTGCTTTGAAAAAAAGATGGGGTTGCATATGGTACAGCTTAAAGTCTTTGAATAGTCCTTAGATGTTGTGGTCAAAAAAAGAAAAATAGTGTTTTGACGTTTTCCTCTTTTTTTTTTGCCTTTTCTTTCCTTCTTTCTTTCCCTGTACATTTCTGGTAAACCAATTTCTTATTTTAATATATTCCTTTATTGCCTACCAAAAAAAAGCTACAATCTTGGAATGAATCTTAACTTTGTCTTTAGGATTTTCTGTATCATTTATCTGCACTGTATTTGGAGTTTAAATTACAAGGTAAATCATCTTTTACCTGCACTGTATTTTCATTTATGTATCTTATAATTAGGAAAGAGTACATTTCTTTTCACTCTTATAGCATCTTTTACATTGAAAATAATTTGACTATATGACTAGTTGAGTTCCATTTACTTTCTTGCCAGGACTTTGCTTGAGTAAATTTCATCACATTCTACTGAATTGTTGAGCAGCGATTCTTTAAACTCTCTTTGCAAGTCAATGCGTTGTTATTAGAGCTGTTTTTGACATGTCCCATGTATATATCATTCAATAACTAATCAATGTATAGTTAATTAGAGCTATTTTAGGAATGTCCCTTGTATGTATCGTTCAATAAATATTTTCTTGGGATTTGGACAGGGTTTCCAATTTATGGTTGATGATTCTGGAGGTTTCTCAGCTGTTGCTTCAGAATTAATGGAGAACATTGCCGATGAATATACAAACACACCAGTTTTGCTCTATGCACTTCGGGCTCCTGAATCTTATGTAAATCTTGGAAAGCGGAAGCAAACCATCTTGAGAAGTCTGCATGATGCAGTTTCATTTTCGCGGCTCTCATCTTACTGTAATCTTGTTGTGCCAGTTGGTTTACCTTCCTTAAGTACAAGTAAGCCTATGTCTCCGTCTGATCCAAAAATAAAAAACCCAACTTATGTCTGTCTGTTATAGGCAATTGGAGTAACGATGGGCACACATTTGCAATGTGTATCAGTAATTGTCTTTTAAACTTGTCATTTTACCCTTTAACATTCTGAACAAAAATCATATTGATTGATTACACTTTCTAAAATGAAAACTGCTTGCAATAGCACTCTATTTGTGTTACTATTTACATGCTTGTACATTGTCAGTCCAAGTAATCATCTGCCATTTCCCTGGTCTAGTCTCCATATCAGGATGACAATATTTACATACTAGGTTGCTTGTCTGTCCTAGTCCCTCTCTTTTTGAGAGACCACTGCAAACACACCCTCTGTTTGAGAGATAACTGCAAATGCACGTGGAAATGGTCCGTATGCCAAACAATAATTGTCTAATCTTCTATTTTTGTTAATTTCAAGGTAGAGCATCCTCTTTCTTTTGCATCAATGATGAGAAGCTGTACCACTGTAGTGCTGTTTATGCTGCTGCTCTACACTCTGTTAGTTTGCCTTTTAGGATGGGATCTCTTGCGCCCACTGCCGATCTACATTATGTGTCTGGTGGTGTGGATGTCAGTGAAGTTGTTCAAATACTATCGGGACAGTCTAGAAGAAATAAGGTGGCTATTCTGGACATGGCAATGCCTGCACCTTCTTTGACTGGTACACATCTTAATAGCAATCTCCCACTAAGACTGACTTAGTGATCATTGAACTTGGTAACATATCAGATTGTGAAATCCAGGGAAAGAGGCTGGAGAAAGATTGCTTGGCCATTTGCATCCGGTGACGCCTGAGATAGCAGAGGATGTGGAAGACTTGCAGGCTGTGGAAACTATGACTGTTCATGGAGTTCTTGGGCCAGGTCTGTTGAAAATTCATTCTTGGAGGCATGTCATTTTGTATTTGGTGGCGAAGTTTTTCTTGACACCAGAGGATGATTACTGATGCTGTCCCATGCTTCTGATATCTGCACTGCCAATGGGCTCTTAAGCTTTCATTCATGAGTTTATTTCTGTTGGTATTTAGATGGCTTGTCATCAGGGCAATGCAGATTTGGGCTTGAAAGCTTAGGATCTAAGTCCAAAACAGGTCTTTCTACAATCATAGTTTTTTCCTACTTTTCAAGCTGATGAATACAATATACAGTAGAGGATGGTTTAGGCATTATTGGATCCTTTGGTAAGAAAATGTTAGAACTTTGTCTAGAAATGGAGTAGACAAGATAGATGGATAGGTAATTTTGGATTTACACATGTTGGGGAGATATTGCCTCCAAGGGAGTAGGATGTGTTGAAGAGATCCATCAAGCTTTCCTTGTTAGTTAAAGGGCTTAATTGTTCATGATTTTCTCATTCTCAAAGAATCAATGGAGTTCACTTGTTAGTTTAACAGTAGTTTCTGCAGTGGGAAATGGATGATGCATTCAGCTCCGAGTATCATGCTTAGGGAGTGCTGAGGTCAAGGCACATATTCACATTTGAAGTGTATGGAAAGCTATTTTATGGACATTTTCTTCTGCAAATTCTCATACCTTCATTGAAATGCCTTCTGAGTCATAGACCAGAAGGATGATGAATTAAGTGTTGTTCACTGCTTGCCACAGATAGATAGCAGAGAAAAACATGTTGCTCCCTTACATTCCCTTTATTTGTGGATTCCGACTTTTCAACCCCAAGTCCGAACTTTTCTCTTATTCTACACCATTTGGACCTTTCCAATATTAGTTCACCGCATCTCTAGTGGCAATTCTCTTTCAAATCCACTATTGCTGCCTAAATCAATTGCTCCTTTGATTGTCCTTCGCTATTTTGTTACACACAACTGTCTCGTGAAACTACTGTATTGACCTGTGAACTAGAAACATGTATACTCATACCTATTTACACTGCATAAATGACCTTATCTGTCATTGGTCTCATACATAAATGTTACATCCTACTGCAGGTGGCCATGAAGCATCAGCTTCTGAAGTGAAGGACACAATACATGCCGCATATGAGCATGCCACGATGAGGCCAAAATTCTGCCACTTATCAATGGCTCATTCTCCTCTTCCGATTCCCTTGCCGTTTCCATCCATCTTTAAGAATGTTGTTGGCCAGCGTGGTGAGCTCTTGGAGAACCCAACAGCAGGTCCACCATTGAAAGGTTCACTTGATGTTCATTCGATCCCTATGGCAGTTAGACTCCGTTCCAGCAGCGCAATCCTGCCATACCTGGAAAATAGGCTCGGATATCTGCGAAGGTATGGAGTTGACAGAGGGGCTCCTGGGGCTGAGTTGGTTCGGAGTTGGGGTTTTGGAAAGGATGAGTTGGAAGATTTTGGGGAAGATCTGTCCAAAATGATTATTGAACTGAAGCCTCACAGAGAAGTGTCATCGGATTCAGATTGAATGTAATGTTATTGATGGTTTAACTTTGATATTTTTGTCTTGCTGAAATGTAGGGGAATTAAGACATTGCATGAACTGTTTCGACCCTAGTGTTGGTATCCAAGTCTTGGAAATCCTTATAGGTGGATCATCTCATAAAACAACCAGATTCATGGCTCTCTGCAGCCCTTCGATGATACTCCATCAACCTTGGTGAGTTGCGATCTTGCTTGCTAATCTGCTCAAGGAGCAAATGCAGAACAATGGCTGACCATCTGATGTCGGCCATTGATGGTCTTGTTGTCAGACTTGTGATGATTAGTCAATGGAAGCAATCATTTGGTTGTAACGGAGCCAATCTCTCTTTGGCTTGGATCATTGTGGCGTTAAGTTGACTTGATGGCTTTAGTCGCATTGCTTTGCTGTCATGTGACTGTCCAACTTCACTTCATATTGCCCATCTATATTAGGCATTGCATCAGTCGATCTATATCAGATCACTGTGGCATTGATTGACTTGTTAACTTGGTTCAACTGTTTTAGTTAGTCTTACTAGAAATATAGATATCTTGGTTTAGTTAACCATTCACATCCCGCATTGCATGAGACATTTATGAAATACATCTTGATAGAAAATTGGATGTGAAGTTGGTAGTCTTAATCAAACAAGTCTTCGACTAAGATATCTCATTTTTTAAGAGTAGATTTGTTGTACTATTAGATTGTATAAAACCATCGATCTCTTAGTATTTCTTGAGGTATTTGAAGTACCAACTATATAAGCTAGGATTGGACACTAATGTGACCGTCACTCTTGTTCATGTGTTATGGCCTTGTCGGATTGTCCAATTGCATTGGAGATAGGGAATTCTCACGCCTTTGTGCCTAACCTCTATGTTGAAGATGGTGAAAGTTGATGCTGATGGCGCTTCTAGACAAAATTTAGGAGTATGGGAGCAAGAGGGTTAATTCGTGTAAAGGAGGAGACTGGTTGCAAGGATTCTTAATCGCTGTGAAAGCATATTCACTAAGGGTTCGTTTGTTTCGCGAATCGTACCATTTTTGGAAAATATTTTCTAGAAAATCATCTTCCATGAAAATGATTAGTTTTACTGTGTTTGGTGATATGTGATGGAAAATGTTTTTCAGGAAATCATTTTTCATAAAAAAAAGGAATGACCTAAAGACCTAATAAAGAGGGAAAGTGTTTTCCCCTTCCCACGCATAGGAATTCATTTTCCTAAAATAAAACATAATATTTCTGTTGACCGGAAAGTATTTTCCATTGATCAAATTGACCAAATTATTTTTGGAGAAACAAACAACGGAAAGTTTGGAAAACACTTTTTAGAAAAATACTTTCATTGAAATAAACACACCCTAAAAGTCATGACGTACGGTGTGACAGGATTCATATGCTTGATTTCTTATTCCTTAAATCAACCTTCACAATTCCCATGACACCCATGAAGTTCGAGGACTACATTGGATAATTTAATATAATTTATGACTAAATTGAATATTTACCAAAAGTTTAGGGGCTAAATTAAACAAATCAAAAATTTATGGATGACATTATATATTGGATTGAAGTTGAAAATCACATATAATAAATTAAAAGTTCAAGGGTGATATTACATATTGATTGAGTTAAAATTCATAGATTATTTATATTATTATCCTTTGGAAAAAGAGTTGGACCATCAAAAAAGAATAATAAGCTAGGAACTTGTCCTGAAATCGTGAGGGGAGATTGATTTAAGTGTCAAATCTGTTATAAAATAAAGGGATAATGCCACGAAAAACCCTAAACTTTACCCCGTGTGATACATTTACCCTAAACTTTTTTGTAACACAAAAAACCCTAAACTTTGCATTGTTTGACACATTTACCCCAAACTTTGCCTCGTGTGACACATTTATCATAAATTTTTTTTTGTGCTACCAAAAACCCTAAACTATTCCACTTGTGACAATTTTGACAAATTTACCCCAAAGTTTTTTGGGCTAAAGGGCATTTTCATCATTTTCTATTTTTTATTTTTTTTCTATTGAATGGAGGAAGCCAACGAGGCCATCCTCGCTAGCGCCGAGTTCGGCGAGGGTGGCCTAGTCGGGCGACCCTCGCCGGCGTCGGGCGAGGGCAACCCTCGCAACGTCCGGCGAGGGCAACCCTCGCCAACGTCCGGCAAGGGCCGACCCGGCCCGGGCCCTCCCTCGCTCGCGTCGGCGAGGGCGCGGATCCGCAGAAAGGCCGCCTCGCCCTTGCCTAGGTCGCCCTCGCCAGGATCCGGCGAGGGCGACCTTGCCCGAGCTCGGGCGAGGCTCGGGCGCCCTTGCCGGCGTCGGGTGAGGGCCGCCCAGGCGACCCTCGCCGGACTCCAGCGCCGGCGAGGATGGCCTTGCCGGCTTCCTCTATTCAATAAAAAAATTAAAAAAAGAAAAATAGAAAATGATAAAAATGCCCTTCACCTAAAAACTTTGGAGTAAATTTGTCATAAGTAATATAGTTCGGGGTAAAATCACTGAAATGGCAAGATAGTTTAGGGTTTTGCAGAAAATTTAAAAAAATTTGTAGAGAAATATATGGGGTTTTTTCATGAAAAAAGTGTCACAAAAAAAAGTTTGATAAATATCCATATGGGATAAAATTTAAAATATTCCTAAAATAAAATAAGGGAACCAAACTAAATAGTATATATACCACACAGGAGGATCATTTTGTAATTTTGCCAAACTATCCATGAAGCTTCGAAGGGCCCCTTTCCTAAACCTCCCGCGGCACCAAAACCCTCGATAACACTCCCAAATTTCATCTGCAAGAAGTCACGCCCCAAAACCGCCGTAGCCCTCCAGCATGGCCAGGTGGTGGCGCGCCGCCGCCTCCGGCGGCCTCAAGACGGCGGCTCTGAGCTCCCCTCCGCCGCCCGTTCGGTCGCGGAGCTCTTCGTACCACACCATCCAGGCCATCCCTCGAGAGTGCAGCGGGAGCAGGGTCGCGAGCAGGGACAGAGCTCAGGGACGCGTCCCCACCGTCGTCTTCACCCAGAGCCTCCTCGAGAAAGAACCCAGCGCGAGGTCTCCTTCGAGGAAGTACCTGCTGACGACGGAGAGGAAGCAGATCAAGTCCATCCTCAACTCCGTGCGGCTCCCCTTCTTCTGCTCCACGACCTTCGGGCTCCAGATTCGCGCCGGGTCGGGATCGTCCACACTGCTCGAGTCCGGGAAAGTGCTTCCGATCAAGGTGAGGATCGTTCGCTCTGACCCTGATCGGCTGTTTCGTTAGTGCCTGTTGTTCCCGAGTGTAATTTGCAATTGCAAAAAACCAGTCGCAAAAGTTTGCATTTTTATGTCATTGGATGCAATTGTTTACAGAGAATAACGAGAAAAGACATGGTTTTTGGTTACTTGTACTGCCTTCTTCTATGTTGCGAGCATGTCTGTTAGATAATATTAGAAGAGCTAGTGGTTGATGAATGTCATTGTTTTATACTCCATATCAGGACAAGTGTGTCGATATATGTATAGTTCATCCCAGTTAGCTAGAATGGTTACAAGCAAAAAGCTTGAATTCTAACAATACAAAAGAAGTAAAGAACACATTGTATTGGAGCTAAAATCAAATTAGTGGACATGATTGTCTACAAGCATCTATTGTTATGAGCAAACTAAAAGCAGAGAGCCCTCGCAGCCCAGCACAATGACACAATTATCAGGGGTGCTCTATACCACTGACATAATAGCCCGTAGTCAGTCACTTTTTTATGGATGAAGATAAAATATAAATGAGTCTAAAGTTTACATTAGCCGTTCACCTAATTATGTAGACATAGATACAAGCCAATTCGGTTCGGTAAGGCACTGTGTGGATGCTTCTATTAGGACTTGTAGAATCCTTTAATAAGCAGTGGAGATAAATGGCCGTGACTGTTAAGTTGAGAATATCATTGGAATTGGTGATTGGTTTAGTGTTAATGCATGTCCTATTGGTTTTGTAGATTCAAAGGGATGAGGAGACAGGGAAGATATTGAATTTGGTGCTCGTTTGGGCCGATGAGGGATCAAAGTTGAAGGTTGATGTGCCTGTTGTTTTCAAAGGAGAGGAAGTTTGTCCTGGTCTGAAGAAAGGTAAGGACCATATGACTTTGTGGTTATATTAAGTTTGAGGCCAGACTAGAAAATTTCTCAGTGAATGCAATTATTGCTTTTCAATATTTTTGAACTCATAGGATCCATAGTTTTATTTCTTTTTCCTGTATTGTAGGTGCTTCTTTCTGAGGTAATATTTGAAGAGTTTAGGCTGTGTTGTTTCAGTTGGATTAGTTGAATTTCCCAGAATCAATTATGTGCATAAAGTGCAACAGCGTATGCTTTCATTGTTGACGGGAGAAACTTGGTATTGAACTGGCCTGTTAAAGAAATTGGTTCTTGATCTAGTGAGCAGTTGGACATGATGTTGCATTTCTTTGCAAATAGTAGTGGGACTCTATATATGCATTGAACTTCACTAAAGCAGCATTACTCTGGGTTACTGAATTAGGGCATTGGTTGCACTTTGCAAAGGTTGTTTAAATACCTTGCTGAGTAGGAATGTCGCTATTAGCAGGTAGAGCTTTTTTTTCCCCACTTTCTTTCTTTTCATTTTGGAGGAAAAGACAAAAGGTAGGTGGGGGTATTCATGCTTTTTTAGAAGCTGCTGGATAGCTTGAGCATATGTTCCACTTCTCTCTTGGCTTAAGAAGGGAAATGGAAAATGGTTTGTTTTGCTGCTATGTTTCGTATTTTGTTTGTTTGCACAATTTTCTCTGGATGGTTGTATTGTAATAAGGGGTGATGATGGACCACTTCATTAGTTTAATTCATTTTGGATGACTAAGGCCCTATTTGGTAATCACTTGATTCCTCTGTTTTTCTGTTCTTTTGTTCCCCGAAACAGAAAAAAGAACATAAATCTGTTTGGTAACGTCGACTAATTTTTCTATTTCCGAAACAAATTAGTGGCTAGGGAATAGATTTGGAACAAAAATAAGAAGTGAAAAACCCTATTTCTTCGTTTCTGAGAACAATAGGTCATTTTCTTTTTTTTTTTTTCCTTTTTTCTCATTCCTCTTCTAGCCGGTCGTTGGGTCTTGGCGATGGCCGGCAAGGTTGCCTTGGGGGAGCCTTGCCGGTCCTCGGCGAGGTCGGCCTCGCCATGCTTGGGTGAAGCTGACCTTGCCCAACTCCCATCTCTAGCTGTTCACCAGCCTTCGCCGAGGCTTGGCAATTGGCTGGAGGAGGAAGAAGAAAGGAGTTAAAAAAAAAAAAAAAAACTCAAATGGATTAAAAAAATCTCATAAAATTATGAAAAAACTATAAAAAAATTTCTACGTCACAAAAAAAAAATTTGATTGTCATACCAAATGCATTTCTTTTTTTTTTTTTTTTTTTAAATTTGGGAATATAAATTTTGTACGGTTACCAAATGCGTTTTTCTATTCAAAAACTCGTCCAAGGAATAGAAATTTTGAATAGAAATGGAAAAAACTATATTTGAATAGAAATTCTTCTCGGAAATAGAAATGTTACCAACTGCACCCTAAGTTTGATTATAGGTGATTCTAATGAATGTGTAGTTGCAAGCCTCTATTTCTTGATTTGTTGGGGAATCTTTAAGCTGGAAAGTTGAGTTTTCCTAGAATGTTGGCCTGTTTCATTGTCTCTAGGATTTGGTAATATCAGTTTGGAATATTCTCCTGGAAATCGTGTAGCTTTAGGCACTCAGTAATACTTAATTTGGTAATTGCCCATTTGTTGTTACATTCGTCATATTGGTTGCTTATGCTCTTGAATTTATTGTACCCAATTTGCTGCAAAACAGGGGGCTATCTGAACGCAATAAGAACCAGTCTAAAGGTTACTTGCCCAGCAGAGCACATTCCTTCAAAGATTGAGGTAGATGTTAGTAATCTAGACATTGGAGATAGAATTTTCATGCATGATGTTGAATTTCATCCGTCCATGGAGCTTTTGAGCAAGAATGATGCCATCCCGATATGTAAGGTCATGTCGACAAAATCAGAGAGTGTGGAACCTTCAAAGGCGTAGGCACAAAGAAGCTTCATGGCCTATTGTGCACATTTGAGGACTTGATAGCGCAGCAGATTGAGATGCCCTCAGTCTTGGGCTAATTGTCATCTAAAGTTGAGGCATCTTTGAATAACTCAGTCTCTATCGGGCTACTGCATTGGGGATCCGCAAGTCCGGGGTAGTTTCACCAGTTTGACATTTCCAGAGCCAGAGAGACTTCTTGTATTTGTCTTGTAGTCTTGCGGAGAAGTTAAAGCTTTGACTTGACAATTGTTGTTGGATGCTTACAATGAAGATATTGATTGCGTCAAGCATTCACCAGGGGATGACATGGTGTGTATTTGGTGTGACTTTATGATTTATTCTTGAACAAAATCCGGAAAGAACATCTCTCTGACTAACAAAACTGCTTTGATTAGCTGGTCTTGACCCTTATGATGGGGCAACATGTGTTTCTCAGAAACTAAGAAACTTCCTTCGGTCCAACTTTATGGATACTGCAAGGATTTGACCTCTTCAGCAGTTTCTTTTCCTTCCAAAAAAAAAAAAAAAGTTTCTTTTTCTTTATTTTTTTCTTTTTCGTATTTTACTTTTCCTCACTTTGAGAAATTTTACCCTATCCAAGCCCTGTGACGACCTTTTAGGATGAATTTCAGGTAATTCCTTTGTATTGCTTTTATTTTTCGTCATTTTATATCTTGTCACATGGCAATCACCAAATTCAAATTCACATCTAAATAATTAATCTTTCTGTCTTTATGAAAGGGTGACCAAGTAGTCCGAGCTTGTCCTAATCAAATTTAACCGGTATGAACTTCTATTTATTTCTAAATTGTGCGGCTATTTTATACATAAGACATGAAAATAAACAGATCCAGTGAAAAATTAAATTTAAATATACGATGTTGGTCTCATGAGAAATTAAGTGTGCATGTTTTAGGATATGGTGTCTGTCTCTCTATATTATAATGTACTCTTGAAATGCTTTTTCACTATTAGACTTAAACAGTTGTAAGAAAGAAAGAAGAAAAGGCTCATGCCTGCTATGAGACGAAAACGACCATATAGTTTTTTAAGGAATGGATACAAAGTAATTATCAAGTCAACTGACTCTTATCTTATCATCCCTAAAGTCTCTTATAACTTCTACATTTACGTTGAACTTTTCTCATCCTATCTTTTTGTTAATTTTTTTGTTCCCATTTATTCACATCTGTGTGCACTCTTTTTGCTAATGATAAACAAAAAAGTGCCTCGTCATGATATTATCAGGATATGAAACTATTACATTGAAACAATTAATTGAAAATGGAATTGGACGACTTTCAGGGTATGACAGGTAGAGCGTCATCTGATGCATATGAATGAGGTAATTTGTGTACATTCATAAAGAACAACCGAGCTAAAAAGTTGGAATACCTTACCTTATGAAAAAGGGAAAAAGACAATAAGGTTCGACACGGCAATGTCTATGCACAAACTCGGGTTTGCTGTAATGGCACTTACCTGCTGGGCTCACCTGCTCTCGTGTGGATGTTACCCATCGGGCTAGCACAATTGACACAAGCAAGGATGGTACGGACTTGCTCTACGATTACCCAAAAAAAAAAAAAACAGGTTGTGATGTCCTAAATTGGGGGAAGGGAGACCTCTTAATACTAGTCATGACACTTATTCCGAGTAGGGATGAGCAGGCGGCGAGATCAGGGACGGTGATCACATTCCACGTCCCCGCCGCAGGACGCCGCCAACCTGCGGCGGGGAAATTTGCTGCATTGCCACCCGATGCCCAGGGCTGCGGAGGATGCCTTCGGTGGGGCAATACAACCGGAGGTGAAAATTTCACGAACATGTACTCTTAGCAAATTTCATAAATATATACTTTCAAGAAATGAATCACAAAAAAAAAAAATTGTTAAAAAAAATTTAGTTGTACATTTCTCCTCCAAGATAGTTTAAATAGAGTTTCAAACTATTGTGCGAAGATTTTTTATTTGCTCTTTCAATTTGATAGTAGCACAAATGGATGCGTTGATATTAGAAATATATATCGTTTAAATTGATAGAAGAGATATATCATTTTAACCTTGGTAGTTCATGTTATAAAGATATCTGCAATAAAAATAGTTGACTGGAAGTCTACTCACGTAATAAAATTCTATGTACTTTGTTTATGAAAACATTGTGATTCAAAGAGGATAGTTTCAATATCATGAGTTATATTGATAACTTGTATTTGGAAATATCATTTGCTGCTACCATCTAAATTACTAACAAAATACAACATAAATATTAATAAACGGTCTGTGAATATAATTTTGCAATTGCCATCTATGTTAGATCAACTAAATAAACAAATTATTCATTTTTTTATAGAATTAATATATAAACTAAGTGGAGTGGGCTTATTACCAGTCGGCCCGCCCCGCCGAATTCCCTGACCCGTTCCTTGCCCATTTTCAAGCAGCCCATTTTTTTGTAGTGAACATCTGCCTCATGTAAATCGGGCCCTGCCCCATGCCTCATGCCGGTCCCTAGTCATCTCGAGAAGTTTAAAAGTATTTCGATAGCATGGTATTATCATTCATCTTAGGCAATTCAGTGCCCTCATAAAACTCTACGAGAGATAATTGATTCGGACGAACGTCTTAGACCTCATAAACACGCAGCAATTCATGTTTACATGTCATAATCAAGCTTTGTAATAGCATCGAGTCGTCATTCTCATGCATATTAAATTGGTGACAACATGTGTTGCTTTGTAATTTGTCATGTGATCGAATACAAATGTGTCAATTCGGGTTGGAAATTGATAAGCCCCACTAGACGAGTTCCTCTCCACTTACACACAAGACCAAGACTGGGAAGAAGGCGGGCCGAGAATTTTAACCCTCATCCCTTTTTCTGCAGTATAGGCTTTCTGGGTGATAATTGATTCAGACGAATGTCTTAGGCCTCATAAACACGCAGCAATTCATGTTTACAGGTCATGATCAAGCTTTGTAATAGCATCGAGTCGTCATTCTCATGCATATTAAATTGGTGACAACATGTGTTGCTTTGTAATTTGTCATGTGATCGAATACAAATGTGTCGATTCGGGTTGGAAATTGATAAGCCCCACTAGATGAGTTCCTCTCCACTTACACACAAGACCAAGACTGGGAAGAAGGCGGGCCGAGAATTTTAACCCTCGTCCCTTTTTCTGCATTACAGCCTTTCAGGGTGATAATTGATTCAGACGAACATCTTAGGCCTCATAAACACGCAGCAATTCATGTTTACAGGTCATAATCAAGCTTTGTAATCGCATCGAGTCGTCATTCTCATGCATATTAAATTCGTGACAACATGTGTTGCTCTGTAATTTGTCATGTGATCGAATACAAATGTGTCGATTCGTGTTGGAAATTGATAAACCCCACTAGACAAGTTCCTCTCCACATACGCACAAGACCAAGACCGGGAAGAAGGCGGGTCGAGAATTTTTAACCCTCATCCCTTTTTCTGCATTACAGCCTTTCTGGGTGATTTCCTTTTCTGCAGTTGACTTTGACCTTTTCCCTTGGAATGGGAACAGGATTCCTAGGCACAGGCCAAGAAAATCTGCACCCTCCCTTATTTCATTCTCACACCTTTCCCGGGTTCTTTTCTTTCTTTAGGAAGAACAAACAAATACATCACATCACAAAGTTAACCGATTCCACTTGACTCCTATTCAATTTAGATAGGAACTTCATGAAAGAAATCCATAATTTCTACAGCTGGAATAAACTTTGGGAAGCCAAGCTTTGACACAAGCGAGGTAGACCTGGTCGAACTCAGTTGATGATTCTCTTTTTGATTTTGGCCTTTATAATAAAATAACAATTCACTCTAGAAGATATTCAATTGTCTAAGACTTGAGGAAAAATCCAAACGCACACTTTTGTTTCTTCACTCGGCTCACCGGAAGGCATCATGATGCCCTTTGACAATTTCCACAAGGAATATAAATATAAATTGATAAGCAATGGCTGTAGACAACTTAGGCCGGCAATTGACGATGACGCATTATTTGCTGAATTGCCGATATGACGGACTCAAGTAAGAAAAGCTTGTCACTTTCAGGACATTGTATTGCTCATGTTATGTGCGTAGGTTAAGAATAAACATAATTTCTAAATATGTATGGTGAACTAATGTCCCGATAATACTCATTAATATAAACTTTCGCATAAAGTAAAGGTATGAGGGCTAGTTTTCATGGAAAGATGATTTTTCTGCCTTTGAATTCTTCGTCACTGCAAAGAAAAAAAGTGCTTTCTTCGTCCCCACGTAAATGGCACCTCTCATTATCATGTATCTTCTCCTTTTTGTGAGATGCGCCAGTGTTGTTTCTTGAATCCACCGACCACTTTAATATGTCTTTAAATACTTTTGACCTTCGAAATATTCATTGAAAGCTTTATCTAGTCAAGTAGCCAATGTCCTTCTACAAAGCACTAAAGGTCAATTATGAGAAGGCACTTTGCTTTTGTAGTTTGCTAATCACTTTAGTATGTCGTTAAATAATTTCAACCTTCAAAATATTGGTAGGATGCTTTATCTAGTCAAGCAACCAATGTCCTTCCACGAAGCATTAAATGTCATTTCTAAGAAGATGCTTTGCTTTTACATTTTGCCGGATGTTTACCAAAAAAATGGCAAAATAGGTCTAATTCACTCTAGGTTGCTTTCAGCAAATTCCTAAACGTCAATATAGTACTAAACACCAACTTATGTCCAATTGAAATTGTTTAAGCGGCTCATTTTTAATGCTTCTGCAAAACGGTTTTTCCATAATTTTTACCATTTTTCTTTATATGATTTGTTCACCTTCTGCAAAATAGGTTCTACCGAGCAAATTAACATCCTCATGTTCTACGAACTATTCACATTCTATTTACCCAATCCAAAATTTTAATGAATTTTCGTTCCACGACTTAATGTCTTTCTGAAAAGATCCGTCCAGACGAAGACACATTTTATATCCAATAATTTATTATTTTCTGCAGAGCAAAAGCCTTTTCATGCTTTAGACGTCCTATTATAAACACTATGTACATTTGACTTTTATATATAGAAATTCTCTGTTCAACACACTCAAATAGACAAATCAGTAGCTTTTGATTACTGTGTAATTTTGAAAACATTATAGGGCATTTTCTTAACAAATTCGTCTTGCGTTAGTTTGGTATCAAAACGATGCTTGTTTTGCGTCATCCACCACGAGACAACCATGGTAGCAGCCTCCGTGTCATGCAATCTTGGTCCAGTTGAAAAATTTATTGGCTTAAATTGACATTTACATCTACAAGGTTTAACAAATTAAAAATAAAATTGACAGCTAAAAGAATGAATATCTTGGTGAATATTTCAGCAGTTTTGAAAAATTGAAATCTATTAATTTTTATAACAGCTTTTTATCGTTATCAATTTGTAATAGTTTTTACTTGCCATTAATATAAAATGATTTTGTAACATTTTATAATGGCTTTCTAATGGTCATATAATGATTTGTCAATCGCTTTGTAATGTCTAATTTATTTATCAAATAAATCACCTATTATTATACAACGGCTTCTTAACGGCTCTATTTTATCTGAATATAAAAATAAAATTTAAAAAGACAATATAGAGAGATACACCAAATCAAGAAGAGAATTTTTTTTCCTCAAAAAATCTTTCATATCCTTTTTCTTGTTGGATTATACACAACGTTGTTATGTTCCTTGTAATATTCAGTGCACAATATAAAAGACGGTCTATTATTTTTGAAGGATAGCCACTAGAGCCTATCACACTGAGTCTTATACTCCAAGAGGCAGAATTATCCTTAAGAATAGTGCTCTTGCATGCCTTAGATGTATTTCAATTGTTATTATTATTTTTATGTGTTCTAATATTTTTCCAACATATCTTAACAAATAAAAAAAAATAGAAAGTGAAAAAAAGACGAAAATAAAATACTTTAGAAATCTGCTTTGCCATAAATTCACGACTATGGTATGGCCCCATATGAGGTGTACATATATATGTGCACAAACTTTATCTTTTATAACACATATTATTTGCAAAATTTTTAGTTATATATTTGGATTAACACCACGAAAAACCCCAATTCGATATATTTGGGATAAATTTATTCCAAACTAATTTTTTAATCACAAAAAACCCAAAATTGGTACACTTACATGAGTTTCCATTAAATTTTACCGTCAAATTGTTAAATTGCTAGGTAACCGTTTTTTTTAGTGCACTAGTTTAGGGTTTTATCCTCCATTTGTCATGGGTGTATTAGTTTGTGGTTTTTTATAATATTAATTCAATTTAGTGGAAATTAACAGAGGACAAATGTATTAGTTTGAGATTTTTGGTAGTAAAAAAATTAGTTTAGTGTAAATTTATCACATATGTACTAGTTTGGAGTTTTTTGTGATTTAATCCTATATATTTTAACTAGGCTTTGTACAAATGAGGTAGAAGATGGACTCCGATTCCAATTTGCCACATTTGGAGCACATCTTTCACAAGGACATTTTGTTTTTTCTCTAAGCAATCTATCGAGTGTTGTAGCAGCATTTTTAAATTTTTCATTGATCCCATTTATGTTATCAATATGGTCTTTGAACTTTCATTTCATGGAATCAAAATTTTCAATTTTTGAAGGTTATTTCATTATAAATTTGTTCAAATGGGTTTAAAACCCATTTAATAACCCAAAAGTATATAAATAAGTCATAACAAACTCCGGCATAATGGGTTTACAAAATAAAGAGGCCAAAATGACTTATGAATGATAAGAAAAAGAAAGAAATAAGAAAATAAGAAAAAATATAAAAATAAAATGTAAAATACAAAAAATATTTAAAAACAATTATAAAAATTGTCTACTAACTTTGTATTACATGAAAGCGTATTAGCAGTACAATTTCATTAAAAAAATCATAAGAAATTTTTTTCCTAGATTATATTAAATATTGAAGTTTTTAGCAATATGGGTTAGATCGGATATGAGTAAGGTAAATTGCATTATGAGAAAATAGATCATAAATAGAATAATTGACCATTCATAATTTGACCCAAATTCAAATTGATTTACTCGTTTGATAGATTTATTTCATTAAGACCTTTCCTTATTAATAACTTTGATCCGTGGGGGGTGGGCAACCTCCCGATTGCGGTCACGGTAGGCAACATTGGCTGCCACCTCCTCGGTCGACAAAGATCACTGGACTTCCTAAACTCTTTTACCATGGGACTTTAAACCGAGGGGAAAAAAAAACCAAAGAATTAGCAAAAAGGCCATAGACATGATGAGTAGGAGGCGAAATATTTCAAACATTGCATCTGACTTCACTGGAAAACGACTGGACAAGAAGTAGACGTTCTAGATTGATGGTGACATGATCAAGTTGTGACACCGCATGACTGGGCAAATCCAAAACCGGACAGAATCCGGGGATGCAATTTCCACGAAATCGACCACCGACTGTTCCTAATTATCTCGAGAAAGTGAGGAGATAAGTCATTTTACATAGGTTAATCTAATCTTAAAGATTGGGTGAGATGTGAGTTTAAAAATCTCCGGGGGAGTGGTCAAAATATGAAATTGTTTGTACCTGTTGAAGTGAGAATCAAATTAGTATAGCATGTCTCATCAGTGAGATTGTGCCCATCTCCTAACGACTGAAACAATTTCATGTGATTGAAATCATTGACTCACTTCTATTCAACTTTGTAATCTAATCTCAAAGGAAAGAAAAGGTAATCGTTTGTGTTATATGAACAAAAAAAGGGTTCTCAGGAAATCTGTGTAACGAAAGTACGTCGGATGCGAAGGTCTGGCTGAATCGTCTAATCATCATCAACCCGACCATCCATGCAATTAAAATGCCCAACATACTGTTTTGCCGATTTTGTTCGCACAATGAAAAAATCTTTCATCGAATGGTGTGTTCTGATTTTATTATTTTAAAGAGATTTAGGTTCTATGCTAATATTGGATAGAAAGAGTCAAATGAAATAACTTATATATATTTGAATATAATAAACTTGTTAAATGCAACCCTGTTACTCATGCATGTCATGTAGGCAATATTGTTACATGATTGGCAAGCATAGGGATAAAAGCTCAATAGTCGACAGCAAGACGTGGAGTCGCCACGTGTCCAATAATTGAAATATGGTGATGAATACCTAGTGGCTGCTGAAACGGTTTTTGGTGGCAGATCTCTAGATGAAAACATGTAGAGAATCTCTCAAAAAGAGCACCAAGGGTGTGTGTTTTTAAGAAGTGGTTGTTATCCAAAGACTCAATCATAGAACCCCTATCGATAATCAAGAATTGCCAAGACACAATTAGGGCAATTGAAAAGGAAATGGACAAATGAGTTGAGAACAAAAAGGAATGTGGACAAAATTAGAAGCGGTTACTAAAAAATATACAACTGCTCAGTGGTTACCAAATTCCTCCATAAATACCACCAAACGTCCAATGAGAAGACTCTCTAAAAAACCAATCAAAATGTTATTCCTTTATCTTTACATCTCATATATTGCATTTTAGTTTCCATAGCCGTAGCTTTGAGATCCTCCCCTCGGAAAAACCAATCAAAATGTTATTTATTTATCTTTACATTTCTTGTATCGCATTTTAGTTTACATAGCTGTAGCTCTCAGATCCTCGTTGTTGATTAGATTCCAGCATGTATCTATACCTTAGTACAACGTCGTTGATTAGATTCTAAAATTGTGTTCTCTATCTCGGTGCATTGTCGTTGATTAAATTCCAACGGTGTATTCCACTATTCTAGGATAGTGTTGTTAACTAGATTCCGGTATTGTGTACAATTGTTCTTAAACTGTGTCGTTGATTATATTCTGACATGAAGTTTGTGGGTTCATTATTGGATTAGGTTTCTACTCAGCCCAGTATTGTACATCGTTATTTGAAATTGGAAATATAATATCTACATTGCATTTGATATCCTCTATCCGAAGTTAGCACATGATCTTTGTCCTTCATAAATAATAACCGATGAATAGTTCTTGGTGAAAGATATTTTGTTGGGGGAAAAAAACAGGCAAAAGAAAAGAAAAACAGGGCTTATCTGAACGCTATAAAAACCAGTCTAAGGTTTACTTGCCCAGCAGCGCACATTCCTTTAAAGATTGAGATTGACGTCAGCAATTTAGACACTGGAGATAGAAATATTCATGGATGATGTTGAATTTCATCCGTCCATGGAGCTTCTGAGCAAGAATGATGCCATCCCGATATGTAAGGTCATGTCGACAAAATCGGGGAGCGTGGAACCTGCAGGCACGAAGAAGCTCCATATGCTATTGTTGCTCACGTGAGGATTTGGGAGTTTAACAGATCGAGGTGCTCCTGGTATTGCAATTTCCATGGGCTAATTGCCATCTGAAGTTGAGCCAGACAGACTTCTCGTAATTGTCCTGTAGTCTTGCGAAGAAGTTAAAGCTTTGACTTGTCAATTGTTGTTGGATGCTCACGATAAAGATATTGATTGCGTCAAGCATCAACCAGGGGATGATATCATGCGTATTTGGTGTGACTTTATGATTTCTAGACAAAATCCGAAAAGAGCATCTGGCTGACTAACAAAATTGCTTGATTAGCTGGTCTTGACCCTTGTTATGGGGCAACATGTGTTTCTCGGAAACTGAGAAACTTCCTTCGGTCCGACTTCATGGATACTGCAAAGATTTGACCTCTTCAACAGTGTCTTTTTCTTTATTTCTTTTATTTTTCGTTTTTTTTTTTTCACTTTGAGAAATTTCAGCCTATCTAAGCTCCCTTGACGGCCCATTTGGAATGCATTTCAGATAATTTGCATGTATTGCTTTTATTTTCGTTATTTTATGTCATGTCACGTGACAATCACCAAATTCAAATTCATACCTACACATTTAATCCTTCTTTCTTTATGAAAGGGTGACCAAGTAGTCTGAGCTTGTCCTAATTAAATTTAACAGGTATGAACTTTTATTTATGTCAAACTCATGTGACTATTTAATATATAAGACGCAAAAATAAACAGATGCATTGAAAAATTAAGTCTAACTATACCATGTTGGTCTCATCAGAAATTAAGTGTGCATGTTTTAGGATATGGTAAATCTCTCTATATTATAATGTATTCCCAAAATGCTTTTTCACTGTCAAGACTTAAATAGTTCTAAAAAGAAAGAAGAAAAGGTAATAAAGCTGAGGCCTGCTATGAGACGAAGTCGACGGTATAGTTTTTTAAAGAGTGGATAGAAAGTAATTTACAAGGTCAGTTGATTCTCATCTTATCCCTATAATCTCTTATAACTTCTACATCTTCGTTGAACTTTTCCCATCCTATCTTTTTGATTATTTTTTTCCTATATATTCACATCAATGCGCACTCTTTTTGCTAATGATAAGCAAAAATAATCAATATTGCTTCATCATAAGATATAAATTTTTAGTAAAAATATAAATACCTCATCACGATATTATCACGATATGAAACTACTACATTGAGACGATTGATTGAAAATGGAAGTGGACAACTTTAGGTATGATAGAGAGAGCGTTATTCAATGCATATGAATGGGGTAATTTGTGTATTCATAAAGAACAGTTGAGCTAAAAAGTTGGAATGAAAAATAATAAGGTTCGGACTTGGAAAGAAAGTCCTTTTAATACTAGCCATGACACTTATTCTGAGTAGGGATGAGTAGGCGGCGAGGATGGGGATAGTGATCACATTCCACCTATCCGCCACCACCTCACGGCCGCGCTGCCGTGTGACGCCGTGAGCTGCGCAGGACGCCTTGCGTGGGCAATACAGCCGGAGGTGAAAATTCCACCATGTTCTTTAGCAAATTTCCTGAATATATCCCGTACTAACATACTTTCCAGAAACGAATCACAAAAAATTGTTAAAAATAATTTAGTTGTACATTTCTCCTCCTAGATAGTTTAAATAAGATTTCGAACTATTGCATGAAGATTTTTATTTGCTCTTTCAATTCAATAGTAGTACAAATAGATGCGTTGATATTAGAGACATATTGTTTAAATTGATAGCAGAGATACATCACTTTAACCTTGGTAGTTCATCTTATAGAGATATCTGCAATAAAAAAATTTAAGTGGAAGTTACTCATGTAATAAAATTATATGTTTTATTTCCCAAAACATCGTGATTTAAAAACGATAGTTTCAATATCATGAGTTACATTAATGACTTGTAATTGGAAAATCATTTGCTGGTACCATCTATATTACATTTAACAAAGTACAACATAAATATAAATAACCGATATTTGAATATAATTTTGCAATTACCATCTATGTTAGATCTATTACTCATACAAAATATTCATTTTTTTTAAGAATTAATATATAAACTGAGTGGAGTGGGCTTATTACTGCTCAGCCTGCCCCCGCTGAATTCCCCGACCCGTGCCTTGCCCCTTTTCAAGCCGCCCGTTTCTTGGAACAACTCATCTCGAAAAGCTTAAAAGTATTTCGATAGCATGGGATCCTCATTCATCTTAGGCAATTCAGTGCCCTCATAAAACTCCACGTGAGATAATCAATTTGGACAAATGTCTTAGGCCTCATAAACACACGGCAATTCATGTTTACGGGTCATAATCGAGTTTTGTAATCGCATCGAGTTGTCATTCTTATACATATTAAATTCATGACAATACACGTTGCTTTTTAATTTATCATGTGATCAAATACAAATGTGTCGGTTCGAATGGGAAATTGATAAGCCCCGTTAGGTGAGCTCTTCCCACACACGCACACGACCGCGACCGGGAAGGGGGCGGGCCAAGAAATTTTTACCCTCCACCCTTTTTCTGCATTACAGGCTTTCTGGGTGATTTCCTTTTCTGCAGTTGACTCTGACCTTTTCCCTTGGAATAGGAATAGGATTTCTAGGACCAAGTCCACGAAAATCTGCAGAGTCCCTTGTTTCATTTTCACACCTTGTCCAGGTTCTCTTCTTTTTTTAGGCAGAACAAACAAAAATAACATCACATCACAAAATTAACCGATTTCTTGACTCCTATTCGCTTCATATAAAATTTTTATTAAAAATATTAATATCATAAAAATACATTTTGGATAAATTTACTTTAACTTTAAACTGTTACATCTATGACAAATTCACCCTCTATTAGTTTCATTTAAATTTTACTATCAATTGCTAAGCTAGATAATACGTGATGATTAATGGGTGTACTGATTTGGGGTTTTGCCATTCATTTGTCACAAGTGTATCGATTTGTGAATTTTCATGGTATTAATCCAATTTAACTGAAACTAACGTGGGGTAATTTTATCATATAGGGTTTTTTTAGTGGTTAAATTTATCACAAACATAATAGTTTGAGATCAAAAAATTTGAGTAAATTTGTCACATGTGTTATTAATTTGAGATTTTTCGTGATATTAACCATAAAAAAATTCATAATTTCTACTGCTACAATAAACTTTGGGAAGCCAAAGCGAGGCAGACCTGGTCAAACTCAAACGGATAATTCTCCTTTTGATTTTAGCCTTCATAGTAAAATAATAACAATTCACTCTAGGAGATACTCTATTCAATTGTCTCGGACTGAGGAAGAATCCAAACGCACACTTTTGTCTCGTCACTTGGCCCAACAGAAGGGAAGGAATCATGATGCCCTTTGACCATTTCCACAAGGAATATGAATATGTATTGAAAAATAATGGCTGGAGAAAACTTAGGCCGGCAATTGATGATGACGCATTCCTTGCTGAATGGGCAATCTAACGTATTCAAGTAAGAAAAGTTTGTCATTTTCAGGACACCGTATTCTTCCTGTTATGTGCGCCGGTGCTGAGAAATGAAGATAATTTCTTATTATGTATGGTGAACTAATGTCAAGAGAGTTAAACTAAAGCTATAAAGGGTAGTTTCCATGGAAAGATGATGTTCTGCTTTGGGAATGCTCTCTTTGTCAACACGTAAACGGCACGTCTTATTATCATGTATCTTTTCCTTTTTGTGAATATGTAATGGATGGTGTCTAGAAGATGTACCGGTGCTGTAGAAACATATACAGGATTACAATCTTCTATCAAACAGAAAGAAAAAGAGTTTATAGGATATTAGAAATGTGAATCAAATTTATAGTGGTTCGACCTTCCGCTTGGCCTACCCAACTCTTCCAACTCTAACAACTTCAACAAGTTTGAAATCCATTATGTAATTCATGAGATGTTACAGCTTGTACAAAACTTATTGCTTCTACTTGAAACTTCTAGAGTCGCTTATGCAAACTTTAGTATCTCTCACAATACTATATGACTCTTTTGAGAGAGAGAGAGAGAGAGAGAGAGAGAGAGAGAGAGAGATCTTGTATGCACCAATCACTTTGATATGTCTTTAAATGCTTTCAACCTTCAAAATGTCATTCTATAGAGCATTAAAGATCATTTCTAAGAAGACACTTTGCTTTTGTAGTTTGCCATTCACTTTGACATGTCTTTAAATACTTTCAACCATCAAAATATTTGTTGAAAGCTCTACCTAGTCAATTAGGGAAAAGAAAAGAAAAAGGTAGGCAATTTCCTGCTACGGAATATTAAGGGTAACTTTTTTGAAGACATTTTGCTTTTGCAATTTGCCATCACTTTGATATGTCAATACTTTCAACCTTCAAAATGTTCGTTGAAAGCTTTATCTAGTCAAGTAGCCAATGTCATTCTATGGAACATTAAAGGTCATTTCTAAGAAGACACTTTGCTTTTGTAGTTTGCCATTCACTTTATATGTCTTTAAATACTTTCAACCTTCAAAATATTTGTTGAAAGCTTTATCTAGTCAAGTAGGCAATGTTCAACAAAAAGAAGAAGAAGTAGACAATGTCCTGCTACGGAGCATTAAGGGTAATTTCTGAAAAGGCATTTTACTTTTGCAATTTGCCAATCACTTTGATATATTTTTAAATAATTTCAACCTTTATAATATTCGTTGAAAGCTTTACCTAGTCAAGTAGCCAATATGAATCAACCAAAAAAAAAAGTAGCCAATATGCTTCTACGGGGCATTAAAGGTCAATTTTGAGAAGACACTTTGCTTTTGCAGTTTGCCTGACGTGCTTTTTGATTACCCAAAAAAATAAAAAAAATAGCAAAATAGGTTTGATTCATTCTATGTTGCTTTCAGAAAATTTCTAATTGTCAAGATAGTTCTAAACACCAACTTATGTCCAATTGGAATTGTTTAAGAGGCTCGTTTTTAATGCGTCTGTAAAATGGTTTTTCCATAATTTTTACCATTTTTCCTTATATGGTTTATTGACCTTCTGCAAAATAGGTTCTACCGAGCAAATTAACATCCTCATGTTCTACAAACTATTCACATTCTATGTAGCCAATCCAAACTTTAATGAATTATCGTTCCACAACTGATTGTCTTTCTATAAAAGATCCTTCCAGACAGACACATTTTATGTCCAATAATTCGTTATTTTTCCGCAAAGCCAAAGCCTTTCCATACTTTAGAGTTCCTATTATAAACACCGTGGAAATGAATTTTATATATAGAAGTTATATGTTTAGCACACTCAAATAGAAAAATCAGTAATTTTTGATTACTCTGTAATTTTCAAAAAATTATAGAACATTTTCTTAACAAATTTGTCTTGCGTCAGTTTCATATTAGAACAATGCTTGTTGTGCATCATCCACCATGACACCACTATGGTAGCAGCCTCTTTGTCATGCCATCTTGGTCTAGTTGAAAAAATTTGTTAGCTTAAAATGATATTTATATGTACAAATTTTAACATATAAAATTGACAATTAAAAGAATGAATATCTTAGCACATTGAAAGAAAAAAAACTTAGGTAAATCTGCTTTGCCGTAAATTCACGACTATGGTATGGCCACCTATGAGGTGATCTCTCTCTCTCAATTTTTTTTTTTTTTTGAGTTTTGATTGAATTTGATTAAAAGTGGGTATAATCTATATATGTTCAGACTTTGTCTTTTGTAACACACAATATTTGCAAAAGTTCTATTTATATATTTGGGTTAATACCATGAAAAATCTTGAACCGGTAGACTTGTGACAAATCACAAAACTAGTACATCTATTATAATTTCACCCTTCGTTAATTATTGAGTTGAATGACATGTTACCGTTTTTTTGGTTAAATACATCGTAGTTGATGGATGTCTTGGCTTAGAGTTTTCTCCTTCATTTGTCATAGATATATCAAATTATTATTTTTCGTGATATTAATCAAATTTAGCAGAAATTAACATATGGCAAATGTATTAATTTTGGGTTTTTGGTAGTAAAAAAATTAGATTGGAATAAATTTATTACAAGTGTATTGATTTAGAGTTTTTATACTCAAAAAATTAGTTTCGGATAAATTTAATTTGGGATTTTTTAGGGTAGTAACCTTATATATTTTGACCAAGCTTTGTGTGGTGAGGTAAAAGATGGATTCCGAACCCAATTTGTCACCTTCGGTGCACGTCTTTCACAAGAACATTTTGTCTTTTCTCTAAGCAATCTACGGAGTGCCGTAACAGCATTTTTAAATTTTTCTTTGATCCCATTTATGTTATCGATATGGTCTTTTAATTTGTGTTTCTGCAATTAAAATTTTCAATTTTCGAAGATTATTTCAATATAGACTTGTCAAAATGGTTTTAAAAACCATTTAATAACCTAAAAGTATTTAAATAAGTCATAACAAATTCTGCAAATAAACATAATGGGTTTACAAAATAAGGAGGCCGAAATAAGTGACTTATAAATGAGTCCATTATAAACCCATTTAAGAGGCCTCTACACTTTCACTATTAGGTAGAGTTGGGCCAATTTTTATAATTTTTTATTTATTAATAATTTCATTTATTTATTCATTTCTTTTCCTTTTTTTTTCTACGAAGTCCTTTGAAGATTGGCAAAGAAAAAAAAAAGAACATATATAACATATAAATATAAAATTCATATTAAAAAATACAAAAAATTGTCCACTAAATTTATATTACATAAAAGAGTATTAGCAGATAATTTCATTAAAAAATCACAAGGAAAAAGTTTTTCTAAATTATGTTAAATATGAAAATATTTCAACAATATAAGTTACATTGGCTATGAGTCAGGAACAATTAAATTTCGAATAAACATGTCATAAATAGATTAATTGGTTAATTTGAGTCGGAGCATTCGTGATATAATCCAAACTTGATTTGATTCGCTTGATTGGTAGGTCTAGTTCATTAAGACCTCTCCCTTATTGACACTTTCAATATGTTAAACGTGTTGATGCCGATAGGGGGAGGGTTAGGCAACCTCTCGATTGTGGCCACGGCAAGCAATTGTCGGCTACCACCTCGCCGGTCGACAAGGATCATTGGAATTCCTAAGCTCTTTTACCATTGGACTCTAAACCAAGGAAAAAAAATAACAAAGAATTGAGCAAAAAGTCCATGGACATGATGAGTAGAAGGCGAAATGTTTCAAACATGGCATGTGACTTTTTACTAGAAAACGACCGGACAAGAAGAAGGAGACGTTCTAGATTGATGGTGACATCATCACTCCGCGACACCGCATGACCAGGCAAATCCGAAACCGGACAGAATCCGGAGATGAAATTTCGACGAAATCAACGACCGACTGTTCCTAATCATATCGAAAGCTGAGGAGATAAGTCATTTATAAATTAAGTAAATCTAATCTTAAAAGCTGGTGAGATGTGGATATAAAAATCTCTGGACCAACGTTCAAATTATGAAATTGTTCGTACTTTGATGAAGTGGGAATCGGATTAGTATAGCGTCTCATCGATGAGATTGTGCCCATCTCCTAACAATCGAATCGATTTCATGTGGTTGAAGTCATCGACTTACTGTTATTCAACTTTGTAATCTAATCTCGAAGGAAAAAAAACAAAGGTAATCATTTGTGTCATATGAACAAAAAATGGGTTCTTGGGAAATCTGTGTAAAGAAAGTAGGTGGGAAACGAATCATATTGGATGGTCTGGTTAAATCATGCAATCATGATTAGTCCAACTATCCATGCAATTAAAACCAACATACGACGTGACATTTTTTTTTGAAATAAATGTCCAAAAAATAGTTAATTTGTTATATAAATGTCAATTTATTCATAAATTTTTAGGATAACAACACAAATAGTCCATGAATTGGTTCATGAATTTTTGGGATCCCGCGCATCGAATTTTTAATTTGTTGATCCGTGATCCGTAAGGCCTTTAGGTATGTGGGATAAGATTTCACAAGTTTGCAATATAATTGGGATCAACTTTTATAATTAAACGTTTAATATAATTCATGAACTTTTAGTTCGTTTAATATAGTCCTTGAACTTTTGGTACATATTCAATACGGTCCATTTAACTGTATGAAAATGTTTAATATAGTTCATGATCTTAAATAATTATGTAAAAGCTACATTAAATATTTTCATATAGTTAAGGGACCATATTGAACATGTATAGTAGTTCAGGTATTATATTAAACAAATTAAAAGTTTAAAAACCACATTGTACATTAGGTTAAATTTCAGGAATCAAATTGCATATTGGGGCAAAGTTCAATGATATTTGTGTCAATTTCTCTAAACTTTTCAATTCGACTAATTAATCGCAAACCTTTTGACAATATTTGGGCCGAAAACATGCCGATGTAGATGCCATGTAATAAACTAGGGACTCGTGTTGGCCTCCAAGAAAAGTTCGGTTAGTTGCCTACCCACTTAGGTCGGACGCAACTTTTGCGAGAGTCGATGGGTATAACAAAGCCTATCCAAACCCTAGAGTCGGTCCTTAACATAATCCAGCATGAAAAAAATTCTCGATTCAAATAGGCCAAGTTCGGGCCAAAATCACACATGCAATCAACGAGTTACCCCTAGATGAATACAAATGCGACTAAATTTAGTTAATCTATTCATGGGTTCAATTTCGATTGACATTGTTGTTAGTAAGATTATGATATTAATAATTATCAAAAGATATTTAGGATAACTTCTGTGATTTTTTATATCTATTTTGATTATGCATATCTGATTTGATTTCCTTTAATTTTCTCTCTGTATGCTTATAAATAAGTTCTCTATGCACTCTTTCAAATATCGAATCATATATAAAATTCATATTCCTATCTTCCGTTTTATCATTATTTAACTATGGTAACCAAAACAGGTTAATATCTTTCTTTTTTTCTACATCCGAACTCGTGATAACACCCTCCTAAATAGAAAGGAGAATGCAAATTTTCCTCTTTTCACATTCAGTCCCCTGACTAGTTTGCAAGCTGACCATTTTTACTCCCTCTCCCTCTCTCTCTCTATCTGTATGGACACGTTGGTCCTTAAAATCACCCCAAGCGGAATCCAGGAGGACTAATCCATTTTCCCTTCATAACTAATTAACTAATCCAAACGTAGAAACGAGAAACTGCCCCTCCTTTCCTTCCCCCTCCCCCAAAGAGCCAGACAGAAATAAAAGAAAGAGAAATAGAAAGAAAGAGAGAGAGCCAGAGCCAGACAGAGCCAGAGCCAGAGAGAAAGAGAGAGAGAGAGCGAAGACAATTGGCGTTGTGTTGACGTCGTTTGCAAACCGCGTTCTCCCTCTCGCGTCCCCACAAAACGACCCCGACCCCGACGCCGACCTCCCTCCCTCCCTCCCTCCCTCCACCGCCGCAAACGGCCGCCAACCGCCGTAAAACCGCCGCCGCCGTCCTCCGCCGTTTCGTCCTCCATGCCGCTCTTCCTCCTCCTCCGCTCCTTCCTTTCCGCGGCTCCCGGATCACACCGCATACTCCCGAGACCCGCGCATTCCCTCATTTGATCCCCTATCCCCACCCCTCCCCCAACACCGTGGCTTTCGCGCACAATGATCGGCTCGTTATGCGCTGGCTACAGAACATCTCCTTCCCCGGCTCCTCCTCCTCCTCCGCCTCCTCCCCTGGATCTTCGGCCTCGCCGTCGCCCAGCAAGAAGGACCGCCGCGGCGGCGGGGGGCGGTTCGGGCGGAGGCTGACCCGCCAGATGAACCTGCGGTACCTGACCGAGCAGGAGCTCGACGGGGCGCTCCAGCTGCCCCCTCCGTCCCCCGACGAGAGCTCGCCCGCGGCGGCCGCGGTGGTGGCGCATCCGCTCCCGCTGCCGGAGCTGGCGCTGCTGCTCCGCCGGAAGGACGGGTTGTTGAGGTCGGGCTCCGAGAGGGGGGATTGTCCGCTCCCGTCGCCGGAGGAGGCGGGCGTTAATAGAGACAGGGAAGGAGGCGATGCGGGTGGCGATGGGCCTGCGCCCGCCGCTCCTGTTGGCTGGTAACGACTTTCTTGATGCAATCACTGCGCAATGTGGATTGGATTTGTGGCGTATGATGTTGATTTGAATGTTATGAATCGTGCTGCGTTGGTACCTTGTTTTTCTCAATTCTCAAATCAGGTTTTTGTTTTCGGCTTGATAGCTGGTCAATTCAGCTTAAGCACAGTTTGGTTAGACAGGATTATGGTTTGATATCCGGCTTTGATCATTGTCACGGTTTCATGTTGATCTCATCTATGGCATAGTTGATTTAAAGAGCAATTATCTCGATTTTTCCTGATGACTTGATCAGATTGACTTCATTTCTAGTATACAAAAAGCTTTTCCTTCCTTCTAGGTGAATAATCCCAGTAACTTTTACAAGTAATAGATAAATAGAATAAAGCATGTGTGGTTGGAATAGATGTCATCATAAGTTCTGCTTTTTTCTGGCATTATCGAGTAACAGATAATCTGATAAAAGGGCCTTTTTGAATTTGTAAAATTGCAATGACATTGAAGTGCCTTAACAGGCAAGCGCATTTGCAAATGCTGTTTTTGGTGGGCTTGAACAAAGCAGATGAGACCGTGGGTCAACTAATCATATATGCTGGTATTCCAAAAAAAGACAGGGAATTTAACCTTCTCCCAACATCTTTGCAACCATTGGGTCGTACAAAATAAGAAATGGATTGAGCAATTGCATTGTGATTATTTGTGTAATACAGGTATATCCTTTCCCTGCTGGCAAAATTCAGAAAATTAAGAGATTGTCTCAAGATCTTGTCACTGTTGCGAGGCCCTAATTTATGGCAAATAATCACAACAAGAGAGAGAACAACATAATTATGCTGACTATTTTTTTCCATGAGAAAATGGTTTTATTTTTGTTACTGTGAATTCATGTGCATCCCCATGCCATGATATGTGTATTTGTTCACAAATGCCTGCATTGGTGTATTCTGTATCTTGCTTGAGCTTTTTACGCACATCTCTGATTATTTTTAGCTTACTAAGGCTGAATTGCTGATTACCTGCTTGGGACTTAGTCAACTGTTGCTCTTGTCATGCTATCTACCACAGCGCTACTGCAATCCAGAATGGAAATGAGGTTGTGGTGAATGTCGATGTGGGGCCGCCTATCTCAGTTTGTCAAGATAGAAGATGTGTAGAAAGATCTGTAGACAATTTCAGGCTCAATGTGCCTGCTAGGAGTGTCCCCACTAGCCCTTTCACTAGTCCTGTGCCTAGCCCACAAAGAACGTCACTTGATCATCTTTTGCCATACTACTACTATACTCCAAGAGGAAACAATATATGGTCTTTGCCTGAGATGCCAACTGGTTCGCCTTCCCCATCATTCTTAGAGCACATTGGTTCGCCCCTTCCAAGTCCTCAAACAAAAACTCCTCGTCAAACTTCTAAAAGCTTATGTGGATCAGCATCGCCAATGCATCACAAGTCATTGGTCGAAAACTCTACAGCTTGGCGTGAAAGTAATGTTCAAGCTGGTGTCCACCCTTTACCTCGTCCTCCTGGAGCAGCTTTGCCTTCCCATTCTCCTCCCAATGCTCAAGTCACTGTAAAAACAGAGTCCTTGCCACTGAAAAGTCAATGGCAAAAGGGAAGACTTATTGGACGTGGCACATTTGGAAGTGTTTATGTTGCTAGCAACCGGTATGTTAGTTCTGGCAGTTTTCACGTCCCACTTGTTTTTCTTTTGTTTTTCTCAAGTATTGTTAACTGACATAGACTTTCTTGCCTGACAGAGAAACTGGGGCTCTCTGTGCGTTGAAAGAAGTTGAATTGTTGCCTGACGATCCAAAATCTGCTGAGTGCATGAGGCAGTTAGAACAGGTAAATTTTGCCATCTGCTAGGGTCTGGGTATATGCTCCTGGGGTCAAATCTAAATACCTGCTACGAAAATTTCACAAATTTAGTTAGCCCTCCTCCCCCAAAAGATAAAGTCATAAATTTTTCTTGTTTGTGATAGAATTATTTTCCCTTTGGCGTCTTGAACAGAAGAAAAATTATGTGATCATGAATTTGATCAGTTGGTTCTTAAGATCCAACTTTTTATTCAAGTCTATATTTCATTTGCATACTTGAATATGAAAATATATGAGGTTCAAACATCAGTAGTAGGCAGGTTTATGCCAAGTTGGGACTCTTAAGTTCTTTGGTATTTATTGTTGGTAATGCTGTTGATTGTGATTCATTACCAGGAGCAGTACTTTTGTGTGCAGTCTGGTTGTCATGTCATGAGATTAACTTATCAGCCGCAAAGATTATATTTTGGTCTCTTTAGGGATGATGATGACTGGGTTTGCCTTCTCTCTGGATGTATTTAGGACAACGTCTCCTTTTTCTGTTTTTAGTTTCTCTTAGAATGGTTTATCTCACACTATCCTCTTGTATATAAATCTGTTGCAGGAAATTAAAGTGCTCAGCCGGCTTAAGCATCCAAATATCGTGCAGTATTACGGCAGTGAAATTGTGAGTTATCTTTAAGTCTTATCTGCATGTCCAAGCTTGACACGTGTCCATAGTGGTTTCATTTTAGCACCTAATTTGACTAAGATATGGATTGACATGTCTTCAAATGGTTTTCCGTGAATATTATTTGACAAAGATAAGACTCAATGTCTTCACATACAGGTTGAGGATCGGTTTTATATATATCTTGAGTATGTTCATCCTGGTTCCATCAACAAATATGTTCGGGATCATTGTGGGGCCATAACAGAATCAGTTGTCCGCAATTTTACTCGCCACATTCTGTCTGGATTGGCTTACTTACATAGTAAGAAGACGATACATAGGTAACTAAATAAGGGTTTAAACATCTTGAGATCACTTGGACATTGTTATTGGCCTCCTTAAATCTTACACTTCCATTATATTGGAAAAGGATTGATTGGATTTTCTGCTGTCTGTTGGGACCTATAGAAACTCTTTGGCCTGTGTAGGGACATCAAGGGGGCAAATTTACTTGTGGATGCATCTGGGATTGTCAAACTTGCTGACTTTGGGATGGCTAAGCACGTAAGCTTCCAGCTCTTTCCCCACAAGATACAACTATATGCATGTGTTTTTTTTTCACCCATGGTCTCTTGTTGTCTTACATCTGATATTAGTTTGTGGAAGGTTATCTATGTGAAAATATTTATTTTTAGACTGATCAAATGTTTGTGTCTGATTTTTTTCCTGGAAATGAGTTTGTCATGTTGTTCAAAGGGAATAATTCTGTTAGCATGTTAAAAACAAATATAAGTCATTGGTAGCTATGAAATAATAGTAAAGCCGACCTTAGCTTGGTTGTTAATCTAATTTTTTTATGCTCCTCCAATTACTAGAGAAGTTTTAAATTAAATTGCAACAACAATCATTAAAACAAAATATTTTGCTTTCTACGGTGGAACTTAAGCAATCATTTGATCTTTTTGCTTGCTTTTGAATACGTGAAGCATGGACTATCAAAAAAAAAAAAAAAAAATAAAGAACTTGCAAAGCATGACTGGCAAAAAAGTTGTGAAGCATGTGCAGAATTGTTTTGTGGGTCTGCAAAGAGTTGATTGCTTTGTAGTCCTCTGTCTAAGTAGTGAGTTGACATGAGTTAGACATCAGTACTGGGGTTATGTTAAGAGTTATTTTTGTCCTTCCTGATGAAAGCCATTCAATTTTAATTACTGTAGTAGCTACTGTCAGGAATTAGCACTCCATGTTTCATGGGTAACCGAGCTAGCTTTGGCTTCACTGATGTGTATCTTACTTTCCCTTAGCTAACTGGACAAGCAGCTGATCTCTCTTTAAAGGGAAGTCCATATTGGATGGCTCCAGAGGTAGTTTCTATTTCATGAACTTTCGTGTTCCCTTCTTGTAGCTTGTTGTCTCTGAGACAATTACATTCTCTGCAGCTCATACAGGCCGTGATGCAGAAAGATAACGGCTCCGATCATGCTCTTGCTGTTGATATATGGAGTTTGGGATGCACTATTGTTGAAATGCTAACTGGGAAACCTCCTTGGAGTGAGTTTGAGGGGGTAAGAGCATTATTTTGTTTGGTCCAATAAACTCTGTACAGTGTGGAATGAAGTGAAAAAGTCAAGAGATACCTAAAGGTCTAAGCTCAAAAAGTCAACGGCATAATGCAGTCACTTTCTAATAATAATAATAAAAAATTCTTTCTGTCAGTTGCATTCTGTTTATGTACTTTTGCAATAAGTTTTAACTAATAACTAAGGTTTGGTTCCAAACTTGTATCAAGACATGAAGCTCTTTTCCAAACTTGCTAATACACAATTCACTACCATGGCAGAAGTTGGGGTTTCAATCTATGCTTTGTCTTTTTCTTCTTCTAATTTTTTTGGCTAAAATAAGATAAACAGTGGCTTTTTATTGCATTTTTGGTGCTGATCTTTTTATGCTGTTAATTTCCTCACATCTTATATATGAAAAAAGCCAGACCATAAGTATGTTCCCATGGGGATGGAAGATGGTACTGAGACATCAGTATTAACCTTAGTTCTGGGTCTTTAAACTCTGTTGAGGATTTGTTATTGTCTCAGGCACTTTGAAACGCAGTGTCCAGTGTGTATTTGCTTCATAAGCTTCTTGGGTTAGCTTATCCTTAGTCAAAGTATCTGATTGCAGGTGGCTGCGATGTTTAAAGCTATGAAAAATTCTCCATCAATACCTGAAACATTATCATCTGAGGGAAAGGATTTCCTGCAATGCTGCTTTCGAAGGGATCCAGCTGAAAGGCCTTCAGCAACAAAGCTACTTGAACATCCTTTCCTCAAAAGTTCACAGCAGATAGATGCCCCATCTCATACTCGAGTGCTGAGCAGAAAATCGATGGTAATTAGCACATTCCACCTCTTGGATGAAACTCCAAAAACTTTACAAGTAAATTAGAACTACACAAAAAGCCATTGTTCTCAATATCCTGTTGGTGTAATTTTACAGGATTCATCCCATAGCCCACAAGAGCATGTCAAGCATAATGTTGACAGGCTGCCCATCTTGCCAACAGCTGCACAAAGTACAGCATTTAAGGCGGTTAGTGACAGGTACAAACTCTAGATGTTAGCCTTACGCATTCCCTTCCCCATTACCTGATTTTTCAAACTTCGATCTGTAAGTGGTGCATCTTTTGTTCCATACAGTTGGTTGAAACTTTCTAATTACTCTTTTTCACCAGTGAGGGCGGCCGACAATCTCAGGTTGAGACTTCCGACTTGACACTAGTGTCCCGTTATTCTCCTCGTTCTACCCTTGAGGTGCTTCCCACTCCGTCTTCTCCTCATTCAGATCGAACAACGAATTATCCCAGTCTATCTGCTAATCGTCCTAGCTCATTCAAAAGCGGTGCTAAAAAGAATCGACTTTCCAGATGATTTCTTTGGGAAGAGCTGCCAGGTTCTGCTCTTAATTAGGCTCTAATGTATATGGAATCTGTGCATGTGCAAGTAGTTCAGATGCAGCTCAAGTTTTATTTGTAGCTTCCTTGTCTCGTTCTAGAATCAACGTCTCCTGAAGTCGTAAATGCTTCCTTGCACCAGTTTTGACACATTTTAGGGGCAGATTTTTTATCTATACACTGGCATGGGGGCATCAGCTACAGCTATTGAAGTTGATCTTTACAACTTGCACTTTCTTGAGGTAATTTCTTCACCTCATTGTGCAACTGATGTAGTGCGAGCGAGTCTGTAGATAATAGCTTTCGTGTACTATAGTTTCTTTCAATAGGGATGTTATCTGAATTGAAACAGAGGAGCAGATTTTTTAAGGGTAATTAATGGTGAGGCTTGTCTCTTGTACCTGTACAGATTCGTTGTATCAAGTTGATGCGCAGTCAAACATTATTTGTGAGATTTCTCTGTGAAATCAGACTCGATTATCCAATTAGTGTGGCTGATGAAAAAACTAGAAGGATGAATTGTTTCCTTGCGCTCGTCTTATGATCCTAATGTCCTCTGCAACCAAGAAGAATTCGTAAACATGGCCACGCCAGGAGAATTTGATCTTCTAGAACTGTACATTCTCAGTCGCCTACATGATGTTGACGATTCCTGTTTGGCTCTACTCATGGGAGACTTGATCTTGAGTCCTTGTTTCTGTCCCGTTATGTTTCTTCTTCACTGACCATATCGTGATAAAACAGCAAGCTAGTTGATTAGAGTACTACCCATTCAGATCAAAGATGAGTTATATCACTTTCAACAAAACTTTATACATAGAATCAAACCAATCAAAGCAAACATTAATAGTATGGTATATCGTTAACGGTATATCATTAACTTATTTCTTAATATCAAATATGGCCACGCTTAATGCCCTATGACAAGATCTACCAAGATTCCCCTTGGCCTAGGTCCCCATCTATATTAGTCGGTGGCTTGGCTCAAACAAGATCTCTTGAGAACAAAATGCAAACTCACAATCCTTTAATGGTTAACAGCAACAAGGGTATGAAACTGTCAATGCAATCCTCCAACCTTCAAAATTCATTTAAAAAACTAGGTTTGCAAATTAATAAATACAAACTTTTGGAAGTTCTTCCATCAAGAAGAATACATTTCCTATAGCATTTCTTAGATCATTTTACTAGTAGTCAACTCCTAATCTATTTCAAGAGATACTTTGCAATGCCTTTTAAGATAATAAAAAAGTATAGTGAATGTCCTATCAACTTTATACAACAAATATGTTCTAAATACCATTTTTTATTATTTTAAAATAAATATCATATTGTGCGATATCTATTGATAACTTATAACATATCTGATTCCTATTATTTTTAAGACACAAGTTTACAAATCATACTAGAGATAAGCACTATTCACTTGAAAGTGCAAAACCAAATGATGAAAGTTGCCTTGAGCGAGAAAACTCCAAATTTTATCAATTAAGCGAAAAATGGATAACAAAATCGAGTAGATGACTACCTTAACAAAGAATTGACTAAACTAAATTTATTTGTTAACAAAATGACTTCAATGGCCCAACGAAAATTTTGCCGAAAGTAGAAAAATAATTGCTGTCTACTGTACCAATGCTGCTTGCACACCGAATTTAAAATGGTTTCTTTGACTCTATCGATGCTTGTTTCAAGTGGGTATACTTGAAGAGATAGATGGAGATGGGCAAAAATCGGCAACAAACGCAGTAATTTGAATTTGATTATAGCAGTGCGCAACAAACTTCAAAATTTGACCCCGACTAAACCATGACCCCTAATCAACTTTCGTATAATTTGACTATTCCATGATAATCTAAAGTTTTTTTTTTTTTTACAAGATAAATTCATAGATCAACAAGCTGTAAAATCAACCTAGCAAATTAGAATTTTTTTTTTTGGGTCGAAAGCAACTTAGGATTTAACAGTCTAAAATTACAGCTTTATTAAGGAATTCTCTTTGACTAAAAGCATTACTGCTTGGAATTCTTACCGAACGTTGCGAAATGATTTTGATTTTGCGTGTTGAGGTGTCCGTGGCTTGCCTAACCAAAACATCTCTCTCGCGCGCGCGCGGGGGGTTTCCTTCTTTTTTCTGTTTTTCTTTTACCGACTCTCCCCTCCCCTCCCCTATTTTGTCTTTTTTATTATTTTTTTGAGAAACTAGCCGATGAAGAAACAAAGATGGGCTGAGGCTTAAATCTCTTGGGCTTAAATTTATTTTAAAGAGGTCCATTTGTCACGTACTCCTTAAAATTTTTTTTTTTTCTCTTTTGGTGCCACTCTGCGGAAGTTCTATTTGGGAAAATTATGCAACAAATTTTAAATTTATTGCACTTTTGCTAATTCAGTTTTAAACCTTTCATTTTACTAATCAATTCTAAACATTTTCACTTTTTGCCAATTGAGTTTGGCCGCCCAAATTTAGTTGGAATTGGCTCACGTGGACGACTAGCGCTGACGTGACACTTTTTTTAATAATATTTTAATGATATTTTAATAAATTTTTGAGTTTTTATGGATTTTTTTTTTCTTTGTTTTTTTTTTTTTTGGGTTCGAAGTTTGGTAGGTGAGGGTGGTTGGTAGACCCTTGCCGATCTTGGATAAGGGTTGCAATGCCCTCAATAGCCAAAGTGAGTGCTCGTGAGCCTTCACCTAGAATCGGCGAGGGTCATGACGCCCTCGTCAAATTTAGCCAATTGAGGGCTTGGCAGCCCTTATCGACCCTAGCAAGGGCGGTGACCTCGCTTGAGGCCCTCACCTAGCTAGATTGAGCAAGGGTGTCATGGCCCTTGCCAATTCTAGGTGAGGGGCGCGATGCCTCGCCCAGGGCCAATGAGGGTCGGCTGGCAGCCCTTGTCGGCCCTAGCTAAAAAAAAAGCAAAAAAAGTAAAAAAGAAAAATTAAAAAAATTAAAAAATTAAAAAAATTATTAAAATATTATAGAAAAAGTGCCACTTTAGTATCAACCGTCCATGTCAACACACCAGTCAGAATTAGCCGAATGGACACAATTGGTAAGAAATGAAAAGGTTTAAGACTGTATTGGTAAAATTAAAAAGTTTAGGATTGAATTGACAAAAGTACAAAAATTTCGGACATTTTGAACAATTTTCCTAGTTCTATTCACTTCATTTCTTAATAAAGGTGGCGTGTTTGGTATAGACAGGAAGGAATCGTTGTTTCGTCTTTAATTCCGATTATGATGCTTGATAAGGACTTTAGTCCATGAGTGGCCTAATGCAATTCCACTTACTATACTGAAGGAATGACTACTTCTATTGTGTTTTAAAGCCAACCACATAGGTCACCTTTGAATTTTCCGACACACAAATAATAATTTAATTTTTATAAATTTTGGAGCGACTTTATGTGCTATAACATGTATAATGAACAATTTTAGGGGTCTAAAATTTTATTAACGGTATAACTCTCGGCTTTAAAAGTTAAAAAGCTGAGACAAACACCCCCATTTCCAAGTTTACTCTTACTTTATATCTCTCGTACATTGAACATGCATACTTTTGGATTTGCATATTTTGACTCTATTACGACTCTAGTGAAATATTTCGAAAAAAATGTAACATGGTCAAGAATAAACTTAAAGTATTGGAACTCAATTAAATCGTGTTGCGATTGAAATTACAGAAGTTCATAATTGAAGGACACTAAAAAAAAGCTCTACCAATATCGTGAATTCATCCAAGTAGCTTCTTCATGAATCATGACAGATGTGGGAATTCCTACTTGTTTCGCTTCTTCCTTTCTGTGGAGAGCCGAGTTGCAAAGCAGTTGAGCGCGTCTCCATTGGTGCCTTCTCCTTCAATCTTTTCGAACCTACCGGTCTCCAAGTTTACCCTTGACACTGGTTTCTGCAATAGCTTCTGCCCTATTTCCAAGAGTCTTTGTAGATTCTCTGGGGTTGCAACATCAACCGATGACTCTTCTCCGGTTAAGGTGTCGTCCTGCTTCGAAGCGACCCGCGTGGAATCATTTCAAAATGAGTTCCGTAGTCTTAAGCCAGTCTAAAGCGCCAAAATGACTGTTTCTTGAAGCCAAAAATGATGTTACCTGAATCCGGAGGTAATTGTGCTTGCAACTCAAGAATCGAAAGAGAGTAGACAAATGGATATCAACCATATCAGAGCTTGCGTCATTGAAGATATTGACTAATGGATTGAAACCATTGTGAAAGATCCAATTGATGTGTCCCTATCTTGAGGCCTTGGCCGCACTATACTTCTCTTCATGCTTGGCCGCACCGGTACCGAGCGACAGCACTAGTATTGGATCGGTCTCTCTTAAATTTATGTCCTTGAACTCTCCGTTATGCAAGAGGCTCTCTCTCTTAATGTGGCTCAGAGCAACTAGGGTCTGCAAAACACAAGATTGCATGTCGTTACTTCTCTCTTTTCTAACTTGTTCTTGCTTTTTTTGGCATGAGATATTAACTGGTTGTGATAAGCTCTATAACAAATGAAACTTTCTAATGTCTCTATACAATTTAGAAAAAACTTTGCTTGTTAATCTCCTATCATATAGTCAAGACACTGAATTAGCGCATCTAAGAAAAGTTTAGGATATATTAACGGTATGATGCCATTATAAATTGATTGTATAATAATATTATACCCGAAACTTCGTTCCCATTTTTTGCACTTACGGGATTATTTGCAGCGACCCCACCGTCAATGAGATCAAAGCTATGGGTCTTCCCATTGTCGTCTCTAGTCTCAAAGTAGTGTGCCGGGAGGAATGTGGGAACTGCGGAGGTGCCAATGCAAACACCTGCCAACCGCGCATTCTTGAGAGGATTCGTGCTTGCCTCTCCCTCCCATCAGTTATAAGAAACTCAAAAGGGACATGAGCAAATTCAAATTAAATCGATAGTATAAAATCGATATCCATCTAGAGTTGGCCAAATTAGGTTTATGTTGTCAAGTTCGAGTTCTTACGTCGTGGGTAGAGAAGATGACCGGTTCGAGACGCTTGATGTCAAAAGTCGGGACGATGATGTTGGTTAAGGTTTGACCGAGAGCGGTGTCTCCGAGCAAGCCATTGACTAGGGATCGCAACTTCTTCCCGTCATACTTTGGCCCCATGGATGCGCCTACCACGCTTCTTATTCGATTCATCATGTTGTGACTGTTCGCAAGTTGAATAAGACAGGTTAGAAACTCGTTTGAGACCGGATATAGTGAACAATGATATCAAATGCAAGTCCAGTTGATTAAAGAAATCCACCCAATTGATCAAACAATGATATACGTTTGATTTTGCAAATTCTTTTTGGCTAAAACACCTTTTTTATTGTTAATTGATCAAATTGCACTTCAAATTTGTTAACTGTGATATTTAGTAACAAATTTTTTGGGAAGATTAATGACCAATGTGTTGTTATTTTTCTGTTACGGGGGTATGGTTCATATTCGTCGTCAACAGAAAGGCATGGGGGTCTCGCTCTTCAATGAGCATGCAGGGGGCTAGGACGGGCCCTTGGCGGGAGTTTGGGCCTATATTTCATTAGTAGTTTGGGGTTGGACCGATGAATAATGACTGAGTATATTTAATGAGAGTCGTAACGGAGAGGTGGGATGTCATGGCCCGAACCCTAAGCACGCAACAACCCCTTACCATGGTCAATTGAAAGCGACGTCCTAAGATTCGTCGACGACCATTCATTTTAATCTTTCATTATGCACAAGCAGAAGACGAACCATCCCTCAGTCAAACAGATAATCAAGAAATCAATCGGGGATAGAGGGATGAACAGTAAGAACAACAACAACTACTCCTATATATATATATAATGGAGGATCGTTTCCGATTTACAAGCCCGAGAAAAGGGCCGATCCATCCTCTAAGCCAAACCAAAAATAAACTAGGTTAGGTTAATCCAACTATACAAAATGAACCCTCAGGTTCAGCACCACCATTACTCGGACCCATCGGACTCAGGCTCCGTCGGGTCGTAGTCGGAGGCGTTCGGGTCGATCACTGGAGGAGCGGGGGCAGGATTCTCCATTGCGTCGTCAGGAGGGTCCAGCTCCATGGGATCCCAATCAGCGTCCTCGGGGCTCCTACCAGGCGGCTCGTTAAAACCACGAAGAGGACCAATTCGCATATCGTTGTCCCTAATGAACCACACTAGGAATCGATAGGGTATCCATTGCCCCGGTCCTTCATCCACTCAGATGGTGGAGATGTATTTCTCATACAAGTGCACCCGACCCGGAAAGCGGTGGTGCGTCACAATGGTCTCCCAGTCCTTTAGGATCCCAAACCAATTGGTGGGTGCGCTATTCTAAGGGCCTGAAAATGGTTATATAATAACCAGTGAGATAAAATCTCAGTGAGTCCTCCCCCTAAGCCTCGGTTAGTACACTAACTCCACTCGGGGTATCTCTTTAGAACCACTTCTCACACAACCCAACAACAAACAACCAACAACCAACAACCAAATAACAGACAAGGTCAACCAACAATCAAATAGTCGGTTTGCATGCAACCTTACCCAGTATGCCATACCCTGGACGTTAAATCTCAGCACAATACATGTAATGCACATGGCCATTAGATGATGCAGTTCATTAATTACATACGAGTCGCATCACAAGCGATCTCATCTGGCCATTGCCACATTCTGCACGTTATCAATTCATGCCTGCGTGCCATAAATAATGTGATCATTTCATGCATAATTGGAACCAATGATGCCATGTTTCTCATGCACTCTTGCATCTACGCGTATTCCAATTATTACTGCCCCTTGGGCTACAACCGAACCCTGGCCAGTGTCTACTGGCATAACCAGGCATTACCCTCCCTCGTGAGGCGCAACGACATCAAGGGATCCTTTCCGAAGACGGCTTCTCGAAAGAGCATGGGCTCGGCCTCTACTGCGACTCCGCATCCGGACCCCCACCATGTTTCCGACAAGTCGGACTATCACCCCCCGAACTACAGTCGGGGTGGCGGGTTTAACTTAGTGATCACGCAAGCATACCACCACAATCCACTTTTATCTTTGAGCATTAGCCAATGCACACATGCTTGCATATAAAACCTCAAATCATTTCTTATAAAATCGGTCCATTTCCGTGTCCCTCGGACAAATCATTTTCCCTTTTCTTTTGTGAAAACCATATGATTCATGCATGTCCATGCATTTACACATCCAATTCACATAATAAGATCAAGCCACATGAAACAAGGCAATTTTTCACTTCCGTATGAACAGTGCGCGTGAATAGTACCGTGTGAACAGTAATTTGTGAATAGTGCACTATGAACAGTGTAATTTCAGAATTCAATAATTAATAAATTAAGCAAAAATTAATTAAAGTAAACAATCAATCAATTTAAGCTAAACATGTTTAATTAACCACATAAATCACAAATAATCACAATTAAGCACAATAAGTAAAATTAACCTAAATTAATCATAACCATCTATCTAACCACATATATTAGGGCTAATACAACTTAATTAAATCTCATAAACAAGAATTAACCCTAACTAAACTAACTTTAAGTAAGTTTAGGCACTAACAAAGATTATGGGCTAAACTCACTCGTTAAGGGGGCCGGCGACACGGATGCGACGGCGACGACGGAGGCGACGCACGGGGACCTCAACCACGACGATCCAAGGTGGTCCCAAGGTCAAAACAATAGCAACTAACTTTGCCTCACATTGCAACTCTGGAAAAATTGAATTGCTTGAGGAGAAAATGTCTGATCGAGCTGGCCAGAGCTCGGCGAGCGGTTGACCGGCGACCGGCAGCACTTGGGGGTCAAGGGGGATTGGCTAGTGGTTGGGCTGGGCGGTGGTTGGGTTGGAATAGGGGGGAAACAGTTGAAATGGGCGGAACAGAGTAGGGATAGGTAGTTAGAGAAGCTAAAGCTTCTAGTCAGCTGGCGGGTCGGCCGGTGGCTCCGTTCGGTGAACAACCACCGTGGAGCTTATGGTTTGGACCTCCTGAGCACGGTGGTGGGTGGCACGGGTGGTGATCAGCACGGAAATAACGAACAACTCAAGTTTTTGGAGGAAGATCTGAAGGAGAAGAAGAAGGAAGGAAGGGAAACAAGGGAGAGAGATGTGCAGTTTGTGAGGGGCTAAAGGGGAGAGAGAGAGTGAAGTGAGGGCTGAAAGACAAGCCTCATTAAGGCCATTAAATGTTGCTTCAACTCCCCATGCAACATGACATCATCTTTTCTCTCTTCTTTTGTCTTTTCTCCAATAATATCTAGGGGCAAAATGATCATTTCCACATTGCACATTTCCCCATTTGCCCTTGGGCTGAAAATGAAGGGCGGGCCTAAGAAACGGGCTAGAAAATGAATAGGAAAGGGCTTGGGAATTGGTTGGGCTCGAAACGGCTCAAGGTTAGACAACGAGCTCGGAAGGGTAAATTAGTTGGGTTGGATCCAATGGGCTCACTTGCTTGTCTTGGGTCTACTATGGTGCTTGTCCCACCTTGGGTATGTGTTGTGTACTCTACTATCAACATGATCTTCTAAACACTCCCATTCTCTTCTAGTATCAAAATGTAGTTTAAAACAATTCAAGATGATTCAAAGAAATCCAGGCTCTGATACCATAAGGTTGCCTATGAACTAATTCATAAACTGGAGTTACAAACTTTTAAAGTTCATCAGCAATATGCAACTCAGGGCAATAAGTGCCTTCTTTCAGGCGCATGCCAAGGAATTCAATTTCCTTTTGGGCAATGATCATATTTTTTTGGGAAAGCATAATACCATGCTTTTTGACAATATCAGCAAATTGTGTCAAAAGTTGACAATGAGAGTTTTCATCTGGGCTGAAGAGAAGGATATCGTCAATATAGATTTGGGAGCTAGGAAGAATAGGCTCAAAGATTTTACACATTGCCTTCTGAAAAAGGGAAGGTGCAGTTTTAAGTCCAAAAGGGACAACTGTCCATTGGAAATGCTAGTTCGGAATACATAACCTAGTTTTGGGTCTGTCTGCTGGGTTAATACTCAATTGCCAAAAGCCTGCTTTGAGGTCGAACTTTGAATAGATTTTTGCTTGGGCAAAGCTAGGAAATAATGAATTTCGATGGGGCAATGGGAATTTATCATCCTAAAGGAATTGATTCAGATGTTGATAATTTATTACTAACCTCATTTTGCCATGGTTCTGTTCAGCTCGCTTGTTGACATAGAACACTTCACATACCCATTGGGAGTCAGAAGGTTCAATGAGACATTGTGCCAGTAGTTCTGCACATTCTTGTTGGGCAATGGCAAGGTGTTTTGGGCTCATTCCAGAATGATTGGCCTTTGTAGGGTTTATGTCTTCATTCCTTTTGAAGGGAAGTTTGACATAGAAAAGAGAATTTTTCAACAAGGGTTGGGTGCAGGTCTGGGAGAATTGGGAATGTGTCTCGGCATAGGAGGAAAGTAAGCTTTGGATAATCGGGTCTAGCATGGCTGGTTGAAGAACATAGAATCGCTTGATATTCACAAATTCTTTGAATTGGTTTTTGAAACGAAGGCCATTGGAGAGGATTCTAAGCTTAGGGAGTTGGGTCAAGATGTCCCAACCAATGATAATGTCCTTATCTGGAGATCTGGATCCAAGGACTTTGGTGGTAATAGAGCACCGAGGGAAGAACTGGATGGTGATGGGCTTGCTGCGATGGTTGGTAGAAAAAGTATCACCAGAAGCAGAACTGAAATACTTGGTATATGGTTTCAAAAATTCTTCTAGGAGAATCTTTGTGTTCAGGATGGAGGAGCTGGCTCCAGTATCTATGAGTGCCACAAGGGGGATTGGTTTGTGATATTTGGATAAGAGAATATGGATAGGAATGTATGGGTGATAGATTGGGTCAGTGTTCTGGATATCACCATGTACCAAAGGAGGATTAGGGAAGAAGGTGAAGACATCATTTTCAATATCTGAAGCTGAATCGGAACTGTACGTCTGGATGGCACACAAAGTGTTTTCAAATGGTTGATCATCAAGAGAGAAGATGGACTTGATGTCAGAGTCATCAAGTTGAATGCCTGTGCTTTTGGCGATTTTATCAATCAAATGGCTTCTTTGTTTCTTGGCCTTTGGACAATTTTTGGTAAAATGTCCTTTTTTATTGCACACATATCACCTGTCTTTGCTCCGCTTCTTAGAGGAGCGATGATGGCTTTTACGCAAAAATTTCCATTTACCTTTGCTTTTTCCTCTGCGTGTTCTTTTGAAGAAAAACCGTTTAAAGTGTCTCTTCTTTTTGCAGCCTGTGCAGGAAGGATCTGAGCAGTCCTTGGGACATTTGATTTTTAATCCAAGTTTGAAGCATGCCTTGTTAAGATGCTTATTTTCTTTGAGATAACTTCGAAAGGCTTCTCTACGGAGGCAAAGTTCTTCTATGGCAATATGAACGGCTTGCTAGATTTCACCAAGAGTGGCCTTTGTCATCTTCGTCTTCAAAATTTGTGTAGGAAGTGCATGCACAATCGGGATCCCAAAAGCAATGTCCAGTGGGGTCTTTGAAGAAATGGATGGGCTGTCCTTGGGAGCTAAAAGATTGGACAAATTTTTTGTTGTTTGGGTCACATGAGATTGGATCAGTAGGACAAGGTGTGAAGTGAAGAATAGTAGGGAAGATTGAGGAAGGTTCCTTTTTTTCCTTACTAAACTTGATGGCAACAGTACCATCTTTCTTTCTGGTAAACTGAGGTTCACTCGATTGGACAGGTTTGTGACTTTGATGGAGTTTTTCATAGTTGGTTACCCAACTTTCAAGAAGAAGCTTAACAAGCTCTTTGCGGGGTATCTGACGGGGAACATTGATACAAGAAGTCTGGATGGTCGACTGAAATAACAAGAGCATTTTCAGAGTTTGGAATATTGAGATCAATAGCATGGTTTTGGACACGGTAGATCATTTGGTAGTGTAAGGTAGTGGCAATTGATCCAGGAGCCTGAGGAGCTCCAGTGATTTGCAGCTGGACCTTAAGAGTAGTGAGCAAATTTGGATCTGCAAGAGTAATGTTGAAATTTGGGAAAAGTGTTATAAAAATAGTTCCCGCATTCATCGTTGTCTGGATGGTGCCAATACAAGCCTGCTGATATTCCAAGAATCTAGTGTCTAGCAGGGCAAGTCTTGCAGCAACTGGAAGACCCTTTCGTCCATGAAAGGAATCTGAATCAATTCCTTCAGGACGATAAATTCCCATTGCCCCATTGAAATTCATTATTTCTTAGCCTTGCCCAAGCAAAAATCTATTCAAAGTTTGATCTCAAAGCAGGCTTTTGGCAATTGGGTATTAACCCAGCAGACAGACCCAAAACTGGGTTCTGTATTCCGAACCAGCATTTCTAATGGACAGTTGTCCCTTTTGGACTTAAAACTGCACCTTCCCTTTTTCAGAAGGCAATGTGTAAAATCTTTGAGCCCATTCTTCCAAGCTCCCAAATCTATATTGGCGATATCCTTCTTTTCAGCCTAGATGAAAACTCTCATTGTCAACTTTTGACACAATTTGTTGATATTGTCAAAAAGCATGGTATTATGCTTTCCCAGAAAAAGATGATCATTGCCCAAAAGGAAATTGAATTCCTTGGCATGCGCCTGAAAGAAGGCACTTATTGCCCTGAATCACATATTGCTGATGAACTTCAGAAGTTTCCCGACACCAGCTTGACCATTAAACAAGTTCAACAATTTCTTGGCATTGTTACTTACCTACGGGATTTTGTTCCCCACATTTCCAAAATCCTTAGACCACTCCAAAGGATGCTCAAGAAAGATGCTCCCCTATGGGGACAAAAGCAGACTCAAGCTGTTGCTCAGCTTAAACAAACACTGCAACATCTTCCTTCTTTGAAAATCCCTTCCACTGACAAACGGATCCTCTAAATTGATGCCAGCGACAAATATTGGAAAGCCATTCTTTTTGAAGAAATTAATGGAATCAGGTGTTGACACCTAAATTTTGATTGATCATTCGTAATTTAATGCACAAAAATTTAGGGATTAATTTTAACCCCTAAACAAAAAATATTAGGATTAAATTGCATAGCATATAGTTTTAGGAGCATTTATTATTGCATTTGCATTGGACTTGTGGCAAATGGGCTTCAATTGATGGTTCTAAGCTTTAATTTAACAAGTTGGACTAAGCCCACAAGGAAAAAGACTTATGGCAGGTGACGAGTTGGAATATGAGAATATTCCTAGGAATATGAGAATGTTTCCAAGAATATTCGCATTATTCTTTCAATATTCAGGGAAGGTGTCAAATGAAATATTGAAAAAATATTGCACGTGGAATACAAGAGTTAAATAGACAACGTGCAAATTTATCATCTTTTCTTAAATAACATAATTCTCTCACTTATAAAAAGGGGGCCACACACTGAAGAGGACACAAAAAAAGCACAGAAAAGGGAGAGAGAGAGAGTGGTGCTGTGTCGAGAAAGCTTCTCCTCTCTTTGACTCAGGAAAAGTCAAGAGGGACGGGTGCTTTTTTTTGGAAAAGACAAAAGAGAAGGAGGTAGGGAGCAGCCGCTTCTCTTTCCTCAAGCTCAATCGCGTCTGCCGAATTCCTTCGTACGAGGCGGAGCTTCGCCCGATCGCCCAAGCTTCATCGCACTTCAGCCCCTTCGATGGAGAGCCGCACGCCTTGTTGACGAACTGCCGCACCCAACCTCCCGATGACGCGCTGCTGCTTTGCCTGAGTTCCTTGCCTTGGCGAGTTGTTGTCCATAGAGCTCCCGGTTGCGACGATCTACCGCCAACCAGCCCAGGACGCTGACGGATTGCTGCTCAACTCCAACGTCCCTGCATGACCAAATAACGTCAATTTTCTTTGGACGGTTCACTTGATTTTTGTGCAGCTTTTCTGCATACCCACGGACCATCAAGGTGGACAAGTTGAAAATTTGACTGTGGGGCTTTGAAAGTCCAAGTTGAATATTCAAAGAATTTTGTTAAAGCAAGGTCGACGTCTACCAAAGTCGAGTTGTAGCACCGAGCCACTCCTTGATCCGACGAGCCCCAATTTGGAAACTTTATTCCTGCGATATCGAAAGCTAGATAAGAATCCTAATTAATACAATTTTCTCATATTTTATTACCTAGTTCGTCAAATTGCAATCTTAGTTAAATATTTGATTAATATTGTTATATCCAAAAGATCTCCTAACCCCTCGTGAACTAGGAAATTTTCCTTGTTTCACAACGTGCTTATGATTGTCAGTTTGATTTCATGCCCGAAATATGATTCGCAATTGCATGGAAAAATCGTCGATCCGATCTCACACCCGAGATACGATTCGCGATTTTTTGAAAATTGGCCAATCCGATCTCATGCCCGAGATACGATTCGTCGATTTTATTTGTTTCCAAAATTAGACGGAAAAGGATAATATCTTGCCTGATTTGTTGCCATGCTTTTCTTGATGCATCCGCTCGAATTAATTTTGCTTATAAAAGAAAACATAAAAATTGCCATGCTCATGTCATGTAGAGTTAGGTCATCTTCCATGGGTCATCTAGTCATTGCATGTTTATGGTCATTTGAATGCGTGACATACTAGGATAGTTGCATTAAATATTTTCTAGCATTAGATTAAGTTAAATAATTAATGTCGTGTGACATGTAGTTTGCATATTAGGTTGCACATTGCATGCTATTATAGTTAGATATTTTCGTACATCATTACATGCATTGCACGTAGTTTTAAGCCTCATTAAATAATTTAAAACCTCAAAAAATAGTTGAATGAATGCATGCTAATTAGAAATCATATCTAGGATTAGTGATTGATTTTTAAGGTAACATTGCAGATGCTTTCGTTGCTTCGAGGTAAGTATCTCTTTCTTGTGCTTGCAATTTATTTATTGCTTTGCTTTATTGAGTGTTAAATAACGATTGCGCACTCGCATGATCACATTGCATGTTAGGGAGTAAATTAAAATCAATGTAAGCTGCCTGTAATTTTTTTTAAAAAAATAAAAGAGAAAAGATATCGAAAGGGCGTTAGAGAAATCTAACGTAATCAAGTCCCCGATCCCATAGTCTCTGGTTCGTAGGAGTGAAGTAACTCTCCCGTACTTTACTTGGATTTCTAATCGACCCACCAAAAATATATTAGTGGCGACTCTTAAGTAAAAATCATTGGCATGTTAAAAAACTTAAACCCTAAGTCGCGAATTGGTATGGGATTGGGAGACCCGAACTAAGTTTAGGCTTAGTAATGCATTAGCCAAACCCTAGATGGTGCACTCGAGGTGAGGTCGCGACACAGGCATATTTGTGCCTACAAAAGCGGACGGTTCTCTCAAGCCGAGATCCATTACCATTCCACTTTTAAGGAAATACTAGCAGTCAAGTATGGAATTGAAAAGTTCGAGTTCCATCTCATTGGACAACATTTTCTCGTTGAAATGGACATGTCTTCTTTCCCTCAGATGTTAAAATTCAAACAAAAGCAAGTTCCCCACCCACAGTTGCTTCGGTGGGCTGAATGGTTTTCAAAATACTCCTTTGAGGTTAAACACATTTCAGGGACAAAGAACGTCCTTGCAGACTTCTTGTCCAGACCGAAAGAACCTTTGGAGGCCATCAACATGTATGTCAAGAAGGAACCTTTTTAGGAGACATACCGCACCACCAACATACAGGGTGGTTGGCCAAGCCTCAAGTATCCTCCTGATGTCCCACTGGCAATTCGACACAATGTTTTGAAAGAACAACTTCAGGGATTAATGTGGGAATATCACCTCAGAATTTTTCGAGAGCATGGCGGATTGATGCTCCGACCAGATGGACTCCATCCATAATATCCATTCATTCACACTCTTCAATGGTCTTCTTATGATGAATTTCCAGAAGACCTGAAATTGTTATTCTGGTACATGTTCAATCTGTACACCATAGCATTGAATTTCCCATTGACAAAATTTTGCAGGTTCTTATAAAACATGGAACCGGTGATGATCATAACCAGAAATATCTCTTAGATATTTTCACATGGTTTAAACCGCTCCAATATTGGAATGAACTTTTCAAATAATTGAACCGGAAAGACATACTGTTGTCCTGTTCCACCGACCATGGACATATTGCCATCCCACCGGATGGATTTCTGACAAACCTTCTATTGCAGGAACTTTATCCTATAGGCCTCAAGTTTTTCAAGAAGTTGCAAGAATTCACCAAACACTTCCATACTCTATCACCACCAGCAGACCTGCATCTCGAGAACTCTAGCGGATTCTATATCAAGAAAATCGCACCATTCCACCAGAAGCATGGCCCTCCGCACATGTCCCTATCTCCTAGGACCACCTTGAAGCTCGGGATCCTGTGAGAAATGAAATCCAAGAAGCTCTCAATGTCTTTTGATAGAACAATCCAGACTCCTCCACCCCCTCTGACCTTTGGGGGGGCCCCCTTTCACAAGACCCTTGGGGAGACACCCAAAATCAAGCCCCTTTTCACGGCTCTTTCTCCAATCCTTTTGGTGCTAGTTCATCTCGCCCACTTGATCTGTCGGCAGAAGAAATTGAGAATCTCATCTATGCTTTCAAACGCGAAAAAGACGGAAGCTCCAATCCATCAAATGAAGACGAAAACGCTCCACTCAAAGCACAGCTAGCTCATCATAGCTCTGATGATTTGGGCTATGACTATAATGCTAGGGATGGGGCGTGGCCAAACTAGCCGTTACGAAATCATTGTAGCAACGGTCACTGTTCACTATTCACTGTAGCACGAGGTGAAAAATCACTGTTCATAAGTCTGTCACGGGATTTCTTTAGGACTCCCTATGCTTGTAGCCCATAAGTGGCTAGTGTGCTTTCATAATTATGTCCAAGCACGGCCAGTTTGCCCGCTCTTATCGTTTGTATCCTTCTCTGCCTATATAAGCAAGGAGTCTCCATTGTAAAAACCAGAAAGTGAAATAAGAAGTGTGTTGTGTACTCTACTATCAACATGATCTTCTAAATACTCCCATTCTCTTCTAGTTTTGAACGTTGGTTCCGAATAAACATTATGATTGAGAAAAATTCTGGAGTATGCTCTGCATTTGCTCTTAGGGGGTCCTGTGCATAAGAATTTCCGATATTCTAGAGTTTACTATGATCTAAGCTCATGACTTGAGGAACAACTTGGTGGCTAACAAGCAGTCCCTATGAAGGCTAGGAGAGCCGTGTGTGGGATAGCATATTTGCCAAAAGTTTGTAACTCAAGTTTATGAATTAGTTCATAGGCAACCTTATGGTCACTAGCCTTGCCTGGCCCACGTCCTCATAGGTTCGTTTCCTCGGTCTATAAATCATTTTTTCAAATACTCGGTTTAACTGACACTGTTGACTGTCGAAGTAGCATTGTCCAAAAGTCCGTCTCGGACGTTCTCGAAAATTCGAAGTCCAAGCTTGGGTTCTCATGCCATGTCAATTTCGCCCGAATGCCATTTTGGTACAACTCAGACTGATAGGCGGTTTCGAGGATTCATGCGTAACCGACTCGTGCCAAATCACGTTCAAGACTTTTTGATACATGGACGTCCTTGACTATGTGAAATTGCGAAGGATAGATTCTTATTTCAAAGTACACGATTACCGAGAATTGGCATAGGGTCGCTCGCGGGCTCGATAACAGTAAATGGAATCACCCGTCGTCCCATTATGTTTTGTCTGCGAATCGACTTCTAGTCATCTCTAAAATCGGCCTGCATATCTATAGGATCGTCCTCACGCAAGTATCACGGTCAAGTCGTTTTCCCAGGTCAAGTTTTTTAGTCGCATGAGTTCTGTCCTCATTAGCCCTTCCCTTAAAGTCAGTATCTCGGAAGTGATCAATTCTGAGTGAGATCAACCAACAATGCATTGACGAAGTTCACGTTCATTCATCCCTCAAAGGGCTCGAATTTCAGGACGTCACATGGGAGGTATAAATTGTAGTGGAATCCTTTGCAAGATGTAGCCCTAATTTAATGGTGAACTATAACAAACCTTTGTCTCCGATTTCTCTTTCTCCCATTTACTCTCTATTTTGTTGTGTTTGTGTGCTTCATCTTGACATTTGGTATCAAAACCTAAATTACCAGCAAGTTTGGACCAAACAGTCACGTGAGAGATATGGGTTGTTACTACTTTGAATTGGAGCTCAATGTGTAAGAGAGATTATTGAGGTAGAACTACATTAGTTGTGAAAGGGGTTGATGGTTAGTTTATAAGTGTGAGGGAAATCTTTACCCCTTTTAACTAGCTTTTGGGGGTGTGAGAGACCCTAACCATCCAACATCTATCTTGGTTTAATTAAAAAGATATGTTGTTTTATTCTTTCTTACACCTAACTTTAAGAGAACAGCTTATTTTTCTACTAAAATAGCAAAAAAAATAAAAAATAAATTTAGGATGATAGCTCATTTGTTCCTTCCAATTTTAAGACCATAAAGACTAAACCAAGATTCCAGAAAGTGGGAAGGGAAAAGATCAGGACTGGATTTTTACTTTTATTGTTCAATGATGAATGAAGTTATAGATATTACTGTCAAACCATTACTGCAAAACTTTTTCTATGAATAAACATAAGTTTAAATGCAAAGAAACTGTAACTAGCTAGATTTTGATTCCCATCAAAATTACATAAAGTTTAGACAAAAGAACAAATTAACAATTTTCTAACTACTCAAATTTAGCAACATTATTTCTTCAGCAAATCAATGAATTCATGATCTAAAAAAGAAAGATGTTTTTTTTGACTTTGAAATTTAGTATGGATATGCTATGTCAAAGAGAGAGAGAGGTTAAAATTACCAAAAAAGTCTTAAACTTATTGCACTTGTGCCAATTCAATCATAAATATTTAAATTTGGCTAATTTACTCTTAACTTTTTGATGATTTGCCAATTGAGCCATTTCACCATCTTTAGTAGGAAATCGCTGATATGGATATCGAACGTCTTATGTAGCATGATTAGCACTGATATGAACAATTTTTGTAATATTTTAAAATTTTGATTTTAAAATTTTTTTGAATTGTTAATTTTCTTTTCCTTCTTTTTCTTTACTGCTTTTTTTTTTTTTTTCTATGTGCTTGTGAGGGTCACTGTTGAGCCTTGTGGGCTACAAAGGCCCTGGGGAGGCCACCACCTTGTCTGCAACTGTGGGCGACGGCTGTCATGGCCTCGTCGACTATGGGTGAGGCAGTGGTGGCCTCACTCTAGGGCCTTTCCAGTCCGTGAGGGTCGCTGGGGACTTTGGTCAGCATGAAAAAGAAAAAGTAGAGAAAAAAAGGAAAATAACAAAAGAAAAATCAATTTTTTTTAATTACAAAAGTTACTCATGTCAGTGCCGATTGTATCACGTAGGATGATTGATGTTTACATTAGTGATCATTTTGGGTTTGGTGGGCCTAATTGGGCCTGCGTGGGCTTACTTAGGCCTTGTGACCGCCTACTTTGGGTGTGTGCTCCAATGGGCCCTTGCCCGGCCCACTTCCTCATGAGATTCAAATTTCAGTTCTTTAGATCCTTTTTCGATAATTTTCGGGTTTATCGATAAATTTGAGAATCAATGAGGCATTGTCCAACATTTTAGTCTCAATGTCCTTGAAAGTTCATTACCCAAAATCAGATTGAAATTCGTGATTAAAATTGATCAATTGCAACTTTAGTACGACCTAACTATAGGGCGGTGTTTAAGAGTTCTAGCGCATTTGACCCGTGGTTGATACCTTTTCAATCCATGATCGTGCCTCTTCAAATCAGGACGATCCTCGATTGTCATATAATCATTAGGGGTTGATTGCTTACCCTGAGTACAAGGCCAAAAGAAAATCGGTTTAACGTCGTTCGTAGTCGTATTGAAGTCATATGGAATTACCCGTAATCCGACCTTGTGCATCTATTGAATTGATTTATTCCTATTCGCTAATTAACCTGCAACAGCATGGCATTATCCTTCTTTGATTCTTATGGTCGAGCGACCTATCCCTGATTGAATTCATTGGTCATACGCGTATCGACCCTTAATTGCCTTTTTGAGTAGTTAGTTAACCCATGAGTGATTAGTTCAGAGTAAACGTAATTAACATGGCATTGATAAAATAACCATTTCATATATCCCAAAATGGTTTGAAATTCAGGACATCACAATTCTTCCTTTCTTAAAGAAATTTCGTCCTCGAAATTTGCAGAACTTTCTGCATCCTTAAATTGATGAGGGTGTTGACACCTCATTGTATCCTCACTTTCCCAAAACGTTCCTTCTGCAGCATAATGCTATCCATCACTTTTAGTGTTGCCAAACCACTCCCAATCATGTCCAAACCATTTTTGGTTCCAAAAGGCTAAGCACTTGTTCATTTTTGCAAACCATTTTTGCAAAAATAAAAGTTGCAAAAATTTTGCTCTTTTCTCTATTTTTTTTTCTATGCGGCAACTGCCGCTTCTGGGATTCAAACCCCATTTCGGACCGTATTGCTTGCACTCCTGAGTACCGCTCGGCTAAAGGCATCAGTGATGTCTAAAATAGCTTTCCTTTTCTATTTAAGGCCAAAATCCTTATTTGATCCCAACTTCAAAAGATCCAATATATTTAAGGTTCAGCTTTCCTTTCTTATCAAATCGAGATGTCCCTATCATAGGCAACACTCTAAGGAAAACATGATTCCCTACTTGAAATTTCAAAGGCCTTAGTTCTTTAATTGCATCACCACTTTAGCAGCTTTGCCCTATCCTTAGCCTATCCCAAATAGTCTTAATCACATCCACTAACAACAAGACTATCTTTGAACCAATGATCCCCCTTTCCTTGACCTCGTTCCAATAAACTGGAGTTCCATAAGCTTGACCATACTTTTGCTATACCACTTGGATAAAATTTTTATCCTAAAAGCACTCTCTTCTTGCTCAATGTATAGTTTAGTTCATTTTTGCCCCCTTCGACTTCCTAGAAGCTTGCTAGGAGTTGTTTCTTGCTTAGGCCCTTTGGTCCCGACGACCACTCCCCGCCCTCATCAAACCAGTCGTTAAAGGCATCATCGAACTGCACATCTACTAGCTAAAGTCCCTTTTGGACATGCATGAACTCATAGAGGTATTATTTGCCCTGATCGGTCCCATACCGAGCCTCACGATCTTAACCTCATCTGAGCACCTCAATGTGCAAAGCTTTCTCCAGCTTGTCAATCCATGAGGTCATTTCTACAAGATCACTCATCAACACTTGAAATTCGTTCCCCCATCAAATCACCATTTGATTTTCTCAAGTCTTCAATTCTCTTCAATCACTTGAAAGTTAGTGCAACCCAACTCTTATTTATTGCACCAAAAGCTTTTAGGTACTTCTTCAGGTCTTTACTAACTCCTCGAGAAGAAGTCATTGACAATGCTATTTGACCACTGGTTCATCCAATATCACGGAATAATTAATTCTTAATCCACCAAGGATAAAAATTTATTTTCTCAAATCCCAATGTTAATTGTCTCTTGAAACAATTCACCATGCTTATAATGCTGGTTCTCACTTACTAGAACGTTAAGCGCCACGTGCTTGGCAATGTCTAATTGCATGCCATTCCACCACTTGTATTGTCACAAATTTTGATACATCTTTGTACTACCCAGGGTGGATACCATGACAATTACGATGAGTTTTTGAAAAGATTTCCTCCTTAAGCTCGGTATCGTTGGACACGCATAATTGCCCACGAAACTTCAAGATCCCGTTCTCGGATACTTGAAAGTTAGGTTTCCTCTTAGTTGCATCTAATTGCAAAATCCTTTAGATTGTAGAGTCCATAAACTATACTGCCTTAATCTTGGTTTGCATTTTGAGCTCTATTCTGAGAGTAGCCATAATACTTGAAATATGGCCTTCCTCAAACTTGAAATTCGAATCTCGAACCCTTTCGAGTAGGATTCATTCTTGTACCATCATTTGCGCAATTGACCATTAAGCGCATCTACAACCTTGTTAGCCTTTCTAGGATGGTATAAAATGTCGCAGTTGTAATCCTTAAGAAGTTCCATCCATCGACCATCCATTGACGCAGCCTCATGTTCAACTCCTTTTGAGAAAATAGGTACTTTAGGCTTTAATGGTCCATAAAAATTTAGAACCTTTCTCCGCACAAGTAGTGCATCCAAATTTTTAGCACAAAATAATTGTTGCTAGTTCCAAATCATGTGTTGGATAATTCAACTCATGAGATCTTAATTGTTGGGACATGTATGAAACCACTTTCTCATGCTGCATTACAACGCAGTCCAATTCCTTATACGGCGCGTTATTGTATATCTCCTAACCTCCAAATCCAAGCAGTATCTTCAAAACTAGTACGGTAGTTAGCTTATACTTAAGCTCTTGAAAATTACGCTTACACTTATCCGTTCATTCACCTTTACGTCCTTTTTTAACAATTACATCAGAGATGTGGCTATCGTAGAAAACCTTTCTACAAATCGTCTATCATAATCTTGGAAAGCCTAGAAAACTCTGAACCTTTATCACTATCATAGATCTTGGCCAATTCTTAACTGCTTCTATCTTGGTCAGGTCCATAAATATTCTTTCTCTAGGAATTACATGACCAAGAAAAGCTACGCGAGTAAACCAAAACTCGCACTCACTAAATTTAACGCATAGCGCGTAATCTCAAGGGGTTTGCAGCACCGTCTCAAGTTATTCGTGTTCCTCTGAATTTCTCAAATATATCAATATGTTGTCTATGAACACGATTGCAAACTGATCCAAGTATGCCTTAAACACTCAATTCATCAAATCCATAAAATTGTTGGCGCAATCCAAACAATATTACAATAACCTCGTAGTGACCATTTCGCATACAAAACACCTTCTTCGGTATATTCTCATTTTAAATTATTAGCAAAACATAGCCTGTACTTGGGTTTATCTCGGAAAATACCGAAGCTCTTGAAATTGGTCATATAAGTCGTTTATCCTCAGCAAGGAATACTTGTTCATGACCATCCATTGGCTAAATTGCCAACACTCGATGCAAAGGTGCAACGATCTATCCCTCTTCTTTACAAACAAAATTGGCACTCCCCATGGAGATGTATTAGGACAATTAAATCCTTTGCCCATCATACTTTGCATCTACACCTTTAATTCCTTTGCTTCCAACAATCTCATTCGATGAGACACCTTGAAATTCGGCTCCGTTCTAGGGGCCACTTCAATCACAATTTCCATTTTTTGCTTTGGGGTAATCTAGGCAATTCCTCTGGAAAAAACATCAGAAAAATCCCATATCACAGTGATGTTCTTTCCATCATTGGTTCTTCAACCAACATAATAGCTATGGTTGCTTAATTAACCTTGGTAACTTTCATCCAATAACCTAGTCACTTGAGGTGACGAAATCAAATGGATTGAGAATCCTCCTCAATTTCCAACGAACTTGTACTAACCCTTCATAATGGGTTAAACTTGATTACTTTCCAATAGTAATCCATCACAGCTCATTACTTGGTGAGCTATTCTCTCCTGATGATGATATCAAAGTCATACATTGCTAAGATAGTCAAATCCATCAATTCCTCTTAATGAACAATGACTATTTTACTACCTCAACATATTGCCACATACAATACCTTATCTATTATCAGGGTAGAAATACTTATAACTGCTTCCAAAGGTTTCGGTCTTGACCCTATTGACTTGCAAGTGATTCAGCAATAAACAAATGCGTAGTTCCCGAATCAACTAATGCATAAGCTACCTGATCGCACCAAGAGATTGTTCTTGTAATCATGGCCTGCGAATCCTCCGCTTCCTTTCTTGTGCCATGTACACTTATCTTTTTGCCAATAGGTGATTAAGGTTGTTTTGCAAAGCGTTTCCTGCAGGTTATCCTTCCTGTAGCAATGACACTTGCGCTACCATAGGCCTACGTGTGTAGTTCCTCACTTGGTGGCCGTACTGACCACATCCATAATAGACTTCTGTCTTAGGAGGACATAGGACGTTCTAACCGATTGTCCTACTTGTGGCTGTTGAGGTCGCTTCCTCAGCTATCAACGAGGACACTTCCTTGCAATGTGGTCTTACTGGCCGCATTCCACACATGTTCCTCTCTTAATAGGATACCTAGCTATGTCGTGTCGTCTCACACATAATTGACACCTGTCATTCAAATTGTATGTCGCTTTCCCAATGCTATACCTCTTGTTGGTGAGATGGGATGTTTTCCTCTTGTCATCGGCCTTTTCCCCAAGCCAATAATCATCCCCATGAGACACAAACCTCGATTCAGATGTGGCTGCTCATTTTGTTATGTTCTCTTCAAATAACTGGGCCCCTTTGTACCATTCATCAACATCATTCAACTTCAAGGGTACCAACTGACTTTTACTTTATGATCTCCGACTATACTTAGACCTCTTGACTCGGTTTACCGTATTCTCAATTATTCTCAGCACCTACTTTGAGAGCTCTGCAAACTTAGCCTCATATTACTTGGCTAACAAATGATCTTGACGAAGTTGGAGAAATTCAACCATCTTTGCTCTCGTGCACACTTGGAAAAGCATTTTCCTTTAAACACTTCGACAAAGGCATCCCACTCTTGGGTCGTACCTTTAGAAAAAAAACTCTTCCTTGGTTACTTCCCACCTATCACTGACATTACCTTGCTATTGGTACACGACAAGGATTATCTTTTCTTCCTCCAAGCACTCTAGCAATGCGAAGACTTTCTTCAATTCCTTAATCCAAAGAGTTGTTGTCTCAAGATCACCCGTCCCAACAAACTTGGACGGTTTCAACTCCAGAAACTGCTCAACTACTTAAACATCGACCATTCGCCATTCCTCTTCCCAACCAATGGAACTTTACTAGGTGAGACGGTAATAGCAACAATGGTAGCAACAGTTGTAACAATAGTAGCTTAAGACCGAGGTAGTTACACCCTATCAATTTTTCAAGGCTCACAACGCCTATAGAACCCTATTTAGCCTAGGATCCCCTAGTGCATTACCTTTAGCACCTCTTTGACCTCAAATTGCCCTTCCTCTAGGGCACTCGGATAAAGATTGTTCATCTCACAGGATTCTCTTAGAACTTGCGTTCCAATTCCCTCAAGGAATTAGGAATTATGAACAATATGTTTACAGCAAAAGATTCTATAAGTAACTACATGCATATGAAATAAATGTCTTTCCTATCTTACTATTTCATAACCTATCGCATCTTATCACTCCAAGTATTGATTGGGTTATGATACCAAAACCGATGGGGATGTCATGCCTCGAACTTTGAGCACGTGATAATCCCTTCACTTTTATCAAATGAATGTGACATTATAGGACGCATCACCAATCATTTTTTTTATCTTGCAATTAAACGCATGCAAAAATAATCAACAACACCCAGTTAATCAAATGACAGGGATAGCAAAAAGACCAATAACAACAGCAATGCCATTTTTATTTTTATACTGATTAACCCTAGGAAGTTTATACACAAACCCCTCAGTCAGGCGACTTCCTTAATAGTTATCCAAAGGTGCTAGATAGGGTTAATCCACTTCCTTCAACTACTAGGCACACAATCCTGCTGCCCTCAATGACGTGTTCCTTTACCACCAAATCCATGGCGATAGGGATGCCATAACTACAAATCTGAAAAATGGTTAACAACAACCAACATATATAAATCTCAGTGAGTTACAGTCCTAAGCCTTAGTTAGAATATCAACTCACCTCGAGGTTCTTAACAACCATATTCTTCATTACTATGGCAGATCAATTGTAAAGCAACCCTCACTTTGCTTTATTTATAAACCCGATCTACCCTTTCAACCCTCCAATAAACAACTAGCAATGAATCGACTCATAGGCAACCTTATCTTGCCATTGCCATACCATGCACGATATAAATATTCATGTGTGCCATAAATAATGCAACCAGCATTTTCATCACCACAATGATCAATCATAGTCGAATCGACTCGTAGGCAATCTTACTTGGCTATTGCCAATACCCTACATGGTATCAATTCATGCATGCCATAGTTAGTGCAAATTGGCACATGTATAATCAAAATACATAATAATATATTTCACATACATTCTTGCATTCACATGTGTTCTGATTATTATGCCCTTACTAGGGCCACAATTAAACTCCCCCTGGTGTGTACAATCGAACTCTTGTTGGTGTCTTCTGGCTTAGTCAAGCATGGTCCCACCCCATCGAGCATGGCAACATCTTAAATTCCCACCCAGACGGCATTCTCGAAGGAGCATAGGCTTAGCTTCTACCACGATCCACATTCGGACTTTCATTGGGATTTTCGATAAATCGGACTTCGTCCCCCAAACTCCCGCTAGGGTGATGGGTTATTTATGTGACCACACAAGCACACCATAATAATCCATTTTGATTCATTTCCATGCATTAGCCAATGCAAATGTGGTACATGCTCAGCATAATAAATCACTGCACATTTTTCACGTAAAATGGCAAGAAAATAATTGCACATTGTCACATATTTATGAAAGGCCCGTCAAACTTTGCATGCCTTACTTTTTAAATGTAATTGCCTTATTTAAATTGCCAAACTTGATATATACACCCAACACCTCAAGGTTTTCCTTTTATATGTCTATAAAAACCTTTGTAAATATTTCCACACCAGGTTTTACATGGGCAAACATTTTTCAAGACAAAGCAGGCATCAAATAGCATGGCATGTGCAGCAAAACATCATAAAGTTCAGGCTAAAAGTACATAACAAGTAGCACTTATCGCCCCTTGGTGATAGCCTATCAATTATTTCCCGATAACTTATTGCCTACCTGACGATAGCTTATCCTCAAATTCTCAATATCTTATCACTCCTTTGGTGATAGCTTATCGTCCCACTCTCGATAGCTTATCACTTCTTTGGTGATAACTTATCATTTAATTCCCCGAGAGCTTATCGTCTTTTTGACCATAGCCTATCACCTTTTTCGATTGTCTATCGCGATAGCTTATCACCCCTTCCGATAGCTTATCGCGGTAACTTATCACCTTAATTAGGATTAATTATGTTTAGGTTAATTAATTATAATTAATTCGGATTAATTAATTAAAATCCAAGTAAATTAAATTAATTAACCTTAATAATGGTTAACTAAATTTAACCACATAAAAATTATGTTTAATTAACTAACCGTAGTTAATTAAACTAACTGTCTATCAACCATGGTTATTTTATCTAACCACGGTTACTTTATTTAACCAATGTTAATTAACCTAACAAACCTGCTAATCAAGATTAATTAATAATCTAAGCTAATCTTGAGCAAGTTTAACAGATTAATCAAGGGATTAAAACATAAACTCATCGGCGACGATTTTAACGACACGAGTGTGATGGCGGTGGTGAGGGCTATGCATGGTTACGTCCAGAATGTCATGGAGGTGTGTGGTAAAAATGGGTTTCAACAGTGGGGTTTTCGGTTCGGTGAGAATGGCGGGCGGGCGGCTTGCGAACGGGTGGCGTGGCTCTTTGGTAGTGGATGGCGACTTATGGATGATGATGGCGTGCGGCCATGGCACAAGGTGGTGGCTAGTTCGGGGGAAAACAGCAGCACGGGTTGCTGTTAAAGAAAAGAAATGGAAGAAAAACAAAAGAGAAGAAGAGAAACAAAGAGAGAAATGAGAACGTGGGGGAGTGAGGAGGAAGATAGAGAGAGAGAGAGAGAGAGAGAGAGAGAGAGAGAGAGAGATGTGGGGAGGGGGCTACTGAAAAGGAGAGTGAGAGAGGAAAGAGAAAGTGACTTGAAAAACAAGCCAAAACCTTCTAGAAAGGGGCATTTTTGTAATTTCATTTTTTTGGGCACGAATTTCCTATTTTTCCCTTAGGCCAAAGTCAAGAAACGGGCCTTGAAAACGGACTTAAATGAATAGGAATTGGCTTTGTAAATCGTTGGGCTCGAATTGCTAACGGGCTTGAAAATGGGCCAAGGAATCATTTTGGGCTTGGATGGCTAATTGGGCCCGCGTAGGCTTACTTGGGCCTTGTGACCGCCCACCTTGGGTGTGTGCTCCAATAGGCGCTTGCCCGGCCCACTTTCTTGTGAGCTTCAAATTTTTGCCTGTTAAATCCTTTTTCAATAATTTTCGGGTTTATAAATAAATTTGAGAATCAATGAGGCGTTGTCCAACATTTTAGTCTCAACGTCCTTGAAAGTTCATTAGCTGAAATCGGATTGAAATTCGTGGTTAAAATTGATCCATCACGATTTTAGTATGACTTAACTATGCAACGTTTATGAGTTCTCGCGTGTTTGACCCGTGATTGATAGTTTTTCAATCCACGATCTTGTCTCTTCAAATTAGGGTGATCCTCGATTGTTATGTAATCATGAGGGGTTAATCGCTTACTCTAATTACAAGGCCAAAAGGAAATTGGTTTAATGTCGTTCGTAGTTAGTATCGAAGTCATGCGGAATCACCCGTAATCAGACTTCGTACCTCTGCCGAATCGATTTATTTCCGTTTGCTAATTGGCTTGCAATAGTGTGGCAACATCCCTTTTCGATTCTTATGGTCGAGCGACCTATCCCTAATTAAATTCACTGGTCGTACGCTTATCGACTCTTAATTGCCTTTTCGAGTAGTTAGTTAACTCATAAGTGATTAATTCAGAGTAAACATAACTAATAATGCAGTGATGAAATAATAATTTCATATATTCCGAAATGGATCGAAATTCAGGACTTGTAAAATAACTAATACTTTACAGTAAAATATACATTTCAATTTTATTCAAATGAAAAAAATTCACATCAGTGTAATGCATAGATATACTACTAGTTTGCCTAATTACAAACATTTGAAGAGACTTCTCAATTACATACCATCCATAAAAAAAATTAAAAAAATAAGAGACTTTTCCATGGTACTTTCCTCAGATTATTCCTTGAATGTTCAAGTGACTTGAAGATTATATCTAAGAAAAGAAGAAAGGGGTTAACAGAACTTACTTTTTTAGGGGAAATATTTCAGGACAATACTCCAAATAAAATTTAATAATGTCATGGGCTACAACCATAAGACGATGGTCCTTATTGGGTGCTATCATCATAGCTGTCACCAATCCACTTGTGCTTTTCCTTGCAATTATGTCAAAGTAATCTACTGTTCTTGAATTTGGTCCATTTAGTTTATGTAAATTCTGTCAACTTTAAGCTAACATTTTGATCACCATAAAAAAGAACCCAAGTTGATTCTATGACAGTATTAGATATTGCAGCTACAATGTGAAGAGGGATGGTAATTTTGACAAGATCCTCTTCCTTTCTGCTTAGTATGATTCTCCAAAACTAGGGATATTCTAATAAGTTCTAGTAGTATGCTTTGTATTTGCCATAATGGAGAACCTATGCATTAGAATTCTATTCCCTTAAAATTTTCTATGACATGAGTCAAAGAATGAAGAGGAATTTGGTGGCCAACAGGCAGTTCCTATTCGGAAGCCGCGGAAGGCTCGTGTGTAGGATGACATACCCGCTACAAATTCTATTTTTGTTTTCCTGACTCGTATCATAAGCCAATTTCCTTGTATTAGAGCTGGTGGCATTTTTCAATACATTTCTAGTTACGAGTTGAATATCCAAAGTAGAAATGGGGAATTTTCATGCCATGTTAGAATCCTCCTCTGAAACCTCTTATATTACTGTAAATACCCCAGTTTCTCTTAGCCTTTCTTTAGAATTTCGCACTTCTAATGTCTTTAAGATTGACTATCTTTATGAGGTTTCTCACTTCAATGAAAATAGTAAGATTTCGGAGATCCATCTTCCACTTATAAATCCATATTCTACTTTTGTAAACCTTTCTCCTTCTCTCCTGTTTGTTCTATCAAACATCTCATTAAACATAATCCTAAAGAAGTTAAGGAGTATGTCCAGTCCTCAAAGTTTTATCAACATCCTATCCCCGTTACTCAGTAAGAATACTTTGTCACCCTTCAAATCCCTTCTAATTTTCTATGACAATGGATACAGTAAGGATATACGTACCTCCACTTTGGTGTTATTAGACTTGCTTTATCCTTTCAAGGAAGGAAAGGATTACTAATTGTTGCTTGAATGGCTCTTTTAGACCCCCAATTTCTGGATTACCAATATGCATGCATTGGTACTATCCATACCATCCTTAATGCAGGAATAGTGTTTGTTACACTATTTCCAAATTTCAATATGCCTCTCTCGAATCTTTGACTTCTCTTAGCCCTTAAGGTTCAGCTACAGATGATTGGAGCTCCTCAAACTCCAAATTCTATTGTTGCTGCCTTTCATTATCAAATGAGTTATCAAGTCCAGGGTCATACCATCAATCTCAACTTCCCTAGTTTTGAAGACGCATTGTTTATCTTGATGGATAATGATTAAACTTCCTGTATCCATATGCCCAGACAGATTCCCCGAGATCAGTTAGTTAAGTTACTCCTAGACACTTGGATAACTAACTATGAAAAATTTCATTAGAACTCCAGGCCAATCTAGTCCATAGAGTCTCAATTCACCAAGAAAAAAGATGGCACGGTTGTCATAAAATTTAGAAGAAGCTTTTGTCACAAACAAATTGCTTAAGACATTCCAAAAGAAATTACAATAGATGGAATCTGGGAAATTTGTTCCTCATCATTATTTAGAAGATCAAACAACTGAAATGGAAAAACTAAGGAGATAGATCAGGCTCCTATAAGAAGGAAAATTCATCCCACCTTCGGATCCATTTTCCTAGCTATGAAGTCTTGCTCCTATGGACACAATTTCTCCCAAGCCCATATCAATTACTTCAATCTTTGAAGAAGCCCCAAAGACAGAACGAAGTGATATAGTTACACTTCGAAATCGTATCAGAGAAATGGAAAGGCAAAAGAGGCTTAGAAAAGAAAAGAAGTTAGCTCCCAAACCTTTCCAAAAACCTCCTCTTACCCATATGGTTTCAAATCCGCTTGAGGCTTTTTAGCGAGAACAAACTCGACAAAAAATACCAACCATTGCTATAATTGATTCCCCCAATCAAAATACTTCTTCCTACTTTGAATCAACCTCAGAAACATACTCCTTTTCCTCTGGAGACACTTCAACCTTTGAGCCTACCAAAATCCCTTAAGCTTGCTATCTTTATGGCAAACCCTCCTGAGGCAAAAATGCAATCAAATTCATCTGAGTCAAAAGTCTTAAATTTTTGTGATTCAAACTCAGATCATAAGTCTTTGACCTCAAAATATTACTTTACACTGATATCCCATATTCTAAGGGGCCAGAGATTTCAGGAGTTTCATGCTTGGCTCAATACTAGAGCACTCACTATTGAATGTCAGTATAATATATTGATCGAGTTCATAAGCAGATTTACTAGAAGTCTTAAAGATCGGTGGAGAACTGTTCCTAATTAGGACCAAATGACATTTTTGCTTTAAATGGATTTCCATAAGACGATTCGTGTGATCCACTATTTTTTTTATTGGTAAATTAGAAGACTTTCTTGAGCTCAGCAGAAGGGAATCCTGTGAGAGAAAATGTTGCTCCTTGCGAAAAAAGCATATGAATAGGCATTTCCAGGAAATGCTTAAGCTATTTTATTCTTTAGTAGCTGATCTACATTTGAAATAGATATTTTTATCCTCTATTCCAAATGAAATTGGATAAGATGTGGAAAAATCCCTTCAGAACAAGTAGAAAAGAATTATTGATGTTCCTATTGGGGAACTCTAGCAAGAGATCCATCTTGCCCTTGATGATCCCTGCATCCATAGAAAAGCTTTTAAGAGTTATCTCCAAAGCAATAGAGAACTTGACGGGGCTTGCCAAAAACCTGAGTTAAGAATCAAGTTTTCAAAGAAAGACTCATGCGATGATCCTTCGTGTGGAGATCAATGCAAGAAACAAAGACATTTTAAAAGATTCTCCTTGGGACACAAAAGGAGAAGATGTACATGGAGATTCCTACAAAAGTAACACTCCAAACAGGGTTCTTCTGGAAAGCGTAAAAAATTCGATGGGTACTAAATTTGCAACAAGAAAGGCCATTTTATGAAAAAAGGCCCAAAAGCTGAGGGAAGAAATTCTCATTTGATTCAGAAAATAAAAAAGGAGATTGGAGTATCACTCTAAGATGATGATATTGATTTAGTATTTTATCTTAAAGATGAACCCATCAAACACATTGTGTGTGTGATCCAGACATGGTCATAGACTAGCGTCAGTGATATTGAAAGTCCATCTAAAGATTTCGAAGGAATTTTCTTTTGTTTCTCTGAAAATCCAATCCCTCCACTCCAAAAACTCTGTGCATACACTCCTTCCATTCTCTCATATTTTCTTGTTAAAATATACCCATCCAAATATGACAAACCCATTTTCATCGTTGCCCTTATTGAAATTGGAGTTGGTGCTTCTATTCTTAATACAAAGATACTTCCAAAAAAATACTGGACTTCATACACTTGGTACTTCAATTCTACTTTTGGAGATACCTTTGCTACATGAGTTCGAAGCAAACCCATTACCATTTAGTTCTTTCCCCCAATGTTTTATAACTACCAAAATCCTTGGTTCTAACTCACTGGATAAAGATATCATCATTGGATGGTATATCCTAACACAAATTCCTACACCAAGAATTTTGCCCAATGAACTATGGTTCAATGGACAATTCAAGATATTTGTGGACATTCAAAGGTTTTTCACTATTCAAATGAACGTTTTAGACCCTATCTTGCAAACTTTTCTTGAGGCATGTGCCGATCCCACTCTGATTTTGTCCAAAAATGTCTTCACCCTCTATGGAACAATCTTGGCTTTTTCATCCATCTCCCATTCAAGGAAAATGAGGATGTCAATCCCACCAAAGTTTGTCACTCAGGCATGAATTTAGAACATATGGTCATGGCACAAAAGGAATGCTTAGACTTGCTCCACTACGGGCTGATTGAGCCCTTAGATTCTCAATGGGCTTGTGAAGCATTTTATATAAATAAGCATACTGAGTAGAATAGAGGAAAAATGAGACTAGTTATCAATTACCAACCTCTCAATCAATTCTCGCAAGATGATAAATTTCCTCTGCCACATTGGAATTCTTTGTTTTCCAATCTTACCCAAGCGAAAGTTTATTCCAAGTGTGATCTTAAAGCTGGATCTGGCAATTGGGAATTCATCCTAAAGATAGGTACAAAACTGGATTTTGTTTCCAAAATTAGCATTTCCAGTGGACAATGCTCCCTTTTGCCCTTAAGATTGCTCCTTTACTGTTCCAGAAGGCTATGTATAGAATTTTCAAACCTATCTTGGCCAATGCTCAAATTTACATTGATGATATTCTCTTCTACAGTTGAGATGATGATTGTAACATCCTCGAAAACCGACCCCATGGAATTGGCCATAAGATCCTGAATGAGTCGACCATGGGCCATTGGCTATGGATCGATTGGTTCGATCGGTAAGGATCAGGGATCGGTCATGGTCCGATCGACCGACCGGTCATGAACTGGTCGAGACATCGACCATGAAAGGCATACCGACCATACCGATGGGGATGGACTACCAACTCATAGACGACTTTTCGGTCACGAGAATTGGTCATGGGACGATTTTGGATCGGCGGATGGTCATGGGTCGATCCGATCGGTCATAGCACCTGGCCGCGGGTGATTCCGCTCGGCTGTGCACTGATACACGGACGATCCAACTTGATCAAAAGTGACCGTCTTCCGACCAAAAATGCATCATTCCTTATTTAATTCTTAGTGACCGGAAAGGAATCTCGAATTGATGAAGTCCAATCATGGATCGGTAATGCACCGGCCATGAACCATGCGGATGGATCGGGTGCCAATCGGAATGAGCCTCGGGATAGACTCGGCTATTCTGTCATAATTCCTAAGGTCCATAAGTGCCTTGGCTTAGTGCTAGGCCATGGGTAGCCTTGGAATTGGCCTTGAACCGATCCGAGGATTAATGATTGAATTATGAGGGAAACCTCATGGCCGACCCACCGCCCAAGGAAGCGGTTTGGGCAAATTTGGGGTATGTGGCCCGGACCCCGGGCACATGTAAATTGGTTTTCGGAGACATGTACTATGATCCCTTTGCCGGCCCCGAAACCGACTCGGATGGTGGAATTCTCCGGACCGCCTTCTTGGTTAAGAAAAGGTCAAAAGAGAAGAATTCTCTAGAAACCTTATTGGATAAGGATTATCCTTACTTTTCAAACGTTATGATGGTGGTCAAAAATATCTTGGGGGCTATGATGGAGATGGATTACACATGGCCCAATCGAAAGGCGACACCCGAACCCTCATTATGAGCCTATAGAATTTTAGAGACTTAGTTGGCAAGTTAGGCATCTTTCTAGTCAAACTTCCATAAATGCCAATAAATGAGGGGAAATAAGTGGACCAATAGGAAAGTGAAAGGTGGGCCGTCGTCGATGACGTCTACTCACTAGACCGCCAAATATAACCTTTAGCTTTGCCTAGTCATCCCCTAGGTTCAATTATTGAAGAAATAGGCTTGCCACTTAAGGATTCTAGGCGGGCCACTTGGAAAGAAAGGATTGGACGGTTAGAAATGCAATGATGAGCTCGGGGACTATAAATAGGAGAAGCCTCTCCTCCTCCCTCACCATTTGCACCATTCTCCTCCTTCCTCTTCCCTCCTCACTTAGCCGCCCTCTTCCTCCTCACGCCCACTCTTTCCTTTAATTTTCAAGGAAGCCACTTTCTCTCTATCAAGTAGCTTCTCTAGTCTCGTGAGGTTTGTCCAAGTAAGTAGAATCTCTTACTTCTCCCTAGTATGATCATTTCTATCATGAGGACTAGACGGTCTTCTCTTGTTGAACCGTGATTGTATGGAAGATTATTTGTACGTTGGTTCATACGTGAATCTTATGCATGTGCATGATTATTTCACGACCGAAATGATGCCATGGTTCGTCGTTGGTGTCCAACGCAAGTTGGGAATGCCCAAAGCCATAAAGCTTGAGTCGGCAACGAAGTGTCGAAACTCAAGTCTTGTATGGTACGAGGATCACCCAAGGCCACGAGGTCTTGGATCGGCATCAAGACATGCCGACGCCTAGTCTCGTTTGGTACGGGGATCGCTCAAGCCCACAAGGTCTTGGCTGGCATCGAAGTATGCCGAGCTCATGTCTTGGATTTGGTGCGAGATCCTTATTACTTAGCGGTTGAGCCAACCTCGGACTTAGAGTTATTCACGGCATCATTAAACTCGAGTCGTAGAAAGCACGACACGCATGATTCTGTATGAGCATGATGTTGTCGTTGAGTCATGAATGAGTCGGCTTAATGGAAGGATAATAACCGGTATAAGTGATGCATTTGTGAGATCACCCCATGAAAGATGGGAAAGATGATGATACCCCCGCAACGGGATGTCCGGGTAACCCCGGAAGCCGGGGAAGCGGCCCCGAGAAGCCTCGGCAAGAGTCGAGAGGGCCTGGTTGAGCCGGGACAACGTCAACCGGTACCCCCGCAACGGGATGTCCGGGTAACCCGGAAGCCTCGAGAAGCGGCCTCGAGAAGCCTCGGCAAGAGTCGAGAGGGCCTGGTTGAGCCAGGACGATGTAAAGTGATCTACACGAATGCCGGTTATGCTCAAGTATGGGTAATATGGATTTATGTGTTAGCCGACACGTGAGTAAGTGAAACCCTTATATATGTGCTTGAGTATGGAAGATATATGTTTATGTGTTAGTCGATGGGTGAGTAAGTAGAGCCCATGCATTAGTCATGACATTGTATGTGAGTTGCAATTGATCTGCCATCGACACTGTTTGCATGAGTTGCTCTGGCTAGTCGTTAATGAAGGGATGTCACGCTAGCCGAAGGTAGAGGTTTTACTTACTGAGTTTCCCCAAAACTCACCCCTTTACCTTTACAGGTCAATAAGATGGCTAATCCTCCTCCTGTATGTTTTGGTCTACCGATGAGAATAGAAGGGTCGACCGTAGACGTCATCCACGTTGAAGCAGGGATAACATATCAGAAGTATACCTCAACCGTGTGGGTTCACGAGGGACAGGACGAATTGGTCCCTCACCGTTACGAGGCATGGTACGTCTGGTCGGACGGTGAAATGATCGGGCCTATTCATGGCTTTAGAGGCCCGATGAACCCAAGTGGAGGGACCACGTCCGACGGGACAAATTCTAATCAGTGATACTAGCCCGTAACGGAAAAGGGTTCCCAATTTGGAAATCGCGGTGGTAGCGGAGATAGGGATACCTGAGCCCTTTTATATTATGTAATATGAAAGTTAGTTGTACACGAGCTACTAATGAAAATAGTAGTATTATATACTTGCGTCCCATGTTCTTCCAGTGATGTTTGTCGGGGATGTGGTTATTGTGTTTATGCTTCCGCATGTACATATAAACAAGGTAAAATGAATCGGGACGGCGACAAGCCTGGGATGTCGCGAAAATAACCCGCAGCTCGGACCCTGGAAGGGGGTCGTGACAATGATTCTAATTATAAATTACTGGCTCAGTATGCAGAGTTGGTACGAAAACATGAGATTATGTTTTTCTAGAAGAAGATGATTATTGCCCAGAAAGAAATTGAATTTCTTGGGATGCATCTCAAAGATGGTAAGTATTATCCTGGTCCTCATATTGTCGAAGAATTGCAGAAGTTCCCTGATAAAAACCTTTCCCACAAGCAGATTTAGTAATTTCTTGAGATAGTTACTTATCTCAAGGATTTTGTCTAAAAAAATCATAGAGTTTGTAAGCTCATTGTAGCAAATGCTTAAAAAAGATACTCCTCCATGGGGACCATAGCAAACTAAGTCTGTATGCATACTTAAAGAGATTCTGTAATATTTTTCTTCATTGCAAATTCCTTCTACAGGAAAAAGAATCCTCCAAACAGATGCCAATGATGAATATCAAGTTATTGTTCTCCTTGAAGAAATTGATGGGAAACAGAGAATTCGTGGACATAAGAGTGAAAAATTCATGCAAGCAGGAAATCTTGGCAGTAAAGTATTGCATTAAGAAATTTGAGTTTCATCTCATAGGACATCATTTCCTTGTGAAGATGGATATGTCCTCGTTCTCTCAGATGCTGAAATTCAAACAAAAGCAAATCCCTCATCCTCAACTTCTCAGGTGAGCAGAATGGTTTTCTAAGTATTCCTTTGAAGACAAATATATTATGGAGGAAAATAATATACTTGCTAATTTCTTGTCTCGACCAAAAGAAGTTGTGACTACCACATCCATAAACATGTATGTGGCAAGAAATTCGTGAAGTGGTTTCAAAGCTTGAGAAATAAAATCTAAATGGATTTCATATTCGTACTCGCCAGAAATCCCTTGGCTTACCCTTGATAATGTTCTCTTTGAAAATCTTGGAAGACTTATGTTACAATACCATTTTCGTATCTTCAACAAGTACAGTGGCCTTATTCTTTGCCGAGACGGATCTCACCTAAAATATCCATTCATCCATCATTTATCTTTCTCCCCAGATATGAGGAATTCCCAAAAATACTCAAATGGTTTTATTGGTACTTATTCAATCTTTACACTATTGCCATTGAGTTCCTAATAGCCAGAATGCCTCTCATTATTGGTAGGATTATCCAAGGAGAAAGTAAGTACAAATATTTTGGAGACATGCTTAGTTGGTTTAAGCCATTAGGAGTATGGAAAAATATTTTCCAAGTGCTACTCAGAACATGTAGACCTAGCCCAAAGTTTCATATAGTTATTTTGTTCTTTAGGCCATGGTTATTTGTATGACCCGGTAGAGATATGTGCAAAACCCAATAGATGCTAGGGTATCCACATATAAACCCAACCTATTTCATATATATTTTTGCAGCTCTCCTTTGTAAAATCTCAGCTCACCCTTGCCAATATCGGGAATTACAGAGGATTTTATGTTAGAACAATTGAGTCATTCCACCAGAAACATGGCCAAAAGATGACAATGATCCTGTTTCTAGGGATCATTATGATGATTATCATGCAACTCGACCAATAATCGATGCTTGCTTAAGGACATACTATGGAATTGATATATAGGTGGATGAAGAAAATACGGTGTCACAAATGTCTTCATAAGATCCAGTACATCATCTCAGGATCCATGAAAAGGTCCATTGTCACAAGATCCTTTTGATCATAGTGAATTACAAATTGCACTAAGTCTTGGTCTTAATAAGGAGAGTCAATGTAACATCCACAATTCCAACCCTATGAGGGTTGGCTATCGGGTTCGGTGTGTGAATGGTCAGGATCGGTCATGGACTATTCTAAGGATCGATTGGCCTGATCGGAATGGTAACCAAGGAATCGGTCATGATCCGACCGAAGAATCGGCCGTGCATCAACCTACCGACCATGTAAGTGGAATCGAGCCATTCGACTATGGGATGGTTTCTCGGCCATAAGGATTGATCACAGGATAGTTAAGTGCCATCATGGATTGGCGGATGACCATGGATCAGTTTCGATCGATCATGTCCTCGTCGTGAGTGATTTCACCTGGTCATGTGTTGGTCGTGGACGATCATGAGATGATCTTTTGCAACTGTGTATGGGTCATGGATTGATTAATCCTATGTAATTCCTTGATGGTTGAGAGTTGGTCATAGATCGAGTAAGTTCGGTCATGGATCAATTGTGAATCGGCAATTAGCCTTTGTGATGGATTGAAGACTCGATCGGAATGAGTCTTAAGATTGATCTAGCGATTCTATCACTAAGTCAAGGGATTGAATATGCCTAGGCCTTGTGCTAGGCTATGGACAACCTCGAACTAGTCAGTGGACTAGTCGACGAATCACAGACCATGTTGGAGGACTCAGCCATCAGTAGGCTTAGCGATAGGCCCAACAACTTGCCTAAGGACCAATCTTGCACCCACAAGGCCTAGCCGTGCTGACCAATGTACCAACCTAAAGATTGACCGTCGAACGATTGACCTAATCAAATGGGCAATTTTGCCCACGTAAGGCAATTTGGCCCTAAACCTTGAACTTGTCAGAATTGTTAATATTGGGTGTACCTAAGGATCCCTCGTTCAGTCTCGGAAGCATTTCAAATGGCCAAATTCTCATGTTACCCTTATTCTTAAGGATATGGACAAAATAGAATTCTCTAGAATTCTTTAGTCATTTAATGCATATGATGAATCATCACCTTATGTATCCAAGAAGAGATTAAGTTATGATGGCTTGAGATTTTCCTTGGGGATCAAGGCGATGAGTTATGGTACAAAGGGACCAATCGGAATAGGGTCCTAGAGACTTCCATTTAAAAGCCTGAGGACTTAGGTGCCATAGTGGCCTCATTAGGGGGCCACCTTTACAAGAGGCATTAATAGTCATTTAATGACGGCAAGCTTAGATAGACCAATGGAGAGGAAAAAAGTAAGCTTCCAATCAATCCATTTAGGCCTTAGATTGCTGCCTAAGCAAAGTAGGCATGCCACCTCTTCCAATAGGCATGCCACCATACTAAATTAGGCGTGCTATCTTGACAAAGTAGGCGTGCCACCTTGGAAAAGATGATTGGGTCATTTGAACGGGTAATGATGAGGTTGAGGCTTATAAATAAGAAGGGCCTCTCATTCTTTCCCACCATTTGCACCAATCTTCTCATCTTCCTCCTCTTATGTTCCTCTTTCTCCTCTTTGTTACCCTTGCATTGCCATACCTCCATCAAGCCACTTTTTCTAGTTTTTGAGGTTCGTCAAGATAAATAGAGTTTTTTACCTCTCCTTAGGAATGTCATTTCCATCAATACGCCTAGGTGGCGTTCATCAGTCAAGCCATAGGTAGATGGTTGGCTTTATATTTGAATTGTTTACGTTATAGTTTTGATTGTGTGCTTGAGTCTTGCACGATTGGAATGAATCCAAGGTTCGTTGTTTGTGTTCAACGCAAGTCGAGATCACCCAGAACCATAAGGCATGGATCGATAATAAGGCATACCGAGTTCATGTCTTGGATTGGTGTGGGGTCCTTAATACTTGACGATTGAATTAAGCCTTGGGCTTATGATCATTCCTGACATGAATAGAATGGAGTCATAAGATGAATGACACACACGATTACGTATGTGTATGAGTATGCCCTTTGAACCAAGAATGAGTTGGCTAAATGAAAAGATAAGAACTGGCTTTGTATGGTAAATTTGTGTGTGCACTTAACGTGATAATCGCACCATCGCCACCTAGCGTTAGTGACAATGTCTGTTTAATGAACGAGATGCCCTACACCAATGGGATGCCTAGGTTTAAGCTTGAATGCCTTGGGTAAACTAACCTTGGGATACCCCCATGCTAACGAGATACCCTGATTGAGCCAGGATGCCTAACATGAAGCCGAATGCCTCGATTGAGTTGAGAGGGCCTAGTTGAGCCTGGACGTTGATAATGAACATTGCATGAGTGCTGATTATACATAAATTTGGCTTGCATGTGTTCTTGCATTAGCCGAAGATTGAGTAAGTAAGATTCTTATATATAGTCATGGCGTAGTATTGGAATTGCTATTGATCTACCATCGACATTGTTTGCATGTATAGTTCTGGTTGGTTGTAATTGATGTAATGCTTTCCTAACTGAGAACTAGGAATTTTACTTTTTGAGTTTCCCAAAACTCACTTATCTACCTTTTCAGGTGTAGGTATGGCTAACCTGCTATCTGTATGTTTTGGATTTCTTGTAAATATGGAAGGGTCAACCATAGATATAATAGATGTCGAAGTTGAGATAACCTACCAAAAGTATACTATTACGGTTTGGGTCAAGGAGGGACGGAATAAGTTAGTCCCTCATCGTTACGTGGCTTGGTAAGTTTGGTTTGATTGGGATTGGATCGACCCTCTTTTTGGGTATAAGGGGCCGATGGGTCCAAGTAGTGGAACAATGTCCAATGGGATGAATTACAATCCTTCGTACTAGCTGGAAACGGAAGAGTTCCCAATTTTGGTAATTGAAGTTATAATGAAGTTAGGGATACCTCGGCTTGTTTTGCTATTATGAAAAATAGATATAGCCAGAAAGATAGCATGTGCTCCACTAATGTAATGTAAGTGGTATGTTTTGTATGTTGGAAATCCCATGTTCTTCCATTGATTTTTGTTTGGGGATTATATGAACACATTTTTCGGCATGTGCATTTAACAAAAATTAAAACGAATTGGTACAACGATGAGACCTGGGATGTTGCATTAATAACCGACAGCTCGTGATCCTAAAGATGGAGTTGGAATCATCATAGTCCATCACTTCAACTTGGGAACTTACCCCAACCTAGCACTCTAGCGAGCTCCATTGATGTCCCAACAAGCTCTCATCAATCATCCAAGAGGTAAAGGTAATTTGAAAAAAAATGCTGCTCCAAAAATTGAAGAAGTGGAGAAGCTCCTTGAGATGCTTAGGCAATAGTATGGTACTTCTATTGACGTCCCATCTAGTTCCTATCAGCCTATGGATGACACAAGTACTAAAGATCCCAAAACCCTAGAAGTTGAAAGACTCAGCTGTGAATATAGGAGGCAAAAGGATGGAGAAGACTCAGATGATTCAGACGATAACTTTAAAGAGCCTATCCATAGGTGTACTAAGTAAAGGATGTTTGAAGAAAAGCAAACAAAGGAGTCAAAAAAGTCAGAAGAACGCCTCGTAAAAGTAGAGAATTTTTGTCTCAAAGTACCATTCATGGCACTAGTCAGCACTATTTGGCACTATTCATATACTGTAGCAAAAGTTGAAATCGTATCTGTTAAAGAATAGAAGTTCAATTTATTAGTGTGAAACCTAATATGTGCAAATAATTGGCTATTGTCGGCCATAAAGGGGTCTGCAAAAATTATTGGTGATCTCCAAAACTATCATCAATAATTATGTGTTTGTCTTTGTGAATGGTTTTATGCCTGTATAAGGTAAAGCTTGTAACCTTAAGGGGAGAGAAGGCACCCTCCCTAAAAATAATATTGTGGTTTGCTGTAAATCCCTAAAGCCTTCTTCTGTCTTCCTTTTTGCCTAATTTGATTCTTCAAAACTAGAGATGTTCTAATCAATCCTGATAGTATGCTCTTCACTTGCCACAATGTGGAATCTGTGCATCAGAATTTTGCTACCTTAAACTTTTTTATGATATAAGTCAAAGAACAAAGAGGAATTTGGTGCCAAACAAGCAGTCCCTATTTGAAGGTCGGGGAAGGGCCGTGTGTGTAGGATAGCATACCTGCCATAAATTCTATTTTCTTTTTTCCCTGACTCATATCATAGGTCAATTTCCTAATATCAGGGTTACATTGGACATGTACCAAAAGTTTAGGGACTACATTGAACAAATTAAAAGTTCAGGGACTAAATTGAACAAGTCGAAAGTTCAATGATCAATCGCACATTGGGCTAAAGTTCAGAGATTGTTTGTGTCATTATCCCTTCTCTTTTCTTTATTTTCTCTTTCTTTCCAGTGCACTCAATTCTGTATTATAAGAGCTATGTGTACAATTTCTTCTTTGACTTTTCAATGTTTTCTTTGTTGTTTTTTTTTTTTTGGCCCACCTTTGACCTAGTTAAAAAGGCCCATATTACATATACTATGTTCTAATCTTGCATACACACATTCATGTTTTCAAAAAACACAATCACACAAGGTGCACAGAGTCATCTCGAGAGGTAGCATGAGGCAAACTTGTCGCTCGATTATGTCTTTGGATAAACAAAATTTTAAGGCTAGAATGATCACCTATAGGGGATGAATAGGTAATATTGCAGAATATAGAGAAATTTAAAAACAATATTGTAACAGAATAACTTCTGGTAACAAAATTTGCAGTGATTGTATCTTACTAGTGTAATAGTGTTTCTATTTAATAAAATAAAGAGAGTAGGGATAGAAAACTATACACAGATGTTTATAGTGGTTCGGCTTTGACAAGCCTACGTCCACTCTCTCGTGCTAATAGCCTATTAGCTAGATTTCACTATTTGAACCAATCAGAGATTACAAGATTTGAATAATAGAAACTCAAGCTCATGAGATCAGCTCCTCACATAATTCAACCTCTAAAAGATTACACATTGTAGCACATAGAGATGAATATATTTGATCGAGAATATTCTTTAGAACTTTGGAATTGTAAGCATTTTTTCTTATTGTGTTTGCATGTGCATTTTTTTTTTTTTGCACTCTTTTGCTTCACCTCCTTATATATTCGTCCTCTGCCCAAGTTTACCTTGGACATAATCTCCAGAGGATTATCCAGCGAAACTATCCATTGGCGTGAATCTTGTCAAGAAGATCTAATTGTTTCCGAATTCCTAAGAATAAAGCTTCCTTAAGATACTGCTGCCCATATACAACAATTCCAGTTTTCATAAGTCAAGTACTTCGATTTGGAAAAAAGTTGCCTCTAATTGAAGTTCCAAATCCACAAAATATTTAGAGAGATTTTTGTGGAAAACTTTCCATTTGGAACTCCTTATATATATAAGGCAAGAAATTCAGTCAATCTTCACTAAGGATAAAATGTTTTATATCCAATCCAAAAATTATCTTGCTCTTTATACCTTGGATTTTACATTACAATTTATATTCGTAGTATCTGACCTGATCCAATATATTCAAAATGCATCACCAAGCACCTAACAGGAGAATTTGTATCTTACCATTGACATCAAACACTCACTTTTAAATTTAAAAGCTCATATGGTTGTTTAAAATTTATAAATTTTTAGTGGGATCTACAAAGTTTACTATAAAACCTATCAAAATCATGATTGAATTGGATTATAGTGCATGAAAATAAAATAATTTGTTCATGATACGAAGAAGAATAACCTTGGCTGTTACACCCTTAACTAAACGTCTTGTCTTAATCGTGATGAGTGGGTTGTTTTGAAATGTCGCAAGTCGCAGTGCAACTTGCGACATGGACATGATAAATGACTAAAACAAGTCTTCTTCCACACCTGAGCTATAAAATAAAGGAGTACTAGAGCGAGGCCTCCGATGGTCGCTCCTCCTAAGAGACTTTCTGTATGATGACTAACACGTTTGGCCAAAGTATAAATTTTCACTACTGCAGCTACTGCCTTTATAAAAAGAGTCTATCTGACCTTTTTGTTCATCTCATTCTCCATTGGTATGGTTGGCGACTGGCCAAGGTGAGGTCGACCTCGCCCAACCACAGCAAAGCTTAAGTGAGGTCACTGGATGGTGATGCGACCTCATCGATGGCTCAATGAGGTGGTGAGGCAGACCTCACCTAACCACACCAAGACTCCTTTAAGGCTGACGACCTCGTTGGCTTTTGTCTCTGTCCATCGCTTGCCATCGCCAAGACCCGACGATTGGCTAGAAGAGGAAGAAGAAATGAGGAAAAAAGGAAAAGAAAAAAAAGAAAAATCTCAAAAAATTATTTAAAAATTAAAAAAATTCTATGTCACAAAAATATTTGAAGGTTGTACTAAATGCATTCATATTTTTCTATTTCGGGAATAGAAATTTTGTACAATTACTAAATGAATTTTTTTATCAGAAACTATTCCATAGAATAGAAATAAAAAAAATTATTTCTGAAAAGAAATTATTCTTAAGAATAGAAATGTTGCCAAATGCACTCTTATTCATGTCAGTATTCCACCCCAGACAATGTCCCTAAAATCCCTTGAGCTTCGGCATTTGATCTCAAGGACTTTTGTTGCAGATCCTGCAGAAGTAATAATTTGTTTATCTGTCGAGAGTTTAATATATCAATCATTGTTTGGTATTTCTATTCATTATGAAACATTTTAATCCTTTGGTGGTTTTGGATTTGATTGATCTTTAAATTTTCGCCCTCCGTTTGATGGTTCTCTTATGAAATGAAATGCAGCTATATATTCCGCCACTTTCATTGTGGGCCCAATGTGGAGCCCACCATCCCTTAGATAGAGATAAAGAGCCATCCATGGTTCTAGATAGAGCTGAGTATCATGGACCACCCAAATCGAGATATAACTAGACTGGACCGAATCGGTCAGTTTGCTCCGATTCCTAGTTCCATTTTTCAGAACTAGTGATTTCCGATTTAATTCCGAACTGAACCCAACCAATTTTTTTAATAAATATCTTTATTTTCTTATAAATAACAATAAATTCTAAAATAGATTATTTTACTTCTTAAACAAATATATAAATATGAAATTTAAACTATTACTTTCATGGAATAAAAAGTCTCTCAATTGAAGACCTTTGTGGCCAATATACCAACAAGATACCTTCTTCTTCCTTGCTATTTAAAGAGAAAGCCTACTTGTTAGTTTCTTCTTCCAAGCAATGTGGGACTAAGGCTCTAAGAGCCACATTCTCATTCCTCACACTCACTCCTTCCCGCTCTCTCTTTATCTCTCTCTCTCTCTCTCTCCCCTCACTTGCAAGGGAAAATGTCACGCCTTGACCCTCGAACACTCGGCAACCTCTATTCTCTCGTAGTCATTTAGATGTGACGTCCCAAGATACGTCGCCGACCATTATTTTTATCTTTTAATTAAACGCATGCAGAAGCGAATCAGAATTCCCCAGTCAATTACAGAAGCAGGGATAGCAAGAAAACCCAACAAGAACACATTCAAAAGTGTTGCTTTATTAACTAACTGATTAACCCTAAGAAGTTTACACGTACAAGCTCTTACCACAGGCAACTTCCTATTGAGACAACGAAACCGACAAGCCAGGGTTAATCTACTCCTTTCAAATATGGCCACGAGCCGTAACACATGTCGATTCTCCATCCTACGGACGTGAAAATGGTTATACAATAACCAGTGATATAAAATCTCAATAAGTCAAAATCCTAAGTCTCGATTAGGAATTTCGCTCGTCTCGAGAGTAGTCTAATCATGCAATCTAGTTCCGACAAACAACACATACCACATCTCAAGCAGCATTATCAGATGACAGTTCAATAAGCAGATGCAAACACAAGTGACCCTACCTAGCCCTAGCACACGCAATCTGTAGAAACTGTCAATCATCACACAATAATATTGGAAGACATGCAAATAATCAGAGCATTGTACAATGTTCATATATCTCAATGTCCACACATACTCCGATTATTACAAACCTCAAGGCCACGGCACAACTTTATGGTTGGCGGTCAACTAGTCGTAGACCAAGCATCGTCCTCTATCTCGAGGCATGTCGACGTCATGGGCTCTTTCCCATCAATGGCATTCCCTAAGGAGCAAGGGCCCGTCCCACTACCGCAACCCCGTATCTGACCACTGTCAAGCAACCTAATGGTCACGGCACAACCCCAATGGGGATTGGCGGTCATCCGGCTATATTGGATTATCAACTTTAATCTGACCATGCAACACATCATCAAGCAGTTCATTATTGTCTTTGCTTTTGCTTGGTCATGAATGCAACATAATTCATGCTCACATGGCATGCTATTGCAATTGACACGCGTATAATGAAATGCAGTAGTGTCCAGCAGTCATGTACAACAGCAGCATTCCAATTACTCATGAAAGTTGCAACAATCAGCAGGTCAAGTCATAGTCCGACAATCAATTCCGAGCAATCAACATCACGATACTTGCATGCCTTTCCAAAATAATCACGTATCCAACCACGCGTCTCAATATTCAATAATAAATAAACACGTGTTCTCATGATTACGACAATTAACTATTCTCATAAATAAGCAATCATCTCAAAATAAGTATAAACTATGATTATACTCAAAGATACTCACTTATGAAGCATATAATACTATAGTCGATTATTCCGATAAAATAATTTAAGTCCTACAAAATACTTATAAATATTTTCCAATCCCATAATAAATTATCCAACCCAAATAATTCCATTTAATAAAACCCTTCTTTAATAAACCATTGTCATTTAATAATTTATTTTCCAATCCCAAATAAATACTATTGACTTTAGAAAATTAGACCATAGTAATTTTTCCACAAAATTACTCAATTAAAACAATTTCCCATAAATAATCATAATTAATTATTTTCCCCAAAATAATTAATTTTCAGAAATGAATAGTAATAATAATAATAATTCGAAATTATAAACTAATTTAATTAATTAATAATTCCGAAAACAATAAATAATTATTATTAATTCCAAAAAAATAATAATATTTATTAATACTAACCATGGTTACTATTCCAACCCAACTACAGTTAATTAACCCAACCAAGGTTACTTTAATCTAACCTTAGTTATTTTAATCTAATCGCAGTTATTTTATTCTAACCATGATTAATACTAAGCAAGCTTAATCAAATAATATTTTAATACTAATCAATCATCATCCAAAGCATTAATCAAAGTTTAAACTAATTAAACTACTCTAAAGCAAGATTAACCCATAACTAAGGGATTAGGAAATTGACTCATGGTTTAGTGATTCCTATGACATGGGTGCGACGGCGGCGGCGGCGGCGATGCACGGCCATGTCCAAAACGGCGAGACAAGCGGTGACGAAAAATGGGTCTCGGCGATGGTGAGACCGAGAAGCGGATGGTGGCGAACGATCAGCTTAGATGGCTCGAAACAGCACGGATGGGGACAACGGTGCGGTGGCTAGGTGCAGTGAACGGCACAACAACGGCGAGCGGTGGTGATGAGGGGTGATTGCCGAGCCAAAGTGGGAAAAGAAAAGGGGGATGAGGGTTTCGGTTGGGGGGGGAGAACAGAGGGGAAAATGGGAGGAAGAGAGTGTGTGGGGGAAAAGGGGAACGTGAGGGTGGGTTGACCGGTGGGGAGAGAGAGAGAAGTGGGTCAACAAGGGGGAGAAAACGTGAGGGTGGGTTGACCGGTGGGGAGAGAGAGAGAGAAGTGGGTCAACAAAGGGGTCAACAAGCGGGGGAGAAAACGTGCTGGGGAACGTGAGGGTGGGTTGACCGTAGGGGTGATCGGGTTCAGGGTGGGTAGGGTTCGGACCGAACTTTGATCCAACCCTATTATAACCTAGGATTCCTCTTTTTCGAACCCCGTACCCTACCCTTTTTATGGACCCTATTTTGGACCCAACTCGTTTTTTTCCGGTCAGGAACGGGGGGGTCAACCTTGTTTTCATTGGAACTTATTTTGTGCAACCGTTCAATATTCTGTACGGCTTCGAATTTTACATTAATTAGCGAAAAAACAACAACGTAATTCTCCTAATATTATAAGACAAAGCAAAAATCCTAAGAATGCATAAGCATTAACAATAAATATGGATCTAATATTAATCTCATTCTCACAAATACTTCTAATATGACCTAATGTGCTTTTTATGTGAATGCGATGGAGCTCTTATTTTCTTGAGTTGGACTAAGAATTAGTGCTTGTCCTGCGACTATAGTAATAGTTGAAAGTATGATCATTAAAAAAGAAAAATAATTCATGAGAACGGTTCTTTTTAACAATTCTTTCAAAACAATTCTATCTTAACTTGATTCAGAGAAAATCTTTCTTTTTTTAACATTTCTTCGAAGACAAAGAGACTCAAAAGTATTATACAGAGAGACGATTTTTTTTTAAACAGGGTAAAAACCGGTCCGGTTTTGGATGGGTCTTTACTTGGACCCTGTTCCCGGACCGGTTTCAACCGGTTCCCAAAAATTGGAACCTGTATCCAGACCGGTTTAATCGGGAACCGGTTCCCGACTCTGTTTTTCGGGTGGTCCGGTCCGAGTTCCGGGTAAATCCAGTCCGGTTACACGCCCCTAGTTGATCGGTGGAGAGAGAGAGAAGTGAGTCAACAAAGGGGGGAGAAAACGTGCGGGGGAACGTGAAGGTGGGTTGACCGGTGGGGGAGAGAGCGAGAGAAGTGGGTCAACAAAGGGGGGGAACGTGAGGGTGGGTTGACCGTGGGGAGAGAGAGAGAGAGAAGTGGGTCAACAAAGGGGGGGGAACGTGAGGGTGGGTTGACTGGTGGGGAGAGAGAGAGAAGTGGGTCAACAAAGGGGGAGAAAACGTGCGGAGGAAGGTGGGGAGGAAGAAAAGAAAAAGAAAAAGAAGAAAATAGAATAATACAAAATTTTATACAAACTTCTTTCGGCATTTTGATCTTTTTATCCTTAAAGCATAAATTTCCAAATATTTAGCTCCAAAACTCGCTCGTTGAATTATTTTCCGATAATTTTCGGACTTACATATAAATTCGAGAATTAATGAGGCAACGTCTAATATTTTAGTCTCGACATCCTTAAAAGTTCGATATCCGATACCGATTGAAATTCGTGGTCAAAATCAATTAATCGTGACTTTAGTACGACCTAACTTTTGGGCGGTGTTTAGGGGTTCTTGCGCGTTTGACTCGTAGTTGATAGCTTTTCAATCCACGATTGTGCATATTCAAATCAGAGCGATTCTCGATTGTCATGTAATCACGAGGGGTTAATTGCTCACGCTAAGTACAGGACCAAAAGGAAATCGGTTTAACGTCGTTTGAAGTCAATATCGAAGTAGTGCGGAATCACTCGCAATCCAACCTCATATTTCTGCCGAATCGATTTATTTCCATTCGCTAATTGGCCTGCAACAGTGTAATATCATTTTTCTTTGATCCTTATAGTCGAGCGGCCTATCCTTGATTGAATTCACTAGTCGTACGCGTATCAATCCTTAATTGCCTTTCCGAATAATTAGTTAACTCATGAGGGGCCAACTTAGAATAAACGTAGCTAACAGCGTATTGATAACCATTTCATCTATCCCGAAATGAGTCAAAATTCAAGATGTTACAGAAAAGACACTCAAAACCTCTAAGAGTTCCACATCGACCAAATACTCATAGAGCCTAAAAGATATTATCTATAAAGGTCAAGCCAAATGTCATCTTTAGCCTTGTCATTCATGGCCTTTTTGGCTCAAATTAAACAGAACACATGTAAATGTGATTTATGCTAATGCAAATGGAGTTTAATTTTTTGCATGTAGGAATATATGCCATTGGTTCTTTTGGGACCGCTTGGCAACTGTATTGGATAAGTAGGTCTGAAGCACGGGAAATGGGGGCCGGTTTCGTTGGACTAGTTTGGACCAGACTGGAATTGATGGTCTGGTCTGATCCCTAATCCTAAGGATAAGTGGTCCGGTTACCGGTTCCCGCCAATCCGGTCTTATCCCCGGTCCTAAGGATAAGTGGTCCGGTTCCCGGTTCCCGCCGATCCAGTCTGATCCCCAGTCCTAAGGATAAGTGGTCCGATTCCCGGTTCTCAATTTTTGGGAACCGGTCCTTTTGGTTTGATTCTCAATTCCACCTTGGAATCGGATCGAATCGGGAACCGATCACCCCTAGTTCTAGAAGAATTTGCTTGCCGACCTTAAAGATGAGAAGACAAGGGGCAATCACACGACACATCATCACAGGGCATAATCTTACATCACATGTTGCATAAGCTAAGTCGTTATCATGCATACCTGCATTCGTGTACACAAACATGCATGGTAGATGAAGTATTCCTAGGGTAACATGATGCGAACCTTTTTCTCGACCGAACCAATCAAAATTGCCTTCATGTTTTGGAAATCAAATGGTAGAACAATTTAAAGTATATCATCGAAAATATAGTACTAGAAGGGTTATAAGGACTCCTTCCCCATGTTAACGAACTCTCTGGTTATATCGTTGATTCCATGATATGCATACCTAGAAGTTTACTTCCCCACTTGGTTCGTTAAAATTATTTCGGTTTTATTGTGAGTGGGATCTACTAAGTTTACCGTAGAACCTATTGAAATCATGATAGAATTCAATTATAGCGCATGCAAAATGAGATTATCCACTCATGATTATTGAAAAGAATAAAACTTGACCATTACCTGCTTTACTAATCGTCTTGTGGTAACCTTGATAAATGGGTCATTCTAAAAAGGATTAATACCATGAAAACCCTAAGTTGATACATTTATCATAAATTTATCCTAAATTAATTTTTTGACAATTAAAAACCTAAAATTTGTACACTTTTGATAAAGTTACTCAAAATTAGTACATTTATGACAAATTTACCTTTTATTAGTTTCCCTTAAATTTTACTGTCAAATTACTGAATTGAATGACATGTGACAGTTAACTAGTATATCGGTTTGAGATTTTATTCTCCGTTTATCATGATTGTACTGGTTTTGTGGTATTAAACCAATTTAACGGAAGGTATGTTTATTATAAATATATTTGTTTGGAGTTTTTGGTTGTCAAAAAATTAATTTGGGATAAATTTATCACAAGAATAATAATTTAAGATTTTTATAGTTATTTATGATAAATTTATCATATGTACCAAACCTAACTTCGTAACTTTTCTTTTCCAGTGTGTTGTCCGCTGGATCGACCTCGGGGTCAATCCAAAGTCGCTAGATAACACCGGGTTGGATAAAAGTTGCCGATTGCTCTCTCTTAACAAAGTCTCTCTCCCTGTGCAGCTTGCGACATGGACACATTCACCGACAAGTCTTCTTCAACCCTTAAATCATGAAAGAAAGGAGTGTTGGAGCGAGGCTTCCAATGGGAGCCCTTCCTGCGAAACTTCCCATATGATGACTAACTTATTTGGCAGGAAAGTAAACTTCAACCACCACTTCTAGGAAAAGAGTATCTCGCCTTTCCCTTCGTCTCCTTTCTCCATTGTTGCTTCAGAGACCAAAGAACTCCTCTTCCTCCTCTGCAGAAGACCCAGAATGAAAAGCAGGCATCCTCTGCGAATCTTGGGACGTGGCTTTCAGTCCTTTGAAGCATCCTTGTGACCCGTCGGAGTTTTAAATTTTTTGGGCTTGCTCGGGTCTGTGAAGAAAGAAAGAACAAGAAATGGTTGATTATGCAGGAGCCGTTGTAGGAACAGCATTCAGCGTGCTGTTCGAACTCGTTAAGGACCTGGTGATAACTAATGCCACGTTTCACGGCCAGCTAAAGAAGATCGAGTCCACTTTGAGCTCCATACAACCAATCATCAATCAGATCGACAAGTTCAACAATATGCTGGTCCGTGGTCCAGAAGAGATTCGTCCGATCCAGGTCCTACTGGAGGAAGGCAAAGGACTGGTAGACGAGTGCTCGGAGATCCACAATCTCAACTTTTGCACAAAGTATACGCACTCGAAAAAGCTGACCAAATTCAATGTGGCAATTGTGGAGAAGTTCCAGATTTACATGCCGCTACTGAATTTGGTGACTAGCAAGGAGACATCGATGAACTTGAAGACGATTGGGGAAGACGTGAAGGATGTCAAGGACTTGTTGACAACCGTGCTGTCGAACAGCATGGCCCTCCAGAGCGGGCTTGAGGCTGTGGACAACTTTTCGGTCCCTGCGGCACCCAATTTCATTGTCGGGTCAGAGGTGAAGGCGTCCTTGAGCAAGCTCAGGGAGCGTTTGCTCGAGGAGGGAGCATATGTGATTATTGTGACTGGCCCCGGCAGGTGTGGGAAGACCACTCTGCTTAAAAAATTGTGCCATGATGCGGCAATTGAAGGTATGGATGATAATTATTTTGATTCATCCAGAAATAAAGAAGAAGTAGGAATGACTATACTGAATTGATCCTCGCCAGTTGGTCAACTTTAGTGGTTAGCCATTTACCTGTATAGGAGCTGTTGCCTGAATAACTTTTAAAAGTAATTGAACGATTGAATCCCTTACCTGTTCTCTCTGACAAGCATCACAGTTTCTGGTAGATGTGAATGTTAGCACAAAGAATTGCTAGATGGAAGTTTCATCAAAAAGAATCTCTTTTCTCATGTCCATCTGATAGATCTTTCCCAGGCTTTTAGATATGCAAGAACTGGTCTCTGTTTGATTACGCTGTGCACCATTCTTAATTAACTGAACCCTCCTGTTCACAGCCATATGCTTCAGACTTACTATTTCTCCTGTATGGTATCTACTTAGCTCTGTTTCTCATCCTGCTGAATTCATTAAATGAAAAGTGTTGTGGCAAAATTTAGTACTCTTTACAAGCGATGAGAGTCAGACTTACTGTGGTTTCCATATAGGCAAATTTAAGGACAACATCATGTTCGTCCCCGTCTCAAAGAAGCCCAACCTGACAGACATTGTCCAGAAAATGCATCAACATAATCGTATCAGGGTACCCGAGATTAGATCAGAAGATGATGCGGTTTATTGCTGGCAGAAACTGATCAGCAGAATAGGACAAAATCCTGTGTTGCTAGTGCTGGACAATGTCTGGAAAGAATCGCAATCCATTGTTGACAAATTTTTCTGTGATGGTGTCAAAGATTACAAAATCGTGGTGACATCAAGATATGAGTTTCCTCGTTTTCGTCCTGTGCATCACCTGAATCCACTTACTCATGATGAAGCGGTGGAACTTTTTCGTCAATGTGTTACTGTTGGTGATAGAAGCGTGGCTGCACCGGATACTGAGCTCTTGAATGAGGTATGCTCCCAGCTTGCGTTCATCAATTGTTGGACTTCTTATGGTCATTGAAACTCTGGCTTAATTTTTCTTTAAAGGTTATTCTAATAAAATCAAACCTGCCTATCCTTACTATCCTTACTTTCATCTCTCGGTTATCAAAGAGAGAGGCCTTGCGTTGTACTAATCATGATTCCTATATGGTTCTGGTAATAGCTTCTCTTTGCCTTGTGGCAGATAGTAGAACACTGCAAGCGATTGCCATTGGTTATTAAAGTCGTTGCCAAGTCTCTCCGGGGACAGGATTATGCATTCTGGAGGAAAAGGCTTAATCAATTGAATGAGGGTTATTTCCTTCTTGATTCGGATGCGGAGATTGAAGCTTGCCTCAGAAAGAGCTTGGACGACATGGCTGGTGACCCTTCAATCAAGGAACATTTCATGGACCTCGGCTCGTTTCCAGAGGATTTCAAGATTCCCACTACTGCCCTTATTGATATGCGGGTGGAATTGTACAAGCTAGATGCCAAAGGTTTGCGCGCCATTACTGACCTCCATGAACTTGTTGCTAGGAACCTATCTGATCCCGCAGTGACCAGGTATGGCTCTGACGTTCGTTTTGTTCTCTCATTCCAACTTCTCCAGTTTTCTACTGCTCTAAAAGTAGCTCATGAGATTCTAGTTGGCATCTGGTTAGTGTTTCCTGATATGTGATGGTTACAGTGCATGTGTGAAATGGACGAAGGCATGATGTGTTCTTCGCACCAAGATTGAGAAAGTAGTTAATGCCATTTGATGACCCATAAATGACCCCAATAAGTTTAGTTTTGCTGGTACGAGACAAACTACTCTGTTTCGAACCCCATGGATGGACGTTTTAGATGTTTCGAATCCACAGGAGGGCAATAAAAGAGAAATAGAAAGAGAGGGAGGTAGCCAGAGCCGAACAGAGCCGGACAGAGCCAGAGCCAGAGCCAGAGCCAGACAGAGAGACCGAAGACAATTGGCGTTGGGTTGACGTCGTTTGCAAACCGCGTTCCCCCTCTCACGTCCCCACAAAACGACCCCGACCCCGACCCCTCTCCCTCCCTCCCTCCACCACCGCAAACCGCCGCAAACCACCGCCGTCCTCGTCCGCACCCTCCCCTCCGCGGCTCCCGGATCCGACCGCATCCTCCCGAGACCCGCGCATTCCCTCATTTGATCCCCTCTCCCACCCCTCCCCCAACACCGTGGCTTTCGCGCACAATGATCGGCTCGTTATGCGCTGGCTCCAAAACATCTCCTTCTCCAGCTCCTCCTCCGCCTCCTCCCCCGGATCTTCGGCCTCCCCGTCGCCCAACAAGAAGGACCGCCGCGGCGGCGGCGGCGCCGTGCGGTTCCGGCGGAGGCTGACCCGCCAGATGAACCTGCGGTACCTGAGCGAGCAGGAGATCGACGGGGCGCTCCAGCTGCCCCCTCCGTCCCCGACGGGAGCTCGCCCGCGGCGGACGCGGTGGTGGCGCATTCCCTCCCGCTGCCGGAGCTGGCGCTGCTGCTCCGCCCGCCGGAAGGAGGGGTCGTCGAGGTCGGGCTCCGAGAGGGGGGATTGTCCGCTCCCGTCGCCGGAGGAGGCGGGCGTTAATAGAGACAGGGAAGGAGGTGATGCGGGCGGCGACGGGCCTGCGCCCGCTGCTCCTGTTGGCTGGTAACGACTTTCTTGATGCGATCACTGCCCAATGTGGATTGGATTTGTGGCGTGTGATGTTGATTTGAATGTTTTGATTCGTGCCGTGTTCTCAAATCAGATTTTCGTTTTCAGCTTGATAGCAGGTCAATTCAGCTTAAGCACAGTTTGATTAGACAGGATTATGGTTTGATTAGACAGAATTATGGTTTGGTTTCCGGCTTCTATCATCGTCATGGTTTCATGTTGATCTCATCTCTGGCATAGTTGATTTAAAGAGCAATTATCTTGATTTTTCCTGATGACTTGAGCAATTGCATTGTGATTATTTGTGTAATACAGGTATATCCTTTCCCTGCCAGCAAAATTCAGAAAATTAAGAGATTGTCTCAATATCTTGTCACTGTTGCGAGGCCCTAATTTATGGCAAATAATCACAACAAGAGAGAGAACAACATAATTATGCTGAATATTTTTTTCCAAGAGAAAATGGTTTTTATTTTGTTACTGTGAATTCATGTGCATCCCCATGCCATGATATGTGTATTTGTTCACAAATGCCTGCATCGGTGTATTCACTGTTGCGAGGCCCTAATTTATGGCAAATAATCACAACAAGAGAGAGAACAACATAATTATGCTGAATATTTTTTTCCAAGAGAAAATGGTTTTTTTTTTTTTGTTACTGTGAATTCATGTGCATCCCCATGCCATGATATGTGTATTTGTTCACAAATGCCTGCATCGGTGTATTCTGTATCTTGCTTGAGCTTTTTAAGCACATCTCTGATTATTTTTAGCTTACAAAGGCTGAATTGCTGATTACCTGCTTGGGACTTAGTCAACTGTTGCTCTTGTCATGCTATCTACCACAGCGCCACTGTAATCCAGAATGGAAATGAGGCTGTGGAGAATGTCGATGTGGGGCTGCCTATCTCAGTTTGTCAAGATAGAAGATGTGTAGAAAGATCTGGAGTCAATTTCAGGCTCAATGTGCCTGCTAGGAGTGTCCCCACTAGCCCTTTCACTAGTCCTGCGCTTAGTCCACCAAGAACGTCACTTGATCATCTTTTGCCATACTACTACTTTACTCCAAGAGGAAACAATATATGGTCTTTGCCTGAGATGCCAACTGGTTCGCCTTCCCCATCATTCTTAGAGCACATTGATTCACCCCGGCCAAGTCCTCAAACAAAAACTCCTCGTCGAACTTCTAAAAGCTTATGTGGATCAGCATCGCCAATGCATCACAAGTCATTGGTCGAAAACTCTACAGCTTGGCGTGAAAGTAATGTTCAAGCTGCTGTCCACCCTTTACCTCGTCCTCCTGGGGCAGCTTTGCCTTCCCATTCTCCTCCCAATGCTCAAGTCACTGTAAAAGCAGAGTCCCTGCCACTGAAAAGTCAATGGCAAAAGGGAAGACTTATTGGACGTGGCACATTTACAAGTGTTTATGTTGGTAACAACCGGTATGTTAGTTCTGGCAGTTTTCATGTCCCACTTGTTTTTCTTTTGTTTTTCTCAAGTATTGTTAACTGACATAGACTTTCTTGCCTGACAGAGAAACTGGGGCTCTCTGTGCATTGAAAGAAGTTGAATTGTTGCCTGACGATCCAATATCTGCTGAGTCCGTGAGGCAGTTAGAACAGGTAAATTTTGCCATCTGCTAGGGTCTGGATATATGCTCCTGTGGTCAAATCTAAATACCTGCTACGAAAATTTCACAAGTTTAGTTAGCCTCCCTCCCTGAAAGATAAAGTCATAAATTTTTCTTGTTTGTGATAGAATTGTTTGCCATTTGGCGTCTTGAACAGAAGAAAAATTATGTGATCATGAATTTTATCAGTTAATTCTTAAGATCCAACTTTTTATTCAAGTCTATATTTCATTTGCATACTCGAATATGAAAATATATGAGGTTCAAACATCAGTACTAGGCAGGTTTATGTCAAGTTGGGACTCTTAAGTTCTTTGGTAGTTATTGTTGGTAATGCTGTTGATTTTGATTCGTTACCAGGAGCAGTACTTTTGTGTGCAGTCTGGTTGTCATGTCATGAGATTAACTTATCAGCCGCAAAGATTATGTTTTGGTTTCTTTAGGGATGATGATGACTGGGTTTGCCTTCTCTCTGGATGTATTTAGGACGTCTCCTTTTTCTGTCTTTAGTTTCTCTTAGAATGGTTTATCTCACACTATCCTCTTGTATATAAATATCTGTTCCAGGAAATTAAAGTGCTCAGCCGGCTTAAGCATCCAAATATCGTGCAGTATTACGGCAGTGGAATTGTGAGTTATCTTTAAGTCTTATCTGCATGTCCAAGCTTCACATGTGTCCATAGTGGTTTCATTTTAGCACCTAATTTGACTAAGATATGGATTGACATGTCTTCAAATGGCTTTCCGTGAATATTATTTGACAAAGATAAGACTCAATGTCTTCACATACAGGTTGAGGATCGGTTTCATATATATCTTGAGTATGTTCATCCTGGTTCCATCAACAAATATGTTCGGGATCATTGTGGGGCCATAACAGAATCAGTTGTCCGCAAATTTACTCGCCACATTCTGTCTGGATTGGCTTACTTACATAGTAAGAAGACAATACATAGGTAACTAAATAAGGGTTTAAACATCTTGTGATCACTTGGACATTGTTATTGGCCTCCTTAAATCTTACACTTCATTATATTGGAAAAGGATTGATTGGATTTTCTGCTGTCTGTTGGGACTCATAGAAACTCTTTGGCCTGTGTAGGGACATCAAGGGGGCAAATTTACTTGTGGATGCATCTGGGATTGTCAAACTTGCTGACTTTGGGATGGCTGAGCACGTAAGCTTCCAGCTCTTTCCCCACAAGATACAACTATATGCATGTTTTTTTTTCACCCATGGTCTCTTGTTGTCTTACATCTGATATTAGTTTGGGAAGGTTAACTATGTGAAAATATTTATTTTTAGACAGATCAAATATTTGTGTTTGATTTTTTTCCTAGAAATGAGTTCGTCATGTTGTTCAAAGGGAATAATTCTGTTAGCATGTTCAAAACAAATAAGTCATTGGTAGCTACGAAATAATAGTAAAGCTGACCTTAGCTTGGTTGTTAATCTCATTTTTTTATGCTCCTCCAATTACTAGAGAAGTTTTAAATTAAATCATAACAACAATCACTAAAACAAATTATTTTGCTTTCTATGGTGGAACTTAAGCAATCATTTGATCTTTTTGCTCGCTTTTGAATATGTGAAGCATGGACTATCAAAAATTAAAAGAAAAATAAAGAACTTGCAAAGCGTGACTGGCAAAAAAGTTGTGAAGCATGTGCAGAATTGTTTTGTGGGTCTGCAAAGGGTTGATTGCTTTGTAGTCCTCTGTCTAAGTAGTGAGTTGACATGAGTTAGACATTGGTACTGGTGTTATTGTTTAGAGTTATTTTTGTCCTTCCTGATGAAAGCCATTCAATTTTAATTACTGTAGTAGATACTGTCAGGAATTAGCACTCCATGTTTCATGGGTAACCGAGCTAGCTTTGGCTTCACTGATGTGTATCTTACTTTCTTTTAGCTAACTGGACAAGCAGCTGATCTCTCTTTTAAGGGAAGTCCATATTTTATGGCTCCAGAGGTAGTTTCTATTTCATGAACTTTCGTGTTCCCTTCTTGTAGCTTGTTATCTCTGATACAATTACATTCTCTGTGGCTCACACAGGTCATCATGCAGAAAGATAGCGGCTCCGATCATCCTTTTGCTGTTGATATATGGAGTTTGGGATGCACTATTGTTGAAATGCTAACTGGGAAACCTCCTTGGAGTGAGCTTGAGGGGGTAAGAGCATTACTTTGTTTGGTCCAGTAAACTCTGTACAGTGTGGAATGAAGTGAAAAAGTCAAGAGATACCTAAAGGTCTAAGCTCAAAAAGTCAACGGCATAATGCAGTCACTTTCTAATAATAATAATAAAAGTTTCTTTCTGTCAGTTGCATTCTGCTTATGTACTTTTGCAGTAAGTTTTAACTAATAACTAAGGTTTGGTTCCAAACTTGTATCAAGACATGAAACTCTCTTCCAAACTTGCTAATACACAATTCACTACCATGGCAGAAGTTGGGGTTTCAATCTATGCTTTCTGTCTTTTTCTTCTTCTAATTTTTTTGGCTAAAATAAGATAAACAGTGGCTTTTTATTGCATTTTTGGTTCTGATCTTTTTATGCTGTTAATTTCCTCACATCTTATATATGGAAAAAGCCAGACCATAAGTATGTTCCCATGGGGATGAAAGATGGTACTGAGACATCAGTATTAACCTTAGTTCTGGGTCTTTAAACTCTGTTGAGGATTGTTATTGTCTCAGGCACTTTGAAATGCAGTGTCCAGTGTGTATTTGCTTCATAAGCTTCTTGGGTTAGCTTATCCTTAGTCAAAGTATCTGATTGCAGATAGCTGCGATATATGAAGTTCTGAAAAATTCTCCATCAATACCTGAAACATTATCATCTGAGGGAAAGGATTTCCTGCAGTGCTGCTTTCGAAGGGATCCAGCTGAAAGGCCTTCAGCAGTGAAGCTACTTGAACATCCTTTCCTCAAAAGTTCACAGCAGATAGATGCCCCATCTCATACTCGAGTGCTGAGCAGAAAATCGATGGTAATTAGCACATTCCACCTCTTGGATGAGACTCCTAAAAATTTACAAGTAAATTAGAACTACACAAAAAACCATTGTTCTCAATATCCTGTTGGTGTAATTTTACAGGATTCATCCCATAGCCTGCAAGAGCATGTCAAGCATAATGTTGACAAGCTGCCCATCTTGCCAACAGCTGCACAAAGTACAGCATTTAAGGCAGTTAGTGACATGTACAACTCTAGATGTTATCCTTACACATTCCCTTCCCCATTACCTGATTTTTCAAACTTCGATCCGTAAGTGGTGCATCATTTGTTACATAAAGTTGGTTGAAACTTTCTAATTTCTCTTTTTCACCAGTGAGGGTGGCTGACAATCTCAGGTTGAGACTTCTGACTTGACACTAGTGTCCCGTTATTCTCCTTGTTCTACCCTTGAGGTGCTTCCCACTCTGTCTTCTCCTCATTCAGATTGAACAACGAATTATCCCAGTCTATCTGCTAATCGTCCTAGCTCATTCAAAAGCAGTGCTAAAAAGAATCGACTTTCCAGATGATTTCTTTGGGGAGAGCTGCCAGGTTCTGCTCTTAATTAGGCTCTAATGTATATGGAATCTGTGCATGTGCAAGTAGTTCACATGCAGCTCAAGTTTTTTTTGTAGCTTCCTTGTCTCGTTCTAGAATCAACGTCTCCTGAAGTCGTAAATGCTTCCTTGCACCAGAAGTTTTGACACATTTTAGGAGCAGATTTTTTATCTATACACTGGCATGGGGGCATCAGCTACAGCTATTGAAGTTGATCTTTACAACTTGCACTTTCTTGAGGTAATTTCTTCACCTCATTGTGCAACTGATGTAGTGCGAGCGAGTCTGTAGATAATAGCTTTCGTGTACTATAGTTTCTTTCAATAGGGATGTTATCTGAATTGAAACAGAGGAGAAGATTTTTTAAGGGTAATTAATGGTGAGGCTTGTCTCTTGTACCTGTACAGATTCGTTGCATCGAGTTGATGCGCAGTCAAACATTATTTGTGAGATTTCTCTGTGAAATCAGACTCGATTATCCAATTAGTGTGGCTGATGAAAAAACAACTAGAAGGATGAATTGTTTCCTTGCGCTCGTCTTATGATCCTAATGTCCTCTGCAACCAAGAAGAATTCGTAAACATGGTGGATAAACAGCTGCCCACGCCAGGAGAATTTGATCTTCTAGAACTGTACATTCTCAGTCGCCTACATGATGTTGACGATTCCTGTATGGCTCTCCCCATGGGAGACTTAATCTTGAGTCCTTGTTTCTGTCCCGTTATATTTCTTCTTCACTGACCATATCGTGATAAAACAGCAAGCTAGTTGATTAGAGTACTACCCATTCAGATCAAAGATGAGTTATATCACTTTCAACAAAACTTTATACATAGAATCAAACCAATCAAAGCAAACATTAATAGTATGGTATATTGTTAACTTTTCTTAATATCGAACAATGGCCACACTTAATGCCCCATGACAAGGTCTACCAAGATTCCCCTTAGCCTAGGTCTCCATCTATATTAATCAGTGGCTTGGCTCAAACAAGATCTCTTGAGAACAAAATGCAAACTCACAACCCTTTAATGGTTAACAGCAACAAGGGTATGAAACTGTCAACGCAATCCTCCAACCTTCAAAATTCATTTAAAAAACTAGGTTTGCAAATTAATAAATACAAACTTTTGGAAGTTCTTCCATCAAGAAGAATACATTTCCTATAGCATTTCTTAGATCATTTTACTAGTAGTCAACTCCTAATCTATTTCTAGAGATACTCTGCAATGCCTTTTAAAATAATAAAAAAGTATAGTAAATGTCCGATCCAACTTTATACAACAAATATGTTCTAAACACCACTTTTTTATTTTAAAATAAATATCATATTGTGCGATATATATTGATAACTTATAACATATCTAATTCCTATTATTTTTAAGACACAAGTTTACAAATCATACTAGGGATAAGCACTATTCACTTGCAAGTGCAAAACCAAATGATGAAAATTGCCTCAAGCGAGAAAACTCCAAATTTTATCATTTAAGCGAAAAATGGATAACAAAATCGAGTAGATGACCACCTTAACAAAGAATTGACTAAACTAAATTTATTTGTTAACAAAATGACTTCAATGGCCCAACGAAAATCTTGCCCAAAGTAGAAAAACAATTGCTGTCTACTGTACCAATGCTGCTTGCACACCGAATTTAAAATGGTTTCTTTGACTCTATCGATGCTTGTTTCAAGTGGGAATACTTGAAAAGATAGATGGAGATGGGCATAAATCGGCACCAAACGCAGTAATTCGAATTTGATTATAGCAGTGCGCAACAGACTTCAAAATTTGACCCCGACTAAACCATGACCCCTAATCAACTTTCGTATAATCTGACTATTCCATGATAATCTAAAGTTTTTTTTTTACAAGATAAATTCATAGATCAACAAGCTGTAAAATCAACCTAGCAAATTAGAAATTTTTTTTTTTTGGGTCGAAAGCAACTTAGGATTTAACACAGTCTGAAATTACAGCTTTATTAAGGAATTCTCTTTGACTAAAAGCATTACTGCTTGGAATACTTACCGAACGTTGCGAAATGATGTTGATTTTGCGTGTTGAGGTGTCCGTGGCTTGCCTAACCAAAACATCTCTCTCTCTTGCGCGCGCGAGGGGTTTCCTTCTTTTTTCTGTTTTTCTTTTACCGACTCTCCCCTCCCCTCCCCTATTTTGTCTTTTTAATTATTTTTTGAGAAACTAGCTGAAGAAGAAACAAAGATGGGCTGAGGCTTAAATCTCTTGGGCTTAAATTTATTTTAAAGAGGTCCATTTGTCACGTACTCCTTAAAAATTGTTCTTTTTTTCTCTTTTGGTGCCACTCTCACGGAAGTTCTATTTGGGAAAATTATGCAACAAGTTCGAAATTTATTGCACTTTTGCTAATTCAATTTTAAACCTCTTAATTTTGCCAATTCAGTTCTAAACATTTTCACTTTTTGTTAATTGAGTCTGGCTGCCCAATTTTAGTCGGAATTGGCTCACGTGGACGGCTAGCACTGATATGCCACTTTTTTTAATAATATTTTAATGATATTTTAATAATTTTTTGAGTTTTTAAGGTTTTTTCTTTTTTTCTTTGCTTCCTTTTTTTTGGGTTCGGAGTTTGGTAGGTGAGGGTGGCCGGCAAACCCTTGCCTGACTTGGTTGAGGGTTGCAATGCCCTCGACAGCCAAAGTGAGCGCTCGTGAGCCTTCACCCAGAATTGGTGAGGGCCATGACACCCTCGCCAAATCTAGCCAATCGAGGGCTTGGCAGCCCTTGTCGGCCCCAACAAGGGCGGCGACCTCGCTCGGGGCCCTTGCTTGGCTAGATTGGGCAAGGGTGTCACGGCCCTTGCCGATTCTAGGCGAGGGGCACGATGCCTCGCCTAGGGCCAGTGAGGGTCAGTTGGCAGCCCTTGTTGGCCCTAGCTAAAAAAAAAAAGTAGAAAAGAAAAAGAAAAAGAATTCAAAAATTCAAAATATTATTAAAATATTATAGAAAAAGTGCCACGTTAGTACCAGCCATCCAAGTCAACACATTCTAGTCAGAATTAGCTGGATGGACTCAATTGGCAAGAAATGAAAATGTTTAAAATTGTATTGGTAAAATTAAAAAGTTTAGGACAAAAGTGCAAAAAATTAGGACTCTATTCACTTCATTTCTTAATAAAGGCAGCGTGTTTGGTAGGGATAGGAAGGAATCGTTGTTTCGTCTTTAATTCCGATTATGATGTTTGATAAGGACTTTAGTCCATGAGTGGCCTAATGCAATTCCACTTACTATATGAAGGAATGACTACTTCTATTGTGTTTTAAAGCCAACCACATAGGTCACCTTTGAATTTTCCGACACACAAATAATAATTTAATTTTTATAAATTTTGGAGCGACTTTATGTGCTATAACATGTATAATGAACAATTTTAGGGGTCTAAAATTTTATTAACGGTATAACTCTCGGCTTTAAAAGTTAAAAAGCTGAGACAAACACCCCCATTTCCAAGTTTACTCTTACTTTATATCTCTCGTACATTGAACATGCATTATTTTGGATTTGCATATTTTGACTCTATTACGACTCTAGTGAAATATTTCGAAAAAAATGTAACATGGTCAAGAATAAACTTAAAGTATTGGAACTCAATTAAATCGTGTTGCGATTGAAATTACAAAAGTTCATAATTGAAGGACACTAAAAAAAAGCTCTACCAATATCGTGAATTCATCCAAGTAGCTTCTTCATGAATCACGACAGATGTGGGAATTCCTACGTGTTTCGCTTCTTCCTTTCTGTGGAGAGCCGAGTTGCAAAGCAGTTGAGCGCGTCTCCATTGGTGCCTTCTCCTGCAATCTTTTCGAACCTACCGGTCTCCAAGTTTACCCTTGACACTGGTTTCTGCAATAGCTTCTGCCCTATTTCCAAGAGCCTTTGTAGATTCTCTGGGGTTGCAACATCAACCGATGACTCTTCTCCGGTTAAGGTGTCGTCCTGCTTCGAAGCGACCCGCGTGGAATCATTTCAAAATGAGTTGCGTAGTCTTAAGCCAGTCTAAAGCGCCAAAATGACACTGTTTCTTGAAGCCAAAAATGATGTTACCTGAATCCGAAGGTAATTGCGCTTGCAACTCAAGAATCGAAAGAGAGTAGACAAGTGGATATCAACCATATCAGAGCTCAATTTAGAAAAAAACTTTCTTGTTAATGTCCTATCATATAGTCAAGACACTGAAATAACAGTATGATGCCATTATAAATTGATTGTATAATCTATGGGTCTTCCCATTGTCGTCTCTAGTCTCAAAGTAGTGCGCCGGGAGGAATGTGGGAACTGCGGAGGTGCCAATGCAAACATCTGCCAACCGCGCATTCTTTAGAGGAGTCCCTCCCATCAATTATAAGAAACTTTCCATCTAGAGTTGGCCAAATTAGGGTTATTCAAGTTCGAGTTCTTTCGGTTGGAGACGCTTTGTCAAAATCCGACGATGTTGGTTAAGGTTTGACTAACCAAGCCATTGACTAGGGAAAGTTTTATGGATGCGCCTTTCTTATTGATTCATCATGTTGTTGTGACTGCTCACAAGTTGAATAAGACAGGTTAGAAACTTTGGAACAGGATATAGAAACAATTTATTGATTAAAGAAATCCACCCAATTTTTCTGCTAAAATAGCAAAAACAAAATTCAGGATGGTAGCTCATTTGTTCCTTCCAATTTTAAGACCATAAAGACTAAACCAAGATTCAAGAAAGTGGGAAGGGAAAAGATCAAGACTGAATTTTTACTTTTATTGTTGAATCATGAATGAAGTTATAAATATTGTAGTCAAATCATTACTACAAAACTTTTTCTATGAATAAACATAAGTTTAAATGCAAAGAAACTGTAACTAGCTCGATTTTGATTTCCATCAAAATTACTTAAAGTTTAAACAAAACAATAAATTAACAATTTTCTGACTACTCAAATTTAGCGACATTATTTCTTCAACAAATCAATGAATTGATGATCTTGAAAAGAAAGATGTTTTTTCAACTTCAAAATTTAGTACAGATATGCTATGTCAAAGAGAGAGGTTAAATTATCAAAAAAGTCATAAATCTATTACACTTGTGCCAATTCAGTCGTAAATCTTTAAATTTGGCTAATTTAGTTCTAAACTTTTTGATAATTTACCAGTTGAGCCATTTCAACAATCTTTAGTTAGAAATTGCTAATGTGGATACGGAGTGTCCTACATGGCATAATTAGTACTAATGTGAACAATTTTTGTAATTTTTAAATTTATTTTGAATTGTTATTTTTCTTTTCCTTCTTTTTCTTTGCTTCTTTTTTTTTTTTTTTCCTATTGTGCCCGTGAGGGTCACTAGTGAGCCTCATGGGCCGCATAGGCCCTGGAGAGGCCACCACATCCTCGCCAACCATAGGCAAGGGCTGGCGTGTTGTCGTGGCCTCATCGGCTATGGGCGAGGCAGTGGTGACCTCACCCAAAGCCTTTGTAGTTGGCGAGGGTCGTTGGAGACTCTTGTCAGTATAATGAAAAAGAAAAAGTAAAATAAAAAAGGAAAAAAAGAAGAAAAATCAATTTTTTTAAATTACAAAAGTTATTGATGTTAGGATCGATTGTGTTGCATAAGATGACTAATGTCTACATCAGTGATTTCCAATCAAAATTAGTTAGAATGACTCAATTAGCAAAGTGTTAATAGGCTTATGTTTAAATTGGTCAAATTAAAAGATTTAAGACTAAATTGGCATTAATATAATAGGTTTAGGACATTTTTAGTAATTTTATGAAGAGATTAATTTTATTGAGAAAAAGGGTGATAATTGTTAGTATTGGACCGAATCTTGTAATTGAAGGGAAATTTGGTCAGTTAACATAAAGAAAGCGCTCAAAAGAATGTGGAATTAGTGCCGCCAATTAATTATGAAACATCACTTTGATAGTTGATCCATCAATTTTTTTAATAATTTTTTACTATCTATGTCATTGTCTATGCCAACAATAATAATATTGATAGTAATAATATCCATATAAATATATAAGAAAGCTCTTCTTTGAGGATTGCCCGTAGAAGTAGCACATAGGGCTCTTTCGTAAGTCATCATTATTTTCATTCAATCACTGGGGTTTGTCCCAATGATTATTCTTTCTACATGTGAAGAGGGAGGTGAGAGGTCTAAATCCCTATTTTCTCAAGAGGGTTGAGGTGAAAACGATTTAATTTTAAATATGGATTTCGACTCCCACGCCTTGCATGGAAATATGGCAAAAATTTAAGAGTGAGAGTTAGAATGTAAGTAAATTAGGACTGACAAATTTTTATTATTTTCCTTCCAATGGATACTTTTCTTGCACTCTCTATTCATGTTACTTCCAACTAGGATTTTGCATCTCATTAAATACCATAAGTTCTGTTAAAAATAAAAAAAGCATTAATTTTAATAAGTTTTAATGTTTCAAATTAGCAATTATTGAAAGTTCTAACATTTTTATATAACTCTTCCTATTAAGTATTTCCTTAGACAAATTTTATTATTTTCTATCAATTAAAACAAGATTGTTGATTCCATAATTATGTCATATAACAACAATAATTATGAATTTTCTACTTATTATCAAGTCTCTATATTTTATATTATAAACATATAATATGAGCTAAGAACTTCACCTTTATTATTTTTAAAAGAGAAAATTTCATATGTGATAATTTACAATATAACGAATACTTCACAGTAAAATACACATTTCAATTTTATTCAAGTGAAAAAATTCACATAGAGACTTATCCATGGTACTTTTCTCCTCAGACTATTCCTTGAATGTTCAAGTCACATGAAGATTATATTTAAGAGAAGAAGAAAGGGGTTAACATAACTTACTTTTTCTGGGGAAATATTTCAGGACAATGCTCCAAGTAAAATTTAATAATGTCATGGGCTGCAAACATCGGACGATGGTCCTTATTGGGTGCTGTCATCAGAGCTGTCATCAATCCACCCGTGCTTGTCCCTGCAATTATGTCAAAGTAATCTGCAATTCTCGAATCCAGTCCGTCCAGTTCCTGTAAATTCCGTTAACTCTAAGCTAACACTTTGATCACCATAAAAAAGAAAGACTATTCATATAAATATAGAAGTACCCAGGTTGATTCTACGACATTATTAGATACTGCCGCTACAATGTGAAGAGGGATGGCAATTTTTACAAGATGTTCGACAAACTCTTCACAGTTGTAGCACATCAAATTCCCAGTAGCCTATGCAGGTTTTATGAAGCTGCTTCACCCAGCTCCCTACACTGACCATGTGATGGGGATGGGAGACTGCCACTCTCACGGTTTAACGGTCGGCTGTGAGTTGTCGTCCAACATTATCCTTAAAGAAAAACATTGACAAATAAAATAAGTCGATGCAATTACTTGAAGCTTGGATTCAAGAAAAGCTAGGACTGTGCTGGGAATGATCCCTCTCACGCCGCCTCCGTCGATGCTCAGGACCGTCACCATCTTCCCTCTTAAGGATCCACTGCTCGCCATGGAAACGACTGAGAAGAGCTCGGCTTAGGAAGAGTTAGAGCACGTGTCGATTTACAGATTAATAGCAGTTAAGAGATTAACATAGGTTGATGGGAACCTATCGTGGTAGTTTTTTAAAGCTTTGAATGAAGATGGAATATTCTGGTGCCGTTTTGGAAGAACGAGCTCTCTTGCGCCCAATCAGTTAATTGGGCTCTTTTCTACTGGTAAGTTCTGTTTCTGTCACGCCTTCGTCGATCATTCCAAAGTCTTTTACATTTACTTTAGTGAAACAAGCAACCATGGAGCCAATAAAAAAAGACGATGGACACCCTCACTTTATCGTCAAAACTTTGCTAAATTTAAATTTTCTTTCGATCTCCCCTTCCAGTCTTTTGCAATGGGAAAAGGCACCATTTTTTTTTTTTTTGATAAGGTAAGTATATATATAGACAACCAAAGCTTGTACATCAAATGAGGACACGGTACCATCAGCCACACCGCTGGACAACATGTCGCTGGGATGGATGGGTACCGTGCACGTCAAAATAAAACAAAATAGACTAGCGCTCCAATGGAACCAAAAGATTACAATTCCTGCCCTAAGCCATAGGCGGCTCTAAGGTAAAAATGCGAGGGTCTATCCCCCAACTGCGCTGCATTCTTTTATTCCTGAGACTATCCTCAACCAATGAGAAGGAAAGAGCTTTATCTTTTACTACCTTGAATAGATGTAGCTTCAAGGCAAGAACAAAGAGGTTGTGGTCTTGGAATAGGATCTCATTCCTAGTCTTCCAGATTAGTTGGCACAATGAGCCGAAGGAGAAATGAGCTATTTCCTGGGAAAATGCACCATTTATCCTTGCAAATTATGCAATTTGTAGGATTGTGACCAACTATTCTAAAAACTTATTGTCTAATATTAGGCATTGACCCATTTAATTGATGAGACAAATGAGATTTGGAAATATTTGAATTCAAGATCTTATGTTTTGATATTATGTGAGATTTGATAATACTGCAATCTACTGTTTTAAAATTTAAATTATTAGATGAATACGTGATTTATTATTTAACTATTCTAACCTGGACATTTGGGGTCATCAAAGAAATCAGAAGTCAAATTCAAATCATGGTTCCTTCCAACATTGGGGCTCGACCGGATCCGAGGTTAGTTAGCTTCCAGCATGTGATTGCATGATGTCTTCTGCATGCTCAAGCATGCGGTCATCCTCTTCTCCTAAACCACGGTCAAAATAAGAATTTTTCCTCTGCCATTTCACAGCGCAAAAGACAAACACAAAGTTGGATACCGCTAAAGCATATCTCACTATAAAATATCAATTTTTTCTTTTAAATTTTGAAAGGTGAACATAGGACCACAGTGCCGAGCAGTCACGAGCTGGTTGCCATTGTTTTTTGAGCCCAGTAGCCCCATTTTAGCATCGGATGGCTCGACGACGATGGTTAATACAGACATAATGTTTTAAAAAGACCAGAAGGACTCCACCAAGTCGTTGTTTCCCCAAACCCCAACGCTGCGTAAACCCTAAATTAACCCTAAAAATGGGCAGGAGCCCCAAGATTCCAACCTTGCTTGACCTGACTCCATCCAATCAAGCATTTCTTCCACCGATTACAAGTAACATCGTACAGATCGCCTTCGAATAAAGAAAACCCTAATCATTTTGCTTCCCCGTTTGCTTCGTCTTATCCTCAATTTGTTTCCCAAGACCCTAATTTGCTCTCCAGTGCAACCCCAAAATTTCCCTCCCTTTTTAGCTAACACTAATTGCTTTGCCAACAGATTTGCCACGTTGCACACCACATCATAGGGATAGGTGAAACGTGAAAATGTTCACGACAGCGCTTTTCAAACAGGTTAACAGAAAAATGAAAGTGAACCCAAAAAGGCCATGTTTATGGACTGGGTTGGCCAAAAAAGGAGTTCAAGGACCTAGCTACACAATTCGCAAAAGTCAAGGGCCGAATGGTACATTCTTTCCCTTTCACAATGTCTTTTGATTTTAGATTGCTTTTCGCAACAGGTGTTCTGTTATTCTCCTCATTCAATCCTCGAGGTGCTTCCCACTTTGTCCCCTCCTCATTCAGATCGAAAAACAAAGTATCCTAGTCCATATTCTAATCGTCCTAGCTCTGTCAAAAGTGGCGTTAACAAGAATTGGCTTTCCAGATGATTTCTTTGGGGAGAGCTGCCCCAATTTTCTTGTGTGTTTTGCTCTTGATTAGGCTATAATGAATGTGGACTCTGTGCATGGTCAAGTAGTTCACGTGCAGCTCAAAGTATTTAATTTGTAGCTTCCTCATCTCATTCTAGAATTAATGCCTCCTGAATTCGTGGATGCTTCCTTGCCCTGGAAGTTTTGACACATCTTAGGAGCAGATTTTGCATCCATTATCAGCTACAGCTATTGATACAACTTGCACTTTCTAGAGGTAATATCTTCACCTTATCGGGCAACTGATGTAGTGTGAATGAGTCTGTACATAATAGCTTTTGTGTAGAATAATTTCTTTCAATAGGGATGTCATATTAATTAAAACAGAGGAGCTTATTTTTAAAGAGGAATTAATGGTGAGGCTTCTCTCTTGTACCTGTACCGATTCATTGCATCAAGTCGATGCATAGTAAAACATAATTTGTGAGATTTCTCTCAGAAATCAGACTCGATTATCCAGTTTTTGGCTGATGATAAAACAACTAGAAGGATGAAGTACTTTGTTTCCTTGTATAAGGTCGATGATTCATGTTTGGCTCACCTCTTCAGGGACCTGATCTCGAGTACTTGTTTCTGTCCTCGTTATGTTTTTGCTTCACTTACCAAGTGACTTGGTTTCATTTCTTGGTGTCACTCTTGCCAAAGATCAATTCAATTAATCTCAACTCCAATAGAGGCGGCATGTTTGATGGAGACTGGAATGGAATCGTCGTTTCGAGCTCTGATTCTGATCATGATGTTTGATAAGGACTTCAATACAGAAATGGCCTAAGGCAATTCCACTTCCTTATCTACTATATGAAGGAATGACTTTCTTCGATTGGGTTTTAAAGCAAACCACATAAGCCACATTTGAATCCTCCTCCTAAATGCATATAATACTTTTAAAAAAATATGAAAAGTTATAGAATGACTCTAAATGCTATAACCTGTATTTTGAAAAATTAAAGGTGTATAAAATTTTGTAAAAATGTAATTCACTTCATTAAAAGTTAAAAGCCTCAACAAACACCCATATTTCCCTGTGTACTCTTACTTTATCTCTCAAGTACATTGAACATGCATTATTCTCGATTTGCATATTATGTCTCCACTAGGACTTTAGTTAAATTTTTTGTAAATAATGACATCGTTAGGGATAAACATAAGGTACTGGAACTCAATTAAATTGCATCGTGATTGAAATTATAAAATTTCATGTTTGATGAAGACAAGAAATTCTACCAACATCCCAAAGAGCTTTTACCCATGAGATTATTACTGTTTATGGAGGATCTTATAAGCTATCTCGAATCCATCCAAGAAGCAGCGTCATGAATCACGACAGACCATTTTTGGATGTACAAATTCCTTCTTCTTTTCTCCTCTTCCTTTCTTTAGAAAGCTGAATTGCAAAGTCACTAAGTGCTTCTCCGTAGGTGCGTCCTCCTTTAATCTCTTCGAGCTTACCGGTCTCCAAGTTTACCCTCGACTCCGGTTTTTGCAATAGCGCCTTCCCTATTTTCTCGAGCCTCTGTAGATTCTCTCGCGTCGCAACATCAACCGATAATTCTTTTTCAGTCAAGGTGTCATCCTGTTTCGGAGTAGCCCGCGTGAAATCATTTCAAAATAAGTCGCATAGTCATGAGCCAGTCTAAAGCATTAACATAATGATGTTTCATGAAGCCAAACACTATGCTAGCAATTCATCTTATACCTGAATCCGGAGGTAATTTTGCTTGTGATCGAAGAATTGGAAGAGTGTAGACAAGTGAATATCGACCATATCGGAAATCGCGTCGTTGAAGATGTCAACCAGTGGAGTGAAACCATGGTGACAGTTCCAATTGATAAGTCCCCATCTAGCGGCCTTGGCTGCACTATACTTCTCTTTATTGTTAGCCGCACCGGTACCGAGTGATAGCACTAGTATTTGATCGGTCGTTCTTGGATTTATGTCCTTGCACTCTTCGTTTTGTGAGAGGGTCTCTCGCTTAATGTGGCTGAGAGCAACTAGGGTCTGCAAAACACAGAATTGCATATTCTTAGTTCATGGGAGAAGGAGATTAGAAGTGCTAAAAGTTGTGTACGGAACTTACTTTAATGCCAAATTTTTTTAAATCACTTAAGTACTACTTTAAAGAAAAAAACAATTATTTAAGTATCAATTTTGATTTGGAAGGCTTGAAATTTGACACTACGATATTTTATTAATTTTCTCAATTTTACGTGGCTCGTTGGCATGCATAGTCAGCATATAACTCCTAAATGACGTTGAGTAGCAAGTTAAAAAGTGATTACTTGAATGTCATTTGTTAAAAAATAATCACTTCAATGTTAGTTATTGTGAAAAAGTCATCACTTAAGTGTAAAAAATACCACCACAGACAAAAATTTTAATTATATTAGTCACGCAATTTTTTTGGCTAGAATCTCTCAACGAAGACACTTAAGTAATCGTTTTTTCTCCCATTTGACACGTAAGTGAGTCGTTAAAAACTTGTAATACTAAAGTGAGCACCGTACACAACTTTTAGCACTTCTAATGTCCTTCTTCCTATAGTTCTCTCTTTTCTTCTTTATTTTGGCCTGACTTGTTGTGATAAGCTTTATAATAAATGAAACTTGATAATGTTTCAATATAATCAAGAAAATACTTTGCTTGTAATTTACTGTCACAGAGTCAGACACCGAACTAGCGCATCTTAGAAAAGTTCAGGAAATAATATCAGTGCAATGCGAATGAATTTATACCCGAATCAGAGTTCTGCACTTACGGGATTATTTGCAGCGACCCCACCATCAATGAGATCGAAGCGACGTTTCTTCCCGTTCTCGTCTTTGGTCTCGAAGAAGTGTGGTGGGAGGAATGTGGGAGCTGCAGAGGTGCTGATGCAAACATCCGCCAATCTCGCATTCTTTAGAGGATTCGTTTTTGCCTGTCCCCCATCAATTGTAAGAAACTCCAAAGCGACATAGGAGAATTCATATAAAACCGACTCTACAAGGATCGATATCTATCACGAGTCGGGCGAAATCAGGGTTATGTGGTCGAGTTCGGGTTCTTACATCGTCGGTAGAGAAGATGACTGGTTGGAGAAGCTTGATGTCGAAAGCCGGGATGACGATGCTGGTCAAGGTTTGACGTAGAGTGGTGTCTTTGAGCAACCCTTCGACCAGGGATTTCAACTTCTTCCCGTCATGCTTTGGCCCCATGAGTGCGCCTACCCAGCTTATCATTGAATTTATCATCTTATTGCGACTGTTTATAAAGACACGTTAGAAACTTGCTTGAGACCGGGATATAGTGAACAATGATATCAGTTGCGAGTCCAATTGATTAAATAAAAAAGAATGCAAATGTTTAATAATTAGTAGTAAGTAGCTTCATTTGATACGTCTGATTAATCACCAAACATCACTAAATAGTTTATGCTTCACTTTTCTTATAAATTCAACCTATTTCTATCAGTGCCTTTTGCGATAATAGTAGGAAGCTCTTCTTGGGGAGTGTCTCTAAAAATGGCACATAGGATTCTGATTTGTAAGGGATCAATAATTCTCCTTGCAAGGAGCAATATGCGTGCGCTCTCCGTTCATTTTGCTTCTAACTAGGATTTTGTGCTCGTCGAATGAAGTACCATGAGCTTTGTTATAAAAAAAATATAGTTTTAATGATTTTAATATTTCAAACTAGCCATTATTGAAAATCCTAAGATTTTCTGTAGCTTTTCTTGTTAAGTATATCCTTGAAATATTTTTATTATTCCTCTCAATATTGAAAAAATGCTGCCGATTACATAATAAAATTTTCCTATGTCATATAGCAACAAAAATTAGGAATTTTCTAATTATTATGCAGTCTCAATATTTTGCATAGTTAATATATAATACGAACTAAGAGTTCCTGCCTTCATTTTGTTTAAAAGAGGAAGATCCATATGGAATGGTATAAAATATGATGAATAATTTGCATTAAAATACATATTTTCCAATTTTATTCAAATAAAAAAATTCATGCTTGCTTAATGGACAAATATAGTACTGCCTTATCTTAAAGATAAATGCATTAGAAGTTCTAAAACCTATTATGAAAATTTACTTGAGTCCTAAAACTTTCAAAAATGCAATCAAGTCTTAAAACTTGTTTAATTGATCAAATCAAGTCCTTCCGTTAATTGCACTTTTTAAAAGTTTTAGGATTCGATTGCACTTTCTGGACAAATTTTAGGACTTCCAATATACTTATCCTTTTTATCTTATTATAGAAATTTAAAGCTGACTTTCCTTTTTAGATTATCGCTTGAATGTTCACATGACTCGAAGAATTATATTTAAAGAAAGAAGAAAAGGAATTAACATAATTTACCTTTTCAGGGGGAATATTTTAGGACAATGCTCTAGATAAAATTTATTAATTTCATCGGCTGCAAACATCGGACGATTGTGCTCATTTGGTGCTGTAATCATGGCCGTCACCAACCCACCCGTGCTTGTCCCTGCAATTATGTCGAAATAATCTGCAATTCTCGAATCCGGTCCATCTATTTTCTGTAATTTCCATCAACTTTAAACCACTGTTATGATCACCACGAAAAGAAGACTATTCATACACACTAAAAAAGCCATGTTAATTCTATGACATACTTTGACATAGCTACCTAACAGCAGCTGGAAATGTCAAAAGGCTGCAATTTCATACCATGCTTTTCTTCATAGCTGGAGGACCATCTAAGCCTCGGTAGCCAATGTTGCGTTCGTTAGCTACCTCACCCAGCTCTCATCCAATTGCTATGTTGGTCGTGTGATTAGAATGGACAACTACCATGTAAGAGTTTTTCTTATCTGGACTACATTAATTTGATATTGTATATTACCATTTTATATGATTGGTCTAATATGGTGAGATATATAAATTCTTAATTAGTCTATTATGGGGCTGGCTTGTATAGGCCAAGTAGAACCCGGCCTGTGATGAGAGAACCCGTGATTGAAAACTTCATAAATAGTATTTAAGTCTCTCATCTAACCCTGATGCACAAATAACCTCACATAATGAGTAGTTATACTGCATAATTCATGAGAGGCAGTCTTATTGAACTAATAATATAGAGGCCAATAAATAAGAAACACTTGAATTTTTTTTATGGTTGCTATTCCATACCAAGAACGATGATTCCAAATTAGATGCACAAATCTTTTTTTCTCCACTATTGTGTTCTAGATTCTAACTATGAAAATCTTGGGGTGCCGTTTTCATGGCTCACATGCCATACTCTATAATTGTTGTCCAACATCATGTACAAAGAAAACATTGACAAATAAAATAAGTGAGTGTGATTACTTGAAGCTTGGCTTCAAGAAAGGCGAGGACCGTGCCAGGAATGATCCCTCTCACACCACCTCCGTCGATACTCAGGACCGTCACCATCTTCCCTCTTGGTGATTCACTTCTCGCCATGGACAAGACTGAGAAGGGCTCAGCTCAAGTAGAGTCAGAACACAGACTTGTCGATTTGCTAATTGATAGCTATTAAGAGGTGAATAATTGCTCGTTAGAACCTATCATAGTGGTATATTATAGCTCGATGAAACTGGAATCTTCTTGGATGTGACAATAATGGACTCTCTCTTGCGCCTAATCAATTATTGAGCTCTTTTCTTTTGGCGACTTCTGTTTCTATCAAGTCTTCGTTCACTCTTTCAAAGTCTATTCACTTTAGTGCAAAACAGGATAGAGACGATAAAAAGTTGAAAGAAAAAGTGTGTTATGTAGACTTTCCTTGGAGATGTCATGATTCACGATGTGGAGTTCTTCATTCCCATTGGATTGTCAAAAGGCACATTGTTTGTTTTCTCAGGCCCGTGTATCTCGTGAATGTGCAGATTCCTGTTACCAAGCCTGCTCAGTATCTTTAGGGAAATAATTTAAAGCTATGCATGTGACCTATCTTTTATCCTCGACACATTATCAACGAATTAATTCAATTTTCAAGCTAGATAATTACACTTAATTAGTAGTAAAATCGTGATCCAAATTGCAATACAAGAGGCAAGCAACTTGCCATGAGGAAAAAATGAACTAAAGCTCATCCTAGTGCGTCAGAAGTCTGGTTCACCCTATGAAATGGACAGACCGTGCCAGAATAGCGAAAGGCCAAGAACAGTCACTAGCATTTGAATGCTTTGAGCATAGAGTAACAAGGAATGCTTAGAAATTGAGGCATTCATCATCATATATTGGACGTAAGAAGAACGTGATGGCATCATGCAAGCGGTTGAAGGAGACGTGGATTGATTCGTGAACTTCATTCTTATTTCTTCTCTTTTATTTTCCTTTGAGAAACCAGCTACTGCAGAAGAAACACGGGCTGAAGGCTTTTCTTCTTTGAAGAGGTCCATTTGTTACTCTCGCCGAAAGTTCTAATTCACTTCATTTCTTCATAGAGGCGGCATGTTTGGTAGAGACACGAAAGGAAACGTTGTTTCGATTTTGGATTTTGATTATGATGTTTAGGAATGGATATGAAGGAATCACTTCTTTGATTGGGTTTTAAAGCCAACCGCATTAGCCACATTTAGATTTTTTGCCAAAACACAATTAATACTCTAATTTTGGGAGGACACTAGAAGCTAGGGCTGTCAATGAGTTGAGTTGGGTCGGGTTTTGATGATACCCGACCCAAATCATAAGATAGTGTGTTCGACCCGACCCGATCCTATCCAAGAAGCATAAGACCCGAAACAAAAATTTGGGTCTGGTCGGTTTTTTCTTTTCCAAGTAGAACCTTCCTCCAGAGAGAGGCTGCGGATCGATTCCCTCACATACAACATAGTAATAGTAATGCTTCAAGCAACCACCTAATTTTACTCCCACAACCATTATGCCTACTGTAATGGCAGTGTCTCATTTCAACTCAAATGTCATGCCCTCCGGCATTCCAGTTGGAGTCGAATCTTTCTTTCAGCTAACACTGTCAGAAAAATTAGTGAAAAACCCAAGCAACAGGAGAGAGTATAAAACAACTGCCACAAGACCTCATCTATAACCTTAGCTAATTTGTATCATGGAAAGTTAGTGAACTAGGATGCTAAAGATGACGATTGTCAAATTCATGTTGTGACCAGTAGATATGCAAGGCCTTTTTTATATTCAATGATTTGAGATACCCCAAGCTTTGAACTTCCATATACTCCGTCAACAAATGTAATAGGAACCTGCAGATTGATTAAAACACGAATCGGAAGAGCTAATGTAATCATGAAATGGTGCGATGCAATTTACAGCTAAAGTATGGACAAATTTGAGCTCGTTCCATTGCAAGACAGCGTCATACATGTGATGACTCAACCACTCAACACAAAATGCTGAAACTTCCTTTTCTTTGAGAAGGAACGAGCTCAACAGAACCCTCCATGCACATTCAGCAAATGACAGATCAAACAAGAAAGATCTTGCTGCTTGTATAGCTATTTGAAACTTCATTCTCTTCGAGGTGCAGTTTCTATGATCTCACAATCTTTCATGTCAAAGAAATGGCTACAATTGCATAACAGTGACTGAATGGAAAATCTCAACTATGAGTGTGAAATCATGGGTTTGGCTTCAGCACAAAATAGTTCAAAATAAGAGAGGTGGAACAAAGACCATCCTTTGTTGCAGATTACAAACATTGCTATTTCTTCATCTTAATGTTCAGTGTTCACTGAAGGGAGCAAACAACTTACCAATCTGGGCAATGCAAAGAGTTTAAAATTTTTCACCAGAGGAATGACTAGGGGAATCAACCCTTGCCTAGATCCTGGAGATAGTTTCACCTGCAAGCAAAGAGTTTAATAATTAGAAAGACAGGTTCTGCCATGGCTCAAAACAAGGAATAAAGAATATCAAAGATTTTAGTTGATATCTTTTAGCTGAAACACTGATTTTGTGCATTTTGATCCATTTTATGGCATTAAAGAACTATGTCCAACTTTCAGAATTATCATCTCAACTAGACTTTGAGACACAGGGTAAGTGGCTTATGAACTGGAATTAATCTCACAGACCAAGAACCGAAGAGCTTATGCATGTTGAAGAAATGGAAGTATCTGATGGGAAGTTGAAGCGAAGGCAAGCCCAGTGAAGGTCAAGAAGAAGCTTGAGGAAGACCAAGCAAGGACAACCAAGCCGCAAGTCATCTACCATCATGTGTCAAATATTAAGGAAGCAGTTGACAAGCAAATTAGAACTTTACTATTATTAATCTATGCGTTCAGATAGTTGTTGTGATTTCTAGCCAAAAGATAATTGTCATAATCGAAGGGTAAATCTATCTTCAGTAGGCAAGATCATCCACAAATGAGAATACACGAAGCTTTCCAATTCTGTCTCTGTGTTTCATCCCTCATTTTCCTTCCTCCTTGATCTCGCTCATTCCCTCAAATTTCTTCTTCTTTCTCACATTTTGCCTAAAAGTCACAATGCATCAAAAATTCTCACTGCTATGCCCACTTTCAAATGCGCATTGAGCACCATCTCGACAAAAAAGCACTCAGAGGCTCTTCAATATTGACGCACAGCCCTTCAACTCCTCGATAACCATGCTTATGAATTTACTGCCCCAACCTCTATCATCCACAAAGAAGATTAATCCCATATTTGACTCGAATATGCAGAAGAGACCGTACCCACTCGGTTAAGAATGAAAAGAAAAGCTTCAAACCTTCAAGAGGCACCGACACGTTCAGAATGAAAATTCAGAATCCAGTGAACAAACAAAAAGAAAGCTTCAAACCTTTATGGGCACCCACAAGTTCAAGAATGAAAATTCAGAATCCTGCGAAAAAATGAAAAGCAGTTTCCAATAGCAGGGCAGAGAGGCAAACCTATAAACCCAACCAAGAAAAGATAAGAGGGCAATACCTCCGTAGACGCACTCCGCGTTGTTGACCGTCACCGAGAGGGACGACACCGGCGCCAAGGCGAAGGCCGACCGGCAGCAGCAATCAAAGCGAATCGAAAGCCTAGAATGCGAGGGGATGGACGAATGCGGAGGGATGGACGCAGGGACGAAGAGGGGGAGGCCGTCGTCAGTCAGAGCCGTCGACCTTAACGCGTTTCAGAGACGCAGAGCGCCGTCGCCGATGGCAGAGGAGCCGTCGGCATATTTCCGTTTTTACCCCTGAATTTTTTTTTTTTAATTAAAAAATCATGCGTCACGCGGGCTTGGAGGTCACTGTTCAGAACAGAGGTTTCGACCTTAACGCGTTTGTCAATTTTTTTAAAAAAATTATATATATACATATATTATAAATTTGCGAAAGTTTTTTTTACCAAACGCACATTCAACTCAAAGACTTAATGTGTTTGGAGTTGGAGGCCGCCCGCCCCAAAACATGGACTTTGCTTGTTCAAAACATGTATTATACTAATTTCGTGTTCAAGTCGTGTTTGGATTTTGTTCGGATCAAGTTGGACCGTTTTTTTTTACACCCCTTACTCGAAGCATCATAAATTGTGTGGCCAAAAGTTTTTTGAAATTACATAATTGTGGCTTTAAAAATAAATTATTTAAGTGTTAATTCCGATCTAGTTTGCCGGAAATTTGACATGGTCATATTTTATTAATTTTTCGATCTTACATGGTTTGCTGGCATACCTAGTCAACATATAACCCCTAAACAACATCATATAGTAAGTTAAAAAGTAATAACTTTAGTGTTAGTCGTTGTAAAATAATGATCACTTCAATACTAATCATTGTTAAAAAGTGATCACTTCAATACCAATCTTAATGGAAAAGTGATCACTTTAGGGCAAAAAAAAAAAAAAAGTCACCTTAGATAAAAAAATTAATTATAAAAGCAACACAATTTCTCTCGCCATAATTTCTTGCCGGAAGCACTTAAGTAATTGTTTTTTCCAATTTTGACACTTAAGTGAGTCGACGAAAACTTTTGACACTAAAGTAAGCCGCTCGTACACAACTTATGGCATTTATGATATTATTTAAACTCTTCTAATTTTTGAAAAGTTATGAAAAGATTTGGAGCTACTTTATATGTTGTAACATGTACTCTGGACAGTTTAAGGTGTCAAAAGTTTCTCTCTCTATATATAATCCTCCACTTTAAAAGTTCGGATAAAAAAACATTTTTACCAACCAAAAAAAAATTTAGGATAAAGGACATAACGAGTGATATAACTTTCGTATAGTGCTCACTTCATGTATCATAACTTTTTTCAATCATTTAAGTATTATGACTTCTAAATTTAGCACTCAAGTGAACGTTTTGAGTTATGGTATTTAAGTGATAAAAAAAAGTCATGATAACTAAGTGAGTGTCATTTATAACACTTGTGAGGTTTTTTTTTATTTTAAAAGTTAAAAGGCTCAACAAACACCCACATTTCCAAGTGAACTCTTACTTTATATCTCTCATACATTGAACATTCCTTATTTTGGATTTGCGTATTATGTCTATATTACAACTCTAGTGAAAGTTAAAAAAAAATTAAACTATTTAGGGATAAACTTAAAGTACAGAACTCAATTAAATTACATCATAATTGAAATTACAACATTTCATAATTGAAGGAGACAAAAGTGATGCCAGAGAAAGTATAGAAAAGAAGGATGTAACACAAGTGAGAATTAAAATGGATAGGATGCTCACCACTTATAGAAATCCATCTAAGAGATAAGATCAAAACAAGAAATCCTTCTTGTTCTCAGACCAAAAGCCAAATAAGTTATCACTCAAAACAAGTATGTCTTCTTATTTATATAGCATACTTATATAGATAAACTTGGAACAACCCTCCAAGCATGAGTAATTACTAAAACTCTTTGGAAAGACACAAGGACTTATAGGGAAGATAAACTAGTCTTACTAGAAAACATTAATAATTAAATAAGGACTCTAGAAATTTTAAGAGACATTTACTAGACCTTGAAAATATAAGAAATAAATGTTGTTGGGTGCAAGATTTGCTTGATCCAATTTTTCTGAGTTAATGACCTTCAAGGAATGTAAACACCCTCCAAGTGCAAAGTTATTGAACTAATAATTGTCTCGTCGATCGATGACTAGGTTGTCGGTCGATAATAATGCAATCACCATTAAATCAACAACTGCCTTGTAGAATTGATGACTCCGAGGAATGCTCCGGCATCAAAAAGAAATTCTACAAATATCACAAAGAGCTTTTCTCCCGAGACTATTATCCTATATGGAATATATTATAAACTATTTCACATTCATCTAAGCAGCATCTCATAAACCACGACAGACCATTTTCGGATGCATAATTTCTACATGTTTCGCCTCTTCCTTTCTTCGTAGAGCTGATTTGCAAAGCGCTTGAGCGCATCTCCATTGGTGCCTTCTCCTTCAATCTCTTCAAACTTACCGGTCTCCAAGTTTACCCTTGACACTCGTTTCTGCAATAGCTTCTCCCCTATTTCCACGAGCCTGTCTAGATTCTCTCGGGTCGCATTATCCATCGATGATTCGGTTCCAGTCAAGGTGTCATCCTGTTTCAAAGCAACCCACGTGAAATGGCTTCCAAAGAAGCCGTGTGTTCATGAGCCAGTGTAAAGCGGTAAAATGACGATGCTTTACGAAGCCACATGCGGTGTTAGCAATCCATCTCATACCTGAATTCGGAGGTAATTCTTTTTGCAACTTGAGGATTGGAAAAGAGTAGACAAGTGAATATCGACAATATCGGAGCTTGCTTCACTGAAGATATCGATTATTGGAGTCGAACCATTGTTAACGATCCAAGGGACGAGTCCCCATTTTGCGGCCTGGGCCGCACTATACTTCTCTTCATTCTTGGTCGTGCCAGTACCAAGTGACAGCACTAGTATTTGATCGGTACCATTTATGCCCCTGAACAGTTCGTTTGATGATGGGCTCTCTCTCTTTATGAGGTTCAGAGCAACTAGGGTCTGCAAAACACACGATTGCATATTGTTAGTTCTCTCTTTTGTTGTTTCTTATGCCCTGTCATGTAGTCAGACACCATATTATCGCATCTTAGAAAAGTTTAGGAAATAATAACAGTGTAATGCCATTATTGAATACATTTTACCATTATATAAATACCCAAACCTTCGTTCTCGTTTTTGCACTTACGGGATTATTTGCGGCGACCCCACCATCAACGAGATCGAAGCAACGGGTGTTTCCGTTCTTGTCTGTAATCTCAAAGAAGTACGCCGGGAGGAATGTAGGAGCTGCTGAGGTGCCAATGCAAACATCCGCCAACCGCGCATTCTTCAGAGGATCCTTTTTCGCCTGTCCCCCATCAAATTGTAAGAAACTCAAAAGAGACATAAGGGAATTCAAATTAAACCGGCAATATAAGGATCAATATCTATCTAGAGTCAGCGAAATCAGGGTTATATGGCCAAGTTCAGGTTCCTACGTCGATGGTAGAGAAGATGACCGGTTGGAGACGCTTGATATCGAAAGCCGGGATGACGACGTTGGTCAAGGTTTGACTGAGAGTAATTCCTTTGAGCAACTTATTGACTGTGGAATGCAACTCATCGCCGTCATACTTTGGCCCCTTGACTGCTTCTGCCGAGCTTTTAAGTTTGCTCATAAAATTATCGCAACTGTTTAAAAGTTGAATAATAGACGTTAGAACCACGATATCAAATGTCGAGTCCAATTCGTTAAAGAAATCCACCCAATAAAAAGAATGCCAATGTTATTTAGTAGTGAGTGACTTCACTTGTTATGTTTGATTAATTACCAAATATCACTTGATAGTTGATACATCAATTTTCCCTAATTTTTAGCCATCTCTATCATTTCCTTTTATGGTACTAACATTTATATTAACAATATTCATTTAAATATATAATAGTAACCTTTTATTTTAGGATTGTCTCAAAAAGTGGCATATAGGACTCTAAGATATAAAGAATCGATAATTCTCATTGCAAGGAGTCCATTTTTTTTTTTTTTTTGTACTCCACTTATTTTCCTTCCAACTAGGAATTTTGTGATTGTCTTGTTGCAAATTATGAGTTTTGATTAAAAGACATTAGTTTTTAATGAGTTTTAATGTTTCAAATTAGCAATTATTGAATATTCTAACATTTTTTTATAACTCTGCCTGTTAAGTATTTTCTTGAAAGATTTTAATTATTTCTCTCAATATTTAAACAATATTACCAAAAAAAAAAATTCCTATGTCATATAACAATGAAAATTAGGAACTTTCCAATTATTGCCGAGTCTTGATATTTTGAATTGCTAATTATTATATGAACTAATAAATCCGCCTTTATTTTGTTTAAAAGAGGAAGATTCATATAAAATAGTATACAATACAACGAAGAACTTACACCAAAATTCATATTCTAATTTAATTCAAATGAAAAAAAAATCACGCTTGTGCAACGCATGAGCGTACTACTAATTCATTTGACTACAGACATTTGAAAGGACTTCTCCATGGAACTTTCCACTATAGATTATTTCATGAATGTTCAAGTGACTGAACAATTATATTTAAGTAAAAAAAACAACGAGAAAGGGGTAAGCATAACTTACTTTTTAAAGGGAAATATTACAGGACAATTCTCAAAGTAAAAATCCTTAATGTCACAGGCTGCATACATCGGACGATTGTCCTTTGGTGCTGCAATCATGGCAGTCACCAATCCACCTGTGCTTGTCCCAGCAATTATGTCAAAGTAATCTGCGATTCTTGAATTTGGTCCGTCCCGTTCCTGTAAATTCCATCAACTTTAGACTTCCACTAGGATCACCATAAAAGAAATTATTATTCAATTGTGTCAACATAATCAAATTATGGAAAAAGTTCAAAGGGAAAGAGGAAAATGTTTGGCATGGCTGCCTTCCGCCCCACAGAATATAAAAACAACGAAGGAAGAAAGTCTTCTCAAAAGATTTTAAGAAGAGTTATCATGAGATTCTATCTTATAGTTGTGTTTTCTTAATATACCACTGTAGTACAATAATGTCACTTTTTTGTCCACTTTGTTCATGTGGTTAGTTCATGTTATTACCTGAAGTTGTGCTTCGAGGAAAGCGAGAATGACCCCCGGAATGATTCCTCGGACTCCTCCGCCATCAATACTGAGGACTGTGACGAGTCTTCCATTCGGCCGACGCCGCCTCTTCAACAGTGAAAATTTTCCCCCCATTTCTTTTACTCGTAAATGCAGAGAGAGAGAGAGAGAGAGAGAGAGAGAGAGAGAGATATGTGTGATATCTCATGGTTGTCAAGCTCATCAATATATATAGGGGGATGCAACAAATTGCTTGCGGTACTAAACATATGTGCACTTAGTGGTTCAATTTAAAAAATCATCAAAATAAACAAATACTGAAGATAAAGTCATATGGCCAGTTCCTGTTTGGTCAATTTGGACGTTCCTTTTGAGTGTGCATGCAAAAGGGATTAAGGGTCCATTTGTTTGTTTTCTGACTTACAATATTTTAATAATAGAAAATCAATCGATCTATGGAAAATATTTTCCATTTACTAAAAATAAAAAGCTTATATAGAGGGAAAACAACTTTACTTGTGGCAAGAAGAAAATTATTTTCCCTAAACCACAAACAAGTGAAACTTTATCATAAAGTTTTCGGTGAAATGAAACATCTAATATTAAATCGCTTGTTTAAACTGACAAGATCTTGTTATTGGCAAAAAGGGTCTGTCCATGAAGGCAAACTCAATTACTTGTACACAATTTCGGAGTGGTTGCGAGACAAACAGTGATATAGGGGAAGGAGGAAGGAAGGTTGGTTTTGATCATTCGTGAGCAGAACAAAATGATGCACGTGCAAGATGTCCTTCTTCAACTTTTTTTATGGTAATTAAAAGACCTTGACAACACACGCATGATGTTTGGTTGATCGAGACCTAATAGTCAAGGTTAGTCGGGAAAATATTTACATTTAAGCATCCAATAAAGCCTAGTGCTTTAATAATAATCAAATAGTATTTGGATTAAATTATTCTTCATTTCTCTTTTATTTTTAGGAATGTAAGTAATATTTTAGCATCGACTAGTATGATGGAGCGGATCTTCAATAAGAAGAATGAGGTTAAATTATTTTTCATTTCTTTTTTGAATGAAAGTGAGTTTAACTAGATATATTAATAGACTTGAACTTGGACTGTTTTTCTAGGGAAAGCCATTAGGCTTCTGCTTCATGTCTAACAAAAGTTAACTCAAATGATAAGATTTTCCCTCACATTTATTAAGTGACCATCTATTTCTTCCACTACCAATGTGGGACAATTTCAACAACCTTCCTCTCACACATCGAGTTTAGATTGTAACCTTTTTCAAGTGATTGTTGGGTCCAGATTTTTAGTAATTTAAGTTCTAATAGTAACATTGGATGGTCTTGGACCTCTCGCACCCCAAAATTAACTCAAATGGTGAGGTTTTCTCTCACATTTATAAATTGACCACTAGATGTGAAATAAACCCTAGGCCCAAGACTACCCAATAGTTATTTCATTTATTTTCTTTTCCTTAAGTCTTTATTTCCTCTTTGGGGTGTCCTTCTAACACTACTAAAGTAATTTTAACTACGGCTCCATCTATCATCGTGGTCGTCGTCATCATCACATCATCATCTTCATTTATCTATTGGTACCAACTCTTTTCGCAAGCTTCAAATTGTATGCATCTGAAATATATGCTGAAGAGGCCAAATACACTCGATCGGTGTAGTTTTCTTCTTTTTAATTTTTCTTTTTGTTAAATTGTTAATCAGAGCTTAAATCAAACTTACTCGAAATTTTAAGATGTTAACCAATTTGAAGTTGTAAAAAACACGAAAATATTAGCATGTAAAGCCCCTCATACATTTTCATAACTGCTCTAAAGATTAAGATGATACTTTTATAGTGGCGGAGAATTTGACTGTCATATTCTATATTTTTATTTGAAGCATTAATCTTTGATATACATGCCATATAACGACTTATTTTTATCCTTATCACATCCATCATCGTCAGTATAGTCGATTATACTTGTAATAAGTAATTAGTTATCCAAAATAATTATAAAAGTTCTTGGCATATTAACAAAGGCTAATATTATGAAAAACCCCAAATTGGTAAACCTAAGACAAATTTGCCCCAAACTAGTAGTTAAACTGGTATACCCGTGATAAATTTATCTTCTATTCATTTTCATTAAATTTTACAATCAAATTGCTGAAATGGATAACATGTGGTAGTTAACCGATATACTAGTTTAGAGTTTTACTATTCATTATCATAGGTGAATTAGTTTGTAATTTTTCATGGTATTAATCCAATTTACAAAAACTAATAGATGGTAAATTTATCCCAAAGTACCAATTTGGGGTTTTTAAAGGTAAAAAAATTAGTTTTGAGTAAATTTGTCATAGGTATACCAATTTGGGATTTTTGTCATCAAAAAATTAATTTGAAGTAAATTTATTACAGATGTGGGATTTTTTATGATATCAATCCTAAACAAAAAAAGGTTTTATGCAACACATATAAAAATTTAAATGACTAAGTCTATGACCACTTATCTCTCCTTGAGGAAAGCTCGCCAAGGTGGCGATGACAGCACCTCTCGTTTGGCTTTTGCAGAAGAAAAGCACTTTTTTATTTGTTGTACCTATTCTTTCTATAGTAATATAATAATAATGATAATAATTTCTTTTCGTGCACTTCTAATTTATGCATACCACAAAGACATCTTTGGGACCGGTTACACACATGTAGGGTATTCATATATTTATAAAAAGTTCGACTATCACAACAGCCTTTAATCTATCGTGGGAATAATGGCTTGCTTTGGATCACAAATTTTTCAGGGATACCTGGAAAGTTTGTTGTCTCGTTTCCACTCTAAGTTGCCTTGCTCCATTTTCTTTTTTTTCTCTTTTGGTTAGGAAGTTGCCTTGCTCAATTGACAAAATTTAATATCCTTCTCACCTTCCACATGTTTGATGGTTTTGTGTTGTATATACCTTTCTTTTGGTAGTAGTCTCTCTGAAAAATTCCTTAGAGCCTATCTACAAACTTGATGTTGACCGTAATAAGATAAAAATAAGAAAAGACATCGGCGACAATATTGTAGTAGTGTAGGACAGATTACTATTGCCAATAAGAAATCATCCATTGGTCCGTTGAATTTTTAATCTCAGTTTGACAGCTAGCATCATTTAATCAATCTAGTAGCCTTAACTTTGAACTCCCATCCATTTCAAAGAGATAGGAAAAAAATTTAAGAATTTTTTCACTGATATTTATATTGACAAATTTCATCTAAACTCAAAGTCAATTATCTGTTATTTTATGCGACTAAAATCAAGGGAGACTGATGTTTCTTCTTCTCATAGAGAGAGCATGATTGATATTATAATTTGTAGACAAAGCAAAATGTTCTACCGCTGGATATTGTAAAATATTAAAAGCAATGTGTAGAGTCTATAATTAATTAGCCAGTATATTCTTGTTACTTGCCAAATTCAATATTAAGCGACCAATACAACCGATTTATCCACTTGGCCACTTCATCTGGTATCCACCGATTTTTAAGAATATATCATAAAGGTCAAGTTAGAAAGCCCTCCCTAAGGACAAGAGACATCAGTCTCCCATGAAGAATTGTACCGAAAAAAATCAGCAGGTAAAGGGAAGGCATAGCTGGAGCTAGATAACATAATATGTCGTTTGAATAAGGCCCAAAGAATTTAGAGGGGAAAATGAACAATAAAATTTCCAGACATCCTTGAGGAATTTATGAATCATAATAGGTCGTTAGTTTCACGGTGGACTAAGGATCATCACTTTATCATTTCCCATTTATAAATGTGATCCCACTTCTTTTTTTATTTTCATTGTCTTCAGCAATTAGCAGCCCCTTTAGAAGAAGCATGTCCTAGAGAAAGAAAAGGGCATGTTGACCCCTGATCGTTGAGGTTCAACCCCAATAGCCGTCAATTCAAGTTCGAAATCAAGGAGAAGATATTTGTGCGTCCCGCCAAAAAAGCTGACATATGGATCTCAGCTTCAACTCCTGTCATTAATTGAAATGTTCCGTACCATCATTTTGACGTTTCAAAACCAAAACTTTTGGATATCATTTTTAAAACGGGCAAAAGTTTATCTTTTAACAAGATAATAGCAATAAAAGATATAAATTCCACATTCAGTAAATAATTTTTTTAATTTTTACAATGTCCTCAATACTAACTTCTTTAATTTGCATAGGCAAATATATCATTCATAAGGAATGTATTGATTAGGAGATACTCTCAAAGTAACGTCAGTAAACTTGTCCAAAAAGTTTGTTAAGCATGTTAGGGAAAATCCTCAATTAGTCTCAAACCTATTGACAGGTAGGACTATATTAGAATTTTTCACAAAGATTTAGGTCTAATTAGATAAAATTAAAAGTTTATAACCGAATTAACATATGTAGTAAAGATTTAGAACTGATTGGGTAATTGCCCCAAATTTGTCACTACAATGCTATGTTAAAATGAGTAAATTTGTCTTATGACTTGGTCCAGGGTGTAATCTCCTTCCATTGGCTTCTTATATAATACACTCCGAGATTAATTATCAATTTGAATTCCTATCTCTTGCTGATGAAATAGAACCAACACTTTGGAACAAGTCATAAGACATTATTGGCAGTGGCGTGAATGGCCATGTTTAGTCACTTTCCCAGCGCATCTCGGGTTTAGAAGAAAGACATACCCAGCGCGAATTACAATGTTTCGACGACCAACTTCACCCTTGTCCTAATGCTGGAAGATTAGATTGGCAAGATAAACTGGGATTATTCTATAAATATTTACAGTCGGAGGTTGCAAAACCATGCCGATGGAATTTCTCCAACTCGTGTCGTGCACGAGAACTGGGATGGTGAAACCTCTAAAGAATCGGAAATGAAAGCTAATCAGCTCCAATGTCCACTAAAAGGGAATATATTCGTACCCAATTGGCAAATGATTCTTCCTGCACTTGCAAAACAAGATGCTTTAGAGTAATACGTACTCATGTAGTAACAAAGGATGCAGTCAATTCATGATTTAGCAAAGATTACTGCAAGCATCAATCATCATGGTACATAAATGATAAACAAACGATAGATCAATTTTTTTGTCCAAGTGGTTGCATTAAATAATGTTTAGGAATATGTGGCTATTTCTATTGATTACGATGTTGTCGGCTCAAAATAATTGATTATAATGTTTTGTTTTACAAGTAAGATGATGAAGATTAAGGATGATAGAGTAAGTTATCATTTAGGTTTCTTGCGAACAATGGATGACGTCTAGCGAATTATCTCAGCAACAACATGAATTCTATTTTTTTTTTTAATTGTCTTTCGTACTATGGTGAGTTAACCAATTTCTTTTGTATGCAAAATAAATAACAAGATTGGTAGCAAGTAACGTGATCAAAGACAAGCATGCCTATGCCAACTTTATTTATCAACATTGATTTATGGAGGAATTCAACATGAGTTGTCAATGTTATTTCATCATATGTTTCTATTTTGGCCAAAGAAAAATAGTCACTACCCTTCAATTTTATCATAGATTTAGCCAGAAATTGGGATGTTTCATCTTTCTTTATAGTTTAATTTGATCCTTTTATATACTTTCGTGTGTATGTAAAAAAGATAAGATCAATGATATGGCCTTCACATTGAAACTTTAATTTGCTGCATAATTTATAATGATATTAAAGTAGCAAATCTTGAGTTAATATATTTTAGGATGGAAAATTATCAAAAAAGTCTTAGACCTATTTTAATTATACCAATTGAATCCATCCAACAAATTTTGGCCAGCCGACACTAACATAACATTGTCGATGCTGACATGGACCTTTTTAAATAATATTTTAATAAAAAATTTAAATTTATAAAATTTTTTTTTTGTTCTTCTCTTTACTTTAGTTTTTTTCCCCTCTACTTAAGGCTGGCAAACTTCACCTGCTGACCCTCGCCTATTCTTGGCAAGCAAGGCTGTCGCAACCCTCACCTAAACTAGCCTTGCCCAAAGCTAGCAAGCATCGCCGGCTCTAAATGGAGGGGAAAAACTAAAGAAAATAAAGAAAATAATTATAATATTATTTTAGAAAAGTCCATATTATGTTGGCCGGCCAAAATTGGCCGCATGGATTGAATTAGTAAAAATGCAAAATGTTTAGGACTAAATTAGAAAAAAATTTAAAATTGAATTGATATAATTGTAATAGGTTTACGGCTTTTTTGGTAATTCTCCCTATTCTAGGATCATTTGTTTTCCTTTCAATTTTATTTTCCCGTGCTTAATTACTAGGTCAAATCCCTTACTAACTGTTAGATGAAGATGTAACTTAAAACTAAAATCTTGAATGTGTGTACCTGTGTATGCTTGCATGCATTCGTAGACTAGAGAATAAAGCCTATCACTTTTCTTGAAACCCAAAAAATTTCTCAGGCTATGTTTGGTTTTCAAAATTTTTAGATAGGATAGGACTGGATATGATAAAATAAGAAATCCGTAGATTTTTTCATATCCTATCCATTGTTTGGTGAACTATGGATTTAAAGTCAAGCATATTCACATTATATTATATATTATTTGATATAATGGCATATCAATGTAAATAAATGTAAAAATTCACAAATAAAGATGGTGAAGATATTTCGCGACACGCATACCTACTTTATTTTTATTTGCCTTTTTTTCCTCTCTTTTTTATTATTTATTTTCCTTGTTATTTGAGATAATTAACTTAGTAAAAATCCTACCCACTTTTATCCCATCTCCCTCATAGAATAATTTTATCAATGTTATATCTCTCTTATATCCGACTTTACCTTGTCTTAAGTAAGCATCAAACATAAGATATGATAAATTTTATCCTAACTACTAAATGGAGACTCATTATATAAAGGTCAAGTATTCCTCCAAATTTAATTGGACGATGGCTTGTTACAAATTATGCAAATTCACCCATGAGACCGGTAGTGGAATGACGAAGCATAACGTCACTGCCAGAATCGATGGAAAAGCCTGAGTCGGCCTCACTGGCCCAAAATGGAAAGCTGGTTGGCCTTGACCTGAATCGGAGGAAAGGAAGGAAGGGGGGGCGGCAGTCAGCTGCCCTGCCAAATCCAATGTCCCAACTCTTATCTCTCGCGGGGAGAAGAAAATTATTGCCTGTTCGATTGAACTTTCTAAAAAGTAAAACATAAATTTCTGTTTGCATCAAAATTCAAAAATGTTATTCAAATTTCAATATATTAAAAAATTACCTGTCGATTTACGTGTTGATATTGTATCTTGTCAAAGTTTTTAATTTTTTGCTTTAATAAAAAGTCAAAATGCATCTACCACAAAATTTAGATTAAGTAAAAGAGAAAGTATGAAAGTTGATCTAAACGTATTTCCTTTTGGCTTCCTTTTAATAAATAAACTGGGAATTTTTCCTTTTAGTCTTTTTTAGTTCTCTTCTCATGACAATGGGGAAACTGCACTCATTTAAGTGAGAAACAATGCCAAAATCAAGATTAATAACTACTTTAACCAAGACTCAACTAAACTTAGTTTATTTGTTGATACATGAGTGAGCGAATGATTCTAGGAATGGGAAATTTTTTGATTAAGTGTATGGAAAGAGTATGATAGGTGTTAATGGAAATGGTGTGTAAATGCATAAGCCTCCAACCTAGGACAAAGAACTTGATAGATAGCAGCTCACCACCAAGGCATAAAGGAATGCTTCACTGGACAAGGATAAGGATTGTTTTGTTCACCACCTATAGACTTGGATAAAGAATCCAGTAAATAATTCAACTCAAGTAGAGGAATTCTCATTCATTTAACTAACATGCCTTACGATTGAGAGATTTCATCTAATTGTAGGAGAGACGACAACATCGAAACTTATGAAACATTAAAGACATGGGAACTAGAAAGTAATTAAAGACCTAGGAATTTAGAACTTTGACTCTTGAAACTTACATAACAATAAAGACTCCTAGGAACTAGGATGCAATTAAAGACTTAGTAACTTGAGCTTGCATGGAGACTTGAATTATTGACTCTTCAACCTTGCGGTTTATTTTCAAAATTCGTTCATAAACCTTGACTAGAAAATAACCATCTCTAGAGATCAATAATATCCAAGGAAATCTCTCAAAATAGCCTCCCATCGACATGTTATTGATTAACTTCGAAATTGACAACTAATATGGTGAATCGATAATCTTGAAGTGAAGAATCGACAACTTTAATTATAGATAACCTGGTTGGTAGCCTTCCTATCAATAACAGCATTCTTGACCCATCGAAGAACGTTATGACCAAATTCTGCCTTGGCTTGAATGAACATTGAAGGCGCTAAGTTTGTCGATGGAATTAGTTGGATGCTCCTGTATCATTTGCTAACAAAATAATTCTGTCGTGCCAACGAAAAGCTTGCCTGAAGCAAAACTAACTAATGATGTCTACATATTGTGACAGCTTCATTTGAATTTTATCAATGTCCCTTTCAAGTGAATCCGAAGTCATTGGACAACAAACTAGAAATTTTTAAAAAGTGAACTCACCTCTGACCCAAATGATGGCTAGAAAGTGCGAAATTGGTTAAAATCTAGTTCCAAGAATTCACCACAAACTTCAAAATTTCACCCCGATCAAACCATTACCTCAAATGGATTTTTGTAAAACCCTGTGGTCTAACTACATTGGAATTCTCTTCTTGCAACATCAAAATCAACCCAACAACATAGAATTTAACACAGTCCGAAATTACTAGTTATTAAGAATTTTCTTTGATCAAAGGAGTCGAGGTTTGAAATTCTTACCGAACGCCTCAAAATGACAGTGATTCGGCCTATTGTGGTGTTGTGACTTGCTGAACCAAAACCCCTTCCTCTTTCTCTCAGTTTTCCTCACTATTCTAGTTTTTCTTTGGTGGACTCTCCCCTCTTTTATTTATGTTATTTCATTTTGCTTTGAGAAATCAGTTGCATAAGAAAATATATGGCTGGGGTTTAGAGCATGAATGATAAAATTTTTGGAACATAAATAAATTTTCCTATTTTATTCTTGGATAAGTTTCTGAGCAAAAATACGCGTTTGATAACGACACAAAATTTCTCCTTCTCAAGCAACGGCGGCGGCGGCGGGGGGGGGTGGTAGTGGCAACGGCGGCAAGCGACAACAATTGAAGGGGGTGGATAGACAAGGACAAGCAATGAGAAGAGTTTCTCATTTCTATTCCATAAATAGAAAATTTTTACTTCTCATTTCTATTTCAAACTTATTTCTGAAGTAAAAATTTGTTTCATGAAAAGAAAAATATAATTATTTTATCAAATGGATTTATATTTCAGAAATAAGTCTGAAATAGAAAAATTATTTTGAAATAAAAATAAAATAGTTATCATGTGTGTCTTTAGTCTCTTGTGCCTACATCTCTTTCATTAAAGAGGTCCACTTGTTACTGTTTACAGAATAAAAAAATGAGCAACTTTTATTATCGACAAGCAGTGAATCCAATCGACGATGGCCAGAGATGGTCAGAGGAATTATCAACGGACAAGGCAATTGACTTAAAGCTTTATGGACACTCTATTACTCCAAATTTGTTTTGCTAAGTGGTTGACGTGAATGGCAAAGAGAATGTATCAATTTCAATACCAAGTGATGGTCGGTTATCCTCGTGGCCGATCTCGAAAAAGGTGCAACAACAATCATATATAGAGTGATAATTGGTCGTTTGTAACTATTGTTAGTGGTATATAAATACCCATACTGAATTCTTGTAAAGGAAAATACTTGTAGAAGAGATATGTTAAACAAGACAATCAATGAAAAACATTATTTTCCTTTGTTTTACAATTCGGCAAATTTACTATTTCAGCACTTTAAATTCTAGAGCCTATATATTATTTTGGGCCAATATCATGAAAAATCCTAAATCAGTATGCATGTGACATATTTACCCCAAACTAATTTTTTTTATCACGAAAAATCCTAAATTGGTATACTTGTTACAAATTTATCCCAAACTAATTTTTTGATTACCAAAAACCACAAATTGAGACATTTGTGACAATTTATCCTTCATTAGTGTTCATTAAATTGGATTAATACCACAAAAAATCACAATTAGTACATTCGTGACACATGGAGGGCAAAATCCCAAATTAATATTCCCATCAACTATTACGTGTCATCTAATTCAGCAATTTGATGATAAAATTTAACGAAAAGTAATAGTGATAAATTTGTCACAAGTGTATTAATTTAGGGCTTTTTATGGTTAAAAAATTAGTTTGGAATGAATTTGTCTCATGTATACTAATTTTGGGTTTTTTGTAGTATTAACCCTTTCATTTTCTTTCAATTCCAAGCCAAGCACTTCACTGTTTGATATTCAACCTAATCTGTGCAATATTTTTCACTTTATGGGTATTTTTCTTAGTGTCACTCTAGCCGAAGTTCTATTCACTTAATTTCTTAATAGAAGCGGCATTTTTGCTGGAGACTGGAATGGAATCGTTGTTTCCTCATATGATTCCGGTTATGATGTTTCATCAGGACTTGAGCACAGGAACGGCCTAAAGGCAATTCCAATGCCTTAGTAGAAGGAATGACTATTCCTTCAATAGGGTTTTTAAAGCGAACCACATAAACCCCCCATTAAATTTCATACCAAAACGCAAAATGCCACTTTAATTTTTTTTAAAGAATATACGTAAAAATTTGGGATGACTTAACATGCTATATCGTGTTATTTGAACATTTTTATGTGTCTAATAATTTTATAAAAAAAAGCCTGATTCTACGCTTTAAAAGTCAAAAGCTTCAACAAACACCCACATTTTCAAATGCACTCTTACTCTATCTCTCTCACACATTGAACATGCATCATTTTGGATTTACTTGAATACAATGTCTCTATAAACGACTCCAGTGAAATTTTTCCAAAAACATAAAATACTTGGGGATAAACTTGAAGTATTGAAACTCAGTCAAATTTGGTCGTGGTTGCAATTACAAAATTCCATAATTGGAGTCAGAAAAATTTCTACTAACATTGCGAAGAGCGTTACTCCAGAGAGCGTTATTTTGCATGGAAGATTCTGTAAACTATCTCAAATTCATCTAAGCAGAATCATCAAAAATGATGACAGGCCATTTTCGGATGTATAAATTCCTACTTGTTTCGCCTCTTCCTTTCTTCGGAGAGCTGAATTGCAAAGCGACTGAGCGCGTCTCCATTGGTGCCTTCTCCTTTGATCTCTTCGAACCTACCAGTCTCCAAGTTTACTCTCGACACCGGTTTCCACAATAGCTGTTGCCCTATTTCTGTGAGCTTTTGTAGATTCTTCGGGGTGGCAACATCAACCGATGCTTCTTCTCCGGTCAAGGTGTCATCCTGTTTCAAAGCAACCAGCGTGAAATCATTTCAAAATAAGTCCATAACCATGAGCTAGTCTAAAGCAAAAAAAAAGACAATGATTCATGAAACCAAAGGCGATGTTAGTAATCCATATCATACCTGAATCCTGAGGTAATTTTTCTTGCAACTTACGAATTGGAAGAGAGTAGACAAGTGAATATCGACCATATCAGAGTTTGCGTCATTGAAGATATCAGCTAGTGGAGTGAAACCATCGTGAAAGATCCAACTGATGCGTCCCCATCTAGAGGCCTTGGCCGCACTATATTTCTCTTCATGCTTGGCCGCACCAGTACCTAGGGATAGCACTAGTACTGGATCGGTCTCTCTTAAATTTATGGCCTTGAACGCTCCGTGATGCAAGAGGCTCTCTCTCTTAATATGGCTTAGAGCAACTAAGGTCTGCAAAACACAAGATTGCATAATGCTAGTCCTCTTTCCTTGTTTCTTTCAGCCTGAGATATTGACTGGTTGTAATATGCTTTATAAATAAAACTTTGTAAGTTTTCTATAAAATTAAGAAAAACTTTGCTTGTGATTTTCCTGTCCTATAGTCGAGCCATTATTCTCGTTTGTGCACTTACGGGATTATTTGCAGTGACCCCGCCATCAATGAGATCGAAGCTGCAGGTCTTCCCATTCTCGTCTTTAGTCTCGAAGTAGTGTGCCGGGAGGAGCGTGGGAGCTGCCGAGGTGCCAATGCAAACATCAGCCAACCGCGCATTCTTTAGAGGATTCGCTCTTGCCTGTCAGCCCAATAAGATTAGGCTTGTATGGTCAAGTTCGGGTTCTTACGTTGTTGGTAGAAATTCAAATAAAAATCGACGGTATAACGATCGATATCTATCTAGAGCCGGCGACATCAGGGTTGCATGGTCGACTTTGCGTTCTTACGTCGTTGGTAGAGAAGATGACGGGTTGGAGACGCTTGATGTCGAAAGTCGGGACGACGATGTCGGTCAAGGTTTGGCTGAGAGCGGTGTCTCCGAGCAGGCCATTGACTACGGATCGCAACTTCTTCCCATTGTACTTTGGCCCCGTGAATGCGTCTATCCGGCTTCTCATCGGACTGATTGAAAGTTGAATAAGACACGTTAGGAACAACAACAACTTTGTAAATCTTCCTATTAAGTGTTTTCTTGTAAGATTTTTATTATTCGTTCTCGATATTAAAATAATGTTGTTGATTACATGTAGAATTTCCCTATGTCATATAACAACAATTAGGAAATTTTCAATTATTACTGAAAACTGATATTTTGTATTATTAACATCCAACATGAACTGAGAATTCAGTCTTTATATTTTGTTCTAAAAGATATACTTAGGAAATTGTATACAGTATTACGAGTAATTTACACTTAAGTAAATATTCCAATTTTATTCAAATAAAAAATTTCGCACCCTCGGAATGCACGTGCATACTACTATTTTATATGATTATAGACATCTGAAATGACTTCTCCATCACACTTTCCTCTTTAGATTATTCCTCAAATTTTCAAGGGACTCGAAGAATTATATTTAAAAAAAGAAGAAAAACAGTTAACATAACTTACTACTGTTGAGGAAAAATTTCAGGACAATCTCTAAGTAAAATTTATTGATGTCACGGGCTGCAAACATTGGACGATGGTCCTTATTTGGTGCTGTAATCATTGCCGTCACCAATCCACCCGTGCTTGTACCGGCAATTATGTCGAAGTAATCAGCAATTCTCTGATGTGGTCCATCCAGTTCCTGTAAATTCAGTCTTAAATTTAAACCCCGGCTATGATCACATAAAACAAAGACTATTCATACACATGTAAAAGTGCTTATGTTTATTCTACGACGTTGCTCGATGCAGCTTCCTAATAGTGGTTACAAAGTGAAAGGGGATGCTGCGATTTTGATAAGATGCTTGACCAACTCTTCACAGCTGTAGCACCATCAAATCAGCAATAGCTTATGTAGTTTTCGCGGAGTTTGACTCTCAACCAGCTTTCGTCCAGCTTCTTACACTGGCTGTGTCGATCGTCGTCCCAAATCATCCACAAAGAAATCATTGACAAATAAAATAAGTGGGTGATATTACCTGAAGTTTGGATTCGAGAAAGGCAAGGACCGTGCCGGGAATGATCCCTCTCACGCCACCTCCATCAATGCTCAGGACCGTCACCATCTTCCCACTCGCAGATACACTTCTCACCATGGACGTGACTGAGAAGAGCTCGGCTTAAGAAGGATCGGATCTCGACGTGACATTGTGCGAATCACCAACAATTAAGAGATGACTGTGTTGACGGGAACATGTTGTAACAGTACTTCTAGCTTGAATGAAGCTGGAATTCTCTTGAAAGTTGGAATAACGAGCTCTCTCTCGAGCCATACCTTTTATCGAGCTCTTTCCTTTTGGAGACGAAAAAGACGATGGAGCCAATCAAAAGTAAGGTGTACTCATTCACGTGTATCTCGCACATGGGCATATATTCCTGTTCTTACAAGTGCTTGGACGCTATCCTTTATTCTCCACTAACTATCGAAAGCATAATTTGGTTTTCAAGCTACAATGAAATAGGCTTAATTATCTGTGAATTTTTGTTTTAGACAACGGGTAGGATTGCATCACATTGATCGGATGGTTACGGTAAGAGATTCAAGGAACTCGCCCCAAGAATAAATGAGCTAAAGCTCACCCTAGCGTGGGAGGAGTCTGAATCGCCTTATGGAAGTTTACATGAACAGATCAACCTAGCGTGGAAGAAGAGGCACTGCTCAACTACGTCGAAACACTGTCAAATTTTCGTTTAAGCTTTCTTCGGGTTTTTCACAATGGAAAGGCGCAATTCGTCCCTAGACTTGTGCAAATTATGCAATCAAGGTCCCTAAGCTCTTTTTTTGGCTAAATGGATCACTAACTTGGAATTTCTTTTTTTAGTGCTCATCCTTTTGTTAACTCAACTTTTGAAAAAAGCTAAAATTGAAATTTTCGAGTTCCTGCGACGTGGCAAATCTGACGTCCGAGGTGACATTCCGGAAAGACAAAAGAAAATTGGGGTCCAGCGAAGTGAGTATTCAGGGCATTAGGGGTTGTTAATAGAAACGAGGGCTCAAATTCAAATCACAATCCTTCCAAAATTGGGGCTCGACAGAATCGGCGATTTGATTGCACGATGTTTTCTGGATCCTCAATCATTCGACCATTGTCATCTCCTCTTTGATTACGGCGAACCCAACCGGAGGGGAAGAATTTCAGGTGTTGTCGGGGATTGCCTGCAAAAATTTGGGACTTCTTCTGGCACCCTCAATAGCAGAAGGGGATTCTGTGGGTGTTCTTATTTCATGGTCTACATCTTCACTAGTTTGGGTAATTTTTCGATATGTGGATTGAATCTGACAACTTTTGTTTTGGGAAGCACGATAGGGGGTGTTGGTTCTTTGTGTGGATTGACCCTGAGTTTAGTATAAGGGTAGTTGAGGTAATCATTGAGTTCTGTGATTGTTAAAAGAAGTTAAGGATTTATTTGATAACTATCCTTTTACCAAAAATAATTTTTTTCAAAAATGATTCTTTTTTATTCTATTCTTTAGACGAGTTTTTGAGCATTTGAAGGCATTTAGTAATTGTCCAAAATTTCTATTTCTGAAACAGAAATTCGTTTGGTACGGCCCTTAAATTTTTTTATGATTAAGAATTTATTTTAACTTTTTAATACTTTTATTATATTTTTCCTTTAAATTTTTAATATATTTTTTAATTTTTTTAATTTTATATTTTAAAAATTTTTATTGTATAATTTTATCATATTTTCAATATAAGTTTGTTATATTTTAAATAGTAATTTTATTATACTTTTTAAAATTTATTTTATTATATTTTTGCAACCGGCTAGAAGAAGAAGAAGAGAAAAGGAAAGAGAAAAAAAAAAAAAACATGGTATGGCTTGATTCTAGAGTTGTTCTGAAAATAAAGAAGTAACTTTTTTCTACATATTCTAAATCTATTTCCGAGAACAAATTTATTCACAAAAACATAACAATTACTAAACGAATTTATTCTTTTTTGTTTTCAGAAATAAATGAATAGAATCAGACACTCTTTGACATGTTACCATGTAGGCCTTAAGTGAATAGCTAAACTGCTGAGAAAATCCTATATAATGTTTTTAAAATGACAAAATAAGGACAATTAATATATGTATTTGTCATGTGGAAACAATTTTATAGATTCATAACCCAATATACAAATGGAGTTTGGAACATTAATGTTTAAAGAATGGTAGTGCCTATATCTAGAGGTGTCAAAATGGATACAAAACTCATTTTGTTAACTCATTTTTAATAGGCCAGTTCTAAAATGTAAAAAATGGGTTTAGATGGTTCCAAGAAATAAATGCCTAAGTATAAATGGGTCTAAATGAATTGGAAATACATCCATTGGAAACCCATTTTTATTTTACGACCCATTCCTCTTATAACCCAACTTAACCCCAAAAGACCAAAATCTATCATCTCCTTCTTCCTCCTCCTTCCACCTCCTCTTCCTTCTCTCTCCTTATACCGAAATACCACCATTAACATCCAAGAAAAAATGAACAACCCCTTGAATGCTTGACCTCAACATGGACAACATCGACCTTGATCCCTTCAACTCAATTGCTTCATCACCCTCTAGAGAATGCCCAATAGCAACATCTTTGAAGCCTCTTACACTGGCAATATTGACCGCCTCAAGTACCCCCTTAAGATGTTAAAATAAAGTACCTCCTCAAGACTGGTGTCAACATTAATGCCTAGGACCAGTGGGATTGAGTTGTACTAAAGACGATCGCAGAGTCCTAATGCTTCCCACTCGTCCCTATGGTGACCGACCTTGTTCTAGGTGACGGGAGTGGCTTGTCCTTGACCATGGCCACTTCGTTGATGCTCCGGCCACATATTGGCCCTTGATGATGGGGAAGAGCAGCTGCCAAGGGATTCCATGGGGCGGCATTTTTGCTAAGTTCGAATTAGAGCAACTTGAATTTCTTTATTTTCCATATTTTTCTCTTTTTTGTTTATTTAATTTTGGAGATATGCTTGGCTTATTCTTTGATTGAGTGCATTTGGTAATGACATGGTCCAATGAGGGCAAGTGTGATCGTCGAGGCTAAAGAGCGCGTGAACAAAGTGCAACTCTAACTCTAGGATGACGATGGGGACAAGAATAAACCAAATCGCATATTGCTTGGATATGGTGAAGTGAAGTGCCTTGTATTTGATGTCACCTAACTTGTAATGAGCTTTTCATTGGGCGAAACTCAAAAGAACAAAACCATGCGAACTTCGGCCCAAAGTGGATAATATTGTTATGAGCGCAACTTGGGCATAACAAGTTTGGATTGGGTGTGGGTCATATAATTTGTTTAACAAGTAAATGGGTCAATGTGAGATAAATAAGTGGATTTGAATCGAACCTAAGTATGACCCACCTATTTTCCACCTCTATCTACATCTACGGAAGGTGAAGAAAATACTAAATGTAAAGGGTGTCCAAGACTAAGTAGACCTATGTAGAAGATGAACAAGCAATAGAATAAGGGCTACTTAAGTCTTGGATGCACCAGTAGAAGTTGAACAACTTTGTAGAACCAGGAGATATCAATATGCTTCGAGGGGACTAATGTGTAGAAGGTGAACTCTCAATTTAGTGTAAAAATGAAAAGACTGGAAGGACCGTACGAGGAAGCAACTCATGCTACAAAGGAAGTAGAGAATGTGAGAAAAGAAATTTTATCCATCTCTGAATGTACACCCAATGGATTATTTGATCCATATTGATGCAATATGGCCAGAGTGCTTCTTTGTTCCTAGATAAGAAGACCCATAATTGTTTCCAATTTGATTTGAAGTGAAATTGGTGTCTAATGGCTCTCTTAAGCTCTAGATTTATAGGGAAAAAAAGCATAGAGAATATCAAAGCATTTTTTTCATTGATCAGGGGGTTGGATAGGCTTTAGAAACAAACCCTAATTCTATGAAACTTGTGCTTTGCCCACATATTGCAAGGTGCCACGTTAGCAGTCTTAGGTGTCACCTCCTCAAGGAAAATGTCATTTAATGAAGAAAGGCTTATGTGGTTCAATGAGGAGAAAACAAATAAGCATCTTTTGGGCTCATTAGGGTTATAGACCACCACATGAGCCAAATAGACATGCCACCTCTTCTCTTAGGCATGCCACCTTAGTAAAGTAGGTGTGCTACTCTTAAAGTTGTAATTAATCTATTTGGATAGGTAATCATGAGATTGAGGACTATAAATAGAAGTAGCCCCTCCTCTTTCCTAACTATTTGGACTTCTCCTCCACTTCTCTTCTGCGTCCCTCTCTCTCCTGCCATCTCTTCTCTCTTTCGGTTGTGTGATTGCCGCCCCTCACCCAAGCCAACTTGTTAGTTTTTTGAGGTTTGTCCAGGTAAGTAGAGCTTCCTATTTCTCCCCAGTATCGTCATTTCCATCATCAAGGCTAGGCGGTATTCATTTGCAAGCCACGAGTGCATAAGTGACTATATGTGTGAGAATCACTTATGTTGTGATTCCAATAGTGTGGTGGAGTTTTTGCACAATTGGAAATGATACTGTTGAATTATCTTGATTTCTAAGATCTGATCATTAAGAATATTTTATCCTGATTTTTAGCTCCTAATTATTAGAATATAGCTATAAATAATTAGTTAGGAAATGATTTATATGTATCCCTTAATTTGTGGGATTATAGCAGTATCTTTCCGATCTATTTATTCTTAGTTGGTACTTAAAGTAGTTTTATAAATAGCTTTGTAATCATGTTACAAATGATATAGAGAATTATCTTAATTCTTTTCTCTAAATTTTTCATGGTATTAGAGCATTAGGCTTATTTTTCTGTGATAAAGTTGTAGTGCATCCTTCATTGATGCAATAATCTTCCAATCATAGCTTTCATTGCTAGATTTGTTTTTGTGCTTAACAATTTGATCGCAACCTTCACTGTTGTGATCCCTTAAGCTACAATTTTTCCCACTTCGCCTCTAATCCTATCTTAGTTTTTAGCCCCAAAACCTCATTCACTTGTAGCTTTATTGCTTTTGCTTTGCTCTTCCTTTCCAAGTACTTTCCTTGTGCCTAGAAATATCAATGTCTAAGACAAAATAGATTGATAGCCCGAGTCAACCTATGGAGGCCAACACCAACCATATGACCAGAGATCTACAAAATGTGAGTGCAACATATAGGCTGAATGAAAAAAATTATCTCAAATGGTCACAGTTCATTAAGACCTACCTAAAGGGTAAAGGAAGACTTAGCCATCTTCTCAGAATAGGTCTAAAACTAGAAGATCCCAAGTTCAACGCATGGTATGAAGCAGATTTAATGATTATGTCATGGCTATGTGATTCAATGGATCCGACCATTAGTGATACAAGTATGTTTCTCAAAATTGTAAAGGAGATTTGGGATTCTATTCACAAGACTTATTTAAAGGCTCGAGATGTAGCACAAATGTATGAATTTAAGGTAAAAACTAGTCTAGCAAAACAAAGGAGCAAAACTATGACAGAATATGCTACTTTCCTTCAAAATCTATGGCAAGAACTCGATCGTTATCGAGTATTTGAGGTGAAGTGCGTGGATGATACTACCACTCTAAAGACCTTCATTGAAAAGGATCGAGTATAGATTTCTTGGCAAGTCTTAATTTTGAATTTGATCAAGTTAGAATTCAGATACTTGGCAAGGAAGAAATCCCTTCTTTGGAAGAGACAATCTCTCTAATCCAAGCAAAAGAAAGTCGAAGAGGAATAATGCTAGAGCTTCAAGTTATGGAAGGTTCGGTATTAATAACTCACAATGCGTCAACACAAGAAAGAGGAAGGATGGATGCTTCAAAGCCTACATAGAAGGATACCGAGAAAGTATGTGGTGTACCTACTATGAGAAGCCAAGGCATACAAATGAGTGTTGTTGGAAGCTGAATGGCGAACCAACAACCTCAAGCCGAGAGTGGGGAAATAGAGGAGGACAGCCAAGGCCTCAAGCTCATCTAATTGAACAAACCAGCCAGCAAATCAGTCATAGTGAAGGACAAGGGAAAAAAATCCTTCAATAGTGAGGAAATAAAAAGAATTAAAGGTCTTTTAGGGTCTATTGAAAAACCCTCTGATGCATGTTCGTTGGCACTCTCAAGTAAGCCTCCATTCATTTTTAGTATAAATGCCTTAGAAACCGGAAAATAGGAAAATATTGGTGGTAAACGGTTCCTTGGCCATTATTGCAAAAATTGGTGATATCCATATTACACCCATTCTCACTCTTAAAGGTGTCCTTCATGTGCCGAAACTATAGGCCAATCTTGTCTCCATACAAAAGCTCACCAAAGACCTTTAATGTCATACAATTTTTTACCCTACCTATTGTGTTTTTCAAGAATAGGATTCAGAGAGGAAGATTGGACTTGCTAAGGAAAAGAATGGGTTGTACTATCTTGAGACGCCAAGGATTTCGAAGAAAGTCATGAACAATTCACCATTGTCATTTCTTAGTACTTCAAATAAGGATGTCATTTGGCTTTATCATTTTCGTTTTGGTCATCCATCTTTTCTAGTATTAAATATCATGTTTCCTTCTTTGTTTAAAGGATTAGACATGAGTGAATTCAAGTGTGACACTTGTGAATTTGCTAAGCCCACCCATGTATCTTTTCCTATAGACAACAAAAGAAATTCTCATCCTTTTGATTTGATTCACAAAGACATTTGAGGACCATAGTTCCAAATATCTCGGGGGCTCGATGGTTTGTTCCTCTAATCGATGATTGCACTAGGGTCACATGGATCTTCTTACTCAAACACAAATCTGATGTAAGTAATATTGTTCCTAATTTTGATTCCATGGTTCAAAATCAATTTGGACTTAAAATTAAGAGCTTTAGATCAAATAATGCCAAAGACTACTTTAACCAAATTTTGTTAACCTATTTCCAAAAAGAGGGAATCATTCATGAGTCATCTTGTGTAAACACACCATAACAAAATAAAGTGGCTGAAAGGAAAAATGGTCATTTGCTTAACATTTGTCGCGACCTCACCTCGGGTGCATCACCTTGGGTTTAGCTAATGGATTACTAAGCCTAAACTTAGCTCGGGCTCTCCCAAGCCCATACCAATTCGTGACCTAGAATTCAAGTTTTTAGTATGCAAATAATTTTCAATTATGAGTCGCCACTAATATATTTTTGGTGGGTTGATTAGAAACCCAAGCAAAGTAATGGGAGAATTACTTTACTCTCATGAACCAGAGACTATGGGATCGGGGGACTTGATTACGTTAGATTTCTCTAACGCCTTTTCGGTACATTTTCTCTTTTATATAAAAAAATGATTTGCAGGTAATTTGGATTGATTTTAACCTACTCCCTAACATGTAAGGTGATCAAACACATGTGCAACCATTATTTAATACTCAATGATCAAAGCATTAAATAAATTACAAGGAAAATGAGGAAATTACTTACGTTGAAGCTACGAAAGCATCTGCAATATTGGTTAGAAAATCACATTAACCTAAAAGTGATTTCTAATTAACATGTGATCACTCAAATTTTTGGATTTTCTCTTATTTAATAAAGCCTAAAATGTCTAAAATGACATGCAATATGCAAATTATATAGCCTAATGAGATGACGAGAACAATATTAGATGCAACTATCATAATGTGGCACACATTTAAATGATTATAAATATACAATGACTAGATGACACGTAAGTGATGACCTAATTCTACGTGACACACACATGATTTTTTTATATTTTCTTTTTCTTCTTTTTTATTAAATTCGAAATAAAAATTGCCCAATCATTAAACATGCAGTTAAAGAAAATTTAACATCCTAAATTAATTTTTTTTTATTTAAAAAATTCGAAATAAGAAATTACCCTAAAAATGCAATATTATCTAAAAAAGAATCTACTCTAGTTTATTGTATAATCTTTTTGGATTTTTTTTAAAAAGGAAAATAATTCAAATCAGGCAAATATAGAAATAAATCACATCCACGTTGAGCATGACACCAAATCACATAAGATACCATCCATGTCTATTTAATATGGGAATAAATTGATGAATCGTATCTCAGGCGTGAGATCGGATTGGCGAATTTTTCAGAAAATCGCGAATCATATATTGGGCATGAGATCAAATCGACGATTTTTCCATGTAATTGCAAGTCATATTTCGGGCATGAAATCGGACTAACAATCATACGCACATTGTGAAATTAGGAAAATTTCCTAATTTAAAAGTCTACTCAATATTGCAAACGGGATAATATATCATGAATTTCAATCTCGTGCATTAACGATATTTCAAATAAGGAAACAAAGTATTCGTAAATTAGACAAGATATTTTACCTAATTCGAATATTTGCCTTTGAATTTGGCAATGTACGAACCTCGATGGTCGAGTGATGGATTGGCAGGGGCTTACTCAATGGTGGTGATTTTGGCAGCGGCTCCACGTTGACCGATTGGAGCAAGAAGTTGTCCCACGATGCTCGAAGTGGCAACCAAAAATAGCAATAGAGTCTTAGTAAGTGGCGGTCAAAAAGCAAAGACAAAAATTATGAGCTTCAAAACTTGAACCCCTTTTTTTTTTTGTCTTTTCCTCCTTTACCTATTTCACGAATGAGCAAATCAGCCTTGCAAGCAGTCGGGGGCATCGGCTAAATCATCATTGACTACAGCAGCAAAGAAATAGTGCTGCATCGTGGAGTTGATGAAGCTCAATCGCGGCTACGAGGGCGGCTCATGCTCGAAGGAGACAACCTGCAAACTCTCTCTTCCCAATATGCTAGGCCCTCTCTCTCTATATGGGGAGCCTACACTCTGCTCTCTCTATCTCTCACGCTTTCTCTCTACCTTCTCTATATTTTTTTGTGTGGCCCCCTTTTTATAGGTGAGAGGACTATGTTATTCAAGGAAAGATGATAAATTTGAATATTACCTATTTAGCTCTTGTATCTCACGTGCAATATTTTTTCAATATTTCATCTGACATCTTTCCTAAATAATGCGAATCTTCTCGGGAATAATCTCCTCTTCCAACTCGTCACTTCTTAACCGGCCTAGCCAAATTCTCTTTCACCATGGGCTTAGTCCAACTCGTTAAATGAAAGCTTAGAACTATCAATTGAAGCCTATCCGTCATCAGTCCAATGCAAATGCAATAATAACAAATGCTCTTAAAACTATATGCTATGCAATTTGATTCTAATATTTTTGTTTAGGGGTTAAAATTAATCCCTGAATTTTTGTGTATTAAATTACGAATGATCAATCAAAATTTAGGTGTCAACAAGATTACTCGAGCATTGTTGTTTCATGGAAATGTTCCTAAATCATATTAGGGAGAAGCCGTTCTTACATCTACATACATGATTAATAGACTACCGTCAAGAGTATGAGATTTTAAAACTCCTATGGCAGTTTTTTCCATCTTTTATCCCCATTTCAAGACAACAAATAATCTCACACCTAGAGTCTTCTATTGCACTTCATTTGTACATATTCATAATCAGCAAAGGTGAAAACTAGATCCTAGAGCAATCAAGTGTGTCTTTCTTGGTTACTTTTCTACACAAAAGGGGTATAAATATTATCATCCTCCTTCTTGAAAAGCCTACATATTGACCGATATTACATTCGTAAAAAACAAGCCTTACTTTCTACAATCTAATCTTCAAGGGGAGAAATCATTAGTGAAAGATAACGACTTTGACGGTCTTATTCTTAACTTACCTCATGATAATCTTCCAACTCGAGCTCCCAATTCTGATCAACTAGTCTCTATTCAATCAACTCCTGACCAATCAGCTTCTGACGACCATATTCTGACTTACCTTCCAATAATCTTTCAATCCAAGCTTCCACCTCTAATCAATTAGCTCCTAACAAATTAGTTTCTGATGAATTAGTTCATGCTACTTCAATCCCAAACTCACACTCTATGTTTGGGTCTATTTTGGAACAAGTGTCTACCCCTATATCTTCCCATATTTATGACTCTATGAGATTTCCTCAGTTGTACTCAATAAAAGCAACTGTTCTTGACCAAACACAAGTTCAAGACTCTCATCCGAGTTCTACAAATGAATTTTCGGTAAGTTCCGACTCTCCTTTGCATAAACAATTAATTGATATTCTAGAAAATGACTTGCACCTTCCCATTGTTGTTAGAAAAGGTACTAGAGAGTGCACAAAGCGAACCTTATATCCACCATCTCACTATGTGTCACTTGACCGCCTATCACCACCTCATAGAAATTTCGTTGTGAGTCACCATTTCTATTTCAAATACTTTATCTGAGACATTGCTTAAAGAAGAATAGAGGATTGCAATGAGAGAAGTAATAAATGCACTAGAAAAAAACCAAACTTAGGAGATTGTTGAAAAACCAAAGGAAAAGAATCTTGTGGGCTGCAAATGGGTTTTTACCTTAAAATACAGAGCTGATAGTTCTCTTGACATATATAAAGTATGATTGGTGGCAAAAGGTTATACTTAGACTTATAGAGTAGATTATCAGAAGACATTTGCTCTAGTGGCAAATATGAAGATGGTAAGAATTTTTTTCTCTGGCGGCTCACATTAATTGGCAACTTCAACAGGTATGATGTGAAGAATGCATTCTTACATGGAGACCTAGAAGAGAAAATTTACATGAGTATTCCATCGAGATTTGAACGAGAAAAGATAACAAACAAAGCATGTAGATTACGGAAAGCACTATATGGGCTCAAGCAATCGCCTAGAACCTGGTTTGGGAGATTTTCCAAAGTTATGAAAGCTTTAGGCTACAAAAAAAGCCAAGGCGATTATACCCTCTTCATTAAGCATTCGGTAACAGGGAGAGTGATAACACTCCTAGTGTACATGGATGATATCATAGTCACGGGTGATGATGATAAGGAGAAACAAGAGCTTAAACGGTGTTTGATTAAAGAGTTTGAAAAAAAGAGCTAGGAAGACTCAAATACTTCCTTGGCATTGAAGTTTCTTACTCTATACAATGAATTTTTGTCTCTCAACAGAAGTATGTGACCGATCTCTTGAAAGAACTGGAAAACTTGGTTGTAAACCAGTAGATACACCTATTGAGCCTAATACAAAACTCGGAAAGGCAAAGGAAGAACCTGTTGTGGGTTATGAAATGTATCAAAAATTGGTTGGGAAACTTATTTATCTTGCTCATACTAGGCCCGATATTGCCTATTCAATAAATGTGATTAGTCAATTTATGCATGACCCAAGAGAATCATACTTACAAGTCGTCAATCGAGTGTTATATTACCTAAAAGGAAGTCCCGAAAAAGGAGTCCTATTAAGAAGAAATCAAAAACTGGTGCTACAGGCATTTACTGATGTTGATTATGTAGGATCCATGGTAGATGGAAAGTCAACATCTGGTTATTGCACATTTCTTGGTGTCCAAATTTAGTGACTTGGAGAAGTAAAAAACAGAATGTAGTTGCAAGATCAAGTGCTGAATTAGAATTTCGAGCAATGGCCTAAGGAATATGTGAGCTATTATAACTCAAAATCATCCTAGAAGATTTAAAAGTCAAGTGGGAAGGTCCTATGAAGCTATATTGTGACAACAAATCAACAATTAACATTTTCATAACCCAGTACAGCATGATAGGGCAAAGCATATTGAAATTGACAAACATTTCATCAAAGAAAAACCAGAAGAGGGGTTGATCTGCATGTCTTACATACCTTCTGGAAATCAACTGGTGGATGTCCTGACTAAAGGACTTAATGGTAGGGTCTTTCATGAAATCATTACCAAGCTAAGGAATAGACAAGCTGGGAATAGAAGACTTGAGGGAAGTGTTGAATTATCTTGATTTATAGGATCTGATCATTAGGAATATTTTATCCAGATTGTTAAGATATATTTGTAAATAATTAGTTAGGAAATGATTTATAAGTATCCTTTAATTTGTGGGATTATAGCTGTATCTTTTCGATATGTTTTTTCTTAGTTGGTACTTAAAATAGTCCTATAAATAGCTTTGTAATCATTTTACAAATGATATAGAGAATTATCACAACTCTTTTCTCTAAATTCTTCAGATACAAAAGTTCGTTGCTTATGTTCAATGCAAGTCGAGGTTTGCCCTAGAGTCATAAGGCTTTTACTATGATTATTTATTGGAAATGATTTTAATTGGGTAATTTTGTGGGAAAAATTACTATGGCCTATTTTCTAATGTCAATTGTGATTGATTAATTGTTATTAACGGATGAGTTTATTAAAGAAAATTTTTCGTAAATGAAATTTGTTGGGTGGATTAATTGATTTTAGTATTGTTGTAAAATGATAAGTATTTTATGGGGATTATGGGATTGGTAAATAAATTATAAGTATTTTGTGGGAGTTAAATTATTTTATCGGAACAATTGTCTATACTATTGTATACTTCGTAAATGAGTATTTTTGGATTATAATCCTAGTTTATACTTATCTTGGGATGATTAATTATTTATGGGAATAATTGATTGTCATTAAATGAGTATTTTTGGGTTATGATCTTAGTTTATACGTATTTTGTGATGGTTGATTATTTATGGGAATAATCAATTATCGTTAGTCGTGGAGAAGCGTGTTTGTCTATTATTGAATATGGAGACAAGTGGTTGGGTATCATTAATTATTGAGGTATGTGATTATTTTGGAAATGCATGCAAGTATCGTGATGTTGATTGATCGAGATTAATTGTAGATTGTGAGTTAAATTATTGTTTGATGGTTGTATTTGAATTGTTGAATTGTGCAAGTTATGTGACCATTGGTTATTATTGTTGTATTACATGATACACATGACAACTGCAGGGGCATGTCGCGTGAGCTCGAACCACATTTGCATTGACGACAGAGCAAATTAAAAAAATTAATTGGTTGATGCTGTGTTGTATGGTCACATTAAGAAGAGAGCCCAACACTACTGGATGATCGCCAATCTTTCGGGGCTATGCCATGGCCGTTTGGTCGCCTAACAGTAATCAGATGCGGAGTTGTAGTAAAGGCCGGACCCATGCTTCTTTGGGAATGCCGTCTTGGAAGAAAGCCCTTGACGTAGTTGTGCCTCATGGGAGAGGATGATGCCTGGTTTCGGACCAGTTAACCGCTAACCATAAGGTTGTGTCATGGCCTAAGGGGTCATAATAATCGGAGTATGCGTAGATATTGAGGCATGAGAAAAGTTTTGTGCAATACTTTGATTATTTGCATGCCTCTTGATCTTGTTATGATTTAAATGACGGTTTCTGCAGGTTGTGTGTACCAATACAAGGTAGGGTCGCATGTGTTTGCAGCTGATTATTGAATTGTCTTTTATTAACAATTCTCTAAGATGTGACAATTGGTTGGTTGTTGATGCTAAGTTGTATGTTTAGACTACCTCGAGGCGAGTAGAGTTCCTAACCGAGACTTAGGATTTTGATTTATTAAGATTTTATCTCACTGGTTATTATATAACAATTTTCAGGTCCGTAGGATGGAGAACCGACACGTGTTACGACTCGTGGTCGTATGTGAAGGGGGTAGATTAACTCTAGCTTGTTGATTTCATTGGCTTGATATGAAGATGCTTTTGGTAAGAGTTTATACTTGTAAACTTTATAGGATTAATCAGTAGATAAATAAAGCAATACTTTTGAATGTGTTATTGTTAGGTATTCTTGTTATCCCTATTTTTGTAATTGACTAAGTGGTTGTGATTTGCTTCCACATGCGTTTAATTAAAAGATAAAAATAATAGTCAGCGACGCGTCCTGGGACATTGCATCTAAATGACCGCAAGTGAAATAGGGTTGTCGCGGACTCGAGGGTAGGACCATGACAGCGTGGATATAGCAAAAAAGACTCACAGCTCGGGCCCTAATCAGGGTCTGTGACATAAGCAACAAGGAGAAAGAAGAAAATCAAATGTTGAGTTACGTGTTAAATGCATGTATTATCACATTGGTTAGTCTATCGTAATAAGTGTTGCCATCATTTGGGATCTAGCCTATGTGGTGAGTAGTCACGGAGGCTATATATGATTGAAAAAGCGAGCATTTCTCCATTAGATTTGTTGTGACTCAAACTGATCCTTGTTTGCTAATATGCTCAAAGTGAGTATTGAGAATCATGACCTTTGTAAGTATGATTTCTTGTGGGAATCGGTATATATCTCAAGTAAATTTAAGAGTTTGCATAGTATGAAATTATTTTATTATAAAGATAGGTAACAACAGAGTTTAATAGGTTTTGGATCGGGAGTACTGCTAGAATTGCTCAAACTATTTTTTTTGGTTGGTCATACTCTACTTTTAATCTAACTCTCACTCTTAGACTTATGCCCGCCTTCTTGCACAATGTGAAAGTCGAAACCCACACTTGAAGTTAAATCATTCCCGCCCTAACCTCTTGAAAAGATGAGGATTCAAACGCCTACTTCTCTCTTTCATGTGAGAAGGGTGGCTATTGAAGCAAACTCTACTGGTTTCTCAAACCCTATTCAGTAGTTGGGTTTGTGCAATGATAAGTGGGAACATAATGATGGAGGATTAGTTAACGGATCGGCTCTTTCTTTTCTTGGAAAAAGTCAGGAAAAGAAAATCAAAACAAATAAAGCCTCTTATGAAAACAACTTTGAGGATTCTATATCAACCTATCTTGCAAAACGGTCCTAAGCAGCCCTTGAAGACATTAGGTACAAATTTAGGCAAGAATCTGACTAGATATTGAGTGTGTTTGGTTCAGCTTTCTTAAGGGACTTTCGGCCTCCAAAGCTCCTTAGGAAAATGCTAGGGTGTTTACCAACCATTTTAAGGAGCTTTAAGGTAAAAGCTAGCCTTGAGAAGGCTGAAAGCTAAAGAATAGTTTTCATTAGTTTTGAGCTTTCCGCAATCTCGGAATGCCAAAATGATTTTTTTCCTTTTCAAAACTACCCTCACTAATTTTTTTGCTTTCCGATTTTGTCCCTCCTCATAACTGTTCATCTTCTTCACGTGAGGGTGTTTGGCGAAAACATGGGGCCAAGGAAGCTAGATCTGGCTGGCCAAGGGCTAGCTTGTGCATGTGCTCTAGCATTACCGTGCCTATCCATGCATGAGTCGTGCGTCATGCATGCACCGTGCACATGTCATGTGTATATAAGCTATGAGGAGAAAAAAGAAAATCAAATGTGGAGTTACATGTTAAACACACATATTATTACATTGGTTAGTCCACCATAATAGGTGTTGTCATCCTATGAGATATAGCCTATGTGGTCGAGTAGTCACGATGACTAAATACGGCTTAAAAAGCAAGTATTTCTCCATTAGATTTTTTGTAACTCGAACCAATTCTTGTTTGCTAATACAATTAAGTGAATAATGAGAATCACTACCTTTGTAAGTATGATTTGTTGTGTAAATTGGTAGATATCTTTAGAAAATTCAAGAGTTTACACAATATGAAATTATTTTATTATAAAGGTAAAAAGCTAACAACAGAGTTTGATAGGTTTTGGACTAGGAGTACTACTAGAATTGCTCAAACCATTTGCGATAAGTGTTCCAAATGAAAAAGCGATATAGCACTACTACGATAACAATTGATCATGACTGAGAATTTAAAAATTACGAGTCTTTTAAAATTTTGTGATGGAAATGATTTTTTAGCACAGCTTTTCTGCTCCCTGCACCCATAACAAATTGGGAGTTGCAGAAAGAAATAATCGGTCTCTCCAATATATTGGCAAGACGATCAATATAAGCAAATAAATATCAGACATTATTTTATTCGAGATCAAGTTAATAATGGTAATTTGTGTATTCATTTTCATGAATCACGACAGACCAATTTTGGATGTATGAAGTCCTTCTTGTTTCGCCTCTTCTTTTCTTCAGAGAGCCGACTTGCAAAGTGACTGAGCGGGTCGTCGCCTCTTCCTTTCTCCTGAGAGCCGATTTGCAAAGCAAATAAGCGCATCTCCATTGGTACCTTCTCCTTCAATCTCTTCAAACCTACCGGTCTCCAAGTTTACCCTCGACACCGGTTTCTGCAATAGCGTCTGTCCGATTTCCACGAGCCTCTGTAGATTCTCTGGGGTCGCAACATCAACCGATGATTCTTCTCCGATCAAGGTGTCAGTCTGTTTGGAAGCAACCCACATGAAATGATTTTGAAATAAGTCACGTGGTCGTGAGCCAGTCTAAAGCACTACAATGACAATGTTTCATGAAGCCAAAAGCAATGTTAGGAATCCATCTCATACCTGAATCCGGAGGTAATTGTATTTGCAATTTAAGAATTGGAAGAGAATAGACAAGTGAATATCAACCATATCGGAGCTCGCATCACTGAAGATATCCAATAACGGAGTGAAACCATTATGAAAGATCCAATTGATGAGTCCCCATTTAGAAGCCTCGGTTGCGCTATACTTCTCTTCTTGCTTGGCCACACCAGTACCAAGTGATAGCACTAGTATTTGGTCTTTCTCTGTCAGATTTATGTGCTTGAACCCTTCGTTTTGCAAGAAGCTCTCTCTCCTAATGTGGCTCAGAGCAACTAGGGTCTGCAAAACACAATATCGCATATTGTTAGTTTTCTATTTTCTTGTTTCTTTTGGCCTGAGATATTAACTGGTTGTGATAAGCTTTATAACAAACGAAACTTGATAGTGTTCCTACATTGTTAAGAAAAAACTTTGGTTGCACTTTTCTGTCATATAGCCAGACACCAAATGAGGGCATCTCAAAAAGTTTAGCAAATAATGGCATCACGGTATTATACCCGAGCCTTCATTCTTGTTCTAGCACTTACCGGGTTATTTGCGGCGACCCCACCATCAATGAGATCGAAGCTACACGTCTTCCCGTTCTCGTCTCTAGTCTCGAAGCAGTGCGCCGGGAGGTATGTGGGAGCAGCGGAGGTGCCGATGCAAACATCCACCAACCGCGCATTCTTTAGAGGATTCACTTTTGCCTGTCTCTCATCAATCGTAAGGATCTCAAAAGAGTCACTTGGAATTCAAATTAAACCGACAGTATAAGGATCTGTATCTTTCTAGATTCAGCGAAATCAGAGTTTACACGGACGAGTCCGGGGCTCTTACGTCGTTGGTAGAGAAGATGACCGGTTGGAGACGCTTGATGTCGAAAGTCGGGACGACGATGCTGGTCAAGGTTTGACTGAGAGTGGTGTCTCCGAGCAAGTCACTGACAATGGATCGCAACTTCTCTCCGTCGTACTTTGGCCCCATGATCGCGTCTACCGAGCTTATTATCGAACTCAACATCTCATTGCGACTGTTCGAAGGTTGAATAAGACACATCAGAGATTTCATTTGACATGTTTGATTAAGGGATGTGTTTACTCGAAATTTTAAAACTCATCATGAAAGTACAATTAAATCTTAAAATTTGTAAAAAAAATAATTAAATCCTCAAACTTATCAAATTATTACAATCAAATCATTCCGTTAATTTCAGCTAACTTGACTAACAGAAAATGCTGACGTTGCTTTTTCAATTTTGATTAATTAAACATCACTCGTGATGCAACGGTTTTCTTATAATTTTTAATTGTCTGTATCATTGCCATTTTCAGTAATTATATTGATAGTAACAATTTCTACATAAATACAAGGACAAGCTCTTCTATGAGGATTGCCTCAAAAAGGGGCGCATGGGACTATGACATGTGAGGGATTGATAAATCTCCTTGCAATGAGTTCTTTTCTTGCACTCTACATTTATATTGCTTCCAACTAGGATTTTGTGCTTGTCTCGTTAAGTAATACAAGGGTTTTTATTTTCAACTAATAAATACATATATATAGTTTAATGAGCTTCAAATGTTTCTGAATATCAATTATTGAAAACTCTTAACATTTTTTGTTACTCTTCCTATTAGGGAATTTCTCTAGAAGGCTTTTATTGTTTTTCTCTCAATATTAAAACTATTTTGTTGATTCCATGTTAAATTTTCCTATGTCATATAACAACAAAATTTTCTAAGTATTATCGAGTTCCAATATTTACATTTTCAATATATGATAGGAACTAAGATTCTGCCCCTATTTTAATTAAAAGAGCAAGTGGTATACAATTTAATAAGTAATTTATAACTAAATAAATATTCCAAATTTGTTCAAATGAAAAAATTCACGTTCGAGTAACGCACAAACATATTACTGACTTATATGATTACAGATATTTGAAGTGACTTCTTTGTCATACTTTCTTCTGTATATTATTCATTAAATGTTCAAGTGACAAAAGAATTATATTAAAAAGGGATTAACATAACTTACTTTTTCTGCGGAAATATTTCAGGACAATGCTCTAAGTAAAATTTATTAATGTCAGAGGCTGCAAACATTGGACGATGGTCCTTATTTGGTGCTGTAATCATGGCCGTCACCAATCCACCCGTGCTTGTTCCTGCAATTATGTCAAAGTAATCTGCAATCCTCGATTCTGGTCCATCTAGTTCCTGTATATTTCGTCAACTTTAAACCACCGCTATGATCACCAAAAAAAAAAAAGACTATTCATATACAAGTAAAACTGCTCATGTCGATTCCCGATGGCAACTAGAATATGAAAAGGGGTGCTGCAATTTTTATGAACTGCTTGACAAACTTTTTGACGGTCGCAACACACCATCAAATCCGCATTAGATTATCTTTTTTTGCCCAGCTGCCTCACCCAGCATTCAACCATCTGCCTGCACCGGCAGTGTGATCGAGTTCGGATGATGCCACATTCAATATTATGCTAGTTGGTTGTCGATTGTCGTCCAACATCATCCGCAAAGAAAACATTGACAAATAAAGTAAGTGGACGTTATTACTTGAAGCTTGGATTCAAGAAAGGCAAGGATCGTGCCAGGAATAATCCCTCTCACACCGCCTCCATCAATGCTCAGGACCGTCACCATCTTCCCACTTGCTGATCCACTTCTTGCCATGGACATGACTAAGAAAAGCTCAGCTTCAGAAGAATGAAAAAACGACGTGCAGTTCTCAGGTTAATCTGAAACTGATAACAGTTATGAGGCATGTAGTATATATTTATATTCCTATCCTTCTAGTATTTGCACAGTAAGGATGTTGCAGATGTTCAGGACGGAGTCTCCCATGGAGGTAGTTTATCGTATTCTATGATCTTTGAAAGTTACTTCTAGGAAAAGTATATGATTCTATAAGAATAAGAATATGCGAGCTGAGTAAAAGCTTCTCCTCTTGCTGATAGGGAGTGCTACGCGGCAACCTTGGAAGAGGGGAAAGTTTGCCAGCATCAAGCTTTAAGTGTCCATAGCCCTATAGCTACAGAAGAGATGGGATAGGTTGAATGAAACTGGAATCGCCTTTAGAAGTTGATATGATGAGCTCTCAGTTGTGGTTATTGAACTCCTCTTTTGGTGACTTCTCTTTCTGTCACACCTTCTGTTGATTATTCCTAAGTCTTTCCATCCACTTTAGTGACAAGAACACAAACGATGGAACCAATAAAAATTGAAGGAGAACGTGAAGTCTTATGTGGACTTCAATTGGAGACGGCAAGAATGTGATAGGGAGTTTCTACTTTCCCATTTGCTTGGAAAAAGACACATTTTGTTTGTTTCTCTCATGCACACGTATCTCATATACAAGCAGATATTCCTATGACCGCACTTGCTCAGCCTCATTTGAGACGTAATTTAAAGTTATACATTGAGATCCTATTTTTTACCGTTGACACCTTATCAAAAAGAAGAAAATTTGGTTTTCGAGCTACGATAAATTAACTTAGTTAATCACTAATCGTTATTTTAAACAACGGGTACCATCGCATCACATTGATAAGATTTACTTTTAGAGATTTTTATTATATATCATCAAGATTGAGACAAGCAACTCGCTCAAAGAAAAAAAAAGGAGTTAATATTAAGAAAAACTCCAAAATTATTATATTTGTGATAATTTTACCATAAATTAATTTTTTTCATTACCAAAAATTCCAAACTAGCCCTATGTTAATTTTTGTTAAATAAGATTAACACCATGAAATACTATAAATTAGTATACTTGTGAAAAACGGAAGATAAAATTTTACATCCATCAACTATTACATATTATCCAATTCGGTAATTTGATGGTAAAATTTAACAGAAACTAGCGAGAGATAAATTTGTTATACTTACAAGTGTATTGATTTGAAATTTTTTATAATATTAATGCAGAAAAGAAAAGTTAAAGAAGCCAATTATTGAACAAAGCAAATGGGCCCACTCTACCAGGCCCATCTGCTGCGGTGGCGCGTAGAAAGCAAGCTGGAAGAGGCCGAATCCGATGCGTCGCGCAAAGCATGAGCGCACTGCCCGCCCGGTGCATTCTGATTCCCCCGGTTCCTCCTCCTCCTCCTCCGTCTTCGTTCTCCTCGTCGTCGTCGTCGTCGTCGTCTCGCCGCCGCCGCCGCCGCGTTCGCTGCGCAGTTTGTCGCTCCTGAGCTCGAGATTGGGGCTCCCAACTCGGTTCATCCCTCCACGGCGGAGACCGAGGACGCACGGTCCAGTGCCACATCGCAAGCCTGCCATGTCGGATTCGAACTCGAGGTCTGTCCCCTGTCCTCCATTTCCGTCGACCCTTTTCTCCCTTCGTGCGTCGTGAGGTTCCGCGACATTTGGAGGATGATGAGAACCGATCTATTGACCGTTCCGATCGATTGGGTCGGCTTTCCATGTTGTTTCTTTCGTTTCGCTTGCTCGCGGGTTCTTTTTTCTCCGGACCAATGTTTTCGCGTTTAATGTTCGTGTGTTTTTTTTTTATCTTTTGCCCGGTTATCTGTCAGCGTTGCTGCTGATTTGGATTGCGGCGGCGGCGATCAATCGGTTCCAATTGGGGTGGGCTTTGCTGAAATCGTGGTCGTGCGTCACGGTGAAACGGAGTGGAATGCTGATGGAAGAATTCAGGTTTTCTATGCTTCTGGAATTCTGTTTAGCGTCCTAATTGTGTAGAATTTGCTGATTACCCATTACAATATAGAAATGGATTGTTGCCCATCGCGTGACAAACGAACAGAATACAATGCAAATGCTAAGATAGTAGAGGCATCATTTTGGTGAATGATGTTTAGTTCTTGTCAAGCTATGTAGCTGCAACTGCATAGTGAATCCACCACTATTAGACTATGCTTGAGAATACAGTTGATTTTCATACTGCTCTTTTTCCTAAGTAAAAATGGAAACTTTGAGGACAACATAACATTCAGGGTGAGCCAAAAGATGATAGAGAGGCAAAGAATATCTACACTGTACCTCAAAAGGTTCATATTTTCTATTGCAGTTTTTATGATTTAGTGATCAATATTCATAACATGATGGAACATGCCTAATAGCATTAGAGAAAAATCATTACTTGGTTTTGGTTGCTTGGCATTTATTTACAAGTTTAAGCATATATATATCTCCAACTGTGCTGGTACCTGCCATCTCATGCATTTTGTTTAAGAACTTGCTTCTGCCTCTTTCTCTATTTACCTTCGTTTGATTTATTTCGTTAAATTTTACAGGGACATCTCGATGTCGAATTAAATGAAAATGGGAGGCGGCAAGCAACTGCAGTGAGTATTTTATGTGATGTGTTGTCCCTTTCTTTGGACTGATCAACAGATTTATCTCCTTTTAATGTTTTCCCTGAAAGGTGGGTGAAAGGCTTTCCAGAGAAGGAAAAATCTCTGCAATTTACTCATCCGACCTAAAACGAGCTTTTGAAACAGCAAATTCGATTGCAACTGCTTGTGGTGGACTGGAGGTATGAATGTAGTGGGAACATTCTTGATTTGGGTTTCTATTTATGAGAATTACACATAAATTTTAGCATTATTCCCTTTGGTGGTACAAAACCCAATACATCATAATTTCAGACAGTTATGTAGAGCTAAAATATTCCATTAGATTTTTTTCTTTATTTGTTGGAAAGTTCCAAATGTTGTAAAATTTTTGTTTAATTTGATTAGTAATTGGGTCCTCTGAAATATCTTGAATGTTTATGTTTTTCTTTTTTGCAAATGAGAATCTAGGTTATCAAGGATCCAGATCTTCGGGAAAGAAATTTAGGGGAGCTTCAAGGCCTTCAGCTACGTGCTGCATCTAGTGTCTGTCCTGAAGCCTATAAAGCCTTTCTATCAAACAAGATGGATCAAGAAATCCCGGTGGGTTTTGATTTGCACTGAGCTTGACATAAAATGCCCAACTTTGGTCAAATTTCATTTTGCCACTTCCTTTAAATGGGGAACTATCCGTGATGTGGATTTTGCAAAATTCATAGTTTTGTTATTGGAGTTGTTAAATGGTTCAGCTGATGTGTTCTTTTCTATTTGTTGTATACACAGCTAGAGAAATTTCAGTCCCATTCGTTTTCCTGTTTAATGGTTCGCATCTTACATGTTCTTTGTGTAATACGTTAAACTAAATAGTAAAGCTTGTGTCTCATAGGTTTGGTGTTACAAGACAGGATTTCTAGATAGACATCTACTGAGAAAGAGTTTAGCAGTCTGCATGGTTCAAATTGGTTCATAAGTGGACTGTCTGACCAGTGTTTCTCTTGTTTCTTCTACAAACAGGGTGGTGGTGAAAGTATTGATCAGCTTTATCAGCGCTGCACTACATGCTTGCGAAACATCAGTATGAAGCATAAAGGTAAAGAGATTTTTTATGTTTCTTATTCACCAGAACTATGGAGAGTTAGCTAAATGCTATGTTAGTAGTTTTACACATAAGTGACTCCTTGCATAATGTTGACCGGGCTTTATGATAGTTATATTTTGCCAGTTCGAAAGTCCGGTAGCTTCTCTCTAAAGGAGTTTTTCTCATATCACCTTTTTCAGTATTGAAAACTAAGCATCACAGGACTTGGTGCACAGCTTTAATTATTGTTTTAATGTTACTGATGCTCTTTGTTACTGATTTAAATGCGCTTTCTGTTAACTCCTAAAGAATTCTGATACAATTTATGCTGGAGAGAGAAATTGCAAATAAAACTTTCTTTGCTGTGCAGGAGAGCGAGTAGTAGTGGTCACTCATGGTGGTGTTATCCGATCACTTCATAGGCGGGCTTGCCCAAAAGAACGGTCTGGGAAGGTGCTGAATACATCTGTCAACATTTTCCACTTGTCTGATGGGGACAACTGGGTATTAAAATCTTGGGGCGATGTTAGTCATCTCAAGCAAACAGAATATCTTGGAACAGGGTTTGGTGGGGATAGATCTTCTGGTTAGATCACCTATGCTAAATGCTGTTTCAGCAGCCCTCCTAATAATGAGGTACGGTAAGACCAAAATCAGTGGGAAGAATCAAGAGATAGCATATATTGATTCTTCTAACAACAGGCATTATTTATCTTAATGGCCGAGAAGAGGCCCATCCTAATGGTCACTCAACCGAAGTGTTCGGTTGCCCCAATTTTTAGAAGTACCCACATAAATTTAAATTGCTTGACATTGTTGATTGTGTCCAGCCACTTACTCAACTCCTTTTATTAGTTATACAAATCTCATAGATGCATCAGAGTACCTTCAGGTATTGGTAGTTATATCTGATTAATATCTCTTGCTGATCCTATATTCGCAGCTTTCATTATACGTTTCTTCTTGAGCGTTGTGCATTTAGCAAGCACGAATTCATTTGATGAGGTCTGCTTGATTTAGGTCTCCCTTCGATTGCTTTCCTGTTTTATCCTCTCGTCAACAATGTTTGGTGCTGTTGGTTCACGCGGCTCTATTGGTGGCATTCAGTCCTACATATGATAAACTAAGGTCAGTCAAACCGTGGATAAATATGTTTGGAAAGTGTTCGAGATCTAAACCTGTCGGATTGCTTGCCAATTTTTAAATCCTTGCATAAATACCACAAACACATACACGAGTTTTCATCTGTCACATTACATTGCATTCTCTATTTCTTTTAGAAATACAAGTTTGCATCTTTCTATCAAAATGAAATGACCTAAGTATCTTCCTCTCAAACCTCCCACCTACCACCACCCTTGACTTCCAACAACCAAACACCAAAACCGTTGCCTCTCACGACATTGTCGACGCGGCAGGCCTTGAGAATTGTTGTTGAGAAAGACCGTTCAGCTAATGCATAAAGATTCTTGCGAGTTGTTCCTAGTTGTCTGTCTCTCTATTTCTCTCTTTTCATTTGTTGGATTCGTAGAGTTCGTGAGTAATGAAGAGAGTGCTGATTCGACTGAGGAATAGTAATTAGATTTTGTTTTCCCCATCCTATCCTCCATGATGAGGCATTTAACCTCGCCAAGACCGGAAAATCTATCTATTTTATTTTATCGTTCACAAATTGCCACATCATTTCATGAGTGAAATCGGTTTGAATATTATATATACACACGTAGCCCTAATGATATCGTGAGCGTATTTTGGATTAAACAAGGTGAATGGCTTAAAAGTGGGCAAATTGAGCAAATATAATAATCAAGAACCAATTTGAAAATTGAGCAAGAGTTCAAGTATCAATCGTGCCATTGGACTATATTATCTACTAAATTGCACTTGGTGTTAAAGTCCTATTGAGAAGCATGATTAACTCGCCTAGTCCTGGACGCTAGGGACTCGGGAACCGTTGTTGGGGTTTTTGTGTCCAAACGCAGGTATTCAAGTCCAAATGCCAATATATTGTCATTTTAAAAAATGATTGCCAATTTTTTCAAGAGGAAATCATTTTCCTTAATTTAAGTATAGATTTTTCATTGACTCATTTTCCTAAGAACCAATAGATGAAAAATGTTTTCCTGAAAAAAAAATTTGCAAAACAAATGAATTTTACATTTGGAAAATAATAACAAAAATATACTTATTTTGCATAAAATTAACCGAATTGCACATCACTTTTTGTTCCTGCACAATAACCTATGAGACATAAAAAAGAGATGTGGTACCATGCAAACAAAGCAGAATACTTATAGACATGTTTCTTTTTCGTTTTCGAACGAAATAAGAGCAACGAGTGCCACGCATATAATAGAGTTTTATGGTTTGCACCGTAGGATTTGTTAGATAAACGTGTTTAAGTTTAATTTGTAAATGTTTTTCGTACAAAAAACCGTGGGTGCAAAAAACAGAAAAATCTGAATCAAATTTGGAAAGAGGCAACAAGCAAACCAAAATATTGAAACAAAATTAAAGAGGAATCATAAATTACGTAGTAGTAATTAATCAAGAGAGGAAGTAAATTGGAATCAAAAGATTGGACCAAACTACTGGACGTGGTCAAGAAAGAAATAGACTTATATAATAAAATGAAGGATCTGTTTGTGTGATAAAAAACCATTTTTTAGAAATTTTTTACGAGCTCTGCCAAAATCTAGTTGGTGGACGAAAAGTCTTTTCCTTAGCATGAAAGCAACGAGTTTAGATCAAGAAAAGTAACTTCATTTTCCGACAAGAAAGAAATCAATTTTTCGAATTTCTTACTACCTGTTCGAGGAGAAAGAATATATCCCATTATGTCTATTTCCTTATCTCTCAAAAAAAAATTTCTTTATTTTCTCTGGTAAGTCTATATGTTTTTGCACAAATCTTGTCTACTGTCTCTTGAATATACTTCATATGATCCCATGATATGTTTTCCTAATTTCTCTGTAATTCTTGTTATTTTAATAGATTACTGAATAAATAAGGAAGATGTCGATATGAGTTGCTTTTAATGGATGCACCTAGTATCCAACACCATAGAGTTAGATTTTCTTTCCATTTGTTTTTGGCGCAAACAAACATTAGATAAGGATTTACTTTCTCTGAATATGAATTTCCTTAATATATTTTTCAGCAACAAAAAATTATGAGAATTTTAATCATGCTTGGAATAACACAAGGGCAACCTTAACCATACTATAAAATATAACCTAGCTTTTTGGCACCTGACTCTATAAATTAGGAGCAGCAGCATAGGGCCCAAGGCAATTGGCTCTCCACGACCAAGCTCATCGCTAAAGATGGAGAGCCAATCCTGACAGGATATGTCTAAGATTCCAAATGAAATTTAGATCGACCCTAAAATCATTCGTCTCTAAATCTCATCTTGCCACAACAAAGATCATTGACAGTAATATATGCTGAAGTATTTTGATAGAACACGTCTTCTTTTTGTATGTGTGGTTTTTTTTTAATTTATGAACAAATTATAATATGTAAAAATTATATTCAAATAAGAAAAATCACTATTCCCTTAAAACAAATAAAAAAGTTTCAAAAGATAACACAAATATTTACGAAATTCAGAAAAAAGAAAAATTCAGACGGTTGTGTGGTTCAACTGCTACACTGATGACGGTGCGCCACGGCGGCGAGCGGTTGTCATGGATACTGACGACAGGAGAGAGAGAGAGAGAATGGTCTGACATGACGTGGACTCCACGCGCGATACTGACGACAGGAGAGAGAGAGAGAATGGTCTGACATGACGTGGACTCCACGCGCGTCAAAGCATAGTTGCCTTTTTTATTCTAACATAGCAATCGTAATCTACGGTGTTCTCCGACAATCACTCGGTTAGGTTGGGCGAAGACCCCGTGATCGTGAAAAGGGCGATGCCTTGTGCTTTGTCCATAATCGATCGTGTATGAACTTTTCTGCGAAAGATTATGAAGACGAAATCCACACGGCGTTGCTCTGCAACTTCCCGTGTACGTATCGATCTTTCACACCGGGAAGATAGGCGACGACCCACGTCACCCGATCGATGTATTTGACCATCACGCGTTCAGAAACTTCGTTGAGATTGTTGATCTACTTTGTTTCTATGTCAAAACACTTCGCGGCTCGCACGTTGTCAATCGCAACTCGGTTGATCGGTCCACGGGGATCGAGGATGGAAGGTCTAGAGCCAAATCGGATGCCCGCCATGTCGGATTCGAACTCGAGGTCTGATTCTGCCCTCTGTTTTAGCCCACTTTTTTTCTGTGTGTGTTGAAAGGTTTGCGAAATATGGAGGACGATGAAAACGTCTGGAATCGGTGAGCTTAATTTATCTTTTGGGCGTGTGCTCTGTTTTTTGTCATGTCGGTTGGTGATGATGAGAACTCGCTGCTTTCTTGCTGCTAATCGGACCATTTTTCAGTCGGATGTCACCGTGTGAGCGTCTTAATTTGCGTTCACTGTTCGTCTTCAAGTGCCTGAGGCTAACCAGTACTCTCTTTTCCTGGGTTTCTGTCAGGGTTGCTGCTGATAAGGACTGCAATGGCATTGCACAGTCGGTTCAGATCGGCGTAGACTATGCTGAAATCGTTGTCGTGCGTCACGGTGAAACGGACTGGAATGCTGATGGAAGATTTCAGGTTTTCTATGCTTCTGGATTTCTCTCTAGCCTTCTAATTTTGTAGAAATTGCTGATTATCATTATGATAGAGAAATTCGTATGTAGTGCAATTTATGATATTTGCCCATTGTGTGACGAAATTCCGTGCAAATGTTTACTTAATAGAGGCATCATTTTGGTGAATGACATCAGTTCTTGTCAAGCTATGTAGCTGCATTGGGCTACTTAAATCTGTAATTGCGTTGTAAATCCATCAGTACAAGCCCGCTTGAGAATACTATGTTGATGTGCATACTTCCCTTTTCCTATGTAAAATTGGAATCTGTGGTGGCAAGGAAGCCCAACAGATGATAGAGAAGATGTTATGGCAAAGAATACGTGCACTCTACGGAGAAGGTTTCATATCTTCTATTACAGCTGTTGTGTATTACAGCTTTTGTGATTAACCGAACAATATTCATTCCATGATAGGACATGCCTAATAAATTAGAAAAAAGCATTGCTAGCTTGTGGTTGCTCCACTTATATGCGTGGGTTTAAGCAAATATATATCTAATTGTGCTTATATCTGCCATCTCATGCATTTTGTTTGAAAATTGATTTCTGCCTCTTTTTCTATTTACCTTCAAATTTAATTTCATTACATTTAATAGGGAACTCTGGATGTCAAATTGAATGAAATTGGGAGGCGGCAAGCAATTGCGGTGAGTAATTTTTGTGATATGTCATCCCTTTCTTTGGATTGACAAACAGGTTTACTAACATCTTTCGTTATTTTTTTTGAAAGGTGGGTGAAAGGCTGTCCAGAGAAGGTAAAATCTCTGCAATTTACTCATCTGACCTAAACCGAGCTTTAGAGACGGCAAATCTGATTGCAACTGCTTGTGGTGGACTGGAGGTATGAATGTAGCGAGATTGTTCTTGACCTTGCATTTCCATTTTTGAGAATCACACATGAATTTTGGCATTGTTCTTTTGGGGTTACAAAACCCAATATATACGTAAATTTTAGAGTGATGTAGTGAGAATGTTCTTGATCGGACATTTCTATTTATGAGAATTCCGGAGGAATTTTGGTATTATCCATTTGGGGGTACAAAAACCAACATATACGTGAATTTCAGCCAGTGATGTAGAGCTATAAGATTCCATTGGACGTTATCTTTATATGTTGGAATGTTCAGAATGCTGTAAAAGTCCGTGTTCATTCTTGCTGTTCGATTAATGATTGGGTCCTCTGAAATATCTTGCATGTTGCTTTCGAATGAGAATCTAGGTTATCAAGGATCCAGGTCTGCGGGAAAGAAATCTTGGGCAACTTCAAGGCCTTCAGCCACATGTTGCAGCTAGTGTTTGTCCTGAAGCCTATAGAGCCCTTCAATCGCAGAGGACAGATTTAGAAATTCCGGTGGGTTTTAATTTGCACTGAGCTCGACAAGAAGCACCTGACTTTGGTCAATTTTCATTTTGCCACTAACTTTCAATATGGAAACAATGCATAATGTGGATACTGCCAAATTCATAGTTTTTGTGATTGGAGTTGTTCAATGGTTCAGGTGACGTGTTCTTTTCTATATGTTGTGTACTTAGCTGTAAGTTCAGTCCATTCATTTGGTTGTTTAATGGATTCACATCTTACATGTTCTTTTTAATCTGTAAAACATAATAATGCTTGCATGTCTTATGTTAGCCGTCACAAAACCAAGGATTACAAGATAAAACACTTATTTATTAAGCTTTTGGCAGTCTGCAGGGTTCAAATCGGTTCATTAGTGGAATGCCTAATCAGCGTTTCTCTTGTTTCTTCTACACAGGGTGGTGGTGAAAGTATTGATCAGCTTTATCAGCGTTGCACTACGTGTTTGCAAAACATCAGTATGAAGCACAGAGGTAAAGAGATTATTTACGTCACTTATCCCCAGGTTTGTGGAGTGTTCTACTAGCCTAAATGGATGTTGGTAGTTTTATACATGAAAGTGACTCCTTGCATAGTGGTGACCAGGCATTATAATACTCATGTTTCACCAGATCGAATCTCCATAGCTTCTTTTCAGAGGAGTTTTTCCGGGATTACCTTTTGTCGATCTTGAAAACTTAGCATCACAGGATATGGTGAACAACTATAATTGTTGTTTTAATGCTTTCTAAGACTTTACTGATGCTTGTTGCTTTTAAATGCCCCTTCTCGGGTTTGCTTGCTTTGTGATAGCATAAGAAAGATGAGGACGAGGATGACCATGATTGAACTGCGCTTTCTGTTCACTACTAAAGAGTTTCTGATACAATTTAAGTTGAAAATAGAAATTGCAAATTAAACTTTTCTTCACTGTGCAGGAGAGCGAGTAGTAGCGGTCACTCATGGTGGTGTACTCCGAACGCTTTATGCATGGGCTTGCCCTAATCAACAGTTGTTGAAGTTCTTGAATACTTCTGTTAACATTTTCCACTTGTCTGATGGAGACAACTGGGTCTTCAAATCCGGGGGTGATGTTAGTCATCTCAGCCAAATAGAACATCTAAGAACAGGGTTTGGTGGGGATAGAACTTCTGGTTAGATCAACTCTTCCGGATTTTGTTCTAATGGCCCTAACCTGTAATGAGCAATGACAAGGCCTACTGAGAAGCATGAGTCACCCACTTGCTATTATGTTAAAAGGATAATTTCGTTCTTGGTCCTTACTTTGTGCGATTTGTCCAATCAAGTCCTTGAATTCTCAATTGGTGCTATTGAATGACCTCTATTTTTTGTGATTTCTGTAATCAAGTCATTTTGTCCTTAATTAACTTAACTGTTCTAACATGGCTGCTGATAGGGCAATGAAAAGAGGGAAAAAACAGAGCATATGTTTGGAAAATATGCTTAACAAAGAGGGAAAAAAAAAGCAAAAAGGATGAGGAAGAGTTTTGTAAAAAAAAAAAAAAAAAGTTTTAATGAGATTTAATGTTTAAAATTAGCAATTATAAAAATTTTACCATTTTTTTTGTAATTCTTCCTATTAAGTATGTTTTTGGAAGACCCTATTATTTTAATTTCTCTGTCATAAAAAAGAACTATATCAAAAGTATGACCCTATACTTTCATTCAGGTATCCTTAATTCATAGGGGTGTGCATGGTCCGGGTGGGCGGTTCCCACCCTAGAACTGGGAACCCCCACTAAGGACCGGTTCCAAAAAATTGGATCCGGGAACCGTCCGTTGATTCCATGGATCCACCCGAGAATCGGACCGCGGTCCGGTCGGTCCGGTTCCGGGTGGATCTATGGAACCGGTCTCACAAGCGGGCGTAGAAAAGAAGCTCCACTAGACACGTATCGAAAATATGGTCTATTTAGAGATTTCGCAAATGTTCTTGCGCTTTTTTTTCTTTACCTCTATTGGTAGGTTGCCTCAAATAGAACAATAAAAATTATAAACATGGGCTTCAAAATTTTAATTTTTTTCAACTAAAAAACTTATTTTTATAATGAAAATTAATATATATTATTATTATAATACCGGTCCGGTCCGGATGGGTGGGCGGGCGGATCCGCCCCCGGGAACCGGACCCACCGGTTCCAATAAATTGGAACTCAACCGGACCGGTCCCTTTAGGAACCATTGGTTCCGGCCGGTCCGGTCCGGTTCCGGGCGGTCCGGGCGGTTCCCGGTTTTTTACACACCCCTATTAATTCATATGTTATTCTACATCAATATATGAAATCTATCATTTGACATGCATTGTTACACCTCAATGTCCATCACTCAAAAATTATGCCCAAGTTCATCCATTAAACATCGAAACAGACATTCGGCTCTAATACCAATTTTTTAAGAGTGTATAGTAGAAGACCGATACCTTTCATCTGAGTAGATCAACAAAAGAGAGTCTAAGTCCAAGCTAGTAAATATATTTAGTTGGACTTACCTTCATTTAAAAGTTTAAGCTAATAAGTTTTAGGCTAACTAGAATTATATTAATTATTGTATATTATACCAATTCTCCGATGTGGATTTTCTCTAACCTAATTCACGTGCATCCTAAGAAACTACAATTAGAAATTTTCTAATTATGGTTAATTAGTTCGCTAGAAGTCCTAAACTTATCATGAAAGTGTAATTGAGTAATAAAATTTGTAAAAAATGCAATCAAGTCCTAAAACTTGTCAAATTAGTACAATCATGACTTAAAGTTAACACACTCAATTAATTCAATGGAAAATGCTGATCTTATAATTTTAAATTAATTTCTCTCTCCTAGTTGACATTTTTTATTGCTTTCTTTTTAAAATCTTATTTGAATCAAATTAATTTTTTTTTTTTTAAAAAAAGCCAAAATTTTATTTAAAAAATTGAAAGAGAGAGAGAGAGGCAGGGTAGGGCCACATCGGTAGGTGTCGCCACCGTTGCCACCCATTGCTAGAGGGGCCAGTGACCTTTGCCAACCTTGGGCAAGGTTGGCCGACCTTTGCTAGTCCCAAGCAAGGTCTTGCCGGTCTCAAGCAAAGATGCCAGCCTCATATCCTCTTTAGGCTCGAGCTTGTGCTCAAGCACCCAGATCTGGGCAACGCTAGCGTTTGCCTAGGCTTAACGAGTGTCGCCATCAATCGCCTGAGGCTGGTATTGCTGACTCCAAGCATTTGCCGGCATCGCCTAAATTTGGGTGGGTACCCAGATTTGGGCGCTCTTGCTCCCGCTAGCGAGGGTTGCCTGCCCTCGCCTGGCACTAGGGAAGCCTCATCTGGAGCTAGCAAGGGTCGACCACCCTCACCTAGGGCTAGCAACCTCCGCTAGCCCCTCCAATAATGGGTGGTAGTGATAGGGCCCATTGGCATGGCCTTGCCCTGCCCTCCTCTTCTCTCTATTATTTTTTTTTTTGGTTTTTATAAAAATAAAATGTTAGCTATTTTATTTTTTTAATCTGATTTAAATAAGATTTAAAAACGAAAACAATAAAAAAATGCCAACTAGGAGAGAGAAATTCATTTTAAAATGCCACATCAGTATTTTCCATTAAAAATACCGAAGGTGTTAACTATAGGACTTGATTGTATCTATTTGGCAAGTTATAAATTTAATTGTACTTTTTGCAAGTTTTAGAACTCAATTGCATTTTTATGACAAATTTTAGGACTTTTAGTGAATTTATTCTTTTTTATTTAAAAGAGGAAGTTTCATACAAAATGGTATACAATATAACGAATAACTTGCACAAAGAATGTATCCCAACTTTACTCAAATAAAAAAATAAGGCTCACGCAATGCACATACATACTACCAATTTTCAATAAGAATGATCAGGTATTACGATAACGTACTATCTCTTACATGAAGATTTAATAGCAAAACTATAGTGAGAGGATGCAAGATGCAAATATCCTCACCTATTTAAAAATTGAGGTATGTATAAATTATTAGGACGAAATTTGTGCAAAATGGGTAAATTGTAATATGTAGATTGTGAGGAGGCAAGATGCAAATACCCTCATTAAATAGACCCAAGTCCAGCCCATTTTCTTCTTCATTCAATAGATTTGGGCGTGAGCAAGCAGTGAAGTAGTGGATTAAATCTAAAAAGAAGAGACGCCCAACCGCGAAGGAGGGAAAGAAGAGTGGGGAGAGAAATTTCCGCGCGTTCGCGATCTGGACGTCCCAACAAGCCAGATCAACTGCAAATTACAATGCGTGGTAAGTATTCAAATCTATTATTTATTTAATTGGAGTAATTTTTGAAATTCGGTTTAAATTTGGAGTTTTAGTTAAACTTGAACTGTGAGGTTTGATTGAGGTGCTATTGAGCATTAGATTTATATGAAAATTGTGGGAGAAGTATAATTTTAGTGCCTTAACTTGTGTATGGCACTCACTTTAGTGCCATAACTTTTGGACGGCTCACTAAAGTATTAAATTTTTTGAAAAAATAACATTTTAGTGCCATCGCCGATCTGCTTGGCTGAAAATCCTAAGTGGATTTTTTATTAATATTTTTAACTGACATGGCTTACCGGAACCTATGGATGCTGAACGATATCGTTTAACCAATTTTTCGCAGATCACTTAAGTGCTAAATTTTTTGAAAAGTAAATTTTTCAATGCCAATTTTTTTAAAAAAATAATTTTTTCGGTGTCGGTGAAAATTTGGCACTGAAAAATCGTTTTCAAAAAATTTGGCATTTAAGGATGCGCATGGTAACGCTTCTGTTCCCGGGAACAATTTTTACTCAGAAATGATTCTTTTTTATTCTATTCCCAAGAATAATTTCTGAGCATTTGAAGGCGTTTGGTAATTGTCCAAAATTTTTATTCCTGGGATAGAAATGCGTTTGGTAAAACCTTAGAATTTCTAGTCCAAAATATTTTCTTTTAATTTTTTAATGACTTAAATACATATTTCTTCTTTTTTTTGTCTTTTTTCTTTTTCTTTTTTCTTTTTCCCTTCCTCCATTGTGGCCGGTCGCCGCCACTGACGGTGGCCGGCAACCAACTAGGCAAGGTCCGACAAGCTCACCAGAGCCTCGTCGGGCTAGGGCAAAGTCCGGCGAGCTCGTTGGAGGCTCGCTTAGCCACCAGTGAGGCTTGGCCTCGCCCAGATCTGTGAGGCCGAGCTTGCCGGTGGCTAGGTGCACCTCCAGCGAGCTCACTGGACCTCACCAACCACTCATCGGCGGTGGCTGGTGCCGGCAACTGTGGCTGGTGGGCGGTGAAGGGGCAGTAGTAGGCTGAGGGAGGAAGAAGAAAAGGAAAGAGAAATATGAGAAAAAAAAAGGGAAAAAAAACTGATTCTTGAAATTGTTCCCGATAGTGAGAAGCAACTTTTTTTACTTTTTGATTTTACTCCAAATCTATTCCCTAGAACAAATTTGTCTAGAACAAATTTGTTCTCGGGAACAAAAAATTTACCAAACGCATTTTTGTTCCAAATCCGCTCCTGAGAACAAAAGAACAAAATTAGTTGTTTTCAGGAACGGAATCAGTTGTTACTATGCAGGCCCTAAGTGAATTGCGAAAAGTTGGTTAAACGACTTAAGTGTCACGTCAGCTAAAATTTAATTAAAAAGGTCACATGTTAATTTAGAATATCTCGCTGGAGGCACTTAAATGATCATTTTCTCTGATTTTGGCACTTAAGTAAACCGACAAAAAGTTATGACACCAAAGCGAGCGTCGTGCGTAAGTTAAGGCACTAATAGTATACTTCTCCCTAGAAATTATAGATACGGTTGTTGTGGAGTTGTGGGATTTGATGAAAATTGATTTTGAAGTGTGGTTTGATCAAAATGAATTCCTAAAATTTCTTGTTTGAGTTATGCATAGTGGACAGTACGCATAACGAATAATGATGAACATTGCCTGCACATGAGTTTCTTTGTTGGCGCGTAAGCGTCGTTTTTTTAATAAATAAGCGTAATTAGTCAAATTGTTCATTAGAGTAGTGCATTACTCGATTTTTAATATCTTTTCTTGAATAATTGTAGGTATACGAGTGTGTAAGCTTAAGTAACCATTGTAGGATGATTTTTAGCTTTCTCATGTGAATGTTACTATCTCTTCTTTGTCTTTGAAAGATCATGTTTCGAAAGCAATATGAATTAGATATATTATAAGTTAAGAAACATCATTTTTATTACACAAAGTCCGGATCAAGCACTTACTACTATTTTGTCTATTTGAAATAGAAAAGTATAGGTTGATTATTATTTGAGTTGATTGCATGTAAATGGTTTACAAAAAGTTCATGATTTATGAAAGTTACATTGATATATATTGAATTGTCAAAAGTGATATTATTTGGTTATTTGAATATGAGTTTTGAAATGGCTTTCAGTGTTGATTATGGGTTATTGGAAAGTGAGTTGGTAGATTATGCTTAGTGTCTCTATGAACCCAGTAAAGGGTTTGTGGATCTGCATACAAATTTTAGGATATCCTTTTGGGCCTACCACTAATAATATAAGTGGAGACCAAGCGAGGGGGGATCATGGTCACTTTTATCACGATTAGTTATGTGTGATCATAGTTTGATACTTGAGCATTAAATTTGTCAATGGAATGGATTATTGATATGTCATTTGACAAGATTGATCAGTGGACTAGACAAATACTTAGTGATGAAAGGGGTATTTATGCCATGAGTATATCTATGTTGAAATAATATATAGCTCATTTTGATCTTAAAGATTTGTTATACTTTGGAATTAGTGTAAATGAATTATGTTTTATTTGTGTCTTAAATGTGTATAGTACATGTTCAATATGCATAGAAGTGATGAATTACTTAGTGGGTTGTGGTTGCTCGTTCCGTTCATTTACTTGCTTTTCAAATTTTTCTGCTAGTTACAAATAAGACGAGAGCATTATTGTATCAGGTAGTGGGGATTTTGGGTTTGAGTTGTATATGGCTTTGATAAGTTTTTGACTTGGTTGCTACATATGTGTGTCTATATATATCTTATAGATGAATTATGAAAAATTCCAATATTGCAACTAGATTGACTTTTTATCAAATATATTTGAGTGAAAGGATGGCCATGCCACATGCTGCAGCTAGCGTCTATCTTGAAGCCTATAAAGCCTTTCAATCTCAGAAGACAGATCAAGAAATTCCGGAGGGTTTTGATTTGCATAGAGGTCACAAAATGCACCTGACTGTCAATTTTCATTTTGCCACTATCTTGCTATAAGGAAACTATGCATATGTGGATATTGCAAAATTAATAGTTTTTGTCACTGGAGTTGATTATTGGTTCGTGTGATGTTTTCTTTTCTATATGTTGTATACATAGCTATAAAAATTTCAGTCCCATTTTTTATGTTGTTTAATGGATCCACACCTTTCATGTTTTTTTTAATCTGTTAAACCTAGTAAAGCTCACATGTCATGTGTTAGGCGTTACAAAACAAGGGATTACAAGATAAACATTTATTGAGAAAGAGTTTGGTAGTCTGCAGAGTTCAAATTGCTTCACAAGTGGAATGCCCAATCAGTCATTTCACTTGTTTCTTCTGCACACAGGGTGGTGGTGAAAGTATTGATCAGGTTTATCCGTGCAGCACTACGTGTTTGCAAAACATCAGTGTGAAGCACAAAGGTAAAAAGATCATTAGTGTTGCTTATCCGCTGGAATTATATTCTACTAACCTAAATGTGATGTTAGCAGTTTCATACATGAAAGTGACTCCTTGCATAGTGTTGACCGGGCACTTTAATACTCATATTTTGCCAGTTTGAATCTCCATAGCTTTTGTTAAAGGAGTTTTTTCCGAATAACCTTTTTCAGTCTTGAAAACTAAGCATCATGGGACTTGGTGAACAACTGCAGTTGTTTGTATTGTTGATGCTCTTTGCTTTTAAGTGCCCTTTCTTGGGTTTGCTTCCTTTGTCATAGCAGAAGATAAGACAAGGACAACGGGGAACATCATTTAAATGCGCTTTCCTTCTCTGCTAAAGAATTCTGATACAATTTAAACTGGAACCAGAAATTGCAAATAAAAGTTTTTTTCACTCTGCAGGAGAGCGAGTAGCAGTGGTCACTCATGGTGGTGTACTCCGAATGTTTCATGAGCGGGCTTGCCCAAATAAACAGTCTGTGAAGTTCCTGAATACATCTGTCCACATTTTCCACTTGTTTGATGGGGACAACTGGGTCTTAAAATCCTGGGGTGAGGTTAGTCATCTTAACCAAATAGAATATCTGAAAATAGGGTTTGGTGGGGAGAAAACTTCTAGTTAGATCAGCTATTTTGGATGCTGTTCTAGTAACCTTACTAGTAATGAGTTATGATGAGACCTACTGAGAAGCATGATTTACTCTATATTGTCTTAAGGATAATTTTATTCTTAATCCTTCTGTAATGCGATTTGTCTAATTGAAGTCCTTGAATCCCCAATTTGCCTATTGGATCCTTTAGTTTTTGTGATTTCTGTAATCGAGTCATTTTGTCCTTAATCAACAAACCGTTCTAGCATGGCTGTTGATAGGGCAATTTTAAATATTTGAAAAAGAGGAAAAAAAGCAGAGCATATTCTGCTTAAATAAAGAGGAAAAAAAGAGCAAAACAGAAAAGCAAAAAAGGATGAAGACAAGTTTTGTTTTGAAAAATACATTTAGTGCGCTTTGATTTTTCAAATTAACAATTAACGAAAATTCTACCATCTTTAGTAACTCTTCCTAGGAAAACCGTTATTGTTTTAAATTTCGATATGTGATAAAAAAAAAACTACAATTAGAAATTTTCTAATTATGATCGAGTCCCAGCATTTTATATTATAATGAATTTTATCTTTATTTTATTTAAAAGAGGAAAATTCATCGGAAATATTATGCAATATAATGAACAACTTACACAAAGCAGCTTTACTTAAGTAAAAAATTAAGGCTCGTGCAACGCACATGCCTACTCCTAAATTTTTCTAATAACGGACATTTGAAGCATCCCTCCATCATACTTTCCCCTTTAGGTTATAGCTTGAACGTTCAAGTGCCTCGAAGAATTGTATCTAAAAAAAAAAAAGAAAAGGGGTTAATATAACTTAATTTTTTAATGATAAAGCTCCAATTAAAAAAAATTTATGTCTCAAGCTGCAAAAATTGGATGATTCTCTTTATTTGATGCTATAATCAAGGCTGCCACCAACCCACTCGTGTTTGTCCTTGCAATTATGTTAAGTAATTTGCAATTCTCGCATCCGGTCCATCTGGCTCCTGTAAATTTGTTTTTGCCTATAAACCATCGAAATGATCACCATAAAAATAAAAAAAAGACAATTAATATAAATGTAAAGTGCTCATGTTGACTCTGCGAGATAATCTGATATAGCTTTCTAACAATAGCTACGATGTGACAAGGGATATTGCTATTTTTATATGATACTTGACAAACTCTTCATAATTACATCACCATCAAATCCGCAATAGCTTATGTAGCTTTTGCCAAGCTTCCGTTTCACATACACCATGCGATCAGGATGGGAAACCGCCACACTTGATAGTATAATAGTCGATCATCCACCGTCATCCAACATCATCCACAAAGAAACATTGACAAATAATATAAGTAGATGCTATTACTTGAATCTTGGATTTGAGAAAGTCAAGGATCGTGCCTGGAATGATTAACTTCTTGCCGTGGACATGACTGAGAAGTGCTCGCTGAAAGAAGAATCAAAACCCAAAATGTCGTTTCTCAGATTAATTTAAAATTAATAGCGGTTAAGATACGTGTAAAATTATATGTGGATGAGAACCATCCTTATAGTGTTTGCACAGAAAGATATTTGCAGATGTTCAGTACGAAGTCTTCAACGGATGTAATTTATTGTATTTTTCGAATCTCGAAAGTTGCTTTTACAAAAAGTAGATAAGAGTAATAATATGCGAGTAGGGTAGAAGCCTCTGCTTTCGCTGTTAGGACAACTAATGGGAGCGCTAAGCGGCAACCTTGGAAGAGGGGAAGGTTTGCCGCCATCAAAGCTCTAAAGGATGGTTGTTCTTTACCAGCTTGAACAACATATGACTATAGAAGAAACAGAATAGCTTGGCTTTAGAATGGAAATGAAATCTTCCGGGAAATTGGAATAATGAGCTCTTCATCAGGGGTGTGCATCAATCCCGGTCCAACTCAGAAATTAGTCTGAACTAACCAGTACAAAGTGGTTCTTGGGGGCTGGTGTGGCTTCTGGTTCTCAATTTTCAGAATTGGGAATTATTAGTTCAATTTTGGTTACACATAATAAACCGCACCGCTAAAACTAAACCGACGGACAAGCCAATTTTTTTAATTATTTTACAATTTTTTAGTTTGAATCAAATCCTAAGTAATTTATTTTACTTCTAATGTTGAGAAACTCCAATTTGTAAGGAATAAAGGAAACAAAAAAGAAGAAAAAATCACTGATTCCAAAAATCACTGATTCCAAGACCGACCCTAGAATTGGATTGGGTGAGCTGGTCCTAATTTCTCAAATGCACAAATGCAGAACCAGCTCTACCCAATTCGATTTTAGGTTTCACAGTTGGAACTAACTAATCCTGAAATTGATTATCCTTACTTTCCCTTGTGCCTAATCAATTATTGAACTCTTTTGTCTCTTCGTGCCTTCTGTTTCTGTCAAGCCTTTGTTGATTGTTCCATAGCCTTTCCATTCACTTTAGTGAAGAAAAAAAAACTCACACACATACACCATGAATCCAATGTTAAAAAAATGAAGGAAAAAGTGAGGTGTCATTTGTATTTCCCTTGGAGAAGGCATAGATCGCGATTCTATGTTTTTCTCATGCACATGCATCTCGGAATAAGTGCAGATTCCTATTGATATGCGTACTCAGCATCATTTGAGACATAAATTAATGTTACGCGTTTTGATCCTATCTTTTATCCTCGACACATTACAAAGTTAAAGTATGTCAAAGAATATTCGTGACATTTGATAAGATAATATGTAGGGTTAATATCACAAAAATCCGTGAACTAACACACTTGTATCATATATACCTCAAACTTTTTCTTATGTCACAAAAACTCCAAAACTGGTACAATCGTGTCACCTTTACCCCAAATGGGTTCCAAATTAATTTTAATGTCATAAAAAACCCAAAACCAATACACTCGCGTCACATTTATCTTAAATTAATCACTCATTCCACATTTACCCCCAAAAATTTCAAAATTACCACAATTTGAGGTAAATGTGACAAGTATATCAGTTTGGGATTAATGTGACACATAAATACTAAGTTGGACTTTTTCGCGACTCAAAAATTAATTTAAAGTAAATGTGATACGCAGACACTAGTTTGGAAGTTATTGTGACATAGTAATTGTTTTGAGGTAAATGTAGTAAGGCTGTTTTAATTTGGTGTTTTTGATGTAATCAACCTTAATGTTTATAGAGTCTTAAATGGTAGCCCAATATGCAATGCCATTTTCAAATTTTTAATTTGTTCATTATAATTTATGAACTTTAAATTTATTTGATATGGTCCATAAAATTTTTGTACATGTTCTATCTAATCCCTTAATTATATGAAAATGATCAATATTGTCTTTGAACTTTAAATTAATAGAAATATAATATTGAACATTTTTATATAGTCCGAGGACTAAATTAAATATATATATCAAAATTTAAGGGCCATATTAAATAAATTAAAAGTTTGGAAATCATATTATACATCAGAACAAAATTTAGAGATTACATTAATACATTAGGCCAAATTTCAAAAATTATTTAGGTCATTTTTCTCTATTTTATACTCACTTGTCCCCACCTCCCCCCCCAAAAAAATTCTGGACATGAAGATATCCAAAGTCCATTGACCGGTCCAACTTCGATAATGGGCTTGGGCTGGTTGTTTGTGTAGGTGGGTCCACTTTATCAGGCCCATCCTCTTTATAGCGCGTAGAAAGCAAGCCGGGAGAGGTCGAATCATATGCTTCGCGCAAAGCATGAGCGGTGCACGCCCCGCGCATTCCAATTCCAACGGTTTCCTTCTTCTTCTTCTTCGTCATTCTCGTCGTCGTTTCGCACATTGTCGCTCCTGTACTCGAACTTTGGGACTGAGACTCGGGTCATCGCTCAACGGCAATTGAGGACGCAAGGTCCAGAGCCAAATCGCCGAGCCTGCCATGTCGGGTTCGAACTCGAGGTCTGATCCTGTTGTCATCGACTTTTTGCTTTACGTGTCGTGATGTTCCACGAAATTTGGAGGGCAGTGAAAACCTCTGGAATCGCTGAGCTCAATATATTTTTGTGCTTGCGTTTTGTTTTTTGGTGTGTTGGCGATGATGAGAACTTGCTGCTGATAAACCAAATGATCAATTGACCGTTCCCATCGATTCAGTGGAGTTTTGATGTTGTTTCTCTCGTTTCACTTGTTCACGGGTTCTTTTGGACCATGTTCCGGACCATTGTCGCTGTGTGAACGTCTTAGGTTGCGTTTCATGTTCTTTTTTTTTTTTTTGTTTAATAAATCTTTAACTCTTTTGGTATTATTGTTAGCTCCTGTCTTCATGTGCGGGAGGTTAACCAATACTCTGCTTTCCGCTTATCTGTCAGGGTTGCTGCTGACTTGGGTTACAATGGCAATGCTCAATCGGTTCCAATTGGTATAGCTGATGCTGAAATTGTTCTCGTGCGCCATGGAGAAACGGAGTGGAATGCTGATGGAAGAATTCAGGTTTTCTTTAATCCTGGATTTCTCTTTAGCCTTCTAATTTTGTTGAACTTGCTCATCACCTATTATAATACAAAGATGCCTGTAGAACAGTATTGGCTTGTTGCCAATTGTATGAAAGACAAACAGGATACAATGCAAATGCTAATTTAATAGAGGCATCATTTTGGTGGACAATATCAGTTCTTGTTAGGCTGTGTAGTTGCATTGGGCTACATATATCTACAATTGCCTGGTGAATCCACCATTATTAGCCTTTGCTTGAGAATACATGTTGATCTCCGCATATCTCTTTTCCTATGTAAAAATGGAACTTGTGATGGCAAGATAACACCTCAATTTGAGCGAAAAAAATGACGGAGGACATAATGGCAGAGAATATGTATTACAGTTTTTGTGATTTAGTGATCACTATTCATAACATTATAGGACGTGCCTAGTAGAATTAGAGAGAAAGGATGACTAGGTAGTGGTTTCTCCTCATTTATTTATAAATTCAAGCAGGTATATCTCCAATTGTGCCAATATCAACCGTCTCATGCATTTTGTTTGAGAACTTGTTTCTTCTTTCTGTATATACCTTCGTTTACTTATTTCATTATATGGAACAGGGACATCTGGATATTGAATTAAACGAAATTGGGAGGCAGCAAGCAACTGCAGTGAGTATTTTCTGTGATATGTTATCCCCTTCTTTGGACCGACCAACTTGTTTATTTCCTTCTTCTATTGTTTTCCCTGAAAGGTGGGTGAAAGGCTGTCTAGAGAAGGTAAAATCTCTGCAATTTACTCATCTGACCTAAAACGAGCTTTCGAGACGGCAAATCTGATTGCAACTGCTTGTGGTGGACTGGAGGTATAAATATAATGAGACCATTCTTGATCTTTCTTTTTATGAGAATTACTCATAAATTTTGGCATTATCCATTTGGTGGTACAATATCCAACATATACATAAATTTCAAACAATGATGTAGAGCTAAAAGATTCGACTAGATGTTATCATTATTTGTCGGAAGGTTCTGAATGTTGTAAAAGTTCGCGTTCATTCCTATAGTTCAGTAATATCTTGCATGTTGTTTTCAAATGAGAGTCTAGGTTATCAAGGATCCAAGTCTACGGGAAAGAAATCTAGGGGAGCTTCAAGGCCTTCGGCATCGTGCTGCAGCTAGGGTCTGTCCCAAAGCCTTTAAAGTCCTACGATCGCAGAAGACGGATCGAGAAATTCCGGTGGGTTTTGATTTGTACTGAGCTCGACAATAAGCACTCGACTTTGGTCAATTTTCATTTTGCCACTAACTTTGAATATGGAAACCATGTGTAAGTGTGTGGAAATTGCAAAATACATAGTTTTCGTTATTGGGGTTGTTTAAAGGGTTCACGTGATGTTACATACACAGCTAGAAGAATTTCAGTCCCATTCTTTTGGCTTTTTTATGGATTCACTTCTTACACGTTCTTTTAATCCGTGAAAGATAGTAGAGTTCTCATCTCATAAATTAAGCATTACAAAAAGAGATAGTCACTAGATAAGGATTTATCGAGAAAGAGTTTGGCAGTCCATAAGGTGCAAATTGGTTCATAGGTAGAATGTCTGATCGGTTTTTCTCTCGTTTCTTCTGAACGCAGGGTGGTGGTGAAAGTATTGATCAAGTTTACCAGCGCTCCACGACGTGTTTGCGAAACATCAGTATGAAACACAAAGGTAAAGAGATTCTTCAGTAGCATATTAGCCAGTGTTTCGTGAGTGTTCTACTAAGCGAAATGCGATGCTAATAGTTTTATACCTGAAAGTGACTCCTCGCATAGTGTTGACGGGGCACTATAAGTTAAAATTTTGTTGGTTCGAATCTCCTTAGGTGCTTTAAAGGAGTTTTTCTAGGATTACCTTTTTCAGTCTCGAAAAATAAGCATCATAGGACTTGGTGAACAGCTTTAGTTGTTTTAATGCTCTCTAAAACTTTGCTGGTGCTCTCTGCTTTTAAATGCTCTTTCTTCGATTTGCTTGCTTTGTTATAGCAGAAGAAAGACGAAGACGAGACGACCATGATTTAAATGCGCTTCCTATTCACTACTAAAGAATACTGATACAATTTAAGCTAGAAACAGAAATTGCAAATAAAATTTTCCTTCACTAAGCAGGAGAACGAGTTGTAGTGGTCACTCATGGTGGTGTAATCCAATTGCTTCATAGGCGGGCCTTCCCAAATCAACAGTCTGGCAGAAAGGTACTGAATACTTCTATCAACATTTTCCACTTGTCTGATGGGGACAACTGGGTCTTAAAATCCTGGGGTGATGTTAGTCATCTCAGCGAAATGAAATATCCGAGCACAGCGTTTGGTGGGGATAGAACTTCTGGTTAGATCAACCAGGGTGGATGCTGTCCAGTAGTCTACTAGTAATGAGATATTGTAAGACCAAAATCAGAGGGAAGAACTGAGAGAGAGAGAGAGAGAGAGAGAGAGAGAGAGAGAGAGAGAGAGAGAGAGACAGCATATATTGATTGTACGAACAACATGTATTATTTTTTTTTAATGGCGCAGTAGAGTCCTATCCTATGGTCGCTCAACCAAAGTGTTTCGGGTGCCCCAATTTTTAGAAATACCCAGATAAAGATGAATTGCTTGACATTGTACTAAGCGTTGCATCCCAGCATCCCAGTCTGCTGATTCTACGAGGAAGAATTTAGATGTCTTGTTTCTCCCTTTCTAATCTTCATAATGAGGTAACTTGCCAAGATCAGAATTTTTTTTTATTTTATCTTATTGTTCAACAAATCCCAACATCATTTTATGAGTAAAATCGAGTTGAATTAAAAATCTGTATACATGTATGTATATATAATTATATATAAGATGCACTTGATTATATCACCTTGCATACCTGGGGCTGCCAATTTGTGTGCCTGTCTTACGTTGAGCAATGTATAAGAGTTAAATGTGAGTTAAAGAGATCAAATTTGAATAAAAATAAAGTTCAAGAATCAAATTGAATATTAAGCGAAAATACGAGAATCAATCGTGCCATTATCCCTTTCTTTTACGATATTACATGCTAAGAGACACGGTGTCAAAACCTAATGAGAGGCATGATTTACCGAATTGTTATTGTCTTAAAAATTATCTTCATTCTTGGTCCCCCTGCCTTACGAAAAGGTTAGTATTGCATGAAAGTAACGCCCAAAGTAAGTTGTAGTAGAGATGGGGTAAAAGGAGCAAGTGATCGCAATGGATGGGAAAATTATAACTTCGTTTCTTTCGCAAAAAAATAATGATTTGAAAAATATTTCGTAAAAATGATCGCTTGAAATAATTAATTAATGACAAATATTTTCGTTGTCGTTATCAATTTAAAATATTTTATATTCCTTTATTTTTGTAAACGATATAAAGTGATCCTTTTTATGAAAATATTTTTCAAATCATTCACTTTTCGGGAAACAAAGCAGGGCCTAATTAGTTGATGCTTCAGAAATTTGGAGTAGCCGGAAGTTTGAAGAAGCAAGTGAAGTTAGCCATTTATGGAGGGATCTCAAACGATCGATGCTCCAAAATTGCGAAAGTCGGAGGTACCAAAGTTCAGAAGTCTAAAAGCGTCTTGCAATGTGTCACTGGTGACACCAAAACTCACTAAAGATGGTTATGTGGCACGACACGTAAGTCATTCCTGACAAATCCTGCTTATCAAGGCAAAGATCTTAGACAGATTATAGTCCAACCAGAATAATCCAGGATTCGGCCACTAATTTTATGTTAATCTAGCCGAAAGCAATGTTTTATGGTGCAAACTTAACAACAAATCCCTAAGTAAAGATACTTGTCAGAATTAGTATGTTTGGAAAATAATACAATAATATGTTTATTTTACATAAAACTGACCATTTTGCTCATCACGTGTTTTCTCTGCACGAGAACGTATGAGACATTAAAAGAGGGTGAAAATATGCAAACAAAATAGGATGCTTATAGACTATCTATAAATTCAATAAGAGCAAATGAAAGCTATGCATGTAATAAAGTTTTATGGAAGGCGCCATTGGGTTTGTTGGACAAAAGTGCTTCAAGTTTATTTTACAAATGCCTTAAGTACAGTATTTGTTGGTACGAAAAATAGAAAAATCTAAATCGAATTTGGAAGAAGCAACAAGAAAACCAAATTATTGAATCAAAATCAAATAGGATGCATAATATGCCTAGTAGTAATTAATCAAGGAAGGTAGTAAATTTTGAATCAAAAATTGGACCAAGCTACTCGACATAGGATAAAAAATAAATAGGCTTATTGTCATGCCCCAACCCTTGAGCACGCGACGATCTCCATTTTCTCTTTCGGTCATTTGAATGCGACGTCCCAGGACGCGTCGCCGACCATTCTTTTTATCTTTCAATTAAGCGCATGCGGAAGCGATAATTAATCCCCATACAATTAACGAATTAAGATAGCTAGGAAAGTCAAACAGAAACACAATCAATGATACAAGTTTATTCATCTTCTGATTAATCTTAGGAAGTCTACACAATTAGGCCCTTACCACGGGCCACTTCCTACAGAGCCGACCGAGCAAATAAGCCAGGGTTAATCTACTTCTTCCAAAACGCACCACCTGTCGAATCTGCCTCCAACGAACCTGAAAATGGTTATTCAATAACTAGTGAGATATAAATCTCAGCGAGTTCTCGCCCTAATCCTCGGCTAGGACACCAACTCGCCTCGAGGTACCTATGGCACGGTCTAATACCTTAAGCAGGTCAATAGCAGAACAACCATACATCTTAGGCAATGACTTAATACAATCAATAATATCATGAGCACATCGACAAGTAATCGACTCGCAAACGACCTTACCCGGTCATGCCATACCCTGCACGGTAAATACACATGCAATTCACCAGTAATGCATCTTGCACACAGCATTACATTAATCAATCACACTCGAGTCGTGTCGTAGGCGATCTCACCTGGCCATTGCCACACCCTACACGGTATTAACTCAGGCATATCATAAATAGTGCAACAAGCACAAATATACTCAGAACACAATGTCAACTTGTCTCTCATGCACTCTTGCTCTGATACCAACTAAGGTTCTCAGCCCCAAAACTGCAGTTGTGAGGTGAGGGCAGCCCCGGAGATTATCAAGTAGGCCAGAGGGCTTCTCCTAAGCGATGTGGGACTCCCTTCCGCAGGGGCTTAACATATACCCGGATCCACCTTAACCTAGCTCTGATACCAAAAGGTTTCTATGTTACTAAAATCATAGACTCAAGTTGCAATCTTATGGCAAGTATGCTATCCCGCACACGGCTCTCCTAGCCTTAATAGGGACTGCCTGTTAGCCAACAAGTTGCTTCTCAAGCTATGAGCTTAGAGCATAGTAATCTTAAGAATATCGGAAATTCTGTTCAATTATGCATCTCCCCGTGTAAACACGCCTCAGGGTACGATCTCCTCTGCCTCCCCGTGTAAACATACTTTACGGCTTTACCTTTTCCTCGCGTAAACAAGCATCAGGGCACGATCTCCTCTGCCTCCCCATATAAACACACCTCAGGGCTCTACCTTTTCCTCGCGTAAACACGCATCAGCGCACAACCACCTCTGCCTCCTCGTGTAAACACACTTCAGGGCTCTACCTCTTCCCCGTGTAAACACGCATCAGGGCACAATCTCCTCTGCCTCCCCGTGTAAACACACCTCAGGGCTCTACCTTTTCCCCGCATAAACATGCATCAAGGCACAATCACTCTGCCTCCCCGTGTAAACACATCTCAGGGCTCTACCTTTTCCCTGTGTAAACACACCTCAGGGCACAAGTGGACTCATAAGCACACATCATAATCCGCACACGACATGCATGAGGTCCACATACGAAGCAGTAAGTATTCCACATATTATCCATGAATCGCCACATTACGGTAATCCAATAATCAACTAATTTCATAAGGAAATGCCACATAATTCCCGGAATATACGTGCTTCAATCAATAAGGCATAAATAAGCAATCATCAAATCAATCAATTATTGCCTCAGACAATATTTGTCTCACAATAATGTGACGACCGGTAATTCTCATAAATCACTAATTACCATAATTACCATAATTACTTATCGAAAAGTAATTAATCCAAACAACAATCCAAAGTGCTTTTATAATAAATGACGCGTCAAATAATTCCCACAATTTAATTATAAATAAAACGCATTATTCATAATTAAACTATATTTGATTATTATTAAAAATAATAATAATTCCGAATTTCAATAAATAATAATTTTTGAATTTAATAGACAATAATAATTATTTTCGGAATTTAATAAATAATAATTAAAAAGAAATTATTTCTTTTTAATAAAAATAACACTAATACGGATTATGCCACTAATCCTTAATTACTCCCAACTAATCACCGTGAATTATCCTTAAACACGATTAACCACATAAACAACATAAAATCACAATCAACTATAATCCACCTCCTAATTACGATTAATGATAATCTAATCTCCCCCTAAACGAGTTTAACGGACTAATCGAGGGTTTAGAACTTAAACTCACCTAGCAACAAAACCGATGACACCGGCGCAACGGCGACAATGAGGCGAACGAGCGGCTCCTCCGGTTCACCAAAACCGAGTGTTTCAGAACCGAGTCTCGGCCGAAACGTCTCGGACCAAGCTGACCATCAAGGAAGGAAGTTTCCGCAACTGCTCCGGGCGGAGGAGGGGCTCGGGAAGCCGATCCTCGGCGGCCTACGGCGATGACCGGTGGCGGCGGACATCGGCAAGGCTGCTGGCCGCGTGTCCAAGTCACGGCTAGAAGGGCCGAGAGGGAGAGAGAGAACACGGCGACGACGGTGGTAGCTGGGACGGCTCCCGGACGGCTCCCAGCGGCGGTCCAGGGCGGCCGGACGGCGACGGAGGGCGGCTGCACGGCGAGGACAGAAGCAGACCGAGAGGAGAAGAGGGGACGGTGCGGCTGCGCAGCTTGGCCGTTGGCTCGGCTGGCCATCTTTCGGCGGCGACCAAGGCGGAGGGATGACGGCAAAGCGGTGGCTCGCCGCTCCGGCATCCGGCGAGCGGCGAGAGGGAAGGCAAAGAAGCTAGCGGCGGTGCAAGTGAGTCGAAACAAATCCGAGAGGAAGAGGAAGAATGGGGGGGCGGCGGTTCGGGCAGCTCACCGGCGACTCCGGCATCTGGGCAAGGCAATCGGCGGCAGTGGCGGTGGCGGCGCGACCAGAATTGGAACACGCAGCAGCTCAGACAGAGGAGGAGGAGGAGGATAGGAGCGGTGCAGCTGGGCGGGGCCGGTTTGGCTGAGGCCAGCGGATCGGCGGCGAGCTGGCAGGACGGCGGTGCTGCAGTGGTGATGGGTGGTGGTCGGGGTGGCTGCAGTGGCATGAAGATAGCAACCGCAGCTTCGGCCGGAGGAGAGAAGAAGAAGGAAGAGAGGTTGCAGGGGAGAGGGGGCGATCGTGCATGGGGAAGAGAGGAGGAGAGAGAGAGAGAGAGAAGTCAGAGGGTCAGAGCAGTGAGAAAATATTGGTTGCAGCTCGCCTGCCAGCATGGCAAACGGGAGGCTGCTCCGGAGCGCGACACGTGTCTTCCCGTGGGCCCAGCATCAGAGTTGTCAGCGTGGAAAAAAATTTTTTGAAACCGCGCGCGAGCCTTCTCTCCCCTCCTCTCGCGCACTCTCTCTCCCCTCTCCCCGACAAGTCACGTCTTTTCTTTTCTTCAACCCCTACCCAAAACTTTTATTTCTGCAGACTCGACTCTCTCCCCCGCAAATTTTCCTCACCCACCGGCGACACAAATTTCAAATTTTTCTCACCCACCGACGACCGCCGCGACAACCACCAGCACGATCGAGGACCCTCGGGCCGCCCCTCCGACCACCGCGTGTTGACCGACGGCTCTCGCGTGCGACCGACGACCACTGCGTGCGACCGTCTCTTCTCTCGTGCAAGCTGCGCACCCACCGGCGACCGCCGCGACGACCGCCGGGCACGATCACCCTCGGGCCGCCCCTCCGACCACCGCGTGCTGATCGAGGACTCTCACGCGCGACCGACGACCACCGCGTGCCCTCTGCGCACCACCGGCGACCGCCGCGACGACCGCCGGCACGATCGAGGACCCTCGGGCCGCCCCTCCGACCACCGCGTGCGCGCGACTCTCACGCGCGACCGACGACCACCGCGTGCGACTGTCTCTTCTCTGTGCAAGTTGCGCGCCCACCGGCGACCGCAAGTGAGAAAATATTGGCTGCAGCTCGTGTGCCAGCGTGGCAAACGGGAGGCTACTCCGGAGCGCGACACGTGTTGGCCCAGCGTCAGAGTTGTCAGCGTGGAAAAAAAAATTTTGAAACCGCGCGCCGAGCCTTCTCTCCCCTCTTCGCGCACTCTCTCTCCCCTCTCCCCGACAAGTCACGTCTTTTCTTTTCTTCAACCCCTACCCAAAACTTTTATTTCTGCAGACTCGACTCTCTCCCCCGCAAATTTTCCTCACCCACCAGCGACGCAAATTTCAAATTTTTCTCACCCACCGACGACCGCCGCGACAACCGCCGGCACGATCGAGGACCCTCGAGCCGCCCCTCCGACCACCGCGTGTTGACCGACGGCTCTCGCGCGCGACCGACGACCACCGCGTGCGACCGTCTCTTCTCTGTGCAAGCTACGCACCCACCGGCGACCGCCGCGACGACCGCCGGGCACGATCGAGGACCCTCGGGCCGCCCCTCCGACCACCGCGTGCTGACCGAGGACTCTCACGCGCGACCGACGACCACCGCGTGCGACCGTCTCTTCTCTGTGCAAGCTGCGCACCTACCGGCGACCGCCGCGACGACCGCCGGGCACGATCGAGGACCCTCGGGCCGCCCCTCCGACCACCGCGTGCTGACCGACGACTCTCGCGCGCGACCGACGACCACCGCGTGCGACTGTCTCTTCTCTGTGCAAGTTGCGCGCCCACCGGCGACCTCCGCGCACGTTCGAGGACCCTCGGGCCGCCCCTCCAACCACCGCGTGCTGACCGAGGACTCTCGCGCGCGACCGACGACCACCGCGTGCGACCGTCTCTTCTCTCGTGCAAGCCGCGCGCCCATCGGCGACCGCCGCGCACGTTCGAGGACCCTCGGGCCGCCCCTCCGACCACCGCGTGCTGACCCACGACTTCTCCCCTTCGGTATAAATTTCTTGCTCTCTTGGATTTTGTCTGGATACAAAGAACTGTGAGGAATTTGAAATAATACCCCATGTTTATGAGGAATTTAGAAAGCTAAAAGAGACTGATTTTCAGCTTGGCACACTTTGGATGCCAGTCAAATGTCCTCATGGTAGCCCATTGATACGGTCTTTGGTCCAATCCCATCTTTAAGCTTATAAAAATGGCAAAAGACGATGAGCAGGTGAAAAGAAACGCATTTTGGGTTATAAAAAGACATGGTAGGTTGGTCATGGAGGCATATAATATTGTCAGCAATTTTGAATCTTCACAATGAGCGCCAAAACCAAAAACAAGCATTACTAAAAATATTTTCCTTGGAAGATGCTTCATTTTTTGTTTCTTTTAGCTTCTTGGAAGCAGCTGATCATGTGATTATGAATTGAGTATTGATTATTGATTTTGATAGTGCTTGGAGGAAGAGACGAAGAACTGTGAATTTTGTCTTTTCTTGTTTTCTTGATGATGTGCGTAGAATTTTGCTCGGTATAAATGTCTCGCTCTCTTGGATTTTGTCTGGATACAAAGGTTCTCTCTGGGTCAATGTTGAACTTTTTGAATCCCAAAACATAGTGGTCAAATGCACATCAAAGCAAGTGAATGCACTCTGACTTTGCGACCGTCAATTAGTTCTGCAAACGAATTGTGCAATTGTTTTCTGTTCCACTAAAGTCTCCTGCAGATAATAGTTGTCATCAGTAGTTTCTTTAGCTGCACTGGATTACCTTTAGAACATTCACAGAAGTCTCCTGGTTGGCCGTTGATAATATATGCATCCGATCGAGGAGTGTCTGAACCTGATTCGAGGTCTTCCTCAACTTCCTCATTCACATTTCCTTTGGACTCTTGGGTTGCAGGGTTTTCGCGCTGCAGGAGGCTATTTTTGATCGTTTTCGGCTAGGGCTTTTAGGATAAATTCAGCCACTGCGATTCGCATAAATTTTGACTTTCAACGTAGTGGTTGGAGGAAGGGACGAAGAACTGTGAGTGCATCGCGAACGTAGCTTTAGCAGGTTTGTCTTTTCTCGTTTTCTTGATGATGTGCTTAGAATTTTGCTGCCTCGCTGTTTAGGCAACTTTCTTGGGGCAATGAATGTAGGGAGCATCGGCCGGTTTTCTTACTGAGTCGGTGAATCGAGGGACGAACCCAAGAGCAGCCCCTTTTTTGTGAGATATCAAGATTTCGGTTCTTGACAATTTTGAGGTGAGCTTAACGCTTATAATACGTCGTTTAGTTTAGCTTTTTTATGTTCTTTCTTATGTCAATGCTCTTTTTTGGGTCAAGAAATTTGGGCTCTTGACAAATTTAGGTTATTGATTACGATGCTTTTTTTTTTTTTTTTTTTTTGGCTTTATGATGTGCTTTTATTTGGCCATTGGATTGAGGTAGGGCATTATGGATTCTTAGAGCTTCATGAGGTGCAAGATTAGAGCAACCTAGGTTTAGTAGTGGAAGTGGTGTCTTTTTCCTTTCTTATTTCCCTTAAATAGTCGCCGATGTCTCTCATTGCCTCAATTATTTTAGTGTCCATTAATATCCTACATTTTGTCAATCTGTATTAAGGTTTGATGATATCTTTTGGCAAGTTCTTCGGCAATGAAAACCACCTTTTGACGGCTAATCAAATAGTAGATTTAATAAAACAATGACCTTAGTAGGAGAATCGAAATTTTACTAATGTATGCATGTGCGGCTGGTATATGGTGTTGGTATATGGTGTTCTTTGATATATCAGATCATGTGTGAGAATGTAATTTATTACCAAACAAAATACCTTGTTATTCCGACCCAAAAAAAAAAAACCTTGTTATTACTTTGAAGATATTAGGAGATCATGCAATGGTTTGAAATAAAAAGTAAAGAAGTTTTGTGCTTCTCTACAATGCATGACTATTTTTGCATGTTGGTGCTTCCCTCTCTCTCTTTTTTCCTCAAAATTTTAGCTTGCTTAAAAGTTAATAAACTTTGATCAGTGGATTATTACAGTGTCCTTTTGGATTCTCTTAAATCTTAACTTTTAGGTGAAGGAGGTCCTCATTTGGAGTTTGTTTATCAAATGGCTGAACTAGAGGTAATTCTTTATGTGTACTTTGTGAAATATATTTTGTTTTCTTATGTAATAGATGAGATAATTATATTTTGCTCTTTTAATTGCAGCATGAAACTGGATCTCTTGTACATGTAATGCGTGATATGGAAAAAAAGACTTTGAGTTTGCAATAGGAATGATTTTTTCAAATGAACTTGAAGCATATAATAAGTATGTAGTCTATGCAATCAGTAAAGGATTTGGAGTGAGGAAGGGTAATTTGGCTAAAAATTCTAAAGGAGAAATAACCCGACGGACTTTTGTGTGTAATTGTGATGATTATTCTGCTAGCTCAGTTGATGAAGAAAAGAAATTTGAGAGGTTTGAAGTTAGATGTGGCTGTCTCGCTCATATCAAGTTTAAGGTTGATGATGGTATCTTTGAAGTCATAGAGTATATTTCTAATCATAATCATGCATTCATTCCGGAAAATCAAAGGCATTTGATTAGATGTGGAAGAATTATGTCAGAGACTTGCAAGGGTGTTTTAGCTGACATGGTTAAAGCTGGCATTGGGGGAACTTCAACATATAAATTTTTAGCAAATGAAGCAGGAGGAAGCAAAAATTTAGGATTCAACTTGCGTGATTGTCAAAATTATTTGCAGACAAAAAGATCCGAAATTATAACTATGGGAGATTGTCAAAATCTTTTAAATCATTTTCATAGCATGGAACAACAAAATCCAATGTTTTCCTATGCTATACAAGTTGATAAAGATGGTAGGCTGACAAATATATTTTGGAGGGATAGTTTGTCAAAATTTGATTATGATTGTTTCGGTGATGTGTTGATATTTGATACCACATATCGTACCAACAAATATGAAATGATATGTGCACCTTTTGTTGGAGTTAATCATCATTGGAAGAATGTTTTGTTTGGCTATGCATTTTTGTTAGATGAGACCGCAGAATCATTTATTTGGTTATTTGATGCATTTTTGAAGTCTATGGGAAATAAGGCTCCGAAAACCATATTCACTGATCAAGACCAAGCCATGGCAAAAGATATTAGAACGGTATTTCCGAATACACAACACCGTTTATGCACTTGGCACATCGGGAAAAATGCCAATCAAAACATTCCACATCTTTACAAGAAGCCGGGTTTTAAGGATAAATATTTCTCCGCACTTATGTATAGATGTAGATCGGAGGATGAATTTGAATTTACTTGGAGGGAAATGGAAAAAGAGTGGGGTACTGAAAATAATAGCTGGCTTCAGAGATTATATGGCATTAGACATAAATGGAGTTTAGCCTTTGGTCGTGATATTTTTACATGTGGTATATTATCAAGCCAAAGAAGTGAGAGTACTAATAATGTCTTCCAAAATATAGCAAGGAAGACATCAACTCTTATAGAATTTGTCCATTACTATGAAGAACAAGTGAAGCACATGAAAGAAATTGAAAGTCAAGATGATTATAGTTGTCGTGGGAAGGCCAAAGCGGCGGTTCCGCATGACATCTTGAAGCATGCTGCTTCGGTTTATACTCGTGCCATTTTTAAAAAGTTCAATGATGAATTTACCCAAATTCTCTCGGAAAATATTTCAAGTAGTACATTTGATGGATTGATTTATTCATTTACTCTCAAGTGTAGGGGGAGTCAACGTGAACATATTGTCAAATTTGACCCCGCAGACTCTTCGGTTTCTTGTGAATGCAAATCATTTGAATCAAAAGGGTGGTTGTGTCGCCATGCCTTGAAGGTGTTGAGTGAGAACATATCAGTTACGAACATTCCATCAGCTTATATTTTGAAAAGATGGACTAAGTGTGCAAAACAAGGAATTGAGAATGATGAATTTCATCATTTGTCAGCGGATTCATCTAAATTTAATCGATTTTCCACATTGATGCAACAGTCTTTTGAATTGATGAGTTTAGGAGCCGAAGATGAAATACTATGAAAATAGTGGGGAAGAGCATGGAAAAAGCGAAGGCTAAAATTTCATTGTACAAATCAAGTGCGGATGTGACTGATGATGTTAGTGGTGATGATGATGAGGCTTCCTTGTGCAATATTTCTGTATTAGACCCCCTTCGAAAGAAAGGAAAATGATTAAGTTATGGAAGGCTTAAAAGCTCAAGTGAGAATAAGAAGAAAAAATCTAAGAAAGGAATACCCCCAACGTCAATAGAAAGTCGAGGTAAGTAACATATTATTCTAATTAATATGATTAGTTAAATTTTTTGATTGTGTTATATGACGCCAATTTACATATTTATAATTTTGTAGAGTTGATTGTCCAAGTCCCACATGATAAAACTCATTTCCCAAATTATTCAAGTAATTCAAATCAATTTTATGGAGCCTTTTGTCCTACTAATATTGGTGGTCCTCCAATAATTCCAAATTTTCATAATCATGTATGTCACTTTTAGTCTTCCATCTGTATTTATACATTACTAATTTGGTCGAATTTTTTTTATATAGATGCAGCAGCCACCATACGTCATGCCACCGGGGATTATGAGTGGATTTTGTCCATTTCCTAGTCAGGTATTTATTAGTTTGGTATATTAGATATGGTGCATTTTGCTAATTGAGTCATTTATTATATGTAGATGCAATCACCATACATCATACCATCAGGGATTATGAATGAAATTTCTCCATTCACTAGTCAGGTGCTTATTATGTAATTATATTAGATTGTAGTATTATTTTATCTTACTGTTACTAGTGTAATGTTCATTGTTTATGATTTCTTGTGGATAGATGTTGGAGTACCATAATAGATCTCACGAAACCATTTTGAGTCAGGTACAGCTTGCATTTTCTTTCATCGGATTATTTGATATATATTTATCTCAGCATTTATTTAGTCTAATTTAATTAAATTGGTTATTTTTCTATACAAGAATCTTCAAACTCGTTTCAGCATCCTGAGATATATGATTTGAATGATTCCGAAGGAACTCAAGCAAATCTTCGGAATCATTCGAATCGTCCAAAGTAAAATGGTATGACCTTTTATTCTTACATAGCAATGAGCTCTAATACGTGGTAAAGGATTGTTAGTCTAATTGACTCCTAATGGAAAACCGGCCGTCCTTCAATGCATGTATGATTAGGCAAGGAGTTTTTTTATTAGTTGTTTGGACGTTGAGTATGACCTGCTTTGCCAGTTTGCTGACAAGCTTTAATAGACACCACTATGTTACAGTTTGAGCGCAGGGAATTCAGAGAATCAGTTTTGGGAATTATGGCGCATCATTGGGTAAGCTCTAATAGTCTACTCCATGCCCTTAATCTATAGAAAAAATTCCTATTGTTGTGTCGCACCTTCTATTTTCCTTAATTTTATTATTGATGTTGGGTGCAGTTATTTCTATAACTTGAGTTTGAACTTTTGTTTAAAGAGTAGTGCATATAAAAAGAAATACAAATCTCGGTGGATTTTTGGTTCTAGATTCTTGTGACTCTTATAGTGAGAGTACCTATGTATTGTCTTGGTTCCCACCAGCCACTGGTGACCCACATGAGCCCAAAGGAGGATGCACTGAACAATTAGCAAAAGGATTAGTAGGGTCATTATTATCCTTGAGATCACCCATGAAGAAAATTTGCACTCAGAGCATATTTAGGATTGCACAGTAAATATTTTTCCTCCTTTTTTACTCAATTATATCGTTTATATGAACTGTCATGACGTGCTGATGCTTGACACAGCGAAATAAAACCTTTTGTTTTTTTGTTGGGCATCACCAGCAAAATTAAAAAAAAAAAACCAGCTATACCGCATTTAATCTTGTCAACATATGTCATAACTCCACCATCCTCTATCTTTATCCATGTTTTTAAACTTGTCTGTTACTTTTCGCTTTGAAAGAATCCCTATGATAAGAGCTGAGTTTGTCGTCGTCATTGTGGTCTTCCTTGTCTCTTTTTCTGAAAAGAGCAGTTAAGTGGTTTGATTTTTAGGATGACTATCTATAAAATTCTGAAGTTTATTGGTTGAACTGATGTACACGAGTGTCCATGATGTCCTTTCTTAAGTCTCTCTCTCTCTCTCTCTCTTCTCACTCTTGGTTTATACATATTCGTTATCTATTAAAGGATAGATTCAACTCTATGGTGCTCTACAAGTAGAAATTTTTTATCCTTAAAAAGTAATCCCCTGTCATATCTTTTTGAAACGCCCAAGAGGAAGTGCTTACTATGTGCTTTTTGGAGCAATTCCACAAGTTGTTGCTGCTTCTGTGCTTGTTGTCCTTATTCAATGTCTTTGATGCAGAATCCCAACTTGCTGATGCGGGATAGCCTTTTCACCATCGGTCATGGCAGCCAGTGCAATTTGTGCCTTGCAGATCCATCTATTAGCGTGGTGTTGTGTAAACTTAAACACATTGTGGTATATATTTGCTGCACTTGCTTGCATTTATAAGTTTCTTGGTTTAGAATGTAGAATCGAAGACGGACATTTTTTTTTTTTACCATTTATATCATCCTATCTGATATTGGTACAGATAGGTTTATGGAAAGAAGGCAACGCTCCTTGAAATTACTGGGGGTAAAGGTATTGTCCAAGTAAATGGAAAGATTTATGCACGGAATTCGATTGTACTCTTATGCGGTGGTGATGAGGTGGTTTTTATAGAGTCAGGCAACCATTCTTATGTATCTAACTTTTTTGGCTTGGGCTACTAGCTGGTTCATCTTCCTCTGCCAAGTTCTCTATCCTAATTACCCATAAAGGAAAGAAATGTTGGTGGATGAAAGATATTTATAAATGCTACAACATTTTCGTTCTATTATCATTGTGTTTTTGGTTATCTCTGCCAAATGTGTTCCTTAATGCATTCTTAGGTATTTCAGCAGTTTGATGATAATGTAGCCAATGTAGGCATTCCTTCAGAATGTATTTTGGAAGCTCAAGGTGCTTCGATGAAGGGGTTACATATTGAGTCAAGATCTGATCTGAGGGCCCCTCAGCTGTTTCAGGAGCATCAATGTTATCCTTGACTGATTTACAACAAGGCTTGTCACCCCTCCTTCCTCCTGGCAAAAGTAGTCCAGACGTGCAATGCAATACAGGAATTCCCATTGTCCCATCTGTATGTGATATATCAGATAATCAAAACGGAGAAGTTGAAATAAGGGATAGTTCTAATAACGATGATGCGAGAGATATTTCCACAAGGGAAAAAAGTGCTTCTCCATCTGCTGAATGCAATGATGAAAATGCAAATTTAGATGGTGTTGGCTTTGATAATGGGGGTGCAAGGGATGAAAAGGTACCTGGGGACCCTATGAATTTAGGGCATTTTTGCGAATGATGAGGGGCTCCTCCCCCAACTTTGACTTCAACAGTAGCCTTTCCAAAATGATGGAAGATCGACAAGAAATAAGAAGAAAATTGCTCAGAAATAGTGATGCTTCACTTCTAAAAAAATGACTTCAATTTTCCTCTACTGTTAGGCATCTTGAAGGAGGTACAAGATAATATGTGCACCATAACGTGGTGCAATCTAAGGAAAAACTTTAAATACATGTTGCAAGAAGAAGAGTAAAAAACACTCAATTCAATCAAACCAAATTTTCCACTAAACAAAAATTAAACCAAATTGAAATACAAGCACGTTTTCAACTAATATATATGAGGATATCTCAAGACAACTGAGGTGGCCGTTACCGAAGTAAGTTGCGTTTGTTAGGAGTTTAACTAACTAAACCAAACTATATAAACAAAGTTCATTACCCACCGTACACATACTAAACATGTCAACCTATGAATAGCCCAACCAACATCTTCAAGTTTGCCATTTCTCAAAACATGTCAAATTTAAAAGCTAAAATTACCATAAACAACAGCACAACAAACATCTTCAATCTAGAATATTTTTTGTTTACGTTTGCCAAATCTTGTTCCAGTTTGGCCACAAGAGTCTTGTCTTCGGCGCTCGTCGAACAGCCCTCATCCTCATTATGGGTGGACATTGATTCTCGCTTGACATTGCTCTGACAAAAACTTTTGGACACACTCCTTAATGATCGACTGATTTCCTCATCAACCCAAATAAAAAAATTACAACTCTCTCTTGTCATAATCAGCAAAACGATGTCAAAGCGCATTCTTTTATAGAACATGCAGAAAAACTTCATTAAACCTTCAAAATTTTCTTCTTGTAGGTGTTTATAGCATTTTCATAACCATTGCAAAATTCAAATAGAATTATACAAATATAGCTCAAATCCACCATCATGATAGCTACTCTCTCTCTCTCTTTCAATGTTCCTCCAGCCATAGATCCTTTTTCATGAAAAATCTATTCTCTTGTTTTTTTTCCTTTTGAAAGTTAAAGAAATGGATGAATTAGAATTTGGGTGTTAACACTTAACAGCATATATATATACACTCCAAGCCCCTTACAGCATATCATATTTAATGTCTACGTCAACAGCAAGCCTCTCCAACAAATATAAGTTATTAACACCGTTAATCTCTTCCCCCAAATAATAGACTCAAGAAGATACACATATTCTATCAAATATTACATTAATTTTTTTTCCAAGTATAACACATTGACTATTCTATAATACCTTATACAGATATTAAGTAATTGTTATTGATTATTGATGCTAGCTTCAAACCTGTAATGCAAGCCACCATCATTTTATTTTTACAGTTATGCACGCAGCAGTAATCAATAACCTAAATTTGTCAAGAGCCCAAATTTCTTGACCCAAAAAAGAGCATTGACATAAGAAAGAACATAAAAAAGCTAAACTAAACGACGTATTATAAGCGTTAAGCTCACCTCAAAATTGTCAAGAACCGAAATCTTGATATCTCACAAAAAAAGGGGCTGCTCTTGGGTTCGTCCCTCGATTCACCGACTCAGTAAGAAAACCGGCCGATGCTCCCTGCATTCATTGCCCCAAGAAAGTTGCCTAAACAGCGAGGCAGCAAAATTCTAAGCACATCATCAAGAAAACGAGAAAAGACAAACCTGCTAAAGCTACGTTCGCGATGCACTCACAGTTCTTCGTCCCTTCCTCCAACCACTACGCTGAAAGTCAAAATTTATGCGAATCGCAGTGGCTGAATTTATCCTAAAAGCCCTAGCCGAAAACGATCAAAGATAGCCTCCTGCAGCGCGAAAACCCTGCAACCCAAGAGTCCAAAGGAAATGTGAATGAGGAAGTTGAGGAAGACCTCGAATCAGGTTCAGACACTCCTCGATCGGATGCATATATTATCAACGGCCAACCAGGAGACTTCTGTGAATGTTCTAAAGGTAATCCAGTGCAGCTAAAGAAACTACTGATGACAACTATTATCTGCAGGAGACTTTAGTGGAACAGAAAACAATTGCACAATTCGTTTGCAGAACTAATTGACGGTCGCAAAGTCAGAGTGCATTCACTTGCTTTGATGTGCATTTGACCACTATGTTTTGGGATTCAAAAAGTTCAACATTGACCCAGAGAGAACCTTTGTATCTAGACAAAATCCAAGAGAGCGAGAAATTTATACCGAGGCAGCAAAATTCTAAGCACATCATCAAGAAAACAAGAAAAGACAAACCTGCTATAGCTACGTTCGCGATGCACTCACCGTTCTTCGTCTCTTCCTCCAAGCACTATGCTGAAAATCAAAATTTATAATCAATACTCAATTCATAATCACATGATCAGCTGCTTCCAAGCTCCAACCAGCTAAAAGAAACAAAAAGGAAGCATTAGTAAAATGAAGCATCTTCCAAGGAAAGTATTTTTAGTAATGCTTGTTTTTGGTTTTGGCCTTCGGTGATTGCTCATTGTGAAGAAGAAATTCTGATAAGCATTGCTGACAATATTATATGCCTCCATGACCAAACTACCATGTCTTTTTATAACCCAAAATGCGTTTCTTTTCACCTGCTCATCGTCTTTTGCCATTTTTATAAGCTTAAAGATGGGATTGGACCAAAGACCGTATCAATGGGCTACCGTGAGGACATTTGACTGGCATCCAAAGTGTGCCAAGCTGAAAATCAGTCTCTTTTAGCTTTCTAAATTCCTCATAAACATGGGGTATTATTTCAAATTCCTCACAGTTCTTTGTATTCAGACAAAATCCAAGAGAGCAAGAAATTTATACCGAAGGGGAGAAGTCGTGGGTCAGCACGCGGTGGTCGGAGGGGCGGCCCGAGGGTCCTCGAACGTGCACGGCGGTCGCCGGTGGGCGCGCGGCTTGCACAGAGAAGAGACGGTAGCACGCGGTGGCCGTCGGTCGCGCGCGAGAGTCCTCGGTCAGCACGCGGTGGTCGGAGGGGCGGCCCGAGAGTCCTCGAACGTGCGCGGCAGTCGCCGGTGGGCGCGCAACTTGCACTGAGAAGAGACAGTCGCACGCAGTGGTCGTCGGTCGCGCGCGAGAGTCGTCGGTCAGCACGCGGTGGTTGGAGGGGCGGCCCGAGGGTCCTCGATCGTGCCCGGCGGTCGTCGCGGCAGTCGCCGGTGGGTGCGTAGCTTGCACAAAGAAGAGACGGTCGCACGCAGTGGTCGTCGGTCGCGTGTGAGAGTCCTTGGTCAGCACGCGGTGGTCGGAGGGGCGGCCCGAGGGTCCTCGATCATGCCCGGCGGTCGTCGCGGCGGTCGTCGGTGGGTGCGCAGCTTGCACAGAGAAGAGACGATCGCACGCGGTGGTCGTCGGTCGCGCGCGAGAGCCGTCGGTCAACATGCAGTGGTCGGAGGGGCGGCCCGAGGGTCCTCGATCGTGCCGGCGGTTGTCGCGGCGGTCGTCGGTGGGTGAGAAAAATTTGAAATTTGCGTCGCCGGTGGGTGAGGAAAATTTGCGGGGGAGAGAGTCGAGTCTGCAAAAATAAAATTTTTGGGTAGGGGTTGAAGAAAAGAAAAGACGTGACTTGTCAGGGAGAGGGGAGAGAGAGTGCGCAAAGGAGGGGAGAGAAGGCTCTGGCTCGCGGTTTCAAAAAAAAATTTTCCACGCTGACAACTCTGACGCTGGGCCACGGGAAGACACGTGTCGCACTCCGGAGCAGCCTCTCGTTTGCCACGCTGGCACATGAGCTCCAGCCAATATTTTCTCCAGAGCAGTAAGGAGTGGGCGCTGACAGGCGTGGGGAAGGAGGAAAGGAAAGAAGAAAAAGGAGAAAAGAGAGGGGAGAGGGGACGTGCGGCAAGGGCGTGTAGGAGGAGAGAGAAAGAGAGAGAGAGAGAGAAACCCTAAAAAAAGAATTCAAACAGGCTTCTAGAAGGGGGGGTATTTGGTCTTTTTACCCCTGAAGCGCGATTCCCAAAAATCCGGTTCTAATCTTGGCCCGTCAATCCAATTCGAGCAATTTCTGGGCTTACCGAAAAACTTGGGAATTAATGAGGCATTGTCCAATATTTTTGTCCCGACACCCTTGAAAGTTCGGTACCCATAATCGGACTGAATCTCGTGATTAATTTCAACCAGTCGCGACTTTGGTACGACTTGACTTTCGGGCAGCGTTTAGGGTGTTCCATGCATTTGACCCGTGGTTGATAGCTTTTCAATCCACGATCGTGTATATTCAGATCAGGACGATCCTCGGTTGTCATGTAATCGTGAGGGATCGATTGCTCACCCTAAATACGGGGCCAACAGGAAATTGGTTTAACATCGTTCGTCGTTAATATCAAAGTCGTGCGAAATCACCCGCGATCTGACCTCGTACTCCGCCGAATCGATTTATTTCCGTTCGCTAATTGACCTGCAACAGCGTGGTATCATCCCTGCTTGATCCTTATGGTCGAGTGGCCAGTCCCTAATTGAATTCACTAGTCGTACGCGCGTCCGTCCTTAATCGCCTTTCCGAATAGTCAGTTAACTCGTGAGGGGCCAACTCCGAGTAAACGTAATCAACAGCGCATTGATGAAATAATCATTTCACATGTGCCGAAGTGGGTCAAAATCCAGGACGTCACACTTATATTGAGAGATGTAATAATAGTTGGAACAACAAAAGGGCAACCTATATGCATATTATAAAGCATGATTTAGCTCCTTCCGCTATAGAATTTGTGTCACCTTAACGAAACCGTGTCGCCGCAACCGAGTTCATCTTGCTGTGATCAAAGGTAATTTCGCCCCAACAAGGACAATAATATAGCTCTAAATTATCTTGACAAAACTCCTCTTCTTATCGTATGGATTCGCAAGCGAATTACAACATTGAAAAGTATTTTTCAAATGAAAAAATCACTATCCCTTGCAAACACACAATAAATTCATTAGAAAACAGCTAGTTACACAATTTAGAAAATGAAATATTCAAATAGTCAATTTGTTGGAATCCAATCGCAATTGCGGGGTCTAGTTTAACGGTGGGCTGTGGTTCTCAACTGCAACACTGATAACGGCGGGCCACGGCGGCAAGCGGTGTTCAACTAAGGCTGTTGTAAATGTTGAAAGTAGAGAGAGAGAGAGAGAGAGAGTAGGTTGAGAAAAAAGAAAAGGCAACGACCATATGGAACGGTGTAAAAAATTGGAAGACCTCGTGTTTTGGCAGGGGAACCGGGGAAGACGAAGACATTCAGATCATGAAGAAGAAGACGCCTTGTGTTTTCTCCGCTATCCGTCATTTATAAACTTATCATGAAGTCGAAGACCACACGGCAATATTCTGCAACTTTCGCGGACATATCTATCGTTTACACTGGGAAGACCGAGGCGAAGACCAGCGGCTCCGAATCAAATGTAAATTGCTAGAAAATGTTCAGCGACTCCATAAAGATTAATGGGTCTACGGTTGCTTGTTGGCCAAAAAACTTCACACGTTGTGGCTCCTGAACTTGGACTCGCAACTCTGGCGATTAAGGATGCATTGTCCAGAGCCAAATCGTGAGCCTGCCGTGTCGGATTCAAACGTGAGGTTCGACCTTGTCCACTATTTTCATCAACTTTTTTCTTCGTTTGTTGTGAGGTTCTGCGAAATTTGTAGGATAATGGAATACTCTGGAATGGGCGAGCTCAAATTTAGCTTTGTGGTTGCGTTCTGTTCTTTTTGTCATGTTGGTGATGATGAGAACTTGCTGCTGATAAAGCAAATGAACTATTGACTGTTCCAACCGATTAAGTGGACTCTCGCTGTTGTTTCTCTGGTTTCACTCCTTTGCGGATCCTTTCGGACCATTTTCCAGAATAATGTCACGTTTTCAGCGTCTTAATTTGCATTAGATGTGCGTTCTGTTTTTGTGGTAAGCTTCTGTCTTTCATGTACGTGAGGTTAACCAGTACTCTTTTCACGGGTTATCTGTCAGGGTTGCTGCTGATATGGATTTCAATGGCAATGAGAAACCAGTTCCAGTCGGCGTAGACTATGCTGAAATCATTGTCGTGCGTCACGGTGAAACAGACTGGAATGCTGATGGAAGATTCCAGGTTTTCTATGCTTCTGGATTTCTTTTTAGCCTTCTAATTTTGTAGAAATTGCTGATTACCTATCACGCTATGGAAAGCGCATGTAGTACACTACATGATTTTGTGGCCATTGTGTGACAAACGAACAGGATACATAGCAAATGTTTAGTCACTAGAGGCGTCATTTTGGTGAGAACGGTATCGGTTGTTGTCAAGCTATGTAGCTGCATTCGGCTACAGATATTTGTAATTGCATTGTGAATCCAACACTACAGACCTTTGCTTGAGAATACTATGTTAGAATTTCGTACTTCTCTTTTCCTATACAAAATTGGACCCTGTGACGGGAAGGTAACATTCAGGGTGAGCCCAAAGGTTGATAGAGAAGATGTAATGGCAAAGAATATGTACACTCTACTACTAAATTTCATATCTTCTATTACAACTTTTGTGATTGAGTGGTCTGTATTCATCACATGATAGGACATGCCGCATAGAAAAAGCATTACTTGATTGTGGTGCGTATGAGTTTAAGCACATATATCTCTAATTGTGCTAAAATTTTCCATCTCATTCATTTTGTTTAAGAACTGGTTTTTGCCTCTTTTTCTTACTTTCAAATTGCTTTATTTTATTACACTCAACAGGGAACTCTAGATGTCGAATTGAATGAAATTGGGAGGCAGCAAGCAACTGCAGTGAGTATTTTCAGTGATATCCGTTCCTTTCTTTGGACTGACCAACATGTTTACTAAATCTTATACTATTTTCCCTAAAAGGTAGGTGAAAGGCTGTCAAAAGAATGTAACATCTCTGCAATCTACTCATCTGACCTAAAACGAGCTTTTGAGACGGCAAATCTGATTGCAACTGCTTGCGGTGGACTGAAGGTATGAACGTAGGGAGACCATTCTTGATTTGGCATTCTATTTATGAGAATTACACTTGAATCTTGGTTTTATCCATTTGGTGGTACAGAACCCAACATATGCGTAAATTTCAGACAGTGATGTAAAGCTAAAAGATTCCATTATATGTTGTCTTTATTTGTTGGAAAGTTCAGAATGGGGTAAAAGTTGGTGTTCAATTCTACAGTTCAATTAAGGCATAAGTCAGTGGGAGTGCCAAAACTTGGCACGGAGGGACATTTAAGTATCAAAAGTTACAAACGGTACACTTAAGTGCCACTTTTCAAAATAAATGGATCACTTTAATGACAAGTCGTCGGAACCTTACCGGAAATCCTACGTGACAATTTTTTATTATTTTCTTGCCTACGTGGCTCGCCGGAAACACTAAGTCGGTGAAAAATCAGCTAAAATGACGTTGTTTTGTGCTGACGTGAATTTATAAAAATTTATTAATTAAGTGATATTAAAAAATTAAAAAATATTATTATAAAATCAATTTTATTTTTAAAAAAAGAAGAAGAAGAAGAAGAAGAAGGGGATCGGCGAGGTCTGTGCAGCCCTCGCCGCCGCCCCACCCTCTCCGGGAAGGGCTAGCGACGGTGGGGAGGGTCGACCGGGGTCACCGAGCCTCGGCCGACCTACGGCGAGGGTCCACGAGGCCCTTGCCCGGATGCGGGGCGAGGGCCGCCGACCCTCGCCCAGTGGGTCAAGGGCCGCCGGCAACCTAGACCGCCCGGATCTGTCGCCGTCCGGGCAGCCGACGGCCCTTGGCCTGGCGGGGCGAGGGCCGGCAACCCTCACCCTAGATTTGGGCGAGGGCCGGCGACCCTCACCCCAGATCTGGGCGAGGGTCTACGGGCCCTCGCCACAGGCCGACCGGGGTCGCCGGCCGCGGACCGGGGCCCGACGACCCGGCCGACCCTCGCCCACCGTCGCCGGCCCTTCCCAATGAGGTGGGGCGGCGACGGCGCGAGGGGTAGCACGGCTCTCGCCGATCCCCTTATTCTCTCTGTTTTTTTTTTTAAAATAAAATCAATTTTAATTTTTTTAAAATCTGACGTGGACAATTTTTTTTATTAAAATTGCCACGTTGATTTTTTATTTTGAAAAAAATGCTCCATCAGCAAATGAAGTCGCCAGAAAATAGACACGTGACAGTTTGACCGGATTTTCTCGCCGTTGGCACTTAAGTAATCCATTTTGCTTCGATTTTGGCACTTAAGTGTACCGTTTGTAACTTTTGGCACTTAAGTGTTCCTCCGTGCCAAGTTTTTTTACACTCTTGGGGTCCGTACCTCGTTCAATTAATGATTGGGTCCTCTGATATATCTTGCATGCTATTGTGAAATGAGAATCTAGGTTCTCAAGGATTCAGGTCTACGGGAAAGAAATTTTGGGGAGCTTCAAGGCCTCCAGCCGCATGTTGCAGCTAGTGTCGTTCCTGAAGCGTATCAAGCCCTTCAATCGCAGAAGACGGATCAAGAAATTCCGGTGGGTTTTGATTTGCACAGAGATCGACAAAATGCACAGAATTTGTCAATTTTTATTTTGCCAATAACTTTCTTTGTGGAAACTATGCATATGGTTTTTTTTTTTTCGGTCATATTTTACTCCTATTTTAATTCTCACTCTCAAATATTTGGCATGCCTCTTTACATGGCGTGAGAGTCAAAGCTCATACCTGAAACTAAATCATCCCTAGCCCAACTCTCCTAGAAAGGTGGGGATTCAAATTCATTACCTCCTCTTTTCCATGTGGGAAGAGTGGCCACTAGAGTAAATCTTAGTAATTGAAACCTCCCACCTCCCCATTTCCATATGGAAAGAGTGATCACTAGAATAAACCCCAGTTGTCGAAACTATGCAAATTCATAGTTATTTGTCATTGAAGTTGTTCAATGGTTAGGGCGATGTGTTCTTTTTTATATGTTGTATACAAAGCTATAAAAATTTCAGTCCCATCCTTTTGGGTGTTTAATGGATTCACATCTTAAATGTTCTATTTTAATCTGTAAAATATAGTGAAGCTCGCATGTCATGTGTCAGGAAAAAAAAACAAAGGATTATTTTCTTTTTGGGTCTAAAAAGGATTTTAAGATTAACATTTTTTGTCAGAGAGTTCAGTAGTTTGCAGGGTTCAAATTGCTTCACGTGTGGAATGACATATCGGTCATTTCTCTTGTTTCTTCTGTACATAGGGTGGTGGCGAAAGTATTGATCAAGTTTCTCAGCGCTGCACTATGTATTTGCGACACATCAATATGAAGCATAAAGGTAAAGAGATTATTTACATTGCTTATTTGCCAAAACTGTGGAGTGTTCTACTGACCTAAGTGCAATGTTAGTGGTTTATACATGAAAATGACTCTTTACATAGTGTTGACCGGGCACTGTAATACTCATATTTCACTGGTCTGAATCTCTTTGGCTTCTTTTTAAAGGAGTGTTTCTTGAATTACCTTTTTCAGTCTTGAAAACTTAGCATCACAGGACTTGGTGAGCAACTTTAATTGTTGTTTTAATACTTTCTGAGACTTTGCTGATGCTCTTTGCTTATAAATGCCCTTTCCTCGGTTTGCTTCCTTTGTTATGAGTAGAAGAAAGAGGAAGATGACAGAGATCATCATTTAAATGTGCTTTCATTCACTTAAAGAATTTCTAATACAATTTAAGCTGGAAACAGAAATTGCAAATAAAAATTTTCTTCACTGTGCAGGAGAGCGAGTAGTTGCGGTCACTCATGGTGGTGTGCTCAGAATGCTTTATGCGCTGGCTTGCCCAAATAAACAGTCTGTGAAGTTCCTGAATACTTCTATCCACATTTTCCACTTGTTTGATGGGGACAATTGGGTCTTGAAATCCGGGGGTGATGTTAGTCATCTCAGCCAAATAGAATATCTGAGAACAGGGTTTGGTGGGGATAGAACTTCTGGTTAGATCAACTATTCTAGATGATATTCTACTAGCCCTACTAGTATTGAGGTGCGGTGAGACCTCTTGAGCAGCATGATTAACTTTTATTGTCTTAGAAAGATAAATTCCATTCTTGGTCCTTTAATTTCTGCGGTTTGTTCTTGAATTCTTTAGTTTTTGTGATTTATGTAATCATCATTTTATCCATAATTAACTTAACCATTCTAACATGGTTGCTGATAAGGAAATTTTCAATATTTATAAAAGAGATTATGTTTGGAAAATCTTCTTATTAAAGAGAAAAAAGAGCAAAACAATAAAGCAAAAAGGATGAAGAGTCAATGCTGAACCTATTGCACTTATCTTATTTCACTTGTACAATTTAGTCCTAAACCTTTATATTTGACAATTTAGTCCTAAATTTTTTGACGATTTGCTAATTCAGTCATGACTATTTCAATTGTGTCAATTAAGTCCTAAAATTTTTAATGATTTGCTAATTCAATTCTACATCTTTTGATGATTTCTCAATTTAGTCATTTCACGAAGTTTTTCGAAAATCATTGATGTGGTGGCCTAGCCATTGCTAACTATCCTACATGGCACAACTAAATAGTGTTGACATGGATAATTTTTAAAATTTGTTTACTTTTTGAACTTTTTCTTTTTTTTTCCTTCTTTTCTTTTCTTTTTTTTCCCTTAACACTAGGCCGGCGAAGTTGCCTGTCAATCCTCATCGGCCATAGGCAAGGTCCAGCAACCCTTGTATGGTGGTGGTGAGAGCATTGGCTCTTGCCCAAATCTAGGCGAAGGTTACAACACCAAGCAAGGATCGCAGCCCTCGCCTAAACTAGTTGAGAGCACTAGGTGAGGACGAGGAGGCCCTTGCCTAGACTAGGTGAGGGTCTTGCCCAGATTAGGTGAGGGTTGCTAATCCTTACTTGTGGGCCGCAATGGTTGGCCGACAACCTTGCTGGTCCATAGTTTGAAAAAGAAAGGGAAAGAAAATAAAGAAAAATAATAATAAAAAAATTCAAAATTTTAGAAAAGTTTAAAATTTTAAAAAAATAGTTCACATTAGTGTTAGCCATTCCACGTAAGATAGTCAATGCTAATAGATCATCAAGTTAGCGATTTCCAGTTAAAATTAGCTGAAATGACGAAATTGATAAATCATCAAAATGTTTAGGTCTAAATTGACACCATAAAATATTTTAAGATTGAATTGACAAATTTTCAAAATGTTTAGGATTAAATTGGCCAAATTAAAGTGTTTATAATTGAATTGGTATATGTGTATAAGAGATTTAGAATTATTTTGATAATTTTCTTCCAAGGAAAGCCCATTGCCACTTGTTCCCCATCTCTGCCACTTCTAGCTTGGCTTTCGCGCCTATCAACGAAGAAATCAGTGAACGCCAACCAACCAACCTGATGATGCGAGATGAGTGTCGATGAGGTTTGCTGCTAAGGTCCCCTTGCCTTACGAAAAGGCTAGCAATTACAAAAGTCTGGAGGTGCCAAAGTTCAGAAGTCTCCAAGTATCCAGTTCAGAATAGTGTCCCCAACTCACGAGCTACTTAAAGTGAGAGGGATATGTTGATTAACCGATGGCATGAACCATGTTGAAACTCGAGGGTGAAGAAATGGACATGGATACATTGCCGCGTATTATAGGGACCGAGGCTAATGACAGCTTGCTACGTGTTACAAGGACACTGGGATTTCCTAACCCACTAAAGATGGTTATGTGATAGGATGCATCAATCATCCCTAACAAGTCTCGCCCATCAAATTGAAACTCTATAAGACATCTTAGTCCAATTGGAATAACTCAGGATTCTGCAACCAATTTTACGTTTTTTTTCAACAAAAAGCAATGTTTTGTGAAACAAAGTTACAATGAATCTATAAGAAAAGTATTTGTTAGTAAGTTTCAGAAATAATGAAAGAAACATGAATATTTTATATATAACTGATCAAATTTGGCGTCACATTTTATCCCTGCTCAAGAACCTATGAGACATATAAAAAAGTGTGAAATGCAAACGATGAAAATATGATTTTAGAGATGTTTCCTTTTTAATGAAATGGCGACAGTATGTACATTTGATAACAACAGTTGAGGTGTGCATATAATAAAGTTTATGTGAAGGGCAATTGGATTTGTAAGATAAAGAGAAAGTTTATTTTATAAATGTTTTAAGGAAATCAATTGTTTGTTCAAAAAATCTGATTCGAATTCGGAAGTGGGTACAGTTGATTAAGAAGGGAAATAAATATGAATCAATAGATTGGATCCAGCAACTAGACATGATCTCAAGAGATATATTAGGAGACATAACTTGGAATAACAAAAAGTCAACCTATATGCATACTATAAATTGTGACTTTGCTCTCTCGCCAGTCGCTATAACTCGAGCAAGAGCACAGGGCACAAGGCAAAGAAACAGCAACAGGCCGAGTGCCAAAGCACGTAGCCCGCCATACAAAACCCATCTCGAGATAATAAAAGTCATGTTAGCTACCATGAAATTAACAAGTTTAAATCAAGTACTAAGTTGCAATCGGATAAGGCTAGAAGAGTCCGCACTAAGCATAATCTATTGTCTTATGAGAAGATCCTTCGTTCCTATTTAGTAAATTTATCAATTTCTCATGGCAATTCACTTTGAGAAAGGTAGCAACACATAAAAGATTAACCTGCAATTAAAAATATTAGTTAACTTATAAGAAAGTTAACATGAATTACTATATTAACGATAATCATTTAACATAATTAGTGAATATGATTAATCTAATCATTTTTCTTGGCATTATCAATGTTATAATAATTAAGATTATAAAACTTATATAAATAAGTTTTCTAAAAGGATGATCCAAAGAGAAGCCCCAAATCCACTGTCTATTTGCTTTGCCTTACGGATTCACGATGTAGCCGCCACCTGTTCTCCCCTTTCATCCTTGAACCCACCCTCCTTGTCCATTCCTCAACCAACCAAACCCCTCTCTACCAGAGCCATTTCTTACCCATTTTCAACCAGAGCTGTACCTTACCAATCCTCCATTCTCCATTCCTCAACTAGAGCCATCCATTACCCATTTTCATATTCTAATCCTCCATCTCCCATGAACCCAGCCTAATCTGTCTCCACTCACGGCCCTTTCCTCTTCGGTAGCCACTCCCCTTCTCCTTCCCAAAACTAGTTTCTGAACCACTTCCAGTTGTTCACCTCTCGGCTAAACCGAGTGTGCACAGCAAGTGTTTGACTAAATTCCTGTGAGAAGGGATTCTTGGAGCTCGTCTACTCGTCACCCTGTCACATATCCGCCCTCTCACCAACCTGACTCTAAGTCAACTTTTGGTTGGCGGCCTGCTCTTCCAGCTGGCTAACGGTTGAGGTCAAGGTTTCGAAGTTCATGGTCCAGGTTCTTAAGCGTATCGACCCAACCCCTTCTGCCTTTAGGCTCCGACTCGTCCCGCGGGGATTTATTTCAACGATGGTGGTAAGTACATGGTGTGGAAAAGATAAATGTCGGAAAGCCACACCTTCGATCATCCCAGAACTTGACGTTATTTCTACAAAAATAAAGAATAGCCTCTTCTGTTCGAAGACGAAGGAACCGAATTCAAGAGCCCAAACTGACACAGATTCAAGTTTCCCAGGTACAAATTGTGTCGCTCTCCCTAGTTGTGATGATGATGCTTTGACTGCGGGTTATTGTTTTGTTGGTAAATATATAAGTAATGCTGAGGCTGTTTCTGGTGTTGGCAAACTTGCTAATATTGACTCTAGAGCTAGCGTTTGTGCTTCTAAATTTGATATGGTGAGAGAACCCGCCATTGCTCCCCATCAGAAGGCCACTGCTACGGCTACTTCAAGTGTGTCTTGGAAAAATATTACTATGGGCAACCCTACCTTGTCTGCTAAACTAGATTTTCACCTACCTGTCAAGAATGGAAATAAATTTATTGCAATTCCTCCCCCCAAGGTTATAGCTGAGGGAAGGGCACATTTCCAAAACTGCATTGTTGGATACTTCCCTACTATCAATACATCATTTTACTTGGTCAAAAGAGTTGTTGAGAAATTGTGGGGCAAAGAGAACCTTCTGTATATTAGGCAACGGAGGATGGATTCTTCTTCTTTCACTTCTCAAATGTTGCAAAAATGGTGGAAGTTTGGAGTTTGGAGGGTGGGACATTACAGGAAAACCTATGTTTCTACAAAAGTGGCACCCCCTTATTAGATTAGAGAGAGAAAAGATCAATTCCGAGCCTATCTGGGTTTGGCTTTATAATATACCTCATGTTCTTTGGACCAAAACAGGTCTAAGTTACGTCTATAGTGTTCTTGGAAGACATTTATACATGGATTCAACAATTGAACAAAAATGATAGCTATTCTATGCGAAGGTGTGCATCCTCATTAACGTTGATAGCACTTTCCCAAGAAAATTTGATATCGACATGGGTAATGGCGAAATTTTTAAGGTCATGGTGCACTACAACTAGGTGCCTTTAAGGTGCAAGAAATGTAATTGCTTTGGTCACAAAGATTGTATCGGTAGAAGCAAAGAAATGTGGGTTCCTAAGACCCAAAAATCTGCTGCCCCTCCTACTTGGTCTCTAGTCATCAGGAGCCGAAAGCAAGTGGAGATGTTAACTCCTCGGTTACCCAGGTGACTATCCCTTCTGTTGTCTCATCCGATTCTTCCTCCTCACAACTAGTTGGTGGCAAAGACTTTGACTCAAACGGAAGAAATAGAGATGCCTCCAATTTACTGTCTTCTAATAATAGACTTGCTCTTTTGGAAATGTTGGATGCTTCGAGTTATCTTTTGGATACAATGGGGGGTTTTAGGGGATGTAAAAGGGCCTAGGACCTATGAATATTGTCTCTTGGAATGTGGGGTCTTAATCACAGCCCCAAAAGAAGGGAACTGGTGGACTTTGCTCTATCCTAGGATCTCCAAGTTCTTATTTTGATTGAGCACAAAATTAAAGAAGGGAATGCTGATTTTGTTGTTGATAATAGCTTTAGAGGTTGGAAATATACTCATAACTATATGTGCAACAACCTAAGTCGACTATGGATCTTATGGAAGTGGTCCATTCTTAGTCTTATTGTGTTGGAAGTTTCTACTCAAGTCATACATTGTCTCATTGAAAACCTAGAGTAGACCCTTTTTTGCTTTCTACCATATGTGATTGCAACACCAAAGTTGAACGAGGGAATCTGTGGCACAACATTTCAACTTTCTCTACCAAACATATCGGAAACATGCCCTGGCTGCTTATGGGGGATTTTAATGAAATGAGAGACATTAGTGAAAGGATTGGCTCTGTTATTTGTTGACTTTGGGTATGGGGAGCTAAACACCATGATTGAGGAGCTTGTACTAATTGAACCTCCATCTATTGGTCCATTCTTCACATGGACAAATAATAGCTTGGGATAAAATCTTAGAGCAAGCAAAATTGATAAGAGTCCTGTTTAATGCAGAATGGTAGAACAAGTATAACCACTACTTAGTTGAATTCTTACTTCCAGGGGTCTCAGACCACTCTCCATGTGTAGTGCGACTAGACAACACATGTAAGAGAATGAAATTTTCTTTCAAATTCTTCAATTTCTGGACCACTAGTCTTGATTTCCTGTCAATGGTTTTCACTTGTTAGCAACAGGAAGTTAGAGGATCAAGTATGTTCGCAACGATGAAGAAGCTCAAAGCACTGAAACGACAACTCAAGGGCCTAAATAAATCTCAATTTGGTGACTTACACTTAAAGGTTAAGCAACCTAAGGAAAGCTTTTATTGCATTCGACAAGAACTTGCGATTGACCCTTATAATTTGATTTTTCGGGCTGAAGAAAAGGCACAATTGGAGGAACTTCTTGCTTTTAGTAAACATGAAGAAGTTTTGCTTAAACAGAAATCTAGAAATCTTTGTCTCAAGGAGGGTGACAACAATAGCAAGGTTTTCTTTGCTTCCATGATGCAAAGGAGTGCCTAGAACAGGATAAATCATCTCCAACTCAAGGATGGCTTTGTTATTATTGACAAGGATGCTCTTAAGAATACAATCATATCATGTTACAAGAACTTCTTGGTAATTCCAGTGGTCCATGTGTTCCTTATAAGAGGTATGCTTCTTTATTTCATGAAGATGTCAATAATTTAGTTAGTTTTCCAACACTTCAGAGATTAGATATCCTTAGAGTTTTAAAGGGTTTCATAGAGGAAGCTATCATGGGATTCTTCTTGTCGAAAAGAATGCTGAAATCTATAAATTCCACTTTGATTTCCCTTGCCTCGAAGGTTCCGAATCCATCCTACCTCAAGGATTTCTAGCCCATTTCATGCTGCAACATCTTGTACAAGATTATTTCTAAACTCCTTGCAGAACGAATAAGGTGTATGCTTACTTCGATCGTTGGGCTCAACCAAATTGCTTTCAACACTGGACGACAGATCTCAGAGAATATCATGCTATGCCAAGATCTATTACACAAATATCATAAGGAAGACAAAGGTAAATGTGTGGCCATAAAGATTGATCTCATGAAGGCCTTCGACATGGTCAAATGGGATGCAATCATCGGGGGTCCTTAAAGCCCTCCAATACCTCTATTTTTGGTTGATTTGATAACCAAGTGCATCAATACTCCTAGATTTTTAGTGAACTTTAATGGCAAACAGGTTGGCTATTTCAACAACACTAATGGGCTGCGGTAAGGTGATCCTCTTTCTCCATACCCCTTTGTCTTGGTTATGGAAATTTTCAATGGAATTGTTAGTGCAAAAGTTGCCACATCTTCTTTCAAATACCATTGGCATTGCAAAATGCAAAAAATTACTTACTTATGCTTTGTAGATAACTTGTTCTTATTTGCCCACGAAGATGTAGATTATGTTCTTGGCCATGTTGATGCCCTTGAAGAATTCGCTGCTCTCATGGGACTATGGTTTAATCCTAACAAATGCCAAATCTTTTTCTCTAGGTTAAACGAGGATGAGAAGGTCCTTATATTGGACCACACGCCTTTTTTCCATAGGTACCCACCCTATCAAATACCTAGGCATTCCCCTTGTTGCTAGAAGACTTACTCGCACAGACTGCAAGAGTCTTACTGACAAGATCTTTAAAAAAATTGAAAGTTAGGGCATGAAGCATATGAGTTATGCAGGTTGTCAATTGACTAAATTGGTCCTTATCTCCATTTGCACCTATTGGATGCAAATGTTATTACTTCCAAAGCAAACTATATACAAGATTGAGAAGAAGATTCAACATTTCTGATGGGCTAGTTCTACGACAAATCATGGATTGCACAAGGTTGCATGGCAAGTGGTTTGCTCACCTAAAGGGGAAGGAAGATTAGGATTGTCCAATTTGAACATATGGAACAAAGTTCTGTTAGGCCACAAGCTGCAAAACATTATTAATCGTCCATCGTCCTCCCTCCTCCCTTTGGAGTATTTGGGTTCACAACACAAAATGCAGAAATGCCCCAATTATGCAGCTCGAAATGAGGGGTAATTTGGCTTGGAGTTGGTGATGTCTCCTTAAATTACGACATGATCTAACCTTAGTTATTTCTAGCTCAAGATACTGTTGCCGTGATATATATGACGAACTTAGACAAAGGGGTCCGATGTGGAGTGGTACAACCTAATTTGTAGTAGTGGCATTAGCAAACACAATTTTATTGGCTAATTTTTATGTAGAGATAGACTATTGACAGTAGAGATCATAGCATGATAGATGACCTCAGTGGATATCCAGTGTAACTTTTGCAAGGTCGGTATAGAAAATAGAACTCATCTATTTTTCCAATGTGAATGGACAGGCAACATTTGGCGTATTATGCTTGCATAACATGGGATTAGGTGTTCTTTAGGAGAATGGAATGAAGAACTTCAATGGATGATTAGGGCAACAAAGGGCACAGATTTAGTGGCGAGACTCTCAAAGTATCTTTTCTAGCAATCATATATTACATTTGGATGGAGTGCAACCAGGGACAACTTCAAAACAAATCTATTGATATCCATATTATTTTGGCTAAGGTGTGTAAAAATGTAAGAGCTAGAGCTTCACTATACCAAAAAATAAAATATTCTCAGTCAAATGTTGTATTAGCTACTATGTGGAGACTTTCTTCCTCCATCTTTTTGAATTATTAGCTCTATCTGTAATGCCGAGGGATGCTTCTAAGCTATTGTACTTCATATGTTCTATAATACTTACATTTTAAACCAAAAGAAAAATAAAAGGATGATCTAGAATTTGAAGACAAAAAAGAAAAAAAATTAGAAAATTAAGTAAAACATCGTTGTTTTTTCTTTCATTCAAAGATTTAAAATTATATTGATTTAATTAAAAGGTTTGGATTGCAAAGCAGACTCAGGTACAACTAGTGTTAATGGCACAACATAAACATACATGTAACTCCGAAGATAGGTGAAATGATGTGTGTTTTTACTCATCTCAGAACAATTGCCCATGATGCCTATAAATGCCTTTTCTTTCGCTCACGGACACATGTGAAGAGACAATGGAAGAACATATACTTTGTTGGGTAATGTTTAGCTTTCGTGATGAAATATGAAAGAAGCTTTTACTCATGAGAAAGTAGGGAGAACATAGGGAGGTCAGAAGGGGCAAGATAGAAGGAATGTCTCCATGAATTTCCAAGTTCAAGCACGTGAAAGTTAATGATGTGTTTATGTCACGTCCTGACCCTCGAGCTCACAACAACCTTTGTTCACTTTAGTCAAATGGATACGATGTCCTAAGACGCGTCACCGACCATTCTTTTTATCTTGTGATTAAACACATGCAAAAACGAATCAACAAAACACACAGTCAATAAACAGCAGGGATAACAAAAAAACCAATAACAATAGCAATGTCATTTTTATTTTTGTACTAGTTAACCCTAGGAAGTTTATACACAAGCTCCTCAGTCGAACGACTTCCTCAATGATCACCCAAAGGTATTAGGCAAAGTTAATCTACTTTCTTTAACCACTAGGCACACAATCCTACTGCCTTCAACGATTTGCTCCATCACTACCAAACCAATGGCGATAGGGATGCCATAACTATGGATCTGAAAAATAGTTAACAACAACCAATGAGATATATATTTCAGTGAGTTACAGTTCTAAGCCTGAGTTAGGATATCAATTCACCTCGGGGTTCCTAATAGGCATAATCCTCATAACGATGGCAGATTAAATTGCAAAGCGACCCTCGCTTTACCTTAATTGTAAAAATGATCTATCATATAAACCTCGTAATAAATAATCAGCAGTCAACTGACTCATAGGCAACCTTACATTATCATTGCCATAGCATGCACGGTATAAACATTCATGTGTTCCATATGCAATGCAACTAGCATTCCAATCACAACAATAATCAATCATAGTCGAATTGACTCACAGGCAACCTTATCTTGTCGTAGCCATACCTTGCACGGTATAAACTCATGCGTGCCATAATAGTGCAAACATGCACATGCATAATCAGAACACATAATTATATGTTTCACATGCACTCTATATTTACACGTGTTCCAATTATTATGTCCTCACTGGGCCACAACCGAACTCCCGCCAATATCTTCTAGCTTAGACAAGCATCATCCCGCCCCATTAGGCACGGCAACATTTGAAACTCCCACTTAGATGGCATTTTCGAAGGACCATAGGCCCGGCCTCTATTGCGACCTGCATCTAGACTCCCGTTGAGTATTCCGATAAATTGAACTTTGTCTCCCAAACTTCTGCTAGAGAGATGGTTATTTTATGTGACCACACGAGCACACCATATCATTCCATTTTAATTCATTTCCATGCATTAACCAATACAAATGTGATACATACTCAACATAATACACCACTACATATTTTTCACATAAAAATGCAGGGAAATACTTGTATGTTGTCACATAATTATTAAAAACCCATTAAACTTTGCATGCCTTATTTATTAAATATATTGGACTCATTTAAATTGTAAAACTTGACATATTCACCCGACGTCTTGGGGTTTCCCTTTTATATGTCCATAAAAACCCTTGTAAAAATTATTACTCTTGGTTTCACATGAGGCAAATATCTTTCAAGGCAAAATAGGCATCAAACAACATGATACGTGCAGGAAAACATCATAAAGTTCAGGCCAAAAGCACATAACAAGCAGCACTTATCGCCCCTTGGCAATAACTTATCAATTATTTCCCGGTAACTTATCACCTATCCGATGATAGCTTATCCTCAAATTCTCGATATCTTATCATCTCTTTGGTGATAGCTTATTATCAAACTCTCCATAGTTTTATCACCCATTTGCTAATAACTTATCACTTAATTCCTTGATAGTTTATCATTTTTTTGACAATAGCTTATCACATTTTCTAATTACCTATCGCGATAACTTATCACCTTAATTACAATTAATTAACTTAAATGTAATTAATTATAATTAATTAGAATTAATAAAATTAATTAACTTTAACCATGGTTAACTAAACTTAACCATATAAAAACTATGGTTAATTAACTAACTGTAGTTAATTAATCCAACCACCTATCAATCATAGTTATTTTATCTAACCTAAGTTAATTAACCTAACCGTCTATCAACCATGGTTACTTTATTTAACCACAGTTACCTTATCTAACCAAGATTAATTAACCTAACTAACTGCCTAATCAAGATTAACTATAATCTAAACTAACTATAAGTAAGTTTAACGGACTAATCATGGATTAGAACGTAAACTCACCCGACAATGATTTCGACAACATGAGTGCGACGGCGGTGATGAGGGCGACATGTGGCTACCACCGAAACAGCGAGGAGGTGTGTGGCAAAAATGGGTCTTGGTGGGCTTGGGTGTTCGGCAGTGGTTTCCATGAGGAGAAAGGAGCGGCGGACAATGGGGCGCGGCTCATGGACGGGCGGACGGTGGCACGGTGGCGTGGTGGTGGTTCGGACGATGACAGCAAGGATGGATGCCACTTCAGACTCTTACTTGAAACAAGGTTTACTTCCGACCCTTATTTGAAAAAATGAGAGCACTTGGGACATTTTTTTGGAATTTTCCCTAAATCAAAGGCTATCAACATGTTTAATGATTTAGTAACTAGGTGAAAGACGCACAAACCATTATACAAATAATTCTATAAATGATATTATCAAAGACTATACTTGAAAGAAGCAGAAGATAGATTCTATGTTGGAGTTGAACTTATTCAGATTATATCCAGACTTTAAGGATAAATCTACTTAGATGCAAACTCTAAGAATGAATATATTCATACTCAAATCCAGCTTGTAAAGTCTACTTCAGACGGAACACACTCAGACTTTACACACAGAACGAGAAAAGTCTAGAACATGACAGGTTCAAAATAACACAATGTAGAATGAGATTCAAGTCCAGAATATGACAAGTTCATAACATAATATTTAGAATGAAACAACTTGACAAAACATGACGTAAGCCTAGAATGTATAATGGCTAGTGATTTGATTTGGATTTCACTTCCTTAAATAGATTTGATTCACTCAATCTTATTTGATTGTTCAATCTTACTTAATTAGTAAATCAATCCTAAGGCAAGTTCTTTCCAAATGGAGAAACTTTACTTATGGAAACCTAGATTCTGGTTGCATGGGCAACTAGAATTAAACTAGGGATTTTACCTTTATCACTCAACAACTACCAAATCTTTTTTATATAGTTTTATCTAATGGGTAGATTGGTAGATGATCCTTTGGATACTGTTCAACGGCTATTTTAAAAGTGGAGGAGTATTTAAGAAGATCAATGGACCAATGAGCAAGCAAGGGATGAAAAGTAAAATCTATAATTCCAAAGTCTGAGCGAACTTCGACCATATACCCTTGTCTTTTGTGAGCTTAAAAGTTTGTAATCGTAAGAAAAGTACACAAGTGTGACTTAGTGAGATAGTATGATCTATCGTTGAGTATTTGCGCTCAAAGTTGTAATCTCTTATTGATCATATAGTGAAATTCAATTAGTAGGCTTTCAGTATGAGAGAGTAGACATAAGCTTGATCTAAGCTGAACCACTATAATATTTGTGTGCAATTTCTCTTATCCCGTAATTATTATTGCATTTTATTTACTGCACCTTGTCTGAATACTTCAGACTTCTAGATCGAGCTCGAGTAGTTCTAAACACTATTTTTGTGTCTGCTGAATTTCACAATAATTTATTATATCACATATTCACCCTCTTTAGATGATACCCGCTAGTCACCATCAAAAGGTCCAAAATAGACAATATTACATAGCGATAGCCCTCGTGTCCTTACATCCTTGACACTAGTTCACTATCGTGAAGCCTCGGTAGTCCCTCAACGAATCTCTAGCTATCTAGGACAATTTGTTTGCAAATTCCCGATAAGTCTAGCATCGCCACACCTTCCAGCAAACTTGTCGTGCCTCCCACCTAGGCGGCAATGGCTTCACGACCCTCGCCTAGTGGTCACCGAGCTCTAGCACCTTTCGCCGGCCACGGTGGGGAAAAACAAAGGAAAAGAAGAAGGAAAGGAAAATAAAAGAAAAAAATTAATAAAAATTTGAGAAAATATTAAAATATTATTAAAAACTATACACATTAGTGTTGGTGGTGTCATGTAGGACATTTGGCATCCATATTAGCGATTTCCAATCATAATTGGGTGGATGAATTGAATTGGTGCAAATACAAAAAGTTTAGAACTCAATTGATAAAAAAAAAATTTAGAACTAAATGGGCACAAATGTAATAGGTTTAGGAATATTTTGATAATTTTTCCTTAATAGATGGGATTATGAGTGGGAGGAAATTGCAATTGGATAGATTGTCTCATATCATGGGAACATGGGCTAGTAACAGCTTGCCACGTGTTACAAAGACAACGGTGACACCAAAACTCGCTAAAGGTGGTTATGTGGCAGGACCCGTAAGTCATCCCTGAGTTATCTTGCTTATCAAGCCAAAACTCTAGGACATATCATAGCCCAACTAGAATAATCCAGGATTCTGCCACTAATTTTATATTATTCTTGCAGAAAGCAATGTTTTGTGAAGCAAACTTACAACAAATCCTGCGTAAAGATACTTGTCAGTAAGTTTGGAAAATAATACAATGATATACTATTTTACATTAAACTGACCACTTTGCGCAACACGTTTTGTCCCTGCATGGTGAAAATATGCAAACAAGACAGGATGCTTATAGATCATAGATGTATTTTAATAAGAGCAAATGAGTGATATGCATATAATAAAGTTTTAAGAAAAGCGCCATTGGGTTTTTTAGATAAAAGTGCTTTAATTTTATTTTATAAATGTTTTAGGGACAAAATCTGTTGGTAAAAATAGAAAAAATCTATATCGAATTTGCAAGAAGAGACAAGCAAACCAAAATATTGAATCAAAATAAAATAAGATGCATAATTTGCCTAGTAGTAACTAATCAAGAAAGGAAGTAAATTTTGAATCAAAAGATTGGACCGAGCTATTAGACTTGATCAAAAAATAAATACTATAAAGCATGATTTACATTATGAGATCTAATTATAGTGGGAACAACAAAATGGCAACCTACATGCACACTATAAGGCATGACTTAGCTCCCTTGCTATAGAATTTGTGCCACAATGAAACCATCTCGCCCCAACCAAGGCTCATCTCACCGCAACCAAAGGTAATTTTGCCGCAGTGGCCGATACTATTCCTCTAAAGTATCTTGACAAAACTCCTTTTCTTTTCGTATGGGGGTTTTTGTTTATAAATTCGCAAGCAAATTACATGGAAGAATATTTCCAAATGAAACAATCACTTTTCTTTTCAAACAAATAAAGGGTTTCCAGAGAACGTAAGTAGTCACGTGATTTAGAAAATGAAAAATTCAAAAGAGCCTTTTGGTCGAATCAAATTTCCGCCAAGTGTGGAGCCTAGTTTAGGGCAGTTGGGGTGCTCAACTGCAACATTGATGACGGCGGGCCACGGCAGATGGTGGTCTTCATTTAAGGCTGCCGTAGATATTGATGTGTGTGTGAGAGAGAGGACTTCACGCCGGTCGGGGCAAGTTGGCAGTGTTGAACAGTTTTGGCTGACGAAAAAGAAAGACAACGACGATATGAAAATCGAAGAGCTCGTGTTTTGTCCGGGGAACTGGGGAAGATGAACACGTTTAAGTTCCGTTTGTTTCGCGAAAAATGTTGCTTTTCTAAAAATATTTTTCAAGAAGTTATTTTTCAGGAAAACGTAATTATTTTCCGGTGTTCGGATGAAACTTGATTTTGAAATGGAAAATATTTGTGCTATTCGCTTGGGAAAATATTTTCGTTTATAAATTATTTTTCAATAATTTTATTCATATTTTATATTTTAAAATCGTTATTTATTATTTTTTAAAAATTGATTATTAAATTATTTTTTTCTTTTTTGTGTGTTCTCTCCTTCCTTGGCCGGTCGTTGGCCATGGCGGCGGCCGGCGGTCGACCACGCCACGAGCTCGCTTCGCCATATTGGTGATGCCTAGGCATCGCCAGACAGCGGTGAGGCTCGGGCCTCATAGATCGGCATCGCCAGACAGCGACGTCACCGATCTGGCGAGGCCCGTCTGGCGAGGCTCGGGTGTCCCGATCTGCCGAGGCCCGAGCCTCACCTCCTCTGGTGATGCTCGGGCGTCGCCAATCTACGACTCCCGAGCCTCGCCACTGTATGGCGAGGCCAAATCGGCGAGCCAAGCTCGCCGGTCGCCAGCCGTTGCCGTGGCCGACGATTGGCCAAAAAAGAAAAATAGAAAAAAGACGGAGAGAAAAAAAGAAAAAAAAAAAATCGATTTTATTAAAAAAATAACAAAACATTCGAATTTATGAAAAAAATAAAAAATTTAATTTAAAAAAATAGAAAGAAAGAAGTGAGGACTATAGGGGTATGAGATATGAGAGAGTGAGTGTGGAAAATGTTTTCCCCAACTTGAAAAGTGAAAAACATTTTCCACCACTTTAGAAGATTTTTTAATGTTTTCCCCAATGAATTTATTTTCCATGAAACGAACGTCAAAAAATCCGAAAAACGTTTTCCTATAAATTATTTTCAGTGAAACGAACGGAGCCTTAGATCACAATGAAAAAACAAGCCTTTTGTGTTCTCCGCTATTCGTCCTTCATAAACTTTTCTACGAAAAATCATGAAGACGAAGGCCACACGGCATTGTTCAACAACTTTCGTGGACATATTTGTTGTTCACCCAGGGAAGACCAGTAAACTTTTAAAATCATGAAGACGAAGACCACGCGGCATTGTTCAACAACTTTCGTGGACATATTTGTCATTCACCCAGGGAAGACTAGAGGCGTGTTGTGGAGATTCAATACACTTTATCTCCAAGGGGGAAGCCCAAGTCTGTTCATTCAAAAGCTTAAACTAATGAGTTATGGACCAATTAGAATATATTAATTGCTCAACACCACTCAAAAGCTTAAGTTAGTGAGTTATGGGCCAATCAGAATATATTAATTGCTCCAACTCACACGTGTATTTTAAGAATCTCTCTGATGTGGGACTACTTCTCTAACACAACTCACATTAAATTAGATATCCTTTTAGCCGAACATCATTCTCATGGGTCCACATTGTTACACCACAATGCCCACCTGCCCGGAAACCAACATCATCCTCACGGGCCCGCATTATTACACCACAATGCCCACTTGCCCAGAAACCAACATCATCGTCATAGGCCCACATTGTTACACCACATTGTTACACCACAATACCACACAATACCAGTTGTTAGGAGAGCGTAATAAAAGTTCAATACCCTTTCGCATGGGGAGATCTCTAAGGGGGAAGTCCAAGTCCAAGCCCATCAATATATTCAATTGGACCCACCTTCACTCAAAAGCTTAAACTAGTAAATTATGGGCCAATTAGAATATCTTAATTGCTCCATACCATATCAATTCTTCGATGTGGGAATATTTCTCTAACACAACAAGGCGAAGACCAAGGGCTGCGAATCAAATGTATTTGGCTATAAAATGTTCAGCGACTCCATCAAGATTAATGGGTCTAAGTTTGCTTATTGGCCGAAACACTTCGCACGTTGTAGCTCTTTGAACTCGAAGGTTGGGACTCGCAACCCCATTCATCGGTCAACTGCAATCAAGGATGCACGGTCCAGAGCCAAATCGTGAGCTTGCCATGTTGGATTCGAACTCAAGGTTTGATCTTGTCCTCCATTTTCGTCGACTTTTTTCTTTGTTTGCCCAGAAGTTCCGCAAAATTTGGAGGATGATGAAAAACTCAGGAATGGGCGAGCTCAATGGTGCGTTCTGTTTTTTGTCATGTTGGTGATGATGAGAACTCGCTACTGATAGAGCAAATGATCAACTGACTTCCAACCGATTAATTGGACTCTCCACGTTGTTCTTTCGTTTCCTTGTTTGCGGATCCTTTCGGACCATTTTCCAGACCAGTGTCTGTGAGCGTCTTAATTTACGTTTACTATCCGTCTTTTTATCTTCTACTTTTTTGCTTTTGTGGTAGCTTCTATCTTAATATGCGTGAGGTTAACCAGTACCCTCTCTTCACGGGTTTTCTTTCAGGGTTGCTGCTGATATGGTTTGCAATGTTGATGCTCAATCGATTCCAATTGGGGTAGACTATGCTGAAATCGCTGTCAGGAGAAACGGACTGGAATGCTGATGGAAGATTTCAGGTTTTCTATGCTTCTGGATTTCTCTCGTCTTCTAATTTTGTAGAAATTGCTGATTCCCATTATAATATCAAAGTTGCATGTAATATACCACTAGATATTTGCCCATTGTGTGACGAAATACAGTGCAAATGTTTAGTTAATAGAGGCATCTGGTGAATGACATCAGTTCTTGTCAAGCTATGTAGCTGCATTGGGCCACATAAATCTATAATTGCATTGTAAATCCACCAGTACAAGCCTTTGCTTGAGAATACTATTTTGATTTTCATACTTCTCTTTTCCTATATGAAATTGGAACCTGTGATGGCAAGGAAACATTCAGGGTGAGCCCAAAAAATGATAGAGAAGATTAATGGCAAAGAATATGTACACTCTACTGCTAAGGTTTCATATCTTCTATTGCTTTTATGATTGGGGGATCAGTATAAATTCCATGATAGGACATGCCTAGTCGAATTAGAGAAAAAGCATTACTATCTTGTGGTTTCTCCACATTTATGCATTGGTTTAAGCAAATTTATCTCTAATTGTGCTAATATCTGCCATCTCATGCAGTTGTTTAAGAACTGGTTTCTACCTCTTCTTTCCATTTTTCTTCAAATTGCTTTCGTTACACTGAACAGGGAACTCTGGATATTGAATTGAATGAAATTGGGAGACGGCAAGCAACTGCTGTGAGTATTTTCTGTGATATATAATCCAACCAACAAGTTTATTAACTTCTATTATTTTCCCTGAAAGGTGGGTGAAAGGCTGTCCAGAGAAGGTAAAATCTCTGCAAGTTACTCATCTGACCTAAAACGAGCTTTAGAGACAGCAAATCTGATTGCAACTGCTTGTGGTGGACTGGAGGTATGCACGTAGTGAGACCGTTCTTGATTTGGCATTCTATTTATGAGAATTACACATGAATTTTGACATTATCCATTTGGTGGTACAAAACCCAACATACATAATTTCAGACGGCGTTGTAGAGCTAAAAAATTCTATTAGACATTATCTTTATTTGTCGGAAAGTTCAGAATGTTGTAAAAGTTCATGTTTATTGTTACAGTTCGATTAATGATTGGGTCCTCTGAAAAATCTAGCATGTTCTTTTCAAATGAGAAACTAGGTTATTAAGGATCCAGGTCTACGAGAAAGAAATCTTGGTGATCTTCAAGGCCTTCAGCCACATGCTGCAGCTAGTGTCTGTCCTGAAGCCTATAAAGCCCTTCTATTACAGAAGACAGATCAAGAAATTCCGGTGGGTTTTGATTTGCGCAGAGCTCGGCAAAATGCACCTGATTTTGTCAATTTGCTTATTGCCACTAACTTTCTATATGGAAACTATGCATATGTGGACATCGCAAAAATCATAATTTTTGTTATTAAAATTGTTCAATGGTTCAGGTGATGTGTTCTTTTCTATATGTTGAATACACAGCTATAAAAATTTCAGTCCCATTCTTTTGGCTATTTAATGAATTCACATCTTACATGTGCTTTTTAATCTGTAAAACATAGTAAAGCTTGCACGTCACATGTTAGGCGTTACAAAACAAAGGATTACAAGATTAACATTTATTGAGAAAGAGTTTGGTAGTCTGCGGGGTTCAAATTGCTTCACATGGAATGTCTGATTAGTCATTTCTCTTGTTTCTTCTACACGCAGGGTGGTGGTGAAAGTATTGATCAGGTTTATCAGCGTTGCACTATGTGTTTGCGAAATATCAGTATGAAACACAAAGGTAAAGAGATTATTTATGTTGCTTATTCGCCAGAAATGTGGAAGCTTCTACTAACCTAAAAGCAGTGTTAGTAGTTTTATATTAAGTAGCACTGACACGCAACACACGACACGTCATAACATGACATGCCGACACATCGTTTCCCAAAAAAATAGAGAATTCCGATATATTGAGACACATTGTATATTAAATGTATATTTTTATATTAATTTGATTCAAATTTATCAATAAATAAATAATAAAAAATGTAGAATGAATTTACACTAAAATCATTAATCAATTATTAATTAATATCATTCATTGTTTCAATTTGAAAATTTTAACTCCATTCTAATAATCCATAAAATTTTGAGAGAAAAAAAAAAGCAATTCACATTCTAGACTTATGTGTCAGACGTGTCGGAAGAGAAGAGAAAAAAAAAACTTGGGAAGTAAATTGTGTATCACGGGAAGTGAGAGTCAGAAAAGAAGAGAATATTAGTTTTTTATTCTTTCCCCATTTATTATTTTTATTAGTGTTTTTTATTTTTTCACATATATACATTTTAACCTCTCATTTATTGAAAATTTTTAAAATTGACATTGCTTATTAGAATCACGTGTTGAAAACTCGCATATTGAAATTCCGACTTGAGTGTCAGAGAGTATTAGAAAAGTTGATCAGGTCTCGAATTTTCTGACATGTGTTAATATGTCGGAGAGTGTTCGAGAATGTCAGAAAATATCGGACACATGTCGGAGTATCCGACACAACATGAAAGCTTCTGGAGAGTGTCGGTGCTTTCTAGGTTTTATACATGAAAGTGACTCCTTGCATAGTGTCAACCGGGGGCACTACAATACTCATATTTTGCCTGTTTGAATCTCCATAGCTTCTTTTTAAAGGAGATTTTCCCGGATTACCTTTTTCAGTCTTGAAAGCTAAGCATCACAGGACTTGGTGAATAGCTATCATTGTTGTTTTAATGCTTTTTAAGGCTTTACTGATGCTCTTTGCTTTTAAATGCTCTTGCTTGGGTTTGCCTGCTTTGTGATAGCAGACGAAAGACAAGTACGAGGACAAGGATGACCATGATTTAATTACGCTTCCCATTCATTACTAAAGAATTTCTAATACAATTTAAGCTAGAAACAGAAATTGCAAATAACACTTTTCTTTGTTGTGCAGGAGAGCGAGTAGTAGCAGTCACTCATGGTGGTGTACTCCGAGCACTTCATGCGCGGGCTTGCCCAAATAAACAGTCTGTGAAGTTCTTGAATACTTCTGTCAACATTTTCCACTTGTATGATGGGGACAACTGGGTCTTTAAATCCGAAGGCGATGTTGGTCATCTCAGCCAAAAAGAGCATCTGAGAACAGGATTTGGTGGGGATACATCTTCTGGTTAGATCAACTCTTTATGTCGTTCCAGTAGCCCCAACCTGTAATGAGTTACGAAAAAGCTCCCGCTAAGAAGCATGATTCACCCATTTGTTACTGTCTTAGAGGATAATTTCGTTCTTGGTCCTCACATTATGCGATTTGCCTAATCCTTGAATTCTCAATATGTGCTATTGGATCCTTTAATCGAGTCATTTTGTCCTTACTTAACTTAACCGTACTAACGTGGCTACTGATAGGGAAAATTTAAATATTTTAAATAGAAAAAAAAACAGACCACGTGTTTGGAAAATATGCTTAATGAAGAGAAAAAGAGAGATCAAAACAGAAAGGCAAAAAGGATGAAGAAAATTTCTGTTTCAAAAAAAGTTTTAATGATCTTTAATGTTTCAAATTAGCAATTATTGTAAATTTTACGATTTTTTGTGACTCTTCCTTTTAAGTATGCCCTTGGAAGACCCTTCTTTTAAATTTATTTATGTCAAAAAGAAACTACAATTAGAAGCTTTCTAAATATGATTGAGTCCCATCATCTTATATTATAAAGAATTTTGTCTTTATTTTATTTTAAAAGAGGAAAGTTCTATGAAATAGTATACAATATAATGAATAACTTACACAAAGTACATATTCCAACTTTACTCAAACAAAAAACTAAGGCTCGCGCAATGCACACGCCTACCACTGATTTTTTTTTCTTAGAGACATTTGAAGTGTCTTCTCCATCGTACTTTCCCCCTTGGATTATTCCATGAACATTCAAGTGACTCGAAGAACTGTATCCCGAAAAAAATAAAAAAAGGGCTTATACACAACTTACTTTTCTCTGGGGAAAATATTTTAAGACAATGCTCCAAGTAAAATTTCTAATGTCGCAAGCTGCAAACATTGGACGATTGTCGTTTTTTGGTGCTGTAATCATGGTCGTCACTAATCTACCTGTGCTTGTCTTTGCAATTATGCCAAAGTATCATATAATTTTTGCATCAGGTCCATTAGTTCCTGTAAATTCTTTCAACTAGAAACCACCACGATGATCAACATAAAAAAGAAAGACTATTCATATAAATGTAGAGTGCTCAAGTGGAATTTGCGACACAATCTATAACGTATTCCTAGCAATAGCTACAATCTGATAAGGGATATTGCTATTTTTATATGATACTTGGCAAACTCTTCATAATTGCATCCCCATCAAATCCGCAATAGTTTATGTAGCTCTCGCAAAGCTTCCTCACCCTTCACCCAGCTATCCATACCGACCATGTGATCGGGACGGGAGACTGCCACGCTTGATAGTATGCTAGTCGGACGTCAACCAACGTCCAACATCACCCACCAAGAAAACATTGACAACTAAAATAAGTGGATGCTATTTCTTAGAGCTTGGATTCGAGAAAGGCAACGATCGTGCCAGGAGTGATCCCTCCCATGCCACCTCCATCAATGCTCAGGACCGTCATCATCTCCCGCTTGGAGATCCACTTCTTACCGTTAATATGATTGAGAAGAGCTCGGCTTAAAGAAGAATCAAAACACAATGTGCTGTTCTCAAAATTAATCAGAAGAAATTACAGATGATTTCGTCTGAGGTTATTTATTTTTTTCCCTCTGACAAAGAAATTTTAGTTAGGATGAATTGTTTTGTACATAAGAAAACATACAAGAAGAAAATAAACCAAGTAGAAAACTAAACACAACACTAGCTAGACCATCCTAGGTCTGGCGGCAAATTGTGTGTACTACAGTGTAGTGTGGATGCATAGGCATACACAAGTTCATATACAAACAACACACCCATATTCAAAAAATATACCATTCATTCCAACAACTCTCTATAAGACAACGGTTGACAATGAATCCGCCTCTTATAACTCCCATCCATAAAAAAAAAAAAAAAAATTAACACCTCAATGGTTAAGGACATACTTGGAGTCATCGCTGCCATACAAAAAAAATTGTTGCAAAGAGAAAAGCTAGCCTAATTCCACCAAGCATTTTCAAGTCTCCAGTGGAGTTACCAAGCTGTCGCTACCTTAACCTTGACAGTGAACCACCTAGAATTGGGCTAATGGATTATTAAACTTAAACTAAGTTCAAACTTTCTCAAGCCTATACCAATATGCGACTTATGGTTCATATACCTAAACATGCAAATCAATTTCATTTCAAATTTGCCACTAATCAATTTTTTGGTAGGTCAATTAGAAAATCAAGTAAAGTATCAGGAGATATACTTTATTCCTATTAACTAGAGATTATGGATTTAGGGACTTAATTATCCTAAATTACTCTAATGCTCTTTCAATATCTTCCTATTTTATTCAAAAATGTTTGGTAGACAGTTTAGATTGATTCTAAACATATCCACTAATATGTGAAGTGATCATACAGGTGTACAACCATTAATAAAACACCCAATAATCAAAGCAACGGACAAATTGCAAGGTAGAAAGAATTTTACTTACCTTGAAAAAATGTAAGCATCTGCAAAGTTAATTAGAAAATCACATTCTTAACATAAATATGATTTCTAAATGATACACAATCCCACTCTTTTTAGGGTTTTTTCGTATTGAATGAAATTTAAACTACATGCAATGCATGCTATTAATTTAACCTGACCCGCAACATATAACTTATCTAAATGTTCTAATTCTAACGACAATTAAATATACTATTTTGGCATGGCACACGATTTTCTAGATGTGTGAACCTAGACATGCAATTTCTAATATGACATGGAATCTAATTCAATGAACTAAACATGCAATTTTTAATGACGGACAAAATTGACATGTGACTACTCCAATATGACCTATAATTTAATTTAATTATTCTACATGACCTGCAATTTAATTAAATGGTCCTATCGCGTAATTACTAAATAACGTGCATTTTATGAACCTAATTCTATATAACATGCACATGACATTTTTGTATTTTTCATGAAAGTCGAAATTAATTAAATTCCCCCAATTTAAACATGCAATCTATACTAGAAAAGAATCTACTTTATTCTAAGATGACATTTTTGGTATTTTTATTATAATTCAGAATAAAAAAATTGAAATTTAACTATCTAGGTTAAGATATTATCCAACTCATTTTAGAAATTACACTAGACCAAATCCTAATAAAAATGGAATGTTATCTTAACGAGATAAACCCCAACCTATAATGCAATATATCTAGAAGAAACTATCTGTAGTTATTATCATTTATTCCAAGAAGATTATCTAAAACCGAACTGACATACAATCTTTTCCTAATATGCAATGTTATCTATTGAAATCTATCATAATCTTCTCCACTATCAACCCCAACCTATCATATGAATTTGTGATTTTTTAGGATAAGATTTAAAAAAAAATGAAATCAAAATCCACCACCTAAGATATCATCCATATCCATTTAGATTTGGAAATAAATCGACAATCGTATCCGACAGCATGTAGATAGGATTGGCCAATTTTTGGTGTGATCGCAAGTTGTATTTCGCAAATGAAATTGGATTGTCAACCATAGCACGTTGTGAGATTAAGGAAATATCCTAATTCAATGATATTTGAAAAAAATATTTTGAATATGACATATCTTCAAATCATATAATTAATATTGCAACATATTTGAGTTAGGCAACTTAATATATTGAAATTAAATCAGATAATAGTTACCTAATTCTATATATTCCGCAGATTGGACGGCGATGACACATCCGGGGTGGTGGGGCTCCCACGGTGGTGTGCAGCAGGTGAGGGTCGCTTAATGGTCGTTTGCAGCTTGGCTAATACGGTGACGGTAGGGGTCACCTCGATCCAACTCGGCTGCACGTGGTACGCGGCCAGGGACAGATGCGGGCTGGTATGGTCACGACAACCATCGGCAACGGGACTTGTGGATTGGAGGAACACCACGAGTGACCTGTGAAGACACAGAAACCTAGCACGGATTGGCTCAGTGGACTACAGCGAGAGAGTAGTAGTTCCATCGAGTCAGCAAGGGGGGGTCGGGCATGAAAGAAGCAGCTAAGCTCAAGAACAACAGCAAGGGAAACTACTAGTGGCGTTGCAGGTTGTCTCAGATCAGTGAGATGCAGCGAGCCGTCACGGGTTGGAGAGTCCATTGTGTCGTGTGTAGGGGTAAGCATAGTTTCGGGTAGAACTAGAAACCGAAGAACCTGATCGGTGGGAACCTATCCATTTTCAGGTTTCAAGGTATAGAAATATGCATGTAGATTCCAATTTCTAAAAATTGGAGGACTTGTTTCAATGGGCAAGTTCCGCGTTTTAGCTAGGTGGAACCTAGATGTGTTTTTCTTAGTCAGTGTGTTTTTGTGATGAGTATACAATCTGGAATCACTAGTCATATTTTTTATTTGTGTGTCTAAATAAGTTATGATTAGTAGATTATAATAGAAAGTGATGGTCATAGAACCTCCTTGAATAAGGTTTTTGTATTTTTCTTGGTCTCTGTCTTTTCGTGATCCCGCCATATTCCAGAGAGTCCAATGATGAGTTTATAATATGAAACCACTAGTTAAAACTTTCATCTTATAACTAAGACTTGTATAGATGAAACCTAGCTAGAACTTGGGATTGACACTAGAACTTGTGTTAGGATAGATTCTAGGTTCCACAAGTAGGTTTCAGGTTACAAGAAAAATAAGGAACCTATTTCTAGCAAGTAGGTTCTAGGTGAAACTTGTAAGCACTCACTCGTTATCTTCAAAAGATTTATTAAACCATGGAGTAAATGATTTAATCAATGAATATTTTGATTCTTTTTTCAACTTAGAATTGATTCATAACAATTATTTCCTTTTTCATAAAAAAAATCCGCGTCATCATTAATCATTTGAGATAGTATTTAGTATGAATACCTATATACCTAAGTTTATCATTTCCCTTTCTCGAATTTCGATAAAAAGATTCCTTTAAGCAACGAAAAGTGATCAATTCCATTTGTTAGAACAGCTCCCGTATTCTATCCTATCCTTTTTTTATTCTTGCTTTATGAACTTTTATCGTTTTGTTGGTTTTCATAAAACAGGATTTGGCTCAAGATTGCCCATCTTTAATTCCAGGGGTGTGGCGGTAGGGCTTCTCGAGTTAGTAACTTCACGACTAGGCAAGGAGCTCCTCGGTTGGTGCAACAAGGCGTGGTTGGGATAGCAACAATGCACCGGAGTGCACCGACGTGGAGGACTCGGCCTTAAATGCGAGGCTTGGCTGAAGTTCCTCTCTCTCTCTCTAACGTTAATTATAGAGTTTTCCCTAGGGTTAATTTGGCCGGGCTTTGAAATTTCCACCTTTTCGAACTGACGGGCTCAACTAACCTAGGGTCACTTGCTAGGGCTTGCGACGGGCTGAATTAGCTTGATTTTAGCTCGCTCCTCCTTGCAATTTCGGCCAGCCCTTAGTGCTCACTATAGTGGCCGAATTTTGCCCCTCCGTGGGCTTAAACTTTTGACAGGCCTTGACCCAATTAGGGCTTATTCTAATTATGCTTAAGGTTTTTAGGCATTGTGAGGTGAAACTAGAGCTGTCAAATGGATAGATGGAATCCAGATTTGAGTCGGGTCAAAAATGGTCCGATCCATATTAATCTATAACCCGTTTTGACTCATTTTTATGCAATGTAAATTTAATAACTTATACCTGACTCAACACATATCTGACCCAACTCATATTACTGAAACACATTATTATTTAACTTAATTTAGGAAAATTCACTCTCACCATTTAATCCACTTTAAGCTATTCACTTGTAAGCTACTTGAATAAAAATTTCACATCAAATTTAAAAAGAAAATTAAGTAATAAAAAATTAGTAAATAAAATAAAAAATTTGAATACCTTTAAATTGAATTACTTTTGGAAAATAAATTTAAAAAAATTCGAATTTATTATTATTTTTTTATTTTTTAAAATTTATTTTTAATTCTTTTTATTTTTCTTTTTTAAAATATATTTTTAAAATTTTTCTTTTTCTTTTTCTCTTTTCTTTTTTTTTCTTTATTCTTCAACAAGCCGCTAACCATGATGACAATCGGAAGCGGCTACAAGCGAACTCAAGCTTGCTTGATTCCAACAAGCTTGAGCTTAGTCGACGCCAACAAGCTTGAGTCTCTTTAGAGGATCAGCAAGATCGAGCTTACTCGACATCGACGAGCTTGAGTCTTGCTAGATCGGCAATTTCGAGCCTTGCCAGATGCCGTCAAGCTCAAGTCTCGTCGCCTCGCAAGATCGACAAGATCGGGCTCGCCCGACACCGACGAGCTCGAGTCTCACCAATCGTCAATGACCTCAAGATCACTTGAGGCAAGCAAGCTCATATCTCACCTAGCTGATCACCAACCATCGCTTTGCCAGCTATCGGCGAAGGAAGGAGAAAGAAGAAGAAAGAAAAGAAAAGGGACAAAAAGAAAAAAGGAAAAGAAAAAGGAAATATAAAGAATAATTATCTGGTCAGCTTTGGGCTGGAGATTGACAATTGAAAGGGGGAAAGAGAGAGTGTATGGCTTGAGTTGGAAATGGATTTTAGTTCCAACCAATTTAAGACCTATTTATATTTTTGCTTTACTTTTTAAAACCCATTTATGATCCATATTCAATTTTCACTTGACTCATATTTGACCCATTTAACTAAAAATGAGTTATAATGAGTTTATGACTTATTTTGATACTTCTAGCTGAAACCAACTTAAAATAAAACTCAAATGAATTGAATTATGGCTGCAATTTTCGGCTCGACCCCCTATTCTTGGCCAAGGAGTATTTATGTATGGACCATGTCCACACCATTGATTAGCGCCCATTCACCACCGCTAATTTGATGTTTGATGCAAGTGTAATTAAACCATACGATACATGTTATGCAATTTAATTATAATATTTTTATTTAGGGGTAAAATATTAATTTATAATTTTCTATACAATTAAATTTAAATAAGATTTATGCTTAAACAAACTAGGGGTGATCAATTTCCAGTTTAATTCGATCCCACTTAGAAATCGAGAACCGGACCGGTTCTCCGTTTCTAGGACTAGGAACGGACCAATTAGTCACACGACTGGACCAGTCTGGTTCCCAAACAGTCCAATGGAATCGGTGATAAATCGATTTCTCCTCCCTTTAAAATCTTAGCCAAAAGGCCAAGAAAGGGATGCTTTGGTTAGAGCATGATTTGGCTTTATTGCACAACTCCTTTTACAGTCTTTGTATGTCTATTTGATGTGGGACCTTGGTGTATGGCTTGTCTCTCTATACTCTTGTGGTATTTGGCTTTCAATATAAACACCTTCAATGTGAGATTTTAGGGTGTACATGATAACCATTCTATTTCTATTCTAGAACTATTTTTTAATTTCAAACTTATTTTTTGAACAGAAATTCATTTGGTTAAACAATTTCATTTTTCAATTTGTAGAATAGATTTCTATCCTAAAAGTAGGTTTGGAGTATAAATCAGAAGTAGAAATTTTTTACATTTCTATTTCTGAAATAAAAATCAGAAATTATTTCTCTCTCTTCTACTTCTTACCCAAAAGAGTCTCTCTCTAGCCCCTAATTGTTTGCCCACCCTCAAATTATAAGTTTAAAAAAAATTGGTCAAGTCTAGGTGGTTCCATCCTTAAAATCTAAAATCGAGAACTAGACCAATTTCACTGTTCTAATTTTAAGGAACCGGGCCAGCGCCCTATGGGGACCGAACCAAACCGACCAATTTTGTCCGGTTTGGGCGGTTCCCGGTTCGGTTAATTCCTTTTGCTCACCCCCACGACAAACACATGGAACGATGAAAAAATATTCTTATTCCTTTTACTCTATCATAACTTCTTATTCCTTTTACTTTGACATAATAATAATCCAAAATGTTCTTCCAGACACATTTGATCTTATTGGCTTTTGGCACCTGGGAAGACGAAGACCAGGTGCTTGGTCTTTCATCGGTCAGTTTAGTTTCTAGAAAGACCACTTTCTTGTTCACTTTAGGAAGACTTAGACGAAGACCATGTGCTTGGTCTTTCATCGGTCAGTTTAGTCTTTCATCGGTCAGTTTAGTTTCTAGGAAAGACCACTTTCTTGTTCACTTTCGGAAGACTTAGACGAAGACCATGTGCTTGGTCTTTCATCGGTCAGTTTAGTTTCTAGGAAAGACCACTTTCTTGTTCACTTTAGGAAGACTTAGACGAAGACCAACTTCTTCGAAACAACCCCAAACCGCGTTGTTTTTCAACTTCTCCTACCTACCATTTAACTCGCACCAACACCACAAAAGAAGTCCAACGAAAAACCTTCCTGTTTTTTGTTTCTCTCCCTCAAATAAGCAGTTAACCAGCAATGGAGGACGAAATGCAAATAATCAAATCAGCCGAGCAAGCTCCGTCTTGCTCAGAATCTAGGTACGATCTCTCTCTCTCTCTCTCTCTCTCTCTCTCTCTCTCTCTCTCTCTCTCTCTCTCTCTCTCTCTCTCTCTGACACAAGTTAGAAATTACGATTCTGTTAGGAATGCTACTGAATCAAATGGTGACGGAGATGCTCAATCAGTTCTCATCAGTGCAGACTGTGCTGAAATCTTTGTAGTGCGTCACGGACGAACAGATTGGAATGTTGAGAGAAGAATTCAGGTGCAGACTGATACAAACTCAATCTTCATAATCGTCTTTCCTTTGAGTTATGAGTTCGTCGAGTATTGTTTCACTTTTATGCCCTCAATTTGTGAGAAGGGGAAAAAAGAAAAGAAAAAAGTCAAAAGAAATCCTCAAATTAAGTCCAATGCGACATATTTATCCCAAATTTTTTTTGTGATATAAAAAACTATCAACTAAATTTACTTCTGTTAGGGTTAAAAAAAAATTGCTGTTATAATTCTGATGTATATTCATCATTGCATTATTAATGTTTTCCAATAACTGGTGGCACTAATGTGGTGCCATGAAGCACCACTTCAGAAAAAGATAAAAAAAAAAAACAGAGAGAGGATTCGAAGATTCATGGTTTTCAAGCTCGGATCGCTCGACCAAAGTTCCTCTATCACTCATCCGTCATGAAGCACCACTGTCGCCTGAACCTCTGACGGCGTTCTTCAGCCCTTGCTTGACCAGATCTCTCTGTGGTGTCCACGAGCTTTGAGGTTAGATCTGGCTTCAAAGCTTGCAGCCACCATGGCGCCTCAATCTCGAAGCTTGGCCTCAGGGTCGAATGAACAATATAACCATGGAACTGTACAAAAGCAATTGGTGATTGCAACGAAAGCAGCATATAGAGAAACAATTGGAGGGATTACAAAGAGAAAAGGAAGAATAAAGGAAGTCAAACTTCGGATGCTTAGTTGTTCGGCAAATATGGGTCAAGGTGAAGGATATTATCGAAGAGCTATGGTGGTGTTCGCACTTATGGAATTGTTTAATCTATGTTAATGGTGTTTTCGGACTCGAATGTCCCAGATCCTCAGGCCAAGCTTCGAAGCCAGATCCGGCCTTGAAGTTCGTGGCTCTCGTGACCAGATTTGGCAGGCGGTCAAGCAAGGACCGACCAACGTTGCCGGAGATCAAAGCAGCAGTGAGCAGACGGATGAGTGCACAGAGGAGCTTTGGCCAAGCGATCTGAACTTATGAATGATGAATACTAACTTTGAATTTTCTTTTTATCAGGTTATAGCTTTTATTTTTCTTTTTAGTTTTTTTTCTGATGTGGTACTCGTGTGGCACCATATCGGTGCCATTTATCCTTGAAAAATATTAATAATGCCATGTTAGATCCACATCTGACTTTTTACATCAATTTTATAGAATCCAATCACTTGCGTACGAATTCGAGGCTTTTGATCTCAAAAAAAAAATTATGATAAATGTGTGCCAATAAGCATAATTTAAGATTTTTTGTGACCTTTTTCGTAAAAAAATATAGTCAAATGATTATGTTGGCCAAGATGATGGCCCATGGGCTATGCATGTGGGCCGAACCGGTTATACTATTGCCACGCACGGAATTCTACTGTGGCCAAGACGGCCTATTTAGAAGTTCAACCCATCGGAGTCTAATATTACTGCTTTTCCCCCGCTTATTTTTTTTTTTTTTTTTTCGATCTTATAACCTACTAAGAGACTGAAGGGGCCAAAATATCCAATACGGGTGTTGCTAATCCTAGGATTGTGTTGGGTTCAAATTACTTTAGTTTTATATCATGTATAATTCGCTTTGAGAGTTAGAGTGGAATCCGTTAATGTTTTTTTTATCCCACCTTACCCTTTTTTGTTTTGAATTCGCTCCTGACTATCTTTTTGCTTACCATGGTATTGTCCAGTTATTAAGTTGAATGGTTCAAATACTTGTTTGGGCTCAATCTTCCCTAGATCAAGATAATCACGACTATTGATCTTATGGATCACCCATGGATTCACCAAATTCAATGACTATGATTGCACCCAATCCATGAATCTTGTTCGGGGCCATAGGCTTTCTTTTGAGGAAGCTTTTCTTGGGTACTCTAGGCCTAGGTGGTTGTTAGCCGACTCCACATGAGCCGTTAGATTACGTGGGAACATTATCTAATGGCTCATGTGGATTCGGCTAAGATAGGCCGGTAGTATTTAATAATTTTCCTTTTTTGAGTAGGGTCATCTAGATGTGGGATTAAATGAAGATGGGAGGCAGCAAGCACGTGCAGTAAGTGGACTTATCTCATGCTCTATATTTGTTTGGAGTTGGAATGATCTAATGGGACTTACTTTATTTCTCTCTTGAATCTAAAAGGTAGCTGATAGACTATCCAAAGAAGGTAAAATCTCCGCAATTTACTCGTCCGACCTAGAACGAGCTATCGAGACATCAAAACTGATTGCAACTGTTTGTGGTGGGGTGGAGGTGAGGATTTATCATCATATCTTCATGTAGCATTAGCTTTGATGACACTTACCCATCACAAACAATATGAGCGAGCTTAGAGGATGGTACGGTCACTTTCCATAAAGTGACGGTATCAATGACGGTATCATCTTAACTATACATCCCCAAATTGATAATTGACAAAATCCATTGTCAAATCATACAAAATCTATTGCCATACGACAAATTTGGGGATGTGTGGTCAAAGAGTATTGTCACTATGTGGAAAGTGATGGGACGGAAACATCCTCTAAGCATTTCTCAAACAATATCAATGAATGACATTCAACAATTTAAACTCATAATATGATACCAAGCCACAATTTATGCGGCTTTAGAAGTCTTTCCGTTTTTGTTTCAATCAGTCAAACGTTTCCTTGATAAGAAAAACTCCTTTCCGATTTGAGCTGGACGTAACATTTTACACTTGTTTAAATGTTTCCTAGGGCTAAGTCTTCTTTTCAATGGATTCATACCCGCAGACTTCCATAGTAAGAGTGTAAAACTGTGTTTTTTAAACTGTTTTGTTTCCACATCCTTCGATGTTGTGATGTAAATGTCGTTTGGTACCATATACTGCATCTGGAGCACTTAAGACATACATATATTTCCTTGCATCCACTCAGATAAGCATGCACTTTTGTCACCTTCAAAATATCGAGAAATAGATGCCACTATCACTACCTAGGAATAGGCAACATACTACTAAAAAGAGCTAACTTTGATGCTTTGTTAAGATAGAAGTAGCTAGACACTTCTATGAAATCTACTGAATCTTTTCTTGAATTGAGAACAGGTTATCAAAGATCCAGATCTACGGGAGCAAAATCCAGGAAAGGTTCAAGGCCTTGAGGAAAGTGAGGCAGCTCATGTCTATCCCCAGATTCAGGAGGCCTATCGATCCAGAAGGTGGGATCAAGAAGTCCCGGTATGAGATCAACCAAAAATTAAACAGCTAATTGTTTGTCTATTCTCATTTAAGCCTCCCTAAACTTTAACGCATAACTACTTTCCTGTACGATTTTTTTTAGCAAATTGAAAGAGTTCCAGAATATGCTGTATTGCCAGTGTAGAAGCGAGTTGAACTAATTATCATTCAGTGCCAACTTGCAAGTGACATGCGAGGATAGAATTGTAGTATAATTCGACTTTCACATATGGTTCAGAAGATGGTAGTTAAGGCTTTCATCCTTTTCTGTTTCTCTCACTATGCTGGACAAAGTGATTGAAAATTTTAGTCCCTCTCTTTTGAGTTCATTAAGTGGAGTCAAACTTGCATATTAACCCCATTACTTAAGAACATATCCATGCGTTAGAAAAGGTTATTAGATTCTAGGAGAGCATGAACTACAATTTGGTTCATCAAAGAAGAATTGTCTGAACAACAATTTGCGTTGATTGGTGCTACATGTAGGGTGGTGAAAGTAAGGAACAGGTTTACCAGCGATGCACAGCTTGCTTGCGAAGCATTGGCCTAAAGCACAAAGGTAAATTAATCCTATTGTGAAATTTTGTGAGACTATTGCTAAATGTTCTAAATGCTTAAAATGCTAGATGAATGCACGTTTTAATATCTGATTAGTCTATCACTCCCCTAGATGAAATAATGCAAATCGGGACTTGGGAAAGATTTGAACTAGGACCTACTATTATGATATTATGTGAAATTTTGTGAAATCACTATTATCTATTTTAAAAACTTAAGTTGTTTAATGAAAACATAGTTTAATATTTAATTATCCTATCAGCTATCATGGAATATCGTGATTAATCCATGTTGATGCCATTTGCAAATTTCGTTCTGCAAGATGAGATTAAAGTTGGTACCATGTAAACAGGTAGAACAGAAAACTCATTCGCAAACTACTTTGAGGTTACCTGCAAATAAATTTTAACTAGACCATTGTCCGACATCAATGATTTTGTAGAAACTTCAATAAGACAATCGTTAAACATGGGATAGACTTGTGGTAGCTTTTACTAATCGTTAGAGTACTTAACTATTGAACCACGCACTAATCAAACAGCTTAAAATTTTGGAACAAACGGCAGTGTATCCATAGAATTTACACTAGCATTGACTCTCCTAGCCTCTAATTTCTAGATCTATCACTAAAGGCTGAAGCCTAGTAATATTTGGGGAGTCATGTGCGTGTTTATTGAACCTTCAAGATTACGTTTGGACGCATGCATGCGTCTGTGGGGAAAAAAGAGAGAGAGAGAGCATCTTGGATGGCTTGGAGCATTGCTGCTCCAATGCTTTATAGATCTATAACGAGAGAAGTGACTATCAACACACACTTTACGTCTTATTCCTTTTATATTAATTCTTAGAGGATGACCAGAGAGTTTTAATTAGCTTGGAAATATCAAGAATCGAAAATGAACCCGCCATTCACTGCGCAGGGGAACGAGTAGTTGTGGTCACTCATGGGACCGTATTCAGGTGTCTCTACAGGATGGCTCGCCCAAATGAAACTCAATTTGGACCGAAGGTAAATAATGGCTCCATCAGCATTTTGCACTTGTTCGGTGGGGATGATTGGGTCATAAAGGCCTGGGGCGATCTTAGCCATCTCAACCAAATAGACGACAAACTCTACTAGCATTTCATATATGTCATGAGACCTAAAACAGGGAGGCCAATATGGATATTTTGCTTGACACTAATTCTTTATCCATTTCGATCCCGTAGAAGAGTCATATTGTCACTTAGCCAAAGTGTGCGAGACACGTCCTCGTTAGATATTGCTTGACAGTTGACAGAATCGAGCGTGTCTAGTTACGCCGGTAATAAAAATTTCGTATTCTTATAGGATATGACACCATACATTAGGTGTCATACGTTTAAGTGCTGATATTTATATGATGTAACTTTCAATGTGCTCTTTTGCGATTGGTTGTGTTTCTACTGAAAATGGTCTCGTCTCTCTAAGCAAGCATGACCATGTTAATGACCCACATCGACATCACTTTGATATGCATTGGGTGCTTCGGCGGAAAGTTAACGCTCGAGAAACCACCAGCCAATAGCCTTACAGTAGAAGCAAGTTGAAAAGAGTTTAAGACTGCATTTGGTTCAGTTTTGGAAAAAATGTAAATGCTAAAAGCCTAAAATCCTATCCGGAAATGCAAATTGCCTTTTGGTAAAAATTTATTTGCAAAGCAACCTTGGGTCAAGTAGTGTTTTGCCAAAAAAAAAATTTACGTGAGGGCTATGGCTGCATTTTTTTATTAAAAAAACTCAAACTCTTCATTGGAGCCGGTAGAGGACTCAGGCCGCACGCAAGCTAGATCTAGCGCCGGCAACCGTTATATGAGGTCACTCAACCACTGATAGCCCTTGGAGGGCTCACGCGATCCAAGTGAGGGCCGCCTCAAGTCACACGATCTCGGGCAACAATCGGCGAAGATTGCACAACCTAGGCGACCACTGCTTAAGGTCGCCCAACATCAACAAGGTCGTGCAACCCCAATGAGGGTAGTATGGGTTGTGACCTCAGGTAGCCCCCACTTGGGCAACAGGAACCTAGGCAATGGTGGCCTAGGTCTCGCGACCCTAGGTGAGGGCCACTTGAAAAAAGAGAATCACGAAGAAGAAAAAGTCATTTAACCCTATAAATGGCATTTCGCAAATGCAAAACCATTGCTTGGGTCACGAGAACCCAATAAACTGTCACATGTGTTTCCGCTACCCAAGTGACGGTTGCTTAGTCTTAGGTATATCTCAACCTAAAAACCCTAAAAATCCCGCCCATCCTCAAACAATGGTCACTCAACCTCGATTTCCGGTGGCCTCTCTCGGTATGTCGGTCCCATGCCTTAGCATTTTGTTGCTCCGGTATCAACATCGGCTCAAGTTGCTTTTTTGTTCTTTGTGCATCTCGACTCTTCTCGCTCTTAACCTCGCTCCTTTGTTGTTTCGGAATCGGAGGCACATTGGTCTCGCTTCGCTGGGGTTTCTTCCCCTTTCCTTTCCGGTTTTGCAGTAAAACTCTTGAGAGAAAAGAGCCTTTCTCTCAAGAGTTGATTAGGACTTTAGGAGGGTTTAGAGAGAAACTTTTTTTAAGTATTTCTTCGGCAGAGGTGATTAGGAGGGTTTAGAGAGAGTGAAGTAAAAGGTATTCCTTTGATTGGTAGGAGGGATTGACATCAAGGGATTTAGAGATTAAGGTTTATGGGAGGGATTGGAGTCCCAAATTCCTTTCCTTTTTTCTGATCTCTTGAAATCAGTCCAAATCTGGATGCTTTGGGAGACTCTGTAAATACTTTTGTTCCCTCTCTTACATGTCTACCCCCTCATTATGTCTATAAAACATTGACGTCATGTGAACATTAATTCTCTTTTATCGGGTTTTTACATGGCTCTTTGGTGGTTATGGTTCTCTCGTTGAGAGCAACCAAATATACATTTAAAGAACGGGCAGATGAGAGCAACCTCTAGAATTTCAATTTTGTTTTTATTTCTCTATGCTTTCTAGAATTTGTGCTTCATGGAGTTAATGTTGTTGAGTTATAATCCAATGAAGAACTTCTTGCATGGGAAATAATCTGCTTAAATTGATGATTTTAGTGTGATAGCATGTGATTGTGTAGATCTAGGAATTGTTGGGAGGTGCTGATCTTGATCTATTCGATTTGGATTTTGTGATTGTAATGTGTGTTTCTATTGTGCTTAGCCTATTGGTAGATGTTTTGCTTCAAAATTTAATTGCTGGACACTTAAATATATATTTTCTGATTATAGATACAAACATTGGGCATGCTAAGATCTCGTTTCTAGTGTCTACCTCGGGTGCTTTCAACACATATTTGGTACCCTCGGAAAGTGAAAAAAGTTCTCTTTTCAAAACGTTTTGAGAATACTATTGTACTTGCGCCATTGAATTAAAAAAAGTCATTTAACCCTAGATCATAAATGGCATTTCTAAATGCCAAAAGTTTAAATTCTAAGTTGAGGATATTTTGTAACTATAAAAAAATTCGGAGTGATGATGTTGTGGGGGCTTTCAGCATAGCCAGGACCAGCATTTGGCCAAATACTAAACCAAAGTTTTCTGACCAGCATTTGGCCAAATACTAAACCAAAGTTTTCAAAAAAGCTGAACCAAATACTCCTTAAGACCCTCATGTTCAAATTAAGAGTTATCATCTGCTCAGAAAGTGGCCACTAACCTTCTTGCAAATCACCTTCGAAGGGTTTAATCTTGCCAACCTTCATTCCCTGCCCGTTCTCCACGTAAAGATCTATTTCCTTCCCAACGTCTTCATTTATCCCCCGTCAATGCAATAGAAAATCTATTATGGCCTTTTCTTGTAATTTAATTTAGTCTCTTGGCTCTTTCTTATCCGCATAGAGCCTTTTCTGGGGAGTTTTTGTCATGCCTTGACCCTTGAACTTGCGACAACCCCTTTTTATTTTGGTCAAATGAATGCGATGTCCCAGGACGCTTTGCCGACCATTCTTTTATCTTACAATTAAACGCATGCGAAAGCGAATCAACAATATCTAATCAATCAAACAGCAAAGATAGTAGAAAAACCAATAACAACAGCAGCAATGTCATTTTTATTTTTGTACTAATTAACCTTAAGAAGTTTATATAAAAGCCCTTTCAGTCAAGCAACTTCCTCTATAGTCATCAAAAGACACTAGGTAGGGTTAATCTATTTCATTCAACCATTGGACACATGATTCTGTTGCCCTCAACAACGTGCTTCATCACTACCAGATCCATGGTGATAGGGATGCCATTACTACGGACTTAAAAAATGGTTAACAACAATCAATAAGATATATATCTCAATGAGTTACAATCCTAAGCCTCGGTTAGGATATTAACTTGCCTCAGGGTTTCTAAACATGCAACCACATATCGACGGCAGATCAATAGCAAAGTGAGAGTCACTTTGCCTTAACTATAAACATGATCTGACCCGTAAACCCTATAAGAAACCCCACAACAAACACTTAACAGTTGATTCGACTCGCAAGCATTCTTACCTTACCATTGCACATACCCTACATGGTATAAACTCACAGATGCCATACTCAATGCAAATAAGTATTTACAATAACCAACTAATAGTTGAATCGACTCGCAAGCAAGCTTACTTTGCCATAGCCATACCCTACATGATATAAACTCATGTGTGTCATAATCAGTGCAAATATACACATGCATAATTAAAACACATAATAATATATTTTCCATGGATCCTGCATTCACACGTATTTCGATTATTATGCCCACACAATGGCCACAACCGAACTCCCACCGATGTTTTCTAGCTTAACCAAGCATCGTCCCATCTCATTAGGCATGGCTACGTTTGGAACCCCTGCCCAGACGGTATTTCCGAAGGAGCATTGGTTTGGCCTCAACCACGACACGGCATCTGGACTCCCGCTGGGTATTCCGATAAGTCGGACTTCGTCCCACAAACTCCCGCTGGAGTGACAAGTTACTTTATGTGACCACACGAGCACACCACACCATTCAATTTCAATTCATTTTTGTGCATTAACCAATGCAAATGTGATACGTGCTCATCATAATAAATCACTGCATATTTTTCACATAAAAATGCAGGAAAATATTCGTACATTATCACATAATTATCGAAAACCAGTCAAACTTTGCACACCTTATTTTTTAAATATGCTAGCCTCATTTAAATTACAAAAATCTATTTATACATCTGACACATTGGGATTTTTCTTTTATATATCCATATAAACCCTTGTAAATATTATTACTCCGAGTTTCCACATGAGGCAAACATTTTTTAAGATACAGCAAACATGAAACAGCATGGCATGTATAGGAAAACATCATAAAATTCCGGCCAAAATCACATAATAAGTAGCATTTATCGCCCCATGGCAATAGCTTATCAATTATTTCCCGATAACTTATTGCTCAACTAGCGATAACCTATCAATAAATTCCGATAGCTTATCAACCCCTTTAGTGATAGCTTATCACTTAATTTCCTGATGGCTTATCATCTTTTTGACGATAGCTTCATGATAACTTATCACCCTAATTATAATTAATTAACATAAAACACAATTCATTATAATTAATCAGGGTTAATAAAATTAATTAACCTTAACCATGGTTAACTAAACTTAGCCACATAACAACCATGGTTAATCAACGGTAGGCCGAGCTCACCACTAGCACGATTAGACAAATCTAATTGACATTAAAGGAAATCAAACCAAAGCTTGAACAAATTCAGTTATATAGCAAATAACAACTATCAGTTCAATAATGTCAATATACTCTTAAGTCAATCAACAAGAACAAATCCATACCGACCTAGTTCAGACATATAATCAGATAGGTAATGTAATGTGCATTCGGTTGATGATTGAGATTCATAATAAATTAGTACAGGGCATTCAAATTAATGAAACAGATTCCAGCAAGAGCGATCCTGGTCTTAGAAGAGAAGATGACATCTCTGTCTCTTCCTCATCATCAGTACTGAGGGCTAATTGTTACCTTGTCGATGAAGCAGATCCTAGTCAGTGAAAGCAAGCAACGTTGGTGGGTGCTGATGACTGGAAAAATATGGATTCTGGTGTCGGTCGAATGGAAAGAAGCTTCTGCAATTCGGCCTCCCAGAGCTCCCGGCGGTGTGTTTCTCAGGTGAAAAATGGCGTCCCTCTTCTCCTCCCCTCCGTGAACGAACGGATTATCCCTTAAATCCCCCGAACTCCATGGATGACGCTGACTGATTCTGTTAGATCTAGGAGAATGAGAAGCAAATCGCAGGAGATCTGCACAACTTGCTCGCCGGCTTCTCTTTTCCATTTACTAGGTCATATCTTTGATATTAATCACAGTTGAAATAAAATATTCCATGTTACACTTCAATTTTTGTTCCTTTTGTTACGTGATTTTCAGGTAATAGAATACGAATTCAATTACTCGGTTTGGTACAAAATAAGTCAACAACACATGGACAATTAACCAAAAAATCACTTCAATATGGTCTAATTCTAGTAACTCTAAATGAGGCCAAATTAAGAAAAAATGACGAAACCTTACCAAGAAAAAAGATCAAGTGGAGTTTTTATGCACCCCTCAAATTTGTTCATTGTAGTATCTCGTCCGATTTAAAACTAATAGAAGTCCAAATATTTAAATATAACAAAATTATTTACTTAAGCTTTTCTGCGATCATTTTTCATGTTATTTAATGCTGTTTCTTGTAATAATTTTACACAGCTTAAATGATGGATAAGTTCAGATCGAGTTATAGCTGTCTAAGTTAACTCAAAAATCAATATCGGTGATCATCTTGTGACTACCCACAAATGAAATAAGGTTTTCAAAATTTTAAATACATTGGATTTGATTAACAAATGCCAAATTAGATGTTGCAGTATGCAAATTTTCATTTATTGAGTGATTCTTTGAAATCTCATCAAATCAGGTAAACATACACGTGGGGTTGCTAATTTGACTTTAATTAAATTTATGATAGGTTAAATTATTTTCATGGGTACCCTGCAAAATAATTGAGTTTTGCTCGAGTAGTTATTCAAAGTAAAAAAAAAATCACATGCAGTAATTAGATTTCCTTCTTATTGATTTCATTTCCTTTTTGAAAGAAAGAAATAGTGTTCAATAACTAAGGAGTTTCTTCTATATTCTTTTCCAAATTTGCTATGTCTCTTTTTTATGTAGGTTCCAGTTGCCAATTACATCGTTGTTTGTTGTAAAAAGGGCACCATTATTCCTATAAGGGAAAATGCCACCAAAAACCCCAAATTATGCCTATTAGGATAATTTTACCCTGAACTTTTTTTGTGCCAACAAAAATCCCAAATTATGTCATTTGGAACAATTTTACCCTAAACTTTTTTTTGTGCCACCAAAAATCTCAAACTATGCAATTTAGGACAATTTTACCCTGAACTTTTTATTGTGCCACACAAAATCCTAAACTATAACACTTGGGACACATTTACCCCAAACTCTTTAACTAAATGACGTTTTGGTCTTTTACTTTTTTTCTTTTTTCTTTTCCTTTCTTCCCCCTCTACCGTGTCAAGGGCCACCCTTGCCCGGCTTAGGCGAGGGCCGCCCTCACCCAACGTCAGGGAGGGCCGCCCTCACCCGACACCAGGGAGGGCCGGCCTGGCCAGACGCCGCCGCCAACAAGGGTGGCCATCGCCGACTTCCCTCTACCGACCATGGCAAAGGGAAGAGGAAGAGAAAAAAAAAAAAAAAAGTAAAAAGACGAAAATACCCTTTAGTTAAAAAATTTAGAGTAAATGTGTTTCAGGTGGCATAGTTTAAGGTTTTTGTGGCACAAGAAAAAATTCAAGGTAAAATTGTCCCGAATAGCATAATTTGGGGTTTTCTGTGACACAAAAAAAAAATTTAGGGTAAAATTGTCTCAAGTGGCATAGTTTGAGATTTTTTATGGCAGGAAAAAAGTTTATGATAAAATTGTCTCAAAAAGCATAGTTTGGGATTTTTGTTGGCATTTTCCCTTCTTATAAATGAGAGTGCTGTTAAATTGGCTGCGCTTTTGAATTAAAGTGTTGTCTATGACCTGTCCTAGTATATTAATTAGGCTAAGAAGTTTTCAAATTCTCTGCCACGTAGACTAGGATAGAAGATGGGTTCAAATTCATCTTGTCCAGGAAATTCGAAAGCTTCAAGACCACAAACAACATTTTTGGTTTCAGATTCAAGGATGGGCTGAGCTAGGAGCCCTGCTGATACAGGAGAGTTTAATCTGTCCCATTGTGTATCAGGAAAAGGGAGAAGATCATTGAAGATTGTTTTCGCAGTAAACAATGATCATTTATCTGGAAAAGGGAGGAGATCGAAACTGGTTAGAGCATGATAGTAGGAGGTGTAGCACCCCTCATCAGAGATCAGGGCTGCTCTGAATTTCACTGGCCAAAGAACTTCTTCGTTTGCAAGGATCTCTTAGAGAGAAAATATTGGCGGTGCTTGCCACTGGTTATTATTTATGTCAAGTTCCCGTTGATCTTTTATCGAAACCAGAGACAGGGAAACACCTACAATCGGCTTGTGTTGGCGAATTTAGAATGCATCTCTTGACCTGATCAATAGTGGTGTCGAATTTGGCAATCACTTTGATTTTATTACGTTGGGCCACCGTGACAGCCACTGAGCAGCTGGTGGTCGCCGGAGATTCCCTCACCCCATCTCTCTATTGCGGTCTCAGATCTACAGTGATTCACGGTCCCGAAGCGAAGCCTCAGTCTCCCCAGTTCGCCACCCCCACCACGATGCCTCGATATGGTGTGTTTTGGTTGCACTTCAAATTCAAGAGAAAACAGAGAAGTTGGTGAGGAAGTATGGCGTCATAGAGAGAGAGAGTGTAAATGTCAATGCGTATTGGGGAGGACTAAAGTAACGGTAAAGTTTACAGCTACAGAGACTGAAGTGCAGGGTGGCTTCCGCCGCCGCCCCCTCGCCCCACCCCCCTTCTTTCCAATTTCGTTCTTTTGCCGTGTCCAGTGGGGTGATGCGACGCGTAGCTATGTCTTTTTTACTTTCCTGTCGAAAGAAAGTGGAGCGGTCAAAGGACTGAATTGTGTCATTCAGTCAATTCAGTCCTTGGAAAAAAATAAATTTAAGGAAAGATCAAACGATGAAAAGAAATTTCATTTGGTCTGATTGGCTGGGCACCGGGGAAGACAGAGACCGCGATCGTGAAGAACGGGATGCCTCGTGCTTTCTCTATTGTCGGTCATTTATGAACTTTTGTTTTGCACGAAAAGGTCACGTGGACGACGACCGAGACGAAAGCCACACGACTTTGGTCTGCAACTTGTCGTGTTCATATTTGCCGTTTACACCTCTAGGAAGACTGAGAGGAAGATCCACGCTTTCAAAAGAAGCCCGAACCGTGTAGTTCTTCAACTTCTCCTACACGCAATTTAACTCGCACCAACACCTGAAAAGAAGTCATACTGGAAACCTTCCTGGAAACAGGTTTGTTATTTTTCTCTCCCGACTTTGAAGTTCAACGGCAATGGAGGAAGCGATGCAGATAGTCAAATCGGTCGAGCCAGCAAAAACTACATCAAACTCTAGGTACTCCTCTCTCTCTCTCTCTCATTTGAAATTGCGATTTTATTAGGGATGCTGTTGAATTGAATGGTCCTCTCTCTCTCTCATTCATTTGAAATTACGATTGTATTAGGAATGCTGTTGAATTGAATGGTCATGAAGACGCTCAATTGGTTCCCACTAGCATAGACCATGCTGAGATCATCGTGGTGCGTCATGGACAAACAGACTGGAATGTTGATTATAGAATTCAGGTACGGACCATGAATAGGCTCAATCTTTAAGCCTTTAATTTGTAAAGGGGGGAAAATTGGGGTTATTATCACAAAAACCACAAATTAATGTTCCTATAACAAATTTTCCCGGGAGAATTGCCAAAAAAGTCATAAACCTATTGCAATTGTGCCAATTCAGTCCTAAACTTTTTTTTTACCAATTCAGTCCTAAACCTTTTGCGATTGTGCCAATTTAATCCATCCGGCCAAATTTGACCGGCCGGAGCTGACGTAGACGCCGGTCGGTGCCGGCGACAATATTTTAATAATATTTTTATTATTTTCCGATTTTTTTATTTTTATTTTTTTATTTTTTTCTATTTTTTTTCCTTTTCTTTTTTGTCTCTTCCTCCTTCCCCCCCCTCCCCCGCCGGCGGCAGCCGCTGGCCAGCTCCGACGAGGCTCACCGGCCTTTGCACGAGGGCCGCAAAGCCCCCTAGCCGGCGGCCAGCGAGGGTCGCGGCCACCCTTGCCGGCGGCCTCACCCAGACTAGTGTGAGGCCTAGGGGCCGCGGCGAGGTCGCCTCGCCATGGCTTGGCCGCGCGGGCGAAGGTGGCCTCGCCCATGGTGGCGAGGCCATGGCGTGCCTAGGCGAAGGTCACCATTGCCTTGCCAACCGCAGGCAAGGCCACCTTCGCCCGCGGCCAAGCCATGGCGAGGCTGGCCTTGCCCAGATCTGGGAGAAGCAGCCTCACTGTGGCCCCCAGGCCTCGCTTAGGTTTGGGCGAGGCCGCCAACGAGGGTCGCGGCCCCCAGCGACCTCGCCTAGACCTGGGCAAGGCGGCTTCACCCAGATTTGGGCGGGGCTAGCCTTGCCACGGCCCTAGGCCTCCCGGGTTCGCCGGCGGGGCTTCGCGACCCTCGCACGGTGGCGGCAACCTCGTTAGAGCTGGCCAGCCACTACCGCTGGCTGGGGGGGGAGGGGCAAGGGAGGAAGACACAAAAAAAAAAGGAAAAAAACATAAAAATTAAAAAAAAAAAATTAGAAAAATACTATTAAAATATTGTCGCCGGCATCCACGTTAGTTCCGGCCAACCAAATTTGGCCGAATGGACTAAATTGGCACAATCATAAAAGGTTTAGGACTGAATCGGTAAAAAAAAGGTTTATAACTGAATTGGCACAATTGCAATAGGTTTAGGACTTTTTTGGCAATTCTCCCAAATTTTCCGTCAACTGGTTTTTTTATAACCAAAAACCTCAAATCAATACACTTATAATAAATTTATATCAAATTAATTTTTTCGATCATCAAAAACCCCAAACTGGTATATTTGTCACAAATTTACACTCAATTAGTTTCCATTAAATTAGATTAATACCACGGAAAATCACAAACTGATACACCCGTGACAAACAAAAGATAAAACTCCAAATTGATACATCCATCAACTGCCATGTGTCATCCAATTTAGCAATTTGACATAAAATTTAAGGGAAACTAGTAAAGAGAGTAAATTTGTTACAAGTGTACCAGTTTGAAATTTTTCATGGTATTAACCCAAAAAGAAAAAGTATAGTCTAATAATTATATGGGCCTAGGAGGAGGCCCACGGCCATTCATATAGGCCAGCCCGGTCATTCTATTGATAAGCACAGAATTCTACAATACCCAATGCGGCCCATTTATAAGTTCAGCCCATTAGAACAATTAGGGTGTTGACTAATCCACGGAATGCGTTGGATTATTACTTCAGCTTGATGTCATAGTTAATTCACTTTGAGAGTTCGAGTTGACCCTGCTTTATCTCCTATCTTGCCCTATTCCGATTTGAACTTGTTTATGCCCATCTTTCTACTTACCACGGCATTGTACAATTCTAATTTTGTCGAACATGGCAAATACTTGTTTGGACTCAATTTTTATGTATTGAGATAATCACAACTGTTGATCTTGCAAGTTGCACATGGATCACGAGATTCAACAACTGTGATTGTACTTAACCATGGACCTCGGTCCAAACAATTGGCTCTCTTTTTAGCGAGCTTATATTGGGTATTCCCGGCTTACATGGTTTAATTGTCCACTCCACATGAGCCGTTAGATCACGTAGGTCTCACATGATGTAACAATCCAAGAGATCTAATGGCTCGTATGGAGAAGGCTAAAGTACACCAAGAGTATTTAATCATTTCCCTTTTGAGCCAGGGTCATCTGGGTGTGAAATTAAATGAAATTGGGAGGCGGCAAACAAGTGTAGTAAGTGGACTTATCTCATGCTCTCTATCCCTTTGGAGTTGTATGATCTAATGGATCTTGCTTGCTTCTTACTATATTTCTCTATTGAAACCAAAAGGTAGCTGATAGACTATCCAAAGAATGTGAAATCTCCGCAATTTACTCGTCTGACCTAAAACGAGCTATGGAGACAGCAGAAGTGATTGCAGCTACTTGTGGTGTGGTGGAGGTATGAATGTATCACCATATTTTCATCTAGCGTTATGTTTGATGGCAATTACTCCTCGCATAGACAGATATTCATGAATGCTATTCAACAATTTAAACTCATAAAACCATACCATCACAATTTATGCAGCTTCTAAAATCTTTCCATACTTGTTTCAATCAATTGGTCGTTTCCTTGATGAGAAAATTTATTTCTTGACTTGGGCTGGATGAAACTTTCTACGCTAGTTTAAAACTTTCCTAGTGCATAGTCTTCTTTCCAATGAATTCGTACAGCCAGACTTCCCATGGTAAGAGGGTAAAACCATGTCTTGCAAGCTGTCTTGTGTCTGCATCCTTCGGAGTTGTGCTGTAAATATCTTACGGTACTATAACCTGCATACGGAGAACTTGAGAGTGACATATATTTCCTTGTATTCACTCAAATAAACATGTGAGTAACCAGGCATGCAATTTTGTCATCATCAAAATCATGGAGAAAGAGATTATCGATACTCCTAGGAATATGCGTCACACTTCTTAATAAAGTCATACCCTCTAAAATAATTTTGAAAGAGCTAACTTTAATCCCTGGCAAAAATAGAAGTGGCTGAACACACGAAATTTACTGAATCTTTTCTTGAATCGAGATTAGGTTATCAAAGATCCAGATCTGCGGGAACAAAATCCAGGAAAGCTTCAAGGCCTTAGTGAAAGTGAGGCAACTAACATCTATCCCCAGATTTATGAGGCCTACCGATCCAGGAGGTGGGATCAAGAAATCCCGGTATGAGCTCGACCAAAAACTAAACGACTAATTGCTCATCGATTCTCATTTAGACCTCCTAAACTTTAATGCATACCTATCTTCCCATGTGATTCTTTTACAAGTTCAACAAGTTCCAGAATATGTTGTGCAGAAACGAGTCCATCTTGTTATTTTTCAGTGCCTAAATAACCCTTTCAAGTGAAAAGGAAGGATAACATTTTAGTATCAATTTGTGATTTTCGTATGGTTCAGAAGATGGTAGCTAGGATTTCATACTTTTCTGTTACTTTCGCTATGCTAGTCAAAATGTGTGAGAATTTTAGTCCCTTTTGAGTCAAACTCACATGTTTTACCCCATTTCTAAAGAACATGTTCATGTGTTAGAAAAGGATGTTAGATTTTCGGAGAGCATGGCATTCAATTTGGCTCTTCAAAGGATAATTGTCTGATCAGGGGTACCCATTGATTGGTACTACATGCAGGGTGGTGAGAGTAAGGATCAGGTTTACCAGCGATGCACGAGTTGCTTGCAGAAGATTGGCTTAAAGCACAAAGGTAAAGCAGCATTATCATGAAAAATTGCCATTCAATCCATGTCTAGCCATTTGCAAATTTCGCTCTGCACAATAAGATTAGAGCCGGTAACCTTGGAGACTGGTAGACCGCAAAACTCATTCAAAACCTACTTAGAGCTTTTCCGCAATTGAAATTTAACCACAGAATGGCACGATTAAACAACATTGGAGAAATTTTATTAAGATTATTGTTTTTACCTAGGATAGACTTGCAGTAGCTTTATTAATTGTTAGACTATTTAACTAATACACCACGCATTAATCAAATAACTTAAATTTTAGAAAGAGTCGTAGTAGTCCCATAGAATTTACACTAATGTTGGCTCTCATAACCTAGGTAGCACCGACAAAGACACATAACACACGACGTGACACGACGACACGATGACACGCCGACACGTTGTTTCTCAAAAAATAGAGAATTCTAACACGTTATGACACGTTGTATAATAAATTTATATTTTTATATATACATGATAAATTATCATTTTTATAATTATTTCAATCAAATTAATTTTATTCAAATTCAAAAATAAATAAAAAAAAAATTTACATTAAAAACATTAATCTACCATTTGTTAAGATCATTCATTGTTTCAATTTAACAAATTTAACTTCATTCCAATAATTCATAAAAGTTAGAGTAAAAAAAACAAGCAATCCACATTCTAGACTCTTGTGTCCAAGCGTGTTGGGAGAAAAGAGAAAAAAACTTGGATGGGTGAATTATGTATCACGAGAAATGAGAGTCAAAAAAGAAAAGAAGATTAGATTTTTCTTCTTTTCCAATTTTTTATTTTTTATTTATTTACATTTTGACCTATCATTTATTGAAAATTTAAAAGTTGACTCGTGCGTATTAGAATCACATCTTGAAATTCCGAACTCGCATGTCAGAATTCTAGATCCAAGTGTCAAGAAAATTGACCAAGTGTCGGATTTTCCGACATGTGTTGATTGAGTATCGGAGAGTATCGAAGAGTATCAGGGTGTCTGATATGACACAACACATGCCCGACACGATACAAAGGCTCCTAAAGAACGTCGATACTTCTCAACTCATAACCTCTGATGTCTAGATTACCCCTACAGGCTATGGCTTGATAATATTTTATAAAGTCATGGATACATAAGATCAATGTGTTTATGTTGCTTAATTGCCAAAACTACAAACTTAGGCACCAAATTCAACAACACAAAGGGTAAATATCCGTGCGTCTATAATTGTCTAAAGATGCCAATGTTAATGTCCGTCTACAGTTACTCAATATATATAAAGTCCGTGTACGTTGAACTTTCAAGGTTATATCTGGACGCATGCACGCATGCGTGTGTATGTGAGGAGAGGTAGAGAGAGAATGTTGGATGGCTTGGAGCAAAAATTGTTGTCCAATGCTTTACAAATTTGTAGACTAGACAAGTGACTGTCGACAGATGCTTCACTCTAATTCCTTGATATTGTTCCTAGATAAGAGTTTTAATTAGTTTGGAAACATCGCCAATTGGAAATGAAACTGCTCTTCACCATGCAGGGGAGCGAATAGTAGTGGTTACTCATGGAACCGTGCTCAGATCTATCTACCGCCGGGCTCGCCCGAAGGATGGTCCTGCACCAAAGGTGCAGAACGCTTCAATCAGCATTTTGCACTTGTTTAATGAGGACGACTGGGTCATAAAGTCCTGGGGCGATCATAGCCATCTCAACCAAACAGAGGAGAAGCACTAGTAGCATTTTGAGATATATGGTGAGACCTAAAACAGTGGGAGGCAAAAATGGGTATTTTGCTTGACACTAGTTCTGTATCCATTTCAATCCCGCAAAGGAAGAATCATGTCATCACTCAGCCAAAGCGTGCTAAAGACCTCATTAGACAATGCTTGACAATAGACAAAATCAAACGTGTCCAGTTACTCAAGCAATAAAATTTACCGTACACTTATAGGAAATGACGCCACACCTTACTTGTAATACGTTTGAGTGCTGATATCTATATTATATCTAATAAGTATCTTCTGCAATTTTCATAGTGAAATTTTGCCATTGGCTGTGTTGCTACTGAGAAATGTTCTCTCTGAGCAAGCACTGACTAATTTAATGAACAAGACCAACATTAGGGGTGTGCATGGTCCAGGTGGACGGTTCCCATCCTAGAACCAGGAACCGCCCACTAAGAACCAGTTCCGAAAAATTGGATCTGGGAACCGCCCGTTGGTTCCAAGGATCCACCCAGAAACCGGCCCGCTGGTCCAGTCTGGTTCCCAAGTGGATCCATGGAACCGGTCTCACGAGCGATCACACCTAATAGCGAGAGAACCGTGCCAAACCACCCTTTTTAGGCGTGCTAGTTTATTCTAAGGGTGCGGTGATAGAATCTTAGAAGATGCGAATTTAGGCATAAAAGAATGATTCAAATGCAATTATATTTCGGAAATTTAAGAGTTGACAAAAAGATTGCATTTGTGGGAATGTCTTTGTGATGGTGATGGTTTTTTCTATCTCCCCTATTGAGACTTCATTGCCTCTCGAATTTTCTCTGCCTCTCGGTTTCTCGTGGTGAGATAGCAATTAGCTCCACTCATACTCACTATGATAAGATTTTGATGGATGCAATATGTTATATACTCGGATAAATGAGTTTAAATGAAGTAGGAAGTAAGTAGTTTGAATTTTCAAATCAATTTTGATCACAAATTACAAACCCGTCAATGATTCCTGCTTGAGTAAAATCTACACATCAAGAAAACTCTCATTCTCTTTATTCTTTCTAATCTCATCCTTCGAACCCACCTCTCGAACTTATTCAATTTTAGCCCCTCAAATCAACAGAGTGACAAAAGTAAAAAAGGAACTCAAAATTGGAGAGAAAGAAAAGTTCCATGCACACAAGAACAAATAAAGACAGGCGGAACTAATTCAAAATATGGAGCTTTAGAATTTTAAATTTTTTTTATAATAATAATTAATATATTATTATAATACCGGTCCAGTCCGGGTGGGCAGATCTACCTATGGAACTGGGAACCGGACCGGCCCCCTTAGGAACGATTGGTTCCGTTCCGATCCAGTCAGGTTTTGGGCGGTCCAGGTAGGTTCTGCATCTTTTGCACACCCCTAACCGACATCACTTGACATACGTCAAGTGCTTCAGCTGAAAGTTACAGCTTGAGCCGTCATTGGCTGACTACCTGAGAGCATAACAATGAAAGCATTCTCAAAAGAGTTTAAGATCCATATGTTAAAAATTAGATCCTCACCGGCATCATGACATTTATGAAAAGAACGCTTCAAATATTTTCAAGAGAGTACTCTTTTTAGGGTATCCACTTCATTTCTTACTAGTTTGGTTCCTCCCAATCGTGTCCAGTGAATGGAACTCTTTTAGTATCATGCAAATTGATTCGATTCTACGAAAATAGATCGGCAACCTCTAGGTAAATTCGGGAGATCTGTCATGATTTCAATTAAATGAATCGAGTAATTAATTTGGAAAAATTCCCATTCAATACATCACATGAAATGTCCTAGTGAGAGTAGAGCCGGTTATCATTTGATCTAAGATAGCAGTTATTGAGGCAATTTTTATATTATTTAGAGGACATGACTCACACATCAAGGGGATCTGCAACCTATCCATTTGACATACAGAGACAACAGGTTCCATAGATGTGTTCATTATTTTAACAAACTGGTATCCATGCACTCTATGTCTCCAATTGGTACAATATATTTTTTCTTGCCCCACAATTGGCAATATCCTCTTGTTGTTTTACGTCCAGGTGATTTCGAAGTCCAAATGAGGATCGAAATGAAGCCTCTTCAGGACTTGTTTAGGTCTGTCAGAGCAATTTTTGAAGCAATTTTTACGTTATTACCGGATATGACTCACTCATTAGGTGTGAGAAAATATACTTTCGACATTAGGGGTACTAATTCATGGAGTTCTCAAACTATTTTTTGTTGTTTGATGTTGTTCTTTAATTTTACTTTATAATTTAGTTCTTGAACTTTTTTTGATAGGGGTTGGATGTGGTCCTTCCAATTACTCTAACCTCATATAACCGGAATTTTTTCGATGTGTATTGCTACGAAAGTGATGATTGAGTAGAAAAATGAAATGATCAGGACGTCATGTCCTTCTCTCGAAGTCAGCAAAAGACTTTCTCCTTTTTTCTACTTCAGTCCTTTCTACTTCTCCATCATTCTCCATCGACGAAGAGAATATGTAAAAGAAGTGCCAACTGACATTCGGAAAGAAGACGAAGCTCTAGTTCTTTCGGGGTCTCGCTCTTCAGTGCTACCTCAAGTAGACATGTGAAGCTAACGTACTTTTCAGATAGAGATATCTATTTGGAAGGAGGAAAAGGTGCTTAGAATTAGAAACAAAAAGAAAGGCAAACGTACCTGTTTTGATTGCAAAGATTAATTCCTAGAAGATGTGAGCTTGGGACTACCTCAGAATACAGAGCAAACACAGAGAGTCGTACAGGGGATTCATTTTTACTACAAAATCAGCGGCGCCCAATAAAGAACTTTCATTCAGAATAAATCAACTACAATGCTGCTCAAACCTTCCATGCCACTTCAGGTTAATCAACTACTCTCTTCAGATCAATATGGTCCTCAGAATTCATAGGACGTTCCCCAAACACCATTGAAGCCTCCTGATGATTTTGGTAAATTGGGGGATCCCAAATTTTTTAATATTTCTCAATTATCGGAGGCTCCAAATTCTTTTAAGGAATCGGTCTGAATAGAATTCAAGAATTCATTCGTGTTTAGCTGAGAGTGAGTGGTGAGCAAACTCAACTCATTAAGAAACTTGGCTTTCTACCGACCAAAAACAAAGAAATTTCGCTTTTCTAATCATTTTCGAGCTAAGACACAAGGTTTTTTATGAGGAAACTTGTTATTATGGCAAGATGGTTTTTTACTATGGAATTAGTATAGATTGATTCTCAAACTATACACGTTCAAATGAAAAAAGGGACTAATCATATATGTTATCTAACTGTTATTTATGTCAAACCCGATGAGCTACCTAAAATATAATTGAAGGCTATGCCCCATGAGATTGAGCTCTTTCATCGTGAAAAATGATATCGACCCAAGTTGAAACCATCCAATATCTGAACTCGACTTGCCTCTCACAGTGGAGCCTCGCATCAACTCCATTTCAATCGTTAAGCTTGAACTTGGCTCAATGAAACATTATATTGTCTCAAGCTCCACTAATGTTGTAAGGGCAAAGTCACGCTCTAGTTAGGATTTGTAGTTACTTTTCTATAAAATTAGTCATATTAATAGTTGTTGCTCTTGAAGAGGCGAAATGTCAAAAGCGGTTGAAGTAATTACAACCAAAAGAAAGTAGGGATTAGATAGGAAAAAATGAGTGTTCTCATCAGTAAAGTTAACTTATAATAAGATGTACAATAAAATAATGTAAAATGTATATCTTAAGTTTTTAAGGAAATCAAATACCGAAAGGCAAATAGTAGATATAGCTAAAACTAAATCAAATTAGTTGCAAATCATTCGAAAGGCAAATAGTAGATATAGCTAAAAATAAATCAAATCGGCAAATAGTAGATATAGCTAAAAATAAATCAAATTATCCTCTCTCCTCTAAACTTGCTCATAAGATAGATAGACATGATAGGATTAATGGCTAATTTGATTATAAGGAAATAAATGCTAGATTACTATTATATAGTGTAGTCTAGTCTATATTTTGCGAATTGAGTGGAATTCATCTAGGGAAAATATTTAACGTTAATGACATGTGCAAAGGTAACAATTAGTAAATAACTAGCAATTGCACACGTGCCACATGCATGCAAAGAAACTGGCCTTTCAAAAGATTAGGCAAATGACTCAATCGATACATATTTGAATTATTCAATTATGGGATGAAAATTTTGATAAAATTTCCTTTACAAATAAATCGTTACGCACATATAGAAAGAGAAAATATCTCAATATCTGAAATATTTTAGGAATCTTGCTGTAGGATGGAAAACTCTGAAATCTTAATATTTAATTACATGAAAGTATAATAGGATTGTCGACTTATGTAATTTTCTGTAAATACAACATGTAAAAATAATTGGTTAAGGATATTTAGGAAAGTAAAGAACAATTAAATCCCTTAAAGGTAGGATGAATGGCAAGAATTACGAATAAATGGAGTGAAAAAACCTACGGGTGATTATCATCTTTTATATCAGTAGATAATAACACATATTTTTTAATTATTTTGATCTTGTTCAAGGGTGACGAGGGTTTGATTTATGATCAACAAAAATGATAAACGATAAGTAGATCAATGACATTTTTGTGAATATGAACTTAGATGCCAAATTCAAAAGTTTGCTACATGATAATTATCGACTCCAAAAAATCAGAATTAAGTTCCTCAGCAAGTCATGCAAACTAAGCAGTCACTGAAGAGAAAAAGCTTAAAACCCAATGAGTTGGATTTCTAATATTTACATTTTGCACTTTGTGCAGTATGATTGAATTTTTGCATATTCTAATTGGGTCAAATAATGATATTTAAGAGAGAAAAAAAGCATTTATCTAACGAGAAAATATATACATAGTAGGTATATTTTCTTATAATGGTTGGCGAATCTCAAATCACCCAAGAAATGCTCAAATTATGGTAAGAGAATCTGGATTTATCCAATTGCATATCGTGAACACTTAGGAAAGCAAGTGCGCATTTCAATTGAGACCCTTGAATTAAAATGTAACAAGAAAAAACCCAAATAATTATATTAGGAAGCTGAATATGAATATGTAGCAATTTAATTACTACCCATTCAATTTTTTTTTTTTTTTTTGGTAAGGTAAGGATGTATTAGAATCGACCAGGAGAACTATACGGTGGGGGGGAGAACACGGTACCGATACATACTCAACCAGGGACTACTTGTCACTTTGGAGTAGCGGTACCATGGTCACCCAATAAGAAAAAGAAAATACATGAAGATCGGGTTGTATAAGACCCAGATCATCCTATACTAAGTCCTGGGCGACCCCTCTCCCAAAAAATCCGAGGGTCTATCCCCCAACTGCGCTGCACCCTTCTATTTCTGGGGCTATCTTCAACCGACTTGTAGGCGAGACTTTTATCCCTCACCACCTTGAAAAGGTATAATTTCATGGCAGGAACATAAATGTTGTGTCCACGGAAGAGAATATCATTTCTGGTCTTCCATATGATATAACACAACGCTCCAAAAGAGAACCGAGCTATCTCTCGGTAGAAACCCTTACCAGATATAGAGTTTATAACCCAAAGAAGATTATTCGACCAAGAGGAGTTGCTCCATGGAATGTTACATTTAGCGGCCCAGAATTTAGCCAGGGCATTAGGGACATGGCATTCAAAAAAGAGATGGTTGATTGAATCCGGCCTAGACTTACACAAGGCACAAACAGAGTTAGGAATCCTACCACTACCCATTCAATTTTGAATCTTGCATTTACTAAAATTCCAAAAATATCGCTCCTATGTCTATCTAAATTTATTTAAAAATTAAAAAATATATATTATTCATCATCATGTTGTTCCACATAAATCATAACCAAAATTGAAAAAAAAATTAAAAAATATGCGGTGCCCTATTTTTCTCCGTTTACTTTCCTAATATATATGATTATAGATAAATGTGCCAATACCCTAAGTCAGCAAGATATGAATCCTCAAAATGTTGCAAGTATCAAGCACATTCCCAACAAAAAAAAAAATTCACTGACCAAATATGCGAGATTGTCGAAACTCACCACTACCTTTCGTGGGACATATCATATATCTAGTCAAAGTAATGGCCCATCAAAGTTGAGAACAGTATGAAAGGAAATTCATCTAACCCCACTACCACACGTAGTCTAAGTAACATATCAAGAAATATCCATCAATTAAACAAATAGCTAAGCGTGTGGTAGGTCAATACTTAATGAAACAAATTTTCAAATCATTCAAAAATGTCATGTATTACATATCACACAATATCGACATTAAAATACGTCACAAACTATCAATGACACTTAATAATTTCATGAAAACATAACATGACACATGAGAATACTAAAAATAGCCATCAATCATGTGATTAGCCTGAATCCAGAACTTTTGTAAGTGGGATTTTTTTTAGCAATCGGGGTTGAGATTATTAGAACAGCGTATGTTATTGCTGCCAAGATTATCGCAATCCAAATGCCGAGGACAACCAATTTTGTAAAAATTGGCTGCTTGACTCAAGTGGCCAATTTTTACAAAAGAGACCTTCCTGCACATTTAGATTGCGATCATCTTGGTAGAAACCATATACGCCCTTCCAATATTAATTTCAACCCCGATTGCTAAAGAAAATCCCACTTAGAAAATCGCTTCGTTGATGGCTATTTTTATTATTCTCCAATGCTATGTTATGTTTTCATGAAATTATTTAATGTAACTTATGTAAATGTGTGAAGTATTTTATCACCAATATTGTATGACATTTTTTATATTGAAGAAAGTCATGTATTACATGTCATAAACCATTGATACTTAAGGAAACAAATTCTCTCCAATCATATTATTCCTGTTCAATTCTTCTAACCATGTATGCAGGATTCAATTTACTTACATCATGATTATTGATAGTCAAAATCAAAATAATAAAAATACGCAATACTGGCATGTGAATAATGTTAATATGCTCTTAAAGTCAATCAACAACACGAACAAATCCATACCGACCTAGTTCAGACATATCATCAAATAGGTAATCTAACGTGCACTCGGTTGATGATTGAGAGTCATAATAAATTAATACAGGGCATTCAAAATCAATGAAACAGATTCCAGCACAAGCGATCCTAGTCATAGAAGCGATCCTGGTAGATCTACTTAAATTAAGGAGAATAAGAAACAAAGAAATTGCAAGAGATCCGGACGACAGCTTTGCCAGTCTCTCCTTTTCATTTACTACGTCATATCTCTTATATTAATTACAGTGAAATAAAATATTCCACATCACACTTCAAGTTTTGCTCCTATTGTTACTTGATATTCAGGTAACAGAATGCATTTAATTGCTCCGTTTGGTACAAAATAAGTCAACTACACATGGGCAATTAATGGAAAAATCACTACAATATGATCTAATTCTGATAACTCTAAATAAGGCCAAATTAAGAAATAAATTACGAAACTTTATCAAGAGAAAAAGATCAATTGGAGTTTCTATTCACCCCTCAAATTTGTTAATTGTAATGTCTTGCCTGATTTAAAACTAATGGAAGTCCAAATCTTTTAATATAACAAAATTATTTACTTTAAGCTTTTCTACTGCTTTTCTACTATCATTTCTCATGTTACTTAATGCTACTTCTTGTGATAATTTTACACAACTTAAATGATCAATAAGTTCAGCTAGAGCTATAGCTATTTAAGTTAACTCGAAAATCAAAATTTGTGATCATCTTGTGACTACCCACCAATGAAATAAATTTTTTTAAATATTTAAGTACATTGGATTTGATTAACAAATGTAGATTAGATGTTGCAGTTTACAAATTTTCAGCTCGAAGTAGACCGACACCATCTTTCTATAATCATTGAAACAGATGATCCACTTTTTTAAACCAAATGGAAACCACAACATTACGAAAATAGAAACCGTTTTAGAACAAAACCAACCATTCACGCTGCCATATCAAAAAGAATCAACACATGAAAGTAAAAAAAGAAAAAACTTCTTCAAGAGAAAAACCAGTTCCATGCATGCAAAGTTGATAAATCTTATCATACAGTCAATAATAGGCTGTCGTTTATTCCATTCATATAATTCCTGTTCCATTCTCCTGTTTTTCATGGAGAAAAAATTCGAGTTGGTCAAATGACAGGGAGCCTACATTCGAACAAATGGAGATGCCTGTAGAAACTTCATTTTGACAGGGTATAGCCCTCTAACATGAGACTTAAGAGGCACTCTAGCAAGCCTTTAGACAGGGCAGGCCGAGCTCACCACTAGCGTGATTAGACAAATCTATTTGACGTTAAAGGAAATCAAACCAAAGCTTGAAAAATTCAGTTATATACCAAATAACGACTATCAGTTCAATAATGCCAATATGCTCTTAAGTCAGTCGACAACAAGAACAAATCCATAGCGACCCAGTTCAGACATATCAGCAAATAGGTTATGTGCATTCGGTTGATGAATAAAATGAGACGCTACTGGACATGGATTCAAGGCTAGGTTCATAATAAATTAGTACAGGACATCAAAACTAATGAAACAGATTCAAACACAAGCGATCCTGGTCTTAGCAGAGAAGATGACATCCCTGTCTCTTCCTCATTAGTACTGAGGGCAGAGTATTACCTTGTCAATGAAGCAAATCCTAGTCATGGAAAGCGAGCGACGTGGGCGGGTGCTGATGACCAGAACATTATGGATTCCGGCGTCGGTCGACTGAAAAGAAGCTTCTGCAGTTCGGCCTCCCAGAGCTCTCGGTGGCGTGTTTCTCCAGGTAAACAATGGCGTCCCTCTTCTCCTCTCCTCTGTGAACGAACAAATCATCCCTTAAATCCCCCGGCCTCCATGGGTGACTGCTAACCGATTGTGTTAGATCTACTAAAACTAAGGAGAATGAGAAGCTAAACAAATCGCAAGAGATCCGGACAACAACTTTGCCGGTTTCTCCTTTTCATTTACTAGGTCATATCTCCTATATTAGTTACAGCTGAAACAAAATATACGACGTTACACTTCAATTTTTGCGGGAGGTGTTGCGCCCCTCATCATAGATCCAGGCTGTTCTGGATTCCATCGGCCAAAGAACTTCTTCGTTTGCAAGGATCCATTAGAATTCCTTGCAGAGTTCTTTTTCAAGATTGCAGAGGAATTGGCGTGGCGGCAAAATGACCACGACTTGACTCTCTGCATTGCATCCTCCATTGCTTTGAAGGCGTTGTTCTTCTTCTCTGTCTTCTTGGGGGTAAACGGCTAGTATGTACGCAACAAGTTGCAGAACAAAGCGGTGTAATTTTTGTAAATCTAACCCATTTGAAAAAGTTCAAGCACTAAACTTAAAAACCAAGTTAAGCAACGATATTGCAAGTCATTACTCCTAGTGTAAGAAGCACTTTTTCTTTGCACCTAATGAACGGAGTCGTACTCCCATAGTAATATGAAATCGAGATAAAATAATAATACGGTGGAAAGCACCATCGATAATTGCTGTCTATCAAAGTAGTCTCAAAGAATATGGTAACAGTTTCCTAATGTATTCCAAAATGACGTGTTCTATAAAATCAAAACGACTGGGAGTGGCCAGCTCGGCCGATTTAAGTACATGCGTCAGGTCCGTCCGCCATTGCTGTTGAACTTCAATTTGGGAGACAGAAAAATAACTTCTTTACCAGAAGGTTTTGGATTCAACTTCTTTTCCAAGTCGGTTCGAGTTTTTCTTTTCTTTTTTTTTGGTTGGAAAATCGGTGCGAGTTGAATAGTGACAGGAAAACAACTTCTTACCGACAAGAGATCGTGACTGTCCCAACCTTCACTCCAAGGTTGCTGTCAAAGTTAGAAAAAGATGACCGGGGACGACGAAGACCTTCAGATCATGAAAAAGGAGAGACGACTGATACTTTTGACCATTATCGGTCGGTCATTTGTAGACTTTCCTATGAAAGATCGGTCGGACATTTATTATCTTTTCCTCTGGGAAGACCGAGACGAAGACCAACACCTCATGAAGAAGCCAGACCGTGCTGTTCTTCAACATCTCCTCCACACTGTCCAGAAGTTTTTCTTTCATCTCTCTCCCGAATCTTGGGTTCAACAGCAATGGAGGACGCATTGCACGTAGTCAAATCAGCCGAGCCAGCAGTGTCCAGTTCAGACTCTAGGTACGATCAATCTCTCTCTCTCTCTCTCTCTCTCTCTCTCTCATTTCAGCACTTGCGATTTAGTTACCGACGCTGTTGAATTGAATCATGACAGCGATGGTCTATCGGTTCCCAATGGCATAGACCATACTGAGATCGTCGTCGTGCGTCATGGACAAACAGAGTGGAATGTCAAGAAAATTATTCGGGTACCGACTGACAATCTTAATAATCTTCTTTTCATTTCAATTAGGAGTTCATGGACAGGAATGCTGCGTATTGTGTTTTTCCTTTTCGAAGCCTTCAATCCGTCGGAAGTTGGAAGGATGAACCTTCGTATGCTATATAACTTCGCACGGAATTCTGCTGTACCCAAGACGGCCCCATTAGAAGACTGAGTTGGGTCCAAATTAGTACAGTTTGCCGTCATATTTACTTCACTTACGGCAATTCAAGTTTGAGTCCATACAGATGTCATCTCGCACCTTGCCCTTTTCGGTTCTGAACTTATTTACGCACATATTTCTGCTTACTATGGTACACTACAATTATGATTGAGTTGAACAGGGAAAATACTTGTTTGGGCTCTAATTTTTCATAGATGAAGGTAATTACGACCCTTGATCTTGCTAATCATGCATGGATCTTCAAGATTCGACGATTGTGATTGCACTTAATTCATGGATCTTGGTCAAGAGCTCTCATTTGAGTGAGCTTTTATCGTATACTTCTGACCTACTTGGTCATGAGCTCACTCCACATGAACCAGTAAATCGTGTGGGTCTCACGGTACCCAGCGACCGACATGGTTAAATTATTTACATGGCATGGCCTAGCATAGGCCAACAGTATTTAATAATTTTCTCATTAGAGCAGGGCCATCTGGATGTGGAACTAAATGAAGTGGGGAGGCTTCAAGCACATGCAGTCAGTAGACTTATCTCATGCTCTATATCCTTTTTGAGTTGGAATGATCTAATGGGTCACACTGGATTCTTACTTTTATATCTCTCTTGAAACTAAAAGGTAGCTGATAGGCTGTCCAAAGAAGGTGAGATCTCTGCAATTTACTCGTCTGATCTAAAACGAGCTACCGAGACAGCAGAATTCATTGCAATTGCTTGCGGTGGGGTGGAGGTACGAATGTATCAGAATGTTTTTATCTAGAATTATGTGTAATGACAATTACCCATCACAGAGACAATATCCATTAATGATATTCACCAATTTAAACTTATAATACGATACCAAGCCACAGTATATGCAGCTTCAAACATTTTCATAAATTGTGTCTTGCCTCCGCATCCTTCGATGCTGTGATGTAAATGCCATCCAGTAGTGTAACCAGCATCTAGAACACTGCTAAAAAAAACATGCCAGTAACCAAGCATGCAGTTTTGACATCATCAAAATCATGAAGTAACAGATCCAACCTTCGCTACTAGGAATAGGCGACATCGCTACTTGACAAAGTGAAATGACCTAGAATGCTTTTGAAAGAGATCTTTAATCCTTAGTTAATATAGAAGTGGCTGAACACTTCTATCAAATTTACTGAATCTTTTCTTGAATTACCATCAGGTTATCAAAGATCCAGCTCTACGGGATCGAAATGCAGGAATTCTTCAAGGCCTTAAGAGAAGTGACGCAGCTAATGTGCATCCCCAGGCTTATAAGGCCTATAGATCCCGCGCAAGGGATCAAGAAGTCCCGGTATGAGCTTGACCAAAAATTAAATGGCTAATTGCTCATTAGATTCTCATTTAAGCCTCCCTAAACTTTAATGCATAACTATCTTCCCACGTGATTTTTTTTCCAAAGAAGAGTTCTAGAGTATGCTGTCATGCCAGTGCAAAAGCGAGTCGAATTGATTATTTTTCAGTTCCTACATGGCACTTGCAACTTGCAAGTTACATGCAAAGATAAAATTGGAGTATCAATTTGTGACGTTCAAATGGTCAGCTAGGATCTCATCCTTTTCTGTTCCTTTCGCTATGCTGTACAAAAGGCATTTTAGTCCCTCTCTTTTAAGCTCATTAAGGGGGTCAAACTTACCTTAACCACATTTCTGAAGAACGTATTCATGTGTTAGAAAAGGATATTAGATTCTCGGAGAACATGAACTTCATTTTGGTTCATCAAAAGAGAATTTTCTGATCACGGGTTCGCATTCATTGGTTCAACACACAGGGTGGTGGTGAAAGTAAGGATCAGCTCTACCAACGATGCACGACTTGCTTGCGAAACATTGGCTTGAAGCACAAAGGTAAACCAATGGTATCATGAAATATTGCCATTAATCCATGTCAGTGCCATTTGTGAATTTCAATCTGCACAGTATGATTAGAGCTGGCTACCTTGTAGGCTACTAGACCTTAAAACTCATCTACACTGATGTTGGTTCTTCTAGCCTCTGATTTCTAGATTTATCCCTGCATGATATAGCCTGATGATATCTTATGAAGTCATGGATGCATAAGATTAAAGTTTCTATGTTGCTTATTTGCGGGAATGCAGACTGAGCCACCAAATTTAAGCACACTGAGGGTGAATATCCGTGCGTCTATAACTGAGTAAAGGTGCCAAAGTGTATGTCTGTGTCTATACTACTGCACTTTACATATATATGAACATGCGTGTATATTACACTTTTAAGGTGGGAAGATTCAGTTTCAATTAGCTTGGAAACACCGGAATTCTAAAACCAACCTGCCCCTTCACCGTGCAGGGGAGCGAGTACTAGTAGTCACGCATGGAAGTGTTCTCACGTGTCTCTACAGGCAGGCTCGTCCGAATGAAGGTCGTTCAGGACCGAAGGTTGAAAACGCTTCTGTCAGCGTTTTTCACTATTTTGGAGGGGACGACTGGGTCATAAAGTCCTGGGTTGATATTAGCCATCTCAACCACACAGAAGAGAAGCTCTGCTAGCATTCGAGATATATGGTGAGACCTGAACCAGAAGGGTTATATCACCACTGGGCCAAACTGTGCAAGAGAATTGCTCGTTAGACATTGCTTGATAATTGACATAAACAAGCATGTCCAGTTACTCAGGCAATACCATTTTCCGTATCCTTATAGGATATGACACCATCTAATACGCTTGAATGCTGGTATTTACATTGTATTCTTTAAGTGTCTTCAGTAATTTTCAATGTGCACTTTTGCAATTGGTTGCGGCTCTACTGAATAATGTTCTCTCTAAGCAAGCATTGACCGTGTTGACGTCCAAGATCGACATCGCCCGATATACATCGAGTGCTTCGGCTGCAAGTTTAAGGCTCGATCCATCACTAGCCGATCACCTGAGAGCATAACAGCAAAAGCAAGCTCAAAAAAAGTTCAAGATCCTCATGTCGAAGATAAGAGTTCTTGTCTCCTCGGCAAGTCACTAAAAAATCAGAAAGGGGCCATCAACTCTCTTGCAAATCACCTTCAAAAAGTTCGATCTTGCCAACCTTCATTCCCTGCCCATTCTACACATGAAGATCTATTTCCTTCCCAATGTTCATTGATTTTTTTCCCCACATCAATGTGGTTAGAACATCAATTTCGGCTTTGTGATTTCCTAGTTACGAGCACAGCACAAGCATCCCCAGCTATTTTAATTTAGTCTCATGGTTCCCCCTTATCTGCATATGGCCTATCCTTCTATAAGTGTATTTCGTACGGGCTCTCTAGTCTTGGGCTTTATGTATTAGCAAATACTGAAAGTTACAGTCTGCTACTTGGTCTAGAGCATTGAGCCCATTGATGATCAGTTGCTACACCAGCGGTGTTCATAGCTCCATAGATTTCTGGAATAAATCAAGGTGGATATTATGTAATTAGCTAGGATCAAAAACGGGCAATTCAGCTAAGCAATCCGACAAAAAGAAAAACAGGTGATTGAAAAAAAAAAAAAAATTATCCTGCTTAAGGTTCTCTATCGGTCATAGAGCAATATGAACGATCGCAATCGAGGATCATGCTAAAATGAAAAACCCTTACAAGCAAGGGCTGTCCCCAGCTTTCAAACTCTGCTTCCTTGTTTATGTTAATATTCCTTAACAACAAACACGATTTTACAACCTAATGTTGTCTTTGTTTCTCTAATGTATTGTTTGTTTGTCCTACAATAATATCAATAAGTTAGGATTTCGAGTTTACACAGTCGTCGTATGGAAAATTCATTCTCGATTTCTTTCAATCGTCTACATGTGCTAAATGGATCATAGTCAATAGTTCATAGAAGGGTAGGGTGTGATGGAGAAAGAAAACACCTTAAAAACTCCATAGTCGTTCTGATCTCATGGCACATTCAAAACCATCACGAACGGCCCATGTTTCTAGGGTTTTGGTTTCCCTATTTTCACAATGGAGCATATGGTAAGTCCCAGGATTTAGAAGAAGGTTAAACATCAATTCGACATAGATGTCTTGTTTTAAACATCAATTGCCCGTTTTGGATCCTAGCTAATTACATAATATCCACCTTAGCTAGATGTCATCCAACTTAGCTCCATAGATTTCCCCGTTCTGCTACTTTTCCTTTTTCTTTTAGTGAATTTCGGCCCTATATTTATGGGATCATTTGACTTTTGGTTCAAGGATTCCTATTAAGATATGCCAAATGTTGGGTTTAAAAAAAAAAAACTTACAAAAGATAACATGTGGGAAGAATAGACATGAGAAATAATTTAATCAGAAAATGGACCGAAAGAAGTCACGGTGGAGAAGTAAATTAATCCATTGATTTCAGCTGGTGGCACATCAAGACATACGATAGTGGACTTTTCATGAGATTGTTTATTGACTGCTTTTCTTTTTGTGACTGATGGAGGTATGTTACTATATTTTAAGGATGAGATGTGCTATATTTAAATATTATAGCGATTTCGGTCGATATAATCCTATACATCCCTTAGATCGTGTAACTATAATTGCCCTTCACTTATTCATAGACTTGATAGCATTTCATCAGATGATTGTCGAATTTACCCTAAATTTTATACCGTATCCTATACAATCCCTATTCTATGTAGGAATTAGATAGAATATAACAAAATTCTTGAATTTCATATCATATATTATTCAATTATATTATCCAATCCTATTCTAATTAGAAATTCGAATGATCAAATGTAACTTAAGGTAATAATCTAGTCACTCAAGTGAAAAAGGCCTTTTGGCTCAAACAACAACAATCAACGCTATTCCGGGGAGAAGATAGGATGATGGCCGAAGGCGATTTTTGGCGCCAAAGGATGAACAAGAGGGACGAGAGGGCTTCATCATTACACTGTCGGTGTCACATCATTGGAGTCCAAAGTCAAACCGGCCGGTTCTGTAAGGCGAAAAGTGGCATGATAATGTCCACGGGAGTCCATGTATTTCGCATTCGAGACCCAGACAACCTGGGGCACGAGTGCTCCAACCCATGTTGTTAGTCAAAAAGGGCTTGTTTTTGGTAAGTTAAAAGTTGAGGGAAACATGGAAAATGTCGTGCAATAGGGAAAAAGGGCGTCTTCACGGGAAAGAAAAATTGAGAGAATTTTGCACTTTTGAAGTTCGATCGATGAGGTTTGTTATTTTCGATGAATAACATGCGCATTTTTGAGTTTCCAAAGCAATATCATCTGGAATGTGCATGACAATCTTAGTTAGGACCATTTTCTGTAAATGGTTATGCATATGTTGAATAGGTATTCTAGATATATATTTCGAAGGTATTCTCATTTGCTCGACGTGTGATTCCTTTCACTCGTGCTCTCGACTAAGAGTCGTGCCTTATTCGAGCCCTCAAGCTCTGGTGAGGAGTCCTCGCCTTCATCCGGCGAGATGTGGTTACATGTAAAAGTGGGTGGATCTAATCCCCAAACTGATACTCTAAAGGTGAAATTAAATTTGGCATAGTGTGTTACAAACTGCAAAATCTTATGGTATGCACTAGTAGCATGATAATAGAGATAAAATATAAGACCCTTTACTCAAGTAAATCGTTGAAACCTGATCCTATACTTAGATTCATGTCGACTGTCCTTTTCCTTTTGGATTTGGTGAAGTGTCGTGTCTAAGTTGAATTAGGAGAAGAAAAGTAGATGAATCATGAATGAGATGCAGAGTCTTTAGGAGCAATTATGGCTGGAGGGGTTGAATGGGGTGGCAAGATGATGATGATGGTGGCCTTATAAGGAGTTTATTCTTGCCTCGTACGTGATTCATGGAAGTTCGGCGCATATTGCGAGCCGTTATGCTTAACTACTCGTCGAGCATCATCAAATTTGTTGATGGCTTGATTGCACTGAACTCTGATAAGTCGGTTGCATGTCCTAGACCTAATAAATGGATGAGTTGAGTCGAGTCGAGTTTGGATAAGATCGTAAATGATCCTAATGAGACAATCTCACCAACATAATAAAATTTACGGAAATGCCACTTCAAACATTTTTAAAAGAGTACTCTTTCTAGGGTTTTGACTACGTTCCTTGCTAATTTTGCTCCTCTTGATTTTCTTCGAAGGATGAAACCATTTCATATCTATACAAATTGATTCATTTCCTACGAAATAAATTGGTAACTTCTAGGTAAATTTGTGAGTTATGCATCATGATTTCAATGAAATGAATCGAGTAATTAACAAAACAAATCCCTATTCAATGTCCTGCTTGACGCGTCATTGGAAAACTTTATATGTCATATCGATGGATACACACGCATGAAAAAGAGACTCGTGCGGAAAATTCATCGTATCGATCCCAAAAGCCGAAAGGCAAAATGCAATTGCATCACGGGTGACCCAAAATGATAAATACTAGTAAACAAAAGAAGATGATGGAAGGAAAAGTGGAAAAAATTTAATAAGCTCGTTGACTGACTGCTCATTGTTTCACATGCATGCGCGTAGTGCAGGATCGGAGATCATTGACAAGATTCGATCTATTGTGATGTATGGCCAGCATACCTTGACAACGAAAACTAGGGTTAATTTATTAATTAGTTTTCAAAGTCAAACCCTCCTCGAGAGGGGCTGCATTGCGAACAAAACCAAAAAAAAAAAAAAATCGGTCAAATTGCTTCTTTTTCTTTTTATCGCCATTTATAATAATATGGTTCATTGACCGAAGAAAAATCGTATTAAAATTCCCGCATTTTCTTTTTTTATATTTTTGTTGAGTTAAAACCGTATTAAAATATTGCAACTCTCGACCTCAACCATTCTATTTGATTAGGAAAAACCATCTTAAATAAGAGTTACATTGATAGAATCATGGATAATTGTGGCAATATAAAATTTCACCGACAAGTGTATGTTCATTCATATCCTAACTTTGTTTATAATTTTAGTATACAAATCCCAACTAACTCGAATAATTTGCACGGATATATTAATGTATAAATTTTTTCTAACTGAACTAGATAAGACTCTTTATCTGCGAAGTTATTGACCGGTTCAAGAAGTTATTCCGGATAAACTAAATTATTTGAATACGGCGTTTACCACCTTCAAGGTTCAAACCGGGCATTAGCATGGCCAATTTCAATCAGTGCTTTGCCGGTGATTGTTTGTGCATATGTCTTTGTATAGTGGATTGTGTCCGCCACAAAAGAAGTATTCATATCTTTGCCCACTATCGTTTTTCTTCTTTTCCTTTATTCTTTTTTAATTTATTTTTCCTTTTTGTTACTTTGAAATAATTTAAAAAAGAACCCATAAATTTTGAAAAATAAAAAAGGGAAAGAGAAGTGGAGATTGGATTTCGTTTCTTTCGCCTTGACCATGGAAATGGTCATGATTTTTGTAATTACATTTATATATAATTATTGCCCGTGTTAAACATGTCTAAATTATTGATGTACATCGTTACACCTTAAACGTGGAATAATCTGTCCTTTTTTTTGCAGATTTCTATGGCTTCAAGATATTGACCAAGTGAATAGTTTTGAAAGTCAATGTGGGATGGCTAAGGGACCTTCTTTTCCCTCGAGTAGCCAAGGCATTCAAAAGTGCACCAACTAATTTTAATGAGTCGTTTTCAGTTTCCGTGAACAGCAAGAAGCTCCCCTTTCTTTTCATCCCTCGTTTTACTTGCCCATTAAGTTTTACCTTAATGATATTATACTAATACTACCAAAAAGTACTAATAAATCTGACTATCCATGTCGGAAAAAAAACCCCGTTCGTACATCATATGGAACCGGTCCTATTTTGGGTAACATGCAGTTCATGCATCAAAATCAAAGTTGAAAGTGAGGAAAATAATTGTTTCAAATACACTCAATGAGCGATTGGAGAATCAAATGAGGATGTGCATCGGGTGATTCTTAGGATTTACTTTTATATAGTGTTAATACCACGAAAAATTCTAAATTAGTGCACATATGACAAATTTATTTTAAATTAATTTTTTGACCATCAAAAATACTAAAATGGTCAACAAGTTTCCCCTCTGTTAGTTTTTATTAAACTAAATTAATATCACAAAAAACTACAAATCGATACACATGTAATAAATAGAGGGTAAAATCTCAAATTAGTATACTCGTCGTCAACTGTCATATATTATCTAACTTAGTTATTTTATGGTAAAATTCAATTAAAATTAAGGAAGAGTAAATTTATCATAAATATATTAATTTTGGATTTTTTACGATATTAATTCTCATTACATATATTGGAGATTCTCAAGGGGATTATGAAAAAAATATTGTCTTATTGACCACGAAAATACTTATTATTGGGATATCGTTAGGTCCTCCGTCCGTGACGGAAAATGAATTTTCTTGTCGTCATCGAATCTTGTAAGTGTGGGAATTGATCACATAACTAACCGAGCTTTTTTTCTTTCTTATGGACATGTGTCGTTCTCTACGCCCCTTAAAGGTGGAACCCAACAAATCCCCCCGTCAAATTTGTGATCGAACAGAGGCTAATTCGACATCGTACGTCGTGCCCCTTTTTGGGTCGGTTAATACATTGGTCCGATGAAAAGGATTTGATAAATGCTGCTGCTCTTTCTTTCGTCCTTTTCTTATTTGACCATTTAAGTGAGAGGTTCGGAGCCAAGCAACTTCCCAAAAGATTTTGTTTGAATTCTAGGACATAAAATATTAAAGTATCTCCTTCTTGATTGAGAAGATAAAAATAGACTTCATAATTAGGAAATATCTAAGAAATTGATTGGTTGGTACAGTAATCATTTTTGCCAATAGAGATAGGGAATGATGAGTGAAATGTTTACTGTAGGTTGATTTATGCTTTGCACAAATATTTGATAATCACCTTACCAACTCCGGTACTCTGATTATCAAGCAATTGTGCAAACGCGTAATCAAACAGAGATTAATTCGACATCGTACATCGTGCCCCTTTTTAGGTCGGTTAATACATGGGTCCGACGAAAAGGATTCGATAAATGCTGCTGCTCTTTCTTTTGTCCTTTTCTTATTTGACCATTTAAGTGAGAGGTTCGGAGCCAAGCAACTTCCCAAAAGGTTTTGTTTGAATTCTAGAATATAAAATATTAAGGTTATCTCCTTCTTGATTGAGAAGATAAAAATAGACTTCAGAATTAGGAGATATCTAAGAAATTGATTGGTTGGTACAGTAATCATTTTCGCGGATAGAGATAGGGCTTGATAATCACCTTACCAACTCCGGTACCCTGATTATCAAGCAACTGTGCAAACGCGTAATCAGACAGAGGTTAATTCGACATCGGACGTCGTGCCTCTTTTTTGGGTCGTGGAAGACATGGGTCCGATGAAAAGTGTTCGGTAAATGCTGCTGCCCTTTACCTTTGTTTTTTTCCTTTCTTTTATTTGACAATTTAGGTGGAGGTTGTAAAGTAAGTGAAGATTGGTATTTAATGGGAGAAGGTTAAATGTCGCTGTCGTGGGATTGACAATAAATCGATACCTTCCCCCTCTCTCTCTCTCTCTCTCTGTGTACATTCATTTAACTCCTGTCCATCTCTTGTGATCTTTGGCCCGCTCCTCTGTCCTTTTCTGCACCAATGCAAAGTTGAAATTTTCCGTGAGTTCTTTTCCTTCTTTATTTGTATGTACCCAAAATCAATCGCTTCGTACCTTGAAATTTAGTATCGTGCTTTAAGTCGGACGGGTGGTCGATCGTGGATTATGATATATTGGAATGGTGACAAGGTAAATAGGGGAGAAATTCAGGTGAGCAATTGGGGGAGATCCTTGAAGAGAACGATAGAAAAGTTCGTTGTAGACAAGTAATATGGTAGGGAATGTAATCAATTGACATTTTTTTGCTATTTTCTGACTATTAATTATTCATGACAATATTACTAGAGTGTTTGGCCTTTACAAAGTCTCTCGTAGTGACTCACAGGCTCTTTTGTTTTTGCCAACATTCAAAAATCCTAACTTGGTTTATAGAAACAAGGCTAAAACCAACCTTTCGAGGATAGTTGTTCATCCTATTTGGGACAAATACAACTCAAATATGTTTATAGCACCTTTGGTGTAGTAGTGCCTATTACATTAAAGTTCTGTTTATTTCGCGAAAAATGTTACAATTCTGAAAAAAAATAAAATTCAAAAGTCATTTTTCAGAAAAATGATAATATTTTTTTGGTGTTTGGCTAAAATGTGAAAAATAACTTGAAAATATTGTTCGTTGTTAGAAAGGAAAGTTTGATTCTATTTTCCAATATAGATATACACTATTTAGGCATCGGCGACTTGCACATGAGTAGTTAGGAAAACGAGCATGGGTACTAAGGTCTAGAATCTGGCCTCATTGGATCTGCGTTGGGACGTCAATGACCTAATCTTTGGCACAAGGACCTAGACATGGGCGCTAGGGTTACGAGCCCAAGCCTTACTTCGATAGACTCGGTCTTAGGCTTAGGCATGAGGGATTCGAGAACAGGCACTAAGGTCTTGAGCTCCATGTCGATGATTTAGGGACAAACCTTGAGGTCCCAAGCCTAGTCTCCATGAACTTGAACTGGGGCATTGGGGATTGAAGCCTATATTCATGATTCCCTAATTGGATCAATTACATATCAGTTCCAAACTAGAGGAATGTTGTGGTAAAACTTCATTTGAAATGATGTAGTAGAAAGTAATATGCGACTTGAAGGACATGATCAATTGTGGATTCTTACACCCACCCCTTCTATTATATAGGAATGAAGGTGCTCTTGGCTTGACATCCTTTGTTCTATTCCACTTGGGCTTTTACCTAGAATGAAAGAACAAGAAAATGGATTCATGAAGGTTTAATTAATGAATCACTTCTCCTTCTCAATGGTATGTATGCTCAAGGTCTTTCGATAATGAAGATCTAATTTTAGGCTATGTTTCATGAAAGATATGACGGAGTTTTACATGTGTACTATGGAGGGAGAGGGGCAAAATGGAAATCGTTATGATTCAACTAGAGGGCGTATAATTTATAGATGCCACAACAAGAATTCGAATGATTAGGTTGTTTCTTCAACTTTAGCATTCCTTTCATGAGAATACAATATGAGGTTCAACATTTCAAGAAACATATATTCTTTCAACAAATAGAGGTAGAATTAAGTTAAGGAATGACAATTATGAAAATAAGGGCCTCCGTTCTCAATGAACTTGAGCCGGGGCATTGGGAACCTTAGCATAGGCTTTGGTCCATACCTTGGCCATGATGGACCATGATGGAGACTCAAACATGGGCGTTAGCATCCTAGGCTTGAGCTAAGTGAGTTCAAACTTGGATCGGGCGTTGGTAATCTAGGCATGGGTTTTGGGGTCTTAAGCTTAGCTTCTATGGACCTAGTTCGAGTCCATAGAGCCTAGGCCCAGTATCCGTGCTATTGCTCGACTTCATCGCACCCTAGCGTAAGTGTCTCAAGCCTCACTTCTTCTTTTTTACCCTAGCCTAGGCATTGGGGTTTTGGGCACAACCTCTTCGTATCCGAGCTTGGCCTCGATGGACTTTGGTGGACCGAGGTCTATTACAAAGGGCTTGGGTTCTCTTACCTGAGGGTAGAGTTTTGGGTCCAAGTGCCGTTTTCTAATCATATCTTGGAAAGTAATTTCCATAATTTTTAAAAAGTAAATCATTTTCCTAAATTTAAGCATATGTTTTCCATTAAAAGTAAATCTAGATTTTCCTAAATTTAAGATATGTTTTTCCTATGGGCGCGAATGACTATAAAATTTTTCTAGAAGAGAAATAGATTTTTCTATTTTTATTTAGATGCCGGCCCAAAAACGTGTTTGATAACGACAAAAATTTCTATTCTTAAAATAGAAATTCGTTTGATAAAATAAAAATCGAGGGGTGGTGGTGAGCGGCGGACGGTAAAAAATTCCTTTGGGTAAGAAGTAAGAAAGAGAAATAATTTTTGATTTCTATTCTAGAAATAGAAAAGTAAAAAAATTTTGTTTTGATTTTATTCCAAACATTTTAGAAACTGCTTCTTAAATAGAAAAATGAAATTATTTTATGATTTCCATTCCAAAAACGGGTTTCGAATAAAAAACCTAAGTGTTGATACAAGTTTATTACCCATTATAGGTTTGCTCTTTATAATATATAGGCCTATTTGTTAACACTTATGCATAAGTATTGCTTTGCACAAAACTTCGAAAATATTATTTAAATTTGAGAAAATTATAAAAAAATTATATACTAATTTGCAAATCAACATTTGGGTGATGTGAAAATCATGGGGTTTCGAAATAAAGAAAAGTCAAAATGCATTGATCGCAATGTTTAAATTAAGCAAAAAAATTAAAATGTAAAAATCAATCCAAACAAGTTTAAATATATCATGACATGGTTGATTGCGTGCTATATAACTGTAAATTGATCGAAGCATGAATTCGACATATCTTCTACTCTTGGCATCCGTTAAACTCTTCAATAAAGAGTGAATAATGAATATGCCAAATGATTCCAAATCATTGATGAAGAGGGAAGATCCATGAGCTCGGATACTGTGGATTTCTGGTTACAAATCACAGCTTCGGGACACTCATCATGGAGGATTTTCGTTAAATTTGAATACTAAAATAAGATTTTTTTGGGGGGGCATATTTAGGAAAGATTTTATATATTTCTTTCTTTAGCCATGAAAATAAGTATAAAATTTTGAATACTTAAATGAGATTTTTCGGGGGCATATTTGGGAAAGATTTTATATATTTCTTTCTTTAGTCATGAAAAGAAATATAAAAAATTGAATACTTAAATGAGATTTTTTTGGGGAATATTTAGGTAAGATTTTATGCATTTCTTTTTTAGCCATGAGAAGAAACATATAAGTGTGAATACTTATGAGATATTTTTGGGGCATATTTAGGAAATATTTTATATCTTTCTTTTTTTTTAGACATGCAAAGAAATATATAATTTTGAACACTTAAATGATATTTTTTGGGGGTCATATTTAGGAAATATTTTATATATTTCTTTTCTTTAGTTATGAAAAGAAATATGAAATTTTTGAATACTTAAATAATATTTTTTGGGGGCATATTTAGGAAATATTATATTTTCCTTTTGTAGCCATGAAAAAGAAAAAGAAAAACCCTTCTTCAGGATTTTGAATTTTTTTTTTTTGGTCAAAAGGATTTTGAAATTTGAAACGGCTTCTTTTTAGTAGATTTTGTAGCCGAGGGAGAGGAAGGAAGAAGGGGAGCCGATAAAGTTTTCTGGAAAGTCCAAACAATAAAACCATATTTATGTATTTAACAATGATATTCCCCCATCTGCTTTTGGACTTTTGCTGTTTGACTTCTAACCCTACCCGCTATATTATTACCAAATGAACAAGAACGACAGTACAAGTTTGTACCTACGACCGAACGTTTACGTGTCTTGTTTCATGCAGACTTACATTTCATTAGTAATCATTTGTAAAATAAATAAATAAATAAATTAATAAAAGAGAAAAGAAAAGGCACAGCATAACCAAGTAATTAAACCATGATCAACATTTTTAATGACAATGAGATCGCTTATTAATGACATGATACTAATAATAAGATTGCAATAATCTTAGCAGAAGCACTTTGATGTTGTTTAATTGCTTTTGCTTGAATTGTACATTTGGTATGTGTTTGGAAATCGCACCTAACCCATTTTGGGATTGATCCGGAAGTAAACACATTCCCATACTTTCGGTTTTGAACTAATAGTAACAATTTCGATTTCTATATTAGAGAAGTCAAGTTTGAATCGACATTCAAGATACCATCAATGATGCAATTTTATGCTAGTTTTCCTTTAGGTGACCAACTGATTATCATCACACTTTTCTCAGACTTAATAAGATAACGTCATTGGAATTTCGCTTTTGTAAAATCACATTTGAATTTCATTCATGGAATCACTAGTCATTTCCGTGAAACTCAAGTGGAGCCTATAATTAATCGCTAACGCAGACGAGCAACTTTAATATTTATATTTTTAAAAGTAGTCAAAACGTCCGTCCTTAATTCAAAATGACCTTTTCGCGACATATTGAACACCGACACATAAAATTTCACATAAATATATTTCACGATGGTTTTTTTTTACAAAAATAAGATAAGAAAGTGAAAAAAAAAACATTATTTCATCATAGACTTAACGCTTAAACCCAAGTTTTGGCCGGGCATGACAAAGAAACATCCCTTGCGGCTCACGCCGCTGTCACGCGGCAGGACCACACACGTTGCCATCCCTCCCGCCCGCCCATTTATTATTACCATTATTTATTTATTTCCTGCACATTCTCTACATTTTTTTGTCGACCGATCATTTCGGTTTTGAATTAAAATAATAAAAAAATCAGCCCAACGACTTCGGATTTCTTTCTTTTTATTTTTTATTTTCTTTTATATATCGGCTGCGAAATCGAAAAAAAAAAAAAAAAAAAAAAAAAAAAAAGAGAAAGGGCCCCACGAAAAGCAGAGCTTCGATCACCGTCTCGCTTTCCTTTTTATCTTCCCTCCTCGCAGATCTCCCCCCACCTTCTGTAACGCAGAACCCAAAAAAACAAAAGAAGAATATCGAAGAAAGAGAAGTCGTACTGCACCTGCAACAGATACAAACACACTCTCTCTCTTGTTTCTCTCTCTAGATTTCTTGGTTTTTCTTGCTTTTTCCGGCCACCGGAGAAGACGACGACGACGACGGCGAGCTAGAAGTTGGCCGCTTGCTTTCGAATTCTCTCGTCCGCAATGCTTTAGCCGCTGCTGCTTCGGAATTCTCTCTGCATTTCCGTCGTCCGAGGAGGAGGAGGAGGAGGAGGAGGAGGATGGGACTGTGCACCTCGAAGCCCACTTCCCAGCTCGATCTCTCCTCTCCGGCATCCGGGCAGCGGGGGATCGCGGCCGCCAACGGCGGGTTACCGGCCGAGGAGCTGCGGAACCCTAATTCGGGCTCCGTCAATGGCGGCGAGCGCGTCCCCAAGGAGGAGGAGGAGGCCGGGGGCGGCGGGAAGGGAGGTGAAGAGAACGGGCGGAAGTCGCCCTTCTTCCCGTTCTACAGCCCCAGCCCGGCGAACTACTTCTTTTCTAAGAAGTCTCCCGGGGGGCGATCTCCGGCGAACGTGAGCGCGAACTCGACGCCCAAGCGGTTCTTCAAGCGGCCGTTCCCGCCGCCGTCGCCGGCGAAGCACATTAAGGCCGCGCTCGCGCTGCGGCGCGGGGCCGTGAAGCCGAACGAGGCGGCGATCCCGGAAGGGAGCGAGGCGGAGGGCGAGGGGCGGGTGACGGGGCTCGACAAGAGCTTCGGGTTCTCGAAGAACTTCGCGGGCAAGTATGAGCTGGGGGACGAGGTCGGGAGAGGGCATTTCGGGTATACTTGCCGTGCAAGGTCCAAGAAGGGTGAGCTCAAGGGTCAACAGGTTGCTGTGAAAGTCATACCGAAAGCAAAGGTTTGATCTTGTCCTTTATTCCCTTCTATGTATATCGAAAATTTCTGTCGATTCAAAAGTGCGCCGGGAGAAGTGATGATTTGTTGAGCTTGGAATTCAATTTTCCTTGTGCTGTCTTCTGAGGGGGTCCTGTCGTCTGTGTGATTCCCTGTAGTTGCTAAAGAATGACTCTGGGAGGATTTCCTGGAAATCCAACTGATATGATGTGAAATGGGTCTTTTGAGAGAAGGTGAATGATCGTGTCGAGTCCTGTCCATTCAGAGGTTCTCAGTGTTTATGTTGTATCGCATTTGGGTATGACTTGAGTAATTTTTTCTCATGTGATGTCTTTGAGTTGTGTCGTTGTGTTGTCCTAAATCACCTGTGGTAGATGAGTACTATGTCGTCATGGGGTTGTGGGGGGTCGATCTGTAGAACAGAGGCAATTATACCGCCAACTACTGACAAGTCGAGACGCATTTGTGCTTTGGCGATATTTAATCTTTTGCGTCAATTTGTGCTAGTGGAGATGATGTCGAAGCCTACTGAGGGACTTGTCTGGTTTTTCTGTTCTTGGCTTTTGTCTTCCAGTATTTCAATGGAATTGGTGGTACTCCATTTTGAGTTGCTTTCTTATTGGTGTATCTATCATATTATAATGCTAGTTGCAATGTCACATGAAGAAAAACTAGGAGTTCAGAATAAAGAATGCAAACTCTCAGCCCAAGCATGGTCCTTGCCTTTTTTTTGAATACCTCTACCAGGTCATTTGCATAGCAGTTAATAATACAGATGTCACTTTCGATTGCATAAAGTTGGACTGGCCGTTCTATCTACAATCTATAGTTTTAATGCTGGACTTTAAGATACATACTCAACTGTACTTAGTAGAACATAAATCTGGAAAGACAAAAATGACCTAATCATCTTTAATATTGCCTCCACAACCACAACAACAGTGTCTCCTGCTTGATTTCTTTCTTCTGAAATTCTGTCACTTCGAAATGTGTATGAAGACAATAATCTTTACACTGACGTTGCTCTTTCTCGTGAGTTTCTCCTGTTATGGAATGCCCTCTCCATGAAAGAGATATATATATATATATTCAGATGGAAGTAATTCAATTGGTGAACCTAATGGCCTGATTCATGAACTTAGCAATGAGCTATCACTGACAGTGTGGTTACCCTAATTTCTGTAGGTTCTTGTTATATGATTGATTAACAGAAAGCATTATGTTACAAAGAAAGCAGCAGCGTGAACCAAGTCACTACGATAATCACTTCCAATAACTTAAAATACAGAATTGTTGCATGCAACTTTATTTAGGGGGCTTTTACCCCATAGGATTTAGAGATAGCCTTCTGGGATCCATCCGTTGCTGTTCTTTCTGTTAATTCAAAAATGTCTTTTCATTTATTCATTTGTCTTCAAGAAGGGACCAAAATGTTACTTTCAGCTGGAGAATAGGTTTCATTTATAATTGGAAAGGAACATTTATTTTGTCATGAGCAAAGTACACAATAATTATGGTGATGAGATTGCAAAGAAATGCACATCCAGTTTGGTGTTTCTCCTGATTCATTATACACTCTAGACTCCCAAGGATTTGGCTTTACTTGGAACAAATTGGTGAAGCACATCTTTTTGGTGCCGTGTTCCTATTTGCTAGTATTCCCACCTCAAGTTTGCCTTATTTTAGTTTTCTTTACTTGGTTAAAGCAGGGAAATTTTGTTAAGTACCATAGTTTTTCCCTTGTCTGTTTCTTAATTTTCTGATGGATCTTGATATTTTTTTTTCCCTTTAGATGACAACAGCAATTGCTATTGAGGATGTGAGAAGGGAGGTCAAAATATTGAGAGCTTTGACTGGACATGACAATCTTGTGCAGTTTTATGATGCATATGAAGATCATGATAATGTCTATATTGTAATGGAGTAAGCTCTCTTTGCTGGATTTTATCTGAGCTTTTTCTGCTTTATTATCATGCTGGAAGTGTAAAATTTTTTGGATGTTTGCATACTGTGACTCAAAGCTTTGGTAATTTCATGCATCTTTCAGGTTATGTGAAGGAGGGGAACTCTTGGATAGAATACTTTCAAGGTTATCTTTTGTGCTGGCTTCTTGTATTCTAGCTGTAGATAATGGGTGAATTTATATTAGATGGATACTCCATAAAAATACAGCTCTTCTATTGCCAGAGGCTTAATTTCTGGTGTCTTATTTGATCAGGGGTGGGAAGTACTCGGAGGATGATGCAAAAGCTGTCTTGATACAAATACTAAATGTTGTTGCTTTTTGCCACCTGCAAGGTGTGGTGCATCGGGATCTGAAACCTGAGGTGGTCATGTACTCCTTTTTGTTTTGCATGGTTGTTTCATATGTATTGAGGATTCTCAATTGTGTGAAATGTGTAATCTCATTTTCGTTTTACAATAGAGCAACCTCTCTTCCTAATCCTCTCTGTGGCTTTTGTTTCTTCCCCTAGAAGGTTTTTGGATTCTGGGTCGTAGTTCCTATTTAGCCTTAACAATTTTGGGAAATGGACTCCTTATTGGTATATCTACTTTATTATTGTTGCCTAAATTGCAGTACATTTAACTATATTTCAATTCTACCTTTTCCTTGATTTGATGCAATCATGTACGCCCAAGTTTGCAGGAGTCGTAAAGTTGACATTATGTTTAAGATCTTCTAGAAACTCTGTGTGTAATTCGTTGACTCACATTTTGTCAACTTTTCTCGAACGCTTGAACTAAAGGAATCTGTAGAATGATTTTCTTTAAAATGATATTTCTGTTATTCGTATGCATGGCTATGAGTTGCATGATATCAAGTTGCATACTTTTGAAGACGTAGTTACCTCCACATAATTATCTTTCGCCATAATGTTTATTTTTCTTCATTTGTATCCTATTGTGTTGGATATAAAAATCATCTGAGCAAGGGGAAAGGTTTCATTTCTTGGGAAAAGAGATATAAACCAAAAGAGAGAGGAATTGCTTTTATAATGTTAGCCATGGTTTGCTGCCTTGCTCTAGCTTTGTCAAAATATTTTTGGTCAACCTATTCTCATGGAAGTGTGCCCAATTGCTTGATCAGAATTTTCTCTTCTCGTCAAAGGATGAAACCTCAACTTTGAAGGCCATAGATTTTGGTTTGTCAGATTTTGTGAAACCAGGTATAAATAACCCTTTAGTTTATAGCAGCTTTGGTGCTTCAGTTTGAGTGCTCAAGAAATTACCTAATGTTGACAATTGTTCTAATTGCTGTACAGATGAACGGCTAAATGATATTGTTGGTAGTGCATACTACGTAGCTCCTGAAGTTCTCCATAGAGCTTACACTACGGAGGCAGATGTCTGGAGCATAGGCGTAATTGCATATATTCTGCTCTGTGGCAGTCGGCCTTTTTGGGCCCGAAGTGAGTCTGGGATCTTTCGAGCTGTTCTAAAAGCTGATCCAAGTTTTGATGAACAACCATGGCCTTCACTATCCTCCGAGGCAAGAGACTTTGTGAAGCGCTTGTTAATTAAAGATCCCAGGAAAAGGATGACAGCTGCACAAGCTCTAAGTAAGTTTCATCTGCCAATGAAGGTGCTGGAAGTTTCATCTTTTATGAAGTAACTGTGACAATTTCTTTGACAGGCCATTCATGGATAAAGAACTATAAAGAGATCAAAGTGCCTCTAGATCTTCTTGTATTCAAACTCATGAAGGCATATATGCGTTCATCCACACTCAGAAGAGCTGCCTTAAGGGTACGTAAAATAATGTAACTTGGCCATCTCTGAATTTGGCTGTTCTGGAAATGGAAATAGTTCCATGGATACACCGGCATATATAATTTGAATTCAAAACATGGCTCAAGGAACGTGAAGCAACTGATTATCAGCAGGATCTTCATTGTGATTGAATTGAACTTTAATTAGTAAATGTCTATTGTTGCTTCACCATTAAATGGATGTCAAAAACTTTGCCACATTTCTCTGTTGTGTTTTTTCTGGACAAGCTCCTGATTCTTTTCCTCAGACTAACGGTATAATGTGTCTTTTAAATTGTTTTCACCATTGCTCTGGAGATTCGAGCTGGTTCTATTGGGTGTTACTGCAGATTTTGTTGCTTAGATTGGGAGAACTTTTCTAGGAAAGGAACTTGGGATAGTATAAATAATGAAAGAGCAACACTTAGCTTAGTGGTGGTTCACTCTTACCAAGATCAGAGTCTTGGGGTTGAATCCAATCTTCTAAGGCTAATTTTTGCTCCCTTCTCTTTTAGTTCTCTTTTTATATAGCATTTTTATTGTTTCGGGCATGTTAGATTTTTTATAATCAATTTGTTGAGTTATTGGTGGCAAAGGATGATTAAAGGATGGGTAGTGTAAACATGGTTAATATAATGGACTTTGACATCAAATCTGAAGGAGAATCTAGGAAGAAACAAGAGAAGGAGCTGCAATGAGATAACATGTGGGAGAAGGGATGTTGAGGCATGCTTTAATCATGTTTTGAAGAGATTATACTTGGTTTTACTGACAGTTTGGTCATGTGTTTGTTACAGGCTTTGTCCAAAACATTGACTGGAGATGAGCTATTTTATCTGAAAGAGCAGTTTGCTCTATTTGAACCAAACAAGAATGGTACCATAGGATTTGAAAACATTAAAATGGTTGGTATCACCACTTGTTAGTGTCATTGTTTTTACCCCCTTGGTTTTAATGAGATAGTGGTCTTACACACTTTGATCTTGCCAGGCCTTGATGAGGAATGCAACAGATGCCATGAAAGAATCTCGTGTCCCAGATTTCCTGACATCAGTAGAGCTCTCATCATCGAGCCTTGTTAAATTCATACCATTTTCTGTTTTTGTCAACGGTAGATCTTGAATGTTGAATTATTCTTCTTTACCTTGGGACAGCTTGGTGCACTTCAATATAGGAGGATGGATTTTGAAGAGTTTTGTGCAGCTACTTTAAGCGTCCATCAACTTGAAGCTCTTGATAGATGGGAACAACATGCTCGTTGTGCCTATGAAATTTTTGAAAAAGAAGGAAACCGGGCTATTGTCATTGATGAGTTGGCTTCGGTACGTTGTTGATTTCAGCTACTTTGCAATAATTGGCAGCTATGTTGTCACCCATGCATGACATTTTTATGCTGCTCTTATGTCTTATCTGCACATTTCATGATTAGCATGGTGTTCAATACTTATTTTATCTTTTGGTTGGCTTCTCCCTTTTGCCTGTCAGCAAGATTGCCTGTAGCTCCTCCAGATTATCAGTAATGATGTTATTGAGTAACTTTATGTGTATATCCATAATTGTCTAGTATCTAGTTTCTTTCAGTTGATTGTTTCCATGTAAATGCGGACTCTAAGATGATATTCTAGCCCGATTCCTTCTAGTTTTATATGTTGACAAGTGAAAGGGGGGGCATCTCTATGCTTTTTCTATGGTACATGATCAGATTGTCCATGAGGGATGTGTTCTCGTACTTCAGAATCTGTATCAGGCTATCGACATCACCCGACATCTTTTATCTTGCTGCAGGAACTAGGTGTGAGCAGTTCAGTCCCTGTGTATGCTGTACTCCACGATTGGATCAGACATACCGATGGAAAACTGAGCTTCCACGGCTTTTTGAAATTGTTGCATGGTGTCTCGAGTCGAAGTCTTGCAAAATCTTAACAAGCAGATACAAATTTTTAAGTTCAAGCATGTACTCACCCTACCTGAGGTTTCCTGGACAAGGTGATGGTCCTGCAGAGAGGAAATGCATGCCGTTCCTCTCCATTGGAAGATACATACAGTTTGGCGGTGTTTCACCAGATTGGACAGAAGCATTTTTTCGGTCTTAGATGCAATGAGTGTGCATAACCAGAAGTATACTACTAAATGTCACGCGGTCAGAAGTGAAGCTTAGGCGTTTGTGTTTTCCTCTTGTAAAAAGCTGTAGCTGAATGTGTCAATTGCAAGTGAGAAGTATTTCTCATACTCAACTGGTTTAGAGAACTGATTGTTAACTGATTTTCTGACATATTGGACTGCGCTGACTTACCAACAGTCCCAAAATATCTTGTTCCTACTTGCCTTATTTAATCTGAATTCTCTCTCTTTCATTTACACACATTGCACACTCACCGGAATCAACGTTCATTAGGCTTTTAATGGGTGGGGAAACCTTTTCTCTTATTAAGTTTCTGGCCTTGGAGTGTCAAATATATCTCCTTGATATAAACTAAGTTTGAATTAATTAGTTGATAAAAAATTATTTTCATTATTGAAAATAATTTATATCTTAACATTTTCATGGACTATGAAAATATTTTTTGTTTATTTATTTTTGCGAACAATATTATCAATTACTTTAAGAAAAGCATTTTTCAAAATCATTTCTCCACAAAATAAAAACACCCTAAATTTATGAATGTGTGATTTCAAGGAACAAATACTTTGGAAATGTGCAAAAAAAAGTTATAAATTTATTGCATTGATATAAATTTGGCCTTGAATCTTTCAATTGGACTAATTGTCCTAAACTTTTTGCACATTAATATCAATAGAATTCATCCAGTTAATTTAACTCGGAAATTACTTATTTTGATATTTTGTTTATAATTTTTTGATATATATATTTTATTTTTTCCCATTTTTTTTTCTATGGCCTATGCCCGTGAGGGTTGGCCTCACTTGAGCGAGGGTCACCCTTGTTGCCATAGGTGATGCCTAGCATGGTTGCCTAGGTGTCGCCTCGGCCTGGGTGAGGGTTGGCCTCGTTGGGGCTTACCCTTGCTCAAGCTAGGATCGGCAAGGTTGACCCTCACTAGCTGACATAGGCTATGGAAAAAAAAAGATTAAAAATTATAAAAAATTATCAACATTGACCTTAGTCATATTACATAGGATGATTGATGTTTATATAAGCAATTTTTAGCCTAAACTGGTTTGATGAATTCAATTAATACAAATGTGAAAATGTTTATGATTAAATTGATATAATTGAAAAGTTTAAGATTGAATTTGTTCCAATGCAATACGTTTATGATTTTTTTGATACTTTTAGGCAATACTCTAGATGGGAAAATGTACCTCTTTAGATAGATAAAACATCAAAAGGAAAATGGTTCTAGATTTCTACATTTGTATATATAAGAAGTAATGTCTGTTTTGTAATCATAATGATTCATGCTTAAAGTAGTTGGGTGAAAATGAGATTTCTAAACATCTCATACTTCTTACTCAAAAGCACTCATGATACCGTCTAAGCAAGGAGGAGAGGAAGACCAAGTATCTTTGTTCGTCCTCTACAGATAAAATCATGTATGGCTTAATCAGGTGCACGGTATGAGTTGAACTTCTAGGTGTTCTACTTCTATATACAAGACTTATAGATCATTTACTTTCTTGCATATGTTATTAGAGTTTCTATACATGGATTTAGAACCCTCATAACGCTTAACTTTTGTAAATTCACCGGCCATTTTGTGGATACCAAATTTGGTTCTTCATGAAATTCGGGTTTCTTGTTCATTGTTCATGATTCAATAGAGAACTGTTGTTAACGAAACGGGTCTTCAAAACTAACGAAAATCAAAGCACAAATGAAAGCAGGAGTGGTCGACTCTTCTTATATCATATATGGATTTTTATCATGTCTGCCGCCAGTGTAGAAATAGTTTATAAATCCACCGTTGGATGGTTGACATGTTCTCATTGGCTTAATAAGTAGAGTAGATGCAGTTCTTTCTTTCAAAGTCTCGGCCTTTTTCTTCAAGAATGTCTTGGATCCATTCGCAGAGCACCCAGCATGAGAAAATGATTCACCATAATCCTCTCGGGGAAGAGCATCATCCAATTTCATATTTTGATCTTTCGGTCATTGTTTCCTCCAGTATTGTCAATTTGACCAAGCGGGGTAATGCAGCTCTAGGGATAAAAATAAAGTATTTTTGCAAAGAATCTTATGAAATTTGAACTCACCTATTATATGCTGCCCCCAATTTTGAAACCCACAACTTGCACCCTTTGACATCAATTTACAGGATGGAATTTCTGTAAGGGGGAGAATTATGACGTTTTGAAATTTGAGCCCTTTGAGGAATGTATGACCGTGAATTTTGTCAATGCATTATTAGTTAATCTCATTCAAAATTGATCACTCTCAAGATACTAACTTTGAGGAGAAAGGCTAATGAAGACTAACTGCGTGCCACTAAAGAACTTGATCTAGGATAACGACTCGGCCATGGGACTTATGTAAAGACAATCTTGTGGTTAAACAGGCTAATTCAAGGAGTGACTAGAAGTTGATTTGCGGACAGGGCATAATGGGATAATGGGTGAATCCGTTTACTATTATCGAGACCGCAAACGGCCCTAAGTCAATTCTTAGTAATCGTGTACTTTGAAATAAGAATCAATCCTTCACAATTTCATGATAGTCGAGGCCGTCCATGTGTCGAGAAAACTTGAACGTGGTATGATGCTGAGTCAAGCGCGAGTCAATTACACTAAAGCTTCGAAATCACTAGTTAGTCCGAGATGTACTAAAATTGCATTCGATCGAAATTGACTATGTATGTTAATCCGATGTTGGATGTTGAATTTTCAGGAATATCAAAGGCGAACCCTTGGACGATGTTTCTGTAACCTTCGAAATTATCGGTAAGCTCGAATTGTTGGAAAAATGAATTAACGGACGGAAAAGTTGAGCCCACAAGGAAGTAGGTCGGGCAAGACCCAAGTGGGCCTCATGCCCAAAGAGGGGCAGCCACAAGTGTGGGCCCATTGAGCCCAATTAGCCCACTTGATCCATTCTAGCCCATTATCCATTTTGAGCCAATTCAAGCCCAACAAAATTCCCGAGCCCATTTATATTCATTCCTAGCCCCTTTCTAGGCAAAATTAGGATGAGAAGCAACAACTTGCTGTCTTTAGCATTTTTCATCTTTCCATGGGCAATTTGGTAATTATGCCCAAGGTGGAAAAGACTAAAATGCCTCTGCACCTCATTCAATCCATCTTTTACTATCAAGTTAAGTATATGAGCAGCACCTCGCATGTAAAGCATCGCCATTCAAAATTAAAAACCCTTCTCTTGAAAACTTTTCCTTCAAATAACCAATAGCCACATCATTTGAACTAGCATTATCCACCACCTTTTTTCTATGCTGCAATCACAAATGCATTTCTCCACCATTTTCCCAATCTCCCTACCCTTGTGACTATGCATCACCACAAAATTGATGATTCTTTTATGCAACTTCCAGTTTTCATCGATAAAATGTGTAGTAAGATACAAATAGTTCAAATTTTGAATGGAACTCCACATGTGTTGCAATTCTAGAATTAAGAAAAAGTAAGCTTTCAAACAAGTTCTTTCACTTAGGTACAATTTCATACAATCTCTAGCCACCGTAAAGAGACCATAGAAAAGGGCTATTCATCAATAATAATCATTCGAGCAAACATGTGTCTACAATGTTCTTGTTCAAATTTCCCATCTTTGTTACGTGATGCAAACAACATTTGCTTTTATCTACGAGGATATGTTTTACACTTTTTCAAGTGCTTCCACGTAGTAGATGTTCCATGATCAACATTATATCCATACTCGATCCCACAATGAATACACTTCACTTTAATTGTTTTCTCATCTATGCATCTCGAAAAATTATCCCAAACCTCTAATTGATTAGCTCGCTTTTTACCAAAGGAGGACGAGTGTTGGGTGCCCTCATCTTATTTGTCGCACTCACGGTCGTGGATTCCACTTCATTAACTCCATGGAATAGCAATTCCATGAGCTGACTCATTTCATTTTGTCCATCCACTTCCTGAAAAACAGATTATAAAATGATGTCAGGATTCTGCTAAAACATAAGAGATGAGCAAGGCCATGTATTCACGCATCAAAGGTATTGGTCCAATTTGAAAATGACAGCTAAATCAATTCTCGCCTCTTCCTATCGATCATGATGGTATATGTTTCCAATAATCTTAAATGGGACATCTTGAAATTTAAAAATGGCTTCATTTTGTAATATATATATATATAGTTATTGAAAGAGCTAATTAAACCTGCATAATCAAGACTAAATAAATCTATATCATTATGAAAAAATTGCCAAAATAAGCCATTCTCATTCGACAAGCCCAAAATCTCTCGAGGTGAATAACAATTTGGATGAAATTTAAAGACTTGGTCCAGCTTCTATAAACAATTCCCACCTCTTCCTATCGATCATGATGATATATACTTCCAATAATCTCAAATGGGACATCTTGAAATTCAAATATGGCTTCATTTTATAATATATATAGTTTTTGAAAGAGCTAATTAAACTTGCACAATCAAGACTGAATAAATCTATATCATCCTGAAAAAATTGTCAAAATAAGCTTTTCTCATTCGACAAGCCCAAAATCACTTAAAGTGAAGAACAATTTGGACGAAATTCAAAAACTTGGACTAGCTTTTATAAACAATGTACAATCAAGTAACAATTCTAGAGCTTGACTAAATAAATCTAAATTTCCCTCATTTTGTCAATAACCCAATTAACGATATTTCCCGGAGTGACAAGATCCAAACCTTCCAGATTATTCGTCTTAACTTAGCAAATCAATAATCATGACCGTCGGGAGAAAATGGGGAAATCAAGTAGTGCTATTGTTTACCTCAAAGTCCTGAGAAATGGTCGGGCCTCGCACAAAGAATATCACTTTCTTCAAGTCTTCATTCAATCGAACAAAACCAATTGAGAGAGAGCATGAAAATACAAACCGAAACTAACTCCGAGCTACTTTTCATCTTGTCGCCGAAAGAAGAATTTAAAGTCGTTGAGCGAGCCGATCTCACACCTGAGAGCAACGTGAAGATCACTTGCAATCACTCCTTCGAACCACCTAATGGAATCTTGTCAAGTTTCCAATGTTTCTAATCAAGAGTGCCTGATTAAGGTTCCCGAGAGAGAGAGAGAGAGAGAGAGTGACTGGATCTAGCAGGCATTAATGAATAGAAGACAAAGAGGAAGAGAAAGTCTTGGTTCATGATGGCTTTTGCATGGGGAATTCTTGGGCATTGAAGAGCCTCATCTTCTCTCTCTCTCCTCCTTTAGTTGGCCAACCAACTCTTCCCCTCTCTTTCTTCTTATTCTTCTTCTTCCTTTCCTTCATTTCCTTCCATTTCCATTGCTGGTTTAGCCTTGTTGTCGCCCAAGCCACCGCAACCACAATCAAACCATCATATTTATTTTATCCAAACTTCCATAATACTTGTCAAACTTTTCTTCATTTCTTCCATCCAAAGAATTCATTGCATTATTCAAATATTTATATAACATAGCTATCCCCTCAAAATATTCATTTGAAGTAACATATGAGCTTCTTGACATCCTTTTGGTTGCAGAAATTTACAAAGAATTGTGGCATTTTCCCCATCTTTATCAGCCGGCGATCGGGAGCCTCTATCCGTACCTCTAGTCACCGTCGCTCGCCGGTCCTGGTCGCCGGACAACTTGCTAGCTATCCAGACCCTTGCTGCTCCTCTGTCCGCCTCTAATCTAGTTGCTGCACCAGTTGGAAATGTTCAGTCACAGCTGTTTTTGTCTCACCGTCACCTAGACCAGCCACCAGCACCTCCCCTTCCCGCCTTTGGAGCCACCTCGGCTTGGAAACATTCAATGACAGTTGTTTTCGTCTTGCCATCACCAGGACTAGCCACTAGCACCTCCCGTTTAGCCGCCTGGAGTCGTTGAATGTTGGCCAGCAGTTCGTTGGACCGTCGGTTAGTCTAGCCACTAGCCGAACTCCCTAGTTTAGTTTGGTTTCTTTCAAAATAGAAGAAGACCGGCACTTTCAGTTGCTGTTTTCACCCCAGGACCGCCTTGGGTCGACGTATTTGAGGTGTCTGTGCATAGCCCTCGTCACCGCTGTCGCGCCCATGTTTCCGGCTCAACTAATGGTGAGTTTATGCTATAATCCTTCGATTAGTCTGTTAAACTTGTTTAATGGTAGTTTAGTTATGGTTAATTTTAGTTATGAGTTTAATTATGGCTAACTAAGGTTGAGAGGGTTGATTAGAAAGATGACCAAGGTTAGGTTAATTAACCAAGGTTGTGTTAATTAACTAGAATTGGATTATGGTTGGGTTAATTAACTAGGGTTGAGTTAATTAACTATGGTTGAAGCATGGTTAGGTTAGTTAACCATGGTTAGTTTTGATTAAATTATTAATCTTGCTTAATACTAATTAATTGTGATTAATTAGGATAATCAAGGATTATGGGTTTAATATTGATTAGCATTATTTTATTAAAAAGAATTATTTTCTTTTTAATAATTTATTTATTTATAAAATTCGGAATTTAATTTAATTATTTATTAAATTCGAAATTATTATTATTTATTTTAATAATAATTTAATTTTGAATAATACTATTCATGCATAATTGAATTGTAGTCTTAATTCGATGTGTTCATGATTGTTAAGGCACGTTGATTGATTGCTTATACTAATGATGAATTGCTTGTATGATTTGCGTTATCGAATGTTTAAATGCATTGATATTGTGGTAAAATCGCGTGGACATATAAAAGGAAAACCCTAAAGTATCGGGTGTATGCATATGTCAAATGTTGCCATAAAAATATAAAAATGGCATGTTTTATTTCTAAGGCATGGAAACTAGACGTGGTTTGGAATAAAATGTGGTCACGTGTAATTATTTTCCTACAATTTTTATATGAAAAATATGCAATGACTGATTCTGTGAACATGTACCACGTTTGCATCGGCTAATATTTAAGATTAAAATGGGTTGCGTTGGTATGCTTGTGTGGTCACTTAATTGAACTCCTCACCTTGGCGGGAGATCGGGGGACGAAGTCTGACTTATCAGAAATCTTGGTAGGAGTTCGGATGCGGATCGTGGTAGGGGCCGGGCCTATGCTTCTTTGAGAATGCCATCTAGGCGAGAGTTCCGGATGTAGCTGCGCTCGATGGGGCGAGGCGATACTTGGCTATGCTAGTAAACACCGGTGGAAGTTCGGTTGTGGCCTTGAGGGACGTTAAAAATGCAAGAGTGCATGAGAAACATGACATCATTGGTCTTGATTATGCATGTGCTTGTTGTACTATTTGTGGTATACTTGAGTTGATAACGTGCAAGGTGTGGCAATGGCTAGGTGAAATCGCTTGCGATACAACTTGAATGTGACTGATTTAATGCATTACTAATATATGTTATGCATTAATTGTGATATGCATGTGTGTTAACGTGTAGAGTATGGCATAACGAGATAAGGTTGCTTGCGAGTCAATTGCTTGTCAGTATTATTCATGGGGCTGTTAAATAGATTATACTTTTGACTAAGGCAATTTATATGGTTGTCGTTAATCTGCATGAGGGGTTGTTCTTATGATAAATACCTCGAGATGAGTTGATGTCCTAAACGGGGTTTAGGACGAGAATTCGTTGAGATTATATTTTATTGTTGTATTAAACCATTTCAAGTCCTTAGGATGGCGCACCCTTTGGTGCAATTTGGGGTCCCCAAGGACAGGGAGACCATCGTGATGACCCATCGCTTTCCGGGTCAGACATACCTATATAAGAAATACATTTCTACCATCTGGGTGGATGAGGGACTAGGGTTGTGGATTCTCCACCGGTTCTTAGTGTAATACATTAGGGCGAGCGAGCTTTTGCACGGCTCTTTACGTGGTTTTGATGGGCCACCCGGTAGGGGCCCTAAGGACGTAGACTGGGATCCTATAGAGTTGGATCCTCCAGACGAAGCCGTAGTGGATCCTGATCCTATCCCATTAGTATCTTATCCGTACCCTTCCGACTACGACCCGACGGAGCCTGAGTTAGATGGGTCATTGTACTATGGTAGTCCCTTATGGACGTACCAAACCTGAGAGTTTTTTTAGGGAGTAAATTAACCTAGCCATGACATCTTTTTGGTTGGCTTGGAAAAAGGAACTTACCCACTAGTGGGCTTGTAAATAGAACACGTTCATTTAGTGGTTAATCTAGTAATTAAATAAATGAGCTTGTTTGCTGCTATGATGTTGTTCATCCTTCTATTTTTGTTGTGATTGATTGATTGATTGGATGTTAGTTCATTTTCGCTTGCGTATAATGAAAGAATAAAAAGAGTGGTCAGCGACGCATCCTGGGACGTCGCATCCATTTGACTAAAGTGAAGGGGTTGTCGCGTACTCGGGGTTTGGGATGTGACAGGTATAGTCTTTAAATCCCCAAGTCCGATGAAGAGAGGTTGCTAATGTTTATTTTCGGATCAATATTTAGCAGTTGGGGTTGGGACTTTATGAATACTTGTTGATGATTATAAATGACTATTCATTGATATGAGATTGATTGACATACATTGATTAGACGATTATACGTGATTAGATGATGTTGAGTATATAAATGTCATTTTTGGATTGATTGTATGATGTTGATGATATGAGCTCGATAATGTTGAAATTTCGCAAAATGTCCAACTAGTGAATGCAAGTAGACATCATAGGCTTTGTTTCGATATATAACATGCCATGATATAATGTTAATTGCTATGTGAAATTGATCTTTGCAGGTTATGGTTGGATTTGTGATATATATAATATGCCATGATATAATGTTATTTGCCATGTTCTGATAAACCTTTCTCTCTTGTTGAATATTTGTGATTTTTTATGAATTGATTCTAGAAAAATGTTTTTTTATGAAGTCCATCATATCTGAATTTAGTTCATTAAAAAATTTCCAAAAATAAAAAGTTCATTTGCTATTTTTAATCGGCTTCACAAAAGTACATAGACATTATGAAAATTGATTTTCACAACAGACCTTTGGTCATTCTTTGATTTTTACAAATTTTTTCATTCATGTCTCTTAATGGAAGTTAGAGTTAACATCTTGATCTTTCATTTGAATTAAGTTTCATTAAAATTGAAGCTCGTTTGGATGTCTTTAGATTAGTGCGCCTGATTAATTCGCCCCCAAACCTTGAAGCTTGTCTTCTTGGGATTTTTTTTTAACTTGTTTCATTTTTTTTAGTGAAATTAAAGTCCTCATTTGCAAACTTGCTAAACATGAAATTTGCTCATGGTGTTTCCAATTAGATGCATGCAAATTGTCATAACTTAATTCCTTGATTTACTGGCTTTAATTGCCTATCACTTGAAGAGGTCTACCCTATTTCTAAAATCAAACTTATTTTGGCCATTGAATGGAAAGTCGATTTTTGACAGTAATCTGTAGCTCATTTCAAGAAACTCAAAATTGAGAATTTGTTTAGCACATTTTATTTTAGTGGTATAAATTTTTTCACAATTTTGTACCCTCATTTGATATTTTTTCATAAACTTTTCATATTCAAACTCGAATAGGGTCAAGTCTTGAATCCTGGAGAGTAAAACACTCATTTCAGGTCAATTGATGTACAATTGGGGTAGAGGGTCTTTTGGATATTTATTGTAGACTTCATTAGCTTTCCCATGACATGTGATTCATGTCATTTGAAGGTCATTTGATTGGTCATATATTTTCAACGTTAAATGACCCCAACTGTCAAATAATGAACAAGTAACCCTTATTGGCACTTCCATCGATTGCTTATTTGAGAAACAAAGCTATTCAACCTAAATGCATGTTTTATTTCATGTATATGCATGTGAATGCTAGATGTATGTTCTAAAGCCAAGCATGTTCGTAGGAAACCCTTGGGAAACACTTAGACCCTTATTTAGGACTAAACGATATTGATGACCACTTGTTAACACAAGCGATGGCCGATCACCATTGGTCATAAATCAGTCAATTAGTTTTCTTAGGACATGTCGACATGTGCACAAATCAAAGATAGAATCCGAGGCTCTCTTTGGTTCAATTGAATGCCTATGTTTTCATCATTGATTGTGATTATTTTTCATGATATGTGCGGTATACATTGTCTATTGGCATCTTGAATAGTTTAAGGGTGCGTTTGATTTGGCATTTAGAAAGCCTCTCGAGGCCCCAAAGCCCCTTGGGGAAAATGTGGGCCGTTTGGCAACCTATTCTCAATGAGCTTTCAAGTGAAAGTTAGGCCCCGATTGGTTCGGCTTTGAGGAAATGCAAAGGCCTTTAGTGTAAAGGAGTTTGGTGAAATGCAAATACTGTTTGGTAAACTGTAATTGAAAAAGTGCATTGGGATGCAACTTGGGAAAAATGCTGTTTGGTAAATATGTATTTGGAAAGTCCTTTCATGTGTCAATTTTAAGTTTTGTAAACTTTAATTTGTTTAAAAAAAAATTTGAACACCTTAACTTTTATATATATTTTTGAGTTGAGAATAATGTATAAGAGACATATTAATAAATTTGTAAATAAAAAAATCACATCAAACTCTTAAAAAGAGAATAATTTCATTACAAAAATATGACAACAAATATTCGAAGGAAAGAAATAATTTATCACTAAATATTACAAACTTCATTAATTAATTATTAATGCAATAGCTATTTCATCACGTAAACATATCATGCAGGAAATGCATTATCATTTGAAGCACTCGCTCTCTCATTTACAATATCATGGTCAATTGAATATCCATACTCATGATCCAATTCCGCTGTTTCAAAATCCGTATCGGTTACGGCATTTCTTCGTATATAATTATGCAAAATCATTGTAGCTATGACAATTTTCACTTGCTTTTCATAAGGATAACTTGGCATAGTAGTTAGAATTTTCCATTTCATCTTTAACACACCAAAAGTTCACTCAATTTCTAACCGAAGTGAGGAATGGGCACGGTTGAACATTTTTCGATAACCCGTAGGTGTAGGACCTTATCAAAACTCTGGCAAATGATATCTAACTTTTCTATATGGCCCCAAATAACCTGTGAGATTTGGATATCCAGCATCTACTAAATAATATTTACCTACACAAATATAATATAAATTTAATTAACATATGTCACATAAATACATATGGATGTACATAAACCATTAATTAACGAACCCGATAGGGGATGGGGAAATTGTGCATCACGTCTTCCAATGGCATTATAGAATATATGAGTATCATGAGATTGTCCCTCCCAACCAACACAAACATAAATAAATTCCATATTAAAATTACATATGATCAACACATTTTGAGTAGTCTTTCCTTTTCGACCAATAAGTCGAATTTGGTCGTACGCCGGTACCACTGCTGGGATATGTGTACCATCCATAGCTCCAATGCAATCCTAAAATAAATAATGCAAATATTACATGATTTACATTTAGTTTTTTGTTTTTATTATACAATCGTAACTTACTTTAAAATATGAATAAAATCGTCGATCTTTTTTTATCTTCTTCGGAACTTCCTTAAATTGTCGATCAGCTGGCTGGATTAAATCTTTTCCCATATTACATACTTTATCTAAAACTAAACTAAAATGCCTACTTATAGTTTCCCTAGAACGTTGAAAACGTTCTTGTGCTACCCTATTACCTATATCATGTCCTAACATATAAAGAAACACTCTAATCATATCAGCAACATCGGTATTTCTAGATCCTCTAAGACCATGGCGTGTTACCAAGTCACGTGTTAAATTATCAAACACATCCCTATGCATTCTAAACATATTATAACATCTTATCGGATTACTATATTCAGCCATCAACTCTCTCATCCATGCACGACTTCTATAAGATGAGGTCATACGAGGTTGTTTGCAAAGGAATGTTGCCTAATGAGCAATTGAAGCTTGAGCAATTGAGAGAATATCTAAAAATTCATCTTCCTCGTTTTCACGATTTTCCCTTTGTTGAGGATCATCCATAACTACCTAACATAACAAAATATAGAGTTAGAGTAAGAGAATAATAAATAATCCTAACAATCCATCACAAGAAATAATAATATCAATCAACATATATATGCAAACTCAACCACATAAAGAAAATCTCAATTGAAAACAAGTCTCACATAAAAAATAGAATTTAAGTTTATACATAACATAAATAGAGTTCTTATATAAAAATAAAATAGTAAATTAAATAGTTGAAATAAGATACTACAACAACGTCCTATTTATGACTATCCTCCTCCATCTCAAGTTTGAGATACTTGATTCTGAACACATCACTATTCAAGCTCATAAACACCTGCCTATTATCTATCATTTCCTTAAAATGTTTGATTACAAAAAAGTACAACTTCTCATCTTGCGCAATCTCTAGTATGGCATCCAACATAGACACAAGTTCCTTGTAAGGACCAAATCCATCATACGCTCGAGATACAACAGCAGCAGCGCTCCTACTTTCAATAACAGAACAAAACCTATTAATTTGGCTTCCAAGCAATTGTGATGAGGTCAAATTCTTTTCTTTCTTTCCTCGAGTTTGCCTTGTTGAAGTCTGAGACACTCTTTTGCGAGTCCGTGTTTGACTTGGCTCAACAATATTTTCACCCACATGACACTCCAAATTATCATCAGTAGATCCTCCACTATCACCGACATCAGGTTGTGTGGCGTCAATATTTTCATCAACACATAAATCTTGCGTAGGATTCCATATGATTCCTCCTGTAGCAACTGTCTCCCTGAACATTCTATCTAACAACATTTCAAGCTCAGGAGGTATGCCTTTCGTCCTAAATGCCTTAACCTTAGGATTGGCCTGTTATAAAAGCATTTGAGTAAGTTATATGAATGAAAATGAGAATTTAAACCAAAAACTGAAAGAACAAATAATAAACATTTGAATTTTACTCTCCCACCACTCATCACTCGCATCAATGGTTTTTTTCCTTAGATCCCATCCTAGTCCTGTTTCATTGTAAACCAAGGACCTCCATCTTTTCCAATCTTCCTTAAGATTGTCCCACTTACTCTTCATTTGAGCTTTATCATACTTTTTACCCCACAACTCCTCGAACTTATTAATTATAACAGTCCATCCATCCCTCTTATTGGTTGCAGGGCGATTTCCTTTGTCGATTTGTTCGACACACAACTTACAAAATGCTTCTACATCTTCAGGAGTCCAATATGCCTTTTCCTTGGTTGAACTTGCCATCTTCTAGTAATATGAACATTAAAAAATAATGAGAGGGATAATAAAGAAAAATCAGCACGAAGAATAATAACTCATAGGGACGAAAGACATAAATGCTGATGACAATGTAAGATTCTCATGTTTATGGTGTCAAATAAAGCCAACTATAAGTCTAGCAATTCTCACTATTTAAGTTCACATGGAATCCAGCAAAAATATGGAATTGGTTTGACATACTAATCCATAAGTTCAAAAATAAATTTATTAATCAAAACACTTATTTGACGCTCAAGAGAGCCTTTGAAATCTTTGAATAGACTATAGGCTTTGCAACATCCCTCCAAATATAGAAAAATATCATGATAATCATTACTTAATTAAAACAAAGATTTTTTATCCTATACAATGCTCTTTACCTCGGCAAAGTTCAATTGTTCATCGAAAGACCACACAAGAAAAAACATCATGGGTTGAGTTTATGGGAATGTTTTAGGCAAGTTGGAGAAAATAAAAGAAAGAGAAAATTGGTTACAAGTGTTTGCATATATTTGCCCCTTCATTTGTATATTTTAATTCCCCAAAAGGCAAAGGAATATGCACACTTAGAAAAGAATAAATTATTTACCTATTCAAGGCTTGGCTTATAAGAGCACTAGAGTGGAACGTCTCTCAATTTTTGGAGGCAAATGAAAGAAGACATGATGCATAAAACGCCTAAGGAGTTTAGAGCATAATTCACACGATCCATACACATTTAAAGAGGGAAAAGAACTCTTTCCTTTCCGCAGCTACTTACAAGTGAATCCATCCATTCAGAACAGGAAACATGAGCAAATACGCTCATCGATCCCACATTTTGCTCTAAGCTTAAAGGACTATATAGTGGGAGGCGTGAAATGACTTTTTCTTTGGCCAAAGTAGAGAGCAGAAAAAGCATACGAGAAGATTTACACTAAAAAGCTTTATCTCTTGATAATGTCTTTCAATTGCTTTATTATTACTTGGATCCAAGCTTGATTTGCACCCAAAAAACCCCCAATGTTCTTCTCTGAATATAACAGTCATTATCATCATTGAAACTAAAATCTTTGATGGCTTCTACCTATAGGGCAGATTTTAAACCAGACCCGTTTTACAATACCAAATCTGGAAATGCTGGAAAGAAAAACATGAAGATAGAGGTCAATGGAAAAATGCAAAAAATAAGGACGAAGCAGAAAGTGGAAATCGCCCTAATACGCAAGTAGGCAATACAGAGTGAATAAATGAAGAAGAAGGTATGCCTGAAATGAAATCGCTAATCTAGAAAAGAAATATGGATTGCAATTTTGGGGGATGCAAAACAGATCTGAATAACATGTAGAAATATTTGCCATCGAGCAATCGCTGCTATGAACAGTTAGTAATAGCGATTCCAGCAAACTAAACAACAAGTTCCCTGAGTAGAGACACCGGAGCTGATTCACGCCTGCATAACCTAATTAAGGGGGACAATCCAAAACCTTAGAAACCTACACCTCTGTAGGAACCGCTAGAAACTACGAGGAACAGAAAAGAAAAAATCAAGACTTGAGCGTGGCAATGCGACTGCAGCAAACTCAGAAGTAAAGGTTCAGACCAAAAAAAAAAAACTCAGAAGTAAAGGAACTTGTGGTCGAGATTGAGTCAGAAATGACTACCAGAGAATGAATAAGGAAAAATGTTCATGGCCATCAGAAAATAGAGCTCACAAACCTAGATTGGAACATGATCAGAAGGATGAACATGTTTAGATTGGCTAGTCATTGTAGTTGAAAATAAGACCCTTGGATAATGGTTGACAGTACCCCTGCTTTCTTTGCTAGATCAATCTATCATTGTGAGTTCTGTAAAACCCCCATCGAATATGCTCGCAGAACCCGATCAGGCAAAACTAGAGAAAGGAAATGAATAGAGAGAGAGATTAGCGATGGATTCGATGAGCTTACAGCGACAAGAGAATTGAGGCGTGATCGACGAGCTTGAGAGCTTTGAGACCCTAGGGAGTGAAGAAGAAGAAGCGGATTGGAGTCGCCGAGTTCAAGATGCTAAGATGTTGTCCCAATATAAAATCAGCAGATCGATTCCCAATTTTCACAAGGACCACGAGACCATCAGTAAATCGACCCAAAATCCACCCAACGCTAGCTGCGATCAGAGAAACAGAGAAGTGAAGTAGGGGTGTGCAAAAGAACCGGGATCCGCCCGGACCGCCCGGAACTGGACCGGACCAATCCGGAACCGGTGGTTCCTAAAGGGACCGGTCCGGTTCAGGGCCCAATAAATTGGAACCGGTGGGTACCGGTCGGTTCCATGGGCGGATCCGCCCGCCCGCCCACTCGGACCGGACCGGTATTATAATAATAATATATATTAATTTTTATTATAAAAAATATTTTTTTTTTGGTTGAAAAAAAATTAAAATTTTGAAGCCCCATGTTTAGAATTCTTATTGTTCTATTTGGAGCCCTAATTTCCTATTTGCCAAATAGCCTTTGCAATTCTTATTGTCGAAGTCTTGAAGAGCACAACAAAAGTCAAAAAACCGGTTCATTAATGCATTTTGAGTAGGCATAATCACTTATGAGACCGGTTCCATGGATCCACCCGAGAACCGGACCGCCGGTCCGGTCCGGTTCCCGGGTGGTTCCCGGATCCAAATTTTTGGAACCGGTCCTTAGCAGGCGGTTCCCGGTTCTAGGGTGAGAACCGCCCACCCGGACCATGCACACCCCTAAAGTGAAGTACCGTGAACTTCTTAACGGCGACAGTAGCGGCGGTGGCGACGGGATCGGGAGCGGCGACGAGAGCAGTGGTGGCAACGGGATCGAGAGCGACGACGGGAGCGGCGGTGGCGACAGGAGCGATGGCGGCAACGGGATCGGCGGTAGTGGCGGCGACGAGATCGACTATGGCGAAGACGCTGGCATTATTCTGGAGTCAACAAAAGAGATCCTTGAGGCACGACAGAGAGAGGGCGTTCAGGTGAGAGAGAGGGTTGTAAAAGAGAAGCTGCAGGAATGAGCAAAGCTTAGGGTTTTCTAAAAGGACAAAAAGGGATTTTGTTAAATAAATGAGGGCAAAATGGGTAACTAGCATATTTTCACTAAAGCAAGCAAATAGTATTCCGAAAATACAAGTTTTGAAGGCACCTCCAACCCTCCATTGGCCTAAAGGCCTTTGAACCCCTTTGGAGATGCAATTGCATCTTGCCAAAGTGCTAAAAAAAAGTGAACCAAACAAGTTTGTATTTGGCAAAAGTCCTTTAGAGGTCCAAAGCCCCTTCGCAAAGCCGAACCAAACGGGGCCTTAGTTTTGGGAAGGTTGAAAGCTCAAAGCAAGTCCCCACTTGCTCTGGCTTTCAGCATTTTTGGAACGCTGAGGACCTCATTTAATGAAAATAAGTAAGTTGCCTATTTTGCCCTCACAACTTTATTAAAAAAGCCAATTTTGCCCATTCTAAAAAGTAAAAACCTAAAGATGTGCAGTGTTTCCCATTTCTCATAATCATCTCTCTATTTGGTTCGGCACTCTCTTATGCTTCGCTGATTGCTTTGCACCTCATTGCGCCTCACGATTGCTCTACACCTCGCTCGACTGAAGTCCTTGCTTGATTCCGCTCTTCTTTCACTTGCTTAAGTGCTCGTCCTCTACAGGTTTGGCTCTCTCTCCTTCTTCCCCTTGTTTTTTTCTCCCCTCTGATTTCGTCACGGAGACGAGGTGATTGGGTCACATAGAGAAAAGAGAATCTGGGTTTTTCTGTTCGCTGTTGTTTAATTTGCGTGGGTTGGGTTGTTTTTGGGTGGGTTCGGCATCCGGAGCATCCTCAACCCCTTATTTGGAGGCCGCATCAATCGCTAAGGCTCGAGGCGACGGATTGGGGTCGATAGGTGAGCCTGAGATTCAGCCTGATTTTTGTCGATTGCGAATGTCGAAAACGGGGTTTAGGTTCTTTGTGTTCTTGTTGAAAGAAGGGGATTGTGTGGATTTGGGAATTTTTGCTTGTGAATGGGTCGTTTTTGGAGAAGACCGTGAGGTTTTGTTGAGTGAGAAAATTTTAGTGTATAGTCTCATTTTGCTTGTCCTTCGCTTTTAATTCCTCTTCAGCTGTCAAAACCCTCTGCCCAAAGGCCATCAGGAAACAATCAAGGATCACAAAGAGCAGTAGCCGTAGCTGTTCTTTCTTCTGTTCTAACTGCTGAGACGTCACCAGATAACTCCCCAATCAGTCCAGTCGAGTTGCTCGAGAAAGTAGTCCACCAGGTAAAACTTCTTAAATTTAATAGGAATTTTCTCCACGTTAGATCTATTTATTTAGCATGCAATTGCTATACTAAGGAATTAACTACAATGCGTGACCATGACAGAGACAAACTGGAGCATTTGTCTTTTCCTCCTCCTTGCTTGTTGGTTAATTTTACCACTCTCAAGCCTTGCAGTGCTTTGACAAACCTTTTTATGGTTTAAACCTATCTTTGATTGTTGAAAGAAATTTTAACTCACTTTGTTACAAGTATTTAGCCCTCTTTTGCATCCATTTTCTCCATGAACAAATGTGGGCGCAAAGTATGTTAAGATTAACCGTCTACAACGGACACAAAAGGTGAAAAAATGGTCTTATCGAAATGATATTAAGGGAGCTTTCAGCTAACTAAAAGAACTCGAACCCCTTTGTTTAAAAGTTATTGTTTTTATATTTGTTCGTTGGTTGAATGGTTTGTCTTGATTTAGTTTGTGTACACGATTAGTTGTAATTTCCTTATCTTAGATTAATTAGAAATCTTTGAATGGTACATGTTTCCACTCATCTTAGAGTGGTTTTATTTTCTTGTTTGTCTTGAATTTTTTCTTGTTTAGATAATTTTGTCTTTGATTTTCTTTTCTTGTATATTCCCAATGAACTAGGACACATGTCTGAAAAATATCATCTCATGTGAACTTTTAAGTGTATTATCTTTAAACTCAAATTGCATTTGTTTATGTCGTTTTATTAATAGATGGCAAGTTCATCAAAGGAAAAGGCATTTTGGAACCATGAAGATGTAGAAACCTTTTGTAAGTTGTGCATTGAACAGATTGACAATGGCAATCGTTTTACAAACAACAAAAGGGATGGATGGACAGTTATAATTTAGAAATTTGAAGATCTAAGGGGCAAAAAGTATGATAAAGGTCAAATGAAGAGTAAGTGGGACAAGGTCAAATGAAGAGTAAGTGGGACAATCTTAAGGAATATTGGAAAAGACGAAGGACATTGGTCTTCAAGGAAACAGGATTAGGATGTGATCCAAAAAAGAACATCATCGATGCAAGTGATGAGTGGTGGAAGAGAAAAATTCAGGTTTTTTCCGATTCTTTTGTTTTTTTTTAATTCATCTTTTTTTATACAACTCACGAAAATGTTTATTAGAACATGAAAATTATAAGATTAGAGCTTTTAGAACGAAGGGCATACATTTAGATCTTCAAGTTATGTTGGATATAATGTTTGGAGATACTATTGTTATTAGAAGTATTACATGGAATCTTGCATAAGACTTATGTGTTGATGATGATGTTGTGGTTACATAATTTGACATCAGTTGTTGTGCAGGATTTACTGATGATAATATAGACTGTGATATGGGTGAAAAGACTGGTGAACAGCCTCGAAGTGATAAAAGAATCTCGCAGAATTCAGTAAGGTAATCTTAAGGAAATAAACAAAAGAAATTGAGTACGGCTATTAAGCAAAAATCATAAATGGAGAGAATTTATTCAACTATTGAAAGTATGAGTTACACTAGAGAGTTTGGTCCTTACAAAGAAATCATGGAGACGTTGAAGGCTATACCTGAGATTAAGCAAGATCAAAAGTTATACTTTTTTGCATTAGATTATTTTGCTGAAAAGAAAGATAATAGGCAAATTTTCATGAACTTGGATGGTGATCAAGAAAAAATCACATCGATTAAGTATAAATTTCAAGCATAATTATCACTAGGATGTTAGCTATTTATTTGAATTTTTCATATGCAATGTTGATGTAATGTGAGACATATTTGCATTATTTATTTGCACTAGTCGGCAAGATATGTTTATGTTATATTGTGAGACATATTTCTAATTTATGTCTCTTTATTGAGTGGAGTTTTGCATATATATGATGTTAATAAGTGTTTTTATTGATGATCGATCTAGATAATTTGTTATATCTCTTATTCTAATTCTATTTTGTTACTTTAATTGGTTATGAATGATTCTCATGAATGGGAAAACTATGAAAAATATGAAGAGGAATATTGGCAACTTTGTGTAACCGCGCATGCCTACTTTGTTTTTCAAGTAACATATGGTTATAAAATACCATGCATGACCTCATCATTAATAGGAAATGTATGGTTAAGAGAGTTGATGGGCATGAACGCTAATCCTGAAAGGTTTTATCGATTGTTTAGAATGGATAAAGTTGTATTTAAAAATTTAATGCATGATTTAGTGACGCGATATGGTTTGCAGGGATCAAGGAATATTGATGTTGCAGAAATGCTACGATTGTTTCTACATATTTTAAGACATAATATAGGTAATAGGTTAGCACAATAGCGTTTTTAACATTCTGGAGAAATCATATGCAGACTATTTAGCTTAGTTTTGGATTAAAAATGTGAAATGGGAGCAGATTTGAACCACATATTTTATCCAACCATCTGATTGGCAATTTAAGGAAGTTCCAAAGAAGATCAGAAATAATGCAAGATTTTTTCCAAATTTTAAGGTAAGTTATGATTATGCAATATAAAATATGAATTAAATATAAATCAATAATATTTGTGTTTTTGTTTTAGGATTGCATTGGAGCAATAGATGGTATACATATTCTAACAATGATACCTATGAGTAACCAACTTCGTTTTATCGGTTGAAAAGAAACACCGACGCAAAATGTAATGGCCGTGTGCAATTTTAACATGAAATTTACTTTTATTTGGGTCGGTTGGGAAAGAACAACTCATGATACTCGTATCTTTTATGATGCCATTAGGAGACGTGATTTACAATCTCCTCATCTTCCGAAAGGTTTGTTAATTAATGGTTTTTATGCATTAATATATGTACGTGTTATATGTTGATTATGTTTACGACATTTTTGTGTAGGTAAATATTATTTTGTAGATGCTGGATATCCAAATCCTACAGATTATTTGGGGCCATACAAAGAAGTCAAATATCATTTGCCTGATTTTTAACGAGGTCCTCAACCGACAAATTATAAAGAAGTATTCAACCGTGCCCACTCCCCACTATGATCAGAAATTGAGTGAGTTTTTTGTGTATTAAAGAAGAAGTGGAAGATTCTAAAGGGTATGCCAAGTTATCCATACACAAAGCAAGTGAAAATTGTGATAGCAACGATGGCTTTGTATAATTATATACGAATAAACGCCATGAATGATGCACATTTTGCTACAGTGGATTTGGATCCCAATTTATATACAACGGAGTCCGATGATATAAATAAGGATAATAATGCTTCAAATGATGATGTGGGATATGACATGGCATTTCTTCGTATGGAAGTATGACTAATGTTGAGTGTTTACTTATTGCAATGTACTTTCAATTAATTTATGGCTTTCTTTTATCTTGGTAGTTAGTATAGAATTGCATGAATGAACTATCCACGTATGATCACTTTTCGATTCTTCAAAATAAATTTGCATGAAATCATAAGAACAAATACATGATCACTTTATCTAACAATCACACTCCTCTCACTTGACTAATAGACAATATTTTGATTTGGTTTAGGCAGTTCCCAATTCAGGCGGTTCGTTTTGCATATAAGGATGATCTCTTACCACACTCCTCTCGCTTGACTAATAGACAATATGTTTTTTTGTTGGTTTTATTCTACTTCTATTTTAACTCTTACTCTAGACTTTTGCTTTACTTTCTTATAGGGCATGGGAGTTGAAACCTATACCGAAACTAAATTGTTCCCACCTCAATCCCCTTAAGAAAATGATGATTCGAACCCTTATCTCCCACTTCTCATATGAAAAGGGTGACTACTGAAGCAAGCCTTTAGGATTTATCGTGTGTATTTAAGCATGAAATCTTCATAATATTTCCAAAGTAAAGTTTTTAGATGAAATCCTTACAAAGCACGAGACCAAAAACTCGTGTATATACATATAATTCGATGATTGTGAGGGAACTTGAGCTGTTCTTATATGCATGGATTGAGGTGAGTTAATCCTTCGTGGGATCATGTGTTTTAGGTAAAATTACTAGACTGGAAACTTATGTATATATAGAATATGCATATTTTTGGGATAAGTATACCTGGAAGTCCTAAAACTTGTCATTAAAGTATAAGTTAATTTTTAAAACATTTAAAAAGTACAATCAAATCCTCAAAACTTATTATGCAAGTGCAATTGAGTTATAAAATTTTCAAAAAATGCAATTGAGTTGTGAAAATTATCATAAAAATACAATTAAATCTTAAAACTTTCAAAAATACAGAAATATTAAGACTTTTGATGGACTTATTCCTATATTATGTATATAATAACTGTGTGGGAACCCAATCTCATTTTATCCCTATATTATGTATATAATGACAAGTAAACTTGTCGCAAGACCATGTGAAGCCCATCTTCAACACTCAATTGAGATTGTGTTTATTTTTGGTATAAATGCATCAGGAATCTTAAAATTTGTCGCAAATTGAGACGATTAAATCCTAAACGTTGTAAAACCTGCATTAAAGATTTTACAAATAAACCGGCTCGAAAATTGGGTTTAAGCTGGTTCGTGCTGCTATTCAGCCCAGTCTCCAAGAGCAAACCCGACCCAGATCTGGTTCCGTCTTGAGGCCGTGTAATGTCGAGCAAAACAATAAGAAAAAAAAAGAGAAAATAAAAGAAATTTCAACAATTCTGACAAAAAAAAAAAAAAAAAGAAAGTTAAAAAATAAAAAAATAAAAAAGAAAAGAAAATAGCACGAAGAAGAACTGCTCCGTCTTCTTCAATTTCACCGGTCTCCATTTCCCCCTCCTTCTCTCGGCGCGTGAAGATCGCTCTGCTACTCTGGCAATCCTTCAGGATTGTTCCTTCAGATGCGCTCCTGAATCCGACAAGCGATCTTCCAGGTAATCCCGCAGCTCCATTCCTGCTAGATCTCTGCCTGTGCGCAAGCGCCTGCTCGCGGATCGGAGCTGACGCCAGTCGCAGTTCATGTGCTGCTTCGTACGGTATGCCAATCTCCGAGCCGCGGCATCGACCGATTCGGCTCTGGGATCGAGGTTAACGTGGCCGATCGTGTCGTGGATGCGTCGCGAATCGCTGTTTCTGTGCATTCGCGTCCCTTTTTTTTCTTTTTTCTTTTGTTTGTTAATTATCGACGCTGAGGATGGGAATCGGGGTTTCAGGTGAGTAGATATGGAGTGGTCGACGGTGCAGCATCTGGATCTGCGGCACATCGGAAGAGGCCTCAAGCCTTTGCAGCCTCACGCCGCTGCCTTCCATCCCCATCAGGCGATCGTCGCTGCGGCTATCGGCACCCATGTAGTCGGTAATTGTCGCTCTCGTGGTTTTCTAATCTCTGCTTTTTGGCGACCTGTTTCGCGTTATGTTGCTAATGCTCGATTCGAAGTAGTTTGGGAGTCATTTGTAATCACAGTGTTGGTCACCTTGGTTGCGATTGAGCTACTCGGTGTGATCGGTTTTGCGAGTGTTTTTGTTCGGTTTTCTGACTTAAAATGGCCGAGTTGAACTTCGTGCCTGGTGCAGAGTGATTTAGTTGAGTTCTGGTTATTGGTATAGGCATTCTTTCCTTTTTCTATCCCGCTTTTATCTCTTTGTTCAATTCTTCTTATATCATCTAAGAGGGGCATGTCTACCTTTCTTTAGTGTAGTTTAACTTTTGTACACTTCAGAACATGGCTGTGAATGCCAACTTAAAACTGTTTTACGAGTGTGGTGTGCCTGAAGTGTGATAGTGCCAACTTATTGTGGAACAAAATATAGTGCAATGCTGCTTAGTTTAATTCAGCTTCTGTGAAGGATAGAAATTAAATTGGAAGAGTGGTGGCATTACTTTATGTTAGAAAGTCGAATCCAAAAGTTTAAGTAGATAGGTGGGGGACACTATATGAATGTGAGGCCCATTGAAACCTTATGAACAAGCAATGTGGGATACTGATTATGATTATGATTATAATTATGCTGTAGTCAATGTCTAATGTTGGCTGTAACTTTGAAACAGAGCAACTGAATGATTCCTAGATTAATTTGTAGCAATTAATACCACATTCTTGACAAGTTTTGCACAATAGGCTCATTTAAAGAAATAAGTGCTTAGAAGTTACAATGTTTCAGAACTCCCTTGCTGGAAGAAGTGGTAAAACTTCCATCGACCAGACAAGGAAGTCAGTTAACTTCATGAGGCTTGCCATGTCAATAATCTTCTACAAGCATTTTTCACTTTTTTGACCCAGAAGTTTTTACTTATCATAATACTTTCCTTTTGCCTAGTTCAGGAAATGTCTGTATTTCCTAAAATCTTTTCTCTGCATGTTGTCTCCCGGTGGTGAAAATAATCTTTAAAATTTTTTGTGTCAACCAGAATATGATGCAGTTACTGGGAGCAAGATTTCTTCAATTGATATTGGTTCTCCCGTTGTTCGGATGCAGTATAGTCCCACTAGTGGGCATGCTGTAATCGCAATTCTTGAGGTCAGTTTCTTGATGGCTTTCTGCAACTAGGATATTTAAGTTGCTAAATGAAGATGACAATATATTCCTGGGCTGTTTTGGCATGACTGTCTTTATGTGGTCTATTTGATGTGTTAGGCTGGTGGTACGATAACTTGAGCATCTAGGTATTGGATCCTTTCTTTCATGGTCAATACGTAGCATTTTTTTACATTTGCACACGTTGCATAAACATATGCATGGATGCAGATGCACATATATGTGAAGTTCACATGATAAATAGGAGTGCATGATTATTGTAGTGAGGAAGTTTCTCCAGTAATTCACCAATTTTTCCAGCTGGATGGAAGTGAGTGATACTTTTGTGACCCCAATGAGGGACACAATTTGATGACCACTGCTTTGACTATCATCTCTAGAATCTAGATCTGCTGTATTCCTTGTTTATGAAAACTAAATCCAATAGAATGATCTACAATTGCTCATCTGTTTCAGTTTTCATGAAGGAAAAAAGTAGTTAGCTATTGACATTTACTATATACTGAATGTACCTGCTTTACTGATTTTTTTCCTTTACTTTCTACTCATGGATGAGCATGAGTTACTGAGAGGAGACCCTGCCTCTTCTATTTCAGTGCTCATTGAGTTAGTCGTTGTAAATTTCAAGTACTCTTAGTTATCTTCCATCTCTAAATCATGCTGCAGTCTCATTTGTTTGATTCTTTTCTTAAGCACTTGACGTCTAAATGCTGTGTATATTAGATACCTATCTAAAGCAGTTTTCCTTCTTTTCTTTTTTTGCTTGGTATCTGGGTTTTGTTTTACTTGTGCTCCTTTTCACCTCACTGCTTGTATTCATTCACTTCACAGGACTGCACTATTCGATCTTGTGATTTTGACTCCGAACAGACCTGTGTGTTACATTCACCTGAAAAGAGGATGGAGCAGATTTCCATTGACGCAGAAGTCCATCTTGCTTTGACCCCTCTGCTGCCTGTTGTGTTTTTTGGTTTTCACCGAAGGATGAGTGTGACAGGTTAGTTGATCTCTTCATTTGATTGAGTTATTGATCCATTGTGAAATGTTTAGTTTTTGCATCTTATGCTTTTCCTCCTATGTATTTGTTCTCTCTCTCTCTCCCCCTCCATACAGACATGCCTGTATACTATATAATGCACACACTTATATATAGTATATTTTTATTAGAAGGTGAAGGATTTATACTTGAGGAACCAAGGGATGTAAATCCATGTACAAAAGAACCTCAGAGCTAGAAAAGAAACAGAGAGTCTATAGTATATATTGAAGCATTTTAATGCAAACAGAACTCAAGGCTTGGAGAAACTCAGAGATTTTACAATATTCCAAGATCTGTAAATGTCTTAATGGGGAACTCTTTCCTTTCAAGAGCCATGGCCCAAAGTGTGAAGAAAGGTACAAGAAAGTCAAACTGTCTTCTTAAAGGGGCTCTTGTACCCTGCCAAGCTTAATCTCTTGTTCTATAACCTGCCATGATCCAATTCATATTGTAGAAGCATAAAACTCTGACCAGATCTTAGCTATAAAACATTAATGAATGTTTATGCTTCGGTTTGTGAGGGATTATGGAAGGCTTTAAGTTTATTGGTAGGTTTTTTTCCTTGTCATGATGGTTTGATGGGTTTATATAGTGAGTAGAGAACAAAGCGGCAGGTGTCGAAAGTTGGAAGAGACAAATATTCTGAAAGATAAGCAAGGATGAGCTGAAGAAATAAAAGAAGAACCTTGTTAGGCATGCGTTATGCATACCTCCAGAACAGTAAAGTAATGCATCATACATCATGCTTGAGTAGGCCTCTGCCAATAAGGACACTTACACTTCTGTTCTCCCTCATCTTCACTTTACTTATTAGAAAAAAGAAAATGTTCTCAGACCAATGGTATTAAGAGATGGAAGGAACAATGTTGTGGGCATCAAGCCATGAGCTGATGTTGGTAGAAAGAAGACTCAAAATGAGTATATCTGATTAAACTGATAACCAGGATGTGTCTACTGCATTTATAATTACTGCATAAAAATTTGGCATTATGTAATCACTTAGTTAAATTCAATTAAATTCAATATGGTTGAAAAGCCTATATACTACATTACTTGAGTTGAGATGCTACTACTTAGAGTGGATGGTTAGCTCAGTAGATGCTATCTTGTAGCTCTATTCCGGGGGTTTTTTGTTATGCTTCAATGTGGAAATTTGTTTCCCAGAACTGGAAAACAGATTGTTTTTGGTTGGTTTTAAAACTGGAAGTACGTTTGCTGTATTCTTATCTGGGATATAATGTGCAAGACAAGATGATGACGGATGTCCTTAGCAATAATTCAGCCGTGCTGCATGGATATATGGTTGCATATACTTTTGAGCTGTTGTGTAAGTATCATCTTGGTCTTTTTGTTCTTCAATAGAAAGGGTTCTAGGGAACAGATCTGAAGTTGTGATCCTGGAGAAAGGCATCACCAATTGGGTTCTAAGCGCTCATGCAAATATCATGGAAAGGGTCCCTAAAAAAGCAACAAAAGAAAGATAAAGCACAAATGCCACTTAAACAGTCATCTGCTGGGTTCACGTCCGAGCTACTTTCTTATTTAGCTTTATCTGAAATAGTTAATTGCTGGGTTCATTTCTGAGCTACTTTCTTATTGAGCTTTATAATCTCTAGATTGTAGCTGCAGAACTGTCATTTTATGCGCAGAGCTTGGACTTACTCTTTGAGAATATGATTCTGACAGATCATGTAAATCTTTGTTGTGGCCTTTTGATAAATCTAGATTAATAAGGTTGTTTTTTTCGGGCACATGCTTGTAGTTGTTGGAACTGTTGAAGGAGGTAGGGCACCAACAAAAATAAAGACAGACTTGAAGAAACCTATTGTCAATCTTGCTTGCCATCCTCGCCTTCCTGTCCTGGTAACATATTTTTTTCCTTTTTTCTCTTTATTTTCACTTAAAGATCTTTCTGTCCTTTTCCTTTGTGGATGCTGCTGATGCTGAATGCTTACTGTTTTTCGTTCCAACTTCAGTATGTAGCTTATGCAGATGGATTGATTCGAGCTTACAACATCCATACATATGCTGTTCATTACACCTTACAACGTGAGAGAGCCCATTCCACTGTGTCCTTTTGACATTTTAATGTGTGGCCTTAACTGGCTTTGCTTTCATTGCAGTTGATAATACTATCAAGCTCCTTGGAGCCAGTGCCTTCGCTTTTCATCCGACTTTAGAATGGGTTTTTGTTGGTGATAGACGGGGTACGCTATTGGCATGGGATGTCTCCACCGAGAGACCTACTATGGTTGGAATGTAAGTTCTAATAGTTATCTTGTGATGCATTGGGGTCATTTGCTATGCTTAGGGGGCTTCATCTTTTCAATGACACGATTATATTATCATAAATATGTGACAGGTAGGATAGACTGAATTTTATGGGTGTTTAGAGAAGTTCGGAGGCTTGGAAACATGAACCAACTTGGTTATACCTGCTCAGAATTTTTATTTGTGTTTTAGACCAGTTTGGTTATTTGGGTTGGTTCATTGGGAGTCAGCTTGTCTACTTTCTCCTTGGTAGTTGGTGCGGCTTCATTGAAGCATGCTGCTACAGAAATAGGACGTTCTTCATCTCCTTTCTCCATCACCATTGTTGTCATCATCATCATAGTCAAAGTTGTCTATTGCATCTAAATTAGAGTTGTTTGTGGTTGGGTTCAGTTCAATTCAGTTGGGGGGTATATTACATCTATTTACTTAATGACATCTCTTCTTTTTACCTGATGCCCTTTAGTGACATATTTGGGTGCAAATTTTCAACCGAACCCAAAGCACTGGTAAAATCAACTAACAAGTTATTCTAGTTTGTTACAAATTATGAAGTTTGATGAATTAATTGCTTAAGGCAAGTCCTAGAAAATCAGAATCTAAGTTGATTTTCAATGATGGAGAATAGATTCCCATGAAACTAAGTAGAACCATACAACCTGCAAGGTAAATAAAGAAACTATGTTTACAACGACTGTAAGTTAACTTGCATTGGCAGCAGGGAAATATATTATGGGACCATATTGATGAAGGAGAATAATTAGGATAAATAGGTGGTAGTTAGGGTTTCAAATAATGATCAATGAACTTGGATTATCCATTCTGCCCTCCAGAGAGTGGGTTGGGAGGGGGTTTTTGATACTACATTTTATAGGAATCAATCATGTGTTGGAAAGTTAGTTTTTCACACTCCCTATGCATGGATATCTGTTTCGTTTGGATAATTAATTAGGAAACTCAATGAAGGAGACGCATCCTATGAGTCCATAGAAAAGTAGCCAATAGATGAACCCATGCTGTTTATTTAATTTGTGTCATAGGTTATCAGTTTTTTGAGCACCTCTGGTCTAAAACGACATTGTTTTCAATCTTGTCATCCATAAAGGTGAGTTACTAATTTTATAATCATCCTTGGTCTACCTTCAACTTCTGATTCTTTTCCATTTATTGATTTTTACTTCTTTTACCTGTGTGGGCATATTGAGTGAAGCAGGGCTTAATTCCAGTCAATCGAGTGTAATTATAGGTCTTTGCATTTAATGAAGTTGGCATTTCTGAAGCATGATCACATACTTAAAAGCCAAAGCCTATTTCAATGTGTTTGGTGAACATGCAGGATGTACATTATGTACGATGGCTCATTTTTCGTTTATAATATCTTAAAACTAGCTAAATCTGCATGTTTCAAGCTTTAGAAGTGGAGAGGCAGTAATGGTCTAGTTACTTTTATATACCAATCCTATTATTTAATATGTGAGTTATCTTTTTGCTCATAGCTATTGCTTGCATTACAATTCGTTACCATGAAGTTTTTAAAGTTCTATCCATTGGTATTTCAAAATTCTGTCCTTCTATATGACATCAATGTAGTTCATTTATATGGGTAAATTGATGAAGCACCAAGGAGATCCACGTATGTGCAGAAGATCAATCACAATAGAGGGGAGACATTTCCTTAAATTTTAGCTTTTGGAAAGATGGAAGATCTTGATATTTGGAGCATTTATATTTCTGTTTTTTTTTTTTTTTTTTTTTTTTGGGGGGGTTTAATATCCTGGATAATATGCTAAGTGGAATTTTTTTGGAATGTGGATGAGAAAGTCATGGTACATTTTGTGTCTTTAGGCAATTGGTGTATAATGCTTCACGATTTGTCATAATTTGATATAGAAATATCATTTTTGAATGGTGGGGTCCTCTGGGCCAAAAAAAAGAAAAAAGAAAAAAGATGCTGGGATCCTCCATGATATATCATAACAAGTTTGCAGTACTTTTTTCTAATTTATTGATATTTGAGTGGTACATTATGGATTAGTGGTGATGCAAATCTTACTGCGTTCATAACATTTTGTTAAAAATTTTATTGCCTTAGTAACAATTTCTGACCATGGATGCGTTATTTCAATTATGTGCGACCAGTACGCAGGTGGGTTCTCAACCAATAATTTCAATTGCTTGGCTTTCAATGCCACGGCTGCTAGTCACACTTTCAAAGGATGGGAACCTTCAAGTCTGGAAAACGCGGTTGAACCTTAATCCAAACAGACCACCCATGCAAGCAAATTTTTTTGAACCTGCAGGTATTCCAGATTTATGGGTTCTTCATGCATTTCACAACATCACCATAGCAGAATATGCTGATTTTTCCTGTCATATCTTTTTGTGTGAACCTTCATTTGATACTCCAGGAAGTGCAAAGTGTTTTGATCTTATAGGTAAAAAAATTGTCAAGTTCTTTCCTGACACTAGCAACTCTGATTTCTCCTCTTTTCAAATTCTTATTTTAGACCAATTTGTTTAAATGCTAGCAATGATTTTGCTGATTTTGCATACATATGAGATTATGCAAAAGAACTTAAATATGGAAACTATGTGATGATTTGGGTTGGAATTTCAGTTTGCATTTATTGCATATCGTGGAAGTCTGGTAAATGGTGCTTGTTGTGTAGTGGATTGAACTTTGTATTTTGTTACTTGGTAGATAAGATTTGCACTGGCTTTTTTGGCAGCTAGCTTGATAAGTATTCTAGGTATTTTTGTTTTCCGCACTTCATGTCAACTAGCTTTTGATATTGAAAGTTGTGAAGAGGCTCTTTCTCATGGATATTGGAATAATGGGTTCTTGACCTCCCTGTTGCTAAAATATGTTCCATTCCGTGGGTGAAAGCTGCTTTTTTTGGATTGTGAGTCTCCCAGTTGTTAACCCAAATATTGAATTCGCATCGAAAAGAAGTCAGCTTGACTGTGGTTTGTTTATTTATGTGAATGAAGTGATTATCTGAAGCATGATAGAACGATTCAGTATTGATCTATAAATTATCCAGTTGGAGGAAAGTAAAGCAATAATCATGACCACATATGCAGGAGTCATAAGTAAAAGCTCCATAATCTACGTTGCATTTTTAACAGTTTACAAATATTTTGCTGAAAAAATTATTTTTGGTGTTCCGTAGTCCTGACTGCTAATGTCTTTTGAACAGAATCTGCGTTCCTGAGATGTATTCTCATTTTCTTCACTAGTTCTTGACTTCAACTTTGATGTGTTGTCAACTGTTGTAGTGCTGGAGCTGAAATAACTGATGCTCTGTTTTCTCCTTTGATTTGCATCTACTTGTATATATTCTGATCTGCATTGGCTCATGGTCTTCTTGATTTTGGCTGCAGCAATTGAACCAATCGATATCCCTAACATTTTATCTCAACAAGGGGGAGAAACAGTGTATCCCTTACCACGGATTAGAGCATTAGAAGTGCACCCCAAATTGAATTTAGCCACTCTTCTCTTTGTAGTTAAGTGCAGCTGTCAAGTAATTTACTACCAAAGTTTCATGACTGGACTTGTGAAATTAATCTTGGTTTTTTCATTGACAGAATATGGCAAGCACTGACAACCAGAAAAGTAGGGCTGCATACACTCGGGAGGGAAGAAAGCAACTCTTTGCAGTTCTCCAAAGTGCTAGGGGGTCTTCAGGTGATTTCTAGTGTTTACCTTGACATACCATTTGACCTATTCTCTTGTTACTCCATACATTGAGATTCTCATGCTTATAATCTTCTCACAACCGCTGAACATGCTCATCTATGTATAAGTTGATTTATCCTTCTCTCAATTTATTGCTGCATCTTTGGATATTCTATAGTGTTGATGCTTTTCAAGCATTTTCAGTCAATTTAGTTGTCATGAGCTATATTTATTGACCACATGCTTCTTTGGTGAATGTTTGGTTTTGAATGTTTGAATTCCTTCTTTGAGAAAAATGTGTGATTTTACCTAGAAAAGGAGTGGCTTACTTGGCAATAACTGTGGACCTCTAGGCATTAGAGTTAGGTTCAAGTCTCATGACCCTCTCTTCCACTCCGTGGGATGATTGAACGTATCTTGAATCTGTTTGTATTCTGTCGCCTTTCTGGTTTAGTTTTAGTTCTAATTGTTAAACAGTTTTCCTCTGTGGGATTAGAGTACTAATTTTCAATCCATGCATTCCGAAATATTTGCTTTTGAAAGTTTTAGTAAAATTATAAACCATTGTCAGCCACTTTCCTGAAATTCTTAAAGTGCATCCTGAATACATCTAATCATATATCATCTTTTTGCTGCCATCATGTAATATCTTAATTGGTAATGGCTAATGTCTTTATTCTACCTTTCAGTACATAAACTAATAATTCGTAAGTGCTGTGCAGCTTCTGTATTGAAAGAGAAACTTTCCTCCTTGGGTTCCTCTGGAATTTTGGCTGAGCATCAACTTCAAGCACAATTGCAAGAGCATCACTTGAAAGGGTGAGTCCAGGAATTGTCACAGCATGCACTTTTTATCGTATACCCTGTTACATGAGCTTATCTGTTCATGGAAATCATTTATTCTATTCTGTATTTTCGTTGAATGATTAATTTCTTTTTGATCTTTCTTCCAGTCAAAGTCACCTTACAATTTCAGACATTGCAAGGAAGGCATTTCTTTATAGTGTACGTCGCTTCTTTGCTTTAATTTTTGTGGACTGATTTTGATTATTTCTCTTGCTTCTCTGCTTTATACCACATATATATCTTATGGTTTTTAACCTCAGCTAAATAATTTAGCAGTGTGTACTGCATGTTATAGTCTTCTCCCCTGGCCTTTGTTTTTCTTCTCCAGTCCTTTTTATATTCCATGAAATTTATTGAAAAAATCGTTCACTACGTGATTAATATATAAAATTAGAGAGCAAAAAGAAAAGCATGCTAAAAGATACAAGACTGATTCAAAGTTTTTGAATTTATAATTTCCAACTCAGACAGTATGATGAAAAGAAGTATCAGCCAAGACAGTCCTTTTCTGCTTTCCAGATTTTTGAACCATGCTGGGGCTGTATAACATAGTCTTATGTGGTAGTGTAATAGCTCACATATAAGGGTATGGTTGAGTTGTGAGGTTTTAAATATATAAATCTTCTTGCATCCAAAATACACTTAACATTATATGCCACTTTTTATGTAGGAGTGTTGCTCTACATTCTTGTAGTACTAGCAACCATGGCGTAGTTGCCCAAATGAGAGGTCAATGACTTCTAGCTCATAGTTTAGTTGGACATCATGGTTGCAAATTACTGGTGTCTCATGTGAATTGGGGGAAGAACACAATTAGGGTGCGCATGGTAACACTTCTATGCTCGGGAATAATTTTTGCTCAGAAATGATTCTTTTTGATTCTGTTCCTAGGAACAATTTCTGAGCATTTGAAGGCGTTTGATAATAGTCTAAAATTTTTATTCCCGAGATAGAAATGCGTTTGGTAAAACCTTAAAATTTCTAGTCCAAAATATTTTCTTTTAACTTTTTAATGAATTAAATACATTTTTCGTTTTTTTTCCTTTTCCGTTTTCATCTTCTTCTTTCTTAATAAGTTGCCGGCAGCTGGCGACCAGCGACTGGTCAGACGAGGGCCAATGCCCTTGCTGGAGCGACACTGGCCCCCAGCGACGCTAAGCCACGGTGAGGCTCGGGCCGCGAGCCTCATTGTGAGCTGGGCAAGGCTCGGCCTCGCCTTGGCTGGGCGATGTCGGCCTCGCCCAGCCACCGCTAGGCTTGCGCCGTGCCGTGCTCGGCGTTGCCGGGAGCCTGTTGCTGGCCGGTCGCCGGCCATGGCCGAGGCTGGCGACCGGTCAAAAGGAAGAAGAAGAACCAAAAGGAAGAAGAAGAAAAAAAAGGAAAGAGGAGAGAGAAATTAAAAAAATTTGGCTTGATTCTAGAATTGTTCCCGGGAACAAAGAAATAACTTTTTTTTTTGTTCTTGATTCTATTCCAAATCATTTCCCGGGAACAAAAAGTTTATCAAGTGGATTTTTGTTCCAAAACTACTCTCTGGAACAAAAGAATAGAAAATTTTCCTGTTTGGCAAGTTGCTAAACACACCCTTAGTAATTGTATCCTTATTTAGGTTCTGCATGCTCCATAGTTCCAGAATGAACACCTGCCAAATGTATAATTTATTTGGACACTTAGCCAAACCCTGTATTGGCTATTACCTTCTCCATAAGTGGATTCAAAATGCTTGCTCCTGTCAGGGGTTAAATTTACTTCAACGTCCAAATTGTGAATAACTCTTCTCACGAGTTTTATCCATTGTTCTGTTCTATATAGTTGAGCATCGATGTAACTTTACCTTGTGGTGTAAATCCAGTGCCTAGATTGTGACTTGTGTTTTTTTGAGTATACTGATGATGAGTATTCCGACTTTCAATATTTAAAAGAGGGCACCTTGCTTATTTACTGTCTATGTTTGGAACTGCTTATGGTGGGTGTGACCATATACTCAACTACTGAATTGTCTGTTCTTCCAGTTATTTGTATGTCATGTTATGTCCTTGGAAAGGATTGTAAATGCATGTGGTAGTAATTATTGGCTGCTGCTTGTTGTCTTTGTGTTTCCCATTTCCTTATTTGACCACACTCAAAGTAATAGGGGAAATTTTCAAATAAGAGCTTCAAGTGTCCTCAGTTTTTCAAATAAGAGCTTGAAGTTGACATTGTTTCAAATAAGGGCTTGGAGTGGCTAAATTGTCTCAAATAAGGGCCTAAAATGGCCAAATTGTCTCAAATAAGGACTTTTGCCCCCCAAGTGTATTTTAGTCAAAAAAATTCTAAGTATCTCTTTTTAATTTTTATAATTGTTTTCTTTTCTTTTCTTTTCTTTTTTCCTTTTTTTCTCTTCTCCAGCCATCGCTGTGCCTTGTCGATGGCCAACAGAGGTTGCCTAGCCTGGGCGATGTGAGGATGAGGTTTGCCCTCGCTGGCGGAGGGAAGAGGGAAAAAGAAAAAAGAAAATAGAAAAAGGAAAAAAAAGGAAAAATTTTAAAAGTGTAAAAGACGAAAGTGCCATTCAGCCACCGAGGTTAGGCCCTTCTTTGAAAATCATATGGCCACTTCGGGCTCTTATTCGAAATAAGTTCCATTCACACCCTTATTTGAGAAAACGAGGACACTTCATGCTCTGAGAGCACTTGAGGCCCTTATTTGGAATTTTCCCAACTTATAGACATAGATCAAAGATCCTACTCTCTAAGATTTGCCAAAGCACAATATTAACTAATACGGTTTATCTGAGTGCTGCCTTTTGTGTTATTGCACTTTGAATGGAAATGTAGTGTCTCCTCGTATGAATGAGAATATTTACTTAATTCTGCCTCTGATCAATGAAGTATAATTAATTTAGATGTCAGTTCAGAAGTCAGTTGGCTGCATTGTCTTTGCTAAATAGCCAAAAATTTGAACCTTAAAAAACTTTCATTGAGTGTAACCCATGCAATAAGTTTAACTCTTTGAGTAGGCCTGGATTGGGAATTTTTTTAAAGCCCAAAGCAATCTGCTCTAAATTTCTGTGTTTACTCTTAACATATTGAAATGCTTATCAGGTCTGGTCTGGTTAAAATGCTTTAAACTTGTATTGACAAAACCCTTGAACTTCAAATTTCTTTGAATGTTTATCAGTAAATGAAGACATTTTTACCTTTGCCAGTAAGTGGTCACGCCGGAAAAGATTTCAGATTTTTGGGTGCTATTTGATATTTTTCCATAATAGGTGTTTTTCTACGCTATCAGAGAGTATTAGTTAGCCTGTCTCTATTTTTCTCTTCGGATGAAAAGCATGGTGTTTTGTTGTATTTAATAGTTGTTCACACTACTTATTTGTATGTTGTTGCAGCATTTCATGGAAGGTCATGCAAAAAGTGCTCCTATTTCTCGGTTACCCCTTATTACTGTCTCCAATGCTAACCATCCTCTGAAAGATATTCCTGTTTGCCAGGTAATTTTTCATTCTGTGATACTCCATCTCTATTTATTTTCATTCTATTTTTGTCTGAAGCCATTTTCATTTGGCAGCCATTCCATTTGGAGATGAATTTCTTTAATAAAGAGAGTCGAGTCCTCCACTATCCTGTCCGAGCTTTTTATGTAGATGACCTAAACCTCATGGCTTACAATCTTTGTTCTGGGACAGATTCTATCTACAAGAAACTTCAAAAATCGGTAAGAAGCAATGCAAACCACCGGCATCAGGAATATTGTCTTGAATTGTCGATCATCTTAGGCTAATGTCTCAGGAAACTTGTCATCTTACAATTGATGCAGTGTGTTATTTTAATTGCAGATTTCTGGGAATGCAGATTACTATCCAACACGCATAGTCTACAGCACAAAGCAGCATCTTTTTCTCATTGTTTATGAGTTCAGAGGGGCTGCAAATGAAGTTTACCTTTACTGGGAAAATACTAATACTCAGGCTGCTAACAGTAAGGGGAGCTCGGTCAAAGGTTTGTCTTTCCAATCTCCCAAGAAAATCCACTACCACTTTATGTACATCAATATAAAAGCCATACACGGACTTACATAATTTATTTCTGAGCTTTTCAGGTCTAGATGCTGCATTTGTTGGTTCGAATGAGAATCAATTTGCAGTACTTGACAACGACAAATCTGGACTCTCTTTATTTGTACTACCAGGGGGAACTTTGCTAGATGCTGATAATCAGAAGAAGGAAGCTTCTAGTGCTGAGCAAAGCCAATCTGCAGATACTAATGTTGGTTCTGTTCAAGGCCCTCTTCCATTCATGTTTGAAACTGAAGTTGATAGGATTTTTACGACTCCTATAGGTATCTGACGAGTGGAATTTGCTTTTGTTATTTATTTAGCTTGTTAGATGCTTTTACATGATCTGAATTGATGTGCAGAGTCAACTTTGATGTTTGCTTCACATGGGAACACCATTGGTTTGGCAAAGCTGGTCCAAGGATCCCGTTTGTCAACTACAAATGGCCATTACATATCGACAAAAGCAGAAGGGAAAAAGTCAATTAAGCTGAAAGTAAATGAGATTGTTCTCCAGGTAATGTTAACTAGAACTGTTCTAGGCCTTCTGGACTCTATCCAGTAATTGATTTTGCAAATGGGTTGATATCCCCTTTGTGCAACTTGTATGAGATAATGTTCCTGATAAGAAGAGGGCTATCTTCTACCTTTTTCTAATTTTGTCCAGGCAACCTGCAGTCCTGACAAATGATATAAGAAAATGTCCATGAGGATATATTTTTTATCTGTGTTACTCTAGCATAAAGTTACCCCTTGTCGAGCAGAGATCTGAGCAATTTTTTCTGTTGTAAATTTTATTTTTTGTGGTTTCTGTTAGAATGTCTGTTATAGCATAGGATTTCTGTAAACTTTTGTTTCCTGCATGAGTTTATGATTTTTTTTTGCTTTTTGGCCACATGTATGATTTGGGAAACCTTTCTCTTAATAGTAGTCGTGAGGAAACTTTGCCGATTTCAACCAGCTATAGAATTGGAGTTAACATTTCATTGAGGGCTAATATAGGCTTTATATTGTTCAGGAGCATCTGAGAATTGTGTGCACTTGGAAGACAGATCTGGGCTCTGTAGATAGTGGATCTGAATGAACGTTGTTGAATTACATTTGAGGAATGTGTTGAGGTGCTGCTGATAGGAATAACACTGCATTTGTGCACGTATTATGGCATGTATTTTTGGTTACTTTCGGTAGGATATGAGAATATCCCAATAAGAAAATTGATCCTCTTCCCCTATCTGTGAACTAATTTCAAGAATGAAGAGATGTAAAAACTTCGTTTCACTTCAGAATCTGCAAGTGCGTAGTAATGGAAATGTGGTTTAGATTTGCTTTTAGTTTCAATTCCAAATGATGCACTCTAGTTTTGAGGAGGATTCATGTCCTCTCCTTCTGACTTCTCACCTTGCTGCCGGTTCAATGACATAGCTGTCACCTCTTGATGTGATCCTATCATACTGGCTTGGTGCCCTGATTGTTACGTGTTGTTGTTTATTGTGGATAATCCTATTGACATGTGCTAGCATCCTTTTTCTCTTGTACATTTATGTATGACATTGAATAAATGCGTTTGCTAATTTAAATGTTGATATTGGTCCGACTTTGGCAGGTGCATTGGCAGGAAACTCTCAGAGGCTTTGTTGCAGGAATACTTACTACACATAGGGTTCTCATAGCATCTGCCGATCTTGATGTGCTGGCAACCAGTTCTACCAGATTTGACAAGGGAATGCCTGCAATATCCTAATTTAGAGGCTTTTCAATTAGCTGTTTTGCTCTTGGCTACATGTGCAGTAGAGTCATGCTTTTCACATGTAGCAATTATGAAAATTTTGTTATTGATGTGATGAAAACATTGTATGTTCTTAACTTCGCCATACTTCAGATCTATTTTATGGGTTGGGCCTGCACTTCTCTTTTCCACAGCCAGTTCAGTTAGCGTGCTTGGCTGGGATGGGAAAGCAAGGGCCATTCTCTCTATCAGTATGCCTTACGCAGGTGCTGAGTTTGTATTTTTTTAGGATGTTGTAAAAATTTCCAGCGTTTTTAAATTTATATTTCAGCTTTTGATTGTTACTCTGTCACTGTACTTCTGACGCCAGGATGATCTTCCTTTCCAGTTTTGGTAGGTGCTTTGAATGATAGGCTGTTGCTGGCTACCCCTACTGAAATAAATCCTAGACAGAAGAAAGGAGTTGAAATTAGGAGCTGTCTTGTTGGACTTCTTGAACCTCTTCTTATTGGATTTGCAACAATGCAACAACACTTTGAGCAAAAAATTGACCTTTCTGAGATACTATATCAAATAACGTCAAGGTACTCAACCCTGATGGTACAGTGTCTGAAGTGGAAATGTACATGGCATTGCTAAATGAATTTGTATGAGATCCTAATGATGCCTGACACGTAATATCTTTTTTGGGTACAAAGGTTTGACAGCTTGCGTATAACTCCACGATCACTCGACATCCTTGCAAGAGGTCCTCCTGTTTGTGGGGATTTAGCTGTATCACTCTCCCAATCAGGTCCACAATTCACACAGGTTTGCTAAACATGGTGTTCGACTTACTTTATCATAATCAATCATCTTAGGATCTATCCTGTTTATTTACTGTTTTCGCTGTCTAGGTCTTGAGGGGTATATATGCAATTAAAGCCCTCCGATTTTCGACGGCTCTATCAGTCTTGAAGGATGAGTTTTTGCGTTCGAGAGACTATCCCAAATGCCCTCCAACTTCTCATTTGTTCCATCGTTTTCGACAATTGGGATATGCCTGTATCAAGTAAGTAGACATAAGCACCTAGTTGGGAACTTCATTTGCCTCCGAAAATGTTCTGTGTGATTATGTCATTCCTAATAATTTGTTTCAATTCTTACAATTCTTAAAAGTACACCCGTACTGTTAATTTCCGTGTCTTCTTGTAATTATCTTGATCCGACATCAGCTCTTATATACACCAGATTAATAATAAATCAATATGGTAATGTATAAGGGATTTCCTGTTGAAATCTATTGTTTTCTTGGTATATTTTTTGGTCTACATGCTTGGATTTGTAAATCCTAAGTATGAATAAGGCCGTTGTTTGAAATGTGTGGAATGTTTGTTTGGGCGATGAAGATTTGGTGCTGGAAGAACTGGCTTGTTGAGCTTGACTGCCAATAGTGTGACAAGTGAGACATTGGATGGCTTTAAATTCTATAGTGGCTTCGGTTTTTTTTGGTCGGAATTCTGGAGTTGTTTTCAGTTGGAGATGTTATCACTAATTCCTTCTTAGTTATATTCCATATAGCATGGTGACAAGCATATTACACATATGCATCCTTCGTTATTCAAAATGATACTTAGACTGCTGTACAAAAAGATGCATGGAATTCAACTTCTACGTGATCTTGCTGCTTCTGTTTAACAAGCGAGGTGACACATTTCAGCTTCTGTTTAACAAGTGAGGTGACGCATTTCATTCTCCACGAATATCTCTGAGAATATCTGAAATGTGGTTTGAAGCTTTGATGTATTGTGGAAGCCTTATATATCGATGAACATTTTGCCATGTCAGTTATTAACATGAATTCCATGGTGTATTTTTTTAAGTTGGCGATACTAGCCTTGTCCAAGTATCCATAATCTTGTCTATTTCATTGCTTTAGCATATGGGTCCCATATGTAATATTTGTTGACACTTGACCTTAAGTGTATACTAAATGGTGTATTGAAGAGATGATACTGTACTTGCGGATCCATTTACTTGTGCCTGCCTTCACTTGCTAATAGAGAATTGACATGTAGGTATGGTCAGTTTGACTATGCAAAGGAGACTTTTGAAGTCATATCTGACTATGAAAGTATGCTGGATCTCTTTATATGCCACTTGAACCCCAGTGCCATGCGACGTCTTGCTCAGAAATTGGAGGAAGAAGGTGGCGATTCAGAAATCCGGCGATATTGTGAACGAATTTTGAGAGTCCGCTCTACAGGATGGACACAAGGAATTTTTGCTAATTTTGCTGCTGAGAGCATGGTCCCTAAAGGACCTGAGTGGGGTGGTGGAAACTGGGAAATTAAGACCCCTACTAATCTGAAGGACATACCTCAGTGGGAGCTTGCGGCAGAAGTAATGCCATATATGAAAACAGATGATGGTGCTATTCCATCTATAATTGCAGATCATATTGGTGTGTATTTGGGTTCAATCAAAGGAAGGGGCAATATTGTGGCAGTGAGGGAAGACAGTTTGGCCAAAGTTCTCACTCCTGTTAGAAGGGACAGTAAGCCAAATGGTATACAAACTTTGGTGAAATCAACATCTAATAAGTCCAAAGGCATTGCCGAGGGCGACACCAAGGCTGAATCCTTGATGGGTCTGGAAACCCTTACAAAGCAATATACTACTACTGCTGCAGATGAACAAGCCAAAGCTGAAGAAGAATTTAAGAAAACAATGTATGGTGCTGCTGCTGATGGTAGCAGCAGTGATGAGGAAGGTGTGTCCAAAACAAAGAGATTGCAAATAAGAATTAGAGATAAGCCTGTTGCCTCTCCTGTGGACGTTAACAAGATCAAAGAGGCGACCAAGCAATTCAAGCTAGGTGAGGGTTTAGTTCCATCAATTAGTAGGACGAAGTCATTGGATATTGGGCAGAGCTTGTCACAAGCTTCTGCTCCTTCAACTAGTGGAATGGTTACTGGCCCTACAGGTTTTAGTCCGGTTTCTGCTTCCGCGGATATTTTTGGTACTGATGTGTTATCACAACCTGCACCTGCGGCACAGCCTGGTCCTGCTGTCACAGGAATGGGTGTTACAGCTGGACCCATTCCTGAGGACTTCTTCCAGAATACCTTATCGTCCCTGCAGGTTGCAGCTCAATTGCTTCCTCCTGGGACTTACCTCTCGAAAATGGGTGAAGCTGCTCGAGGTGTTGAAACTGGAAAAGCGACAGCTAGTCAGGTCAATACATCTGTAGCTGATATAGGGCTTGCTGATGGTGGTGTTCCCCCTCAAGCCTCTCAACAACCTGCTGTTTCACTTGATTCAATTGGACTTCCTGATGGTGGCATTCCACCAGAGTCTGCTGGTCACACTGGAGTAGTACTGCGGCCCCAGGCTCAAGTCCCTATCTCAACCCAACCTCTTGATCTTAGCGTTCTTGGGGTATCAGCTTCCACAGATTCTGGAAAACCTGTCCACCCTGCTTCTCCACCAGCATCCGTGCGGCCTGGACAGGTGAACATAAATAATCTCCATAGATGTATATTGAATTGTGCAATTGCCCTGTAGATTTCTTCTCTGTGAGTGTTGAGAAGCATTTCCACCTATTTGGGTCTCATGAAGAGTCTAGTTTTGGTGCTTCTAAGTCCTAGACTAGTGTAACGGGCTAGTCTTTGCTTCTCTCCTTTTGCTATAGTATGAAAGTTGTGTTATACTGCACAAATGCTTATGGTTTGATGATACTTCTGCTGTAGCATAAAACAAAGAGCTAGATTCTGGAACTATGTTATATGGAGTAAAATACTGTCAACCCCTTGATTTATTGAGTATGTTATATGAAGTAAAATACTTTAACACCTTGATTTATTGAGCATTTCTTTTTTAATTTTTTAATTTTTTAATTTTTTGTGAAGAACTCTTTTCTATCTCTCCCTTGTTACAAACAACAAAGTGGGGCTATACCCTGTTCCATTGTTCATTTTTCAATGATGTTGCAATCTTAACGTTGTCAAAGTTTTGCTTGATATATGATTAGATTATTGTACATTGAGGTTATGCATTGGTTGGCTGATGGCTGGCATTGAACTCCCCCTCTGCTTCAACAACTGATTGTCGGATTCTTCATATGGGATGCATGTTAATTTTATGTTGTTGGTATTTACAGGTTCCACGTGGGGCTGCTGCATCAGTATGTTTTAAAACTGGTCTTGCACACCTTGAGCAGAATCAGCTAGCTGATGCATTGTCTTGTTTTGATGAAGCCTTCCTGGCACTTGCAAAGGACCAGTCACGTGGGGCTGATATTAAGTCACAAGCCACTATTTGTGCTCAGTACAAAATTGCAGTTACTCTTCTACAGGTGTGTTGGTAATTTTTATATCAGTTACAGTAAATTAAGGAAATGTTCATTTTGATCTTGAAGCCAAGTGAGTTCAAGTCTGGAAAAGCTCTTTCTGTTCATTTTGTCGGTATTCTTGAACATGCGAATGTCATGACTTATTCTTACAGGTGAACTCTATTTTCTCTAGAAAACCATGATTTGGCCATATTATTATGCCTAAACTTGCATCATTACATTTCTTTATTAGCACTGCAGCTCTGAACACCTTCAGCACATTTTGCAAAAGAATATATTGTAGAGACACGGCCTAAATCTTATATGGTTTTCGATGTATGACTGCCACTTTTGAGAATGCTGGCATTCATTTTAGTTGAGTAGCCATGTTCTGAATTTAGAGAATTTGACCATAGAAAGACCAACTGGTGGAACCTCATCTGAGCACATTATACAGCCAGATTAAAATTTCACTGTGCCATTCTGCAAGCGGTGCACGGAAAAGTGATTACTTCATGAAATTGCATGATATTCTTTCTTGTTAATGAATGCCCATTTGTCTGTAACAGTGTCAGTGCTACCACTGTGATACGAAATTTGTTTTCATCTAAATAATGCACAACGTCTGGGAGGATTTGGTGCCAGAGTAAAGTAGTCATAATCAATAAGGAATTCTCAATTTTTTTCTCCATTAGTTGACTTTCTTACATCTACCTTTATTGACTTTGTTACCCCAGGAAATCGGACGCCTGCAAAAAGTCCAAGGTGCCAGTGCGATAAGTGCTAAAGATGAGATGGCCAGACTATCCCGACATTTGGGTTCTTTACCACTACTTGCAAAGCACCGAATAAATTGCATTCGTACTGCCATCAAACGAAACATGGATGTTCAAAACTTTGCTTATGCCAAACAGATGCTTGATCTCCTCTTGTCAAAAGCACCTCCAAGCAAACAGGACGAGCTAAGGAGCCTCATTGACATGTGCGTTCAGAGGGGTTTGTCCAACAAATCCATCGATCCTTTGGAAGATCCTTCTCAGTTCTGTGCTGCCACTCTCAGTCGTCTGTCAACTATTGGATATGATGTCTGTGATCTCTGCGGAGCAAAGTTCTCAGCTTTATCAACTCCTGGATGCATCATATGTGGCATGGGAAGCATTAAAAGATCGGATGCTCTTGCAGGTCCTGCTCCCGTGCCTTCACCATTCGGCTAAAGACATGCTCTTACGTATACACAGATATTGAGAGTTTTTGAGTTCTCGATCCTCGAGGCTTCATGTTGCTTACTCAACGATTCAAGGCGCTGCTAGATAAAATGCTTCTGTAGGATGTTGAAGCTGCTTGTTGGAGAGTTTGACTAGAGCTAGTACTTAGGTATTGTACTGTCTGTATTCTTTTGTAGGAGCTTGTGGTATGCTTCAAATTTTTCCCCTTGTTTTTTTCATTGTATATGTTGAGCCATTTTTGTCGTGGCTACGCATTCATGTCACTGGTGTGAATATGTAACATACAAATTCGACTAGTTAAAGCGGTCCTCATTGATTATGGTGCATCGAGCTGTACATAAAAGGAAAAAAAAAATAGAAAAAGGAAAGGCTAGAGAGCAACTTGCGGGGAAGAGTGGTTTATCGTGAAAATTTTTCATGGCAAATAGGGGCGCGGATTATAACTATTTTGTTTATGAAGACAATTTTCAGCTAGAAATAAATTTGTCTAATTCTGTTCTCTGGATGAGTATATGAAAAAAATATGCGTTTGATGGTGGACGCAAGTTTTTTATTCTTGAAATGAAAATTCTTTTATAATGACATAATGTCTCCCTCTTGGGCCATCAACGGTGGTGGCTGGAGGCGACTAGCGGCGACCATCAGAGGATGATGGCCAGTGGGTGGTGGCGGTGGGTGGGTGTTCAACTAGTAGTGAATATAAGCGATGAGAAGAGTTTGTTTCTCATTTCTAGATAGAAATGGGAAAGTATTTTTAGACTAAAATTTTGTTCTAGAAATAGAAAATAAAATTACGTTATCAAATGGATTTTTGTTTTAAACTTATTATCGGAAATAGAAAAAAAGATTTGATTAGATATAGAATGGTTATCATGTACGCTCTAAATGTCGAGTATCAAATGTCTCAAAGACCAAGTGAAGTTGTGTTGTAGAGTTATATCGGAAGATGTCGTACTGTTTTGTCCCGTAAAGAGCATGTGGCTTAACTGGGGGTAGTTTTCGTTGAAGAATAGAAATGTACCCGATGTGACGTCATTATGGAATAACAAATCTATAAACCAAAAATCTGTATGTGTTGCTATTTTGAGTATAATCGATGAATATGCAATCTACCGTTTTAGATCCCAACCAAGTTTAGTTTGGAGAAGGAATCGCCACTTTCGTTGGGCACCCACCACACTTTAAAAAAATTGTAGGATGACTATATTCTATTCCATAATTTATATGAAGTTTTACCTATCTTTCTTTAGAGTACTTATTATGAATAAAGTTCATAGTTAAAACTATCTTCCCTCACAAGTTTTGAGGTAAGCCCAAACTCAAAAGTACGACGTTAGCCATCTCCTTTAGAGTTTGGTTGTTTTGTTTAGCAGCTCCATTTTGCTGCAGGGTGTAAGGTATAGTTGTTTGGAGAATTAACCCAAACTAGCACCCAACTCCTTTAAGTTGCAAGAACTATATTCTCTTCCTCAGTCAACGTTAAGCACTTTGATTCGAGGTGTTATTTATTTTGGGAGGTGAAATTTGTAAAGCTACTTAATATCGTTAGTAGGAACTAATCGCTTTAAAGAGATTTGGTTAGCTGTGGCTCATCTCCAATTCTTATTTATTTTGTTATCACTTTCTTGGCTTAATTTTCTGGCTACAACATATAGTGTTATGTATTCTTCCCCCAATATGCTCCTCCTCCTCTCCTCTATATTTTTCCAACAATCACCTGATCTAAAATATTTCTCACCGTCAAAAGCTAGTGAATCTACTCGCCGCCAATAATTCTCAATATTGATGGATAGAAAAGAGATTTCAATTTTTTTTCAAGAATTTGTGCCTTTGTTCTTGTCTACTGATCATGCAAAGAGCAGCACCGGACACAATGAGATCAGTGAATAAATTCGCATCCTAGAATGATGCAACAAACTGCATAGGAAAATACATGGGGAGCTCTAGTGTCCAAAGGATTTAATGGCGGCTGATGCAACCTTTCTTTAGTGGATGCTGTTGACTTACCCTTTGGCCCCGAAGACCTATAAAGGCATGTAGGGAGGGGAAAACAAGCCGTAGTGTTGGTAGGAACTAAAATTATCGACGAACAAGATCGCAATGATCGTCCAATTTATTATCATTTCCGAGGGGAATACACCAAGTGAAAGACGATCTCTGATGTCCCATCAGATCCTCCACTGGTGGATTGAAATCCATCCTGGGTTCCACATAAGTAGCATTGCAATCCTAGACAATGATCCGAATTCTCTCTGTCTGTCCGTGGCATCTGCTGAACTAGCCACTAGGGAAGATTCCGCAGCTTAGTGATGAGCTAGTAAGCCTCATTGCTCTTAGATATTCTTGACGAATAATACTAACTACCTTTTTATTAATTAATAAGACGGAGTGGGACGACTGGACCAACGAGGATAAACGGTTATTTGATAGTTTATAATTTTCTGAATCCTTTGCATCGTGTGACATCATAGGGATAATGATATCACTTGCGGTTTTTTTTCTTATTGTTTCTTGTGTGGTCAGAATCTCCAATTGGGAAATTTTTTAGTTGGAAGAGGAAACTTTCATGACTGAAACTTCTCTGTTTTAGTTCTTTGAATTAAGGTGTTGACCTAAAGAAGAAGGTTTTCTAGTATCAGGGCTTTTCATAATTCTGACAGAGTAAATAACAAGGTGAAATATCTCTTGTTAAGTTCTTTAGAAGTATGAGTGGATGCATGGATGAGTGGCACGACGCATAACGAAAATATTGTACTTGGAATATGCTGGTATATACTACAAAAAGAGTTAATTGTATTGCTAACGACAATATAATATGGTCTGGATTCGATTTCAAGTTTTTGATTATTATAATCTCTCTTCGTCCTTAGACACCTCCAAAGATCGAGCTAGTTGAGGGTTGATACCTCTTCGATACCTTCATATTCCAAGGAGGAGGACTAATGCACTGTCTTTTATTTATATTTATTATTATTATTATTTCTTTTTTAAAGTTAGATGTAAAGTTGGCTCCACATTGTCCCAAGGCAAGAATCTTGAAAAGCGTTCAGTTGATCCTGAATTCTAGTGAAAATATACTAGAGTCCCGGATTAAATTAATCACAAACCGTCAACATACTCTTCACAGCAGACATATATTAGTAATGCAGGATCAAGGTTTATATACACCGCGCATGCTTCAACTAGCCTTTTTCGGCCACGAGGGTTTGTCTCAGTATGGAAATGACACTTTGGAGTGAGGCCTACCAAAAACGTATGACCGACCTTTCGAGATTAATTAACGCAAAAAGACAGAATCTTTGTCCCTTAACGATTAATTAACAATTATATCCCGGAAAGTGACTGAAGTAGCTACTTGCTTTGAGTTTGAACCTACTTGTTTGCCACTACAATGAGTGCAAGTGGGACCAATTGACACACAAATGCATTTTTAAGGGGGATCTTCCTAATTTTAGATCGTGAACGGATGGTTACAGCTTCGAGATTCTAGGTGTTGAATAATTCTCAAGTCGTACACCGTTGGTTATATATATTGGTGAAGAATATTAGGTATAGTTTGTATATTGGGTGCTTACAGTGTTGTACCTGTAATACATTGTCTAATGGGTGCACAAAAACCCTAAAATTTAGTGTCGATATTTCTGTTTTTCTCTTTTATTGTTATGGGTTAATAGTTCATACTGCGAGAAACCTCAAACAGGTACATTGCAACAAATTCATCAAAAAATTATTTTTGGGTCACAAAAAATCTAAATCTAGTGCATTTGTGATAAATTTATCCTAAACATATTTTTGGGTCTCCAAAATACAAAAATTGATATACCTATAATGAGCTTATTCCAAACTGATATAGAATTTCATGTAGTTGGGTTATTGCCATGTGTTATCCAGCCAAACAATTTAAGGTAAAATTTGATAGAGACTAATGGAGAGTAAATATGTCCCGACTTTACTAGTGTGGGGAGTTTTTGGTAACCTAAAAATTAATTTGGGGTAATTTTATAACAAGTATAGCAATTTTGGATTTTTCGTAACCCAAAAATTAGTTTGAGGTAAATTTGTCATAGGTATACTTATTTGAAATTTTTGTGACCAAAAATTAATTTTGGGTAATTTTGTCACGGGTTTATCGGTTTGGAATTTTTTTTGTGACTCAAAAATTTGTTTGAGATAAATTTGTCATAGGTGTACTAGTTTGGGGTTTTGTGTGATATTAACCCTATTTTTATATGGCACCAAAATGCTTAAGAGAGAAATTGGAATTTTATGTAGAAATTTATGACTAAATTGGCAATGTTGAAAGGTTTAGAACTAAGTTAACATACGTATAGTAGATTTAGAATTAATTGAATAATTTTTCGTGGAAAAGCTGATTACTGAGTGATTAGCTTGCTACTAACAATTTACTAATTAGCAAAATTGCACAACCCGATTACAATATGCTCCCCAATGTACTATGCGTGATCTATCTTGAAAGCGAATCATGAGGAGTGTTTATACTGAATTAGTATAGGTCCATGTTGTGTTGCAATGGCATACTAATTAAGGATAGTCATGTATTGTTGTTCATTATAAATTGACAAGGGGTTCGCAAAAACCCTGATGATTTAGTTTCTCAATATTGGTCTTTAGAAATGGTTATTATTTGTATTTGAAATAATTATACAAATAGTCCATAAACTTTGGCTTAATGGGCAATGTTGTCCTTGATATTTTAATTTGTCCAACATAATCCCTAAATTTTAACTCAATGTGTAATACCATCATTTGAACTTTTGATTTGTACAATATAGCCCTTGAACTCTTGGTAAATATTTAATTTAGTCCTTAGACTATATGAAAAATATCCAATGCTATCCCAATATTAATTCCAGTTTAGGGTTGCATTGAATATTTTCATATAGTCCAAAAATTAAATTAAACAATTATCAAAAGTTCAAAGACAATATTGTTTGAATAAAACTTAAAAAATTGAGTCTTTAGTATTCTTTGCTTTTATGAGTATGTCATCGTACAAATATACTAATGAGCACTACCACTATATATAAATTATATTAAAACCAATCTGGGAAGAACCTTTCCTCACTTGGATTATGAAATTTAGGTGCGTATGACCTCTTGCTGTAGTCAACATAGCGTTGGCACTCGAGGAGGGAAACTGCGGTATTTGGTTCTTTTTTCTTGGGTGTAATAGAGTAATTAGATATTGGAATGTACTTCTATCTTCAACTGGCTTTATTCAACTTTTAGATAGATAGATTTTCCCCTCCCCCCAACCCCTCCGGGGCCTCATCTGAGTTCATTATTTAGACGAAGTCACTTGCCACAGTAGTTGAACTTGTGAAACTTACCCGTGATAAATCGTGTTCAATAATTTGACATGGATAGGATAGACATGAGTGAAGTTTAGGGCATGCCACAGTTATTTGCATACAAACAGGAGACGGATTCGTTGTGACCCAATTTCGATTCTCAAATTTGAACACATCCATTTGCTATAGAAGCAAATAAAGCCAATCAAATAACATAGAACAAATATTTAAAGAGAAACCATTATTTTAATGGCACTGTCCCTCTCAAAAAAGATATGACCTCATCGGAGTTCATTATTCAAACAAAGTCACCTCTCACAATAGTTCAACTCGTGAAACTTACTCGTGATAAATCGCGTTCAATAATTTGACATGGATAGGATAAACATGAGTCAAGTCTATGCATGCCAAAGTTTTCTCCATACATACAAGAGATGGATTCGTTGTGACCCAATTTCGATTTTTAATTTGAACACAACCATTTTCTCTAAAAGCTAATAAAGCCAATCAAATAACGTGGAACAAATATTTAAAATGAAATGATTAGTTAATGACACCGTCCCTCTCAAGAAAGAGATGACGCCTTCTTTGCCTTTATATTTCCTTGGGAAAACGATTACATTTCCTAGAAGAAAAGTCACACCTATTGGGTTATATCCACATTAAGATTCCTTAAATGTGAATATAATAGAAACAAAACACGGAATAAATTTGAAAAAAACCCACGAAGATACAAAATTTATGATTCGTATCTATTCACGATCATCAATTGGAACAATCTTGATCTAGAGCTTAAATCGAGCAGCCATGGTCTCGGATTTCGCAATTCGAAATTGAAGTGGCCATGGCCGCCACAAGCTTGAAGCTCAAACAATCATGGCGGCCTTGTGCTTCGTTGCTTGAAAAGATTTGGTTGATATGACCACTGCGAGTTTTATTACTTGAAAAATCTCGCGCCCATGGTATGTTGTTTGAGCAGCCATGGCCACAAGCTCGAATAACTATGACATCTATGATGGAACCCACTTCTCTTTTCCAATTTTTTTTTCGTTTATCTTGCTTGATTTGATGCCTATTTGGCATCATATAATAACATTGAGTGAACATAGCACGATAAGTTCGTGCTGGCAATTTTGCAAAAACATGTCGACAAAAAACAACCAGCAAGTAAAGAAAAAGTTATAACGATAATACTAACGATAATATGTTCTAAATAGTTGAAGGATGCTTAATAACATAGAAAAAATAAAGTTCAATTTTGATTTTCGGACAAAAATAAAGGGATCAAACGCGAAATTATTCCTTAGATAAAATAAACAGACAAAACCTTCATTCCCCACTTTCTCAAATCCGGTCACTCACTCCTCACAAATGGCAAAATATAGTAAACATGCAATTGTTGGAAAGAATACGATTACTAGTAACTAATAAGATTCACAAATAATGCGATCTATCAATATAATTTGAAGCTATATAATCGACTCTTGTGTTTTATAACTAAATAATGGTTACACACATAATTGATATCGAAATCATTCTAAACTTTGAAATGAGTTACGCATTTATGCTTTTAGCTGCTTCTTTATTTTGTAAAGTAATTAGCTATATATAAATAGTTACATTGATCTATTCTTATTTATATGCATCCAAACAAACAGTTTGCGATGGAGCAAATGATCATCCTCGCCTTTCCATCCATTGTACATCTGTTGGCGAACATCCAGAAACAGTGGAAGAGAGAGAGAGAGAGACAGAGAGACAGAGAGAGAGAGAGAGAGACAGAGAGAGACAGAGAGCTTTTATATACAAAGAAGAAGAATTACATGGGAGATAACAATGGGAACAGCTTTCGCTGTTCATCAATGAGAACTAAATATCATAGCGGCAAATGGTTAGAACCAGCTCCTTGAAGCCCAAAGAAATTTAATTGTTGATTGAGTGACCAACACCAGGACTGTGACCAGGCTGGGTTGATTGAAAATCTGCAACATGCTCAACCTTACTCGTCCTCGTCTCGCTTCTTCCTTCACCACCTCCAAAACTTCTACCAATGCTCAGACCCGTCTGATGATGATGATGGTGGTGCTGGTGATGATGACGAGTCTTTAAATCTTCCCCCAAATGCCTTGCTTCAACGTGGAAAACTTCATGGCACAAAATCAAAAACAAAAGCAAAGAGCACCAACGTGCGAAAGAGAAGCGACTGGGTCTTGCCATTGTGGTATGACAGAATTGGACAGAAGTCTTGCGTTTGCTTTTATATCTACTTTCAAGTGAGATGATTAAAGAAAGACTAGTGTGTTGTGAGTGAAACTGATGTCCTCGACTGTGCTATTTATAGTCTCTCTCGTTGTAGTGGGAGATAATGTCTACTATGTGTTGGCTGGGTCCACCTATGATGGGGCCCAGCTAGCATAAAAAGAAATAGAAAAGAAAAGTGAAAAAAGAAAAAACCAAGAAGTGGGGCTGCTCGTGCGTGCCCGCCCAGGAGTGCAGAGGAGAGAGACAGAAAATTAGGGGGGAGGATACTATACTGTCCAAATTGGGACTGAACCGACCGACTCTTTTTTTTTTTTAAAATATATTTTTTAATTTCTTAAAAATAACAATAAATCTTCAAATAGATTATTTTATTTCTTAAACACATATATATGAACTTAAACAAAAGTGGAGTTTGAATTTTTAGCATGTGGGAACATATGTGATTCATTTTATTTGAATCGTTCGAGAATCGAACCGGATCGATTTGTCCGGAGCACATCCACTCTTTAATGAAAGAAAAAGTCACCAATCCCATCGGGTTGGACTGAAACTGATACTTCGGTCTGGTTCCTAGTTGTAGAACCAAACGGTCTAGTCTCCGGCTCCCAAAATTAGGAATTGGTCCTCTTGATCTAGTTCTCAGTTCCACTTTGGAATAAGACCGGATTAGGAACCGATCACTTCTATAGAAAACATAGTATTCTCACTCAAGAGTAGGGGTGAACAATGGTTTGGATGGGCAGTTCATACCTTGGAACTAGGAACCACCCATTAAGGTAGGAACTACCCATTAATGTCCGGCTTCGAAAAATTGAAACTGAAACTGTCCATTGATTCCATAGATTTATTGAGAATCAGACTTGAGATAGAAAATAGTGTACTCTCACCCGAGAGTAGGGGGAGCAATGGTCTAGGTTGGCTATTCTTACATTGGAATTAGGAACCGCCCACTAATAACTAGTTCTAAAAAATTGGAACCAAGAACCATTTGTTGGTTCCATAGATCCACCTAGAAATTGGACCGTTGGTCTAGTGGGTTCTCGGGTGGGTCCATGAAACAAATCCCCAATTCCTAGAAACTTGCATTTATTAATTAATATCATGGTGAACCTTGTCCCTATTTAGAGCATCAAACCTTTTTCGACTTTAAATTTGGATTGAATGGCGAGCCATTGATTTTGATAAATGATTGAAAATAAAAGGGGGAATGATTATACAATACTCATTAGCTAGAAACTTAATTTCAATGACGTGGTTCTCTTAGGGTTTCTTGACATCGAGAACATGTGACGAATTAAAATCTACCTTAGAAGTCCTAGCCTCCATCAAAGTTAAAACATTAATCGCTTGATTCATTTTTATTCATTGTCAATTTAATTTAATCACATGGATGGCTAAGGAGAGACTTAATTATACTTTTAAAAAGAGTCAACTGCTCTTAATTTCATATCATGGCAACAAAACAATGCAACAATTATAGACATCTCTAATTGGTCCTCCCTTCCTCTTCGTTTGTTTATTTTGTTTTGACTAGGAAAGCAATATTAAAAAAAAATAGGGGATTAATTCTATTATACACTGAGAGATAAAATTAGTCAATAATATCCAATAACTACAAATATATATATATATATGTACATATATATATTTATATATATTGGTTGAAAAATTATAAAATAATTAAGTAATTGAGATGGAATTTCTTTATATAAATACACACACACCCTAGTGTGGTTTGGTCTAGGTGGGTGGTTCCACGCCTAGAATAGGAACTAAATCGGTACTCATCGATTCCACTAAATTGGAACTAGGAATTGGACCAATCCGCATGGGAACAATCGGGTTTGGGTTGGTCTGGTCCAATTCTGGGCGATTCCCGATTCCTTTGCATGCCTATATTTGAGAGTGTGCATGGAGAAGAGGGGGAAAGAGGGTGCAACTTTGTGATCCTGATTCGAAGGCCAAACATTGGCAGAATTGGCTCAAATTTGAGAATATTGTTTGTGAGGCTGAGGGCTACGAGTTGATTGGTTTCATTTGTTGAGAACCTCATTTGAATTCTCTGTTCACAATTAGTATTTTCTTATTTTGTTTATTTAAACCAAATTTATAGTGAGGAAATATGCTTGTATTGTTGATGTTGAGCTTTTAGTGTGTGACTAGAGAAGAATACTTAGTGATTAGTGGAAGTTGTTGGGTGATCCATGATTTTTGCCACATTAAGTTTCCACATTAATTCCTTGGTGTTATTATTGGCTTTATTTTCTTATCAATTTGGCATTATATTGCTTATTGTGGGTTATATTGGCAGGTTGTTGCTGGGCTAAGTCGATTTTGGTCGATTTATTTGTGGGGGAGAAATTGTTTTTGAATTAAATTTAATTCTTGGTGAATTGTTTCCCCGAGTTCTCCCCAACACTACGTGGGGTAGAGAACCAGGGCATGTGAGGGTTTGTACTAGTGGGAATATTCCATTACAGGACAACCAAGCGACATAGACAAACCAAATGGAGGGCAGAGAAACAATATTGTTGTGCACCATTCTTCCCCATTGCGGGCGGCCACACGCAACCTAAACTAGGTGTCCTTTATAATTAACATTTTATTAACATAAACAGGCTTTTTAGTGAGATTATAATGAACAATAATTAATGAAACACTCACAAGTTTTAGTGAGCTGATTGCAGATATCTACATCTACTATGGAAAAACAATGATTATTACATGCTCATACTCTCAAACTATTCACTCTAGCCTCTCAATAGCACATTGTAAGTTGTCCTCACGTCTAAAAAGTAGCCTAAATCTAGTTGAAAACAAAGACCATGCTTAATAGGTACATTCCAACTATTTCTTGTAAAATTCTCTTATGATATTAAATAATCTATTAAAGGATTACATCAGCTACCCCGTTACTACATCGCATCACAGATAATTTTTACTAAGTCTTTAGCTACACCTGGAATAAAAAACACGCACATACTCATTCACTCATGACTGCTGCTACCTCCAATGTCTCTGGCTATTCCAATCAAACGAACTGGCCTCCGTTGTGCCATCGCGTAGAGCAAACTCCTCTCTCTCTCTCTCTCTCTCAAAATGCGCTTGTGCCAACCTCATGCTTGTTGCAATGGAGCGTGATATCATATGTTAAGTTTTATTCTATCGATGAATCATCAATGCCGAGAGATTTGGAGAGCTGCCTTGAGATTTGGTGGCCACTCCTCCAAATTTGACCATTGTAGTAGGATCTCGTGAGACCTTAGTCACGACCTTATGACTATTGCTAGATTTCAGGAGGTTTGAGCATTAAACCAAGAACCGTTGCTGAGATCTAGTGGCAGTTGAGGGCAATGCAGAGAGAGTGCATCACAAGAGAAATGATTGAGTAGAAAACAAACGGAGAGAGATGAGATGATGTGCGAACGATTATAGGTCAGTGCCACCGTACAACCCAATTATTAGGACTTAACCATGGTGCTTAGAGGGCATTCTATACAACCCTCTGCTCTCGTGTACTGGGTTATAAATACAAAGAGTAGAGGAAAAGTATATCATAATATTAGTCACATTCCATCATGTTTAATGAACAAATAGATGATAAATTTATTAATGTTAATTTCATTTATCACATTTTTTATTAGAAGAAAACATCACTAGTTAGATATTTGATCAATGGATTATAAATGTCCCCATAAGCAAAATTAATAACAAATAAACGCGAATATCATTCACATTCGTAGTTCATCGATCTGAAAAATAGTTCAAGAAAGATTCCTTCAATGATCCAAAGGGAGAAATATTTGTTCTTTGGTTAATGTAGGGAAATGGAAAAGTGGGACAGCGAATCTGAATCTTGAGCAAGAAAGTAGTGAAGTACAGAAGTTGCGTGAAATCTTTTGTCGGATTTTGGATATTTTACGGAGTTAAGTAGCAGCAGTCTAGGACAGGTACATTTTACCTTTAAAGGAGGTCAAGGGTCTGTCCCAGGTCAGGGTTGGACATATTATAAGAGAAGAAAGGGCGTTCCTACTGCATTGCACATTCCCAGTTAGACCCCCACTGTCCTCAAACTGCAATCGTCTAAGGACGGCTTGTTTTTTGCAGGTGGACAACCCTCACTTTACAGCCAAGAGACCTACTTTGAACTGACACCCCAGGTTAAGAATAAGTCCCCTTTGTCGGTTCAAAATTTTTCCAAAATGAACACTATTTAATAGGGAAAAGCAATAGAAAAATCCCAAATTACATTTATCATGACATTTACTCTAATTTTTTTTGTGACGTCTAAAAGTCAAGTTATGTTTACCTTGACAAATTTACTCTAAAATTTCTTTTATATCATAAAAAATCCCAAACATGTACGTATACGATCCATTTACCATCCGTCAATGTTCCATATGATGACTATAAGCTAAAACAATGTTGTTTTTATTTCACTTAAGTTATGCAGGTGCCATGTCAATATTATTTTCTTTTTAACGTTCATATAGGAAAAATTTTAATAGTTTTCATTGACACAACTTTGATGTGAGGTAAATGTTTTGTCAAGAAGATACAAGTTTGGAGTTTTTGAGGTCATAGGAGAAAATTTATGTATATATCATAAAGGGTATAATTTAGGATATTTTTGTGACTTTTGCCCATAATTAAATTACTAAAGGGCTTGAAGATTCTCTTTGCGGTTACCTCCTCACGCATGGAGGTTTCCAGGGTTTATGCAATTCTTTTTACGGTACATTCATAAAACAATTCATTCCAACTCTCTTGTGGGACCCATTTTCCATAGTTAATGATATCTTAGGAATTTACATTTTGGTATTGCTTTGCATGTTGGGGTTGGTGTAAGATCCAAGTTTTCTTTGGAATTGCCCGATGTAGTTAGAGATGACTTCATGATGGATATCATAATGGGGCCAGGGATATAAAATAAACATACGCATCATAATTTAGGTTCTGGTCTGGAGAAAGTGCGAATATGCCTTCCAGTTTTCCTATGTTGATTTAGAAAGAATTATAAAAATCACAAAAATTCTTAAATTATGTGCACCATAATTAATTTATTTTAGATATTTTTTATAACACAAAAAACCTCACACTTGTATTTATATGATATTTTACCAAATTTTTTTTTTATGACACTAAAATTCGCAAATTTAGACCCACACTACACAATTACTCTCTATCGAGATTTTTTTCTTTCTCTTTTTTCTTTACTTCCTCCTTTGTCTTCACCACCGCCACCACCCTTACCATTGCCGTTGCCACTGTCCTCACCATCACAAACCAAGGAAGAAAACAAAGGAAGAAGTTGAAAAAAAAAAGCAAAAAGAAAACAAGAAAAAAATACAATGAATTGACATATTTTTGCCACATGAGCGCTATGTCAGTACTGTTTATTTTTTGTTGTCCATGTAGGCGGTCACATAAAATTTTTGGCAATGTATGTTAACATAATTTGGACAAAAAGTAAATGTGTCGCAGAGAAAAAACACGCGATCCTAGGTTTTTGCTTTTGTTTTTCTTTAGAAACATCAAGTGACTAATTAGGGTTAACTTTTTCATTTTAGCTTGAATCTCTATTTATTTTAACTGATACTTTTTTGTTTGATTCAAAAAACATAAAGCTTAAAGAACAAATACAAAGAAGGCTCTTTTTTTTTTTTTTTTTTTTGTGATCTACATAATACTATTTTCCTTTTTAATTTCTCTATGTATAACATTTGTATAGAATTTGATTGGTTCTAATCTTTCTTATTGGTTGAAATTGTGTCTTGTTCTCTCGGTTGCTTTTATATATGAGACACAGTTAAAATTGGTTGATTTTTTTACAAAATTAGTCTCTTCTTTTACACATTCAATTCTACGGACAGTTCTGACCCAAAAATAAAAATAAAAATTCAACTGTAGGATAGCGACAATTTCCACTCCTTCCACTTTCTAGTTTGGGATCAATGCGTTTATAACCTCAACTCCATTAGTCGAATTTGATGAACCCAATCTTTTTATTAAGATTTGTTTGTATAATAGGAGGCATCACATTATATATGTATGTATGTATCTATGTTCGTCCTGTATGCTGAGCTATTCCACGTCGAGGCCAGGCCATCTGCCACGTCAGATGAATTTGGCACATCAGACGTCGTCCTTAGTCAATCTGACTGGCTTAGAAATTAACATACCAAATATGAACCGACTGATCAAATTCTTCGAGGACAAACTCTCTCTTTCTAGATATATTTTAGTTCTCAAGGTTTTCTAGATGTTCAATCAGTTGTACACTAATTGTGTGGATATTAATTATATCATAAACTTTCTAATGTTTTAATTTAGTTGTGAGCCTTTGTGCAAAATTTCAATGTAGTATAGTCAATTTTCACTAGAAATCGCTAACGTGACACCTAGGACTAAATTGGTAAAATTGAAATATTTAGGATAAAATTGACATTCAAATAATATGTTTGAAACTGATTGGCTAATTTTTCATATCTAGTTCGGCCTCCAAATTTTGTCTAGTTATTGGATCTTGTCTTGCAGGCATAATTTCTCTTCGGCAAACTGGGAAGCCCATCACAACGGCACAAGAAATCTTGTGGATCCTGTCCTAGTTATGTGTGTTGAATAATCAAGCACCATTTATTTATGGAGTTTCAACGGATTTGGTTCATGTAGTCTAGGTCCATTCCTGCAATTGCGATTTCAATTTTTAGATTTGATTTTTTAAGATAATATCAGAGTCAGGATTTTTCCTCAAGTTTTACGCTCCACTTTCGTCGATTCCAAGTATCATTTACAGTTTGGTTAGTACACCAAAATAGGTGCTAAAGTATATATATTTTACATCCCTTGTTTATGGAGCTTTAGTGGGTTTTACGTTTATGTAGCAATTCAATCTCACTTTAAATTTTTTAGTTAGACTTTCTAACAATCGTTGGTACCCTAAACATATATAATTGAAGTAGCTGATAATTCCTACAGTACAAAACAAAAACCGTACTTGTCAATATCAAGCAAGATAAAAAGTTGGTAGGTGACTAAAAAATAATCCGTATCTTAATGCAAACAAATATTGATACATCAGTCAAATTAAGTTTGGCAATTTCGACTAAAATTTAATGACTTTCAAAGGTGTAAGCCTCAATAATAATACTGGTTATATAGTAAATAATAATATTTAAAATATGTTGGTTGATTCAAATCAATAAGAGATAGAAAGCTGTTGATCGACAAAAATTAGTTGGTATCTTGATGTAACATAATGTTAGTGCGTCATTAACATTAAAATCAGTAACTTCGAACACAAGTTACTAACTTTAAAGGTATTTGCAAGGCCCAAGAATAAACGTTGCTAGATTGTTAGAGCAGTTGGTAAATCTTGGAAATATAAAGAAATGTTCGTAATTTTCCAAGTTGAGAAAGATTAAATGTTAGAGAGTGATTAAGCTGGTTAGTATTTGAATGTGAAGAATGTTAGTATATAGGTCAATTAATGTGTAATTCCAAATAAAATTAGAAAATTCAAAGGCATTGAACGTTAAAAGAATAAAAGTGGATAGATTATTGAAGTAGTTAGTAATCTTAGGCTTTATTCATTTCGTGTAAAGTGGATGATTTATAAAATATTTTCTTAAAAATGATCGCTTGAAAAATTAGTTAATAAATCATATTTTTGTTATTGATGATAATTTATGTCTAAACATCTTCGTGGACGTTGAAAATATTTTATATTCCATCACTTTGTAAGCGAAACAATCGATCATTTTTTTAGAAAATGTTTTCCAAATCATTTATTTTCCATAAAATAAATGGAGCCTTGAAAGTGCAAAAAAAATCTTGTTACTTCTCAAAACCAAGCATTGTATGTTGGAAAAATGTTAGAATACATGAAATTAATTATAATTGTTTAAAATACGTTGAAAAAGATTAGAAAAAATGAAATAATTATCTAAGGCATGTAAGCACCATCCTTGAATATAATTCCGCCTCTTGTAATACAATACTTGGTGCATAAGACTCTAGCGGCTATCCTTCCAAGATATAACATACCTTCTTCTATATTTTGCATTGACTATTAGAAGGAAATAGAAACGGCATTATGTGTATAACTCAGCAAAGAAAAGAAAAAATATGTAAAGAGAAGCAAAAATATTATTGTTTTGATATATTGATATCACTTTCTAATTATGTTTGGAATAACAATTTATAGGTAAAAGAAAAAGCAAGCCGTTAAGAAATAGTTATAAATCAATCAATAATTAAAGTAGAAAATAACCATTGTATAGCCATTATATGGCCGTTAGAAAGTCGTTATGTGGTTGTTACATGACCATTAAACAACCATTATAAAACATTATAAAACCACTTTATATTAATGGTAGACAAAAACAATTATAAATTGTTAACGATAAAAACCTGTTACAAAAATTGATATCTTTGAATATTTCAAAATTGCTGAAATATCCAATATTGTAAATAGTTGGTAGGTGAATAAAGTTAGTTGATATCTTGAAGTAACGAATGTTGCTACACCAGTAAATTAATATGTATAATTTCATCCAAATCATAGTACTCCAAGTGATTGGTAAGCCATAAAAAATAAATATTGGTAATTCTGAAAGTAACAATAATGTTGGTAGGCGTTGTTAGTTAAATACGAGCTCGGTATTTTAGCCCCCAGAATGCTAGAAATGTGCCTGGGTTACTAGGTATTATCGAGTTGTACAACTTACAAAAAGTTTTCAATAGCGGTGGCAAAGTGATTCTTAAGATATTCTTTCGATTAGAGCTCCACGATTCACGCAGAACATAACTCCACTGTTGCTCAGCTGGCTGCTCCTAAAAGTTCAAGTTGAGAGAGAGACCACTGTTGCTCAGCTGGCTGCTCCTAAAAGTTCAAGTTGAGAAAGAGAGAGAGAGAGAGAGAGAGTCTGAGGCGACATGTGAAGACATTATCGATCAACGAACTTCACTAATGGTCACACTTCATGCATACACATTGTTGTTAATTATAATTAGGAAATGGTTCATAACGATGAGAGGCATGTACAACGACCTACCAATCTAATTCAAACAAAAGAGCCTGATTAATTAAAACACTCGACCCTACTACAGCACTCAGAGCAAGATAACACTTGGTTAACAGAAACAGAGATGCAAAAGTCGATGCCTAGTTCTCTTTGGAATGGCCAACACCTGGGCTGTGTCCAGGATTCGTGGGATGGATTGCATCAGGTAAGTCGTCCAATCTCCTGGTTACGCGATAAAGATGAGGAGCTTGTCTTGTGAGTTTTTCTTGGGGTGGTCTCTCGGTGAGCTCTTCGGTTCGGACGTCCTCGTCAAACAGTCGACACCCTCCATCTCGGTTTTCTTTGTTAGTTTCCTTCCTTCAGCTGAGAGGAGTTGTTGAGAGAAGATGAGGAATACAATAAGCAAATGAAAGCAAGACAGCTTGGCCATTGATGCTTCTTCAAAGCTTACTATGAGAGAGAGAGAGAGAGAGAGAGAGAGAGAGAGAGAGAGGAGGGGATGAAACTAACACTCGCATCCCGTTGGTATTTATAGGAGTTGTGGAAGTGAGGCAAGCAAGGCCCCAGACATTGAGGAAGAATCCCTCCTAAAACGAAAACGAAAACGAAGCCTTCCATGGATTTGGACATGAATTAGGGTGAGTTTTTGTTAGGTATGCTATCAGTATTATAATAGTAGCTGCTTGGACGATATATATATCAGTGAATTTTATTACTTACTTGATCCAAGTGAACATGTAGCTCATCCAATAGTGATTGCTTAAAAAAAGTTGAATCTCTAAAAATTGATTAAGTTGTAAAGCACCATCATTGAAGTTAGTAAGTACCAATAAAATTAGCGACTTACAGATATGCCCTTGTTCTTAATTTAGTGAAGATTAGACGAAGTATGAAATACATTAACATCAAATTCAATACAATAACAAGTTTATGAACCTATTTAGGAAATTGCTATTAGAAACTGAATCTTGCTAGTGAAGTTCAGAAATTACTACTGAATGTCTAGTAACTTACCTGGGTAAGCCCGCTTTCTTTGTAAGTTACTGGCAAAGTGAGAAATTTACCAACTTCAATTAGAGAATAGTGGATTATTGATTCCCTTAGATATTTACCAACATCTAATTTAGGATGTCGCTATTAGAAACAGAATCTTACTAGTGAAATTAAGAACTTACCACTGAATGCAGTAAGTTAAAACTCCGATTCATATTTTTCATAGAGAAATCTCGGCCTGCTTTTTTTGTAAGTTACCAGCAAAATTTAAAATTTACCAACTTCAAGTAGATTGGTAAGTTATTAATTTCTCTAGAATTTACATTAGCGTGGCCCACTTGAAAAATTTTAAAGTACTTTGTAATTTACTAATAGATGTGGTGTTAGCATAATTTTTCACTACTAGATTCTTAACATGATAGGTCCACTTACATTCTACCGTTGGATATTAGATGTGGGGATGGTAGAAATTGTTAATTCATTTTGGTTTGTAAGTTAATAGTTGATTTACGAGGCCACTTTTAAAATTGTTAAAACACTTAGGAATTTATAATTCAATACTAAATTTGAGGATGACAAAACCTAATAGAGAAATGACCTGGGTAACAATTTTTAATTTACTGTGAGAATAACAATTTGTTATGGATTACAAAAAAAATCATAAATTGTTATTGAATCAACTTTTCAAAAATTTATGGTTCATAATAAAGCTATTATTATCACAATAATCTAAAGAGTGATATGCTTATAAAGCCCAAACCTTTATTGCAAAGTTACTAACTAATTAACTAAATCCCTTATGATTCGACCAAAAAAAAAAAAATACTATATCCCTTATGAAATTTAAAAGTCCTCAGTATTCTACTACTGGATATAGTGATGATAAAATTATTATTTCATCAATAAATGATAAACTACTTCATGGGCCTAATTGTGAAATATCATAGCCCTTAGTAGTTTATCACCGTATACTCCACTTGAAAATGGTTAAATTGTTATATCTTTGATATATTAATAATTAATAGATTGGGCCTACTTGTAAAATCTTAAAGCACTTGGTAATCTATGGCTAGATGTGAGTGTTATGAAATCGTTATCTTGTTAAATAATTATGCTAAATCTAGAAGCACTTAGTAATCTATTACTACATACCATGTTTTAAGAATGTTAAAATGTTATTTCTTTAGCAAGTTACTAATAGCTGACCGGACAAAAAAGTTGCTAGTCTAATTCTACTTACTATCAAGATTGGAGATTTATTAGTGCTTCTTGACATTTATGATCATGAGACTGTTTCATTTTTTGGTGGCAAAAAAAATATCATAAGTGTTAAAACTTAGTACGGGGACATTTAAGTATCAAAAGTTATAAAATGTACACTTAAGTATTTTTTTTTGAAAATTAAGATATTTAAATGTCAAATCCGGCAAAGGGTGCCGAAAATCTGATGTGGCGTATTTTAATAATATAAACAGTTAATATGGCTCGCCAGAAAGTTGAATTAATTTTAATTTAGCTAAAATGACGTTGTTTTGGCTTGAATTTGATTTTTAATAAAAACAATAATTAAAGAATATTAAAAAAAAAAAAGCACAAGCGAAAGGGGCTCCCCTACTTGTAGCCGCCATCCCATTGCCGCTGTCCTACTAGCAATGGCTGCAAGGTCACTGGCACTTGGGGAAGGGTTGGCAATCCTTATTGACTAGAGGTAAGAGTCGGCAGGTCCTCCCCAAAGGTTGAGAGAGGGCGACTCTTTGAGATCTAGGTGAGATTCGCTCGCCCTCATCTCGGCCTAGGCAAAGGTCGTTGCCCCTTGTGAAGGTGTTCAGTGGCCCTTACCCAAAGTCGCTGGACCGAGGGCGGTGGCCAAGGCGGGGGACCCCCGGTCTATACCTTGCTCTTTTTTTATAAATATTATTTAAATATTATTTATATTAGAAATTGAATTTGAGCCAATATGACGTTGTTTTGGCTCAATCTAGCCACGTAAGCATCCAAAGTAACATTGTTTTGAGTTCATGTTGTCGGAAAAATACCATGTTAGCATTTTGGCCAGAATTTCTTGCCGTTAGCACTTTACTGATTCATTTTGTTACAATTTTGACACTTAAATGTACATTTCAAAAATTTTGGCACTTAAGTATCTCCCCTGATCTAGTTTTTGGGACTCATTTTTTGGCAAACGTGACAATAGACTTGTTTTACTTAATGCTCAACAAGAATCTGTTACATTGCTTAGTATTAATTTTTTTAGACCGATCTTTGCATACGCCTAGGATCATTCTCCGTGAATCACTCTCATTAACACAAACTTTAACATTTTTATTTAATAAATGGGTACCGCAAATAAGGTAAAGTCACCATAATTCCCTTAACTACATTATTTTAATTTGAAAAATACTCGTCTATAAACAATTTATAAGCTTCCGATATTTTCATCTAAGTCTAATGATTATTCAAACTATTGCATCGGGATTCAAGGGAAACCCTCATTTTGCAAGCGATCCTTAGCCGAAAATTACGTACATATATTGAAGAATCACGTTTAGACTTTAATGGGGGATAAAGAGTTCTCATACACATCACCTGTTACACTTTCACGTCAAGTGGTCATCCAACGTCCATGGTCCCCTAGCTGCCGCTCACCGAGTGCAACAGCAGCCACTGAGTCGCTTTCGTCTTCCTCAAATGGCCTCAGTCTCCGTTTGTTTCTCCCCTGCTGGTTGCAATTCCTCAACTTGGGGTTGAAGGCCACCGTTGACCTCAAAGACCCAGCTGCCAATCCCGTTAAGTTCTGGTTGAGCTTCAACTAAGCTAAAATGTGAGTCTCAGATTGACCTGTCAAATGGAGATTTGTGTTATGTCGAAACCTATATGGCCCAAATTAATTAATTTAATCATTTTGGCCCATTTCCATGTAATATAGATTTAGTGATTCATACCTAGCCTATACTTGACTCTAGCCATATTATTGAAGTACCTCTATTTAACTCAATTAAAAAAACTCATAAACAAATTGAGTTAGGTGGGTTATGTCTAAATAAGTTATGAACCATCTAACATCCATATTATTTTGGGTTTATCATTTTAATTTCATTTTTGACTCATTTACTAAATATAATTAATTCACATAATAATTCATCAAATTAAATATGAGTTAAAGAAATTGGTCTATAATCTCTTTTGATAGGTCTACTAGTCTCCGGTTAGTGGTTTAGTCTTACAACTTTGACTATATTTTTTATTATTTGGAGAAAAGCCACTGAAAATCTTGTCCTAGAGGCCACACTGGCCTTCCTTTTGTTTGTTTAATAAAAAATCAAGATCCGTTTGTACAGGTAATGAAACAGCAAGTTGGTACTTGAGCTCTTCACACGTGACCCTAGGATGTGGGGCTAGGGGATTCTCTTTGCCTTCCCACTTCCCGTGAAGGACAAAAAGGAATTGCCATGACCTTAAAGTGTCCGAGCTCACCGTTCAAGAGTGTAACTAGTGAGTCAGTTAAACACAAAACTACATATACAGAAATGATTGTTTTCGAGATATGCAAAAAGACAATAGTACCTAAAATAATATAATATTATATTTTCAAAGCACAATAAGTCCCAACTCTAACAGCACATTTTAATGTGGTGGAGTGCCTCGGAGCACGATTGATTATCTTTCACAAAAGCATATGGAAGGAATTGTGTAATTTTGTGTGCTAGAAGTTAGGTTTTTGTGGATCACCTACTTTGAGTCTGCTTAGTATACCATTGTAGTTGTGTTATACATAACTATGCGGTGTTATATGGTATGCAATATTTGCAATGTGCCAGCAGAATTTGAAAGTTGCATTTCCTTAAAGTTTTATAGGACTTCTTGAAAAGCAATACGATAATGCTAGATATATTAAAAATTGGTCAAATATTTCATAAAAGCACTCTTTTTTCAAATACAATAATTTTAGGTATATTAAGACTCAGTAACAAATTTAATATATTTACTAATATCATAAAGTTTTATGAGCCATCGATTATGATCTATATATTTATTGAAAGTCATATCCCTAATATACCAATTTTTCTAGAGTGTAAGTAGCATTCTCGCTACATTTAAATACTTTCAAGATGTGACCGCTACCTTACTACCAAACTAAACACCCTGAAACTACCATGTAGAACTATAATTTCCCATTTATATGGACTTAGATGTACATAACTTATGACAATGGTCATAAGAGATCTGTGTATGACTTACCATCATCAGTGATATGAACCAGCTTTACAATGGATTGAATCTATGCAAGGGTTCTATTTGACAATGGCACTTGTAATTTCAAACCTTAAGTCTCATTTTGAACAAGTGAGGATTAGCTGTTTGATTCATAAGTAGGACTCACTCTCAAATGGTCACAATTTTGAGGGTCACATATGAGTACTTATATTAAGACTACAAGGAAGGTCATTGTAGGTACTATCAAAGCAGCAAACCAATTGGTAAACTGGGAGCTAAATGCCATGCAAGGCAATATAACATGTCATGAGAATCACTTTTTAAACTCATTTGCAAGAATCATTTCAAGAATCCTAATTGTCAAGTGTAGTTGAATCGATACTAACATGGATGGTTTTTAAATGATAGAGATTCAAAGACACTCCTAATCCCAGAGTTGATGCAAAAAGACCAATTAGTACGCTTCTTAATTTGAACCCGTGACAAGTTAAGCTGTAATATTTCTTTTGAGGTTTTTGATTCTAATAAAACTACGTAACACCACACACATGGGGCTTCAGCAGCAGCAACTGGAACTTCCAAAGTTGAAAGGCAGAGCAGCACATGGGGAAAATTTGACCCCTTCGTTTTCTGCCAAATTCTCTACTTTTCCCTGAGGATTGTCGCTGTCTTTTGTCAACTTGCACGAGCAAGTTACTGGAAAAAGCCAAATTCAAAATTTTATTTCAATATCAAAAGGCCCAAGTTCAAATTTGTAAGAGAAACAACGGGCACACATTTCTAGAAATCTAGCTTTGTTGACACATTCCTACAGGATCCAGCCGTCTCACATGGCGGCTGGCGGCTTATGCCGGTGAATTCGAACGAGATCTCCAGAAAGATTGCAAGATTCCACAGGATTATGTGGATTTTGATTCCTAAAACTTAAAATTTAGAGCACCTTTTTTTTTTGGTTGAAAAAATTTAGGGCACTTTACAGAAAGCAAAACTAAGCTACTTTTCCTGCGCCCATGGCCGTATGCTTCCATGTGCCTTCCAGTCACCGGTGAACGTGCGGCGTGATCAGATTCCCTGTTCCACAGATCCTAAATCTTTAAAAAGAGGAGTAGGCTCCTCATGTTATTGAATCCCTTTTTCCTCCACTGTTGACGGTCCATAAACCTGCGTGACTTTTGTTCGTTGCCCCAATTTGAATACTTTTCCTAACTCTTCTTTCTAATATTCCTCAAACAATAACCACATAATATTATAAGACCACATTTAATCGTTTAAATTTCTAGTTAAGATAGAATTGAATATTATATGATATGAAATCCAAAGATTTTATTACATCTTAGCTATTGTTTGGTAATTATAGTAATAAAGTCGGATATATTCACATCATATCATGTATATTATTTGGTATAAATGACATATCAGTATAAATGAACAAAAAAATTTTACAAATGGAAATAACAAAAGTCTCTTGTGATACTCTTACTTACTTTATTTTTATTTGGTTTTTTATTTTATTTTCCTGTCTTTTTCTAAGTAATTTATTTTTTATTTCTTTCTTCCCCTTCCATCATTCTCTAATAAATTTTTATTAAATTGCAAACTATACTAATATACCTAAAATATATAATAAATATAAATATATATATTTAATCTATCTTATAAGATAGAATTAAATTTGAATATATAAATAAAAATAAGATTAAATTAAAAAATAATTTTTTTATTTTTGTTATTTTGAATTTCTTATTTTAGAATTCAAATATTATTTATATTGAAATATAATTTAATTTTTTTAATTTAAGAAGTTTGTTCTTTGAGAAAAATAATTTTCTTATTATGGATATTATAAATCATATACACCTTTATCCCACCTCCCCATGCGATAATTGTATCCGGCTTATATCCCTCTTATATCCAATTTTTTGTTTTGTTTTAAGTAGGTATCAAATGAATGATATAATTAATTTTATCTTATCATGAATTTTATCATGACTATCAAATGCCGCCTTAGTACTTTGCCAATTGAGTTTTAAACTTTATAATTGTGCCAATTGAGTCTTAAGCATTTTTCATGTTTTGCCAATTGGATTCATTCGGTTCAAATTTAGTTAGAAATTGCTAATGTAGACTCGACTCTTCATATATGGCAAGATTGGCGTTGATGTTGATAATTTTTAATAATGTTTTAATAATAATTTATTTTACTTTTCTTTATTTTTTTGGTTTTTAGAGTAAGGGCCCATGACTAGGCGAGGGTTCACAGCCCTCATTGTGGCTAGCGAGGGCTTGGTGACCCTCACCCCAAGTCTGGTAAGGGCCTTGATGCCCTTGCCAGCCAAAGAGAGGGGGCGCAAGCCCTTGCCCAAATCCAGCGAGGTCCATGAGCCCTCACCTAGAGAATGGCATAGGTGTGTAAAACCGTTAATGAGAGGCAATACTCTGAAAGTATGTTGTAGACACGTATCTAAGCCATTTGAAATATGATTTCGTTCAAACATGTAAATATCACTTTTCACCTTTACGTAAAAGTTTAAGATGCAATCTTAGCGGGAGATGTGTTTAAATCTCTTTAAATCCATCATTTTCCTTCTTAATACAATTAATTTATACACATCATTTGTATGTCAAAAGCCAGGCTAGGCATGACGGAAGTGATAGAGCATTTCAAGTATTAAACCAAACATTGATATAATAACTTGAAGCAATATTCAGCTTTTGATATAGTGGTCTTCGAGCATAACAGCAAACATTTGATTCGAGCAATAAACCTGAGACGATGCGATTGGCATTCTCCTTTTGGGTTTATCTGGAAAGATTCATGACCACGTCTTGAGCGAAATTTTGAGGGAAAATTGTCCAAAAAGTTATAAACCTATTATACTTTTGCCAGTTCACTTCTAAACCTTTCAATTTTACTAATTAAATCCTAAACCTTTTGACAATTTGCTAATTAAGTTCATTTGGCCAATTTTGGCTAAAAATTGCTTATATAGATGCTGACGATTCTACGTAGAACGGATGGCTGGCGTTGTCATGGACAATTTTAATAATATTTTCTTTTTATTTTTGTTTTTTCTTTGCTTTTTTTTCTTTGTTTTTTTTTCCTTTATTGAGGATTGGCAAGGGTATCGCGACCACCATACGAGGGCTTGCATTCCTCATAGTTGCTGGCAAGGGCTTGGCAGCCCTCGCTCGATGCTCTTGCTAGCTATGGCAAGAGTCCTGATGCCCTCACTATGGCTATTGAGGACCTAAGCAAGGGCCATGACACCCTTGCTTGCCAAGTCGAGGGTGCACAAGCCCTTGCCTAGATGTGGCGAGGCGCCGAGGGCTACCATGTCTCGTTAGATTTGGGCTAGGTGAGGCCCACGATGCCCTTCAGGAAGGGTCATCGACCTCTATCCAAAACACACACAAAAAAAAAAAGTAAAGAAAAGGATAGAAAAAAGAAAAACAAAAAAATTATACATTTAAAAAATTATTAAAATATCATTAAAAATGTCCATACTAGTGGTGGTGTGTCACGTAAGAAAATTGATATTCACATCACTAATTTCCAGTCAAAATTGATCGCATGTATTTAATAAGTAAAATATAAAAATATTTCAGACTCAATTGATTAGATTGGATAATCTTCCCAAAATATTGAGGGACTGAACTATCATCGGTCACTTCATATATCTAATTGAGTTCTGCTCAAGTTAATGATTAAATTTACTTAATTTTTAAGTGTCTCCAATTCATTTCTTTGAAGTCTTTTCCTTTTAAGTCGGCCTCATTTGTGTACGTAATGCATGTTACGAGGTGTGCTTTCGTACGAGTACCTCTGAGAGAGAGAGAGAGAGAGAGAGAAAGAGGGAGGTTGCAATGTAGTACTCATGTCTCTGCGCATGGAGCTTACAACGAGGCTGTATATTGACCTCCTCTCATACGAGTGCCTGACAACGGATACATAATTCATTATCATTTAATTCTTCATGACAGAGAAACAGCAGACCCCATGGTAACTGATTAAATGATTGAGTCCAAGTCTAAACTACTTGATGAAACAACTATAAAAACTATTCACAAGGGTGAGAACAAGCCTTTACATGTATGAACCACAGATTCCTATGAATTTGGTCCTGCGGTAGCTTTGTCTTTGAAAGAATGGCCGACACCAGGGCTGTGACCGGGTTCTGTGGGTCGGAAGTCATTGCTCGACGCGGTGACAAAGTGCCTATCACCTCCATCCATATCTTTTGGATCGATATCCTTTTCTTGAGTAAAAGAATCGCCGACCCTGGGACTATTTCCCGGTGTGGTGGGATGAAAATTGTCCACATAAACTGCTGCCGAATCATCAGGGCCAAGACTTTGCACCGGTGTGCTTTGCGACAGCACTTCTCCTTTATCTGCAATCTTTTGTCCCGCGTCAGTTTTTCTGCCTACCAGCTTTGCTGAACTGATCTGGTAGTTTTCTTTAGGAGAATTGGTGCTGTGAGCTACGGTAGGCTTCATTGGCCTTCCATATATAGATAGAATTTCATGGAAGATCATCACTACAAAGAAGATCAGAGAGATTTGTCTCATGGCCGGGGACGATATTGCCATAGCTAATAAACAAGAAATTTAGTAATGGGTGGTAATGAAGAAGATGTAGCAGCAAACTGAAATATTTTCAGGAGAGAGATGATGAAATTCCGATAGGTCTCAATTTGTTTTGGCTAAGTGTGGAGTATGGACAGGTTTGATTTCGGAGAGGTGATGGCAATGGACTTATTACTGTATGGCTATTTATAACCAGGAAAGCATTAGCATCATCACTTATTCATCTATTAAATTGAATGAATGGGGTACACATAATTTTAATTTGAATGGTCTGTGTTAACTTGCTTTCAAAAGTGGCTTTGGCTGTTTCGATACACAACAAAAGAAAAGGAAAGGGTTAGCTCTCAAAAGAATTTTGCGCATTAGACTTCTTGGAGATCTTCTCTATATATCTCATAGGTCATACAAGCTGAAAGTTAATGATCAATTATTGTTCATTTTATATGTAACTAATAGCTTAGTATTAAAGGTTGGCACGGGAGAATGTTTCATTTATAATTTTAAATCTTGTGTAGGGAATACAACCGAGTTTTATATATTTGAATACGTGCAATTAAGTTATTATGTTTTCTTTAAAAATGTATAATCAAGTCCGTCTAGTCATAAGTTGCTTCTGTGTCAAACCATGCAGATTTCTATATTGCACCAAGGTTCAAGATTTAGTTATATCATATTATGTGGATAAGTTTTAAAATTTGATGGCCTTATGTATATAAAGTTTAGTACTCTTATAAGTACGCCCCAAACTATCTCAAACGCTTGTACGTGAAATGTAATTCGGTGATAAAAGTTTTGAAGTGACAAATTATGTAGGTGCACTTCAGTATCAAGACTTTCATTTATAATTTTATCTATACATGCATGCCAACCGTTGCCATGTTGCAAATAGTTTTCATCCTATATATATGATCACCGAACTTTAGTTGTATTTAAAATCAAGTCACCAAAGGTTGACATATTTCACCAAATGCACTAATTTGTCATTTTTTTTTTACAATTGGTACATTAAATCTGGCCAATTTTCTTATGAACCGTGGTTGCATCCTAATTGCTCGGTGTTTATTGTAATTTTGGATAGATATATGTCATAGTCTAGGAAATTCCATATAAGCTTTTATATCTGTGTTAGGAGTACGTAGCATAAGTCTGATATCTTCTTCCGAGGATATTTCTAAGAGAGAGCTCAAGTTTGAGCCCGTCAATATATCTAATTGGACTTATCTTCACTTAAAAACTTAAGCCAATGAGTATGGGTTAACTAGGATATATTAAATGCTTAACACCATGTCAATTCTCTAATGGGAGACTTCTCTAAAACAACTCACTCACATGTGTATCCTAACAATCTCCCCTCACGTGTGAGCTCAGTGCTACGCCCGCTCCTCCTTAATTCAGGTATTCTTCTAGCTCAACTTCATACTCATGAGCATACGTTGCTACACCACAATCCCATCTACCTGTAAATCACAACCATTGACCTTAGTACCATTTGTTAAGAGTGCGTAGCTGAAGTTCTATACCGTTTTCCGAGGAGATTTTTAAGAGGCAGCCAAAGTCTAAGCCTGTTAATATATCTAGTTAGATTCATGTTCAGTTAAAAGCTTAATAAAACAAGTTATGGGTCAATTAAAATATAGTAACTGCTTAACACTACATCAAATTTCTAATGTGGGACTTCTATAACACAACTCACTCACAGTGCATCCTAATAATCTAAACCCTTATGTTAGATTAGTAGAAGATTCTACCAAAGGTAAATTAAGGATATACATCTTTGAAAGCGTCAACCCTTATACCGATTAAATGCAAGGGGCACAAGTAGCAATCTTCCCTGAGGTGGACAAACTCAACTTAGAAACATGAAGTTTGACATTCGTGGTAATTCAGTCGAAGCCTTTAGGTCAAAGCAGTATGGCATGATTGTCCAATTTGATGGCCATTCTCAATCAATTTTTTTACCAATATATATTTAGAGCTGCAGTTTCTTTTGAGCGCTACACTAATATGGACTCTAATTGGAAGAAATTTGACATTGAGCAACCGCCAAGTGTGTGGCGGCCAAATATGTTGGAATTAAATCCAATTCACTCCCATCTATATTGAATTTGTCTTGTTAAGCATACCAAGAAAGGTTAAAAGACGAAGCACGTGATGTGATTAACATGAAAATATTAGTTTTTAGTACTAGACTTGTTAAACAATTGGGTCTAGTCGGGTCACAAATAGCCAACCCTAATTGATTTATTTAATTCATTTATGACCTATCTATTGTAGTACAAAATTGCTGACCTATACCTAACCTATCCTAACCCATTCCCAATCAATATCTCGATCCATTTAACTAAATTTAAGAAAGCTTATTTTTATTTTTTAAAATGATATTGCTAAAACATTTTCATGCAATAAAACCTAATGGACAATTTTTATTATTTTTATAAAAAAATAAGTCTTCGTTTGTTTCTTGGAAAATATTTTTCAAGAAGTATTTTCTTAAGAAAATTACAATATTTTTTTGCCTAAAATATGAAAATAAATTAGAAAATATTTTTCGCCATTTGGTATAAAAAATATGATTAAAATTTTCTCTATGACTCCTTTTAATATTTTTTATTTATATACTTTTTATTATTAATTTTTATTTTTAAAATATAATTTTTAATTTTTTCTCTCTTTTTTTTTTTTTTTTTTTTTCCTTTGTGCTTCTTTTCTAGTGGGTTGTTAGCCATGATGACTGGCCACAAGCGAGCTCAAGTTTGCTCGACGCCGACAAGCTCGAGTCTCGCTAGATCGGCGACGCTCGAGCCCCGCTAGATTTGGCCGGCAAGCTTGAGTCTTGCTAGATTTGTGAGGCTCGAGTCTTGCCAAATGTCGGCGAGACTTGAGCTCGCCTAATGTCAAGTGAGGCCTCTGCCTCACCAAATCAGTAAGCTGGAGGCTCGCTAGTTGTTGACGAGGCCTTAGTCTCACCACAAGTTGGCAAGCTCCAGCTTGCCCGACACCGACAAGCTTGAGCCTCGCCTGGCTAATCACCAATCGTGAGAGCCGGTGACTGAAGGAAGATGGAGGAAGAAAGAAAAAAAATGAAAGAAAAAAAAAAAAAAGAAAAAAAAAAAAAGAGAAAAGAGAAAAGAAATATAAAATTTAAATGTAATTTCAATTTTTATAAGGTTAAAGAGAGAAAGAGAGAGTGTGTTGTAAAATGAGCTGTAATTGAGTTTAGACTAAACCCATTTAAGACCCATATATTTTAGTTCTCTTATTTTTAAAAATCATTATGGGTGATCTGGAAAATAAAGCCTAATCCGTTTATGACTCATTTAATATTTAAAGTCATAAAGGGATTATGGACCCATTTTAACACGTGTATTAAATACTAATTAGCTTGGTATTCCCGCATTTAGCCAAAGGTGAAATTAACACGCATAAACCCTTGCCTTTTTGAATTGGCCTAATGACTCAAGAATGGTTGTTTATGTAGATTAGACATACATGCCGGATCGATTCCATTCCTCTACCATCTAATGAAAACAATCTCACGATTAAGCTACCCAACTTGAGTTTTGGCTCCCGCTAATCTAAAGTGAGTCAAGTACTTCACATATTTGAAATGCCTGCTCAAGATGTGCTTCTAGATTATTGTTAAAAAAGAAGTTAAAGCAAAACATCACATATTCAACAAGAGAAATCCATCACATATGTGTTTTTTCTTTTTCTTTTTGAAGAACATGCACGTTTAATGTGTTGAAAATTTGTTGATTCGTTGGATGCTATTCATTTGTTGGTTTCTTGCAAGAGGCTGGCTCTGATTACATTGAGATGTGAATGATTGAAGTGAAGGGGTGGTAATTAACTCTACAGGATGTTCATATTCTGCTTATAATAATTAAGGATAATTTTTTCTTACAAGAATAAGTTTGCTTTGTCGTTTGGCAGATTAGACCCCTCGAACAGCATAACTTTTTTGTGTTATTCATCAATGTAACTAGTCTAACATTTCCTATTGATTTCGACCATTACCATGATAATATGGACAAAATGCACCTTAATTAAAAAATTCTACAAAAAGTCTAATGCGCAAACGCCAAATTAAGCAAGAAAGTTACATCCCCCGAACCATCAGTGATGGGAAACTTGAGTGATGAGAACCGGAATTCAACGAGAGTAACCGAAAACGACATTTCGAAAAAGACTGACATTCCATTTTGAATATGTAATGATTGGCTGAACCTTTGCAATCAAATCTCATTGGATTTTGACTCCCTGGCTGCTTCTGGTTATTGGGCAAAACGTAATGGCATGAAGCTGTCGCATCATGAGCCAAATACACCAGGAAACTTCCGTTTTTCATTTTGTGGGTAATCAAATATTCGGGGAAACTTCCTCTTTCTTATGCACACCGGATATCTACTTCCACAACATGAAATCTAAAGTTGAGGATGGGGGACTTTGGAAAAGAAAATGGCAACTTGATAAATCATGTTGGGTGGGAGATGCAATTTGAAATCCAATGCAAGAAGCTTAGGTTGATAATTGTAGGTTTTGAATGTGATGGTAACTTATATGAAGTGCAAAGTTGAGGATGGTATTTATAATTTCCTAAAAGAATAAATAATAAATTTGATGTTGTTCAAAATTTGATTGATCCATTTGTTGAGAAAATTCATAGTTTTGATACTAACAACACTTTCCAAAGTCATACTGTGGAAAAAGACTTATATGTTCATATATTCAGCAAAGTCTATCCATGATAGAAGAATCTATAAGCAGATGCAGCATCTTATTTGTCAGGAATCCAGAACAAACCTCAAGGATCAGAACGAGGACAAGAACCATAACGGCTACGAATTTCACTTACCTTATTTATATTGGTTTTGCTAATCAATCGATTGACAAAATCAATTATCGAGACAATTTCCAAATAAGGATGGAACACTTATGGAAACTTAGATTTCGCTTGTATGGGCGACAAGAATCTGAAGGGATTCAATTTGTTTTCAACGGCTAAGAAATCTTTCCTTATGAAATCTGTCCAAGGAAGGAAATGGAAGATAATCCTTCATGGTGATGGCCAATGGCTAATTTTGGCTCAAAGGGTATATAAGTAGGATATACGGTAGTAGAAGAAAGAGAGTGAATACGAAATTCCAAAGTTTACTTCTGTCTTTTCATCGAATTGTCTCACAAAGTGCAAAAATAAAGTGATCTAGAGTGAATAGCAAAAATGAGTGACTTAGTGAGAGATTATACCACTAAGTATTTGCACTCAAGAATGTGTAATCATTTGATGATCACATAATGGAATTCAGCCTATTGGCTGATAGCGTGGGAGAGTGGACATAGGCTTGATAAAATCTGAACCACTATAATACTATTTGCAATTTTCTCTTCCTTATTTTTTTTTTATTTTGATTGCATATACCAGAAGTCTACTTCATCTAGACGAACTTTAACTTTAAATTTTACATCTATTACATCTAGACTTTGTATTGATCGATTTGGTATAAAAGCTCATTTACACCTATTCACCCCCTCTAGGTGTTTGTACTAGCAACCTCAATTGGTATTAGAGCCTCATGCATATTATTTTGAAGTGTTTTTACTTCAGAGCTAAAGATCCTCTATGGCTAGTATTTTGGCACAAAGTTTGATTGAAAGTCAAAGCAACACTTGACCACCATACTTTGATGGGAAATAGTACAGCATATGGAAAAACAAGATAAAATCTTTTCTAGATCAAAAGACCCTTAGTAATGGGACGTCGTCGAGAAAGGAATTGACCCCAACGCTAAATTTGGAAAGGGCATGAAGAAGGATGATGGAAAATCTACAAAATCTTCCACCACTCTCAAAAAAAGAGCTGGTAAAAAGAGAAGCATTAGATGCAAAAGCAATTCACTCTCTTTATTGTGCTTTATCACCGAATGAATATAACTGAATTTCATCTTGTGGAACAGCAAAAGAGGTTTGGGATAGGTTACATGTTACCTATGAAGGAACATATCGAGTGAAGGAAGCCAAAGTCAATATTCTGCTCGAGCAATATGAATCCTTTAAAATGAAACCGGGAGAGTCTATCGGAGATATGTTTAGATGATTTATTGAAATAGTAAATGAGCTTGCATATCAAGGACAACCAATCTTAGGACCCATGAAAGTAAATAAACTTCTAAGAGGCTTATTGAAGGATTGGAATAATGTCAAAATTTCTATCCGGGAAACACTAAGGATTTCACCTTTATCTATTGATGAACTCATTGGAACCTTACAGTCCTATGAGACAGAACAACTGAATGATGAAGTTGAAACGAGAGGTAAGAAATCAATTGCTCTTAAATCTAACATTAATTTTGATGATACAGATTTAGAAGGTGAAAAGGATGATGAGGAACTCACCCTATTGATCAAGAAAGTCAGAAAATTAAACAAGAAAGAAGCTCAATGGCAAGAAACAATCTAGATAATCTGGACAAAGAAAAACTATGGACAAAAAAGACTTAGCCAAAGACGTGATTTGCTTTGAATCCAAGAAAAAAGGGCATATAAAACCCAATTGTCCTTTGCTGGAAAAGAAGAAAGGCAAGTATGAGAAATACAAGAAGGCCTTGAAAGCTAAAACATGAAGTGACATAGAATGCGAGGAAAGCGAAAATGAATATCGTAATATCTGTCTAATGGCATACTCAGACTTAGACTCAAATTCTAGAGAAGACTCAGAATCCGATTCAGACTCAAACAAGGAAGTCGAGGTAAGTCATTCTGAAATACCAATTAAAGTTTCTAATTGTGTTAATGAGCTTTGTTCAAATTTGAAATCCACTCTTAAAAGGATCTCTGAACTAAAAAAGGAAAATTCCCAGTTGAGACAACAAAATTTTTCTCAAAAAGAAAATTTTGAAAGTCTATAAAAACAATTTTTAGAAAGAAAAGAAAATCGTGATTCTCTTTTAAAAGAAAATGAATCTTTTAAAAAGGAGTTTTTGGATATTACAACAAAATTTTCAAATGGCTCAAAAACTTTACAACATATACTTTCCATTCAAATTCCATATTATAACAAGTTTGGACTTGGATATAATAAAGAAAGCGCGTCATTAATAAACTTTCCAAAGATTAAGGAGAAACTCAAACAGAGACCTCATTGACAAGCCTACAAAAATCATTTCCAAAAGAATTTTATAAAACCTGTTGGTCGAAGCAATCTCAAATGTTCAAATTGTGGAGAAATAGAACATTTCGAGAATAATTGTCCAAAAATCTGGTGACCCATTAAGAAGCATTGGATAAACAAAGCTTATACTACTAACTCTCATGGACCCAAGAAAGTCTAGGTACCAAAGAAAGCTTGAGAATGTTATTTGAATGCAGGTTAACTTCAGAAGCAAAAGAAAATGGTACTTAGACAATGGATGTTTAAGACACATGACAGGAGATTCAAGTTCCTTCATAAGATTAGAAAAGATAAAAGGAGGATCCATCTCTTTTGGAGGCAACATCAAAGGAAAAATTATAGGACTTGGAACAGTACATATTATAAGCCTTGTTATCAACAATGTCTCCTTAGTCAGAGGACTTAATTACAATCTTCTAAGCATAAGCCAATTGTGTGATGCTGGATTTAAAATAAACTTCCGGGAAAACATATGTTCTGGAACCAATCAAGATTTCTCTCAATCATTTACTGGTCAAAGGCGTGGCAATATATATATCTTCTAGACATAAACTCAGACTCTGCTAAGTGCCTCATCTCAGTCCAAGATAAAGCAAATCTGTGGCATCGCAAACTAGGCTATGTTAGTATGAAGCAGATTTCTAAATTATCTACCAAGAAGTTTGTTTGTGGACTTCCTAGCTTAAGCTACAAGAAGTCTGAACTATGTTAAGCATGCACATTAGGAAAACAGGTACAAAGCACCTTCAAACCAGTAAAACAAGTTTCTCCTAATCGTGTATTGCAGCTTCTACATATGGACCTTTTTAGACCAACAAGAACTCAAAGTATAGGAGGTAAAAAATATTGTCTGGTTATAGTAGACAATTACTCTCGATTTACTTGGGTATTCTTTCTTGCAAATAAAGGAGAAATCTTTTCATATTTCTCAAAATTTGCAAAAAGGGTTCAAAACGAGAAGGGTTATACTATTTTTAGCATTAAAATAGATTATGGAGGAGAGTTTGAAAATCAAGATTTCATAGATTTTTGTGACAAAAATGGTTTCAACATATTTTCTCCTCACCCTACACTCTAGAACAAAATGGAGTTATAGAAAGGAAAAATAAATCTTTACAAGAAATAGCTAGAACTCTGCTAATTGAAAGCAAGGTAGCTTCTCGCTTCTAGGCAGAAGCAATCTCTACCGCCTATTATATAATTAACAAAGTCTTTCTAAGGCCTATTATTGAGAAAACTCCCTATGAAATTTATAAAGAAAGAAAACTGATTGTTTCTTATTTTCATGTATTTGGCTACAAATGCTTTATTCTGAAAAATGCGAATGATCATTTGGGTAAGTTTGAAGAAAGATCAAACGAAGGAATATTTATTGGATATTCTATCACAAGCAAGGCATATTGAGTATTCAACAAGAATACTCAGACTATGGAAGAATCTATGAATGTAAGATTTCTAGAACAAGATCAAACTCAACAGGATCAAACTCTACTCAATAGTTCATAACTTGTTACAGACCTAGAAAAGTCTATATACATTAGACAGATTGATCCAGTTCAAAAGAAGACACATGAGATCTAAAGGAATCAACTCCGACTCATAAGGACTCAACTCAGACATTTGAAAATTATGAAGAAGATGAAAAATACAACAAGAACTGGAAGCATAAATCAAGTCATCCCCACAACCTTATAATTGGCAACATCGAAGAAGGAATCCGAACCAAATCAAGGAACAAGGAAGAAACAAATGTACTAGCGCTTATCTCTAAGATCGAACTAAAATGAGTAGACAAAGCTCTTGCAAATGAAAGCTGAATAGAAGTAGTGCATGAAGAACTTTAACAGTTCAGAATCAATGATGTATGGGAATTAGTACCCAGACCCAAAGAAAGAATTGTCATTGGAACAAAGTGGGTATTAAAAAACAAAGTAGATGATCAAGGAAGAGTAATCAGAAACAAAGCTAGGCTTGTGGTCAAAGGATATTCCTAAGTAGAAGGAATAGACTATGATGAGACATATGCACTTGTGGCTAGATTAGAAGCCATAAGACTTATGCATGTTTTCATAACTTTAAGTTGTTCTAGATGGATGTCAAAAGTACATTTCTAAATAGATTCATTCAAGAAGAAGTCTATGTAGAACAACCACTAAGTTTTGAAGAACGTAGAAAGATGGATCATGTGTTCAAACTGAAGAAAGCTTTATATGAACTAAAATAGGCACCTCGTGCTTGGTATAAGAGACTGAGCAACTGCCTGGTAAGCAACGGATTTAAAAAAGGTATGGTTAACACTACCCTATTTATTAAGAAAGAAAGTAAGGATGTTCTACTTGTCCAAATCTATGTAGGTGACATTATTTTTGGCTCTTCTAATGAATTTTTGTCCAAGAAATTCTCTAAGTCTATGTAGGAAGAATTCGAGATGAGCATGATGGGAGAACTAACATTCTTCTTAGGTCTTGAAGTCAAACAAACCAAAGAAGGAACATTCATTTTCCAAGAAAAATACGCAAAGGATTTAGTCAAGAAGTCTGGAATGAAAAACTGCAAGAAGACAGAAACTCCAATGTCTAGTTCTACTAAACTAGACAAGGACGAAGGAGGAAAGAAAGTAGACCAGAAGACTTACAGAAACATGATCAGTTTTTTACTTTATTTTACTACTTCTAGACTTGATATTTTATATAGTGTATGCATGTGTGCCAAATTTCAGGCTGACCCTAAAAAATCTCATCTTACTTTGTGAAATGAATTATTAAGTATATCGCTACTAATCTAAAGCTAGGTCTATGGTATCCCAAGGGAACACATTTTACACTCATTGGATACTTAGACGTTGACTTACCTGGATGCAGAGTAGACAGAAAGAGTACCTCTGGAACTTGTCAACTTTTGGGACAAATGCTAGTATCCTGGTTCTCCAAGAAACATAACACTATAGCACTCTCCACCACATAAGTAGAATATATTGCTCTTGGTAGTTGTTCGCAAGTTCTATGGATCAGACAACAACTAAGAGATTATGGGAAAGAAGAAGATTGCACTAAAATACGGTGTGACAACACAAGTGCCATCAATCTTACAAGGAATCCTATTCTTCATTCGAGAGCAAAACATATAGAAATTAGATATCACTTCATAAGAGATTATGTACAAAGTGGAGAAATTGATGTCCAATTTATTGATTCCAAGAATCAATTGGTAGACATATTCACTAAACCATTGGAAAAAGGTACATTTGAATTCATTCGTAACAAATTAAACATTACTCACCCATTTGCTTAAAGTTTGTATGAGACAGGTAAGTCAAATTGAGCATTTGGAAGAAAGAATCTTCTAAGACACATTCAAAAGATTATACTTACAAGTTTGGAAGTTCAAATTTTGGCGAGTAAGTCATTTCCTTTTATGACCAAACAAGCAAGTAAATATTTTGCAAATTTCTACAAATATTTCATTTGTTTGAGCTTGTGATTATTTCCATTTTTATTTAAATTTATTTTTGCTAGTTTTGAAATTTCGAAATGCATAACTGCCATTTACAGTTTTATTTTCCAAAAACTTGCATCTCTTCATTGCATCGGTTAAGAATGTATATAGAAACCAAGGAAAACATTTTTCTCTCACTAGCAACATCTCTCTTTTGCTCGAACCTTCTTTGGAAACCCTAAAAGTTCTCATCTTTCCCTTTTGATTCTCAAAGTTCATCATTTTTTCTTCAAAATGTCATCAAAATCCTTCAAATCTATGTCAATTTCCTCGCAACGAAGATCCTCACGCATTATGAGTAGAGGACCCAAGTTTGTTGAAGGAGGACATACATATTTCGACTTAACCAGATCATTTGAAGAAGAATCTCTGAGGCATTCTGCACAACAATCTGAATCCGAAGAAATTGCCAAAGGTATGTCTCTTGCTGTCATTACTCCTATTCAAGTAAGAGACCTAGAGAAAGTGTTTCGGCATTATGATTTTCTGAAGAAGGGAGGTGCTTTGGATGATTTTTTACTTGAATACTTGAAAGATCATGGATATGGAAATGAAGTGAAGTTGATGGAGGCTGTATTGGCTATTAGAAACCCGGATTGGGGCAAATCAAAAGAAAAAGATGTTGTAGAACATATAGACTAGACGCCTGATCCTAAAAGTGGTGCTGAAAGTTTATGGGAAGGAAAAAGGGACGATGACGATGAAAGATTGTTCAAGAATTTTCAAGTAAAAATGGGAGTGGCTACTGTGGTTGCCAAGCCAAAAGGAAAATTGTTTCGGACAAAGTAACAAAAGGATTGCTATACTTCTTTATTAACCAGAGGAATCATGAATCACCGAACTGTAGACTTTGACTTTCTGGATTTTATAGGAGTAAAGATAAGGAAGAAGTTTGAAAAATTACAGATGGATGATTTCTGCATGCAGACCTTTGAAGTTTATCTTAAACTCACTGCTTATTTATATTTGAATCTATCCTTCTTATCTCCTAACAAAATGCAATTAAGTGTTTATGATGATATTTATGAAGTTGATGTGGATGTTCTGGTTGATATCATGAAAGTGGAAAGAGGAGACTTTAGGCCAATTGGAGTGTCTTATGAAATAGCCTATAAGTATCTCACCATAGAAAATACTTTGAAGACAAATATCACCTATTCCAGCCTAACCTCTACTAGAATTATTATACACAAGATCGTGATCAATTGCATTAGACCCAAAGCATCTTCAAAGACTAAAGTTGCGAAGTTTGAAGCCAAGATGATATGGGCTATTGAAAATGGTATTATGTTCTCTCTACCTCATACTATCCAATTGCATATTTATAGAACAGTTCTCAAAGAGAAGGGGCAATTACCATATGGAGCACTCGTGACAAGAATATTTCAGCATTTTCAAATTCAATTACCTTCAAAGTTCTACACAAGAACTCTATCTGTAATGCCTATTGGAGAGAAGATGATAACCAAAATGTGTCTGAAGGATGTTGTTGAAGTTTGGAGAAACAAGAAGAAGGAGACACCAAGATCAGCAACCACCACTACTGAGAGAAAGAGGAAAGGAAAAGAAGTTGTTTCTTCTCCAAAGACCGAGAAAAGAAGGCAAAGAATTCTTCTACAGGATGAAGACGAAGACGAGACTCTCTCTGATATCATCGTCTCTGCAGTTCAAACTACATCTGCACTTCCTGAAGAAGTAGAAGCAGACAAGGAAAGAGAAGAAGGAGAGGGAACACAGAAAGAAGCAAAATAAGTGAGTGAAAAGGATGGAGAAGAAGAACAACTCAAAGATGTGGATGTTGAGGATGTGTTAGAAGGAGAGGACGAAGGAGAAAAGTCAGGAGACTTTGAAGAAGAACATGCACAAGATGAAGAGCCAGAGGAACAAGAAGAAGGAGAACAACGAGAGGAAGGGATGATCATCGCAAGGGGAGAAACTAAAAAAACTCTTGACCATTCAAAAGCTGATGATCAACTAAGCAAGTCTCCACAAGATGCTGAGGGACAGCACCCAAAACAACCTGTTGATGAACTGGTTGAAGCAATATTCCAAGGGGAGTATCAATTAGACAAGGCAAATTCTGAAGCAGATTCAACAAACATGTTGATTGGAGAAACAAGTGCTCAATCTGATCCTGACCCCAACTATGCTAGAATTGTTGATCTACTTATGCAAATCAAAATTTAGCAATATGCCTTAGAGATTGATATACAAACATTGAAGTCCTCCTTGAACAACAAACTAGAGACTCTTACCCAACAAACTAAGCAGAATATGGCAAGATTGGAATCAACTTTCACTCAGTGCATGAGCAAAGTCGAGGAGTCTATACAGAACATGGAGGATTTCCACCTTGTTCGAGTTCCCCACAAGCCCTTGATTTTAGTCTCTTCAAAAACAATTTCTTTTGATTTGTGTTTGATTTGTTTGAATGCTTAGACTTGGTTATGGCGTGCTAGGTATGGATTGTTTTGATTTTGCAGACATTCGAACCCTCTTGATGCTGACAAAAAGGGGGAGAATATACAAATATTCTTATTATGGTGTGGCTTAGTATGCTTATGGCTTATTAGGGTTATTATACTTATTATTTGCATATATTTTCTGCTATGCCTAACCTTGTTTCGCAGGAATAGAAAAATATCCACATGAAAGTTTTGTCACCATAAAAAATGGGGAGATTGTTGAGAAAACTCCTAGTTTTAATGCTAACAAAACTTTCTAAAGTCTTAATCAAGTGATATTCTGGTATATATTGTGGAAGAAGACTTATGTGTTCATATATTCAGCAAAGTCTATCAATTACAGAAGAATCTATAAGCAGACGCAGCATCTCATTTTATCAAGAATCCAGAATGAACCTCAAGGATTAGAATGAGGACAAGAACCGTAACGGCTATGAATTTCACTTACCTTATTTATATTGGTTTTGATAATCAATTGATTGACAAAATCAATTATCGAGACAATTTCTAAATAAGGATGGAACACTTATGGAAACCTAGATTATGCTTTTATAGGCGACTAAAATCTAAAGGGATTCAATCTGTCTTCAACAGCTAGGAAATTTTTCCTTATGAAATCTGTCCAAGGAAGTAAATGGAAGATAATCCTTCATGGTGATGGCCAACGGTTAGTTTTGGCTTGAAGGGTATATAAGGAGGATATACGGTTAGTAGAAGAAAGAGAGTGAATACAAAATTCCAAAATCTGATTCTGTCTTTTCATCGAATTGTCTCAAAAGTACAAAAATAGAGTGATCTAGAGTGAATTGCAAAAAGGAGTAACTTAGTGAGAGATTATACCACTAAGTATTTGCACTCAAGAACATGTAATCATTTGTTGATCACATAGTGGAATTCAACCTATTGGTTGATAGCGTGGGAGAGTGGACGTAGGCTTGACAAAAGCCAAACCACTATAATACTGTTTACAATCTTCTCTTCCTTTACTCTTTTTATTTTGATTGCATTTATCAGAAATCTACTACATCCAAACGAACTTTAACTTTAAATTTTGCATCTATTACATCCAGACTTTGTATTGATTGATTTGGTATAAAAGCTCATTTACACCTATTCACCCCCTAGGTGTTTGTACTAGCAACCTCACCATTATGCATACTACTTACATACATAGGATCATTATTATTTACCCCCTCACTCAAATCATAATATCCTTCTGCCTTATGAGTTGGATTTCATCAATTAGCAACGAGATTTGTATCTTCGGTCATACAAAGAAGGTCAAAGGTAGCAATGTTGCACTTCCTCAATTACCGTCGACGGGACAATGCTTGGTGCAATGCAAGGACCTTCATCAAAAATGGCGTCAGCAACTACTAAGGACATTTTGGGAATGTACAAAGATCACGAATATCCTCATTTATTTGGTCATATGAATATCCTCATTTGACACCTCGAATATTACTATCAACAATTTTAGTCCCATTTGATTTGCAATCACGTCCATTTTATTTGTTGATAGTATTAACATGTATCAATGACTTAATTTTTGTAAAGAAATAAATTATTATTTTGAGAGGCTATTCAAAATTTTTTTTTAACGTTGCACTTACTTAAAAAGGGGAAGTTCTTCAAGACAATAACTATAAATATTTTTGACAGACAAAAACAAAGTTCACTTAAGTTTAATAATTAAATAGCTAGAAAAAATCTTATGGGATATTCCAACAAGCCAAACAATGTTATGGATAAATCACATTTATTGAAAGAATTCAGTCATACTCTGCTAGATTGTTTACAAATCTATATGATATTGTTAACATTACTTTGAATTTAGTTCTAAAAGTTTATTATGTTGAAGAAATGTTTAGCTCACACTTAAACTGAACATTCTCTCTCATGTGAAGACCAATAGGACGACAAAGTCGTTAAGTGAGCAAGTGATACATGTAGGTGGAGTTGTGGAAAGCTGACGTGCATAAAGAAGAGAATTCAAAAACGGGTGAGTACAACAAATTGGCTCAATCTAGAATTCCTACTACATTACTAGGGGTAAGTACACTAGGAGTGCCATAACTTTCGTACGGCGCTCACTTTGGTGCTAAAACTTTTTTTTCGCTCACTTGAGTGCCAAATCGGAATGAAATCGTTCACTTGAGTGTCACTTCGTCGGAAAAGTTGACATGGCGCCGAAATGCGACGTGGCGGCCGAAAAACAATATTTTAATATTTTAATTAATTTTTTTGATTTTTTTTTTTTTTTAAAGAACCGATGAGTGCTACCGTTGACCCTCATCGGCCCGTTGAACTCTCGCCCAGATTGGGCGAGGGCCCCTTCGTTGTCGGCCGCGAAGGCCTTGGGTGAGGTCGGCGAGGCTGTCGAAGGCCCTAGGTGAGGCTAGCGAGGTCGTCCATGGCCTCGCCCGCGGCGGCGACGACGAAGGCCAGGCGGCCCTTGCCCGCATTTGGCCCCCCGGGCAAGGCCGCAATGGCCCTCGGCAGCCACAGGGAGGCCGCGACGGCCTCACCCAAGGCTTTCGCGGCCGACGGCGAGGGGGCCCTCGCCCAATTTGGGTGAGGGTTCCGCGGCCGGCGAGGGTCAACGGTGGCTTTCGCCAGCTTAAAAAAAAAAAAGCAAAAAAAAAAAAAAAATTTAAAAATTTAAAATTTAAAAATTAATTAAAATATTATTTTCCGGCAGCCACGCGGAGTGCGGAGTGGCACTCAAGTGAATGATTTCACTCCGATTTGGCACTCAAGTGAGCGAAAAAAAAGTTTTAGCACCAAAGTGAGCGCCGTAGGAAAGTATTGGCACTCCTAGTGTCCTAACTCCTACATTACTATATCGAAGTCAAACATAACCACTTACTGTAAGTGTTTATTTATGTATAATTAAAGAAAGTACTTTATCCTATAGTTAACTTTCTCTATGAAATTTTTACATTTTTTTAAAAATGATTCTATATGTCAATATTTATATAATTTGAGAAGTTTAAAGAATTTCATGTTATAGAGTGGCCGCCTGTCCAGTAGACATACTTTTGGCGGGCTATAAGGATCCTTATATTATTTTATGATGGCGAGGAGCCCATCCCCAACATCTCAAGCTAACCTTGTATGCTTTTCTTTCCCAAAGTTAGGGAATACGAAGGACTCTTCAATGAGACGGGTAAGTGGCCCAATTCTGAATTTTCCTTTTAAGTCTTTTAATGACTTATTCAGATAAAAAAAATCACAATTATTAAAGTTGGACGAATATTGTCCTTTGAATTTGACCAATCAATAAGTAAGAATCCATGAACTACCGATTCACACTATAGTTTACATCACATATGGTCAAGGATGAAGGTGGTCAAGTCAAAAGTACTAAGAGCCACCAACCCATTTGAAACCCCACCACTCTTCTTTTGTCCATAGTACTACTCCCCAATTATAAATTTCGCATGAGTCAAAGAGATAAATGATGAACTTCAATGCACCATGCCCCAACCTCCCAATCGAAAAGTTGCTACTTTTGACCAATTAAATCAATAAAATCACGAGAAAAAAAACGGTGAAGTAATGAGAATCTTCTGACAAAAGTAATGTTTGGTTGGCTCCAGGAAATGGGGGAGGCGTGAGCAAACCAACTGCCTTCCCACTAAAAGTGTTAAAACATAAATAAAATCTGAAACAAAGACACATTAAATAAATAATAATACTAGAGCAAGAAGAATCATTTGATTCTCTTTGCTTGTGCTAGCTGGAGTGCCCGAGTTTTGCTAAATAAATAAACATTATTGATAATCACACAAAAAACAAATAATAAATCTTTCAGCCGTTGAACTCCAAAAGGGCTCGTGATTGTGACTGAATTAAAATCGTTGAAAGGCAACAAAGGATCTCCTAAGATACCTTTGGAATCACAACTGTCAAAACCCAAATTGCTTATACAATTTCACTTTTCTCTCCCACCTGTTTTTTGGCAGTTAGTTTTGTCCCAGCTCACTATACTATCTTTTTCTGTGTCTAAGTTCACTGCACTTGTAGTTAAATAAGAATGTGCCTTTATCCATCTTATATCATCCGTGATTTTCCCCTCTAATCAGCAATCATTATTAAGATGAACTCGTGAACTCGTGAACTTACCTGTGCTAAAGTTATCCCTCATACGTATAGGAGAGAGATTCGTCACGACCCAATTTCGACTCTCAAACTTGGAAGACAGCTATTTGCTCTGTAAGCTAATAAAGCCAATTAAACAACTTAGAACAAATTTCCAAAGAAAAAGAGAAATGATTATCTAACGGCACCATCCGTCTTAAAAAAGAGATGACGCATTCTCTGCCTTTAAACCGGTTAAAATTTTATCGAAGAAAAATCTCACTTATTGGGTTTCCTCTGATCCAATGTTGAGATTTCTTAAATGTGAACATAATAGAAACAAAACAAGGAAAATGATAAATTTGGAAAAAACCCACAAAAACAAAACCTCCTATACGAGGCTTAGTTGAATTACTTATTGGGTCTTCGATTCACCCATTATTGTTTAAACTTTTCAAGTTGCCAAGGATGAACGTCCACATTGTTCGCTTTAGGCTCCCCGTAGCCGCCGAATTGTTAGTGTCAGAGTTTGCAATAGAGGGGAGCTAGGCCGTTTTTCAAAAGCACATCACTATGGTATGAGTAGACAAGGGGTTAGATGAGCTGGTTCCCCATCGTTTTGTAGCCTAGTTCATTTGGTCTGATGGGGATCTCCTTGGTCCTCTTCAAGGGCTCAAGAGATAGCGTTTCAACCATGCGTAGGGAAACCACTTTTTGGATAGCCCTAGTGGTAGAGAAGATAAATTAAACCCAACCCCCATTGATCTTTTGTTGGTCATTAAAAAAGGCGCCCATTATAGGGGCTTGTAATTAACTAACCTTTGATGCTTAATAATATGTGAATATATGGTGTGTTTCCCAAGTGTTTAACTTGCTATCCCTCTTATGTGAATTGATTGGGAGTTGTTTCTGCACACTTCCACGTGTGGTAAAGTGAAAAAAAGAAGGGGTCAACGATGGATCTTGGGATGTTGCAATTCATTGACCATGATCAAGGTGTCATGTGCTCAAGGTTATGGGGTGTGACATGGGGTACAAGTTGAAGAACTGACCATGCTATTTTGTGAAGATAATGTAGCACTCAAACTTATGACAAATCTCAAAGTACATGAAAGAACAAAGCATATAAAAGTGGATTGTCACTTCACTTGAGACAAGATTCAAGAAGGAATAATTGAGACGAGGAATCATAATCACATATAGCCTATAGATATCTTCACCAAGCCTCAATATCAAAGACAGCAAGCATATCTATTAAGCAAGTTGGGTGCGTGACATACATAAGCCGCCAACTTGAGAAGAAGTGTTAGAAGATATGCTTGAGATATGACAAGTCCAAATTGTGATTGATACACTAAATTAGTCTGGGATTATAATCGATTGAATGAATCAATCTAGGATTAGAATTGATTCCATATGATTCATCTAGAAGATATTCTTTCCTTTATTGTTCATATTTTGTACTTATATATTAATTACTGTACGAGTAAAGAATGCAAGCCGAAGTGCACAAAATACAATCTTCTTCTTCAATTTGTGTCAAGTGGAAGTCGATCTTTGATGTCCCATCAGATCTTCCACTGATGTATTGAAATCGATAAGATCGGTGAGGTTTCTTTTGAGTTGTTGCTAGAACACACTATGGTCTCCGCGTGATTAGATTCACTATCCGTCTTTGATTCATATCAATAGCATTCCAATTCCAGACAATAATTCAAGTTTTTATTGTCCGTTTGGCATTTGCTGCACTGGCATTGATGAAGATTCCGCAGCTCAGTGCTGAGCTCGTAAGCCTCATGGCTCTTAAATATTTTTGACAAATATTACTGACAAACATTTTTATTAATTAATAGGATGGAGAGGAGCGGCCAATACTAACGAGAACAAAAGATTATTCAATAGTCCAAAATTTATAGACCCTTTTGCATCATGTGACATCATTGGGACGGTCACATCTAGGGGAAAACTCATGGTTTTTTTTGTTTCGTTTTTTCGTGTGTGGTTAGTTCTCTTAATCGGTAAATTTTTTAGTTGGAAAATGAAACCTCCGTGGCTGAAACTTCTATGTTTTAGTTATTCGAATTAAGGGATCGACCAAAAGAGAAGGTTCTTCGTATTGGGGCTTTTCATAATTTCAACTTGGAGTAAATAAAAGGTGAAACATCTCTTCTTAAGTTCTTTAGAAGTATGAGTGGATGCATTGCATCACGCACAAGGTTGTAAAAGATTAAAATCCATACATATGAGGAACGAAATTATTATACTTGGAGTGAGTTAGTACATACTTCAAAAAGAGAATATTGGACTACTAACAATATTAGACATGCAGACTCCTAGAGTACCAAAGCTTGGCACGAGATGACATTTAAGTGCTGAGATTGGAGTAAAAATGATCAGTTAAGTGTTAACGACGAGAAAATCCGGCCAAAATACTGACATGGCACTTTTCGGTGAGTTGAGGTTGAAACGACGTCATTTTAGACGCTGATATGGCCAAATAAGCCCATAACGAAGTCATTTTGAGCGTTGACATGGCTAGATAAGCCAAAAACGATGCACCATTTTGACTTTAATTATATTTTTATATAATTATTAATTAAATAATATTAAAATTAAAATTAAAATTTTTAAAAAAGGGCAGAGGACAAGCAGGAGGGGCTCCTCGCCTGTCGCTGTTGTCCTATTGCTGGTGGGGCGGCGACACTGGTCACGAGGGTCGTTGGTGCCTAGGTAACGGCCGACGGCCGTTGCCAGACACTAGGAGAGGGTCACTCTCCTAGATCTAGGCGAGAGTCATCAGCCCTCGCGCAAGCGCTAGCAGCCTTTGCCCAAAGCTAGCGGTGCTTTGCCCGGCGACCGCTAGAACTAGCGGCGCTAGGCGAGGGGTGCGTTAGGCGGGCGGGCGACCTCGCCCAAGCTGGGTAGGGCGAGCAACCCTCGCCTAGATCTAGGAGAGGGTTGCCAAGCTACGCCTAGGTGTCGGCGACCCTCGCCGTCCATCGCCGCCGCCCAACTGGCGATGGGGCGGTGGCCATAGGCAATGGAAGCTCCCCCACCTATGTTGCTGTTTTTTTATTTATTTTTATTTTTATTTTTAATATTATTTAATTAATATTTATATTAAAAATCAAATTTTGGTCAAAATGACGTCGTTTTTTGTAAAGGTGAGTTGACGTGGAATTCTGACAAGCCACATTGATGTTAGAAATTATTAAAATGAGCCACGTTGGATTTCCGGTGGTTTTCGCCGGAGTTGGCACTTAAGTGATTCAATTTTTTTAAAAAGTAGCACTTAAGTATATCTTTCGTAACTTTTGGCACTTAAGTCTTTCTCGTGCTAAGTTTTGGCACCTGGGATGTTCTTTTCCCAATAATAATATTATAAGGTCAAGATTCGACTTCAAGTTGTTGCTTATTATAATCTCTCTTCGTCCTTCGATACCTCCAAAGACCGAGCTACTTGATGGTTGATACCTCATTGATACCTTCATATTCCGAGGAGGAATAATGCACTGTTTTTTCTTTTAAAAAAAAATAGATGTAAAGATGGCTCCACAATGTCCCAAGGGAAGAATCTTGAAAAGCGTTCAGTCAATCTTGAATTCTAGTGATAATAAACAAAAGGCCCAGAATAAAATAATGACAAACCGTCAACATACTCTTCACAGTGGTAATGCAGGATCATGGCTAATGCACCGCGCACGATTCAACTAGCCTTTTTTAGCCGTGAGGGTTTGTCTCTGTATGGACGTTATACTTTGGAGTGGGACCAACCAAAAAGGTTTGACTGACCTTTCGAGATTAATTAATGAAAAAGACGGATCTTTCTCCCTTCCGATTAACAATCATATACCGGAAAGGGAATGAGTTAGCTACTTGCTTGAGTTTAAACCAACTTGTTTGCCACTACACTGAGTGCACGTGGGACCAACTGAACCACAAAGTATTTTAGAGGGATCTTTCTGATTTTAGATCGTGCGTGGATGGTTACAGCTTCGAGATTCTAGGTGTTGAATAATTCCCCAGTCGTACACCCTTGGTTATATATACATACATACATACATTTATATAAATATATATTTTAAAAAGGAAAATTGCCAATGGCCACTCAAGTAATTGATTTTTTAAATTTATGATACTCAAGTGAGTAAAAAAAAGTTATGACTCAAATAAACATCACACAAAAGTTATGACATTTCTACTATTCTTACCCCAAAATAAAAGACAAAACCTTCTTTCCTACTTTCTCAATTCCAGTCACCCACCTCTATGCAATTGTTGGAAAGAATATACTCATAACTAATAAGATTCACAAGTAATGTGATCTATCAGCAAAATTTAAAAACAAATATTAGAATTCGAGACAATATTCAAAATGGAGATTGAAAATTTTCAAAAATTCAGTTCTTTTATTGCTCAGTCTTAATCGTATGGCCATTATTGTCCCGATGACAAGGTCCAAATAAGTTCAATCCATATTAATCGGTGGCTCAACTCACAATTTGCTTTATGACGGGGCTCAAATATATTCATTCCCACTAACCAGTGGCTCGGTTCCGATATTCTACATTTGTCGATACATAGCCCCAATTTAGGGGTTAGAAGTAGGCTTAGAGCATTAGATATCAAAACATTTCAAATGAAATACGTCAGGTTCTTATTTCAAAAATTATATTCTAAAGAAGATTGAATGGTATGAAAAAAAAAAAAAATAGACCCAATCCATTATCTGTAATATTTCTTCTCATCATTGTTACATTAATGAAGTTATATAATTAACTTATGTTTTGTAACTAAATAATGGTTACACACATAATAATATTGAAATCATTCTAAGCTCTAAAATGAGTTATGCATTTATGCTTTTAGCTACTACTTTTTTTTTTTTGAAATGTAAGTATCATTTAAAGATGACATACAAGAACTTAAGGGCATTCCCCATCATTACATAAATAACTAAGAATGCAAAAAAATGGAATGAGAGAGTTTCCATATAGTAGCCAAAATTACATTTGTTTAGGAAGGTTTAAAATTTTTGTAAAATGATACTCGGCTTCTGACAAGCTTACAAATTTTAGCCACAATGATGGGGACATCATTTGACTTGGTTTAGAAATGTCTACAGTTACGTTACGAGATTCTCTGAGGATTCTCTCTAATGGCCTCCGTTTTAAGAATCAATTCCGTGAATTTGTGGATATCAAGCGATTCTATGCTCTTTAGCCAGCCAAACTAGACCCAATCATCCAAAGTTTACTTTCTTCTTGTGCTAACTCACATTCCCAGTTCTCTCAAACCTGTACCCAGCCCTTGTGGAAAAATTCAAATTTTTATGTCAAATTTTTCTTTAAAAGGAATGAAGACATAAATCCCACAAAGGCAAGCCAATCGGGAATGAGCTCAGAACACCTTGCGCTTGCTCAACAAGAACGCTCAGAACTATTGGCACAAGGCCTAATTGAACTGTCCGACTCCCAATGGGTGTGTGAAGCATTTTATGTCAACAAGCGAGCTGAACAAAATCATGGAAAAATGAGGTTAGTAATCAATTATCAACCTTTGAACCAATTCATCCAAGATGATAAATTCACATTGCCCCATCGAAATTCTCTCTTTCTTAGCCTTGCCCAAGCAAAAATCTATTTAAAGTTCGACCTCAAGGTAGGATTTTGGCAATTGGGTATTGACATAGTAGATAGACCCAAAACTGGCTTCTGCATCCCAAACCAACACTTCCAACGGATAGTTGTCCCTTTTGAACTCAAAATTGCACATTCCCTTTTCCAAAAGGCTATGTGTAAAATTTTTGAACCCATTCTCTCCAATTCCCAGATTTACATTGATGATATCATTCTCTTTAGTCCTGATGAAGAATCTCATTGTCAACTTTTGGCACAATTTGCTAATATCATCAAAAAGCATGGAATTATGTTTTTCCCAAAAAAAAATGATCCTTGCCCAAAAGAAATTGAATTCCTTGGCATGCACCTAAAAGAATGAACCTATTGCTCAGAATCCCATATTGTTGATGAACTTCAAAAATTTCCGAAAAGGACTTCCCCACTAAGCAAATTTAACAATTTCTTGGCATTATCAATTATCTGCAAGATTTTGTTCCCCAAATCTCCAAAACCCTGAGACCGCTTCAAAGAATGCTCAAGAAAAATGCCCCCCATGGGGACAAAAGCAAACCCAAGCTGTTGCTTAGCTTAAAAAGGTTCTGCAATACCTTCCTCCTTTGAAGATTCCCTCTACAAGGAAATGGATTATTCAAACTAATGCCAGTGACAAATACTGGGCAACCATTCTCTTTGAAGAAATCGACAAAATCAGGCATATTTGTGCCTATGAAAGTGGCAAATTCTCTCAAGTAGAAATTCATTACCACTCCACTTTTAAGGAAATTCTTGCTATCAAATATGGAATCAAAAAGTTTGAGTTCCATCTCATTGGACATCATTTCCCCGTCGAAATGGATATGTCCTATTTTCCTCATATGTTAAAATTCAAACAGAAGTGAGTTCTCCATCCACAATTGCTACGATGGGCTGAATGATTTTCAAAATACTCCTTCAAAGTCAAACACATTCCAAGTACTAAAAACGTCATTGGTGACTTCTTGTCCAGACCCAAAGAACCTTTAGAAGCCATCAACATTTATGTTCGAAGGGAGCCTCTGGAAACATATCGCACTTTGATATAAATGGCAGATGGCCAAGTCTCAAGTATCCTCTTGATGTCAACTTGCAATCAGAGACAATACCTTGAAAGAAAAACTTCAAGAGTTTATGTGAGAGTATCATCTCAAAATTTTTAGAGATTATGGAGGATTATGCTCAAGCCCGAATGACTCCATCTTGAATATCCATTCATTCATCCTCTACAGTGGTCTCCTGATGGTGAATTTCCATAAGACCTTAAATGGTTATTTTGGTACATGTTCAACTTGTACACCATAGCCATTGAATTTCCCACTGACAAGATTTTGCAGGTTCTTATGAAAGCACCGGCCCAACAAGAAACCAACCAGAAGTACCTTATGGATGTCCTCACATGGTTTAAACCACTCAATTATTGGAAGGAACTCTTCAAGATTCAGAATCGTCAAGGAAGGCTCGAACGTGAAAGCACAATGTTGTCCTATTCCACTGACTATGGACATTCATCCATCCAACCGAGTGGATTTCTGACAAACCATCTCTTGTAGGAACCTCAACCTATAGGCCCCAAGTGTTTCAGGAAGTTGCATGAATCCACCAAACACTTCCATACACCATCTCCTCTAGCAGTCGCGAATCTCGAGAACTCCAAATGACCCTATGTCAAGAAAATCGCGTCATCCCACCAGAAGCATGGCCCCCACCACATGCTAACATGTTATGGGATCACCCTGAAGCCTGGGGTAATATAAAGGACGAAATTCAAGAAGCCTTCAATGTCTTCTGACAAAACAATCCAAACTCATCCACCCCTATGACCCTTGGGGGGGACCACTTTCTTAAGACCCTTGGGAAGGACCTTTCAGCAAAAATCTTGGCCCTTTCCCCCGGCCCATTTTTAATAATGCTTGCATCCTCTCTATTATCGTGGCTACTAGTACAGAGTTAGCCGATACTTGTTCCCCAGATAGATTCGGTGCTAGCTCCTCTTGCTAACCCAATCTGTCGGTAGAAGAAATTGAGAGTCTTATTGGCTCTTTCAAAAGAGAAAAAGACGGAAGCTCTAGTCCCTCTAACATAGATGAAAATGCATTGCTCAAGAAAGAGATTGCTCAATAGTTTGCTCATAGCTTTGATGATTCAGACTTTGACTACAACTTTAGGTATGGAAGATAAGGCCGCTACAATATCACTGTAGCATCGGTCACCGGTCACTATTCACCATTCATCCTAGCTAACTGTTCACTGTAGCACAAGGCATAAAATTACTATTTATAGCATTGTTTATAGCCAGTCATTGGATTCCCTGAGGATTCCCTATGGTTGTATCCCATAAGAGGCTAGTATGCTTTCATAATTATTTCTGAGCATGGTCAGCCTGCTCTTGTCGTTTGTATATTCCTCTGCCTATATAAGGAAGGAGTCTGTCATTATAAAAGCCACGAGTGAAATAAGAAGTGTGTTGTGTGCTCTATCAACATGATCTTCTAAAAATTCTCCTTCTCTTATAGTTCAGATGCTAGTTTTGAACAAACACTATGATTGGGAAAAATCCTAGAGTATGCTTTGCACTTGCCTTTGAGGGATCATGTGCATCATAATTTTCAATATTCTAGAGATCTCTATAATCTAAGATCGTGCCTTGAGAAGGAATTTGGTGGCTAATAGGCAGTCCCTATTAAGGCTAGGAGAGCCTTGTGTGGGATAGCATACTTGCCATAAGTTTGCAACTCAAGTTTATGAATTAGACCATTGGCATCTTATGGGCAGCAGAGGGTTGCTTACACTGTCCTTAGGCATCAAGGCTAGTAGGATTGGGTACTTTGGGGGAATGTTGGTACCGCTGGTATAGGTCAGAAAATCTTTCCAACAGAGGAAATTTCCATGTACTGGATTCAGGCCCTTTGGCTTCAAGTGAAGGAAAATCATCAGGTGAAAACATGCATATACTAGGTAGAACAAGAGGAGGTTCGGGCTTAAGTATACAAATATGTGGCCTAGATAATTTAATGGGACAAGAAGGGTGCTTCTTTACCCATTTCTAAATTGGCTTATAAAAATGTGAAGTGGTCAAGGGTTTCACTAATGGTGGTGCAGGGGGATTTTCTGGCTTACATGGTGATGGAGGAGATAAAATTTTGGGTGGCTTTGGTGGTCCATAAGAGACAATGAACTAGTATGTTCCACCATCTTCTCCAAGAGGTCCAATAGTTGGATTTCCATCAAGATACCTTTGGTAAAGTGTATCCTTTTTCTTCCTCCTTTTAAAGGAAGGCCTGTCATCTTCTTCCTCTTTAGGTTTGGTGCAAGAGGAGCAAGTACAATCGAGATCCCAGAAACAATGTCTAGTAGGATCCTTGAAGAAGTGAATCGGCTGTCCTTGTAAACTAAAAGATTGGACAAATTGTTTGTCATCTGGTTCACTTGAAACAAGATCAGTAGGACAAGGTGTGAAGTAAAGAATAGTAAGGAAAATATAGAAGGGTTCCTCTTTTGCCTTACTGAACTTGATGGTAATAGTACCATCTTTTTTGGGTGAATTGGGGTTCGCTAGATTGAATTGGCTGCAACTCTGGTGAAGTTTTTCGTAGTTGGTAACCCAACTATCAGGGAGGAGTTTGACAAGTTCAGTCCATGGGATATGGTGAGGAACATGGATACAAGAAGTTTGGTCATGGTTTACGGAGATAACAAGGCATCATCTGAGTTTAGGATGTTAAGATCAATGCATGATTTTGGACTTGATAGATCATTTGATAATGCAAGGTAGTAGCAATCGATCTAAGAGTCTGGGGAGTTCCGGTGATCTGTAGCTGGACCTTAAGAGCAGTAAGCAAGTTGGGATTTGCAAGAGCAATATTGAAATTTGGGAATAGTGTCATGAAGATAGTTCCCACATTCATGGTTGTCTAAATGGTACCAATACAAGTTTGCTGGTATTCCAAAAATCTAGTATCTAGCAGGGCAATCCTTGTAGCAACTGGTAGACCCTTACGGCCATGAAACGTTAAAGCAAGGCGAATGGCTCCAAAATGGAGGTGAGTATAACCTTGCTGAGTCCATTGGATTAGAAACTTGGGGAAAATTTGAAGAGTGACAAATTGTTCTTGTTTCGTTGCTTGGATGGGATGTTGATCAAATCGGGAAGATTGAACATATTCCTTGACTGTTCGAGGGGTATGTTTGATCAAGTATTTAATGGATCTGAGTGGGGAAAAGAGAGTGGTTTGGCAAAAGCGGTGTAGGGATTCATCATAGAAAGCTGAGTTTTTGAGATCTTACCATCCTCATGGAAGTAAACAACCTCATAGAAAAGTCTATTTTGGAACATGAAGACCTTCGAAGTTCTGGAGGAGGTTGAAGTGAAACGGTGGAGAACAAAGAAATGGGGAGAGAATTGGAAGATGTGGAATATGATGTTTCCATTGGAGAAGAGATACTCCTCTAGTACCAAAACGTAGTGTCAAACAAACTAAGATGATTCAAAGAAATCAATGGCTCGGATACCAAAATGAGATCCTAGAACTGTTACTACACGTCTTGAACAAGTGAATCGGACCATTGAATTATCTTGCAAAATGTTGAAAGACTTTCAAAAGAGGCTTCATTTGCTGGAGACCAAGCAAACACCCCATAACCATTACCTAGACAACCAAAAACCTGAGATAGAAAAACTTAAGAGACAAATGCAAATTCTCAAAAGCCAGACTCCTTTCGCTCTCACTGATCAAACATTTTTCCCCTCTCATTCCTTACAACCAAAACCTGAATCCTCTCCCCTAGGATCATCCTCTTCATTCGCCGCTGTATTAAGCTCGGTCGCACCTTCTCCTCAAAATAACTTCTTGGTTCTTCGAGATAAGCTCCGAAAGCTTAAATAGAAGCAAAAGAAATCTCCAACTCCCACTGAGTCTTCGGTGTCACCTCCGGGTACATCTATACACCCTCCCTAGTGCTTTGACTATTTCTAACCCCCTTGAAACATTCCTATGACACCATATCCCTTTTATTGCTGCCATTAAGCTATCAAAAACTCGGCATGTTGAAACTTCCTCTAATTTTGATTTTGATACTCTAATAGAATATTTTGTTGGAAGAAAATTTGTTCATGGCCAATAGTGTGGCTAAGGAAGAAGAAATGTTCTCGAACCAGAAGTGCCACACCCTAACCAATCAGATGCAACTCAAACCTTTACTGCATCATCATCCAAAGTCTACTTTACCTTGGACGTTCTCCCATACTACAAGTGGCCTGAAAGGCTTCAAGAATTTCATGCCTAGCTCACCATTAGGCATATTTTTGAACCAAGCACTTATGATATCCTTTTGGAATTTACTAGCTGTTTCACGGGAGCACTCAAAGACTGGTGGCATACTACTTCGGAACAAGACTAGATGTACCTATTAACACAACCATTGGATAATGCTATCCAGATTATTCACATGTACTTCATAAGTAAGCCAAAAGTTTTGAAGGAGTTCAAATGAAAGGAGTTCTTCAAACGAAAATGTTGCTCGTTAAGATGCAAAGATCTTGACAGACACTTCCAAGCAATGATCAAACTCTTCTACTTGCTCGGAGCAGATTGGAATCTCAAACCAATCTTCTTGGCATCAATCCCAAAGGAAGTAAGCCAAGCTGCAGAAAAAACTCTCCAAGCAAGATAAAAAAGCCTAACGGAAGTCACCCTTTGGTGAAATTTAGCAAACCATCCACATTGCCATAGAGGAATTTTTCTTCGACGAGAAGCTTTTCAAAGCTATCTCAAAGAAAATAGGCATCTTGGCAAAGCATGCTTAAAATCAGAATTGAAGATCAAATGTCTCAAGGATTGCTCCGACCCTTCCTGCACAGGCTGCAAAAAAAAAGAGACACTTTAAATGGTTCTCTTTCAAAGAGACATGCAAAGGATAAGGCAAGGGTAAATGAAAGTTCTTGCGTAAGAGCCACCATAACTCTTCCAAGAAACATAACAAAGATAGATGTTATGTTTACAACAAAAATGACATTTTGCCAAAAATTGTCCAAAGGCGAAGAAGCGTGGAAGCCATTTGATTGACAAAATCGTCAAAAGCACTGGCATTCCACTCAATGACTCTGACATTGAGTCTATCTTCTCTTTAGAAGATCAGCCTTCTGAGAACACTCTATATGCCATCCAGACGTACAGCTCAGATACAGCTTCAAATTTTGAGAATGACGTCTTCACCTTCTTCCCAAATTCTCTCTTGATGGACAATGAAATCCAGATCACTAAACCAGTCCATCACCCATATATACCCATCCACATTCTCTTGCCCAAATATCACAAATCAATCTCTCTTGTTGCTCTCATAGATATTGGAGCAAGCTCCTCAATCCTAGACACAAAGATTCTCCTAGAAGAATACCGAAAACCATATATCAGGTATTTCAACTCTACTTTTGGTGACACTTTTGCTACTAAGTATCGCAGCAAACCTATCACATCCAATTTTTTCCTTAGTGTTCCATTACACTTTTGCTAGTAAGTATGGTTGCTAAAAAAGTTACTTTGAGAAGCCTTGCCGCCAAGTCCTTGCCTTTAGTAACCTTGATCATCCATTGGATTTCATCATTCCATCCTCCTAAATTATGGTAGATTATGTATCGTGCAAGGATAATATGCCATATGCTTCCATCCACGTGCATTGAAAAAATAGATTATCTCGATTTTCCAAATTAACCAAACAAAAATTACAATGGATTTCTACTGTAGGTATTCAACGCGATATGATCTCTACTGTTGCGGGGTTTATCTCTACAAACTAGCCATCCGATAAAATTGTGTTTGCTAACCCCGCCTGTCCATATTAGTTGATACCATCCCACAACTAGTCCCATATTCCTGAGTTCATCGTATAATTCTTTACAACAATATTTTTGTCTAAATATAGCTGGAGCTAAAGTTAGCCTCAGTTTGAGAATACCATGCCAACTCCAGCCATACTACCTTTAATTTCAAGCTACATAATTGGAATGCTTCTACATTTGGTACTATGAACCCACTTACTCCATAAGGAAGACGATGGACAATTTATGAGGCTCCAAAACATGCGGCCTAGTAAATTTTGTTCCATAGATTTAGAGTGAGTAACCCTAGTCCTCCCTCCCTTTTTGGCAAGTAAACAATTTTCCAAGCAACTTTATGCGATTGATGGCCTTCCATATTTCCAACTCCATGCCATACTACCCTAGCTGCTGCTTTATTGCGTACGGTAATTAGTGACTTCTTTCTTTTTCTTTTGTCGTTATTAAAGTTTTCAGCTAAATAAAATTTTAAATCGCCCCATAACCTAACTATTCTTAGGTACAGTTTCCCATAAATTCTGAAGGATCTTCGACTTGTTTGTTGCCTCATGTAATTTGGATCATGTACGTAAACTCCACGAGAAATTCTGGTCTTGCCAAAATTTGATTGTGGATTGAGGATTATCCCAAGTTTTGGCCATTTATTGCAGATTTGAATTTTTCGAATTCATGCAAGAGTTCTGGGACTGAGTAGTTGCATTGATCTACCCTTATTTATGTGCATCAAACAAACAGTTTGCAATGGAGCAAGTGATCATCCTCGCCATTCTATGCAATGTACATCTATCGGCGAACATCCATAAATTATGGAAGAGAGAGAGAGAGAGAGCTTTTATATACAAAGAAGAAGAATTACGTGGTAGATAATAATAGGAACAGCCTTCGCTGTTCATCAATGAGGACTAAGTAGTAAATATCATAACGGCAAATGGTTAGAACCGACACCTTGAATCCCAAAGAAATTCAATGAGAGAGAGAGAGAGAGAGAGAGAGAGAGAGAGTCAAGAAGTTTCAATTGTTGATTGAGTGACCAACACCGGGACTGTGACCAGGCTCGGTTGATTGAAAATCTGCAACATGCTCAACCTTGCTCGTCCTCTTCTCACTTCTTCCTTCACCACCTCCAAAACTTCTTTGAACGCTCACAACCGTCTCATGATGATGATGGTGGTGGTGATGACGATGAGTCTTTAAATCTCCATTCAAATGCCTTGCTTCAACATGGAAAACTTCATGGCACAAAATCAAAACCAAAAGCAAAAAGCACCAACATGCGAAAGAGAAGCGACTCTGTTTTGCCATTGTGGTATGACAGAGTTAGACCAAAATCTCACGTTTTCTTTTATATCTACTTTCAAGTGAGATGATTAAAGAAAGACTAGTGTGTTGTGAGCGAAACTGATGTACTCGACTGTGCTATTTATAGTCTCTCTTGTTGTAGTGGGAGGTAATATGTACTTAGACAGGGCATGTGAGGGTCTCTCCTAGTGGGAATATTCCATTACAGGACAACCAAGCAATGTAGACAACAAAGGGAGGGCAGAGAAACAATAGTGTTGTACACCATTCTTCCCCATGGCGGGCGGGCACATGCAACCTAAACTAGGTGTCCTTTATAATTAACGTTTTATTAACATAAACAGGCTTTTTTCCAAAATAATAATGAACAATAATTAATGGAACATTCACAGGTTTCATGAGTTGATCGTAGATATCTAAAACTACTACGAAAAAACAATGAAGATTACATGCTAGTGCTCTCAAACTGTTGACTCTAGCCTCTCAATAACACATTGCAAGTTGTCATCACATCTAAAAAATAGACAAGAAATACAAAAAATAAAAAATATAGAAAAATGCCTAAATCAAGTTGCAAACAAAGATCATGGGTCAATTCAGCTCGATAAGTACATTCCAACTATTTCTTGTAAAATTCTCTTATGGATCAAATAATCTATTGAGAGATTACATCGACTACCTTGTTATTAGATCGCATCACAGGTAAGTTTTACTAAGTCTTTACCTACACATGGAATAACACACACACAATCACTCGCTTATGACTGCTACTGCCTCCAATGTCTCTGGGTACTCCGATCCAAAGAAGTGGCTTCCATTGTGCCATCGCTGTAGAACGAGCTCTCTCTCTCTCTCTCTCTCTCTCTCTCTCTCTCTCTCTCTCAATGCGCTTGTGCTCATGCTTGTTGCAACGGAATGCGATATCATATTTAGGCTTTGTTCTATCAATGAATCATCAATGTGGAGAGATCTGGAGAGCTGCCTTGAGATTTGCTGGCCACTCCTCCAAATTTGACCGTTGTAGTAGGATCTTGTGAGACCTTACGACTATTGATATATTTCAGGGAGGTCTCAGCAACGAGCCAAGAACCATTGCCAAGATCTAGTGGCGGTTGAGGGCAACGAAGAGAGTGTTCCACAAGAGGGATGATTGAGTAGAAAACAAACGAAGAAAGATGAGATGGCGTGCAAACTATTATAGGTCGGTGCCATCCATACAACTCAAATATTAGGATTTAACTATTGTTCTTATTGGGCGTTCTACGGACCTTCAAGTGGACAACCCTCTGCTCTCGTGTACTAGGTTATAAATACAAAAAAGTAGGGAAAAAGCATATCATAATATTAGTCACATTCCATCATATATAATGAAAAAATGGATGCTAAATTTATTAACGTTAATTCTATTTATAATATTTTTCATTAGAAGAAAATTTCTTTAGTCAAATATTTGATTGATGGATTATAAATATCCCCATATGCAAAATTAATAACAAATAAATGCTAATATCATTCATATTCGTAGATCGGTTAGAAAAATATTCCAAGAAAGATTCCTTCAATGATCCAAAGGGAGAAATATTTGTTCTTTTGTAAATGTGGTTGGAACTGCACAAGTGGGACAGGGAATCTGAATCTTGAGCAAGAAAGTAGTGAAGTACACAAGTTGCGTGAAATCTTTCGTCGGATTTAGGATATTTTAGAAGGAGCTAAGTAGCAGCAGTCTAGGGCAGGTGCATATCGCCTTTTAAGGAGGTCAAGGGTCGGTCTCAGGTCAGAGTTAGACATATTTTAAGAGAAAAAAAAAAAAGGCATTCCAACTGCATGGACCTCCCACTTGGACCTCCCACTGTCCTTGAACTGCAATCGTCTCGGTAGGACGGCTTGTTTTTTGCAGGTGGACAAGCCTCACTTTACAGCCAAGAGACCTCCTTTGAACTAACCACCAAGTTGGGAATGAGTTTTCTTTGTCGGTCACAAAAAATCCCAAAACGAACATTTTTTTTTTGGTAAAGACAAAACGAACATTAATTTATAGGAAAAACTATAAAAAAATCCCAAACTACATGTACTGTGACACATTTGGTCTAATGTTTTTTAACATCAAAAACCCAAATTATACTCATTATTACACATTTATTTTAAACTTTTTGTTGTGTCATAGAAAATTTCAAATTTGTACTTATGTAATATATTTACCATCTATCAAGATTTCGTTAGATGACTTTTTAGTTAAAATAATGTCGTTTTTATTGCACTTATGTTATGCAAACGCCACATTAACATTGATTGCTTTTTGATATCCATATAAGAAAATTTCAAATGGTTCTCATTGACACAACTTTAACTTGAGGTAAATATGTCATAAAGATATAGATTTAGGATTTTTTATGTCACGGAAAAAAATTTAGGATAAATATATTACAATGGGTATAGTTTAGAGTTTTTTGTGACTTTTGTCCTTAATTTAATTACTAAAAAGCTTGGAGATTCTCTTTGCCGTTACCGTCCTTAACGTGTGGAGGTTCCTAGGGCTTTTGGTAATCTTTTTATGGTACAGTATCCATAAAACAATTCAGACCCTCTGGTGGGACCCATTTTCCTTAGTTAATGATATCTTCGGAATTTACATTTTGGTATTGCTTTGCATGTTGGGGTTGGTGCAAGATCAAAATTTTCTTTGGAGTTGGCCGATGCAATTAGAAATGATATCATGATGGATATCATAATACGGCCAAGGATATATGCTGGACATACGCATCATAATTTAGGTTCTGGTCTGGAGCGAGTGTGATTATGCCTTTCAGTTATGATTATACTTTTTCTGTGTTAGATTTAGAAAGAATAGTAAAAATCACAATCCTCAAACTATGCGCACTATAACAAATTTAATGAAATAATTTTTTTGTGATACCAAAAACCTCACATTTGTACCCATGTGTAATATTTACCTTCAACTTGTATTCATGTGACAAATTTATTTTAATTTTTTTTATGACATAAAAAATCTTGATTTGTATTCATGTAACATATATACTAAAAATTTTGTTATGACACTAAAATTCGCAAACTTAGATTCACACCACACAATTACTCTCCATTAAAATTATTTTTCTTTCTCTTCTTTTTCTTTCCTCCTTCATCTTTGGCACCGCCACTACCCTTACCATCACCATCACCACCGTCCTCATTGTTGCAAAACCAAGGAAGAAAACAAAGGAGGAAGTTGGAAAAAAAAGGAAAAGAAAATGAGAAAAAATAATACAATGAATTGATATATTTTTTCATGTGAGTATCATATAGGCACCGTTTGTTTTTTGTCATTCATGTAGGCAGCCACATAAGATTTTTAGCAGTGTTTGCTAATGGAATTTTAATAAAAGGTAAACGTGTCACACAAAACAAAAAATGCAATCCTAGATTTTTTTTCTTTAGAAACATCAAGTGACTAATTAGGGTTAACTTTTTCATTTTATCTTGAATTTCTATTTATTTTAACTGATAATTTTTGTGTTTGATTCAAAAAACATAAAGCTTAAAGAACAAGTACAAAAAAGGCTTATTTTTGTGATCTAGATAATACTATTTTCTTTTTTGAATTTTTCTACAGATAACATTTGTATAGAATTTGATTGGTTCTAATCTTTCTTATTTTGGTTGAAATTGTGTCATGTTCTCTCTATAACTATTATATATGTGACATGGTTAAAATTGGTTGATTTTCCTACAAATTAGTTTCCTCTTACACATTCAATTCAATGGACGGTTCCAACCAAAATAAAAAAAAATTCGAGGACTGGATAGCGACTATTTCCACTCTTTCCGGTTTCTAGTTTGACTTCAAAGCGTTTAGAACCTCAATTCCATTAGTCGAATTTGATGAACCCAATCTTTATTATTAAGATTTGTTAGTATATAGTAAGAATATACATATAAGAATATATATATGTATATATGCATGCATGCACATGCATGCTTGCCCTGTATACCGTGCTATGCCACGTTGAGGACAGGGCATCCGCCACGTCAGATGAACTTGGCACATCAAACGTCATCCTTAGTCAATCTGACTGGCTTAGAAATTACCATACGAGATAGGAACGGATTGATCAAATTCTTTTTGGAAAAGTCCTCTCTCTTTCTAGATAGATCTTCATTTTCAAGGTTTTCTTATGAGTTTTTAAATTTGCATCCTTAATTTTGTCTAGTTAGGGAAGTTGTTCAATTAGTCCTAAACTTATCAATTTTTCAATTTAGTTGTAAAACTTGCACAAAATTTCAATATAGTCTTTTTAGTCGATTTTCGCCATAAATTGCTAACATGGCACATAAGATTTAATTGACAAAATTGAAACGTTTAGGACTAAATTGACATTCGTATAATATGTTTAGTACTAATTGGATAATTTTCTATCTCTAGTTTAGTCTCCAAATTGTTGTCTAGTTGTTGGTTCTCGTCTTGCAGGCATAATTTCTCTTCGGCAAACTAGGAAGCTCATCACAACGACACAAGAAATCTTATAGATCCTGTCCTAGTTATGAGTATTAAATAATCAAGCACCATTAATTTTGGAGTTTCAATGGATTTGGTTCATGTAGTCTAGGTCCGTATCTCCAATTGTGAGTTTAATTTTTTGGGTTTGATTTTTTAACATGATATTAAAGTCAGGATTTCTCCTCAAGTTTTACACTCCACTTTTGTCGATTCCAAATACCATTTTCAGTTTGGTTTGTACATGAAAATGGGTGCTAAAATATATATTCAACATCCCTTGTTTATGGAGCTTTAGTGGGTCTTACGTTTATGTAGCAATTCAATATCGGTTTAAATTTTTTAGTTAGACTTTCCAACAATCGCTGGTAAACCGCAAACATATATAATTGAAGTAGTTGATAATTTCTAAAATACAAACAAAAAACCGTACTTGTCAAGATCAAGCAAGATAAAAAGTTAGTAGGTCACTAAAAGTAATTTGTATATTAATGCGAACAAATATTGATATATAAGTCAAATTAATATTGGTAATTTTGACTAAAAGTTAATGGCTTCAAAGGTGTAAGCCACAATAATAATATTGGTAGATTATATAGTAAATAATAATATTTAAAGTATGTTGGTTGATTCAAACGAATAAGAGATAGAAAGTTCTTGATCGACAAAAATTAGTTGGTATCTTTTTGTAGCAAAATGTTAGAACGTCAATAACATTAAAATCGATAACTTCGAACACAAGTTACTTTAAAGGTATTGGCAAGGCCAAGAATAAATGTTACTAGATTTTTAAAGCAGTTGGTAAATCTTGGAAGTATAAAGAAATGTTGGTAATTTTCCAAGTCGAGCAAGATCAAATTAGAAAGTGATTAAGTTGGTTAGTATTTGAATGTGAAGAATATTAGTATATCAGTCGAATTAATGTGTAAATTCAAATGAAAGTTAGAAAATTCAAAGGCATTGTAAGTCACAAGAATAAATGTTGATAGATTATTGAAGTAGTTAGTAATCTTAAGCTTTGTTTGTTTTGTGGAAAATGGATGATTTGGAAAATATTTTCTTAAAAATGCTCTCTTGTATTGCTTCAAATAATTACTCAATAAAACATGTTTTTGTTATCTATAATAACATCTAAACATCTTCGTGAATGCTGGAAATATTTTTTATTTATTTACTTTTGTAAGCAATACAAGCAATTATTTTGAAGAAAATATTTTCCAAATTATTTATTTTTCGCAAAAAAAGGAGCATTAAAAGTGCAAAGAAATCTTGGAACTACTCAAAACCAAGCACTGTAAATAGTTGGTAGGTGACTAAAGTTAATTGGTATCTTAAAATGACGAATGTTGCTACACCGGTAAATCAATATTTATAATTCAGTCCAATTCATAGTACTCCAAGTCATTGGTAAGCCATAAAAAATAAATATTGGTAATTCCGAATGTAACAATAATGTTGGTAGACGCTGTTAGTTAAAAATTAGGTTCTGTATTTTAGCCCACAGAACGCTAGAAATGTGCATGGGGGGAGGCACAATGGTCGAGGTGCACAACTCACAAAAAGTTTCCATCGTGCGGGGTTGGTCACCAAAAAAAAATAAATAAATAAATAATGTTGGTAGACGCTGTTAGTTAAAAACGAGGTTCTGTATTTTAGCCCACAGAACGCTAGAAATGTGCCTGGGTTACTAGGCAATATCGAGTTGCACAACTCACAAAAAGTTTCAGTAGTGGTGGCAAAGTGATTCTTAAGACATTCGACTAGGCTCTCATAGTTTTCTTTCGATTAAAGCACCACGATTCATGTAGAACATGTTGAAACTACCCTGTTGCTCAACTGGTTGCACTTAAAAGTTCAATTTGATGGAGATGAGGGAGAGAGAGGGAGGGAGGGAGGGAGGGAGGGAGGAGAGAGAGAGAGAGAGAGAGAGAGAGAGAGAGAGAGAGAGAGAGAGAGAGAGAGAGAGAGAGAGAGAGTCTGAGGCGACATTTGAAGATTATCGATCAACGAACTTCAGTAATGGTCTCACTTCACGCATACACATTGTCGATACTTAGTAAATGATTCATGACGATGAGAGGCACGTACAGCGACCTACCAATCTAATTCAAACAAAAGAGCCTCATTAATTAAAACACTCGACCCTACTACAGCACTAAGAGCAAGATAACACTTTGTTTACAGAAGCAGAAATGCAGAGTCGATGCCTAGTTCTCTTTGGAATGGCCAACACCTGGGCTGTGTCCGGGATTCGTGGGATGAAATGCGTCGACTAAGTCGTCCAATCTCTTGGTTTCGTGATGAGGATTAGGAACTTGTCTCGTGAGTTTTTCCTTGGGGTGGTCTTTCGGTGAGCTCTTTGGTTCGGACGTCCTCGTCAAACAGTCGACGCACTCCATCTCAGTTTTCATTGTTAGTTTCCTTCCTTCAGCTGAAAGGAGTTGGTGAGAGAGGATAAGGAGTAGAATAAGCAAATGAGAGAAACAGAACTTGGCCATTGATGCTTCTTGAAATCTTACTCTGAGAGAGAGAGAGAGAGAGAGAGAGAGAGAGAGAGAGAGAGAGAGAGAATGAGAATGAGAGCGGAGGGGATGGAATCTAGCACTCGCATCCCATTGGTATTTATAGGAGTTGGGGAAGTGAGCCATGTGAAGCCCCAAATTTTGAGGAAGATTCACTCCAAAAGTGAAAACGCAAAACGAAGCCTTTCATGGATTTGGACCTAAATTAGGGTGAGTTTTTTGTTAGGTATGGTGTCGGTATAATAATAGAATTTGCACAATTATGCATAGTTGCTTGGACGATATATAATACATTCAGTACTTACTTCATTCAAGTGAACATGGAGCTCATCCAAAAATGATTGCTTAAAAAAAGTCGAATCTCTAAAAAATCATTAACAGGGCGCCCAAGAAAGGCCAACCCCACAAACAACATAACTAAGATGAGCTTACATGCAATTACCATTCATCTAATCCAGAGGCCCAAGGATATTCACCAACTAATGTGACCGATTATAAGTGGGAATTTTTAAAAAAATAGTCCTATTTAACATGTAGATACCTGATATTATGATTACATAAAATGGAACAGATTTCTGTAGGTGGTAATTTTCTAGGTTGGTAAATTATAAATCTTGTTGGTAAGATCGGGTAACTCGCAACTTGTTGGTCAATATGCCGATGGTAATTTACTGACCGCTATAGCAATTCACTGAAGTTGAATGCAATTGTAAGTGGCCAACTTTTATTTTTGAAATTCACCGCTTATGACAAAATACTAGTGGTGAAACAGTAATGTAGGCTTGCTTTTGTTATAGTAAGTTACCAACAATCAAAGGAGTTTACAAATGCCAAATTCAGCATTTGTTTTATTGAAAATTTCATGATAAAAGAAAATATTTTTCATGAAAATGACTTTTAAGGAAAATAGTTAATTTTTTAGATCAATCTTTGCAAATGCCTGGTATCATTCTTCGTGAATCACTCTCATTAACCCAAACTTTATTTCATAAATAAGTAACGCAAATAAAGTAAAATCACTATTATTCCCTTAAACTACATTATTATAATTCGAAAAGTGCTCGTCTATAAACAAATAAGCTTCCGATGTTTCTATCAAAATCTAATGATTATTGGAACTATTGCACCGATATTTTCACAAAAAGGGATACTTTGATGCCAAAACTTTCAAAATGTACACTTAAATACCAACACCAAAAAAATCCTACCAAATTGCTAATGTGGCGTTTTTCCAGCAAAAAAATTGCAAAACAACGTCGTTTTGCAAGTTGATGTGTCTAAGTAAGCCTAAAACAATGTCATTTTGGATGTTGACGTTGCTAGACTCAGCCCAAAACGACGTCATTTTAAGTGAGATTCAATTTTAAATATAAAAATTAATTAAATTAAATAAAAACTTATTTAATATTTTAAAAAAAGAAGGAGCATAGGCAAGAGGTTTCTCTTTCGCTAGTGGCCATCGTCCCATCATTGATGGGGTGGCGACGATGACCGGCAAGGGTCGCCTAGCACCTAGGCATAGGCCATCAAGCCCTTGCTAGAAGCCGGGAGAGGATGGCGACCCTCTCCCAGATCTGGTCAAGGGTCGCCCACCCTCGCCTTGGCCTGAGCGAGGTTCATTGCCCCTGGCCTAGGGTCGCTGGACCTCGCCACAAGTCTGGCAATGTTCGGCGAGGGCGGCCAACCCTTGCCAAAGCTTGCCCTCACCCAAATATGGGAGAGGGTTGCTGCCCTCTCTCAGCTTTTGGTGAGGGCCTACCGCCCTCGCCTCTGATTGACGAGGGTCACCAGACCTCACTCAAGTGCCGGTGACCTTCGTCGGCCATTATTGCCACCCCACCGGCGAGAGGCGACCGCCATAGGTGGGGAAGCCCCTCTCACCTATGCTCCTCTTTTTTCTAATATTTTATGTTTTTAATTGAATTTGAGGCAAAATGACGTCGTTTCGATCGAGTCTAAGCTGACTCAGCTTTTTAGCGAGCCATGTCAATGATTTATATTATTAAAATATGCCACATGAGATTTCCGATACCGATTGTCGGACTTGGCACTAAATTATTCCACTTTTCTAAAAAAATGAAACTTAAGTGTACATTTTCGAAGTTTTGACACCAAAGTGTTCACTTGTGTCAAAACTTGACACTTGTGCTGTACTTTAGCCACAAGTGATTTTAAAACGAAAATTATGTACATATATTTAAGAATCACGTTTAGACTTTAATGGGTAATAAAGAGTCCTCACACGCATCACCTGTTTCCACTATTCAAGTCAGGTTGTGATCCGATGTCCATCATTCCCCAACTGCCGCTCACCCGTCTCCGACGATTCCGAGTGCAATAGTAGCCACTTAGTCGCTTTCGTCTTCCTCAAATGGCCTCATTCTCCGTTTGTCTCTCTCCCTTGCTCATTGCAATTCCTCAACTTGGGGTTAACGGCCACCATTTGGTTGAGCTTCAACTAAGCCAATATATGAGTCTCGAGTAGACTCGTCAAATGAGTGGGTCAATTTAGGTTAGATTTGGGTCATATGTCGAAATCAGTCCAACCAAATTAATCAATTTAATCCATTTTTATGCAATACAAATTTAATGATTTATATCCAATTCACATATGATCCTACCTATTTGCAAAAGTATTTCATATTTAATTCAATTTAGAAAACTTATATCCCAAATAAGGTGAGAACGCAAAGCAAGCAAGGGCAAGATCGAGTCATAGAGATAGATTGAGCTTAAATAAATTGTACATCCATATAACATTCATATTATTTTGAATTTTACTATTATAAATCCATTTATAACCCATTTAGTGTATACTAAGTTATATAACAACTTAATCCATTAAATATAAGTTAAGAAATAGATTTATAATTTATTTTGACAGGTCTAATTTCGAGTTAGTGGTTTAGTCTTACACTTTTGAGTATTTTTTTTAAAATTCTTCTGAGGAAATCCACTAAAAGCTTGTCCTAGAGGCCACACTGGCCTTCCTTTTGTTTGTTAAATAAAAAATCCAAGTTCCGTTTGTACGGGTAATGAAACAGCAAGGGGGTACTTGAGCTCTCCACACGTGACCCTTTTGAATGTGGGGCTGAGGACTTCTCTCTGTCTTCCCACTTCCCCAGAAGGACAAAAAGGTATTGCCGTGACCTAAACTGTCCGAACTCACTGTTAAAGAGTGTACCTAGCGAGTCAGTTAAATATAAAACTACATATACAGAAATTATTGTTTTCGAGATATGCAAAAAGCCTATAGTACATAGAAAACATACAAAGCATATAAGTTTACATTTTCAAAGCACAATAAGTCCCAATTCTGAGAACAAATCTAAATGTCGTGTAGTACCTCAAAGTACAATTGAGTATTTTTCATAAAAGCAGATGAAGTGTGTGATTTTGGGTGTCTAGAAGTTAGGTTCTTGAGGAACACCTATTTTGAGTCTGCTTAGTATACAATTGTTGTGCTATACATAACTGTGTGGTGTTGTATGTTATGCAAGATACGCAATTTGCCATCATAATGTGAAAGTTGCAATTCCTTGAAGTTTTATGGGACTTCTTCTTGATAAGCAATCCGATAGGAAGCATGACTTAAATTTGTCAAATATTAAATAAACGACTATTTTTCAAAAACAATAATGATAGATATATTAAGACTCAGTTACAAATTTAATATATTTACTAATATGACAAAGTTTTAGTAGCTTTTGAATATCACCTATATATTTATCAAAATGGCAACTTATAAGTCATCTCCTAATATACCCATTTTTCATATTAATCTGAGTGTAAGTAGCATTTTCGTTACATTTAAATACTTTCAAGATGTGACCGCTACCTTACAACTAAACTAAACATCTTGTAACTTCCATGTAGAATGAGAATTTCTTGTGTATATGGACCTAGACCGTACATAACTTATGACAATGCTCATAGAAAATTTGTGTTTGACTTACCATCATCAAGTGATATGAACCACCTTTACAATGGAATGGATCTACACAAAGATTCTACTTGACAATGGCATTTGTTATTTTGCACCTTAATTCTCATTTCAAACAAGCGAGGATTAGTCGTATGATTCATAAGTGGGACTCACTTGCGAAAGGTCACAACTTTGAGAGGTCACATCTAAGTACTTATTTTAAGACTACAAATAAGGTCATTGTAGGTACTATCAAAGCAGCAAACCAATCAGAAAAGTGGGAGATGAATGCCACGGAAGGCAAAATAATATGTTGTGAGAGCCACTTTTTAAACTCGCTCATGACAAAAGTCCTCCATTGTGAGAATCACTTCGAGATTCCCACGTGTCCAGCATAGTTGCATTGATACTAACTAAGATGATTTCTAAATGAGAGAAATTAAAAGACATTCCTAATCCTAGGGCGTCCTAATTTGAGTTTTTTTATGGTTGAAACCCATTATGAGTTGAGCCGGTATATTTCTTTTAAGGTTTTTTATTCTAACAAAACTAAGTAACACGACTCATGGGGCCTCAGCAGCAACAACTGGAACTTCCAAAGTAGAAATGCAGGGCAGCACATGGAGAAAATTTGACCCCTTGGTTTTCTGTCAAATTCTCTACTTTTCCCTGATGATTGTCGCTGTCTTTGTCGACTTGCAGGAGCAAGTTACTGGAAAAAGCAAAATTCCAATTTTTATTTCAACCCCAAAAGGCCCAGGTTCAAATTTATAGTAAGAGAAATGCCGAGCACACACTTCTAGGAATCTAGCTTTTTGACAGCTAGCGTACCTAGGATTCCTACAGGATCCCGCCGCCTCACATGGTGGCTGGCGGTATTGCCGTTGAATAGGAACGAGATCTCCAGCAAGATGGCAAGATTCCGCAGGAATATGTGAATTCTCGTTCCTAAAACATAAAATTTAGGGCACTTTACAGATAGCAAAACTAAGCTACTTTTCCTGCGCCCGTGGCCGTATGCTTCCATGTGCCTTCCCGTCATCGGTGAACGTGCGGCGTGATTTGATTCCCCGTCCTCTCTGTTCCACAAAAACTAAATCTTTAAAAAGTGAAGTAGGCTCTTCATGTTATCGAACTCCTACTTTTTCCTCCACTGTTGACGGTCCATAAACGTGCGGGACTATTGTCCGTTTGCCCCAGTTTGGATACTTTTCCGAACTCTTCTTTTTAATAGTCCTCAAACAATAACCATTTATTATCTCGAGTCGGCATGGTTGGTTGCGAAATTAGACACTTTTAACTCAGAAATTAAAGGTCACTTGCTCAATTCTCTAGATAGGGTGACCTGCATAAACAAAAAATTGAACTGTTGGTAGATGTAAGGAAAAATTGTCCAACAATTCTAAATATATTTTACTTTTGTTAATTTTGTCATAAAAATTTTAATTATGCAAATTGAGTATAAAACCTTTTCACATTGCCAATTAAGCACATTTGGTCAATTATGATAAAAAATTGTTGACGTTCGTCAATTGCTCCATGTGACACGGTTGGCATTGACGTGAACATTTTTTACTAATATTTAAATTATTTTTTTATTTTTTTCATTTACTTTTTTTTTGGCTATTGGAGTAGGGGCTAGAGATTAGGTGAGAGCTTGCAGCCCTCGTTGTGGTTGGTGAGGGCTTAGTGGCCCTCACTTGGGTCTAGCAAGGGCCGCGATACCCTTGTTATGATTGTTGAGAGCTTGGGCAAGGGTCGCGATACTCTTGCCGGCCAAAGCGAGGGTGCATGAGCCCTTACCCAAATTCAAGAAGGGCCATGACATCCTCTTTAGATTTGTGCTTGCCTACCCCTCCCTCACTGGCCAAAGTGAGTGCACGAGCCCTCGCCTAGGGAAATGCATATGTGCATAGAACCATTAATGAGAGGCAATACTTTAAAAAGTATGATGTAGACACTTATCTAGACCATTTGATATATAGTTTCATTCGAACATGTAAATATCAACTTTTACCTTTATGTAAAAGCTTAAGATACAATCTTAGCAGCAGATTTTGTGTTTGAATCTTTATAAATCCATTACTTTCCTTCTTAATACAAGTAATTTACACACATCATTCTTATGTCAAAAGCCAGTCTAGGCATGACAGAAATGATGGAGCCTTTTAAGTATTAAACCAAACATTGATCTATTAACTTAAAGCTGTATTCAACTTTATATACAGAGGTCTTCGAGCATAAGTACAAACCTTTGATTCCAGCAATTAACCGGAGATGATACGATTGGCACTCTCTTTTTAGGTTAATAATGAAAGATTCATGACTATGTCTTGAGCGAAATTTTCAAGGGGAATTTGTCCAAAATTTTTAAATTTTTTTTACACTTTTACCAATTCAGTTATAAAATTTTCAATTTTGCCAATTAAATCCTAAACTTTTTTATAATTAGCCAATTAGTCCATTTGGTCAATTTTGATTGGAAATTGCAAACATGTACATTAGCCGTCCTATATGGCACGGTTGGTATTGATATGGATAATTTTATAATATTTTAATAATTTTTGAATTTTTTTGTCTTTTATTTCTTTCTTTATTTTTTTTTTTTTGGTTTTTTGGATTGAGGACCGGTGAGGGTTGCCGACCATAGACAAGGGCATCATGGCCCTCACTAGCTATGGGCAAGGGTTGCAATGCCCTCACTAGCCTCTAAGTGTGGGCTTGGTGGCCCTAGCCCAATGCCCTCATCGTTCACAAGGAGGGCACTACAACCCTCATCCAAAACTGGCGAGGCCATGATGCCTTTGCGTAGCCGTTGAGGGCTTGGGTGAGGGCCACAATGCCCTTGCCGGGCAAATTGAGGGTGTGCAAGCCCTCGCTTAAATGTGTCAGGGGCTACAATGCCTTGCCAGATTTAGGCCAAGGCGAGGGCCATGACGCCCTCGCCCAATGTCAATGAGGGTTGCCGACCTCAACTCAAAATACCAAAAAAAAAATAGTAAAGAAAAGGAAAGAAAACTAAAAAAAGTATAAAAAATTCAAAAGAATATTAAAAAATGTTCATCTTAGTAGTGGCCATGCACGTAAGATGGCTAGTATTCATGTCAGCAATTTCTAGCCAAGATTTGTTGGATGAACTTAATTGGCAAAATATAAAACTATTAAGGACTTAATTGGCAAAATTAAAAGGTTTATGACTCAATTGATAAAAGAGTAATAGGTGTAGGACTTTTTGGATAATTTCCCAAAATTTTGAGGAGTTGAACCATCATCGGTCACTTCATATTTTTAATCGAGTTTTGCTGAAGTTAGAGATTGAATTGACTTAATTTATCTAATAGATATGGAGTATCGCCTACAAATACATCTCAACCAGTGGTCCATCCTCCAAGAACAAAGTATCATGTTCTCAGGGTTTAAGTAAAGTCAAATTATAAGTGTCTCCAATGCATTTCTTTGAAGTCTGATCCTTTTAAGTTGGCCTTATTTGTGTACCTAACGCATGTTGCGAGGTGTGCTTTTGTACGGGCACCTGAGAGAGAGAGAGAGAGAGAGAGAGAGAGAGAGAGAGAGAGAGAGAGAGAGAGAGAGAGCGTTTTTGAGAGTGCACTAAGCTGACTTGAACTCGGGTACGAGAAAGAGAGAGGCTGCCATATAGTCCTCTTATGCAAGTGCTTGACTACGGATACACAGTTCATTATCATTTAATTCCCTATTACGGAGAAACAGCTCAGACCCCAGAGTAACTGATTAAATGATTGAGTCCAAAGTCTAAACTACTTGATGAAACAATTATATAGGCTATTCACCCAGATGGAGAACAAGCCTTTAAAGGTATGAACCACAGATTCCTATAAATTTGGTCCTGCATTAGCTTAGTCTTTGAATGAATGGCCAACACCAGGGCTATGACCGGGTTCTGTGGGTCGGAAGTCATTGCTCGACGCAGCAACAATGTGCCTATCACCTCCATCCATTTCTTTTGGTTTGAAATCCTTTTCTCGAGTAAAAGAATGGTCGACCCTGGGACTATTTCCCGGTGTAGTGGGATGAAAAAGTCAACATAAACCGCTGCCGAATCATCAGGGCCAAGACTTTGCATAGGTGTGCTTGGCAACGGTACTTCTCCTTTATCAGCAATCTTTTGTAGCACATCGATCTTTCTGCTGACGAGCGTTACTGAACTGATCTTGTAATTTTCATTAAGGGGATTGGCATTGTGAGCTATGGTAGGTTTCATTGGCCTTCCATATATAGATAGAATTTCAAGGAAGATCATCACTGCTAAGATGATCAGAGAGATTTGTCTCATGGCCGGGGATGATACTGCCATGGCTAATAAACAAGAAATTTAGTAATGGATGGTAATGAAGAAGATGTAGCAGCAAACTGAAAGATTTTTCAGGACTAGCTGAATCTTTTTTAGGGGAGAGATGGTGAAATGCAGATAGGTCTCAATTTGTTTTGATTAAATATGGAGTATGGGCAGCTTTGATTTCGGAGAGGCGATGGCAATGGACTTCCTATTGTATGGCTATTTATAACCAGGAAAGCATTACCATCCTCACTAATTCATCTATTAAATTGAATGAATGGGGTGTGACATAATTTTAATTTGAATGGTCTGTGTAAACTTCCTTTCAAAAGCTTTTTTTTTTTTTTTTTAGGTCGAGAAAGCAACACATAGCGAAAGAAAAAAAGGGTGACCTCTAAAAAGAATTCTGCGCATTAGATTTCTTGGATATCTTCTCTATATGTCTCTTAGGTCGTCCAACCTTAAAGTTTATGATCAATTACTGTTCATTTTATATGTAACTAATAGCTCACCATTAGAGGTGGCATGGGAAAATATTTGATTTATAGTTTTAAATCATGTGTAGGGAATGGAACTGAGTTTATTATATTTGAATGGGTGGGGAAAATTACAAGAAAAAACTTCTAAACCTATTGCAATTGTATCATTTTAGTCCATCCGGCCAAATTTGTCTAGGTGTTGTATAATATTTTATTTTTTCCATTTTTTAAATTATTTTTCTTTTCCTTTTCTTCCTTCTTTTGCTTATTTTTCCCCACAGTGGCCAGTGAGCCTTTGGAGAGGCTTGGTACCATTGGGCAAAGGTCGGGAAGCCCTCGCTCAACCTCACCCAGGCCAACCTCACCATGGCCTTAGGGATTGCAACGATGGTTGGCGAGGCCCTAGTGAAGGTGGCCATGGCATTGCTAGCCGTAGGCGAGGCCACCTTCGCTCGCGATCGGGAGGCCATGGCAAGGCTAGCCTCGTCCAAATCTAGGTGAGGGTTGCAACTCTCGCCAGTGAGGGTTTCATGGCCTTTGCCTAGTGGTTAGCGAGCCTCACCGGCCACTATGGGGAAAAAAAGGAAAAGAAAAGGAAAAATAATAAAATGATAAAAAATAAAAACATTATAAAAAATTATCAATGTTAACGTCGGTTAGATGGCGGGCATTGGCCGACATCCACATTAGTGCCAGAAGGCCAAAATTGGCTGGATGGATTCAATTGACATAATTATAAAATATTTAGTATTGAATTAGCATAATTCTAATAGATTTATGACTTTTTTTGTAATTCTCTCTGAATAGGTGTAATAAATATTTTCTTACAAAATGTATAATTAAATCCTTGTAGTCATGAGTTGCTTAAGTGTCTAACCGACCAGATTTCTATATTGTACTTTAAAGGTTCAATATTTACTTACGTCATATTATGTGGAAAAGCTTTACAATTTGATCGCCTTAGGTATAAAGTTCAGTACTCTTTTTAGGTAATCCTCAGACCGTCTCAAACGCTTGTAAGTGAAATGTAATTCGGTGATAAAATTTTTGAAGTGAGAAATTATGTAAGTGCAATTCAGTATCAAGACTTTCATTTATAATTATCTATAAGTGCATTGCCATGCGTTGTGATGTGGCAAATAGTTTTAATCTACATATGATTATCACGTTGGGAGCATGTAGCAGAAATCCAATATTTTCAAAGATCATCAAGAAGAAGCCCGAGTTTGAGCCCATCAACAAATCTAGTTAGATCCACCTTTATATACCAACTTAGATATATTAACTACTTTACACTACACGAATTCTTTGATGTGATACTTTTCTAAAACAACTCACATGTATATCCTATCACGCCGAACTTTAGTTGTATTTAAAATCAAGTCACCAAAATTTGACATGTTTCGCCAAATGCACTAGTTTTTCATTTTTCATTTTATTTTATTTTTTTAATTGATACATTTTGACTAAAATCTGGCCAATTTTCTGACAAACCGTCGTTGCGTCCTTATTGCTTGGTGTTCATTGTAATTTTAAATTGATATATATGTCATAATCTAGGAAATTCTATTTAAGTTTTTATATCTGATCCCTTCAGTTTTTTTTCTTTGGTCGAAGATCCCCTTAAGTTGATTAGAATTATATTCTACAGAAGGTAAATTACGGATACACATCATTCGACCCTTATACCATTTGAATGCCAAGGGTACAAGCAGGAATTTTCCCTGAGGCGGTCGAACTCAACTTAGAAACATGAAGCCTGACATTTCGTGGTAATCTAGGGCTTGTATGGTAACAACTAATTCTGTTCCTGGGAACAACTGATTTTGTTCTTTTGTTCCCGGGAGCGGATTTAGAACAAAAATGTGTTTGGTAAATTTTTTTGTTCCCGGGAACAAATTTGTTCTTTTCTCACTCTCGGGAACAACTTCAAGAATCAGTTTTTTTTCCCTTTCTTTTTTTTCTCTTCTCTTTCTCTTTCCTTTTCTTCTTCTTGCCTTAGCCTACTACCACCCCATCGCCACCCACCAGCCACCGTCGCCGGTGCTGGCCACCGTCGCTGGTGCTGGCCACCGTCGGCGAGTGGTTGGGCGAGGTCCAGTGAGCTTGCCAGAGGCTCGCCTAGCCACCGGCGAGCTCACCGGCGGCTCGCCTGGCCACCGGCGAACTTGACTTCACAGATCTGGGCGAGGCTCAGCTCGGCGACCGGCAAGGGTCGACCTTGCCCAGGTGGTGCAAGGTCGGTCTCGCTATGGCCGGGTGAGGTCGACCCTCGCCGCCGCCTAGCGAGGCCGAGCCTCACCGATGGCTGGGCGAGGCTCTCCTTGCCCGATCTGGGTGAGGCTTGCCTTGCCCAGCCACCGAGAGCCTTGGCCTAGCCAGGTGGCATAAGGGTCGGCCTCGCCAGGCCACTGGGAGCCTCGGCCTCGCTAAGCGACATGAGGGTCGGCCTGGCCCGGCCATGGCGAGGCCGACCTCGCGCCACTTGGGCGAGGTCAACCCTCGCCGGACCTCGCCTAGCTGGTCGCCGGCCCACCGGCGGCGGTAGCGACCAACCACAATGGAGGAAGGGAAAAAAAAAAAGAAAAAGAAAAAAGACAAAAAATGAAGAAATATGTATTTAAATCATTAAAAAATTAAAAGAAAATATTTTGGACTAGAAATTCTAAGGTCTTACCAAACGCATTTCTATCTCAGGAATAAAAATTTTGGACAGTTACCAAACACCTTCAAATGCTCAGAAATTATTTCTGGGAACAGAATAAAAAATAATCATTTCTAAGCAGAAATTGTTCTTGGGAACAGAAGTGTTACCATGCGCACCCCCAATCAAGCGTGGGAAGATTGTCCAATTTGATGGCCATACTCAATCAATCTCTTCACCAATAACAATCACAGGAGAATTGAGCACTTATATATACACTAATTAGAGCTATATTTTCTTTTAAGCGCTGCACTAAAATGGACTCCAATTGGAAGAAATTTGACTTTGAGCCGCCACCCAGTGCCAGTGTGTGGCGGCCAAATATGTCGGAACTTGGAATTACATCCAGCTCACTCCCATCTGTATAGAATTTGTCTTGTTAAGCAATTACCAAGAAAGATTAAAAGAAGAAGCACGTGATGTGATTAACATGGAAATATTACCTTTCAGTAATAATCGGCTTGGTATTCCCTATGTTTAGTCAAAGGTGAAATTAACACGCATTTAAACCCTTGCATTTTTTAATTTGTTTAGTGACTAAAGAATGGCTGTGTATGTAGATTAGACATACTCCATTCCTCTACCATCTAATGAACAATCTCACATTTAAACTACCCAACTCGAGTTTGGGCTCCCGCTAATTTCAAGTTAGCAGGGTACTTCACACATTTGAATTACCTACCCGAGATGTTCTTCTATATCATTGAGAAAAAGAAAAAAGAACAAATTAAATCAAAGGATCACATATTCGACAAGAGAAATTCGTCACATTTGTGTTCAATGTGTTGAAAATTTGCTGACTAGGTCAGTGCTATTTGTCTGTTGGTTTCTTGCAAAAGGCTGTCTCTGACTACATTGTAATGTGAAAGAATGAAGTGAAGGGAAGGCCGTCAACCTTACCGGATTTTTGTGCTGTACTTATCATAATTAAGGGTAATTTTCGATTAAAAAAATTCCACAAAACAATCTAAGGTGCAAGCGCCAGACTAAGCAAGAAAGTTACATCCCCTGCCTGAACCACCAGTGATGGGAAACTTGAGCGATGAGAGCCGGATCTCAACACGAGTCATTGGAAATGACATTTCGAAATGAGAATGACGTTCGATTTTGACTACGTAATGATTGGTCGAACCTTTGCAATCAAATTCCATTGGATTTTGACTTCCTGGCTGTTTCTGGTTATGGACAAAAGATAATGCCATGGTGCTGTCACATCATAAGCCAAATATACTAGGAAACTTCTTTTTTTCATTTTTTAGTAATCAAATATTCAGAAAACTTCGCATCAATGTGTAAAGAAATAATAAAACTGCAGAAGTCATCTTTAAATTTATCTCCCTACCAAATACCATCAATACATTTCACAATTTACATTTTACATCCCAATAATCTAGAAAGATTTATTTGCCCCCGTGCATACTTGATATCTACACTCAAAACATGAAATCTAAAGTTGAGAAAGGGGTAATCTGAAAAAGAAAATCACAAATTGATAGATTATGTGTGGGCAGGAGATATAATTTGAAGTCCACCATTAAAAGTGATGTTGGTAATTGTAGGTTTTGAAATGTGAAGACAATTTACATGGAGTGTAAAGTTGAGGATTATATTTGTAATTTTTCTAAAGAAAAGTAAGAAAATTTGATGTTTTTTCCGAAATTCAAATGGCTTATTATGTATACAAATTATATACATTGGATCTTTATTATTTACGTCCTCACTCAAATCATTAATTTTTTCTACCTTATGAGTTGGATCTCATCAACGAGCTACCAGATTTGTATCTTTTAGCCATAGAAGGAAATGGCGGCAGCAACTACTACCGACATTTTGGAAATTTGCAGAGATTAGCAATATCCTCATTTGACACCTCGTATATAACTATTAACAATCTTAGTCTTCTCTGATATGCAATTACTTCCATTTTATTTGTTGATAGTATTGACATGTGCCAACAACTTAATTTTTGTAATGAAATAGAATCTTACATTGAGAGGCTATTCAACATTTTTAAGACCCCAATTGCTTGAATTTTGACAGATGAAAACAAAGTTTACATGAAGTTATTAATTAAATAGTTGGACAAAATCTGATAGGATATTTCCACAAGCCAAACAATGTCATGGTAAATCGCATATATTAGAAGTATTCAGCCATAGTCTACTAGATTGTGTGACAAATTTGTTACTTTGATTGAAAAAGAGTTTGCACGCAGCTACATGTTTGACGAGCTTAATATGTTGAAGAAATGTATAGATTATACGTAAAATTGAACATTCCTTCTCGTGTGAAGACCAACAAGATGACAAAGTCGTTAAGCGAGCAAATGATGCACGTAGGTTAAGGAGTTGTGGAAAGTTGACATGCATGAAGAACATAACACAAACAGGTAAAAAGAGACTATTGCATATTGGCTCAACCTAGAATTCCTTTGGAAATATTGTCCAAAAAGTTCTAAACTTGTTATACTTTTACCAATTTAGTCTTAGACCTTTCAATTTTGCCAATTCAATCCTAGGCATTTTCAGTTCTTGCCATTTTAGTCTTAAACTTTACAATTTTGTATTAATTCAATCCTAAACCTTTTCACTTTTTGCCAATTCAGTTGTAAACCTTTTCATTTCTTACTAATTGAGTCCATTGAGCCAATTTTGGTCGAAAATTGTTGATATGGACTGTTGGTGCCGATGTGACACTTTTTAAATAATATTTAAATAATATTTTGAATTTTTTATAATTTTTTTTCTTCTTCTTTTTTTCTTTGTTTTCTTGTTTTTGGACCTAGGGCCGGCAAGGGGTTGCCGGTTGACCCTTGCCGGGCCTAGATCCAAAAACCAGAAACAAAGTGAAAAAAAAGTAAAAATGAAGAAGAAAAAACCATAAAAATTCAAAATATTGTTAAAATATTATCCAAAAAGTGCCACGTTAGCCCCAGGGGTCCACGTCAGTAATTTTTTGGTAAAGTTAGCCAGATGGACTCAATTGGTAATAAGTGAAAATGTTTAGGATAAAATTGGCAAAATTAAAATGTTAAGGAATTGAATTGATAAGAAGTGAAAATGTTTAGAACTGAATTGGCAAAATTAAATGGTTTAGGATTGAATTAATAAGAAATGAAAATATTTATGATTAAATTGGTAAAATTAAAATATTTAAAACTGAATTGGCAAAAGTATAATAGGTTTAGGATTTTTCAGATAATTTTTCCCGAATTCCTACTACAATGCCATATTTCAGTCAAACTTGTAACCACTTATTGTAAGTGTTTATTTATATATAATTAAAGAAACTACTTTATCTTATGTTTTGCTTTCTCTACAAAATTTCCAAAAAAAAAAAAAAGTATAGACGATTCTGTACGTCCACATTTATGTAATTTGAGAGGTCTGAAGAACTTTATGTTAAAGAGTGAAAATCACTCCGAATGGATCATAATAAGTTAGTAAAGTTGGAGTTGTACTTTGAATCTAACCAACTAATAAGTAGAGAATCCATGTACTGTCAATTCACTTTATATTATACATTATATTATACATACATGTGGTCAGGGATTAAAGCGGTCAATCAAAGGTACAAGAGCCACCAGCCCATCCTGAAACCCCCACCACCCTTCTCTGTCCATGGTACTTGTCCCTTATTATAAATTCCGTATAAGTCAAAGCGACAAATGATGAACTTCAAAGCGCCATGCCTTAACCCCTAATAAAAAAAGGTAATACCTTTTAACAATTATATAAATAAAATCACATGAAAAAACATTAAAGTAATGTTGGGTTCGCTCCTGGAAAGGGAAAAGGCATAAGCAAACCCCAACTGCCTTCCCACTAAATGTGCTAAAACGTAAATAAAATCTGAAAATAAGACAAATTAAAGAAATAAAAATATCGAGCAAGAAGAATCATTTGATTCACTTTGCTTGTGCTAGCTGGAGTGCAGGACTTTTGCTAAATAAATAACCCTTGTTGGTTAATAAATAAAAAAATAAATAAAAATACATCTCAGCCGTCAAACCTGAAAAGTGCTCGTGATTGCGACAACATTAAAATTGTTGAAAGGCGACAAAGGATCTCCTAGGAGACCTTTGGAGTCCCAACTGTCAAGCTCAGTGCTTGTACAATTTCACTTTTCTTTCTCACCTTTGTTTGGCGGTAGTTTTTGTCCTAGCTCACCATACCATCTCTTTCTGTGTCTAAGTTCACTGTACTTGTTAAATAAGATGTTCCGAATGTTCGAGTTGTTGAGAAGATTTCTCATATTTAGACAAGAAGTACGAATACATTGGCGTTGCAATCAAATAGTCCAAGATGCCATAATGATCGATGAGCTTTTGAGTAATATCTCCATTGCTTCGTCCACGATCTCTCCCTTGAAAGTGACCTTGGTCTGGACCTCGACCACGATTTTAATGAGTCCCTCAAATTTGCATGGAATCTCTACTTTGGTCCTTCACATCTCAAATGGTCAAACTAGCTGAAGTACTTCCTCCACTAGCTCATACTTGTTTCTTCCGATAAATTGTTCAAAAGTCGTAAATTTATTGCGTTTTTGCTAATTTAGTTTTAAGTCCTTTAATTGTGCCAATTGAGTTTCAAACATTTTCATATTTTCCAAATTTGATCATTTCGGCCAATTTTGGCTAAAAATTACTAACGTAGATACTAGTCGTCCTACATGTAGCGCAGTCGATTATGAGTTGATAATTTTAATTATATTTTAACATTTTTTCAAATTTTTTTATCATTATTATTAGTTTCTTTTCTTTCTCTTTTTTTTTTTCTTCCATTCTTCCTCCTCTAGCCGGTTGTTGACCTCGGTAACCGGCCAGAGGCGAGGCCTCGTTAACCTCTCATGAAGCTAGCCACCATTGACCACTAGCGAGGGTAAGTCTCACTCAACCCTGGTGAAGCTCAACCTCACCCAATGACGATGAGGTTGCTCTCACTTGTGGCTAGCGAGGCTTGCCATAGTGTCAGGGTGAGGTTGACCTCGCCTAGCAACAATGAGGTTGAACCTTACCAAGGTCAGGCAAGGCTTGCCCTCACTAGTGGCCAAAAAAGGCAGGCTTCGCCAGAGCTTATGATCGACTAGAGGAGAAAGAGGATGAAATAAAAAAGGAAAGAGAGAAAATAAAAAATGAAAAAGAAAAGAAAAAAGAAGAAATAAAAAATTTGAAAAGTATTAAAATATTATTAAAAGTTGTCCATGTTAATGCTAGCCGCGCCATGTAGGACGGCCAGTGTCCCCATCATCGATTTTCGATCAAGATTGGTTGGATGGACTCAATTGGTAAAACGTGAAAATATTTAGAACACAATTGGTACAATTAAAGGGTTTATGACTAAAATGGCAAAAGTACAATAGGTTTAAGATTTATTGGACAATTTTCCCAAAGAAACAAGCATAAGTTAGTGGAGGAAGTACTCCGAACTAGTTTAACCATCCTAGATGTGAAGGACCAAAGCAGAGATCCCATGCAAATTTGAGGGGCTCATTAAGATTGTGGGCAATATCGAGGTTGAGGTTGCTTTCAAGGTCAAGGTCAAGGACGAAGTAGACGAGATATTGCTCGAAATGACAGTAGATACATGAAACAAAGATTTGTTTGTGGAAGAGAAAAGAATTCGATAGGCCAATGGCATAATAAATCTAAAATTTGATCTTATTATTGCAATAAATTTGGCCATTATGATTTTGACTGTTGGTACAAAGAAAGTAGCAGAGCAAAGAAAAGGCAAAGTTGGTGAATGATGCAGAGCAAGTTCTTTTATTGACATTCATAGAAAATGAAAGTGAGGAAAATGTACATGGTACTTGGACACCGATGTAGGCAATCACATGTGTGGGCAAATGGAGATGTGTGTCAATTTAGATGAGACAATCATCGGGAAAGTCTCATTTGGTGATAATTCCAAAATTTTGTTGAAGGCAAACATACAATTCTAATTCGTTTGAAGAACAGTTTATTACTAATGGTTATTATGTATAAAAAATGTCGGGCAATAACTTGAATTTGGGACAACTTTTGGAGAAATGCTATGTTGTCCACATAAAATATCTCAGCATTGTGCTTAGAGACCAAAATATTAAAGTGATTGCAGATGTGAAGATGTCGAAGAACAAGATGTTAATTCTCAATATAAAAAATGAAATAACTCGATACTTAAAATTATGTGTGGATTATCCTTCATGGTAATGGCATTTGAGGTTTAGGCATCTCAATTTTGGTGGACTCAATTTGCTTTCCTACAAAAAGATGGTTTGTGGCTTACACTTACGTGAAGGGCATGGCCTCAACAACCATTCTAGAATGTCTCCAAAGGAAGCAACTTATCGAGCAAAGAAGCCATTTGAGTTTGTCCATTTTGATGTATGCAGCTCAATCGCTCCTCAGTCATATGGAAATCATCAATATTTTGTTAATTGTGAAGATTTTTCTCGAAAAACTTGGGTGTATTTTTTAAAAGAAAAGTCAAAAGTGTTTGATACTTTCAAAATGTTCATGAACTTAGTTAACAAGGAGAGAGGCTGATTTAACAAAATTATGAGGACTAATCGTGGAGAATTCACTTCAATTACATTCAACAAATTCTATGAGGATCATGGTATTTGTCATTTCTTAATGGCTTCATATTCTCCTCAACAAAATGATGTGACTGAATGAAAAAACAAAACCATTCTTGACATGATTTGAAGCATGTTAAAATGTAAAAATTTGCCCAAGGAGCTTTGTGGTGAAGCTGTTATTTGTGTAGTCTATCTACAAAATAAATGTCCCACAAGAAGCATGGAGCGGGAGAAGACTTAGTGTTTTGCATTTGAAAATTTTCGGAAGCATTTTGGAAGATTTAGTGTTTCCCAAGTCAAAAAAGGTCAAAGTTGGAAGATAAGAGCAAAAAGCTTATTTTTATTGAGTACAACTCATCATCTAAAGCATATAAGTTATGTGATCCTAACACTTAAAAAATGCATATAAGTAGAGATGTCAAGTTTGATGAAGAAGGCATGTGAAAAGACAATCCAAAAGATGAAGCGAATGTTCATGGTGATTCCAATGGAATGAAGTGGAAGGATCACTCTTCACCTTCTTCTCCAATGTCATTTTAAAGTCCATCATCACCGATTGCTTTAAATAGTGTTGATGAACCGTTAGTACCCAAATCGAGGAGATCATCTGAGCTTTATGAAGCCACCGATGAGCTTCACCATGTATGCCTTCTTGCATATTGTAAGCCACTTGTCTACTATGATGTTGTCAAAGAAGAAGAATGGAAGAGAGAAGAAAAATTGAAGTTTCAAATGTGAAGATGGGAGATTGAGCAGCAAATATTTTTACTAAAGATCTCAAGATTGATGCCTTTCAAAAGTTCAAGTTTGCTTAAAATGATTGATGGATGATAATTTGGTTTAAGAGGGAATGTTAGTAATTAAGCCAAATTCATAAATGTCCTATGTGTATCTTGACTGTTCGTGTTTCTATGTTTAGTCAATATTTAGTAAATACATCTTGATTGTTCATGTTTCTATTTCTAGTTTAATATTTTGTAAATTCCTAGGAATCTATCTCCTTAGAATACTAGATATATTTATAAGTCATTTAAGAATAACAGTCATGTAAGAAGCCTATATAAAAGTAAGTTTTGTGATCATTTATGATAATATATTAGTCATCTTCAACTTGTTGTGTGACTAACAGTCATCTTCCTTGAGTTGTGTGAGTTGTTAGCATTTTCACCTTCAAATTATCATGAGATAGCTACCTTTTCCTTCTTGAGAGATGACCAAAATTTGTAGTAAGTGCACTTTGATTGCCTTTCAAGTTTACTCTAATGAAACAATATTTTCTTCTTGAATTCTCACAAGTGCAAAGCACATGAGAATCTCAGCTACGAGGGAGAAACCGTGGGCTTGTCCAAAATTTCAATTTCTACGGGCCTAGTCCAAGTAGTTCAATTGGGTTTAGAGCCTCCTTACACCAGTTCGATTAGAATGCAATCATGTAAGTCTATTATTATTAAATGAAAAAATGTCCCCTAATATGCAAATGCCATTTAACTTTATTTTTGTATTGGGCTTGATATTTTCTATACAATGAATAACTAAATGGGTTATCAAAATTTATGTTTAACAGTCCTAAAACCAAACTATTTTTAGTTACAGTTGCTCCTAAATTCTAAAGGATTTTCAACTTGTTTGTTTCCTAATCTAATTTAATTTGTGTATGTTAACGCTGGTAGATTGATGATTATCCCTGTTTGGCCATTCATCACAGATTTTAATTTTTCTAATTCATGCAAGAGTTTTGGTACTAATTTGTTTCATTGATCTACCTTATTTATGTGCATCAAAACAGTTTGCAATGGAGCAAATGATCATCCTTGCCGTTACATGCAATGTACATCTATCTGCGAACATCCAGAAACACAGAGCACAGAGAGAGAGAGAGAGAGAGAGAGAGAGAGAGCTCTTGTATTCAAAGAAGAATGACGTGGTAGATGGCAATGGGAATAGCCTTCGCTATTTATCAATAATAAGTAAATATCATAACGAGAAATAGTTAGGACCAACTCCTTCAATGAGAGTGAGAGAGAGAGAGAGAGAGAGAGAGAGTAAAGAAGCTTCAATTGTTGATTAAGTGACCGACACCAGGACTGTGACCAGGCTCGGTTGATCGAAAATCGGCAACATGCTCAACCTTAATCGTCCTTTTCTTACTTCTTCCTTCACCACCTCCGAAACTTCTTCCCACATGATGATGATGGTGGTGGTGACGATGATGAGTCTTTGAAAGTTCCCTCAAATGCCTTGCTTCAACATGGAAAACTTCATGGCAAAAAATCAAAACCAAAAGCAAAGAGCACCAACATGCGAAAAGAAGCGACTGCGTCTCGCCATTGGCAGTATGAGAGAGTTGGACCAAAATCTAACGTTTTATTTTGTATCTACTTTCAAGTGAGATAACTAATGAAAGACTAGTGGGTTGTGAGTAAAACTGATGTACTCAACTGTGCTATTTATGGTCTCTCTCCTTGTAGTGGGAGTTAATACGTACTATGTGGGAGAGAGACAAGGGCATGTGAGGGTCTGTACTAGGGGGAATATTCCATTGTAGACAAACCAAAGGAAGGGCAGAAAAACCATATTGGATGGTTAATGTCGAGGGCTTAAGCACAACCTATCAAAAATGAATATTGAGCATTTGACAGGCGGTTGTGTGCATGTTAGCTATGACAAGTTGCGCCCCATTCTTCCCCATGGCGGCCGGGCACATGCAACCTAAACCAGGTGTTCTTTATAATTAACATTTTATTAACATAAACACGCTTTTTTGCGAGATAACAACCAATGATAATTGATGTAGTCCAAAGATCAACTACTCAAACAATAGGATCGGGAGAGTGACTTCACACACAGAAACTCAATTACAAAATCGAGCATAAATTTCAGTTCTGGCTAGCTTGGGAAAACATGCATAACTTTGTTGATTCTAATAAGAATAACTTGATTTCAAAGCCAAAAGAATGGGGACTCTTGGATCTACAACTTTTATGTTTTGAGTTTTCTTAGTATGGCACTGTAGGCTTGTCAATTTTGGAAGGCAGTGGGCAAAATGGGATTGAATAGAATGAAGAAAAGGATGGGAACTTCAATGGTTGCTCTTCTAGGCCTCTAAGGAAGTTGAAATGGCATTAGTTCTTCAAGATTGATGGCTGCAACTCTTCAAGAATGTAGACTTTAAAAACTCCGACTCTTCATGAACGGATTGAAAACACTTTTAGGTTTTCACGGGATTTGAACTCTTTAAGGTTCAAAGGAATTGCACTAAGAAAACTTACATTAATCAAGTTCGGTGTATATTTTATAGAGGCTCGATGACCTTTTATAAAAAAGCAAACGAAGTGCAAGAGACTAATGTTAAGTCTAGAAACCATAAGTTGCATAGAAACTAGAAACATTTAGAAACTAAGAGCTATTAAATTTCAACAATATTTCCAATGCTTCTGCTTGTTCCAAAATGCCTTGATGCAAGCTTTGATGTGTGGGAAATGACAAAATCTTTATGACAAAGTCAAAGATGAGGCATTTTCAATGAGTGTCATCAATCTCGAATGCATGCTGATCTATTTGGTTGAATGAGTTGGCCTTGAACATGGGCTGCATCAATAATTAATGGAACACTCACAGATTTTTGTGTTTGGTTTGTAAAGACCTACGTATAATACGAAATTGGATGATATATTACATACTCTGTACTCTCGAACTATAACTCTAGTTTCTCAATAACACTTTCGAAGTTGTCATAACATCTCACAAATAGACAAAAAATAAATAAACAAGTAAAAATTGAAGAAAAACGCCTAAATCTTGTTGGAAACAACCACATAATTCCTTATTGGGTCGGTTTAGCTCGATAAGTACATTCCAACTATTATTTTGTAACTTTTCTTCTCAAACCAAGCCAATTCTTAAATTTAATTAACTATTCAGGGATTTCATTGGCACATCACTAGATTGCATCATATGTCAGTTTTACTAAGTTTTTAGCTACACCTAGAAACACACACTCCCTCCCGAGCTCGCGTTTGTTGCGATAGAGCTCAATATCATATGTTAGGCTCTATGCTATCGGTGAATCATCTGGAAGTGGAGCCTCTAGATATGGAGGCACTATTCAGATATCATGAGACCTTTACAACTACTATTGCTAGATTTCAGGGAGGTCTCAATGCTGCGCCAAGAATCCTTTCTTAGATTTGGTGGTGGGCGAAGAAAATAAAGAGAAAACGCATCACAAGGGAGTTGATTTAACAGAAAACAAATGGAGAGAGATGAGGCGAAGTGCAAACTTCTCTAGGTTAGTGCTAGCTACACAAGTCAATGGTTAGCACTTAACTGATTAATGGGACTTATAGGGTATTTCATAAACTTCCAAGTAAACAACCCTTTACTCTCGTGTCCATGTGTTATAAATAGCAAGAGTATAATAAATATTCTATAATATAAGGCACTCTTTCCCTCATAAAATGGACAAATCGATGATAGATCTATTTTTAGACTTATTCATTTTCATCACCGTCCTAAGAAGAAAATTTCTTTAATCAAATTTTCAATTGGTCGAATAAAGACGTCCCCCACATGCAAAATTAATAAAAAATAAATTGAGTATTCATAAGTGGCCACTGAAGGTGTGAATAGTAATCACTTTATTCCCCGGAATAATTTATGCTTAGAAATGATTTTTTTTATTCTGTTCCGAAAACAATTTCTAAGCATTTGAAATCATTTGATAACTATTCAAAATTTCTATTCCCAAGATAGAAATATGTTTGGTAGAAACATTGGATTCTTTCATAACTTTTAATTTTTTTAATTTTTTAATACTTTATTATATTTTTATGTTTTTTTATTTTTTCCCTTTCTTTTTTCATTACCCCGTTCTTCAAGCTTCAATCGATCGTCGGCCTTGAGATGGCCGGCGACCTCGTAGGAGGGTTGCCAGCCTCCGGTGAGACCAAGCTTGCCTAACCACCAACAAGCTCGACCTCGCCGGGCCACTGCGAGGTTGGCCTCGCCTTGGCTAGGTGATGCCGACCTTGTGGTGGTCCTACAAGGTTGAGCTCGCCAGTGGTTGGGTGAGCTCGAGCTTGCCTAACCAAGGCGAGGCTGAGCCTCGTCCAATCGCCATCAAGGCTGGACTCGCCGGGGGCCGGCAATTGGCGACCTGTTGGACATTGAAGAAGAACAATAAAAGGAAATGGAAGAAGAAGAAAAAGGAAAAATGAAGAAAAAATGGGAATTGATTATGGAGTTGTTCCGGAGAATAAAGAGTCAACTTTTTTTTTACTTTTCAATTTTGTTCCAAATCTATTATAGGGAATAAATTTATTCTCAATAACAAAAAATTTATCAAACGGATTTTTATTCCAAATTTATTTTCGAAGAAAAAAATAGAATTAATTATTATTTGACGCGTTACCATGCGCACCCTAAAAATATTGATATTGGTTTTAGAGTGTAATCCAATAGGTAAAATATTTTTTTCCTTTTTTAATGTCGGAAACCGGGAGAGTCGGACAGGGAATCTGAATCTTGGGAAGGAAAGTAGTAAAGTATACAACCGCGGGAAATCTGTCGAGGGATTGGGATATTTTATAAAAATATTTAACTAGAAGCAGTCTAGAACAGGTTAGTCTTAACTTTAAAGTAGGTCAAGAGTCGATCTCAGGACGGAACTGGACAAATTTTAAGGAAAAAAAGGGCGTCCCGACTACATTGCTCGCGGGTGGACAAGCCTCACTTTACAGCCGAGAAACCTACTTTGTACCGACACCCAAGTTGAGAATGAATCGTCCTTGTTGGTTCAAAAAGTTTCCAAAACCAACATTATTTTAGTTACTAAAAAGCTTAGTGATTCTCTTTGCGGTTCCCTCCCCAACTTATTTAGGCTTCTAGGGTTTTTGCTATTCTTTTATGGTACTGTATTCATAAAACAATTGAGACCAAGTCTATTGTGGGACCCATCTTCCTTAGTTAATGATATCTCAGGAATTTACATTATAGTATTGCTTTGCATGTTGGGGTTGGTGAAGGATTGTAAGATCCCAATTATCTTTGGAGTTGCACCGTGCAATTAATAATTATATAATGATGGACATAATAATAGGGCCGAGGATATATACTAAATATAAGCCTCATAATTTAGGAGCTGGTTGGAGCGAGTGCGAATATGCCTTTTCAGTTATGGCTGGACTTTTTCTAAATTGATTTAAAAAGAATTATAGTTGCGTTTGGTTCAGTATTTGCAAGGGGCTTTGAGTCCAATGCAAATGCTAAAAGCCCAAAGCTACTTGGGGAAATGCAATTATGTTTGGTAAAATTTTTTTGCAAATGGACTTTGAGTTGAAAGTGCGTTTGGTTAAAAAACTTTCACAATGGGTTTTAAGGGGTATTATATATATTTTTTGAAAAATTGAATTAAACCCTTTGCCGGTCCGGCGAAGGGCTACGGCCGCCGGCGAGCCAGATCTGGCGCCGACGACCATCGACCAAGGTCGCCCGACCTAGGGGACCGACGGCGAGGGTCGCTCGACCCAGGCGCCCCGCGACCCAGGCGGCAGCCACATGGGTCTCGCAAGGGTCGCGTGACCACTGGCCGCTATCACGCGACCCTCACGACACCCAGGCGAGGGCTGCCTGAGGCCATGAGACCAAGGCAACCGTCGCCTGGGTCGCGGCGAGCCTAGGTCGAGCGACCCTCGCTGAGGGTCACCCGAGGTCGGGCGACCTCCGGCGGCCCGCGGCTGGGTTGTGCGACCCTCGCCAGAGGTCGCCCGACCTCAGGTGACCTCAGCCGACGGCCGTCGGTGAGCCAGATCTGGCGCTAGCGGCCATCACCCTTCGTCGGTCCGGCGAAGGGCTGCCCCTTTCTCAATAAAAAAAAAACCAGGGGTAAAATCGAAAATATGAAGAACTAGTGAGGATAGTCTTGGAAGGGAAAAATTAATATTAGCCTTTTGGAATGCTAAAAGCCCAAAGCTAGTCCCTACTAGCTTTAGGCTTTCAGCATTTTGAAGGTCATTTGAAAGTTGAAAGCCAGCTTCAAAGTTGAACCAAACGCACCCTATATTCATTAGAGACAACGACACCAGAAGAGAATTTTTGACATAAAGATTTTAATGCAAGGTGTAAGTATAATTAGGGGTGTGCAAAAGACCTGGGACCCGGCTAGAACTGGACTGGATTAGCCCGGAACCGGGGGTTCCTAAGGGGACTAGTCCGATTCCCGGTTCTATGGGCGGATCCGCCTTCCCGCCCACTCGGATTGGACTGGTATTATAATAATATATTAATTTTTATTATAAAAAATTAAAATTCTAAAGCCCCATATTTAGAATTATTTTCGCATTTTTTGTCCGTTCTTGTGTGCATGGAACTCTTTTTTCTCTCCACTTTTGAGTTCCTTTTTACCTTTGTCGCTCCGTTGATTTGAGGGGCTTGTCCAGAAAGGAAAATTGAACAAGTTCGGGAAGTGGGTCCGAAGGATGAGATCATAAAGAATAGAGATAAGCGGAGTTTTCTTGATGTGCTGATTTTACTCAAGTAGGGATGACGGTAGACTTGTGATTTGTGAGCAAAACCGACTTGAAAATTCAAACTACTTGCTTCCTACTTTATTTAAACTCATTTATCCGAGCATGTAACATATTGCATCCATCAAAATCTTATCATAGTGAATATGAGCGGAGCCAATAGCCGTCACACCATGAGAGACCAAGAGGCAAAGAAAATTCGAGAGGCAATTAAGTCTTAGTAGGGGAGATAGAAGAAGACCATCACCATCACAAAGACATTCCCACCAATGTAGTCTTTTTGTTGACTCTTAAATTTCCGAAATATAAATGCTTGAGTTTGCCTCCTCTAATACTCTATCACCGCACGCTTAGAATAAACAAGCGTGCTAAAAAAAGGTGACTCGGGATGGTTCTCTCGCCATTAGGCATGATCACTTGTTAGACTGGTTCCATAGATACACTCGAGAATTGGAGTGGATTGGCAGTTCGGTTCTTGGGTGGATCCTTGGAACCAACGGGCAATTCTTGGATCCAATTTTTCGGAACCGGCCCTTAGTGAGCAGTTCATGGTTTTAAGGTGGGAACCGCCCACCCAGACCATGCATACCGTGACGTCTTAAAATTCGAGCCCTTTGAGGGATGAATGAACGTGAATTTCGTCAATGCATTCTTGATTATTCTCACTCGGAATTAATCACTCCCGAGATACTAACCTTGAGGGGAAAGGCTAATGAGGACAGAACTCGTGCAACTAAAGAACTTGACTTGGGAAAACGACTCGACCGTGAGAATTGTGTAAGGTGGAAATGATCATTTTGCTCCTAGATATTTTGATGAAAGGACAAAAGAAGTGAGAGAAGATGATGTCATTTGCTTGGGAGTTGGGGCAAGCCATTAATGGCCTTGATGAAGCTTATTTTCAGCTCTCATTTCACTATCTCTCTCTCTCCCCTTTCAACTCCAAAATCGTACACTCTCTCTCCCTTGTTTCCATTCCTTCCTTCTATTTTTCCTTTTGACATTCCTATGCAATTCACCGCCCGTGCCACCCACTATCATGCTTAAGAGAGAGAATTTGTACTGTTCACGATGGCCGTTTGCCGGTTGGAGTTGCCGGCTGACCCACCGGCCGGCCGGAAGCCGGCTATTCCCTGACCTCCTACTGTAGCGCCAATCCTACCCAGTTTTGCCTTTTCAACCATTTTCCTTCTTTTTTGACCCAACCACCACCCATCCTAGCCACCAATAGTTCCCTCTCGACCCCCAGGTATCGTTGGTCGCCGCCAATCGCACGCTAATGCTCCAGCAACCCGTTTTGCTCCGGTCAACCACCTTCCTCTTGTACAGTGCAGTTTTTAGAAGTTAAAGAGGGAGTTTGAGTTTGTTGCTGTTGTTTTGACCCCGGGACCACCTTCGATCGCTGTGGTAGAGGTCCCCAAGTGTCACCTTTGTCGCCGCCGCCGCGTCCGTGTTGCCGGCCCGCTTAACGAGTGAGTTTAGCTCATTATCCCTTGTTAGTGCCTAAACTTGGTTATGGTTGGGTTAGTTAGTGTTAATGTTGGTTTAGGAAGTTTAATTAAGTTGTATTAGTCCTGAGATAGGTGGTTAGATAGATGGTTAATATTAGCTTAGCTTAATCTTGCTTGATTGTTGTTTATTATGCTTAATTGTTGCTTATGTGTGGTTTATGCCTAATTAAGTATGTTTAGCTTAAATTGATTGATTAATTGATTTAATTAAATTTTTGTTTAATTTCTAAGTTTAATTTATTAATAATTGAATTCTGAAATTTACTGTTCACGATTACTGTTCACGGCATTGTTCATGCTGAAGTTAATTTTATTGAAGTGCCGGTTGTTAATTATATTCGTGAATAATTATGAAATGCGTGATCGAATGTTAGTTGGAATTGTCTATTGATATCTCATGACATTATGCGTGGGTTATCTACAATGGCATGTCACATGAGCATGAGTGATGTTGCATTCACGACAGAGCAAAGATATAAATGGATTGCTTGATGATGTATTACATGACCATATTAAAGAGAGGGAACCCGGCGTTGCCGAAAGACCGCCAATCCTTATGGGGTTGTGTTGTGGTCAGTTGGTCGGTTGACTTCGGTCCGATGCTTAACAGAGAGGGGGCGGGTCTCGGGCCTCTGTCAGTTGTGGGACTGCGGTAGTGGGCGGGTCCTATACTCCTTCAGGAATGCCGTCTTTGGAGTGAACCATTGACGTCGCTGTGCCTCGAGGTAAAAAGGACGAAGCTGGCTTGGCCAGGAACCGCCAACCATAAGGTTGTGCCGTGGCCCAGGGGGGAGGGGTTGTAATGATCGAAACATGTGTGGATGTGAGACATGAGAAAGCTGTGTGCAATGCTCTGATTATTTGCATGCTCTTGATGTCATGATGATCACATTATTTATGGCACGTACGCATGAATTGACGGTTGTGTAGGGTGTGGCAATGGCCAAGAGAGATTGCTTGTGATGTGACTCGCATGTGATTGACTAATGGCCTTGTGCCTTGCTTGCATTATATGATATTGGACGTACATGGTATGGCATACTCGGTAAGGTTGCATGCGAACTGACTATTGATTGTTGGTTGTTTGTTGGTTGACCCTGATTGTTGTTTGGTTTAGTTGTTGGTTGTGGGTTGTGTGAGGGGTTTTTCTAGAGAGATACTTCAGGTTGAGTTAGCGTACTAACCGGGGCTTAGAGGGAGAACTCGCTGAGATTTTATCTTACTAGTTTTTGTATAACCACTTTCAGGCCCCTAGAATGGTGCACTCATAGTGGAGAATCCTGCCCCGCTCTACTAGTGATCGACCCAACGGAGATTGAGTCCGATGGGTCCGAGTGACCGTGGTGCTGAACCTGAGGGTTCATTTTGTATAGCTGGATTAGCCTAGTTTCTTTTTGGTTTGGCTTAGAGGATGAATCAGCCCTTTTTGTAATCAGAAAACGATCCTTTGTTGGTTAATCCAGTAAAATGTATAAATGAGTAGTTGCTATTGTTTTGCTGTTCATCTCTCTATCCCTAATTGATTGCTTGATTATTTGTTGGACTAGGGATGATTCGTCTTCCGCTTGTGCATAACAAAAGATAAAATGAATAGTCGTCGACGAGTCCTTGAACGTCGCTTTTTATAGACCATGGTAAGGGGTTGTCGCATGCTCGGGGTTCGGGCGTGACATCCTTGCCGGTAATGGTATTAGTAAGGTCGAGACTTGGAGTGATAAGGTTCATGGGATTTTTGGGATAGTAAGATAGGGATGGCTTTTATTTTACATGCTTGTGATTCCTTGGTGTTCTTATTTTGTGGCGGGTTGCTCATAGTCAAAGTGACGAGCATGTGTGTAGGGCTCTTTGTTTAGCCCCTAGGCGTAGGGTAGTGTTTGGTCAGACTAGTGCTAGAGGTAGCACACAAGTGGATTCTAGGTTAGACGGGATCCTGCTGGAGCTAGAGACCTTGATAGGATAGCAAGCTGAGTACTCCTGTTAGGGTCCTTATGGTTCCCCTAGTGAGAGGAGAGGCTTGTGAGAGACCGACGCCTAAGCTGTTAGAGTAGTTCTTGAGATTGAAGCCATCGAGGTTCAGTGGCGTGGGCGACCCTGAAGCTACGACTATTTGGATAAAGGATTTCGAGAGGACTTTCATAGTTTTGAGGTGTTCAGAGGAAGATAGGGTACTTCTAGCAGCTTATCAACTTTAAAGTAATGCCATTACTTGGTGGGAAGCCACTCAAGGAAGAGTGTTCCCTGAAGGCACGGCTCAGACTTGGGGTGTTTTTCGTGAAGCTTTCAAGGGGAAGTATTTCTTAGACAGTGCGAGAGAGTTCGAGATAGCAGAGTTCTAATAGTTTCATCAGAATCAGATGTCAGTGGATCAGTATGAGGCGAAGTTCGCTGAGTTGGCCAAGTATGCGCCGATTGAAAGCCCAGTTGGTGCGAGAGGGCCCTTTGGATAGGGCGAGATAGTTCAAAGACGGCTTGAAACCATAATTGAAAGCCCAGCTGGTGCCCTTGAACTTAAAGAGTTTTGATGAGATGTATGAGAAGGACCCAGATGATAGAAAAGAACATGATCGAGAGGGCAACTGCATTTGGCTCGTGGTTTGTGCCTAATAAAGATAATCATCGGTTTGGAAATGGACCGATGATGGGGAGAATGAATCCCATCCCACCCAACAGAAAGGACTATGTGGGAAAGCCGACCGCCCAAAACTAGGTCGCAAGGGGATCATTGATTTGATTGCGATAGCAATGTATGACTTTGATGTCGTAGTTAGCATGGATTGGCTTACCAAGCAACGAGCTACGGTGGATTGTCACAGAAAGACAATTCAGTTTAACCTAGTAGTGGGTGGTAGTTTTGAGTTTGTGGGAAATCGAGAGGGACCCTCCGTTCCTCTGATTTCGTCACTCAAGGTGACTCGATTATTGGAATTTGGATGCTAAGGGCATTTGGCATTGATGGAAGATACGCTGGTAGAGGGATCAAAGATGGAGGAAATTGAGTTTGTGATTGAGTTGGCCCCTAGGACTAAACCGATTTCCAAGGCGCCTTATAGGATGGCCTTGTCAGAATTGAAAGAACTGAAGGTGCAGATGCAAGAGCTATTGGATAAAGGATTCATTTGTCTTAGTGCGTCTCCTTGGGGAGTGCCAATACTGTTTGTAAGGAAAAAGGATGGGTCTTTGCGTCTTTGCATTGACTACCGGTAGCTCAATCATGTAACTATCAAGAACAAGTGTCAATTGCCAAGGATTAATGATTTGTTTGACCAACTTCAAAGAGCCTTGGTATTTTCCAAGATAGACCTAAGGACAGGCTATCATCAGTTGAGGATCAAAAAAGGAGGATGTACCGAAGACAGCATTTAGGACGCGTTATGGTTATTACGAGTTCACGGCATGGACTTGATGAACCGGATGTTCAATAAGTGTTTGGACTAATTCGTGATTGTGTTTATTGATGATATTCTGGTGTGCTCGAGGAGTCCAGAGGATTATGAGAGACACCTGAGATCAGTACTGCAGACCTTGAGGGAGCATGAACTTTATGCTAAGTTTAGCAAGTGCGAGTTTTGGTTATCTCGAGTGGCATTTTTAGGTCATGTAATTTCAGGTGGAGGGATCTCTGTTGACATGATGTTACAATCCCAAGAACCTTCGATTGGCTGGATATTATAGACGTTTCGTGGAGAAGTTTTCTGCGATAGCCATGCCATTGACGAGGTTGTTAAAGAAAGAAGAGAAGTTTGATTGGACAGACAAGTGTGAGCATAGTTTCCAAGAATCCAAGAGTAAATTGACTATCGCACCTGTCTTGACAATACTGTCTGATCCTGGTGGGTACAAGATCTACAGTGATGTATCGTATAAAGGACTAGGTTGCATGTTAATGCAACATGGCAAAGTAGTTGCATACGCATCCCAATAGTTAAGGCCTCACGAGCTTAACTACCCGACGCATGATTTGGAATTAGCGGCAATCATCTTTGCACTTAAGATTTGGAGACACTACTTGTGTGGGGAAATGTTTCCAATTTTCATGAATCATCAGAGTTTGAAGTAATTGTTCTCTTAGAAGGAGTTGAACATGAGGCAGCATAGATGGATGGAACTTCAAGGACTACGATTGTGAAATTCTGTATCATCTGGGGAAAACGAACAAAGTGGCAGATGTGCTCGGTCGAAAGTCATCGATTGCACAGTTGATGGTACGAGAAAGGATTCTTTTGGAGGGAGTCAGAGACTCAGATTTTAAAATTGAGGTCGGCCATCTTGCTAGTCTAATGGCTACTCTCAGAGAGGAACCCGAGATGCAAAGTAAGATCAAGAGTGCCCAAGCGACGGATCCTGAAGTTCTTAAGATCCTGCAGATGGATTAGGCAAAGAGGAGAACTGACTTTCAAGTGTCCGAGGATGAGACATTGAGGTTTCGAGGACGATTGTACGTTTCGAAAGATGCAGAACCTAAGGAAGCAGTCTTGTCAGAAGCTCATCGTAGTAACTATAGCATCCACCTTGGCAGTACGAAAATGTATCAAAATTTGAAGCAGCACTTCTGGTGGAACGGTATGAAGTTGGACATTGCAAAGCACATGGCTAGGTGTTTGACATGCCAACAAGAAAAGGGTCAGCATTGTAAGCCTGGTGGACTGTTGCAACCTCTTGAGATTCCTAAATGGAAGTGAGAACACATTATGATGGATTTTGTATGGGAGACCTTGCAAAACTCCACTTTGTTGGGACGAGGTTGGTAAGCGTAAGATTACTGGGGCCGAGTTGGAACAGCAATTTTTAAGTGCAGTTTAAATCATCAGAGACAGACTAAAGACAGCTCAGAGTCGTCAAAAGAGTTATGCAAACAAGCGTCATAGACCGTTGGAGTTTAAGGTGGGCTATCATGTATTTCTGAAAGTATCGCCGATGAGGGGTACTTCCAAATTTGGTAAGAAAGTAAAGTTAAGTCCGAGGTATGTTGGACCCTTTGAAATTTAAGAAAGGATTAGGGTTTTAGCGTATCGCCTTGCATTGCCACTGAAGCTTGCTCAAGTATATGATGTTTTCCACGTGTCCATGTTGAGAAAGTATGAACTGGACCCGACTCATGTTTTGAATTTTAAGGAATTAGACGTAGACGATAGGGTGTCGTACGTGGAGAGGCCGATACGAATAGAGGACTATAAAGAGCAAGTGCTTCGAAACAAAACCATCGCCTTAGTTAAGGTGATCTGGCAACATCACGGAACAGAGGGAGCTACATGGGAAAGTGAGGAAGTGATGAAGCATCAGCATCCCCATTTTTTGAGGACTTGTCAGTAGTTGCAAATTTCGAGGACGAAATTTTTATAGGGGAAGAATTGTGACGTCTTGAAATTCGAGCCCTTTGAGGGATGAATGAATGTGAATTTCACCAATGCATTGTTGGTTGATCTCACTCGGAACTGATCACTTTTGAAATACTAACCTTGAGGGGAAAGGCTAATAAGGACAGAATTCGTGCGACTAAAGAACTTGACTTGAGAAAATGACTCAACCGTGAGACTTGAGTAAAGACGATCCTGTAGTTATGCAAGCGGATTTCAGGGATGACTAGAAGTCAATTCGCGGACAGAACATAATGGGACAGCGGCTGATTCCGTTTACTATTATCGAGCTCGCGAATGACCCTATGTCGATCCTTGGTAATCGTGTACATTGAAATAAGAATCTATCCTTCGCAATTTCATGTAGTCCAGGATGTCTATGTGTTGAGAAGTCTTGAACGTGATTTAGCACGAGTCGGTTACGCGTGAATTCTCGAAACCGCCTATTAGTCTGGGTTGTACCAAAATGGCATTTGGGCCAAATTGACAAGGCATGAGAATCCAAAATTGGACTTCGAATTTTCGAGAACGTTTGGGACAAACTTTTGGACAATGCTTCTTCGACAGTTGACAATGACAGTTAAGCCGAGTTTTTGAAAAAGGGGTTTACGGACCGAGGAAATGAGCCTACGAGGACGTGGGCTGGGCAAGACCAGTGTGGGCCTCACGCCCAAGGTGGGACAGCTATTGTGATAGACACGAGGCAAGCAAGTGAGCCCATTGGACCAAATCGACCAATTTACCCTTCCGAGCCCGTTGTCTAACCTTGAGCCGTTTCGAGCCCAACAAATTCCCAAGCCTGTTCCTATTCATTTTCTAGCCCGTTTCTTAGGTCCGCCCTTTATTTTCAGCTCAAGGGTAGATTGGGAAATGTGCAAGGTGGAAATGACCATTTTGCCCCTAGATATTTTGAAGAAATAAGGATAAAAGAGAGAGAGAAGATGATGTCATTTGCTTGGGAGTTGGGGCAAGCCATTAATGGCCTTGATGAGGCTTATTTTCAGCTCTCATTTCACTCTCTCTCTCTCTCCCTTTTCAGCTCAAAAACCGCACACTCTTTCTCCCTTGTTTCCATTCATTCCTTTTGTTTTTCCTTCTGACCTTCCTCGAAAAACCGAGTTGTTCATGTTCTTCCCGTGCGAATCACCGCCCGTGCCACCCACCACCGTGCTTAGGAGAGAGAATCCGTATTGTTCAAGGCGGCTGTTCACCGGTTGGAGCCGCTGGCCGGCTCTTCCCTAACCGCCTACTGTAGCGCCGATCCTGCCCCGTTTCGCTTTTTCAGCAATTTTCCTCCCTTTTTGACCCAACCACCACCCATCCCAGCCCTAGCAGTTCCCCCTCGACCCCTAGGTGTCACCGGTCACCAGCCAACTGCTCACTGGAGCTCCGGCCAGCCCGTTTTGCTCCGGTCAGCCACCTTCCTCCTATACAGTGCAGTTTTCAGAAGTTACAGAGGGAGTTTGAGTTTGTTGCTACTGTTTTAACCCTAGGACCGCCTTGGATCGCTGTGGTAGAGGTCTCTGGGTGTCGCCTTCGTCGCCGCCATTGCGTTTGTGTCGCCGGCCCGCTTAACGGGCGAGTTTAGCTCATAATCCCTTGTTAGTGCCTAAACTTGCTTAAGGTTGGGTTAGTTAGTGTTAATGTTAGCTTAGGAAGTTTAATTAAGTTGTATTAGCCCTAAGATAGGTGGTTAGATAGATGGTTAAGATTAACTTAGCTTAATCTTGTTTAATTGTTGCTTATGTGTGGTTTATGCCTAATTAAGCATGTTTATTAAATTGATTGATTAATTGTGTTAATTAATATTTTGTTTAATTTCTAAGTTTAATTTATTAATAATTGAATTTTGAAATTTATTGTTCATAATTACTATTCACGATTACTATTCACTGCACTATTCATGCAAAAGCTAATTTTAGTTTTAATTTGATGTGTTCTTGATTGTTGTTATTTTTTGAAGTGCCGGTTGTTAATTATATTCGTGAATAATGATGAAATGCGTGATCAAATGCTGGTTGGAATTGTCGATTGATATCGCATGACATTATGTGTGGGTTATCTGCAATGGCATGTCGCATAAGCATGAGTGATATTGCATTCACAACAGAGCAAAGATATAAATGGATTGCTTGATGATGTGTTGCATGATCACATTAAAGAGAGAGAACCCGACATTGCTGGAAGACTATCAATCCTTTTGGGGTTGTGCCGTGGCTAGTTGGTCGTCTGACTTTGGTCGGATGCCTGACAGGGAGGAGGTGGGTCCCGGGCCTCTATTAGTTGTGGGACTGCGGTAGTGGGTAGGTCCTATGCTCCTTCGGGAATGCCTTCTTGGGAGTAAGCCCTTGACGTCGCCGTGCCTCGAGGTAAAGAGGACGAAACTGGCTTGGCCAGAAATCGCCAACCATAAGGTTGTGCCGTGGCCTAGGAGGGAGGGGTCGTAATAATCGGAGCATATGTGTGGATGTGAGACATGAGAAAGCTATGTGCAATGCTTTGATTATTTGCATGCTCTTAATGTCGTGATGATCACATTATTTATGGCACGTACGCATGAATTGATAGTTGTGCAGGGCGTGGCAATGGCCATGTGAGATCGCTTGTGACTCGACTTGTATGTGATTGATGAATTGTATCATCTAACAGCCTTGTGCCTTGCTTGCATTTTATGAGATTTGACATGCAGGGTATGATATACCGGGTAAGGTTGCATGCGAACCGACTATTGATTGTTGGTTGTTTGTTGGTTGACCCTGATTGTTGTTTGGTTCTGGTTGTTGGTTGTGGGTTGTGTGTGGGGTTGTTCTAGAGAGATACCCCGGGTTGAGTTGGCATACTAACTGGGGTTTAGAGGGAGAATTCGTTGAGATTTTATCTCACTAGTTATTGTATAACCACTTTCAGGCCCTTAGAATGGCACACCCGCAGTGGAGAATCCTGCCCCTGCTCCACCATTGATCGACCCGACGGAGCTTGAGTCCGATGGGTCCGAGTGACCATGGTACTGAATCGGAGGGTTCATTTTGTATAGTTGGATTAGCCTAATTTCTTTTTGGTTTGGCTTAGAGGATGGATCGACCCTTTTTGTCGGGCTTGTAAATCGGAAAACAATCCTCCGTTGGATAATCCAGTAAAATGTATAAATAAGTAGTTGCTGTTGTTTTGCTGTTCATCCTTTATCCCTGATTGATTGCTTGATTATTTGTTGGATTGGGGATGGTTCGTCTTCCGCTTGCGCATAACGAAAGATAAAATGAATGATCGTCGATGAGTCCTGGGACGTCGCTTTCTATAGACCATGGTAAGGGGTTGTCGTATGCTCGGGGTTCGGCGCGTGACACATACCCTAAATATAATTAAGTGTTTATTAAAACTGAATTGTCACACAAGTGAATCATTCAATTCGCATGTGAAATTCCACTAGTAGTGCTTGTTTTGAGGCAAATACAATGTGAAACTGGTCATGTTGGGGATTTGGCGAGTTTGCTTTGGAGGCGATCCTTCAAATTGATGACAATGTGGTTGCAAAAGAAAAACTCGATTTTGAGTTTTTTGTTTTTTTGTTCTTTAGAAACATCAAGTGACTAATTAGGGTTAGCTTTTACGCTTTCTCTTGAAATGATACTTTTTGTGTTTGATTCAAAAAACAAAAAGCTTAAGAAACAAGTACAAAAAGGACTTGTTTTTAGCTAATACTATTTTCAATTTTGAATTTTTCTATAGATTACTTGTGTAAAGAATTTAATGGATCTCAATCTTTCTTTTTTTATTTTATTTTATTGAAATTGTGTCACGTTCTCTTGATAGCTATTATATTTGCGACACTGTTAAATTTGGTTGATTTCCCTACAAATTAGCTTCTTCTCTTACAATTTCAATTCTAAGGATAGGATAGCAAGTACTTCAACTCTTTGCGCTTTCTAGTTTGAGATCAAAACCTCTATGACCTCAATTTCATTAGCTGAAATTAATGAGCCTAATTTTTCATTAAGATTTGTTAACACCTTAGTAAACGTTATTTATATATATAGTGCTTGGGTATGCAGCGCTGGGCCACATGGAGGCCAGTGCATCTACCACATCAAATGAATTTGGCACACTTAGTCAAGCTGACTGGTTAAGAGATTACCATGCCAAATGTCACCTGGTTGACACAACTCTTTTTGGTCCCCCTTTCTAGAGAGATTATCATTCTCAATGTTTTCTTATGAGTTCTTTTAATTTGCAGCCTTGATTTTTGTAAGAGAAACATCTCCAAGTGATTTTGATGATGTTCAAACTATCTTTAGTATAATATTTATTATAATATATGTAGATGTTTGTATCAAAGGACTATGTAATATCCATGGTGTGAACTATTGGAATGAAGTTCTCATAAGTCCACATACGATTTTTATATTGATGGTATCAATAGACCCAAAGATCATCTTTTGACAATGTTTATGTCGGAGTTGTAAAGATCGAGTCACCGGTGTTGTGGCAACCATGTACATTTGATGATGTTCGTTGGGTTAGCAAACTAGCTGTTGTGATCAAGGATTCGTATAGCAGTAGATTCTAGATGAAACTAGTAATAGAGTAGCTAAGTTGTTTGATAGGACTGTCAAAGATTGCAGCGAAGGGACAGCAGCAATTGCTATTTATAAGTAGTATGCAAATGTTTGAGGAAAAATATTGTATGAGTGGTTTCATCTTTGGATAGCAACTCAATGGTAACTATCACGCCCCGAGCCTTGAGCATGCAACAACCCCTTCACCTTGGTCAAATGAATATGACGTCCTAGGACGCGTCGTCGACCATTCTTTTGGAAGCAAATCAATAACACCCAGTCAATAAACAATAGGGATAGCAGAAAGACCACAAACAACAGCAACAACATCGTTTTTATTCTTGTACTAATTAACCCTAGGAAGTTTATACACGAGCCCCTCAATCAGGTGACTTCCTCTATAGTCAACCAAAGATACTAAATAGGGTTAATCTACTTCCTTCAATCATCGAGCACACCAACTAGCTGCCTTCCACGATGTGCTCTGGCACTGTCCAATCCATGGCAATATAAGTGCCATAACTTACAGACCTGAAAATGTTTAACAATGATGAGTGAGATATAATCTCAGTGAGTTATCACCCTAAGCTGCAAGTCCTTCCACATAGAATATGGTGAATTGCACCGATGCAATGCAGACAAGGGCACATGTCACTATCAAATGATAAGGAGCAACGTATCGTGCATATATCAACTTCTAGAAGATGCTGATCAATCATCCATCTTTTGATGATAGTTGAATCATAAGAAAATAGTCATTAACAAGCTGAGAATTTGTTGGAAGAGGATTGTTGGACCAGCTTCTTTACCCGATGATCCAAAGAGATTCCAAAAAAACTAGGACCTTCTTGACCCCACTTCTTGTGCTCACCTGGCAGAAGTTTTCCCTCATGGGGTTTGGGTCATCTTCTCTCCAAAGATGAGTCGGGACAACTCCATCAGTTTTGGCCTAGGTGTCGGACTGAACAATTAATGGAATAGTATCATCAGACTCCATTTTGGGAAACCTTGCTTTTGCTGGTAGGAATAGACTATATGTGCGGCTTGAACCTTGGCACTTGCTCCAATCAACTCCCAATGGCTCTTAGCTACTCAAAAATGTCTCCAATAGTTAGATTGGAGGATGAATGTCTATATAAAGAGGGTCAATAAGCTAGAAGGGATTGGACAAAAAATTGAGAAAGCTACCATTTTATTATCGTATGTTTTTCTATCACTAGCTCATGTTAATATGTATTTATCTCAGAAAAGAACTCCTACAGCTTCTTAGCTATCGATCTTTCACACATTAAATTTTACCGCTCCACAGTAGTACTTGATTGGACGATGAGGAACTAAACTGTATTGCTAATTTAGTGAGGGAAATTGCCATAATATTGAAGGGAGTTACACGTGTTCATGCCTAAAAGGTTACCATGGTGATGGCAAGAAAGGCAGTGGAAATACATAAATGCATTGCTAATCCATCACGTTCATCACATTTTATGAAGATTTTAGTGAGTTCGTCTGTTATTTTACTTAGACTTCCCAACTCAATGAGCTGGCTTTGGCATTATGTGTTTTTCGAATCCCAAAATCACGCTTGTTCCTCTGTCTTTTAAATAAATGTTGTTGCCAAATGTTCTTACTATTTCCTCTGTATTAAGACATGGAACCTTGTGTATACTGGTGGCTTGAAAAATTCATATGATACCTCTAATTTTAGAGACTGACGAGAAAATCTTAATTCCGCTTGAACTTGAGTTGCATGCAAGAGGCGGTGTGGAAGTGGAAAACTAGCCCGTGACTTGCATGGCGTTCGCACGTGACTTGCACGAAATTTGCACGTGAGAGGGTATCGAATTCTTATGCCACATCACTTGATAGCGGGTCTTAAATGCTTTTTATATTCATGTAGTCTATTGCCATCTATCGACTCAAGCTTTTTTGGGTAGACTTTCCAGCAATCAGAAGCTATTCCATTTGGAGGAAAGTGCTTGCCTATATGCCAAAGGAAAAAACTGTGGGCTTAATCTAGGATGTCATAATATGGTATCACAGCGAGACCCCCTCTAGTAAGTAAATGGTTCGGGGATGAACCAGGCAGAAACTGGTGGACCTATAACAACCCGGTTCGACGAGGGCAGGGAGTGGCTACCGATGCTAGAGGGTTTGGACAAGGAGCGACTCCTAACAGGCTTCTAGGATGGCGAATGAGGTAGGGAATGAACCAAATTATACATTGAACAGGGGAAGAGTGTGCTTGGGATGTCTATGTACAAACTGAAATGAACTCACGGAAGCGCCTTTTGACGTAACGGCAAATTTTGCTTTGGAACTCCAAAGTTAAGCGAGCTAAGATTATAGCACTATCAAGATGGATAACCTCCTGGAAAAGTGCCTGCATGTTTGCTAAATGATAAAACCGTGAGGTTTGGTATGTGAAGGGCTAAAGCTTGTTGTTACGTCAAAAGGTGCATTTATAAATTAATTTCAGTTTTCACACCAGGCACGCTCTCCCCTTGCTCGGTGCATAATTCGGTTCATTCCTACTCTCTTCACCATCCTAGAAACTTGCCAGGAGTTGCCCCTTGTTCAAGTCCTATGGCCCTAGCGACCACTCCCTGCTCTCGTCAGACCAAGTCATTACAATAACAACCCTATAGGAAGAGACGTCCTTGTATATGTATACTTAGACAATACATAAAAAATCACAATGGGTAGACCATAAGAAATTTGTGTGGGACTTACCATCATCAACAAGTGATATGGACTAAGTTTGCACAGGATCTGATCTACACAAGGATTCTCTTCAACAAGGACACTTATAGCACTTATTCTCATTTCGGATAAGGGAGCGTATGTCGTTCAATTCATAAGTACAACTCATCTCCAAATGGTCATGACCTTCCACAGTCATATTGGAATACTTAGTTTTCTTTTTTTGGTCGCTATTGGAGTACTTAGTTTGAGACCCAGGTCATTATAAGTACTATCAAAGAAGCACACCAACAAGAATGGGAACTTGCATGATAGAATAATACAAGGTGAGAGCCACTTTTAAACTCATGTGATACGAGCATGTTATATAGTAGGAATCACTTCATGAATTCTACTTGTCAAGTGTGGTTCAAGGTCTTGAGTTCATACTAATTCGGATTTTTTTCCGAAAGGGAGGAGATTAAAGAACCCCCTAGTCCCAATTCGATGCCAAAAGACATTATTTGATTCATAAATACAAGTCACCGTCAAATGATCATAACCGTAAGTGATTGCTAACAATATTACTTTTTTTAATTAACTCATGTGAACCGGGTTATGATTTGGTATTTATTATTCTATCAAAACTAAGTAAGACCAAACTGTGCATCCATGGCAGCTTTTTCAGTATGGGGCCTCAGCAAGCAACAATTGGAACTTTTAGAGTTGAATCCCAGAGCAGCACATGGACAAGCTTTGACCCGTTGGTTTTCTGCTAGATGTTCTACTTTTCCACAGTGATTGTCGCTGTCTTTGTCAACTTGCAGAAGCAAGTGACTGGAAAGAGCCGAATATAGCTTTGTTTAATACAAAAAATAACTTTACTCCAAGAAAGTACTGAAAGTGCACACATTTCCAGGAATCCAGCCGTCGCACATGGCGGCTGGCGGCTTTTGCCCTTGAATGCGAACCAGATCTCTAGCAACTCTTTGGCAGATACAAGAATCAATTGCAAGATTCCGCATGAATCTGTGCATTCTCTCGTTCTTAAGAGTTAAAATTTTGGGCACTTCAGAGACAGCAAAACTAAGATTCCTTTTCTCCGCGCCGATAGCCGTGTGCTTCCATGTGCCTTGCCGCCACCTGTGAACATGCGGTGTAGTTTGACTCCCTGTCCTCTCTGTTCCACAGAAACTAAACCTTTAAAAAGTGGTTGGGCTCCTCACGTTATCAAACTCCCAACTTTTTCCTCCACTGTTGACGGTCCATAGACTTGGAACTTTTGTCCGTTTGCCCCAGTTTGAAAACTTCTCCTAATTGCTCTTTTTAGTATTCCCAAAAAATAAACATTTAATCTCTCACGATTGACAAAATTGATTGCGTCATCATAGGTTTTTGATTTCAAAAATTGAAGGTTATTGATTCGAATCTTACAAACTGTCTGCAAACTCCTCTAGATTGGACCATTTGCATAGATGTCTTGTTGAGTGGCTCTTCCTTCTTATGACCTCAATGGGCATGTGCATGTGCACACGAAATAATTTTTTCCATGATAATATAAGCTTTTTCTTTGTACATATATAACGATATTATGGTTATTACAAGACGTATTTCAAAAGCAAATGTCTCAACTACCCTTTCAGCCCTATAATTAAGGTTGTATTACAAATGACTATTTATATCATATTGATGGTTGAGACCCTTATCAATAGTCCTTATTAATTTGCTAAGTTTCACAAATAAATAATGGCAAATGCGTAAAGAACCATTGATGAGAGGCAGCACCCTGAAATATATTTAGACATTAATGAGACACATATGTGCCTAGACCATCTTCGAAATATAGTTTCGCTCGATTTTGTAAATATCACTTGATGCCTTCATTTAAAAGTTTAAGATGAAATCTTAGCAGAAGATCTTTTGTTTAAATCTCTTAAAATCTGGGGAGAGACTGTGATGCCCTCTGCAGATTGGGCTAGATAAGGTCACCGCAGCCCTTGCTAGTCTAGGCAAGGGTTGGCCGGATACCCTTGCTGGCCATCAGTCTAAAAAAAAAAGAAACAAACAAACACAAAAAATTATTAATTAAAAATGTTTATATTTATTCCAATCGTACCACGTAAGATAATCAATATCTAGATCAATGATTTATAGTTAAAATTAGCCTGATGGACTCAATTAAAAAATATATGAAAATGCTTACGATTAAATTGGAATAATTGAAATGCTTAAGATTGAATTGATATAAATGTTAATAAATTTAGGATTTTTTTATAATTTCCCCAACGTATGTCCAGTGATGTCATGACGTGTGCTCTTGTGTGTGCACCTGAGAGAGTGCGTGCTTGAGAGTGTACTAAGCTGACACGAACTCCGGTGTGTGCGCGCGCATGAGAGAGAGAGAGAGAGAGAGAGAGATTACAACATCGTCTTAGACAAGTGTTGACTCCAGATACATAAATCATTAACGTTTAATTTTCTATGACAGTGAAACAGCACACACCCTCATATTAACTAATAAAAGGATCTGAGTCTAAAGTCTAAACTACTCGATGAAACAACTTTACAAACTATCCACCCAAATGAAGAACAAGCCTTTACATATAGGAACCCCAAACACTACGAATTTGGTTCTGCTGTAGCCTTTTCCCCGAAAGAATGGCCAACACCAGGGCTATGACCGGGATCCGTGGGTCTGAAGTCATTTCTCGACGCGGTGACAACGTGCCTATCACCTCCATCCGTTTCTATTGATTTGCCATCCTTTTCTCGAGGAAAAGAGTGGCCGACCCCTGGACTGTTTCCCAGTTTTGTGGGACGAAAATCATCCATACCAGCCGCTGCCAAATCGTTGGGGCCAAAGCCTTGTGACGATACTTCTCCTTTCTCTGCAATCTTTCTTGGCACGTCGATTTTTCTGCTTATGAGCTTCGCTGAACTGATTTGGTGGTTTTCTTTAAGGGAACTGGCATTGGGAGCTATGGGCGGGTTCATAGGCCTTCCATCTACGAAGCAAACTTCAGGGAAGATCATCAGTGCAAATAAGATTAGACGGCATTTTATAATGTGTTGGGACAACATTTCCATAGCTAATAAACAACAAAATTTAATAAAGGATGGTAATGAAGAAGATGAAGCAGCAAACTGAAAGATTGGTCCGGACTAGTTTGGTTTTACTTAGGAGAGAGATGATGAAATTGAGATGGGTGTCAATTTGTTTTGGCTATGAATGGAGTATGGACAGGTTTGATTTCGGAGAGGTGATGGTAATGGACTTATAATTGTATGGCTATTTATAATCATGAAAGCATACCATCCTCTCTAATTCATCTATTAAATTGAATGAATGGGGTTCACATAATTTTAATTTGAATGGTCTGTGTTAACTGCTTTCAAAAGTGACCTCTCAAAAGAATTCTGCTTATTAGATTTCTTGGAGGATCTTCTCTATATGTCTCATCGGTCAAACAAGCCGAAAGTTCATGATTTGTTATTGTTCCTTTTATATGTAGATAATAGTCTCCCATTAAAGGTGGCATTGGAAAATGTTTCGTTTATAGGTTTAAATGAGTTTTATATATTTGAATTGGTGCAATTAAATATAACTTTTCTTAAAAAGACGTGTAATCAAGCCCTTCTAGTCATGAATCTCGAAAAAGTGTTTACGTGCCAAACAGCAACTTGCCTATAGGCAGATTTTCATATTAAACTACTAAAGGATCAAGATCCAATTATATCAAGTTTAAGAAATCGCATTATGTACCTAAAGTTTAGTGCTCTTACTATAGGGATAAGTACATCCCTAACATCTCACTTGTACAGCAAATGCAATTCAGTTCTAAATCTCTTTGAAGTGAGAAATTATGAACGTGCAATAAATCAAAGTCACTTAATTAATCGCTTTCTAAAAGTTGTGGCGTTTAAATAATTATTGAAAATTTTTGGTAATAAAATGGATGCCGTATAATAATTATGACACTAATACCATCTTTGACCGTAACTGAGCTGGACAAATTCAACTTCGAAACATAAATCTTGACATTTCGTGGTAATTTAGTCGAAGCCTCGAGGTCAATCCAGCTAACCTATAAAAGGTATAAAAAAATGTCCAGTTTGATGGCCACACTAATAATTTCTTCGCCAATAATCCGAGAGATTGCGCACTCATAGATTAATTAGAGCTGTATTGTCTTTTGAGCGCGGCATAAAAGGGACTCTGATTGGAAGAAATCTGATTTTGAGCCACCACCCAGTGTGTGGCCGCAAAATATATTGGAGCTTTGAATTACGTCCAATTCATTCCCATCGGTATAGAATTGGTGTTGTTAAGCAATTACCAAGAAAGGTTAAAAGAAGAAGCACGTGATTAGCATGGAAATATTACATAATTGTCCAAAAAATTCTAAACCTAGTGCACAGAGATTAATTTAGTCATAAATCTTTTAACAACTTACCAATTCAGTCCTAAAACTTTCAATTGTACAAATTTAGTCCTAAACTTTTTAATAATTTACCAAACTAGTCCTAAACTTTTTAAAGAATTGTCAATATAGCTCTTGCAGTTAATTTTAGGTGGATAACAATAATGTGGCGGTCCAATCAGTGCTAACCATATTTTGTGGCGCAGCTAGCACTAATAAGGACAATGCTTTTAATTTTTTTTAAAATTTCCAAAAATTTCATTCCTTTTTCTTTTTTTCCCTCCTTTTTACCCAAAAAGAAACACAAAGCCGGCGACCTCCACTGGCTATTGACAAGGGCCGGCAAGTTGTCAACCACTAGGTGAGGGCCGCGAAGCCATTGCTAATGACAGGCGAGGGTCGTGGCCCTCATTGTGGCCCGCAAGGGCATTGTGACACCCTCACTATGGCTTGCAATGGCTTGGGTGAGTGTCGTGACTCGCTCACTAGCCATAGTGAGGGCTCGCAAGCCCTCACCAGCCATGCGAGGCTTGCGATCCTCGCTTGTAGTTGGCAAGGCTTGTGGCCCTCACCCAAGGGCTAAGGGGGTTGCTTGCCCTTTGCTTCTTCTATTTTTTGTAATGGTAAAAAAAAAAAGGAAGAAAGAAAAAATAAAAAGTAATAAAAAATTCAGAATTTTTTTAATTATATTGTCCACATTAGTGCCAATTGTATCATGTAGGATAGCTATCATTTACTGGATTATCGCATCAACAATATTTTACTAAAATAAGCTGGAAGCACTAAATTGGTAATTTGTTAAAAGGTTTAGGACTAATTTTGCATATCATTAAAATGTTTACGATTAAATTGATACAATTAAAAGGTTTAATATTGAATTGGCAATTTGTTAAAAGGTTTAGGATTGAATTGGCAAGTTGTCAAAATGTTGAATTGGCAAGTTGTCAAAATGTTTAAGACTGAATTGGTAGAATTGAAAAGTTTAAGGCTAAATTAGTTGATATATCAAAGGTTTATAACTTTTTGGATAATTTTCCCTAGTCAAAAGTACAGCTCAAGTGCCAAAACTTGAAGAGAAGAGACACTTAAGTGTCAAAAATCACGAAAAGTACACTTAATGCCAAGATTAGAGCAAAAAGGATCAGTTAAGAGCCAATGATGAGAAAATTTGGCCAAATGTGGCACTTTTTCAGTGAGTTGGGATTGAAACGGCATCGTTTTAGGTATTAACATGTCCAAATAAGCCCAAAACAATGTCATGTTGAGTGCTGATGTGGCTAGATTAGCTCAAAATGATGCCGTTTTGGTCAAAGTTTATTTTTTGATATAAATGTTAATTAAATAATATTAAAAGCGAAATTAAAAAAAAAAAGGGAGCAAAGAGTGTCCCCGCTATGGCCGTTGCCCCATCGCCGATGGGGCGGCGGTGATGGACGGCGAGGGTCGCTGATACTTTGGTGCGGGTCGGCGACCCTCGCCGATCGGAGGCAAGGGCCAGACGGCCCTCGCCAGATGCCGAGGGACGGCAAGGGTCACCAACCCTCTCCCCGGCTAGGCAAGGGCCGTCAGTGCCTACACAAAGGGCGGCGACCCTCGGCCAGATTTGGGAAAGGGTCGCCGCCCTCTCCGGATGTTTGGCAAGGGTTGCTGACCTGTGCCCAGGCGTCGGCGACCCTCGCCATCCATCGCTATCGCCCCACTAGCAATGGGGCGACGGCCACAAGCGAGGTTGCTACCTCTTTTTTTATTTATTTCGCTTTTAATATTATTTAATTAATATTTATATTAAAAATTAAACTTTGGCCAAAACGGCGTTGTTTTGGACTGATCTAGCCACATCAACATTCAAAACAACATTGTTTTTGGCTTATTTGACCATGTCAGCACCCAAAACGACACCGTTTCGATCCTAACCCGCCGGAAAAGTGCCATGTCAGCATTTTGGCCTGATTTTCTCGTCGTTGGCACTTAACTGATAATTTTTGCTCCAATCTTGGCACTTAAGTGTACATTTCGTAACTTTTGACACTTAAATGTTCCATCGTGCCAAGTTTTGGCACTCTAAGGTTATCGCTGTCATTTTCCCTAAAATATTAACTCTTAGTACTAATTTGCTTGGCATTCCCTGTGTTTAGCTAAAAGGTGAAATTAGCACACATTTAACACACTTGCCTTTTTGAGTTAACTTAGTAGTTTAAAAAACTGTCTTATGTGTTGATTAGACTTATAGGGCTAAATAGACTCGATTTCTCTATCATCTATTGAGAAACTGTCTCGTATTTGAACTACTCAACTTGGGTTTTTTTGGCCAACAAGCATGCTGCCCCGCTGAAAAAGGATTTGGGTGTTGGGGCCAAAGATTATCAGCTCCAAGGTTCGATTCATGTGAGCACTCCACACACATATACATAGAAGAGATGAGTATGAGTATTGCGTAGACATGTACATAGAAAATATGAGTGAAACTGAAAAACACTGCACACACTTGTACAAAAAAGAGATGAGTGAGACCGAAAAAAAAAACTTGGGTTTTAGCTTCGACCAAAAAAGAAAAGAAAAACTTGGTTTTGGCTCCAGCTAATTTAAGTTAGTGGGGGTATTTCTCTGATTTGAAATTTGCCTATTCTCATCAAGATAAAAAGAAGAAATTAAAGTAAACCATCACAAATTTGGTAAGAGAGATCCGTCACAGAAATAGCTTCAGTTGTATATGATGAAAATTTCTCAATTGGGTTGATGCTATTTGTTTGGCGGTTTCTTGCGAAAGGCTGGCTCTGCTTACATTGTAAAGTAAAAGAATGAAGCGAAGGGATGGTAATCAACCCTACCGGACTTTCGTGCTTTGCTTATAATATTTTTGGGTACATTCTACACAAACATAAGCTTGATTTGTCTCTTGGCAGAATTGACCGCTCGAATAGCTTGACTTGTTTGCATTATTCATCAATGTAAATAGTCAAACATTTCTTACTGATCTGAAGATTCCCATGATAGATATGGACAAAATGCACTTTTATTAAAAAAATTCCACAAAAAGCCTAATGTGCAAGCGCCAGATTAAGCAAAGAAAGTTACATCCCTTGAACCACCAGTGAATGGAAACTGTGGTGATGAGAGCTGGAATTCAATGAGAATCATCGAAAACGACATTTCCAAAAGAGAATGACACTCCAATGTGACTACATAGTGACTGGTTTAACCTTTGCATTCAAATCTCTATGGATTTTGGCTTCCTGGCCGTTTCTCGTTATGGACAAAACACAACGGCATGGTGCTGTCACGTCATAAGCCAAGTGTACCGGGAAACTTCCTTTTTCTTTTTTCTTTTTTATATTGGATAATCAAATATTCAAGAAAACTTCGTATTAATGTGTTAGAAAAAATGAGATGACTGGGGAAGTCATCTTTAAGTTTATTTTGTGTGAAATGCCATCTGTACATTTCAAAATTTACATTTTACATGTCGCTAATTTAGAAAAAAAAAATTCCTTATACTCACCTAGTTACAAGACACTGTGCGAACTATAGCCTGACTTATCAGGTTCTCTCATGTGAACCACATTCTCACCCTAAGCGCGGAAGGCTACTATACTATCCTACCTAGGGGTAACCAATACCGAAGTACTGATGCAATATCTACCTTCGCCATCGAAGGACTTCTACATTCCTAAATAAATATTTTTCTTTCCTACCCAAGAGGAAATATGGAAAGTGATATTGTGAGCTCTCACCCAGAGCGGATTTCCCGTTTATTTCTTCATGCTTAAGCTTTTTAAGCACCTGCTTAGGTCCAAGGCTATTTTTTGTTATGGACAAAACATAATGCCATGATGCTATCACATCATAAGCTAAATATACTATTTTTTTTATTAGGTAATCAAACATTCAAGAAAACTTCGTATTAATGTGTTAGAAAAATGAGATGACTATGAAAGTCATCTTTAATTTTATCTTGCATCAAATAGCATCTATACATTTCAAAATTTACATTTAACATCTCACTAATCTAAAAGATTTTTTTGCCCTCATACACACTCAATATCTACACCTAAAACATGAATCTATAATTAAAGATGGGGTAATCTGGAAAAGAAAATCACAACTTAATAAATTAGGAGGGGTTGTGTGTGGGTGGGAGATACAATTTGAAGTCCACCGTTAAAAGTGATGTTGATGAGGGTATGTTTAAAAATGCAAAGATAATTCATATGAAGTGTAAAGTTGAGGATGGTATTTGTAATTTTTCCAAAGAAAATTCAGTGAATTTGATGTTGATTGAATTCGTTTGGTCTCTTATGTATACAAATTGCATGCATCATTATTATTTACGCCGTCGCTCAAATCATAAATTCCTTCTAACTTATGAGTTGGATCTCATCGATCTCATCAATCAGCAACAGATTTATATCTTTTAGCAATACAAGGAAGGTCAAAGGTAGCACTTCCTTAATTACCGTCGACGGGGACAGGGCTTGACGCAGTACAAGCTCCTCTATACATGCGCGAAAAGGCGCGGGGAGAGAGAGAGAGAGAGATGGCTACTTCACCATAAATGGCGAAAGAAACTACTAGGGACATTTTGGGAATTTGCAAAGATTACGAATATCCTCATTTGACACCTCGTATACAACTATAAACATTTTGGGTCTTCTCTGATTTGCAATTACTTCCATTTTATTTGTTGATAGTATTGACATGTAGCAACAACTTAATTTTTGTAATGAAAATAGATTCTTAAATTGAGAGGCTCTTCAGCATTTTTCATTATCATAATTGCTTGAACTTTGACAAATGAAAACAAAGTTTACATTAAGTTATTAATTAAATAGTTGGACAAAACCTTATAGGATATTTAAACAACCCAAACAATATCATGGTAAATCAAGTGGAAGTATTTGCTCATAGTCTACTAGATTGTGTGACAAGTTTGTCACTTCGATTGAGGTAGGGTGCTCACGCAGCTATGTGTTCTACAAGTTTAATCTGTTGAAGAAATTTTTAGATCATACTTAAAACTGAAATATTCCCTCTCATGTGAAGACCAATAAGATGACAAAGTCATTAAATAAGCAAATGATACATGTAGGCAAAGGAGTTGTGGAAAGCTGACATGCATAAGAAGAGAACTCACGAACAGGTGAAAAGAGTGTATGACAAATTGATTCAATGTATAATTCCTACTACAATACTATATTGAAGTTTAGCGTGTAACCACTTATTCCAAGTGTCTATTTGTTTTTACTTAAAGAAAGTACTTTATCCTATGCTTTACTTTCTCTACAAAATTTGAAAAAAGAAGTAAAGATGATTCTATATGTCAATAGTTATGTAATTTGAGAGGACTAAAGAATTTTATGTTAAAGAGTGAAAATCACTCCAAATAGATCTTAATAAGTTACTAAAGTTAGATGGGAGTTATACTTTAAAAATTAATAAGTAGAGAATCCACGTACTATCAATTCACATTATGTTATACATCACATGTGGTCAGGGACTAAAGCGGTCAAGTCAAAGGTACAATAGCCACCAACCGACTTTGAAACCCCCACCACTCTTCTTTGTCCACAGTATTAGTCCCTAATTATAAATTTCTATAAGTCAAAGAGGCAAATGATGAACTTCAAAGCACCATGCCTCAACCCCCAATCAAAAAAGTTTCGACTTTTTACCAATTAAATAAACAAAATCACAAGAATCCTGGAAAAGGGGGCGGCCTAAGCAAACCCCAACTGCCTTCCCACTAAAAATGTTAAACATAATAAAATCTGAAAACAAGACAAATTAAATAAATAAAAATATTAAAGCAAGGAGAATCATTTGATTCTCTTGTGCTAGCTGGAGTGCCCCTAAATAAATAAACATTCTTGGAAATCAGACAAAAAACAAATAATAATTCTTCAGCCGTCAAACTTCAAAAGGGCTCGTGATTTTTTTATTTTGGTCGGTAAAAAGGCCTCGTGGTTGCAACTACATTAAAATTGTTGAAAGGCGACAAAGGATCTCCTAAGATACCTTTGGAATCCCAACTGTCAATGCCCAAAGTGCTTATACAATTTCACTTTTCTTTCTCACCTTTTTTTGGGCAGTTAGTTTTATCCCAGCTCTTTATACTATATTTTTCTGTGTCCGAGTTCACTGAACTTGTAGTAAATGAGAATGGGCGATTAATCCATCTTATACGGGATGTTGCTCACAGGTCCAAATAATGTTCTACAAGAGCCACTTTCAAATAATCTGGTAAGTTTAAGTTTTCTTATACTACGATATTAACACATTAAACTGCATCAAGAAAAAGAATGTGTAGAAAATCTATCATCATGACTTGTCGCACAATTACGAAAGACTATTTCATAAAGTCGTTATTATGGCTTCCGGTGGTTCAATCATACAAAACAACATGGAGTACGTGGGATCAGATTTGTGTCATATAATAGTACAAAGTACTAAAAATGTTTCGATCCGTGGCTAGAGTATGGCCCCCTCAACTTGCTCTTTTCTGATGATTATATCTACCAGTCAGACCTTCTCAGGCAAGCGAAGGTGAAGGATGTATACTCTCCGGATGGGATTCAACTCATGCAAGTCCTGTCAACGTGGCAAATCTCAGTTCCTCCTCGCTCTCAAGGCCAGGATAATTTTTGTTGGGTGGAGGACTCCTCCGGGAAATTCTCGATGGCCTCAGCTTGGGCCACTATCCGCCGTAAAACCAACCCGGTTCACTGGGCTACTTTCGTTTGGGATAAGGCGCTTGCCCCTAGACACCAATTCCTCATGTGGGTCATATCCAAAAATCGTCTTCCAACGCAAGTACTCCTCATGCTCTATGGAAGAATTCCTTCCACGGTCTATGCCTTTTGTCAGTCTAGGCCTGACTCAATCAATCACCTTTTTTTTGAATGCTGCGTCCCCAACTATCTTGCCAACTTCTGGGCCGCTAACTGCAATATTCCTTGGATCAATACTGTTTGGCCTGACAACCTCCTCTGGGTTAATAATGTCATTTCTGGAAAAGGTTTCTACCAAGAGATAGCTCGGTTCTCTTATGGAGCACTTTGTTATATCATTTGGAAAACCAGGAATGAAATTATCTTCTGTGGCCGAAATCTCTACACGCCATCTTTAAAGATGCAACTATCCAAGGCAGTAAAAGATAAGGCTATGACTTTCAAAAGGGTGGAAGACAACCCTAGGAATAGGAGGATGCAGCGGGGTTGGGGAATAGACCCCAGTATTTTTGATGTGGAACTGGCTTGGGCTCAATCCTAGAATGATTGGGACCTTTTAGCACCCCCCCTGATTTTGTTGTACATGGTTTGTTCTCATTTGTGACCGTGGTACCCTGTCACTCCAATGACTTGTTGTCTAGTTGAGTGCCTACTGGTGCCACGCCTCACGATTGTTGTACATTGTTGGTCGCTATTATATATACTTACCTTACCAAAAAAAAAAAGTACTAAAAATGTTTGTAGCGTTTTCGTGGGGTAAGTACACTAGGAGTGTCATAACTTTCGTAGGGCGCTCACTTTGGTGTCAAAACTTTTTTTTCGCTCACTTGAATGCCACACATTTAAAAAAACGTTCACTTGAGTGCCACTTCTGACGTGGTAACCGAAAAAGCTGATGTGGCTGTCGGAAAAGCTGACTTGGCCGCCAGAAAAGCTGACATGGTGCTGGTGAACAATATTTTAATATATTTATTTTTTTCCATTTTTTTTCCATTTTTTTTGTTTTGACTTCACCGGTGACCCTCGCCGGCCCTAAAAAAACAAAAAAAAGCAAAAAAAAAATCGAAAAAATTCCAAAAAGAGTAGAAACGACGTCGTTTTGCATGAAAAATCCACGTCGGCGTCGAAACTTATTAAAAAAAAAGAAAAATCATTAAAAAATTCCACGTATGCATTTTGGCCGGAAGTGGCACTTAACTGAACGATTTCACTCCGATTTGGCACTTAAGTGAGCGAAAAAAAAGTTTTGGCACCAAAGTGAGTGACGTACGAAAGTTATGGCACTCCTAGTGTCCTAACCCCCGTTTTCATCAACAATCTTCTAAACAGGTGATCTTCCCATCGTCTATTTAAATTGATAGTTTGAAGGCCATTTTACCAATTTTTCAACCTTCATTGTTACAAACATGTCTTGAGCTTGAGCCTGAGATCTCGATCCATGTAATTTTCATAGTTTTAAGTAAATTTCCTAGTTTGATTACTTTCCTAATTTGAGTAAATTGTGTAAAACGGGGTTTCCTATTTTAAATCCTAATATTATAAGAGGCAGGTGTTGGTTTTTGTCCATAAGAGTGAGCAGAGAACTTTTGGCTGTAACAATCAATTATGCAGCACACTCATTAATGACATCCTAAAGGAATTGTGTGTCTTGATACCAATAAATCTTGTGGTAAGATTTGTGATATCTTTTATGACATTGATAGATTCTTTCACGAGAAATTGTGAGAGTTAAATACTTTGTGAGTTATTATTTGTAAATAAGGGCCAAGAAAATTTTAGAGTGATTGAATAAGTCAAGTGCGATTATAATCTCTATTGTATTGTTTTATCTATGATGGAATCTATACTACTTCTCTCGTTGAGTAGATCACATTGTCCAAATCACGTAAATCCATTGTCCATTTATTATCTTTTCTATTTATTTTATTGCTCAATCCTCTTTTTTTGCAACAAGTGGTATCATAGCCAAATTCAGTTGGCTTGATGTGAATATCTGGGGACAAAAGAATGAAAAGTGAAAACTGACAAACTTGATGGGAAGAATTTGGTCTTTGAACAATGCAAATTGAGGATTATTTGTATGAGATGAATATGCACTTCCCTCTATTTGGGAAAAAATCAAAATCAATGAAGCAAGTTGATTAGTGATTTGTTGGATAGACAGGAGTTTGATGTTATTCAACTAGCATTGGCTTGTAATGTTGCGGTTAACATTGTGAAAGAGAAGACACATTACGAGACTTGATGAATGCCCTCTCAAACATGTATAAGAAGTCTTATGCAATCAACAAGGGATACTTGATGGATATCTATTTCACTTGAAGAAGGGTGAAGGTGCACCAATTGTTGAGCATTTCAATGAGTTCAACAAGATTGTTATTCAAATAAATTCATTGAGATTAACTGTGATTGTTGATACCTAAATTTTGATTGATCATTCGTAATTTAATGAACAAAAATTTAGGGATTAATTTTAACCCCTAAACAAAAAATATTAGGATTAAATTGCATAGCATATAGTTTTAGGAGCATTTATTATTGCATTTGCATTGGACATATGGCAGATGTGCTTCAATTGATGGTTCTAAGCTTTAATTTAACAAGTTGGACTAAGCCCATAAGGAAAAAGAGTTTGGCTAGGCCCGTTAAGGGGTAACAAGTTGGAATATGAGAATATTCCCGGGAATATGAGAATGTTCCCGAGAATATTCGCATTATTCTTTCAGTATTCAGGGAAGGTGTTGGATGAAATATTCCCGTTAAAGGGTGACGAGCTAGAATATGAGAATATTCTTGGGAATATGAGAATGTTCCCGAGAATATTCGTATTATTCTTTCAATATTCAGGGAATGTGTCGGATGAAATATTGAAAAAATATTGCACGTGGGATACAAGAGCTAAATATGCAACGTGCAATTTTATCATTTTTCCTTAAATAACATAGTCCTCTCACCTATAAAAAGGGGGCCACACACACAGAAAAAAGACAGCCACAATTGAGAGAAAAGGAGCGGCAGTGCAATATAGAGAGAGAGGAGAAAAAGCGTCTCTTTTTGTTGCAGGTCTTGAAGGTTGGCTCACAAAAGGAGGCCTCTTCCCAAGAGACAAGGTAGGTAAAGTTCCTATCTAAATTAATTCTTGAATATTTTGTTTTCTCGTTTAAAGTATTGCATGCTTGATTGAATTCCAATTAAGTGAGGTCGTTGTGTCGTGTTAAAAAATCTCAATAATCAAAAATATTGAGCCGCGAGACGTCGGATCAGGTTTTTGATTGTTTTGATTTTCTATATTGGGTTGGGGCTAAATTGCGTGATTTACAGGATCGGTTGCATTATATGTGTTGATTTTTTTAGCAAGCTTACAAAAAATGCATAAAAAAATCTGTCGCATAATAGGGTAGATTAATGCATTTCATGTTAGACTAGTCTTATAGTTTACATTGCATAGGACGTAGAAGCTTAGGAAATTTCATTAGTTAAATAGATTTTTTTTAAAAACAAAAAGGACATAAAAAAAAAATAAAACATAAAAATTGCCATGCTCATGTCATGTAAAATTAGGTCATCTTCCATGTGTCATCTAGTCATTGCATGTTTAGGGTCATTTGAATGCGTGACACACTAGGGTAGTTGTATTAAATATTTTCTAGCATTAGATTAAGTTAAATAATTAATGTTGCGTGACATATAGTTTGCATATTAAGTTGCATATTGCATGCTAGTATAGTTAGACACTTTCGTACATCATTACATGCATTGCACGTTAGTTTTAGGCCTCATTAAATAAGAGAAAATCCAAAATTCGAGTGATTGCGTATTAATTAGAAATCACTTTTAGGTTGATGTGATTTTCTAATTAATATTGCAGATGCTTTCGTTGCTTCGAGGTAAGTATTTCTTCCTTATGCTTGCAATTTATTTATCACTTTGCTTTATTGAGTGTTAAATAATGATTGCACACTCGCATGATCACATTGCATGTTAGGGAGTAAATTAAAATTAGTACAAACTGCTTGCAAATCATTTTTTTAATAAAAGAGAAAAGGTACCGAAAGGGCGTTAGAGAAATCTAAAGTAATCAAGTCCCCGATCCCATAGTCTCTGGTTCGTAGGAGTAAAGTAATCCTCCCGTACTTTACTTGGGTTTCTAATCGACCCACCAAAAATAGATTAGTGGCGACTCCTAAGTAAAAATCATTGACATGTTAAAAAACTTAAACCCTAAGTCGCGAATTGGTATGGGCTTGGGAGAGCCCGAACTAAGTTTAGGCTTAGTAATCCATTAGCCAAACCCTAGGTGGTGCACCCGAGGTGAGGTCGCGACGGCTTGGTGACTCCGCTGGGGACTTGAGTTTAAACTCTTAGTGGACTTAGGCCAATTTTCTCTTTTTTTTTTTTAAAAAAAAAATTTGTTTGGCAGTGAGGATACCGGGTACGTCCCTAACCATTTGAGGTGTTAAATGTTTTTGCAGATGGGAGTTATAAGGGGTGGAGTGATTGTTAACCCTTTGTCTTGCAGGTTGGAGTTGTGAATGAATGTTTTAAATTCAAATTATTGAAGTGTTGTTGTGAATTTAAACTGTTATGCATGCTTATGCATTTTCACTACACTTTGCACACACTACCTGCCATCGGACCTGGACCGCAATTAAGGATGTTAGGATGGTGTTGAGAAATGATCCAACCTTGAACGCGAGACTGCGATGTAGAGGTTGCCTTTCTCAACTCCGAAATTTTTTCTCAGTGTCAAAATGTTTATCCTTGTCTGCGAGATCGCATGACTATAGGATTTTCTTTGACCAAGCCGGAGCTAAGAGGACTCGACCTTTGTACGCGAGACTGCGACTAGTCGGATCATTCCTCTTGGCTCTAATTTGCTAAGCCTTGTAGTTTAGGTGTCGAACCTCACGTCTCATGTGTATGTCTATGTGGTTGCCATTTTTCCTTCATGAAGTAAGTATTCTTACCTTACACTATGCAATCTATTTATTTTATCATTTTTTTGGGTCCATGACAAAAGGTCAATTGTAAATAGAAAAGATTGTTTTTATTTTCATGTCTAGGAGTTCAATTCCAACTTTAGAGTGTTATTTCAATTTCTCAAATTGATGTTTTAGGAATTTAATTCCCTAAGGAGTCACTTTCATTTCTTAGATTAATGTCTTTGGAATTCAATTTCACTTAATAAAATGTGCTATCGATCGTTGTCATGGACCAATTTCATTTGTCATGATACTTACTGTGCTTTTTCCTTTTTACATCAAGGTGACATTGATACAACACGGCTCACCCGAGATCACCGATTCGTACTCGTTCTAGAGCAGCAATGGCCGATAACACTGAACAAGCGCGTGTTACTGAACAAGCTCGTGTCACTGCCCTTGAAACGGAAATGAAGCAAGTCCTGAATGTCCTTGAGCAGCTGTCTAAACAAATGGATTCCCTCAAATCGAGCATTGTCCCATCAGCTCCGCGAGTTGAAGTGGTGTTACCTCAACAACCTCCTATTGGTGATTCAAGAGATAAGGGCAAGAATACGACTGCAATCGGCCCGTCAAACTCTGGTGATGCTTCTACAATCAAAATCACTGACATGCCTCAAATTGTTGCTGATGATGAGGTACAAGTGATGCACCCGGTCGTACCAATAACAGAGCAAGAAAAACGCTCGGCGAAAATTGAGGAAAAGCTCAAGCAACTACAGGGTTCAGAATGCCAAAGCCCGACAGACCTGTCTCTTTATGCAAAAGTCAAAGTGCCGAAGAAGTTCAAAATGCCTGACTTTGAAAAGTATGATGGCACCTCTTGCCTAAAGATCCATCTGCAGACATATTTGGTCAGGATGACCTAGTATGTTGATAATGTACCCTTAATGATTCAGTCGTTCCAAGCGAGTTTGACAGGGCCGACATTGCAATGGTACATCATGAAGAGAATTAATCTCTTAGAGACTTGGGAGGATTTGACTGATGCTTTCTTCAAGCAATATAAGTATAATATCAATGTTACTCCATCTCGGGAGGATTTGATTCGTACAGAAAAGAAGAAGACGGAATCTTTCAAGGCATATGTCACAAGGTGGCGAGTCGTGGCTTCTCAAATCAGTCCCGAACCAACGGAGAAAGAGTTGATGGATTTGTTTATGAAGACACTCCCGCCTGAATATCAAAGCCGGATGCTCGGTTCGACTGCTGAGTCATTCAATCAGCTAATCCCTGTTGGTGAACGAATTGAAATGGCCTTGCGTGATGGATGGGCGTCCGATCAGACCAACTCGTACAAGAGATTCTCAATCAAGAAAGATAAGGAACCCGTAGCGGAGGTTAATGCAGCTTATGTTCAACCACCTCGCTCCACCCAGAACACCCAACAAGGAGGAGCGCGACCGTTTTATGGTCAACAGAGGAACTCTTCTAGGCGTCAGTTCACGCCGCTTCCTAAACCTTTGTCCAAGATTTTGCCGATCCTCCAAAAGAAAGGGTTACTGGCCAAAGAGCCTAAGTGGACCAATCCTGAGCGTTTCCCTAACTACGACTCATCCAAGACATGCGATTATCATATGGGGGAAGTAGGGCATTCGGTTGATGATTGCTATACGCTGAGACACTAGGTCCAGAATCTTTTGGATGCTAAGGTGGTCTCCTTCCGCGATACACAACCGAACGTCCAGAATAACCCACTCCCTGACCACGCGGAAGGTATAAATGCCATTTTCAGTTTTGATGCTGGCAGGAAGAAGAACTTGAAAGTACATGTGGATGACGTTTATGATAGTTTAGTTCGTGCCGGGTATTATTCAGAGACAAAAAAACCTACAATGTCTCAGAAGAAACAAAGAGTTAAGGCGATATCCAACCAAGGCATGATTGCATATGTAGACCACACTGGCATAATTTCAACCATCACTCCAATCCTTATTGACCTGGAAGAGGAGTTTACCGATCAAGGGGATGAGTTTGCCGACGGAACATTAAAGCGATGAGATTGACCCCTACCTCTTGACATGCCACCATTGGAGGATGCGTTGGACGAGGATGGATTGATCATTATCGACACACCATTGTCTGATGAGGAAGAGTTAATTCTTGATGTTATGCAACCCTATGCGTATACAAGTGATAAAGCAGTGCCATGGTGTTATGATGCGGAGATAGATGTGGTCACTCGATCGAGGCGCACCTATGCTCAAACCAACTCACAACCTGTCAAGCCGGTCACTGATGAGGAAGCTAAAGAATTCTTAGCTGTAATTAAGGCAAGTGAGTATAATGTGGTAGACCGCTTCGCAAAATGCCCGCACGTATCTCCCCGTTAGAGTTGCTCCGGACATCAGATAAGCATCAAAAGTCCTTGATGAAAGTTCTTAGTGAGATACACGTCCCTGAATCCATTGACCATGAGAAGTTGGAAGAATTTGTCGGGTCCATTTTGTTAAAAGATCAAATTGCCTTCTCGGATGAGGAGCTCCCAGATGAAGAAAGAGGACATAACAAGGCCCTTTATATCTCAGTCAGGTGTCGAGATACTTTAGTGGCCCGTGTACTCATTGATAATGGATCGGCTTTAAACATATGCCCTCTAGTGACTCTGAAACGCCTAGGGTATGATTTGGAGAAAATTCGTGCAGCTAAGACCTCTGTTCGGGTGTTTGACGGGAGTAGGAAAGAAGCAGTTGGAGAAGTTGATTTAGACATGCAAATAGGGCCGATGATATTCAATGTGGTTTTCCAAGTTTTGGATATACCCACTGCGTTTAACTTCTTATTAGGTCGTCCATGGATACATGCAGCATGTGCAGTTCCTTCAAGCCTTCACCAGAAGGTGAAGTTTGTGGCGCAAGGGAAGATTATTACAATCCAAGGGGAAGATGACTTTAAAATCTACCATGAGACAGCTATCCCCTATGTCGAACCGGATCATAAAGCAAAATCCAGTTATCAGGCGTTTGAGTTGGTTTCAACTATTCATATTTCTCGAGGCACTACTCCACCAACCCCAGAAGTATCCAAATCTGCGATCATGGTAGGCAAGATCATGGTGGGAAGTGGGTTCGCCCCTGGTGATGGCTTGGGCCGACATGGTCAAGGCACTTGGCAACCAATTGAAGTGGGGCAAAACTCATACACAACTGGATTGGGCTATCGTGGCAGGGGTGGACGATCCCACTAAGGAAGAGGTCGAGGACGATTTGCCCTCACTATACCCCACATCAGGTCCACATTCCCTAGTCCTGCGACAATGTTGCATGAGGAAGAAGGGGCAATCAGTACTCCAAGTGCCGTGTCCACTGCTCAATCCAGTGCAGAAGATGACGAGGTCGAAGGAATGATCGAATTGTTCGAGGAGAATTTAATGTTCGCCATTGATGAAGCTCAAGAGTAGGAGAATTTTAATTGTTTGCATACTCCTCTACACAGGAGTCTTTATTGCTTTCCTAGTTTGCATGTTAGGATTTCTTTCATTCCAATAATGTAATTTGCTTTTCATCCAATAAAATACATGAAGATTTTCATGTTTTAAGGGCATGTTGAAGTACACCAAACCGGCCCCGTGATGAAATCCTACCAAAAAGAAAACGGCATGGAGCTAATTTCGAAGGCCGGGCTTCTTCATGTTCTCTCAAAATTTTCCAAAATAAAAAGATTTTTTCAGCATGCATCTTGTTCACCCTGTTTGTCTCTCTGATTGTTTACTTTATGTCTCAGGCATGATCCTGCACCATCTGCTTTAATGAAGATGAAGCCTTGAGTGTATAATCATGCATGTTTTGCTTTTGCAGGGGCAAAAGATGGATGGTGTCATTTATCTTTGCAAGGAACCCCTTCTCGTGCTCCCTTACAAAGAGGGCGAGACATAAATACCTTTTAGCTCGACTTTGGAATTCGATGCGGGAATAGAGCCTAGTTGCTTTATCATCGTGAAGCATTTTCACATGATAGTTTGTTTAATTCGCCAATTTCACTCGAGATTTGTCAAAATAGACAATTCAATGAATAGTGTGGAAATGTTTGAATTTGCTAGAATGATGAAAGGCAAGCCTTATCCTATACACAATCCCTTGTATATACATTGTGAGATGAGTGTGAAAAAATCCATGTCGGCAAGGTGAAGGGTTTTCTCGCGAAAGGGACGACAACTAAAATGACGAGAGGCAATTTATTTCTCTATCCTAAACACTGCAAGTAGACCATTGCTTAACCCCTTTGAGCCTCATACACTTGTGGAGATTTCTTTCAAATTACCCCCTGTCAAGAACCACCCCATATCGGGGCAAATTGGAGGTAAGTTGGCATCACGTGGCAAGGAAAATAGATGGAAATTCTCTTGCTCTCACTTGCATCAATCTTTGGGTATCTTATTGTAGATGAACTCAAACAATAATCCAAGTGCCTTAGGATGACGAAGAGCATTTTTTTTCTCTATCCTACACACGTATATCCGTTCATAGCCCTTTGAGCCTAAAAATTCATTTCTTTGAACCTAGTTGGTGATCATCCCCCACATTGGGGCAAGCAAAAAATAATCATTCAAGAAGCAGCAAGGTCTAGAGTGCCAACAAAATGTGAAGACCTTCAAAAGTCCAAGTGGGAAATTGATACATCGTAGACAACATGTCATTGGTAAAAATAGAACTGGGGGGCATGAAAAAGCAGTGTGCCTGGTAAAAGCAAGGCCGATGCCCGCAGACATAAGAGTAAAAAAAAGAGGGGCAAGAAAAGCAGTGTGCCTGGTAAAAGCAAGGCCAATGCCCATAAGAGAAAATGAAAAAGAGTCGAGATAGCTGACTATCGATTGTGAAAAGTTGTCAAATGCAAAACTTTTGCAGTCAATGTAACACATTTTGGAAATAATCCTTGATGGCGAAGATGAAGACTCGGTGGTAATGTCAAGATGATCACCAACTCTCACCCATTTACACACATTTTGAGTCTGATAATCCTTTCATTTCTCAACCCGTGAACCTAACCTACATTACGTCCCTCATAAAGTCTCTTCAGATTAGGGCACTTGAATTAATGTAGGTATTCACATGTCTTAAGCATTGCTCGAAGAGGTGTGAGCAAGATTATTTCTATCTCATTTTGCAGGATTCTTGACTTGTAAACCTGGAGATGATTGCAGAATTGTTCTTTCAATAGCCTTGACTCAAAGAGTCCCCTTGTTAAGCCGTTGACCAAGGTCACATCCCGGTAAAGACCTTCGATTGGTAAAATCGTACCGCTTGCGAGAAAGCTCGAATGCTTGTTGACTTGATGGTAAGATCGAGTGATTCAGATATTCCCGCATTAATCGGGACAAGTAGCCTTCTTAAATGAGAGTGAGTGAAAAGCCCTTTCAGACTAAAAGTCTCTCATTTGGCATTTTCAAGAAGTCCATACTATGAGTGAAAATTGTCTTGATGATAATTCTAACTGGTGGAATGTGGGGATGAAAACATGAAACAATATGCATGGGTCTCCTTGAGTTTTACTGTCCAAGAATGGCTTTAATTCTTCACTTTGCTGTTGAATGCACATTTGCTCTAATCATGTTTGACAGGTGGGTTTCTTCAAAGACCAAAGAGCTCCTCTTTGAAGCCATGAATTTGTCCAAATACTGTTAAATCTTCAAAATACCTTATGAGAATTCCAGGTATCTGTTCTCAAGATAATTCAAAAGTACCTGATGAGGATTCTAGGTATTGGTTCTCAAGTCAATCCAAATTCCTAATGAGAATTTCAGGCGAAAATTTCAGTGTCCTAAAACTTTTTCAGTATTCGGTGAGAATTCCTTGTACTTGAACTTTTAAATACCTGATGTGATTTGCAGGTGTTTAGTGAATTTTTTCGAATGTCTGATGTGAATTCCAGATGTTCGAACTTTTAAATACTTGATGTGATTTCCAGGTGTTTAGTGAATTTTTTTCAAATGAATTCCAGATGTTCAAACCTTTAAATACCTTATGTGATTTCCAGGTGTGTAGTGAATGTCTGATGTGAATTCCAGAGGTTCGAACCTTTATATACCTGATGTGATTTCCAGTGGTTAGTAAATATTCTCAAATGTCGATGTGAATCCCGAGATATTTGAACCCATAAATACCGGACATGATTTCCAGGTGCTTAATCTCTTTTGAAATTTGATGAGAATTCCAGATCTTCAGATGTTTTGCAAGTCTCATGGAATTCATCATGTACCTCAAGATGCTCTACCGTATCGATTGGTAAGTAACTACAGGTACGCTCTTCTTCTTTTTCTTTTCTTTTTTTTCTTCTTTTATTTTCACACTTTGCATTAGCTTTTCCATGCATCATACCATATTGCATTTTAAAATGGGACTCATTTTCCCACAAAAAAATAACATGATATTGCATATGCATGGTCAAAATTTAGGTTTCAATTTATCTTTGAATGCAACCTCTGCGAGCTCACCTTCAAAGAGGGGTAGCTGTTGACACCTAAATTTTGATTGATCATTCGTAATTTAATGAACAAAAATTTAGGGATTAATTTTAACCCCTAAACAAAAAATATTAGGATTAAATTGCATAGCATATAGTTTTAGGAGCATTTATTATTGCATTTGCATTGGATATATGGCAGATGGGCTTCAATTGATGGTTCTAAGCTTTAATTTAACAAGTTGGACTAAACCCATAAGGAAAAAGAGTTTGGCTAGGCCCGTTAAGGGGTAACAAGTTGGAATATGAGAATATTCCCGGGAATATGATAATGTTCCCGATAATATTCGCATTATTCTTTCAGTATTCAGGGAAGGTGTCGGATGAGATATTCCCGTTAAAGGGTGACGAGCTAGAATATGAGAATATTCCTGGGAATATGAGAATGTTCCCCAGAATATTCGCATTATTCTTTCAATATTCAGGGAATGTGTCGGATGAAATATTGAAAAAATATTGCACGTGGGATACAAGAGCTAACTATGCAACGTGCAATTTTATCATCTTTCCTTAAATAACATAGTCCTCTCACCTATAAAAAGGGGGCCACACACACAGAAAAAAGACAGCCACAATTGAGAGAAAAGGAGCGGCAGCGCAATATAGAGAGAGAGGAGAAAAAGTGTCTCTTTTTGTTGCAGGTCTTGAAGGTCGGCTCACAAAAGGAGGCCTCTTCCCAAGAGACAAGGTAGGTAAAGTTCCTATCTAAATTAATTCTTGAATATTTTGTTTTCTCGTTTAAAGTATTGCATGCTTGATTGAATTCCAATTAAGTGAGGTCGTTGTGTCATGATAAAAATCTCAATAATCAAAAATATTGAGCCGCGAGACGTCGGATCAGGTTTTTGATTGTTTTGATTTTCTATCTTGGGTCGGGGCTAAATTGCGTGTTTTACAGGATCGGTTGCATTATATGTGTTGATTTTTTTAGCAAGCTTACAAAAAATGCATAAAAAAATCTGTCGCATAATAAGGTAGATTAATGCATTTCATGTTAGACATTCTATTATCTTCATTGCTTTATAGTTGGAATTCAACCGTTCCTGCTATTAATAATTTCTTTAGTTTAAGAAGTTTGACATTTGATGAGCTACACGGTTTGATTGAGTGAATACATCCATAGAAGAGAATTCAATGAACTTTTTCTTGCTTCTGTAAACAAGAGCTGGTTTACAACTTATCAATGTGAGTATAGTGGAAAAGCACAATTGGAAAACAATGATGAATGCAATGTTGTACTTCTTAGTGATCCTAGAATAAGAATGCGTCATACTGTTGTAAGGATTATTGACTAGTGTGAGGCACATTTCATAGTAGAAGATGAATGGACGAAAATGATAGGAATTAAGCATAATGATCTGTATGAGCTTCAAGGGAAGATAATGGTGGATCACTCGTGGAGACGTTGGGTGCATCTATTTGAGAGTCTAAATTGTGGCACATGTATTTTAGGGCACATTAGCAAGAGAAGCCTCAAGGTTTTGAGTGAAAGGATTATATTGTGTGGTTATATGGCTAAGGAACTCAATGTATACAAGTGTTGTGACTTAGGTGAACAAGAGATAGGGTAGTTCTTTACAATTGCTAGAGAAACCACAAATAATATAGAGTTGATTTGTTTGGACATCGTAGGTTGTGTTTGCAATTTCCTTTAAGTAAGAATACCAGATTTATGCTAATAGTTGTAAACAAACTACTTGAAAAAGACCCAGACGTCTTTCTTGAGGCACAAATTTGATACTGGATCGAGCATTTGAGAGCTTTGAGGTAGAATAATCAAGCATGTACAAATTGAAAATAGCATGAAGTTATATCTAAGCTATTTAAAAATTATGCCTAAAGGAAGATATAGTGAGACACTACACTAGGACCAATGAATCACAATCAGTTACAAAGTTGACGAGTAGAACATCACTAAAGATGACCCTTATATTGCTCTCTAGTAATGGTATTGATAGGAAATTCTTAAGGATGTGCTTAGTAGGTAGAGTAACTTGGTGGTTATATCTCTATTGACTGCAACAGGATGTTTGACTCTCGAAAAAGTGTGGTTGGGTCATGTCATGAATTATTATATTCTTACTACAACATCCTCGATTCCGACCCTATCAAAAAAAGTTTATAGGGTCTGTTTCTGAGGATAGGTCATAGGATCGATCAACATGATTGGTAGGTGGTCAAGGATCGGTTAGGGTTCGATTGCTGAATCGGCCATGAACTGATCAAAGATCGATTGTGAATCAGCCTACTGATCATACAAGTGGGATCGGATCATTTGCTCATGAGATGGCTATTCAATCATGAGAATTGACCAAGGAATGATCATGGACTATCATGGATTGGCGGACAGTCACGAATCGGTTTCAATCGATCATGCTCGGTTGCGGGTGATTCTGCCTGGCTATGTCTTGATACACAAACAATCCAACTTGACTTGATGCAAAAATGTCCCGATTGAAAATGCATTTTTCTCATTTAATTCTTAGTAATCGGAAGTTAATCGTGAAATGAAAGAGTTCAATCATGGATCGGTCATGGATTGGCCATGGATTCATGTGATAGATCAAGGACCGACCAACATGAGTCTTGGGATTGATCTAACGATTTCAATACTTAGCTAAGGGTTCATTTATGCCTTAGCTTAGTGCTAGGCTATGAACAATTTTGAACTTATCCTTGAAGTAGTCCTTGAACCGATCAACGGACTGTGGATCGTGTAGGGGATTTAGTCATGTGCAAGCCCCGTGGTAGGCCTAGTGGCTGGCCCGAGAGCTAGTCCTGGACCCGCGCAAGCTGATTGTGCTGACCCAAGGGCCGATCATGGTATTGACCCTCTAGGCCGACCGATTGCCCAAGGGAGCGGTTTTGGCTTACAAGGGGCACGATGGCCCGAACCTCAAGCGCGTGAGAATTAGTTATTTGGAGTGTACCTTATGATCCCTCTCTTGTCCCGGAACCAACTCAAATGATTGATTTCTTGTGCTTGCCTCATTCTTGAAGAAAAAGACAAAATCCAGAATTCTCTAGAATGTCTTCATTAAATGCAATAGGATGAGTCATGAGGTGAGGTGTCCAAACTAAGATATGATTATGTTGACCAAAGATTTTCCTTGATGGCCAAGCTAGTGAGTCACCACACACTTAAACCAATCGGGAATGGACACATGAGATTCTTATCATGAGCCTAATGAGCTTAATGAGCTTAGGTGCTAATTTGGCACCCTAGGCGCCATCTCCTCAAGAAGGTCATAAATGCCATTAAATGAAAGAGAGTTTATGTGGTCCAATTAAGGTGAGACAAGTGGAATTCTAGTATGTTCATTAAAGTTCTAGATTGCCACTTAAGCTTGATAGACTTGCCACCTCATAAACTAGTCTAGCCACTTCATCCAAGTAGGTGTGCCACCTTGATTATATAAAGGTGTGCCACTTCAAAAATTTTAATTGGCCAATTGGATGTGTAATGATGATGATGTGAGCTATAAATAGAGGAAGCTTCTCCTCATTCCCCACCATTTAGCTCTCTTTCCCTCCTCCCTCTCCTCTTTAGGCATCCTCTTATCCGCCCTCTCTTCTCCATCCATGTGCCCCTCTTTCTCCACCAAGTCATTTCTTGTAATTTTCGAGGGGTTGCCTAGGTAAGTAGAGCTTCCTATTTCTCCCTAGTATTGTCATCTCCTTCATTGAGGCTAGGTGGTACTCACTTGTAAGCCATAGGTAGATAATTGACTATGTTTGCGAGAATCGTTTATATTGTGGTTCCAATCGTGTGCTTAAGTTTTGCACAACTAGAACGATGCCATGGTTCATTCTTTATGTTCAACGCAAGTTGAGATTTGCCCAGAGCCATAAGGCGTTGACTGATATTGAGGCATGTCGAGCCCATGTTTTGGATTAGTGTGGGGACCTCGATACTTGACGATTGGGCTAAGCCTCAAACTTAGGATTATTCACGGCATATTGTAGAATCGAGTGTTTACGTGCACTTTGGATGTGTGTTTGTATGTGTTCATATCCGAGACGATGGTTGAGGTTCGTTCGACTTGGAATTGACATCAAAATGTGATGACCTAAGCCAAGAGGCTTTGTAATCAGTATTGAGATATGCCGAACTTAAGTCTTGTACGGCACGGAGATCACCCAAGGTTGCAAGACCTTGGATCGGTATTGAGGTGTGTCGAATCCTAGTATTGCTAGGTACAGAGATCACTTAAACCCACAAGGTCTTCATGCAACATTGAAACGTGCTGGTTCTAAGTCTTACTTGGTACGGAGATCGGCTTTAGGTGCTCGGTTCAAGCCACGAGCTAAGAATCGTGCCCGACATGTTGTATAGTATGATATTGAAATTCATGACATACACTCTTGAATGAGCATGCCTTCGGGCTATGTATGAGTTGACTAAACAAAGAAAATAAAAACCGGCTTGTGTGACTTCACCATGTGTGATCACTTAAAGAAAAATAAAAACCATCATTATTTAAGATGACAACAATGCCTCCACACTAATGGGATGCCTGGCTTTAAGCTCGGATGCCTTGAGGAAGTTAGCCCTCAGAATGCCCCCATGCTAATGAGATGCCTTGGTTGAACTAGGAAGTCCAGCATGAAACTAGAAGCCTTGGTCGAACCGAGAGGGCTTGGTCAAGTCAAGATGATGTTAAATGAATCCTATATAAGTGTCGGTTATGCATAAGTTTTGCTTGTATGCATTCTTACATTAGCCAAAAGTCATAAGGTTAATGATCTTGCATATAGACGTGGCATAGAATTTGATTTGCTATCGATCTACCATCGACACTATTTGCATGTGATTCTAGCTAGTCTTTAGTGAAGGAATGTCCTACTAGCTAAGAATAGGAGTTTTACTTACTAAGTTCCTAAAGACTCACTCCCTTATTTTTTACAAGTGTTTAGACATAGTTGCCAAACGTTTTGGTTATCCTGTAAAGATAGAAGGTTCTACCGTAGATGTAATAGATGTAGAGATGGATATTACATACTGCAAGCTCACGTCCACCGTTTGGATAGACGAAGGGTTGGACAAGTTCATTCCTCTCTGTTTTGGCGTATGGTATGCCTAGTTCGATGGCAATTGGGTTGGACCTTTGCGAGGTTTTGACGGACCAACCAACACTACCGACAAGGCAACATCCGACAAGACGACTCCTAGCCCTTAATACCAACCAAAATGGATGGGTTTCCGATTTTGGATGGCCATTGCCGTAGTAGAGATAGGACACCCAAGCCTTTTGTATCATGTAAATAGATCAAGGCTAAAATGAGCTTGTACTTGAATACTATTCATGTAATATAGTAGTTGTTTGTGTGTGCCTTGTTTTCCCATGATTTCCCCCATTATTGTTTGTCAGGGCTAACATGTTAATGCTTTTGCATGTGAATATAAACAAGATAAAATGAATCAGATCGGTAACAAATCTGGGATGTCACAAAATAACCCATAGCTCAAGCCATAGTGAGGTCATGACACTTACAATCTTTGGTTGCTTGTCTTATGCTCAAATGAGTGATGGTAAACTCAATGGAAGGACCAAAAAGTGCATATTCCTTGGCAATAAACAAGGTAAGCAAGGTTGTTAGCAATAGTGCCTAGAATTGAATTTACCTTTGGTCAAATGGAGAAGTTACGTTTGACAAATTTTATATACTTTTAGGTAAGGGTGATTGTGGTATTATTTAACAAATTTGAACAATATGTATCTCAAGGTGGAGTTGTAATAAAAAAACTCATGAGGTCGTGGACACTTGCATGAGAAATGACACAAACGGTGCTCGTAGCTAGGTGGAGCCTATAAAACCAACTGAGTTTGACAAGTTGTACGTTCAATCTCTTGACAAATATGGATGTAATGGTGATTTTGTTTCATCAGTGATTTAGGAGGTTAAGTCTACATATTCTTGTGGAGCGATTAAAGGTGCAAGTAGAATTGGTATTTCAATGAGGTGGTGACTCGGGAAGATGTTTTTCGCGGATAAGCCCATGAAGGATTGTGGGAGAGTAGCAACGAAGTACAGGTTCCAACGAAGCAATTGATGAAACATCGAGCCATTGTGAAGATTGTTGAAAATATATATCAAGTTTGAGTCCGTAAAGGAATTCTAATCTAACTAGGTTTCATAACTTGAGTAGATTTCTTGAAGGGGTTTCCTATTTTGGATCTGAATATTACACACATATATATAGAGGTAGATGTTAGTTTTCATATATTAGAGTGAGTAGAGAGCTTTTGACTATGATAGTTAATTATGCAACATTTTTGTAAATTACATCCCGAAGAAATTGAAAGTTTTGAAGCCAATGAATCTCATGGTAAGATTTGAGAAATCATTTGTGAGATTGAAGATTGTTTGGCGAGAAATTGTGATAGTTAAACAATGTGTAAGTCATTAGGTGTAATTGGGGACTGAAAACCACTGAGAGTATTTGAGTGACTCGAGTATGAGTGTAATCTTCATTGTATTACTTAATTTATGATAGAAGCTTATGATAGTCTCCTCGTTGTAGACCATATTGATTGAACTATATAAATCTAGTGTCCAATTTATTTTCTTATATTGTATATTTTATTATTGGACACTTGTATTTTTGCAACATACATTGAAGTGAGTGGAAGCGATCATAAACTGCAAATGATTATGATTTTGTGTTAATGACGAAGCCTTAAACTAAGGTTTTTCATTAAGTCCCAATATTTATCAATTGTTGGAATGAGTTCTCTAGGATATCATTCAAATCTCGTCTTTTAACTCTCATGTTTAGTTGTGACATAGTTGAAAATTAAAATGTCATAAACCATGTAAAGAAAGTAACTTACTCCTGTTCACACAAATAGGAGAATAATACTGCCAATTTAGCTTATAGATTTGGCTTAAGTAATGAAAGAATTTGAAAACATCACAGTCAATTGCTTTAAACCCACATCATTTATTACATAACAAATGAATGTAAAGCTTTGGAAAAATAGGCAGTTCCATGTTTGTCTCATGAAAATGCATCGCAAAAGTTATTGAAGCTGAATAGGAAGTGCGTATCCTCCCTCCACCAGAAGGTTTAACCTTATGGAGTATCAACATATTCAACCCTACATATACAGCTCAACAAGGTATCTAAGTCAATTTTTAATTTATTCATACTATATTCATGTGGTTAGATTCCTTTTCATCTACTTCTTATTCTTCAACCCCACATTCATGCAAAGACCACATCGCGTCTTGATTGATCTTCGTGGATTTACTTTTAATAAGAGGTCGCAGCAAGTCATCCGTGCCATCGATTTGGGGTTCATACCCGTATCACATACGTCTGTACAACGTCTTCCAAACTAAAAGTTCAAGTTTGGAGTATTTGACTGGTGATTAAAATTCCAGAAGAGACAAATATGCAAATATTGAAGACCTAAACAATCGCAAATTACGAGATTTCATGAGCATTTATACGCAGTATAATTTCAGAGTTTCCTTATGCCCCATTTTAAGCTAAAAATTCCTTTACTCTTGCAAGATCACTTGCGTGGTTTGTCTGTATAAAAGTGCCTAAATATATGAGAGAAGAGAGAGGGTTTTTTTTTTTTTTTTTTTTGCCCCAGCCGGGGGGGGAGGTCGTCGACTTTATGGTTCACTACCCGTACCTAATATATAGGTCAGGGAGGGGACCAACATCTCATGACAGTGCATATTTGAGAATCTAGCAATTTTAAAATGAGCAAATAAAGAAGCACGAACGGAACTACTAAAAATAAATGGACAAAAGACAACTTAGATTTGCACGCTTTTATTTTGCAAATAATTAATATTTACCTGGACGAGAAACACTTTACACTTGCACTAACCTACCAACTCAAACTAAAAACGAAACAACTAACCCTTATCAAAGACAGAAAGATGATACACACATGAAGAAAGAAAAGAACATAAGCAATTGAACATAACAATCTCGACGATTAAACCCTAGTTCTGAAGAGAATGGCCAACACCTGGGCTGTGGCCTGGAGTTGTGGGCCTGAAATCATCTAAACTACGTCCCGGAGATGGCGGCAGTGTAGTTGCCCCCACCATGGCACCTGGTGGTGACAGCGGTGGAGTGGAAGACGCATTAGTGTTTGAGGCTTCATTCAAGGTTTCACCATGCCAGTTTTTGCTCTGCTCCGCTATGGTTTTTTTGGTTCCTTTTCCAGGAGTTTGTTCACATTTTGAAGCTTGTTTGGGAATGAGTTTGGCTTTTGCATGGTTAGCTTCAACTGCCTTGCTTGAGTGAATTGGAGCTTTAGAGAGAAGGCTAGAAGGATGAGAAAGACAACGGGAACCTTGTTTTTGGCCATGGCGGAGAGAGAGAGAGAGAGAGAGTACCCAGCTGAGAACATGCCTAGATAGCACCAACTCGAGTGCTATTTATAGAATCTAAAGTATACATGGCAGACGTGTTCGAGATTTAATATGTTTGAGAAGATAATTGAAAATCAAATTCCATCTACCATAAAATACTATTTCTCGAGAAAAGGATATCACAAGTGATATAACTTTCATACAATACTCACTTGAGTACCATAATTTTTTTTCAATTACTTGAGTACTATAATTTATGTACGACGCTCACTTGAGGGTCGTAAATTTTTTTTCCAATTACTCGAGTGCCATATATATTTTCAATCAATCACTTGAGTGCCATGATTTCTTAAAAATATTCACCACGAATGCTATGTCAAGTCAAATTTTTGGCACTTGACTGAACATTTTCAATAATTTTTTGCACTTAAGTAATAGATTGGAAGTTATGACACTCAAATTAATGTTATTTTTTAAGTTATGGCACCTAAGAGTGCGCATGATAACTACTCTATTTCTGTTCCAAACTTGTTTCTGGAACAGAAATCTATTTAGTAAGATAATTTTATTTTTCTATTTCCGAAACAAATTTCTAATCTAGAAATAGGTTTGGAATAAAAATCAGAAGTAAAAATTTTACTTTTCTATTTCTAAAATAGAAATTAGAAATTATTTTTCTCTTTTCTACTTCTCACTTGAAGGAGTCTCTCCCTAACCCCTAACCGTCCGCCCTCCCTCCGGTAGCCCCCACTTGCCACCATCACTATCGGCCATCGTTGTCCCCTCCTCCTTGATGCTGGTAGTTGGCCACCGCCACTACCCCTCCCTTGCTAGCCAACCGCCACCACCACCGCCGCCCCCTCCCCCTGTTGCCACTAGTTGCTGGCTGCCCATCACCACCGCCCCCTCCCACCATCGCCACGATTGCCAACCACCCACCGCCACCGCTGCTCAAGATGAAGAAATTTTATATCGTCATCAAACAAATTTCTATTCTAGAAATATAAATTTTGTATCATTTTCAAATGTATTTTTTCTCAAAAACTCATCTAAGAATAAAAATATAAAAATCTTTTTTATTCTAGAAATCAATTTCTAACCAAAAATTTTATCATTTGCGCCCTAAGTTGTTGAAAAAAAAAAAAAGTTATGGCACTTAAGCGAGCACCATATGAAAGTTATGTCACTTGTGATCCCCCAAACAATGTTCTTCGTCTAGTCTTCTCTCTAAAACTCCAGTCCACTCAAGCAAGGCAGTTGCAGCTAAGCATGCAAAAGCAAAACCCATCCCCAAACAAGCTTCAAAATGTGAATAAACTCCTAGAAAATGAACCAGGAACAGCCATATCAGAACAGAGCAAAAACTCGCAGGGGGAACCTTGAATGAAGCCATGAACACTAATGCATCTTCCACTCTGCCACCGCCGCCATCTCCCGGATTTAGCTCAGATGACTTCAGGCTGCATTGATGTGGTGGCAGCATCGTTAGCCCCACCATGGCTCTCGGTGGTGACAGCGGTGGCAGAGTGGAAGACGCATTAGAGTTTGGGGCTTCATTCAAGGTTTTCATCGATATTGTTGTGTTCAATTGTTCAATTGCATACTTTGAAGGTAATGGCCGACGCCTGGGTTGTAGCCGTGTGCCTGAAGTCATCTAAGCTACATGTGGGAGATGGCGGCATTTTTGCCCCCACCATGGCACTTGGTGGTGACGGCAGTGGCGGAGTGGAAGATACATTAATGTTCATGGCTTCATTCAAGGTTTCACCGCGCAAGTTTTTGCTCTACCCGCTATCGTTTTTCATGGTTCCTTTTCTAGGAGTTTCTTCACATTTTAAAGCTTGTGTGGGGAATGGATTTAGCTTTGCAGGTTAGCTTCAACTGCCTTACTTGAGGGGACTGGAGTTTTAGAGAGAAGGCTAGAAGAAGAAAGTGAAAGGCAACGAGAACCTGGTTTTGGGCCATGGCTCTGAGAGAGAGAGAGAGAGAGAGAGAGAGAGAGTACCCAGCTGCTGAGAAGATACCTAGATAGCAGCGATTCGTGTGCAATATGTAGAATCTGAATTAGTCATGCCAGATAAGATGGAGATTCAATAAGTTTTTGCCCTACTCCGCTATCGTTTTTCATGGTTCCTTTCCTGGGAGTTTCTTCACATTTTAAAGCTTGTTTGGGAATGGGTTTAGCTTTTGCATGGTTAGCTTCAACTGCCTTACTTGAGGAGACTGGAGTTTTAGAGATAAGGCTAGAAAAAGAAAGAAAAAGGCAACGAGAACCTGGTTTTGGGCCATGGCTGAGAGAGAGTACCCAGCTGCTGAGAAGATACCTAGACAGCAACAATTCGAGTGCAATATGTTGAATCTGAACTAGTCATGCCAGACTAGATGGAAGAATCTGAACTAGTCATGCCAGACTAGATGGAGATTCAATAAGTTTGAGAGGATGATGAGAAAATTAAAATCCCTTTGACATAAAATACTCCCCCCGCCCCCAACCCAAGGCATACACCAGCTAATGGTGCCACGATACCCTGTTATGGAGCGAGTTTAACCACCAAGTTTTACATGGGTTAGTGTGATTCCTCTATGCCTAGGATACCAAAATATGATGGGACGCCAAAGGCCTCCGCCCTTCCTTCTCTTGGATATGAGATTTAGGAAATGATGGAAGGGAATAAAAAATGAAATGTAAAAGAGAAAAAAATAAGTAGATAAAAATGAAATAGAAGAACGCAAATTTCATCAAAGAAACCAGACTTTTGGTTGGTTAGGTTATGAACATGAACATCACCCCACCATCTATACTTTGTTTAAACTGAATGTGAGTTATGTTCTAATTTTTAGCCACAATCAGAGCCATGATAAAAGAAATTTTTTGTCGATTGTGGCTGAAAGAAATATATAATCTTTTTTGTATAGGCTATCTGGACCTTTTATAGAACCTGACAATTTTCATTGGGAATCACCTCTCTTTCTAACCATCATACCTAATTAGTTCCTAGAGCAGGACGCCTCGAAATATTTTTAAGAGAGATTTCTTGGTGAAAAACTATAGACTTTCGTAGACATTATGAATTTATGGTTGAGTCTTCACTTAGTCGACTTCTCCAAACAAATTTCCTAGCCATTTATATACTCCTTTAGTAAGCATACACAGCCCGACTTCCCTTTAGATGTATAGTTGTAACTTAGATATGACATTCGTAGTTGGACTAATGAACATTCGTTATGTGCAACATTTTTTTTCATTGACATGTTATTATGTATTTTGTTGAAATATTGCCGTGCAATGCTTACATAGACTCATTTAGATGGTAACATTCAATTTCATTGTTCTACTATTTTTCGTATAAGAATAACTTTATATAGACCCATGGAATTCCCTGACTCATTTGACTATTATTTACTTTCCCCACCCTACTTATATATTATTACCTTATTTCGCTAGGGTTTAGCCAATTGAATTTTTCATGAATGGGGGGATAATCTTTGTTCTAACCATTCCTCTATCCATGAGTCTCAACACTTTAGATGAATCATAAGTCTTGCAAAAAATGTAATACAGTAACCGGAAACTTTTTAGAGAATGCGTTTCCATTGACAATCTAGCTGTTGCCTATAAACCACATTGCTTATTCAATCGCCCTCCATATTGAATTGCTCTCATGTATTAGATGTTTATCATTCCTTGCAACCTACACATGCATTAGAGGAAATATGTAAACATACTGAATATATATGTTAGATAATTATTTAATTATTTCCAAAGTCCTAATTATATGAAAGAGAGCCAATTATCAATAATGTTTGTTCTGATATCAAGTTAAAACCTAGGAGGAGATGAACCTAGACTTAAATAGTCTTCGAGATCATCATGATATGAAAAACATAAGGCAAACAACTCTTTTGTGATTCTCCAATGAGATGTGAAGAATTCATGCCAACAGAAAATGGCATTGTTTTGCTTTAACCCCTTTCAAATCTTCTTTTATTTCTCCTCAAATCATCAGAACCCAAGGCACGGTCATCACCACATACTACTATCTACGATAACGAAATCATGTCGAAATCATGAAAAAGTTATAGGCAACATAGGAGTGCGTGGTCTCGGATGCATTTGGAAGACAAATTGCTGCTACTCCCGGCTAGCTTGAGCCCACCATGCGTTCACGTTTTCCAAGGGTTGTCTAGGCTCTTTTTCTTGTACTTATTCGAGTAAACACTATCGAAATATAATGCATTGGTAACATAATAGACATTACCAATCATAATATGTTGCCGGTATTTTCCAGTCAGATCTGATATTAGTCTCACATATTTTGATTGATTTGATGTATTAGACTTCAATTAGGTAATACTTGCTCTTACTTCTTATATGTCTCTCTCCTCCACCCTTACATTATTGACCATCAAATAAGGATTGATTATCAGCCTATAAACTACTTGGTGCTGTTGCACAAAAACTACTAAAAATAATAACTAAGAAGCTGAGTGTGATTGAACTACTTAGCTTTTGGTTCTTAGGCAGCTTTTCCCAAGTTGGCTTCTTATTTCAAGTTTTTGCGGCTATTAAAAAGTCAAACGGTATCTATACCCCTTGAAATAGTCCTGGGAGCCGTCCTATGCTCCTTTAAGAGTGGCATGCTTGTGAGCCGAGAGAGCCAGTCTTTAGGCCTCGCATGTGAAATTACTAAGAATATTCGCTACTACTTGTAGTCTCTTGTGGAGCATAAGTACCTTTTAACAAGAGATTTTAGTCAAGTTTCAATTTGTTCATGCTCTATCAAATATTCCATGTGGTAGAATCCTCGTCATATTACTTTTCAATATTCATACCCACATGCATGCAGAAGCAACATCCGCATTTCCATTGATCTTCGTCGACATTATGAGCGTATACCCAATATAATTTTTACAATTTCATCATATCCCAATTAATGCTAAAAATGCTTTAGTCTTGTGAATCACTTGCGTGGTATGTGTGTATAGAAGTGCTTATAAAGGTATGGTTCATTGCTCGTACCTAATATATAGGTCACGGATGGGGACAAATCTTGCATGACAGTACATATTTGAGTATATAACAATTATAGAAGGAGCAAATAAAAGAACCACAAACTGAGCTAGTTAAAATAAATGGACAAAAGACAACAGAGTTGCCTGGTTTTGTCTGGCAAATGATTAATATATACGAGGAAGACAAACAGGCACAAGCCTACCAACTCAAACTTAAACCGAAACATCTAACCCTAATCAAAGACAGAATGATGACACCTGCATGACGAAAATAAAGCACATGAGCAATTGAGCACAACAATATCAATGATAAAATCCTAGTTCTGCAGCGAATGGCCAACCCCAGGGCTGTGGCCAGGATCCGTGGGCCTGAAGTCATCTAACCTACGGTCGGGAGATGGCAGCAGTGTTGTCGCTGCCGCCATGGCACTTGGCAGCGGGGCGGCACCAGAGTGGTAGACACATCAGTGCTCGTGGCTCTGTTTAAAATTTCACCATGCAAGTTTTTGCTCTGCTCGGCTTTGGTTTTCCTTGGTTCGTTTTCTAGGAGTTTGTGCACATTTTGCAGTTTGTTTGGGAATGACTTTTGCATTTGCATGGTTAGCTTCAACTGCCTAGCTTGAGTGTACTGGAGTTTTAGAGAGAAGGCTAGAAGAAGAAAGCCAAAGGAAAAGAGAACCTTGCTTGGGGCCATGGGAGGGAGGAAGGGAGAGAGAGGGAGAGGGAGGGAGAGAGTATGCAGCTAAGAAGATGCCTAGAGAGCATCAGCTCGCATGGTATTTATAGAATTGAAGGAATCCTACCTAACTAGTACGAGATTCAATAAGTTCAACAAAATAATGAGAGAATCAACATGAAAATTATAAAGTCACGCAAACTACACCACCTAATTGTGACATGACATCCCTTAATTTTATGAGGTCATATTTTCCTTCATCCTTGATCAAAGAAACTATTCTTCTTATTGATTAGGCTATAAACATGGATGTCGCCCACATTTATACTTAATTAAATTTAAATATTAGTGAAGTTAATAATTTGTAACTCACAATTAGATGTATTATTAAAGAAAGTTCCTTCCAACTGTGAATGGAAGAAAGCGTAAGCATTTTTTGAAAAGGGAATTAGGACCTTTTGAAGCACCCTACAATTCTCTAGAGCATGATGCCTTCAAAAAAATTTTGAGAGAGTTTTCTTAGTGAAAATTCGAACTCCTGACCAGACTATCATAGCATCATGAATTTAGGGTTGAGTCTTCACTAGCTCAATTTTCCTTACAGTTTTCTGAGCCATCAATGTACTCCTTTAGTAAACATACAAATCCTGAGATTGCTTCTTTAGATGTGAAAATGTAATTTAGATACAACATACATAGTTGCACTAACAAGCTACTTTATTGCTTTTGTGCTCCAACATTTTGTCTAATTGGGCTCTAACTCGTTTGATATGTGCAACATATTTTTCCTTGATATGTTACTTTGTATTTTTTCGAAATATCGGCATGTGATGCTTCAGTCAAGTTAGTTAAATGGTCACAGTAAATTTCACTTTTCTAATTGGTACTATTTCTTATATAAGGATAATCCACACCCGCACACACATATATGTTGACCATAATCAACTTATTTTACGTTCTTTAACTCATTTACCTATGCTCTAACTGGACCTCTATCCACAAGTCTCAAAACTTTAGGATGAGTCATAAGTCTAGTAGAAAATGTAATACAGTAAGCGTGAACCTTTCGGTGAATGTCATTTTTTTTACAATTTAAATGTTCCCCTTTAACTGCATTGCTTACTTGACTTCTCTCTAATGTATTCAGCGTTTATCATTACTTTCAACCAATACATTGTTAGAGGAAATTTCAAGACATACTGAATATGTATGTTAGATAGTCATTTATACAATTCCAAAATCCCAACTATTAAAGGAAGATCCAATATTCAATAACCTACGTTCCGATATCAAGTTAAAAACTCTGGACTTATGTATGGTCTTCATGATCATCATGGTACAGAACATAAGGCAAACAACTCTTTTGTGATTCTCCGACGAGGTGTGAAGAATTCATGCCAATAGAAAATGTGCCTCAACCCTTTGCAAAATTTCCTCCTCTCTCTCCTTAAATCATCAAAACCCAACAAACGGTCATCGACACACTTTACTATTTACTAGAAGGAAAGCACGTTGATGCATGTGGAAGACAAATTGCTGCCACACCTAGCTAGCTTGAGCCCACCATGCCTTCACGTTCTTCGAAGTGCTGTCTCGGCTGTTTCTCTTGTACTTCTTCGAGCAAAAATAATATCAACTTAATTTATGTGTAATGCAATGAATATAACTAATCACAATATGCCATTGGTGTTTTGCAGTCAGATTTAACATGGTTCTCACATATTTTTAAAACATGATTGATTGATCTAGTAAACTTTTTTTATGAAATACTTGGTTGTGATTCACATATCTCTTCCCCTCAAGAAACTTTAACATTATAAACCATTAAATAAGGATGGAGTATCAGCTTTCCAACTACTTAGTGTTGTTGCCCAAAGAATAATATCAAAAATAGGGAGCTTTTTACATGTTAGCTTCTTGTTTTCAATTTTTGCGGCTATTAACAATTCAAACGGTGTCTAAGTCTTGACCCCTTGGAATCGCCTTAGAGCCGTCACATGGTCTTTTCAAGAGTTGCATACTTGTGAGCTGAGAGAAAGACCCAATGTTTCTAGGCCTCGAATGGGGAACATTACTAAGAATATTCACTACTACTTGTAGTCACTCGTGGAGTTGTATGTGCTTTCTAACTTTATGTTTATCTGGTTAAAGAAGATTTCCTCCAATCATACCTTTTATTAGTAGATTATAAGTTATCACAATCATCCTTAAGCAAACTTAACTATATACTTATGAGTAATTGCGTACTTGCACAAAAGAGTGGTTGGAGGAAGTTTCTTCCAATCAACTGAAGAAATAATGGCCTTGTTTCTGAATTGTCTATGCAAATGTCGTTGAGCTATATTTCGTTCATTTTTCAAATCGTATGTCTAATAGGCAAGTTAAAAATTCTGGGCACTACTCATGTACAAACTCAACTAAGATTTTAAAAGTGGGTGATGTTATCTATGTAATCCACCAAACAGAAGATTGGTGAGTGGAAACTTCTTCCCACCTTGGATGGACCTAAACATGGCTCAATATTATCGTCCACCAACTATGCATATGCATGTAAAAGTCCTTGCAAAGGTTATTATTCAAAGAAATATAACTTCTAGTGTGAATCAATAGGGTCATTCAGATTTCTAGACAAGATAGAATAAGTAATTATATCGAATTTCTTATATCTCATACTTTTTTGGGAGAATGACCTATATATGGAGAAATATTGTCCAAAGTAGTGTTTGTTGCAACTCGTACTGTACTTACCACTCATCTATCCTCCAAGAAGACGGTGTCCTGTTCTCAGGGTTTACGCTAAATCAAAATTTTAAGTGAATTTTGATCCATTTCTTAGAAGTCCATTCCATTTAAATTTGCCTATAATTCTTAATATTTTTGTGTTATGCATGTTAGGAGGTGTACTTTTGTGCGAACGCCTAAGAGAGAGTGCGCGTGTTTGAGAGTGCACTAAGCTGACATGAACTCGGATACCCCACAGAGAGAGAGAGAGAGAGAGAGAGAGAGAGAGAGAGAGAAGTTGCAATATCTGTACTGTGTCTCCGCATAGTGAACTTACAATATGGCTGTATATTAGAGAGAGAGAGGTTGCAATATCTGTACACTATGTCCGCACAGTGAGCTTACAAGAGTGTATTTTAGAGAGGTGCCATTTGAAGGGGTATGAGCGGTTATTTTTTCAAGAGAAGTATAAAAGGATAACTTCAGAAAAATAACCGCCAACAAACGAACCAAATTGAGAGAAAGAGAATCCTCTCAATCAAAGGAAAAACATTCAAGGGTTCCATCATCTACTTTGAGAAACAATTGGCATTAATACTGTGGAATGTGAATACTTTCCTCGTGATTGTATTCGGACCAACGTAAAGTCATATTGTCCATCGTTCGTTTGGGATTCAACATACTTTCCTAGGATAATTACTTTATTGTGCATCGAAAGAGGTAAGTCATCTCTTCCGCCGACTACTTTCATCCAACATTGGTATCAGAGCTTGTATTATGATCACTGCCTTGTTTTTTCTGTGAGTTTTTTCATTGTAGATCGATATGGAGACTAAACGAATGAACTTCATATTGTCTGGATAATCATTTCTTGGAAATTGCAACACGAACCATCGAGAACAATTCGGACACGAAGAACGGGTTCAAAGGACGAAGACCACCGTTTTGTTTCGCTCTGTTTCGACAATTTATTTTTTGATTACACAAATTGAAAGATCTCGTCGAGACGAGCAGAACAGTGGGTGGCACGCCATCGGGGGACGTCGGACGCACCCACACGCGCTGCCAAAAGCCGTAGTGCATGAGCGCCACGCGCCTCACGCGCTAGGACTGCCAGTGCGTGAGTCCCATGCGCGCGTCTGCACAACGGACGCTGACATCAGCTAAACCGTTGGTAATGGCGTGCTGCCGTCATCGACTCGACTCGATAGACGACCCGACCGAAATCGTGAACCGACCCATTTGACTAGTCAACGGTCAGACCGGTTTGACTGGTCAATGGTCATACCAGTTGACTGGTCAGACCGCTGAACCGATTGACCGGTCCAGCAGCCCGAACTGGACTAGCACGTGCGCCACACGCACCACACATTCAGGCGGCGTGTGGGGGCACGTGCAGGCTCCATTTGGAGTGTGGTTGGTGTCCTTGTGTTCATAATGAAGTGCTTTACATTATGGTATTGTTATTTTTCATATTGGAGGATTTTAAAGGTAAAAAATGCGTACAGAACCCTAAATATGTGTATTTTTGGGGTATATGCATTGTTTATTCCTTTTAATCTGTATTTTCTTATAAGTTTGAAAATACATAAGCTATCCTACATGAAAATGACCACATTTGAGTGATGTAGAGCTTGGTTCAATGATGGTATGTATATGGTTTGATGTACTTGCAATTTCCCAGTTCTAAGCTATCTTGAACAATGACAAGAGATCCTTGAAATATTCAACATGTCTTGAATTTCGTTAGTGATTAGAATCATAGCATGATTATTTTTTGTATGGTTGTCCACATCATGTTATGCCTTTTGATATTTGATAGAAAAATGTAACAATTACATGACGATATGTAATTATTTTTTCTAGTGGGAGTTCGTAGGTTGGTAGAATTCGAAGGAGTTCTCACCTAGAACTTAAAATTTGCACAAATTAAAATGAGTTAATGATAATAGAACAATTGTACACTGAAACTGATTGGGAACATAGTGAACTTTCGTTTCGGTGCCTTTTGTTGAATTATCATTAATTCAGTTTGTTTTTGCTGCAAATTAAATATATGTGTGTTTATGTGTAAATTGTGCTAGTGTTGATTCTGCGTTTATTATGTTAATGTGTAGTAGCAATTGATTATGGCTTCGGCATCCAAGACCATTGTGGCTGACCTCAATAAGGGTGAGAAGCTGAACGGTGACAACTATGATATTTAGCATCGAAAGGTTCAGTACATCCTTGAGGAGCAAGAGGTTGAAATGAGAGACATGGGAGAAGCTGCTTATAAATTGGGAGTTAAGATTGAAAGAGATCGATCAAAGAAACTCATTGCTATGTCACAAGAATCTTATATAATGAAGATTCTTGAACGCTTCAATATGCAGCATTGTAATCCTATTGATACCCCGGTCATGCAAGGTGAAGGTCTAAGTACTGAAATGTGTCCTAAGACTCCAGAGGAAAAGAAAGGAATGGAAACTATTCCTTATGCAAGTGCGGTCGGAAGTTTGATGTATGCTATGATGTGTACTCGACCTGACATATGTCATACTGTGGGATCAGTGAGCCGATATCAATCAAATCCTAGACAAACACATTGGAAAGCAGTTAAGAGGATCCTGAGATACTTGAAAGGCACCATGGACTATAGACTTTGTTACCAAGAGAATGATTTGCGCTTATTAAGCTACTCTGATGCTGATTGGGGAGGAGACCTAGATGAGCGTAAGTCAACGTTTGGCTACGTGTTCTTGCTTAATGAAGGTGCAATTTCTTGGAATAGCAAGAAACAGACGCGCACAGCCTTATCTACAATGGAAGCATAATTTATTGCATGTTCTGCTGCAATGCAAGAAGCAATATGGCTAAAACGTTTCTTGGAAAATTTAGCCATTGTCACTAAGGCTACAAGACCAGTGCCAGTTCATTGTGATAGTCAAGCAGTTATTGCCTATGCGAAAGATCCCAAGTATCATGGTAGGATGAAACACATTGACATAAAAAATAACTTCATTAGAGATATAATAGCGCAGAAGGAAGTGATCCTACAATATGTTTCAACCAACAAGATGGTTGCTGATCCATTCACGAAGGCTGTTCCTAGAGATGTGTTCTTGACCCATAGGATGTCTCTGGGGTTAGGTAGAATGTGATATGTAATATTGTTGAGAATCATTGGGTTATGCCTATGTGGATTTATGTATTGTACTTGTTTGTTTTCTTTCAATGAATTGATGTTTCATTATCAATTATAAATCCATTATGAGACTAGCACATACACACATATATCGTTGAAAGATATGTCAATAGGCATTGATTGGCTCACTCACACGAGCAATCACCTCAAGTGCTAAAATTAGCATGTTGAGATGAGACGTTATGTATTCTAAATGCTTGAAGAGCAAGTTTAATACATAATATCATTTTATGTCGCCTTGATTGGAATCAAAATGAGGTCTGTATTTTGTGAATAATAGGACCGAACATGATAGTCCCACAATCATGTATGCCTGAAGGAAGCCGGATGCAAGTACTTAATTAGGCGTTGTAGAAAGCGAGCTAATATAGCACTCGAGCTAAACATAAGTATGTGAAAAGCACGTGACTATGTTTAGGCTAAGATCCATATAGTGGATATGTTTAACAAATGACACACGCTCTTATAGAAAGAGAAATCCACTATAATATGTAATTCATACTACATGTGCTTTATTACGACCGATAAAGGAGATGAGTAAAAATAAATCCCTACTTACTCATCGTGTGAGTCCTTGAGGTAATTTATAACTTACCTCATTTAGTGCCCTATGTTACTTCTGACTATGTTCTCGAAGTGACGGATCAATGTTGCTACTTTAGCATGTTACCGGCGGTCATGAAAAGATATGGCTTTATGGGACGTGTCTAGGAAAGCAGTTGCTCTTATGGCTGTATATCCGCCGACTACTTTCATCCAACAGGCTGTATATCGACCTCCTCTCACACAAGTTCTTGACTCCAGATACCTAAACACTATCATTTAAATATCCATGACAGAGTACCAGCAGAGACCCCACAACTGTACAAACTATACACCGATTTGGAGGACAAGCCTTTACATATATGAATCACGAATCATTGTGAATTTGGTTCTGCAGCACCCTTGTATTTGAAAGAATGGTCAACACCAGGGCTGTGACCGGGTTCTGTGGGTTGGAAGTCATTTCTCGACGCGGCGACGACATGCCTATAACCTCCATCCATTTCTTTCAATTCAGCATCTATTTCTCAAGGAAAAGATTGGCCGACCCTGGGACTGTTTCCTGGCATCAACAGACGAAATCACCCACATAAACTGCTTCATAATGGGCAACTCCCAAACTTAGCGCCAGTGTGTTTCGTGACAATACTTCTCCTTTCTCGGCAATCTTTTGCTGTGCGTCAATTTTTCTGCTTCACTGAAGTGATTGGGTAGTTTTTTTTTAGGGAATTGGCGCTATGAGCAACGGTAGGCTTCATTGGCCTTCCATATATGAAGACAATTTCATGGAAGATCATCAGAGCAAAGATGATCAAAGTGCATTTTCCTATGGCTTGGGACAATATTGCCATATCTAGTGAACAAGAAAATATAATTAAGGATGGTAATGAAGAAGATGAAGCAGCAAACTGAATGATTGGTCAGGACTAGGTTGGTTATATTAAAGATAAAGATGATGAAATTGAGATAGGTCTTAATTTGTTTTGGTTTGATATGAAGTATGGACAGGTTTGATTTCAGTGAGGTGATGGTAATGGACTTATTATTGTATGGCTATTTATAACCATGAAAGCATGATCATCCTCTCTAAATGATCTCTTAAATTAATGAATGGGGTTCACATTTTTAATTTGGATGGTTAGTGTTAACTGCTTCAAAAACTGCCTTTGGCTCTTTGGCACATCCTCGCAAATAATTCCGCAAATTGAAGATTTGGTGGAGGATCTTCTCTATATATCTATTGGGGCATACAAGACTCAAAGTTGACATTATAAGCTTTGTAGAAAGAGAGGGATTGTATATCAAGCGTGACATCGTAGGAGGCACCCGTGTCAGGGTACCAAGGTAGGGTGTTGGGAGGTGTAGGTAAAAGAGGGAAAGGGTATGGCTTAAGTTGGCATTGGAGAGTAAGAGGGTTGATAAGATGAAATAGAAGAAGCGATGTATGTAGGTGGCGGATGATAAAGCATACTTGGAGGGCGATAGTAGCATGTGGCAATAGTATGATTTGTACATTGACAAATGGAACAACATAATTGACCTTGTTGAAGACCACGGGCACCACAATCACAGACAAAGCGACCACCATGACCTCTAGATTGACCATGGCTAGAGAAAGAGGAACTAAGAGGAGCGAAGGCATTTTGTTGAGCAAAGTTGGCTGTAGCAAAATTAGCCTTGAGAGGAAGGCTTGGAGATCTACAACTTTTGGAAGGCCTTGATACTCTCATGACTAAGGAGAAGACCTTGTAGATCCATAAACAAGATTGGTTCCAAACGACCAAGTAATATATGAATAATATCTTGGAGATCAGATTGGAGACCACGAAGATATGGACAATGAAATCCTCCGATTCAAGAGACTTGCCCGTAGCACTCATCTCATTGACAATGTATTTAGCACGCTAGAGGAAATCAATAACTAATTTGTCATATTTCTGTTGCAAACGTCAAAGACTGAGATGAAGAGAGAGCATACAAGCAAGCGAAAGCTTAGTCAAAGGAGGCATTAAGAGCATTCCATATGGCTTTACTAGTTGGTTTACTAATAATTATAGGTGAAACTGATTCTAAGAGGGACGCAACTATAAGGCTCATGATGGAAGCATCTTGTTGTTGCCAAAGAATTGGTTGGGCTACATTAGAGGGACAAATTGTGGTTCCATCAACATCACCATAGAGGTTTTGTCCCTTGAGCAATGGGATAACCTGTGCTTTCCATAGCAAGTAATTGGATGTTGTGAGACGTAGAGAAAGGAAGTGGTGAGCATATCTAAATGGCGAAAGTGTAGAAGAGGGGTTTGTAATGAGAGTTATGGCAGTGACGGGATTCTCCTAGGCCATACCGATAGCCCTTGTTGGGAAAAAAATGAGAAGAAAGCTAGGGTTGAAAAGGGGTGTTAACCTTAGATGGCTTTGATATTATGTTGAAATAGAAATTGTTACTGATTTCCATTAAACATAGGTGGGTATTTATATACCCCAAGAGTACATTCTAGAATATTTACTTGCAAGAAAAAAAATACATAAGATTGAAAACTTTTGAACTTCTAAAGATAAGATTCTAAATCTTCCAATTTTTAAAGATAAGATGCTAAATCTTCCAAATCTTATAGCCCTATATTTGATTGATAAGCCATATAACGAAGATTAGAGGTAGCATCGCTTTAATTACCATCATTGAGACAGTTGGATGCAATGCAAGCTCCTCCACACACACATGGAAAGGTGGAGAGAGAGAGAGAGGACAACGACAACTAAGGACATCTTGGGAATCTACAGAAGATTATGAATATCCTCATTTGACACACCGTCTATTACTTTCAACAATTTGTCTCCTTTGTTGTGCAATAACATCCATTTTATTTGTTGATAGCACTGACATATATTAACAACTTCATTTTTGTAATGAAATAGATCCTTCAATTGAGAGGCTATATATATATTTTTGGTTTAAAATGTAAGTATTATAAAGCAGATGAAGAACGACAGCTTATAGGCATCTTCCAACATTACAAATGGAACAAATAATTCCAAAAGATGGAGGCAAGAAGCCTCCACATTCCAAAGCGACATTTGTTGGGAAATTTTAAGAGGTTATATTATCATTGCTTGAATGGGGAAATTCTTCAAGATAATAACCATAATTGTTGCAGTACAAATGAAAACAAAGTTTAAATAAAGTTATTACTCACCGACCAAAACACAATAAAATAAAATAAAATAAAATAAAAAAGTTATTACTCAGATAGTGTGACCAAATCTTAATAGATATTTAAACAGGCAAAATAATTTTATGATAAATCACATTTATTAGAAGTATTCATTCATTGTCTCTTAGATTGTTGAACACATTTGTATGATATTATTAACATTACTTGCATTGAAGTCAAGTGCGTATGCAATTGGGTGTTCTAAATGGGAAAAATTATACAAAAAATCCTAAATCTATTATACGTTTGTCAATTCAATCATAAACCTTTCAGTTTTGCCAATTAAATCATAAACTTTTCAATATTTTGCTAATTTGGTCCATCTGATGAATTTTGGTCAGAATTTGCTAATGTGAACGTTAGCCATCCTACATGACACAGCGGGCATGATGTGAACAAAATTTGTTAATTTGTTAATTTTTTTCAAATTTTCAAATTATTTTTTATGTTTTTAATTTCTTTTTAATTTCTCTTTTTTTTTTTTTTTTTTCCCTTTTCTTCCTCTCGCTAGTCGCCTAGCCTTTGGTGACCGGCTAAAGGCAATGACCAACAAGGGTCGGCCTCATCGAGATTTGGCGTAGGGTGACCTCACTCGTCCTTGCCAGAGGCCAATAAGGGTTGCCATCATCGAATCTGGCAAGGGCGAGCCTCACTCATGGCCAACGAGGGCTTCGTTGGCCTTTGGTGAGGTTGGGGAGGTCACCCCTCGCTAGATCCCAGCAAGACCAACCCTCGCCAATCGTAGCCTCTAGGCAATCGTTGGTGGCTGGGCCACCTGCCATAGGAAGAAAAAGGTTTAAAAAAATATAAAGAAAAAGAGAAGAAAAGAAATTTAAAATATAAAAATAATAATAATAATTATTCAAAAAATATATTAATAATTAATAAAATTTATCTACGTTAGCAATTTTTTGGTCAAAATTGGTCGGATGGAGTTAACTGGCAAATAGTATAAAAGTTTATGACTCAATTGGTAAAATTGAAAATTTTAGGATTGAATTAGCAAAAGTATAATAGGTTTATGAGTTTTTAGATAGTTTTCCCATTCTAAAAGTTTAATGTTTTAAAGGAAAATCTAACCAAAAAAATAAAAATAAAACTTATACTTGAAACTTCATATTCTCTCTCATGTGAATACCAATAAGACGGTGCTCGTCAAATACCAATAAGATGACAAAGTCGTTTAGCGAGGAAACAGTGCGTGTAGATGAAGGAGCTGCTGAACAAGTAGCCATAGTTAGTGTCTATTTGCATGTACTTAGAGAAAGTACTCTACCCTGTGTTTTACTTTTTCCCCAAATTTTTGAAAATAAAAAAATTATAAATAATTATATTTATTGATATCTATATTTGAGAGGGCTAAATAGTTTCATGTTTAATGATAGTTAACTAGTGAAACCCAGTGAAAATCATTCTAAATAGAAGTTAATAAGTTACTAAAGTTTTACATGAGTTGTTCTTTAACTCTACATAACTCTAACCAATTAACAAGCACGAATTCACGTACTATCACTTTGCATTATATTATATGTCCCACATGGTCAAAGATTAAAGAGGTCAAGTGAAAGGTACAAGAGCCACCAACCCTTCGGGGACCCCACCACACCTTTGTCCGCTGTACTAGTCCCGAATCACATGTCTTGTATAAGCCGAAAAGACACAATGAGCTTCGAAGCGCATGCCTCAACCTTACAATCGAAAAAGTTACTACTTTTTTATCAATTAATAATAAAAAATTCACAATAAAAAAAATTAAAGTAACGAGAATCTTCTGACAAAAGTAATGTCTGGTTGGCTCCTGAAACGGGGGAGTCATAGGTATCCCTCCGATGCCCTGCTCACTGAAAGTGTTAAGCATAAATATATCCGAAAATGAGACAAAATAAAAAAGATAAATAAATGAGTTAGTACCTAAAAAAATCTCAAATCGGTGTATTTATGATAAATTTTTTATCATGAAAAATCTTAAATCGATATATCTATGATAAATTTACCCAAAATGACCAAAAAAAGAATCCCAACTTAGTATATTTGCCACAAATTTACTATGAACTAATTTTTTAACCTCTAAAAATTCCAAGCTGGTATATTTGCAACATATATACTCTCCATTAAATTGGATTAATACCACAAAAATCAAAAAATTAGTACATCTATGACATTGATATACTAGTCAATTATCGTGTATCATCTAACTCAACAATTTGATAGAAAAATTTTACAAAACTAATAAAGGATAAATTCTTTACAAGTGTACCATCTTGTGATAAATTTGTCAAAATTATACCAATTTGAGGTTTTTGATATGATCAAAAATTAGTTTTGGATAAATATGTTACAAATGTACTAATTTTGAATTTTTTGTGACGTGGACCCTAAATAAATATTAGAGCAAGAAGGGCCATTTGATTCTCTCTACTTTGTGCTAGCTGGAGCGTCAAGTTTTGATAAATTAACGACCACTCTTAACAATCAAACAAAAATTTTAAAAAAAATTCCCAGGCCGTCAAACTTCAATAAAGCATGTGAGTGCGAATAAATTAAAATATGACAGACGACCAAGGATCTCCAAAGATACTGTTAGAATCCCAACTGTCAATGGCCAAATTCTTTACAATTTCACTTTTGTCTCTCACCTTTTTTTTTTTGCACCTAATTTTGTCCAAGCTCATTATACTATCGTTTCTTTTGTCTTAGTCCCTTCTAGAATCCATTTGTATTGCGAAAAATATAACATTTTTGGAAAATATTTTTTGAGCAATCATTTACGAAAAAATGACAACATTTTTTTATATTTGACTGAGATCTAGGAAATATTTTACATGGTTTTGTAAGGAAAATCACATAGATAGACATACACTAATTGGGTGCTAGTGACTTGTGCATAAATAGCCAAGGAATTTGGCATAGGTACTAGGGCCTCAAGCTCAGATCCCTAGCTCTCGGATACAAGCATGGGCACTAGTCTTGGCTCCACTAAAGCCAAACCTAAGAATGTAGTGCCTATGCCCAACTCCCTAGTGTCCTAGCTCAGGTCTATAGAGGCCAGACCGAAATCCATCGAAGTCGGTCTTGAGACTCTAGTGCCATTGTTAAGGCCTGGGTTTATTGAGGCTTGGCAACAAACCACAACGCTTGCACCTAGGTCCATTAAGGGGGGGCCCGAGCCTCTAGTGTCATTACAAACATCAATGTTTATCTAGGCTGGGCCTCGAACGTTGAGGCTAGGGACATGGTCCCCAATGCTTGGACCCCAAGTCCATCAAAGTTAAGCTTGGGAGCCCATCACCTATGCTTAGGTCCATCGAAGTCAAGTCTCAATCCTAGGTGCTCGAGCTAGGGTCCATTGAGGTAGGGCCTTAGTCCCCAACGCTTCCGCCTGAGTCCATTAAGATTAGGTCCAGAACCTTGACGCTCGCACCAAAATCCATAAAGGATAGGCCTCGTTCCTCAATGCTTGCGCTTGAGTCCATCAAGATTTTTCTTTGATAGATTTGGGTGCAAGTGCTAAGTTCTAGGACCTAGCCTTGATGAACTTGGGTTTGGGCATTAGGGATCTAACTCCAGTGCTAGGGTCCGGGGCGTGACCTCAATGGACCCAAGCATATGCGATCAGGGTATTGGGTATAGCCTGATTTGGATAGACATGGGCTAGTGTGTAGGGACTTTGGCACGGGTGCCTGGATCATGACCCTGAGTGCCAAGGTCCTATGCTTAGCCTCGATAGACCAGGCCTAAGCACTAGGGTCCCAATCTTGGCATTAGCCACAAAAGTCCCAAGCACAGGCATTGGGGTCTCACCTCGACGGACCTAGGTACAGGCACTAGGGACCTAAGCCCACCTTGCTATTATTGAGCCTAGCATCCTAGGCATAGGCATCAACACTAGCATTCGTGTCTTGAGCTTGACCTTGATGGATTAGCACATATAGGCTGACGTCTTGGGCATAGCCTGAATGGTCCTAGGGAAGGATGTTCCCTGCCTTGACGGACCTAGGCTCGAACGTTGGGGATCGAGACCTTGGGTGCCGAGGTCTCGGGCATGAGCTTCGAAGTCTTGAGCACTAGTACAAAAGGGTCTTGGGCCTTGCCTTGATGGACCTGCACTTGTCTTTTGTGGATCCTGGTAGACTTGACCTTGACCTCTAGTTCTGGCACTACTGCAAAGGGACCGCAAAACAAACATTGGTGTTCTTGTGCCCAGACGTAAAGTTTCTAATCCAAGAGTCAATATAGTCATATTTTGTTAAATGATTTTTGATTTTTTAAAGAGGAAATCATTATTTTTTTAATTTAAGCATTGATTTTCTGTTGACTAGTAAAATATTTTCCATTGACTTATTTTAATAAATAATCTAATGCCGAAAAATGAGAAAACTATTTTTATGGGGAATGTTTTCTGCAAAACAAATAGTCTTAGTTACATATGAACGTGTCATTAATCCATTATATGTGACGTTGCTATTTAGAGATATACATGTGAATTGTGTTACAAAGGAAACATGTCGGAAACTTAGTGTGTGTATAGTAGTTAATAATCCTAGTTGACTAATAACTTATTGGCTTTAAGTTTTTGAGCAAATATGGGTTCAACTAGATAGATTGAGAAACTCGGATTTTGAGCTCTCTCTTGGTGATATCTCCATACGATGGTAATTGACTTCAACTAACTTGATATATATAAGTTTTTTTGTACTAAGATATAAACATATGAATGTGCCAAAATTATAAAAATGCACAGTTAGAAAATATACGATTATCACTTGTCGAATAATCATGAAGGAAAATTTCATGAAGTAGTTATGGTGCGCTGTCATCAATAGTCTTCCAAACCAGGAATCTTCCTAATATCTATATACATCCATGGTTTAAAGCCCTCATTACCAGTTTTTCAACGTTGAACATTGAAGTGATTGTAGTTTTGGGTAACTCACGAAGTCTTAAAACTAGAGTGTGTCATTCAATTAAGCCCAAAATATTCAATTGCTCGAGTAAGTTCTCTATGAATGCACATCAACTCCAAATTTCCTCCTGAGCACAGGCATCCTTCTCGTACTCGAAAACCTTCAATTGGTTTTTAATAGAAGATGTAGTCCACTGTGCAATATTATGAACTAACTAGATATTCCTTCTTATGTAGAGCGAACTTTTATTGAGTATTGATTGAATAAAACTTGAGTCATGTGTCAAGCTCGGGTTCCACTACATGCGCGTAGAGTGTGAAGAGATGACTGTTACATAAACATTCCCAAGAAGATTAATGATTGTGGGTAAAATGAGGATGTTGAAAATATTCCACATTGCTGGACAATGTGGTTCATGTGCTATTTATATACATATGGCATTTCTCTTTGTATTAGCTTAAACATTTAGATTAGATTTTATAATATCATATCGAGCTAAATTTCACTGCTATTTGGCTTGCAAGCAAAAGGACCATTGAAAAAATGACACATCGCTTGACAATGGGGGTTTTATACTCTGTATATACATGTGATCTTCTTTTATTTGTTAGCTTAAATTTTTGGGTTGGACTTTCTAAGAGACAACATAATATTTTCTCAATTAGCGTTAAAGACTTGATTGAAAATTAAAAGTTCATCATATTTTCCATTGTTTAATTATTCAAAAAATTTCACCCAAAAAAAGTTCATTTATAAAATCATATTTTCCATTACAAAAGTTTCAAAAAAATTATTCAAAACTATTCATAACAAAGCGATTTCACCCATTATCTTCTTAAATAATATAAAACATGATTGAAAATTTACACATATTTATGACTATCATTGTGTTTTTGAGAATATTATTCTTTCACGTGCAACTTTCTTCGGGAAAAGCATGTGAAATCATTTCAAATTATTCTACTAATTTTTGAAAATTTGAGATAGCGAAATGCCCTTTATATCAACAAGGATTCATTTTCATGATAACGATGAAGTAACTAGTGTGATTATACATAACACTGGCAATGCAGTATAAGTGGTAACTAATTGAAGAGGTTTCATGAAAATGCACCGCAGAAGCTATTCAGGCCAAATAGGAAGGGTATACACATATATTGCTAGTAAGGTTTGCTGCAATGTCCAACTCAAAAATTTAAACCAATAAATGGAAGGAATTTACATGAATATGAAAAGCATATAAAAACCATTGTCAAGCAATGTGGGATATTCCAACACTCATTCTTACGTGCAGGTTGGATTAGGAGTGGCACGTGAATTTGATTAAAAATTTGACTCCGATACCATGTTAAAATATCTAAACCAAAAGTTTAAGCTAATAGGTGAAGAGAAACCATAAGTATATAAAATGCATACAAATCTCATTTAAGATTTATCATAGTTTTTAATTTATGTAACCTCCCTCAACGTGAAGGTTTAACCTTTTGGAATGATGAACTGATTCAACACTGCATATATTGTTTAACAAGATCACTTGATCAAGTTTATTTGTTCATACTGTATCAAATATTTGATGTAGTAGAATCCTCGTCATATTACTTTTCATTACTCAACCCCAGAAGCAGGCAAAAGCAACATCCGCATTACTACTGATCTTCGTAGACATCATGAGCATTATACCCAATATAATTTTTACAATTTGATTATGTCCCAATTTAAGCTAAAAAATTCTTTACTCTTGCGAATCACTTGCGTGGCATGTCTGTATAGAAGTACCTGTGTGCGTGTGCATGATGAGAGAGAGAGAGAGACAGAGAGAGAGAGGGGCGTCCCCGACTTAAAGGTTCATTGTTCGTACCTCACTGCATGACAATGCATATTTGAGAATGTAAAAACTAGAAAAGGAGCAAACAAAAGAACTACAAACTGAGCTAGTTAAAATAGATAAACAAGTGACAACTGAGATTTGCACTCCTTTGTCTGACAAATAAAAGAACACACGCACTTGAACATAACAACATCGATGATGGAACCCTAGTTGTAAAGCTAATTGCCAATGCCGGGGCTGTGCCCAGGAGTTGTGGGCTTGAAGCCATTTACATGACTGGCAGATGGCAGAGGCCTTGATGGGATCAATGGCGATGGCGGCAGTGGCAGGGGCGAACAGGAAGACAACTAAGATATGCACGCTTTTGGGGAAGAGAAACAGTTGCACTAGCCTAACAACTCAAACTTAAATCGAAACATCTAAGTCTAGTCAAAGACAGAATGATGATACAGGCATGACCAAAATAATGAACAGACTCAATCAAACATAATAATATTGATGACAAAACCCTAGTTCTGAAGCGAATGGCCAACACCGGGGCTGTGACCGGGAGCTGTGGGCCTGAAGTCGTCTAAGCTACGATCAGGAGATGGTGGCGGTGTTGTTGCCACCACCATGGCACTTCGCAGTGGCAGAGTGGAAGATGCATTAGTGTTCGTGGCTTCATACGAAGTTTCACCATGCAAGTCCTTTTTCTGCTCGGCTATTGTTTCCCTAGGTTCCTTTTCTAGGAGTTTATTTTGAAGCTTGTTTGGGAATGGGTTTTTCTTTTGCATGGTTAGCCTCAACTGCCTTGCTTGAGTGGACTGGAGTTCTAGGGAGAGGGCTAGAAGAAGGACAAAGGCAAAGCGAACCATATTTTGGGCCATGGCGCAGAGAGAGAGAGAGAGAGAGCTAGCTGAGGAGATACCTAGTGAGCACCAACTCGTGTGGTATTTATAGAATCTGTAGTAGTCTTAGCTGACTAGTTGGAGATTCAATAAGTTAATGAAAACTATGAGGAAATCAAAAATTTTCTTTGACAGACAGGATTCTCTCTTTCTCACTCACTTTAATGCCCCTTAGAATACCACCTAAATGTGCCACAGCATTTTTCTCATTATAAGGTCATATTTTCCTCCATCCCTAATTAGAAAAACCATTATCCTGATTGTTTGAGTTATAAACATGGACACCACCTATATTTATACTTAGCTAAGTTCATAGTTAGTGATAGTTGTAATTTGCAACTCATAATCAGACATATGATTAAATGAAGTTTCCTCTATTGGTTGATGGAAGAAAAGATGACCCTTTTTTTGCATAGGGTATCTAGACCTTTTAAAGTACCCAAAAAATTTCATCGCATCTCACATTTCCATCCGTTCATCATACCAAATCAATTTCTAGAGCAAGAAACCTTGAAAAATTCTCAAGGGAGTTTTCTTGGTGAAATCTCTAACTCCCGGCAAGACATTTTTAGGCATTACGAAATTAGAGTTGAGTCTTCACTACCTCGACTTGTCCTTATAGTTTTCCTAGCCATCCACTTACTCCTTTAGCAAACATAAGGATGTTCCCTTGTTTAGATGTGAAAATGTTGTTTAGATAAATCATGCGTAGTTGGACTTAAGAACTACTTTTTTACTTTTGTTCTCCGACTTTTTTTGACTAATTTAACGCTATATGTGACATTTTTTCCTTGACATGTTATTACGTATTTTGTTAAAATATCAGCATGAAATGCTTATCTGGAGTTATTTAAGTGGTAACCCATTTTAAGGTTTAAGCTGCTCCCATCTAGTTCTATGGCTAGCAGCTCCAGCGGTCGACTCGCTAAATACTGCTCCATATGGTATCATGCTCATGTATTAGGAGTTTATCACTCCTTTCAATTTACTCATGCATTAGAAAAAATTGACGACATACTGAATATATATGTTGAATAATGTTCATGCAATTCCGGGATCCAGGGAAATTAGACTTGTATAGTTTACATGATCATTACGATATAGAACATAAGGGAAGCAACTCTTTTGGATACACCGATGAGATGCGAAGTATTCATGCTGATAGAGAGTGGCAGTGTTTTGGTTCAACCCCTTTCAATTTTTCTTCTCTCTTTAATCATAAAAGGTTAAGGCACTTTGAACAAAAAAAAAAAAAAAAAGCTTAAGGCACTGTTATCGACACGTTGTACGGTTTACGAGAAGGAAAGCATGTGGTAATTAGAAAAATGTTTTAGGCAATATCGGAGTGCGAGTTTTCGGATGCATATGGAAGACAAAATGCTGCAGCTCCACGCCAGCTTGAGCCCCCCATGCACACACGTTCTTCAAAGCGTTGTCTCGGCTCTTTTCCTTTTACTTCTTCAAGAAAGTATTATATAAACTTATAAATAATCCGATGAACACAGTCAATTACAATACTGTATTGATAATTTTTTAGTCATATCCAATGAGGATCCCACGTATTCTTGAAATGTGATTGATTTTATCTAACAGACTTAATTTACGTAATACTTGTTGGAAAAAAAATCAATCAATAGAATTTGAGGCGTGATAACATTCTCTTTAAGGAATTATTTGCCTCACAATGTTACTTATGGTTATTGGCAAAAATCCTCCAAGATACAATGAAGTCTCAATGAGAATACTGAATAGCAATTCTAATATTTCTTCAAATTTATCAAAAGGAAATAATTGGAAACTATGGCGGTATATCTTTAGAAAGAAAACAAAATTGGAAGTTCAAAGTATTGAACAAAAATATTGAATAAATATATTTGAACTAATATAGCCTTTCAAAGAAAATAAATTATATCTGAACACACACAACCTTTCAAAGGTTTTAAGAGCGCCTAATAACCATTAGTCAAAATAAAAAATTCTAAGTTGAATAATTAAAAAATAACCGCTACTCCATTATGAATAGTCACACTATTTTAATATGACACAATAAAAAATAATAATCGTTGATTAATACCAAATCTCGTCCACGTGCGCACTCATATCATTTTGATGTGGGACAAATCACTTCTTAATTTGTATTACAAATAAATTACCTTCAACACTTGCTCGTACTTCTTTCATATCTCTCTCCCTTGCAAAACCCTTCACATTATTAACCATTAAATAAGTATCAGTGTCAGCTTTCCAACTACTTGGTGTCGTTGAGCAAAAAACAATAAGAATAATAACTAAGAAATTGAGTGTGACTGAACTTCTTGGCTTTCGGATCTTAGGCAGCTTTTACTTGTTAACTTCTTATTATAAATTTTTGCGGCTATGAATTCAAACGGTATCTTGACTCATCGGAATCGTCTGGAGCCGTCACATGCTCTTGTAAAAGTTGCACGCTTGTAAGCTGAGAGAAAGAGCCTAGGCCTCGAACTTGGAACATTACTAAGAATATTCACTACTAGTTGGAGTCTCTGGAGGACTTCATGTTTTTTCTAATTTTATGTTTCTCCGCGTTATGTTCTCTTCTGCTCATGATTAGAGAAATATTCCTACATTTATATCTTTTACTTGTTGGTTATAAGTTATCCAAATTTCCCATTAGCAATCTTAACTAACTATAAATTTGGATGGTGTGCGTATTTGTAAACCATCGATACTAAAGAGTACTTTGAGGAAGTTTTCAAGCAAAACTTGGCCCTATTTCTAGAGTGCCTATGCAAATTTCATTGGGCTATTTTTTTTCTTCATTTCTTCTGATCACAACTCTGATTAGTAAGTTATAAATTATGGATATCTTTCACATGCAAACTCAACTGAGATTTAAATATGGATGATGTCATGTATGTAATCCACCAAACAAAAACTAGTTGGATGAATCTAACTCCCTCCGACTAGTTTCTAGGGATAGCAAGAAACATGGTCCAATATTATTGTCCACACACTATGTTTATGAACATATGGATTCTTGCAATATCAAAGAAATATTACTTTACGTGTGAGCTATATTTGGCCATTCCGATTTTTAGACAAGATAGAATCGGTATTTATAATTGGATTCCCTGTATCTCATACTTTATTTGGATGATCTATGCGAAGATAAGATACATTATGGAGAAATATTGTCCGAATCAGTGTTGATTGTGACTCACAAAGGACCCATCACGGCTCTCTCTCTCTCTCTCTCTTCTGTTTTTTTTTTTTCTTTTCCATATTCTACGAGAAAATTTACCTAGGCTTGCTCGATCCTAAGTGAATGGCCAAACCCGGGGCTCCGGCTGGGATCCGTGGGCCTCAAGTCGTGTAAGCTACAGTCGGGAGATGGCACTTGGAGGTTGCGGTGCTAGAGCGGTGGACACATCAATGTTCGTCGCTTTGCTTAAAATTTCACCATGCGACTTTTTGCTCTGCTCGGCTATGGTTTTCCTTGGTTCCTTTTCTAGGAGTTTATGCACATTTTGAAGCTTGTTTGGGAATGGCTTTTGGTTCTGCCTGGTTAGCTTAACTGCCTAGCTTGAGTGGATTGGAGTTTTAGAGAGAAGGCTAGAAGAAGAAAGCCGAAGGCAAAGGGAGCCTTGTTTTGGGCCATGGCGGGAAGAGAGACAGAGAGAGTTCACGCAGCTGAGAAGATTCCTAGAGAGCATCAACTTGCGTGGTTTTGTATAGAATCTGAATCAATCCTGCCTGACCAGTACGAGATTCAATAAGTTCTATAAAATAATGAGACAATCAAAGTGAAAACTATAAAGTCACGCAGATTACACCATCTAACTGCGCCATGACATCCCTTTATTTTTATGAGTTCACATTTTCCTTCATCCTGGATTGGAGAAACTATTCTTCTGATTGGTTAGACTATAAATATGGATGTCACCCACATTCATACTTAAGTTTAGACATGTGTGAGGTTAATATTTTGTAAATCACAATTAGATGTATGGTCAAAGAAAGTTCTCTCCATCCGTCAGTGGAAGAAAGCATGACCATTTTTTGATAAGAATATTAGCACCTTTTGAAGCACCTGACAATTTACTAGGGCATGAGGCCTTCAAAAAATTTTCAAGAGGGTTTTCTTAGTGAAAACTGGAACTCCTGACCAGACTGTCTTAGCGTCATGAATTTAGGGTTGAGCGTTCACTAATTTGACTTTCCTTACAGTTTTCCTAGCCATCCATGTACTCCTTTCGTAAACATACCCATCTCGAGTTTGCTTCTTTAGATGTGAAAATGTAACTTAGATCCTACATTCATAGTTGGACTAACAAACTACTTTATTGCTTTTGTTCTCCAACATTTTCTGTCTAATTGAGCTCTAACTTGTTTGATATGTGCAACCTGTTTTTCCTTGATATGTTAGTGTTTTGAAATATTGGCATGTGATGCTTAAGTCAAGTTAGTTATATGGTACTATTGAATTTCACTTTTCTAATTGGTACTATTTCTTATATCAGGATAATCCCCCCTCCCAACGCACACACACCGACTATAATTAACTTATTATACATTCTCTTACTCATTTGATCTAGCTCTAACCGTACCTCTATTCATAAGTCTCAAAACTTTAAGATGAATCATAAGTCTCATAGAAAATGTAATACAGTAAGTGGGAACCTTTCAGTGTATGTGGTTCTGTTGACAATCCAGATGTTCCCCATTAACTGCGTTGCTTACTTGACTGCCCTCTATATTGCAGCTCTCTAATGTATTAGGCGTTAATCATTAATTTCAACCTATACATTATTAGAGAAAATTTGAAGAAATAATGAATATGTATTTTAGGTAGTGATTTATACAATTCCAAAATCCCATCTATTAGAGGAAGATCCAATATTCAACAACCTACGTTCTGATATCAAATTAAAAACTAGGAGGAAATGAACCTAGACTCATATACGGTCTTCATGATCAATGGTACAGAACACAAGGTAAACAACTCTTTTGCTATTCTCCGACGAGGGGAACCCTTTCTCAAAATTTCCTTCTCTCTTTCTCCTTTAATCATTAAAACCCAACGAACGGTCGTCGACACATTATGCTATTTACGAGAACGACACGCAAAATGACAAATTGCTGCCACTCATAGCTCGCTTGAGCCCACCATGCACTCACATTCTTCAAAGTGCTATCTCGGCTGTTTTTCTTCAAATTCTTCGAGCAAATATAATATCAACTTAATTATGGGTAATACTTCGACCTATATATATATGTATGGGTAATACAATTGATAGTATCAATCACAATATGTCAATAGTGTGTTTTAGTCAAATTCATTGTGGTTCTCACATATTCTTGAAATATTTGATCTGATCTAACAAATTTTTTTACAAAATGCCATCTCTCTTCCCCACAAGAAACTTTAACATTTTAAGCCATTAAATATGGATGGAGTATCAGCTTTCCAACTACTTCGTGTCGTTGCCCAAAAATTAATAGGCAGCTTTTTCCATGTTAGCTTCTTATTTTCAAATTTTGCGGCTATTAACAATTCAAACGATATCTTGATTCTTGACCCCTTGGAATCGCCCGAGAGCCGTCACATGCTCTTTTAATAGTTGCATCCTTGTGAGCTAAGAGAAAGACCCAACGTCTTTAGGCTTCGAATGGGGAACATTTCTAAGAATATTCACTACTACTTGTAGTCTCTCGTGGAGTTGTATGCACTTTTAAATGGCTAAAGCAAATTTCCTCCAATCATACCTTGTATTAGTGGGTAATAAGTTATCAAAATCGTCCTTAAGCAAACTTAAATACTAATTTGTATAATGTGCAAAGTTGCACAGAAGAGTGGTTAGAGGAAGTTTCAAGTCCAATTAGGAATTGAAGAAAATATGACCGTGTTTTTGAAGTGTCTATACAGATATTGTTGGGCTATATTTTTCATGTTTCTTCAAACAATATCTCTGATTGGTGAATTTCAAATTATGGACATCACTCACATATAAACTCAACGATGATTTAAATATGGGTGATGTCAATCAAAAAGAAGATTGGTTGGAGGAAACTTCTTCCAACCTAGGATGGACATAAACATGGCTCAATAAACATTGTCACGAACTATGTTTATGCATGTAGAAATTCTTGCAAAGAATATATTTCAATTTAATATAACTTCTACTTGAAGATCAGATAGAATATGGAGAAATATCGTTCTAATTAGTGTTTATTGTAACTTACACTGTACATACCACTCATCTATCCTCCAAGAAGACAGTAATTTTCTCAGGGTTTACACCAAATCAAAATTTTAAGAGAAGTCCAATCCATTTCTTAGAAGTCCATTCCATTTAGATTTGCCTATGACTCTTAATATTTGTGTGTGCAATGCATGTTACGAGGTGTGCTTTTGTGCGAAAACCTGACAGAGAGTGTGCGTGTTTGAGAGTGCACTAAGATGACATGAACTCGGATACGAGAGAGAGAGAGAGAGAGAGAAGGGGGGTTGCAATATCTGTACTCTGTCTCATCACAGTAAGCTTACAATAAAGCTTTATATTGACCTCCTGTCATACATGTGCTTAACTAAAGATACCTAAATCGGTATCATTTAAATCTCCACGACAGAGAAACAGAAGAGACCCCACAACTGTACAAACTAAACACCAATTTGGAGAGCAAGCCTTTACATATATGAGCCGCATATCACTATGAATTTAGTTCTGCAGCACCCTTGTATTGGAAAGAATGGCCAACACCAGGGCTGTGACCAGGTTCCGTTGGTTGGAAGTCATTTCTCGATGCAGCAACGACGTGCCTGTCACCTCCATCCATTTCTTTTGTTTCAGCATCTTCTTCTCGAGGAAAAGATTGGCCAACCCTGACACCATTTCCTTGCATTGCCGGATGAAAATCACCCACAAAAACTACTCCTGAATGGTCAAATCCAAATCTTTGCGCCAGTGTGCTTCGTGACAGTACTTCTCCTCTCTCTGCAATCTTTTGCTGTGCATCAATTTTTCCTCTTATGAGCTTCACTGAAGTGATCGGGTAGTTTTCGTTAAGGGAATTGGCGTTGTGAGCTATGGTACGCTTCATTGGCCTTCCGTATATGAAGACAATTTCATGGAAGATCATCAGTGCAAAGATGATCAAAGTGCATTTTCCTTTGGCTTGGGACAATATTGCCATATCTAATAAACAAGAAAATTTAATAATGGTAATGAAGAAGATGAAGCAGCAAACTGAAAGACTGGTCAGGACTAGTATGGTTTTATTAAGGATAGAGATGATGAAATTGAGATAGGTCTTAGTATTTTGTAATAGGAGATCACTCTTCTATCCCAAGTATGGATTAGACTAAAAACCTCCCATATGGGCCGTGGCGCTACGGGGATTAGCAAAGTGGCTAGTGTGGTGGGACGACCGCTCTATGTGGACCAAAGAACGGAACAATTGAAAATGATTTCCTTTGCTCGGGTTTGTGTAGAACTTGCAGCCACCAAAACCTGTTGTGATGCTATTATGGTTCACTTGAATGGGCAAACTCGTATCGTAGAAGTGGAATACGAATGGAAGCCTCGTTACATGTCAAAGATGCGGTACCTTTGGACATAGATGCCCCGATCCGAGATCGAACAGTGGGCACGTGAATCGTGCAACCTTCTGAGGTAGGTACTGTTGGAAGAAATGGCAAAGGCTCAAGTATCCAAGGTGCTCCATAGCAACATTGTCGAGATCACCTTCAGCCGTGGAATGGACAAAGTCACCAGCAAACACAATCGTTCGGGTTGGTAAACACAAGCAGCCAACTTCTGGTTCCTTCGACTCAGCTGATGACTTGGACGATGAAGTGGAGGCTGCTGAAACTGCTGCTGTGGCGACTGGTATGGCTGTTGTTGCTGCTGTAGAGAAGGCGAATATTGGTGCTAGTAGGGTAGGACAGCTAGGTCCTTCTAATGCTGGCCCGAATGGTCTTGATGATAATGAAAATGCTGCTCTGGTATGCGGTTCGTGGAGGCTAATCTTTCCAGTGAACAAGATAAACTTGCTGCTATTACAACTAGTCCTGGTGATACTGCTGGTGCTGCAAGTGAAGCTGATGCTGATGCTGGTTTTGTGGGTGCTGGTTGGGCAGGACAACAGTCTGGTGCTGTTACAGCTAATGGCAATGTTGCTGATATGCCTTTTGTAAATGACGAAGGTGATCCCGCTTTGCTGGGCAGTATTAGCACTTCCTCAGGCGAGCATGTTACTGGCTCTCACCCTGCTGTAGAAGGCCGGTGGAGCTGGGCTGGCCGATGATTATGCGGAGCCCCCGCAGAGCCGAGGTGGCCTGTGATGCTGCTATAGGTCCTGCTGAAGTTGACATTCTTGCCTCCGGTATTTCGTAACCCGCTGTCTCTCGCATATCCGGATCGAAGATGAGACAAACATCTAGCCACCCGGGAGACTAATACACCGAACTTCAACTCACCGAGGTGAAGGTTGAGCAGGCCAGCGGATTAAGGCTTCCACCTGCTTCCTCTCGTGCCAAAGGAAAAAATTCTATGAAGGATAGAATATCGGGATCATCACCTGGGTCAGCTTCTGGTAAGGCAAAATCTATGTCTACCAAAAGACGCCCAAAAAGAAAATAGAGGTGCTGGTTTTCCTTACAGTAGCTTATGTCTTTTGGATTTTGGAATGTAAGGGGGTTGATGAACCCCATTAAGCAAGCAGAAGTTAGACAGTTGGTGCGCCTTAATAATATATGTTGTGTTGGCCTTTTGGAAACTAAAGTATCAGCTACAAATTTTCCTATTCTCACTGCTTCTATTATCCCGGGCTGGAGGTGGGTTTCTAATTATGAACACTCTCCTCGAGGGCGTATTTGGGTTGGTTGGAACCCGCTTTTGGTATGCTTTGATATTCGGTCTAGTACTGATCAGATTATCCATGGAGAAGTGAATTTTTTGAGCTCGGGGTCTACCTTATTTCTCTCAGTGGTGTATGGGGAACACTCTTTCGGTGCTAAGAGACCCTTATGGAGTGAGCTTATTAGCCTGAGCTCTCTCCTCAAGGATCGACCTTGGATGGTTGCCGGGGATTTTAATGCCATCAGGGATTCCTCTGATCGTATGGGAAGCCCGGATGTCCGGCTTCCGCTTTTGATGATTTCAAGCAATGCTTGGATCAAGCTGAACTTTTTGATCTTCGATATGTGGGTTTCCGGTTTACTTGGTCTACCTCCTCCGGCACTCGAAGAAAGCAACGCAAAATTGATCGGGTCTTGGTCAACAACTGCTGGTCCTCTGCTTTCTCCTTCTCGGAAGCTTCTTTCCTAGCACCGGGATTATCAGACCATACCCCTATGGTTGTGAGAATACTTGCTCCAGGGTCCCGGCGTATTCCCTTCAAATTTTTCAATATGTGGATGGGTCACCCTGACTTTTCTGCTTTAGTTACCCAGTCTTGGGAGGCTCAAGTTTCAGGCTCCCCTATGTACAAACTTTATGCGAGACTCAAGTTGCTAAAAGGGCGACTTAAAAGCTTAAATAGAGAAGGCGACTTAAAAGCTTAAATAGAGAAGCCTTCTCAGACATCTCCATGAGGGTGGCCACAGCAAAAAGAGTCCTTCTATTGACCCAAGAGGCACTCCACCTAGACCCTGGGAGTAGCTCATTAGCGGCAGAGGAACATACGCAGCTCAAGGACTATTATGAGCTCCGAGCTCGTGAAGAGGCTTTCTTCAAGCAAAAATCTAGAATACGTTGGTTGAAGGAAGGGGATCTCAACACCAAGTTCTTTCACCACTCTGGCCAACCATCGACACCTAAGTAATCGCATCATTTCTATCCCTGGATAGCTCGGGGCATATGATATCTGATTTGAAGGAGGTACCGAAGGTCTTTGTCGCTTACTTCCAGAACTTACCCCGGCTGTTAGGGTTGTAAGGCCCTCTATTCAGGAACTCAGGGAGTTTATTCATTCCCCCCTTAATGAGGATCAGATCAACCTTCTCGCCCAACCCTTTTTACCTACGGAGATCAGGGAGGCCATGTTCTCTCTGGCCGGAAATAAAGCCCCCGGCCCTGATGGCTACAATGCTGATTTTTTAAAACAGAACTGGGACAAAGTGGGCCCTTCGCCATCAAGCGATTATGGACTTTCTTGAATCGGGTGTCTACTCAAGGAAGTCAACAATACCATCATTGCCCGGTGCCTAAAGTCCCCAATGCGACATCGGTGTCCGATTTTCGTCCTATTGCATGTTGTAATACAATCTACAAGTGCATCACTAAGATCTTCTCATCTAGAATTGCTGCGATTCTCCCATATGTGATTAGTCCGGCTCAAACGGCTTTTGTCAAAGGAAGAAGAATCAGTGACAATATTCTACTTACTCAAGAACTTTTCAGTGGGTTTCACAACAAACCTAATGTTCCAAAGTGTGCCATTAAGGTAGACTTTGAAAGCTTACGACACCCTTGACTCGGGACTTTCTAGAGACAACCCTTCAAGCGTTTGGTTTTCCCAACCATCTCACAAGGCTTATTATGGTATGCATCCGTACACCAAAATTTTCCTTATCCATAAATGGTGAACTTCATGGCTTCTTTGCAAGTGGAAGGGGTATAAGACAAGGTGACCCCATGTCTCCATACCTTTTCACTTTGATCATGGAGGTTTTCCGGAGTTCTCAACGTTCACACTCGGCATTCGGATTTTCGATTTCACTGGCGGTGCAAGGCTACAAGACTATCTCATTTGTTTTTTGCGGATGACGTTCTTCTTTTTAGTCAAGCAAGCCTTGCATCAATCTCTTGCATCCAAAGCGGGCTCAAATTTGTTTTGGTTTTGTATGGAGTATGGACAGTTTTGATTTCAGTGAGGTGATGGTAATGGACTTATTATTGTATGGCTATTTATAACCATGAAAGCACGATCGTCCTCACTAACTTTGAATTAAATGAATGGGGTTCACATTTTAAATTTGGATGGTCAGTGTTAACTGCTTCAAAAAGTGCCCTTGGCTCTTTGGCATATTGTAGATTTGGTGGAGGATATTCTCTACATATCTAATGGGACATACAAGACCCAAAGTTCATGATCAATTATGGTTCATTTTATATGCAACTAATAGCATACCATTCCATGCGGCATGGGAAAATGTTCGATTCATAGTTCTAAATAATGTGTAGAGATTGCAATCGGGTCTTATATATTTGAATTGGTGCAATTAAGTTATACTTTGTTTTAAAAAAGGTTGTTATAATGTCCTTCTAGTCATGAGTGTCCAAAAATTGCTTATGCGTCAAACTGCAACTTGCCTATAAAGAGATCTTCATATTGCACCATTGCTAAAGGTTCACGATTCAATTATATCATATTATAGGGACAAGGTTGAAAATTTGATCTCATTATGCATATAAAGTTGAGTGCTCTTGCTATAGAAATAAGTACGCCCCAAACGTCTCAAACACTTGTACACGAAATGCAATTCAAATTTGAAACTCTTCGAAGTAAGAAATTATGCAAGTGCATCACATTGAAATCACTTAAGTGACTGCTCTTTAAAAGTTGTTGCACTTGTTTAAAACGTTTTAGCACCAACATGGGCACCTATAATGGTGATGGTTCCGACACCATCTTTACCCCTAACTAACGTCGACAAATGCAACTTAGAAACATGAAGCTTGACATTTTAAGGTAATTTAGTTGAAGCCTTGAAGTCAATCCAGCACAACTATAACCCTGAAAGGTAAACAAAAGGGGATAGGTGTATTGAAAGTTCTGGAACTTATCACGAAAGTGTAATTAAATCCTAAAATTTCCAAAAAGTACAATTAAGTTATAAACTTGTCACGAAGTGTAATTAAGTCTTAAAATTTTTAAAAATGCAATCAAGTCTTAAAACTTGTCAAATTGATTTAATCAAGTCCTTCCGTTGATTACACTTTTTGAAAGTTTTAAAACTCAATTGCACTTTTATAATAAGTTTGAGGATTTCTAGTGGACTTATATCAAAATAAAAATTTGAATTTGTTGGCCATACTCAAGTCATTTCTTCGGCAATAACCCAAGAGATTGAGCACTTATATATTAGTTAGAGCTGTATTTTCTCTTGAGCACTTCACTAGAAGGGACTCTGATTGGAAGAATTCTGATTCTGCGCTACCGCGTAGTGTGTGGCGGCCAAATACTTTGGAAGTTAGAATTGCAACCAATTCACTCCCATCTGTACAATTTGACTTGTTAAGCAATTACCAAGAAAGGTTAAAAGAAGAAGCACGTTTTTGACATGGAAATGTTAACTTTCAGTACTGATCAGCTTGGTATTCCTTGTGTTTAGTCAAAGGTGAAATCAACACACTTTTAGCCCCTTTTTATTTTGAATTGGCTTAGTGGTTAAAAAATGGATTTTGTATAAACTCGACTCCTCTACCATCCAGAGAAACCAGTTTCATAGTCAAGCTACTCAACTCGAGTTTCGACTCAGCTAATTTACAGTTGGCGGGGTATTTAACGGATTTGAAATTTACGTATCCGAGATGTGCTTTGTCATCATTAACTCGCTCTTCACTTTAAGGCTATGCCATCATAAGGTGCTGCTAAATGGAAGGAAAAAAGAAGAAACTAAAACAAAGCATCACAATTCGACAAGAGAGATCCGTCACATATATAACTTCGGTTGAATGTTAAAAAAAGGCTCAATTCGGTGGATGCTATTTGTTAGTTGGTCTCTTGCCAAAGGCTGGATCTATTCTACTGTAATGTAAAAGAATGAAGTGAAGGGATGATAATCCTGCTGGATTTGCATTATATGTTACAAAGATCTAGAGAGTTTCATGTTGAAGCCACGATATTATAAAGTGAAAATCATCTAAATAGATCCTATAAAGTGCTAAAGTATGACAAGAGTTGTAGTTTGAACCTATAGAAATCTAACCAATTAATAAGTGAATGATGCTGTTGCGGGACAGGCAAGAGCTGTTTTGAGTGATTTTCGATGATAGGTGAGTGTATGGGGATGGATGTTAATGGGTAAATACAAAATGAGGGACAAAATGCTATCGGAACCAAGGTGTATAGGACAAGCCACCAACTAAGGATCAAGATCATGATTGACAAAGCTCACCATCAAGGCCTACAGAAATCACCAACTAATGATATAGAACTTCGGGATTGAAGAAAATCATCACCAAGGCCTATAGGAAAACCGCTAGCCAATGATACAATGCTTCTTTAGCTCACCATTGAGAAATAATCCACTTTTCAAGAATACAAGAAGCCGGAAGTAATCTAGTCTCCAAGATAATCATTCACATAGAGGAAAATCTCAAATATTCATTTACTCTAAATTCATTATCTTACATTCAAGAATTGGCTTCATTATATAGAAGGATTATTACATAGGAAATAGACTAAACATTAAAAACAAGAAACTCCCTAATTAATTAAGAACATTGGAACTTAAAAAACATAATAAAGTCCTATGAGCTATAAAATGCATTAAAACACCTAGAGACTTGAACTTTTGACTCTTGAAACCTACAACACACTTATGACTTACTAATGACACTTGACTGGACACAAAATAATTAAATAGACTCTAAATTCGTTCGTCTTCTTTGGCAGCTCAATTGACATTTTTAAAAGATTGTTAAACAACAAACGAAATTATCTAAAATTGCCTTTGGCTACTAGATAGTCAATCGGTAGTATTGAAATTGATAACAAGCTTGTAAATTGGCCTCGACAACTATGAAATCCACTACTTGTACATTGAATCAACAACTCTCTTGAATAATTGACATCTTCAACTTGAATCAATCGACAAAGCCCAATGCTCTTGCATCAGTGAAGAATCCACATACTATCAATTCACATTATATTATATGTCACATATGATCAGGGATTAAAGAGGTCAAGTCAAAGGTACAAGAACCACCAATCCTTTAGGGACCCCCACCACTCTTCTTTGTCCCCATTAGTCCAGTACTAGTCTCTACGTATGTATAACATATAAGTCAAAGAGACAAATGATGAGCTTTAAACTGCATGCCCAACCTCCCAATTTAAAAAGCTACTACTTTTAACCAATTAAATAAATGAAATCACATGAAAAAAAAAAGAAAGACAATGAGAATCTTCTGACAAAAATAATATTTAGTTGGCTCCTGGAAGTGGGGGAGATATGGGAATCTCCCAACTACCTTCCTACTGAAAGTGTTTAACATTCGACCCAAAAAAAACAAAAGAAGTGTTCAACATAAATAAATACGAAAATGAGACAAAATAAATAAATATTAGAGCAAGAAGAATCATTCCCTCTGCTTTCTGCAAGCTGGAGCGCACGAGTTTTGATAAAATAATTACCACCCTTGGCAATCAAACAAAAATTAAAAAAAAAAATATTCTTAAGCCGTCAAACTTCATAGGGGGCTTGTGATCGCGACTAAAGTTAAAATGTTAGCAGACGACAAAAGATCTCCAAAGATACTCTTGGAATCCCAACTGTCAAAGGCTAAATTCTTTAAATAATTTAATTTTTTTCCTCTTACCTTTATTTTGTGGTTAGTTTTGTCTCGTTGTGCTGTCGTTTCCTTTGTCTAAGTTAACTTGTAGTTACGTACGAACTTGTGAATAATTATAAAAAATTCATAAATTTATTATATTCATATCAACTCAAATTTAAATTCATTACACTTATGTCAATTTAATCTTAAATCATTCATTTTGCTAATTTAAACCTAAACATTTTTTTATATATTTTCAATTGACTCAATCTAGTCAATTTTGATAAGAAACCATTGACATGGACGTTGGACTTCTTATGTGGTTTGGACGGCATTGATGTGAAGATTTTTAATAATATTGTAATATTTTTTAATTTTTTTATAAATTTAATTTTTATAATTTTTTTACAAAGGGTTGGGAAGGGTCTTCAACCAGTAGCCGAGGGCTTGTGAGCCCTCCCTATGGCCAACAAGGGCATGGCGGCCCTCACCCAATGCCCTTGGTCGCAACACCCTCATTGACCAAAGCGAGGCCATGTGGCCCCTTTCTCGAATCTAATGAGGGCCATAATGCCCTTGTTGGCCTAGTTAAGGTCGCGATGCCCAAATCAGGCAAGGGCCAATATAATTTAATATTTTTTTATATTTTTTTTTGATATTTTTAGTTTTTCCTTTTCGTTTTTCTTAGACTAAGGGCTTACAAGGGTTGCCAACTACAGGCGAGGGTTGTGTTATGTAAGTTGATTGGTGTTCACGAAAGCATGTGGAAATTAGAAAAATGTTTTAGGCAACATCGGGCTGTGAGGTTTCGGATGCATGTGGCAGACAAAATGCTGCAACTCCTCGCTAACCTGAGGCCCCCATGCATTCGCGTTCTTCGGAGTGTTGTCTCGGCTCTTTTCCTTTTACTTCTTCGATAAAATATTATATAAACTTATAAGTAATATGATGGACATAATTAATTACAAGACGTTTTTAGTATTTTTTAGTCATATAAAATATAGATCTCATATATTCTCGAAACGTTTTTTTATCTAGCAGACCTAATTTACGTAATACTTGCTGTGGAACAATTACAAGAAAAGTTTTAAACTTTTGGAATTTGTGCAATTCAATTTTAAACCTTTTTATTTGCCTAATTAAGTTCTAAATATTTTGACAATTTGCTAATTCAAGCATAAGTATTTCAATTGTGTCAATTTAGCCCTAATCATTTTGATGGTCACGATTAGCGCTAGCTAAATCACCATGTCAGCGATTTTCAATCAAAATTGCCCTAAAAAATTAAATCGATCAATTAAATTAATGTAAGTGTATTAGATTTTAGGACTTTTTGGGTAATCTCTCCTGTACTTCTTACACATCTCTCTCCCTTGCAAAACCCTTAACATTATTAACCATTAAATAGTATAAGTATCAGCTTTCCAACTACATAGTGTCGTTGGGCAAAAATTAATAAAATAATAACTAAAAAAGTGACCGAAACTTAGCTTTTGGATCTTAGGCAGCTTTTTCCGTGCTAGCTTCTTATTTTAAGTTTTTGCGGCTATGAACAATTCGAACGGTATCTTGACCCATTGGAATCGCCTGGAGCCGTCACATGCTCTTATAAGAGTTGCATGCTTGTGAGCTGAGAGAAAGAGCCAATCGCTAGGCCTCGAACGTGGAACAGTACTGAGAATATTCACTCCTAGTTGGAGTATCTCGTGGAGTTTACATTGTGCTCCATATGATGCGGCTCTATAGTATAATAATGTTGTGTGCAAGAAATTTTCAAAATTTTCTCGTCGGTGCTCTTATTCTTGCCCTCCTTTTCCATTTATAATGGGGATATTCTCCAAAATTTAGAGAAAATTAATTGATTCAATCCTAAAGCAATGATACATTACATTTAGAGAGGTCTTTTTTAAAATTTTTAATTTTTAGATTCCTCAATCCCTGGTTGAATGGATTTTTTTTATTTTATTTTAAATTTTGGATTCCTCAATCGCTAGTTGAACGGATTTTTCTTCGATCGGGGAGGTAGGAAACTCCCCCCCGCCAATTTTCTAATTGGTAGGGTGATGCATAGGCATCACTCACATTGAACCTTATTAAATTAATACCTCGAGTTTGAATTTTCATAAACTTGATCCATAGAAAGGTTTTGATTTGATCAAAATATTTTTTATCCAAGTCAAATTTGGTTTTCTTATCCTTTATAAGATTTCAAGTTTGACTTGGATTACTTTTGCACAAAAGGACAAAAGTAAGGGTTTCCTCTTTTACCTATAAAAGAAACTGAGTAGTTCTTGGTTTTCTTCTTCTACGTGAGTTGCCCATGGTGGGCCCAGGTCAAAGTTGTTGACTTGGGCATACACACATGTATAAAAAGCAAAGGTTTTTCAGTTATATAGAGAAGAGAGCCCCGCACAAGAATAGAAGCCAAGCCAAGAAGTTGCAATTGTCGTATGAAGCATACAAGAAAGAACGGAGTTCTTATTTTTTGTATGTATATGAGCGAATTGCTGGGGTTTGAACACTCGGTGATTTTGTGCTGTGAGTTTAGATTATTTATTTGTAAACACTTTGGATTTGGGTTTAAATCTAGGTGTGGGAAACACTCAAGCGTGTAAGCGATTGTAACTCTGATTCTCCGATTATAGTGGATTATTTACTGTTGGCTCTCTGTGTGGATGTAGGTACTGATACTCAGATCGAACCACGTAAATTGCTAGTGTTCTTATTATTTCTAGTTTATTTCTCTAGTATTTTCGTGTTGACGTAAATTGCAAGATATTGTTCGTTTCCGCGTATTATTATAATTTCAACAAACGTAACTAAAAATAAATGGGAGATGTTTGTATTCACAATTCACCAATTAAAGAATCGTTTGGAAGGAGTTTCCTCTACTCAAAAACAGAAGAACTCGGATTTGGCGACCAACAACCCCTTCTCTCTCTCTTGACTGAGGTCGCGCGTCACTGTAGCTCCGGTTTTGATTTCTGCTTAGGCCGGCCACCTCCGGCGCCGGAGGAAGCCGATTCTTGGAGGAGGAGCGAGAGGAGTTGCTGTTCTCCGTAACCCCTTTGGTCTCGACCCGGTAAGGCCTCCTTCCTGCGTTTGAGTTGCACGATGCTAGGGTTTACTCTGTCCCGGTAGCTGCTTCCCCTGTTTCGGCCATGGAAAAGGAGTCTTCAACGATTAATGCTCATTCTGGTCGGGGAGGAGGTCGCCACCGTAGCCGGAGCAGGGCTCCGACAGGGCGCAACCTCTCCCGTGGAAGAATTGGAACCAATGACCGATCTGTCATAGGGGGACCGAATATTGCGGGTCCTTCCTCTCGTTGCTGCGTTTCGCATCGTAGGTAATCAAGGGTTGCCTTCTAGTGTTGCTGGTCCTATGCTTGGGGGTCACACATAGACATTGCTGGTGCTTTGCTAGCAATCTAGCTAGGAGATTGAATGTTGACATTGCTGGTTCGGTGGTTGGGGGACTGATATTGCTGATTCGGTGATTGTAGACACTCAAGGGCTGGCTGGTATTGCTGGTTCCGGTTCGTGTGTGTGGGAATGCATGCTGAAAATGCTGGTGCTGGTAGGAACCCGCTGGTATTGCTGGTTCGGCCCCGTGTGTGTGGGGATGCATGCTGAAAATGCTGGTGTGGTAGGAGCCCACTGGTATTGCTGGTTCTGGTTCAGTGTGTGTGGGGATGCATGCTGAAATTGCTGGTGCTGGTAGGAACTCAACTAGGCTGGTTTCTAGTGATGTTGGGTCTGCGTTTAGAGGGTCACAAGGTGACAATGCTGGTGCTGCTAGGAATTTAGCAAGGAGTCTAAATGGTGGCAATGCTGGTTCGTTGAATGGGGGGTCTAGCATTGCTGGTGTTGACAATGCAGGTGTTAGGCCTGGTTTCCCTCCTGTTGCAACAAACCGTCCCCCCCTGCTACAGCAATCTGGTAACCAGCCCACAGCACCCCGCTCCTGGGCAAACGTAGCTAGAGCTGCGGCTCAAGGGTATTCCCTTACATATTATCCCCTTGATTCAGCTGCAAATAATGTAGTTGATTGCTCTGAGGAGGACTTAGATGCTGCTGATCCCCTATGGAAACAATGCCTTGTTGGTTACTTTGTTGGGAAAAAACTCCCATTTAAGCTTGTTGAGACAGCACTTAAACATCTGTGGGGTCATAGACTGTTCGAGGTGAAAGCAAATGACCAAGGGTTCTACTTCTTTCATATCCCGGACACGGAATTTAGACGAAAGATCATCGAAGGAGGACCACTGATGGTGGCACGTGTGCCTCTCATTCTCCAGCAATGGCACCCTATGCTTGAACTGAAAAAAGGGGAGCACTCCTCGGTCCCAGTTTGGATAAGACTGAAGAATCTTCCCTATGGGCTTTGGTCATCTCGGGGACTTAGTAAAGTGGCTAGTGCTGTGGGTAAACCGCTCTATGTGGACCAACGTACAGAGCAACTAAAAATGATCTCCTTTGCTAGAGTTTGCGTTGAGCTAAGTGCTTCCAAACCTTGCTGTGATTCCATCAATGTTCTCCTAAATGGGGCTACTCGCGTTGTGGAAGTTGAATACGAATGGAAGCCTCCTTCATGCCAAACTTGTGGAGTGTTTGGCCATAGATGCCAAGCCTCCAACCCCGTCCCGCTCGCCTATTCAAGCAACTCAACCCTGGAGTGCAGGCTTCTCAACCTCCTACGGTGACGGATGACCAACTCAACCACATGGCCTCTTCTAGGATTTGGACTTGGTGCCCGAACCAGCTCCTAGAGAGGAATGGGCAGCAGTCGGGAGAGAAGAGCTGGTAAGGAAAGCTCTCAACTAGATCTAGAGAGGCCAACCCCAGCTACACCTTCAGCTTCACTCCTGCAGGAACGGGCCCTAAAGACTGTGATTCCCCCTGCAGAACCAGACTTTCCCATGGCCTTCGACTCAGATGATGATCTTGATGAGGAGCCCGGAGCTGCACTATGCCCTGTCCAGGCCCTGGAATGTGCTGCAAGCCCCCAAAGATTGCTGCTCGAGGTTGATTTATCAGCTAGCGCTGACCAGACACTGGTGCAAACAGCAGAGACGGAGCTGTTGGTGCGTGCTGCCTCCCCCCTGCCCCTGAAGCATGCTGAGCGTGCTGCTTCCCCCCCTCCGGAGCAGGAGCTGCCAAGGTCTCCTGGTCCCCCTCGCCAAGGGTCTGGCCCGCCAGTTCCTGCCCCTGATGAGAAGCATTTGAAGCTGCTGGAGAGTGCTATTCCCCCCCTCAGGCCGGTTTGCCACCTGGTTCTCCCCCTAATGTACAAAGGCCGAAGTTGGCCAGCACACAGAACAACTCTCGGCTTCTCCTCGATAAAAACAAAGCCTTCTACCGGAAAAGGCGACCCAAAAGGAGGTAGTTTTTTGTCTTTTGTCATTACCTCATGTTTTTTGGATGTTGGAACATAAGGGGTCTCATGAACCCCATCAAGCAAGCTGAGGTTAGACAGTTTGTACGACACAATAATATTTGCTGCGTTGGTTTACTGGAAACTAAAGTCCCAGCTAACTCTTTTGGCATTATTTCTTCTGGTCTACTCCCTGGATGGCTATGGTTGGCGAACTATGAGCACTCCTCTCGGGGGCGTATCTGGATTGGTTGGAACCCACTTCTAGTGGAATTCAATCTTCTTTTTTGTTCTAGTCAGATCATCCATGGAGACATAAAAATCTTGAATTCGGGCTCTGTTTTTACTTTCTCTGTGGTTTATGGGGAGCACACCTTCGTCTCTCGAAGGCCCCTTTGGCTTGACCTTATAAGATTGAGCTCTATTCTCAAGGAAAGTGCTTGGATTGTTGCCGGTGACTTCAATGCCATCCGGGATTCCTCGGATCGTATAGGGAGCCCTGACATATGGATCCCCGCTTTCGACGAATTCAAGGATTGTTTGGATCAAGCTGAACTGATTGACTTACACTATGTGGGATTTCGTTTTACATGGTCTACATCATCGGGTGCTCGCAGAAAGCAAAGGAAAATTGATCGTGTACTAGTTAATAACTGCTGGTGTATGACTTACTCGTTCTCAGAAGCTTCTTTTCGGCCCTGTGTCTTTCGGATCATACACCAATGGTTGTAAAAGTTCTCCCTTTGTTTCTCGCCGGGTTCCCTTCAAATTTTTTAACCTGTGGATGAGTCACCCGGATTTCTCCATGCATTTGATGCAGGCTTGGGATACTTAAGTCTCAGGCTCTCCTATGTTTAAGCTTTACATCCGTCTCAAGAATTTGAAGAGCCGCCTTAAATGCTTGAATAGAGATGCTTACTCAGACATTTCTATGAGAGTGTCAGCTGCAAAAAGGGCTCTCTGGACTACCCAAGAGGCACTCCACCAAGACCCGCAAAATAGCCTCTTGGCAAAAGATGAACACTCTCAAATTAAAGAGTACCATGATCTCCGTTCCCTTGAGGAGTCCTTCTTCAGACAAAAGTCTAGAATTCGCTGGCTTAAGGAAGGAGACTATAATACTAAGTTCTTTCACCATTCGGTAAACCACATGCACCTCCATAATCGGATCATGTCAGTCATGGACAGCACCGGTCAAATGGTCTCTGACCAGGTGGATGTACAGCGTATTTTTGTCTCTTATTTCCAGGACATCCTCGCTCCGGTTGCTATGTCTATGGGGCCGTCCACCCAGGAGATTCTTGAGGTCATTCACTCCCCTCTTGGGCCTGACCAAATCAATCTTCTTTCCCGGCCATTCCTTCCTTCGGAAGTACGTGATGCCATGTTCTCCATAAATGGGAATAAGGCTCCCGGTCCGAGATGGCTACAACGCGGACTTCTTCATGAAGAATTGGGATGTGGTGGGCTCTTCGCCACCGAAGCGGTTATGGATTTCCTTCAATCAAGCTGTCTACTTAAAGAAGTCAATAATACCATCATTGCCTTGGTGCCTAAAGTCCCCAATGCATCATCGGTCTCTGACTACCGACCTATCGCATGTTGTAACACAATATACAAATGCATTGCTAAGATTCTCTCTTCTAGAATTGCAGCGGTGCTTCCCGGAATTATCATCCGGTCCAAACCGCTTTTGTGAAAGGAAGGCGAATCGGCCGACAACATCCTCCTTGCCCGGGAACTTTTCGGTGGGTTTCACAACAAGCCTCACATTCCAAAGTGTGCGATCAAGGTAGACTTCGGGAAAGCATATGATACCTTGGGACTTCTTAGAGAACACCCTCTTGGCTTTTGGGTTTCCTAACAATCTTACAAGACTGATCATGGTATGTGTTCGCACCCCCAAGTTTTCCATCTCTATCAATGGCGAACTCCATGGTTTTTTTCCCAGTGGAAGAGGTATTCGACAAGGAGATCCTATGTCCCCATATCTCTTCACCTTGGTTATGGAGGTCTTTTCTAGGATCCTTGACTCTCATACTCGGCACCCGGATTTCCGGTATTATTGGCGGTGCAAGGCCACAAGGCTATCCCACCTATTCTTTGCGGATGATGTCTTTATTTTCAGTCAAGCGAACCTCGCTTCCATATCCCGTATCAAGGACGGGATCACTTTGTTTTCCTCATGGAGTGGCTTGATTCCAAATTCTAACAAGAGTGAAGTATTTATCTCTGGTGGCTTTGACACAGTTAGGGACCAGATCATACAAACTCTTGGCTTCTCCCTAGGCTCACTTCCAGTGCGCTATTTGGGTGTGCCTATTATCACATCTCGTTTGAACAAAGTGGATTGCAATGCACTCGTATGCCATCTCACTACTAGAGTCCACTCTTGGACACACCAATTTCTCTCGTTTGCGGGGCGACTTCAACTAATCAAGTCGGTTTTGCATGCCATCCAAGCTTATTGGGCATCCATATTCGGCTTCCAGCTCGGTGGTGGACAAGATAGAGCAAATCAGAGAGGTTTCTTTGGAAAGGACCATCCATGGGACCGGGAGGTGCAAAAGTGGCTTGGGCCGATGTTTGCCTTCCCACCTCGGAAGGAGGACTTGGCTTGAGAAGAATTAGAGACAGTAATAAAGCGGCCATGGCTAAACACATCTGGCTTCTATTCACCGATAAAGAATCATTATGGTGTAAATGGATCCATGCCACCTACCTCAAAAGACAAAATTTTTGGATTTCCTCTGTCCCAACCCATTGTTCTTGGGCTTGGCGGAAGATCCTTGCGCTAAGGAAAGAATTCCAACCTCATTTTAGATGGAAGATAGGAGATGGTGCTCATACATCATTGTGGTTTGACCCTTGGCTTGAGGTTGGTCCACTTAACTTGATCTTCTCTGACAATGATATTTACCGATCGGACCTCCTCAGGCAGGCGAAGGTCAGGGACTTATACTCACCAAATGGGCTCCAAATCCTGCAAGACTTGACTCGGTGGCAAATCTCGGTTCCCCCACTTATGCATGATCCGGACACCTTCAGTTGGGTGGAGGAGTCATATGGAAAATTCTCGATGGCCTCAGCTTGGGCTACTATTCGCGAAAAAACCAACCCGGTCTCCTGGTCTTCTTTTGTCTGGAATAAGACATTGGCCCCTAGACATCAATTCCTTTTGTGGCTAATTTCCAAGAACCGTCTTCCAACCCAGGTCCTTCTCATGTCCTATGGCAGAATACCCTCCTCGGTTTGCGCTTTTTGCAACACTCGGCCTGACTCTGTCAACCACTTGTTTTTTGAATGCTGCGTCCCTAATACCCTCGCCAACTTTTGGGCCGCTAAATGCAATCTTCCTTGGACTAATTCGGCTTGGTCAGACAACCTCTTTTGGGTTAGTAATGTTCTTTCTGGCAAGGGATTCTACTGTGAGATAGCACGGTTTTCATTTGGCGCTCTCTGCTATATCATTTGGAAAGCCAGGAATGACACCATATTCCGTGGCCGGAGCTTTCAAATTCCTTCCATGAAGCTACAGCTTTTCAAGGCGGTCAAGGATAAAGCCCTGGCTTTCAAAAGGGTTGAAGACAACCCCAGGAACAGGAGAATGCAGCGCTGTTGGGGGATAGACCCTTGTATTTTTGATATAGAGCTGGCATTGGTGCAGACTTAGGACCGCTCCGGACCCTTAGGTCCTCCTTTAATCTGTATGTTTGTACATATTTTGTTCTCAACCTGTGAACATGGTACCCGGTCACTCCAACGACATGTTGTCTAGTTGAGTGCCTGTTGGAGCCGTGCCTCACCCCTGTTGTACACTTTGTTGGTCGTTAATCTTTAATCTTACCTTACCAAAAAAAAAAAAAAAAAAAAAAAAAAAAAAAAAAACAGAAGAAAATGTGATCCTTATTTTGTTAAACAGCGAACTTGGAGATCACCAATTTGGGCCTTGCCATTTAGCTTCTTTCCTATTTTTTTGGTATATTGTTGGGCTAAATGGGAGTCCGTTTCGTGAAAACTCTAATTCATTAATGAGCTTCGGTTTGGTCGATTGGCCATTAGATTAGGCCCAAACATCGAATGTCTATCCTTATGTGCTTCCCTGCCCTTACCTTAAGATGCAGACACTTCGACATTTCTTTTAAATTTGTACTTGCACCAAATCGTTCTACACGATTGTTCATAACACGATAATAGTTACAACATGAGTACTAACTTTTATACATGCATTGATTTAGGAATTGATGTCTGGTGGTTACCTGGCCATAGTTTTATGAAAGCTTTTTATGAAAAATCATATGAATCACAAATAATGATTTAAGAGGAAGAGACACCAAAATATTATCTCTCTCTTAATTATGCTAGAGGAAGAAGATGGGTAGTTATATAGGGGAGGGTGTGAATTGGGAGTTATCGGAGATATGTTCGCTAGGCCTTTTGTTGTCTTTTCCTTACGTAGTGTTAGGGCTAATTTGGAAAGAAAAATGTGAAACAGAAGACAATTTTTGGCTTCAATATATAGGTATAGACAGATGTGATTAATCAATAGAATTTGAGAAAAACGTTGGACAGAAATATTTTACATTGTCGTCCCAGATAGTGTGCATGTTGGACGTACATTATAATTTGTAAGGGCGAACTAATTTGTCAAATTGTTGCTGCAACACAAGCAATGTGACATCACCAACAAATCATGCACCAAAGCTATATGGAAATTTAATCGTGAAGTGTAACTTATCGAGAACCAAAAAATAAAAATTGAATAGGTGACTGAAGTCTTTTAGGAAAGTGGGTGGCCTTTTTTTTTTTTTTTGAAGGGTAGTTTTGAAAAGAATAAAAAGTGAGATGGCCATGGTGTTTCAAATCAATGTTCTCTTTATTTTGCGGAAAATGAATAAATTGACAAATATTTTCTACAAAATAATTACTTATATCCCTTGAAATAATCAGTTAATGGATAATATTTTTATTATTGATAATAATTTATGATTAAGTATTTTTCCTGGATGATGAAAATACATAGATATATCTAGAAATGCATGAATTTATGACGAGTTATGTGAACGATTAATGGGCAAAAACGGATTTAGAAAGAGGCCGTGGCCTCCCCAAACATTGCAGATAGGTCTGGCCCACCTCCCCAAATTGGCCCATTATAATCTCCAAGCTATCTTCTTACTTCATTCCACGTCTAGAGGAAAAAAAATTATCGTGTTTGCTCTCTCCCTCTCTCTCTCTAACAGTAAAGAGTAAAGTCGACCTCGAAATGTCGATAGATCTTACATTCATTTTATCCTTTCCATTTTGCAATTATGATTGTACTTTCTAACCAAGTATCATTTTTGGATAATTACAATACCTACTAGGTTAGGTTTAGAGTTGATGCCCAAAGGTGAGCTAACGGCACTTGATTAGGCACAGGCTCTATAAGCCCTTACCTTGCAAGATATTGCATTCATTTTATGATTAGATTAATCTCTAAAGATTTCTACGTGAAACAAGAGCCACCACTAGCTTATTATAATTGGTTAGGAACCAAGCAAGATAGAAGAGTTTATCTCGCTTTCTACGCAACCTGAGATTTACTAGGGTTGGAGGACTTGATTATGCTAATAACCTAATTAGTGGCTTTTTAGTATGTCTAACTTAGTAGGATTGTCCGTCTAAGTGATCAAACGATTTTTTAACAATTATGATCCTAAAATGCCATTCAATGTCGCTACATGTTTATGCAATTTTATTTTTTTGGATTTATTATGTTCCTAAGGGTTGTCCTAACCATTTTGGGAAAGAAAAGAAACAACCTATTTACTAGAGTGCAGGATGAAATATCCAAGTATTGAAAAGCTTGACATGAAAATGTGCAGATGAAAAGCTGACACTTGGAAGGCAAAGAATATTGCATCGCCTTATTCTAACCCTCGGGACTTGAACCCATATAAGCTTGGTATTACAGACTAATCCTAATCCCTAAAGATTAAGTTAGATTAAGGTGAGCCTAAATTTTGCTCATTTTATTATGAAATATGATATTAAACTAGACTAGACTATCCATTTACTAAATGAGTGATGCTAAATCTAATTTGATTTTTATTGATTTTCTAGTTGGACTATATCAACTAAAGTCTAAGCTATTTTAATTATTAAATCTTAGGTCTATTGACTAAACTATCCTAATCAAGACTAAGCTAAGCTAATGAACCTAATTCTAATGACCATGGACCGCCACCTCTCCAAGCTTCCAGTTGGCGGCCGTTGGTCTCCATTACCAATTTCATTCAAACATTCAATCATGCATTCACTCAATCATAGCATTAACAAGTTTACCTAATTATCCATTCATCAAGAAAATCGAATTTGCTTTGATAACTTGATATCGATCATACGATTCGATTACCCATCCATCTCATAGGACTAGGGATTCATTAATTAATGCTAAGTGATTAATAACCCTCACTTGATTGTTCATCACGCAGGGGTCTAAGTCACAAAGCGCCTAATTAAGCTCTAATCACCATTTTCTATACTACTGCCAAAGAATTCATGTATCATTAAACAAAATTAAAGAAACCAACCACCAACTCAATTATGGGCAAGGCCAATCAATCATGTAACTAGGCTAATTAGCTTTAGAAATTAAGAAATCAATTAGTTGCCGAAAAGGTTAACTTCTCTATTTTCCTCCGTTTCTGACCAATTATGTTCTTTAACCTATTGAATAATCGAATGAAGTTAAAATTGATTAATTCAAATATCTAACTAAAGTTTAGGGTATCTATTTTAACTTTCATTAAGGTCATTTCCCCAAATTGTGGCCCAAATATTTACATTTTATATAATTTAACCCACCCACTCACAATCTGACCCTATTCGGATCCCCTTTTCCAGAAGTGTAGAAAAAATATAAAAAAAAAAAATCAAAATGACGCCAAATTTTATGATCTATCTTATGACACGCACTTCAACTTTCATTTTTAAAGTTCTTGCAAGAAAGCACTCCAAATACTATCAAATTTACGGTTAACACCAAAGACTCACTCTGGAACAATTTTAGAGGCCAATTCCGACATTGTCCTAATTCAATTGAATTGACTGGCCTAAATTACCTAGAATTTTATGAAATTTTATAGGTGTGCAGTTCGAGACCTCCTTAAAAATTTTAATATTTTTAAGTTTTTACAAGAAAGCCACCAAATATCTTTAAATTGCAAAATAAGCTTGGTCGACGCAGGAATAGTTTTCACATATCCAAGAGCAGTTTTCTTCGTAACTTTGGATGAACTTTTGATAGACCAAACGAGCTTCAAATTCAATGATTTTTACATCAATAGAAAGCTACAGACCTCTACTACAAATCTTACAAAAACAAGTTTTCCTAATTCATTTTTAGATTTTTCCAAAAAAAATTGAAGAAAACACTAAGGTTTGTTTAGAGTTATGATTTTCCAAAAACTCTTCACATCTTCAACCACCTAAACCTATATTTTTTTTTGTTATGATAGATGCGTAAATTACAACGAAATTAAAAACAAGAAAAATAAAAGAACACAAAAATTTACTTGGAAAACTCTTGCAAGAAAAACAATGGAGAGAGAAGAAACAAAATCTACTATAGAAATTCAAGAATTACAAAAGACGGCTTAAAAACTTTAAGGCTCTTTTTATCTTTTTATTTTAACTTGATAACTTGAAAAAAATATATTTATACTACTCTAATGTTGGGCTATGGGCTTGGGCTCCAAGCCCTCTGCTATTAATACTACAGCTCAAGTCAAGTCGCCATAAATTTCAATTTGTGTCAAATACTCGAAACAAAATTCAAAGCACACTCAATAAATTTTCACATTGACTTGAATTCATCAAATAGTCATAAGCAATGGACCACATTCTCCTCCCACTATAATAAAATTCAGTTATAGCAAACATTAATTAAATCCAAGCAATACTTGAATTTTGCAATAGGTAAGGGCTTCATCAACATATCAATTGGATTGTTTTCTATTCAATCTTCTAGACCTCGATATAGCCATCAGCAAGAATGTCTTGAATATATCCGACCTTTGGTAAGATGTATAGCACTTTAACTATCACAATTCACAACAATTACACCGTGATCTATACTAAGCTCTCCAAATAAGTCTGTGACCGCCCAAGCGGCGGTGCGTAGGGTGGAGTCCTCGAACGTGCGTAGGAGGGGCGCGTCTCTTATTCCACATCGTCTAGGGGGGCTCTTGGGCTAGTTGATAAGGCTTGGGTTTTGTATCCTGTATAACGCGTTTTTGGGCGAAACCCAAAGAACAAAGTCGTGTGGACCTCGGCCCAAGGTGGATAATATTACACAGTGATAGGCCCGGGTCCTTATAAAAAAACTAATGTGGTTGTCACGCCTCGAACCTCGAGCACGCAACAACCCGTTCACCTTGGTCAAATGAATACGACTTCCCAGGACGCGTTGCCGACAATTCTTTTTATCTTGCAATTAAACGCATGTGGAAGCAAATCAACAACACCTAGTCAATAAACAACAAGGATAGTAGAAAGACCACAAACAACAACAGCAACGTCGTTTTTATTCTTGAACTCATTAACCCTAGGAAGTTTATACACAAGCCCATCAATCGGGCAACTTCCTCTATAGTCATCCAAAGATACTCAACAAGGTTAATTCACTTCCTTCAACCAACGGGCACACCAACCTGTTGCCCTCCATGACATGCTCCAGCACTTCCCAATCCATGGCAATATAGGTACCATAACTACGGACCTTGAAAATTTTTAACAATGACGAGTGAGATAAAATCTCAGTGAGTTATCGCCCTAAGCCCTTGTTAGGACGCCAACTCGCCTCGGGGTTTCTAACAGGCAAATCCTCATAATGATGGCAAATCAATTCCAAAGCGACCATTGCTTTGACTTACTAACCACGTGATCTATCCAATAAACCCTACAATAAACAATTAGCAATCAATTGACTCGCAGACATCCTTACCCGGTCATGCCATACCCTACATGGTATAAATTCTCATGCGTGCCATAAACAATGCAACCATCATTTTAATCATCTCAGTGATCAATAATAGGCTAGTCGATTCACAGGCAATCTTACCTTGCCATTGCCATACCCTACACGATATAACCACACGCATGCCATGGTTAGTGCAAACAGCACATGCATAATTAGAACACGTCACAATATGCTTCACATGCACCCTTGCATTCACACGTGTTCCAATTATTAACGCCCTTCAGGGCCACAACCGAACTCCCGCCGGTGTTTACTGGTATAGCCAGGCATCGCCCTCCCCCATGAGGTGTGGCAATGTCAAGGGCTCTCTCCCAAGACGGTATTCTCGAAGGAGCATGGGCCCGACCTCTATCACGACTCCACATCCGGACTCCTGTCGGGATTCCGACGAGTTGAACTATCATCCCCCGAACTTCGGCTGGGGTGACAGGTTCAACTTAGTGATCATGCAAGCACACCACCACAATCTACTTTTATCTTGAACATTAGCCAATGCACATATGATACGTACTTGCAGAAACAGTCCATTAAACACATGCAGTCACAATTTCATCTCAAGAAATCATTCAATTCCCATGTCCCACAAACAAAGCATGTCCCCTTTCAATTTCAAGACCACGTGGGACAAAAACATACACTCGACACCTCGGGTTTCCCCCTTTTTATAAATCCACACAATCCATACAAATGTCCATGCGTTCAACAACTAGCAATGCACATCATATGATCAAAATATATTCATTTAGGCAAAATTTCACTTCTGCATGAACAGTACCACGTGAAAAGTGCGCGTGAACAGTACATTATGAATAGTGAAATTCCAAAATTTAATAAATAATAAAACAAATTCAGAATTCCATAAAACAATAATTTATTAAAAGAAATCAATTCATTTTAATAAACTAAGACTAATCAAGATTAATCCCCTAATCTTGAATCAACCAACTAAACCCCAATTAGTGAGCACTAAGCAAGATTAATCTAAGCTAATCATAGTCATCTAACTAACCATCTATCTTAGCTCTAACACACCTTAATTAATCCCCTAACCAAGATTAACCATAACTAAACTACCCTAAGCAAGTTTAACGGATTAATCTAGGGATTATAACGTAAACTCACCCGACGATGATTCCGATGACATGAGCGTGACGGCGGCGGCGAAGGCTACGCACAGCTACATCCAAAACCTCGAGGGGGTGCTCGGCAAAAATGGGTCTCGGCGGAGGCGGTTTCTGGCGGAGATTAGAACCGCGAGGGTGAGAGAGAGGCATGGCTTGGGCGGCCTCGGACGGGCGGCACCATAGTGGCATAGTGGCTCCAAAACAGTGGCAAGGCGGCCAAGATGGCGGGTGAGGGTGGTCCGGTTATTCAAGAGGGCATCCAAGGGGAAGAACCATGGAGAAAAGGAAGAGAAAAGAGAGAAAATGAGGGAGAAAAAGTGAGGAAGAGAGTGAGAAATGTGGGAGTGTGGGCTGCACATTGGGGAGGGAGAGAAATGAGGAGAGAGAGAGAGAGAGAGAGAGAAAGAAAGTAAGAAGCCAAGTCCAATTTCCCTTGCTTATCATCGTTTCCCTTCATAATTTCCTTGACTTTCTTGCCTTTTGTCCTCCAATAATAAATGCCACTTCTAGAAGGGGTAAAATGATAATTTCTCAAAGTATAGTATACCGTACTATACGCATATATGGGCCAAGATTTTATACGAGCTTGAATAAAATTGGTTTGGGCTCAAATTGTGGAGAAATGGGCTAGAAAATGCAATTAGGCTCAAGGCATGAAGTTAGGCTCACTTGGGCTTGGTGGGCTTGGCTTGGGCCCACTCGGCTGAACCTTAATGGGTGCAATGCCCATTGGGCCTTGGGTTGGCCCATCTCCTCTTGGTTCCAATGTTTACGGCCCGTTGAATAATTTTCCGATAAATTTCGGGCTTATCAATAAATTCGAGAATCAATTAGGTAACGTCCAATATTTTAGTCTCGACATCATTGAAAGTTCGATACCTGAAACTGGATTGAAATTCGTGGTTAATATTGATTAATCGCAACTTTAGTGCGCTTTTAGTACGACCTAACTATCGGGCAGCGTTTAGGGGCTCTTACGCGTTTGACCCGTGGTTGATAGTTTTTCAATCCACGATCGTGCCTATTCAAATCAGGGCGATAATCGATTGTCATGTAATCATGGGAGATTAATTGCTTAAGCCAAAATGAAATCAGTTTAATGTCATTCTTAAATATATTGGAATCACCCTTAATCGACCTGGGATTTCTGCCGAATCGACTTATTTCTGTTCGCCAATTAGCCTGCAATAGTGTGGTATCATCCATCTTTGATCCTTATGGTCGAGCGGCCTATCCCTGATTGAATTCACTAGTCATACGTGTATTGATCTTTAATTACCTTTCCGACTAGCTAGTTAACTCATGAGGGGTCAGCTCAGAGTAAATGTAACTAACAGTGCGTTGATAAAATAACCATTTCATATATCCCGAGATGGGTCGAAATTCAGGACATCACAATTCTTCCCCCCTTAAAAGAATTTCGTCCTCGAAATTAGCAGAACTTTCTACATCCTTAAACTGATGAGGGTATTGATGTCTCATTGCATCCTCATTTTCCCAAGTTTTGCATTCTGCCTCATCATGCTATCCAACACTTTCAGTGCTGCCAAATCCTTATCTGATCCCAACCTCGAAAGATCCAATATATTTAAGGTTCAACTTTCCTTTCTTAACAAATCGAGATGTCCCTATCATAGGTGACACCAAGGGAAAACATGTTTCCCTACTTGATATTCCAAGGCCTTAGTCATTTGCCTATCTCGGATAGTCTTAATTGCATCTATTGACTGCAAGACTATCTTTGAACTAGTGATCCCTAGTTCCCTAACCTCGTTCCATTAAACTGGAGTTTGACAAGCTTGTCCATATTTTGGCTATACCACTCAGACAACAATTTTATCCCACAAGCACTCTCTCTTGCATAGTGTATATTTCAGTTCATTTCTACCCCCTTCGACTTCCTAGAAGCCTGCCAGGAGTCGCTCCTTGCTTAGGCCCTCTAGCCCCGGTGACCACTCCCCGCCCTCATCGGATCAGTCGTTATAGGCATCATCAAACTGCACATCAACTAGCAAAAGTCCCTTTTGAACAAGCATTAACTCATAGAGGTATTATCCATCTTGGCCCGTCCTATACCAAGCCTCACGGTCTTAACCTTGTATGAGCACCTCAAACTACAAAAGCTTCCTCCAACTTGTCAATCCATGGGGTCACTTCCACGGGATCACACATCGATACCTGAAATTCATTCCCACAAATTTCCTATCAGATCACCATCCGATCAAGTCCTCAATTCATTTCAACCACTTGAGAATTAGTGGAACCCAACTCTTATTCATTGCACCAAAAGCTTTCAGATACTTCTTCAGGTCTTTACTAACACCTCGAGAAGAAATCATCAACGATGCTATTTCGCCACATGTCCATCTAGCATCATGGGATCATTGATTCTTAATCCAACAAGGATAAAAATTCATTTCCTCAAATCCCAATTTGAATTGTCTTCCAAAACAATCCACCATATTGGTAATGATGCACTTTCACTTGTTGGCATGTTGAGCACTTGACTACGTGTCTAGCAATGTCCAATTGCATGCTATTCCACCATTAGTACTGTCACAAATTTTGGCACATCTTTGTGCTACCCCGGGTGGATACTATAACAATTACGACGAGCTTCCAAAAAGACTTCCTCCTTAAGCTTGATATCGTTGGACATGCACAATTGTCCACGAAACTTCAAGATCCCATCATCGGATACTTGAAAATCAGGTTTCCTCTTAGTTGTATCCAACTGCACAATCCTTTGGATTATAGAGCCCGTAGACTGCACTGCCTTAATCCTGGTTTGCATTTTGGGCTCTATCCTGAAGTAGCCATTAGACTTGCAAAGTGACCTACCTCAAACTTGAAATTCAAAGCTTGAACTCCTTCGAGTAGGATCCATTCTTGAACCATCATTTGCAATCGATGACTTTTGACTAAGTGCATTCATTACCTTGTTAGCCTTACAATGCAGCCCAGTTCCTTTGTACAACGTGTTATTGAAATTTCCCAATCTTCGAATCCAAATAGTATCGCCAAAATTAGTGCGGTAGTCAACTTATACTTAAGCTCTTGAAAACTACGCTTGTACTTATTTGTCCATTCATCTATACATCCTTCTTTAACAGTTATCTCAGAGACGTAACTATCGTAGAGAACCTTTCTACGAATAATCTGTAGCAACCTACCAAGCCTAGAAAATTCCGAACCTTTGTCACCGTCATAGGCCTTGGCCAATCCTTAATTGCTTCTATCTTGGTCGGGTCAACGGATGTTCCTTCTCCAAGAGTTACATGACCAATAAATGCAATGCGAGTAAGCCAAACTCCCACTTACTGAATTTAACGCACAACGTGGAATCTTAAGGGCTTTGCAGCACCATTCTCAAGTTCTATTCATGTTCCTTCGAATTTCTCAAATATATCAATACATTGCTTATGAACACAATTGCAACTAATCCAAGTACGCCTTAGACACTCAATTCATTCGACCCATAACATTGTTGGCACATTGGTCGATCCAAACAATATTGCAGTAAACTTCGTAGTGACCATATCGCATTTGAAACGTTGTCTTTGACATATCCTTCTTTTAATTGTCAGCCAATCATAGCCCATCCTTGGGTCTATCTTAAAAAATACCGAAGCTCTTGAAATTGGTCAAACAAGTTGTCTATCCTCAGCAAGGGATACTTGTTCAAGACCATGCCTTGGATAAACTGCTAACACTCGACGAAAAGGTATAATGTTTTAGTCCTTCTTTCTTATGGACAAACTGGCACTCCCCACGGAGACGCACTAGGACAATGAGATTCTTTGTCCATTAAACCTTGCATCTATGCATTGAATTCCTTTACTTTTGACAATGCAACTCAGTAAGATACTTTGAATGTCGGATCCATTCTAGGGGCCAATCTAATCGCAATTTCCATTTCTTGCTCCGGATAATTCAAGCAATTCCTCTGGAAAAACATTAGAACAATCCCGTATAACAGCAATGTTTTTCCATCCTTGGTTCCTCATCCAATGTACTAATTTCGGTTGCCTAATTAACTTTGGCAACCCACATCCAATAACCCAATTACTTGAGGTGACAAAATCAATTGAATCGAGAATCCTCCTCGATTTCCAACGAACTCATAGCTAACCCTTCCCGACGATGACATCAAGCCATTTATCACTTAGACAATCAAATCCATCAATTCTTCTTGATTACCAATGATTATCTTACAACCTGAACATCTTACTATAGACAACACCTTGTCCATTATCGGGGTAGAATTACTAATAATCATTTCCAATGGTCTTGGTCTTAACCCCATTGACTTAATCAGCAACTCAGTTGTAAACAAATGCGTAGTTCCCGAATCAACTAACGCATAAAGGATCCGATTGCAAAAGGAGACCATTCACTTCCTTTCTTGTGGTACACTTATCTTTTTGCCAATGGGCGATTGAAGTTGCTCTGTAGAGCATTTCCTGCAGGTCATCCTCCCTGCGACCGTGGCACTTGCGCTCTAACTAGCCTGCACATGCAATTTCTCACTTGGTGGTTGCACTGACCACGTTCATAGTCAACTCCTGTCTTAGGAGGACACGGGGCATTTCTAGCCGATTATCCTACTTGTGGCTGTCGAGGTTGCTTCCTCGACTATCAATGAGAACACCTCCTCGTGACATGGCCTTGTTAGCCGCATTCAAAATACGTTCCTCTCTTAACAGGACACGTAATTGTCTCATGTCGTTTTTCCACATAATCGACACCTAGCATTTGAATTGTATGCCACTTTCCTAAGACCATTCTTCCTATTGGGTGGGATGGGATGTTTTCATCCTGTCATTGACCTTTTCCCCAAGCCAATGATCATCCTAGTGAGACATAAACCGCGATCCAGATGCGGTTGCTTGTTCCATCATGTTCTCTTCAATTCATTGGGCCTCTTCGTACCATTCATTGAAATCATTCAACTTCAAGGTTACCAACTGATTTTTACTTTCCAGTCTCAGACCAAACATAGACCTCTTGACACGGTCTACTGGATTCTCAATCATTCTTGGCACCTACTTCGAGAGCTCTGTAAACTTAACTTGTATTTCTTGGTTGACAAATGATCCTTACGAAGTTGCTGGAATTTAGCTATCTTCGGCTCTCGTGCGCACTCGGAAATGTATTTTCTGTTGAATACCTCGACCAGGGTTACTTCCCACTAATCACTAGCATTACTTGCTATTGGTACTTAGCCAAGATTATCTTTTCTTCTTCCAAACACTCCAATAGTGTGAAGACTTCTTTAGTTCCTCAATCCAAAGAGTTGTTATCTTAAGATCACTCATCCCAACGAACTTGGACAGTTCTAGCTCCAGGAATTGTTCAACCAACTTAAACATTGACTGATCGTCAACCCCCTTTCTAACCAATGGAATTTACTAAGCGAAACAACAACAATAATAACAGCGATAGTAGTGGTAGCCGTAAACGCAACAGCTTAAGTCCGAGCTAGCTACTTCCTATCAAAACTCAAGGCTTACAACGCCTACAAGACCCTACTTAGTCTAGGACCCCCTGGTGCATTACCTTAGCACCAGCCTGACCTCAAACCGCCCTTCCTCTAGATTCTAGGATCAAGACTGTTCATCTCGCAACATTCTCCCAAAATCTGGGTTCCAATTCCCTCAAGGAATTAAGAACCATGAACAACCCACTTACAGCAAAAGATCCTATAAGCAATCACAGGCATATGAAATAAATGTCTTTCTTATCTTACTATCCCATAACCCATCGCACCTTATTACTCCAAGTACTAATCGGGCTTTGATACCAAAACCGATGGGGTTGTCACGCCTCGAACCTCGAGCACACAACAACCCCTTCACCTTGGCCAAATGAATGTGACTTTCCAGAATGCGTCGCCAACCATTCTTTTTATCTTGTGATTAAACGTATGTGGAAACAAATTAACAACACCTAGTCAATAAATAGCAGGGATAGCAGAAAGACCACAAACAACAGCAGCAACGTTGTTTTACTCTTGAACTCATTAATCCTAGGAAGTTTATACACAAGTCCCTCAATTGGGCGATTTTCTCTATAGTCATACAAAGATACTAAACAAGGTTAATCTACTTCCTTCAACAAATGGGCACACCAACCTGTTACCCTCCATGACGTGCTCCAGTACTTCCCAATCCATGGCAATATAGGTACCATAATTACGGACCTGAAAATGTTTAACAATAACAAGTGAGATAAAATCTTAGTGAGTTATCGCCCTAAGCCCCAATTAGGACGCCAACTTGCCTTGGGGTTCCTAATAGGCAAATCCTCACAATGATGGCAGATCAATTGCAAAGTGACCCTCGCTTTAACTTACAAACCACGTGATCTACTCGGTAAACCCCATAAGAAACAATCAGCAATCAATCGACTTGCAGACATTCTTACCCGGTCATATCATACCCTACACGGTATAAATTCTCATGCGTGCCATAAACAATGCAACCATCATTTTAATCATCTCAGTGATCAATCACAGGCGAGTTGATTTGTAGGCAATCTTACCTTGCCATTGCTATACCTTGCACGATATAACCTCACGCATGCCATGGTTGGTGCAAACAACATATGCATAATCAGAACACGTCACGATATGCTTCACATGCACCCCTACATTCACACGTGTTCCAATTATTAACACCCCTTAGGGCCACAACCGAACTCCCGTTGGTGTTTATTGGCATAGCTAGGCATAGCCCTCCACCATGAGGCGCGGCGACGTCAAGGGCTTTCTCCAAAGATGGCATTCCCGAAGGAGTATGGTTCCAGCTTGTACTGCAACTCCGCATTCGGACTCCCGCCGGGATTCCAACGAGTCAGACTATCATCCCCCAAACTTCGGCCGGGGCGACGAGTTCAACTTAATGATCATGCAAGCATACCACCACAATCCACTTTTATCTTGAACATTAGCCAATACACACATGATACGTGCTTGCAAAAACAATCCATTAAACACATGCAGTCACAATTTCATCTCAAGAAATCATTTAATTCCCATGTCCCACAAACAAAGCGTGTCCCCTTTCAATTTCAAGACCACGTGGGACAAAAACATACACTCGACACCTCAGGTTTCCCCATTTTTTTAAATCCACACAATCCATACAAATGTCCATGCGTTCAACAACTAGTAATGCACATCATATGATCAAAATATATTCATTTAAGCAAAATTTCACTTCTGCATGAACAGTACCACGTGAAAAGTGCGCATGAACAGTACCATGTGAAAAGTGGGCGTGAACAGTACATTATGAACAGTGAAATTCTAGAATTTAATAAATAATAAAATAAATTCAGAATTCCATAAAACAATAATTTATTAAAAGAAATCAATTCATTATAATAAGCTAAGACTAATCAAGATTAATCCCCTAAGCTTGAATCTACCAACTAAACCCCAATTAGTGAGCACTAAGCAAGATTAATATAAGCTAATCATAGTCATCTAACTAACCACCTATCTTAGCTCTAACACACCTTAATTAATCCCCTAACCAAGATTAACCATAACTAAACTACCCTAAGCAAGTTTAATGGACTAATCGAGGGATTAGAACATAAACTCACCCAGCAACGATTCCGACGACACGAGCGCGAAGATGGCGGCGAGGGCTATGCATGGCTACGTCCAAAACCTTGAGGGGGTGCTCGGCAAAAATGGGTCTTAGCGGAGGCGGTTTCCAGCGGAGGTGAGAACCACGAGAAAGAGAGAGAGGCGCGGCTTTGGGCAGCCTCGGATGGGCGGCCCCACAATGGCATAGTGGCACCAAAACAGTGGCAAGGCGGCCAAGATGGTGGGTGAGGGTGGTCCGGTTGGTCAAGGGGAAGAACCATGGAGAAAAGGAAGAGAAAGGAGAGAAAATGAGGGAGAAAAAGTGAGGAAGAGAGTGAGAAACATGGGAGTGTGGGCTGCACATTGGGGAGGGAGAGAAATGAGGAGAGAGAGAGAGAGAGAGAGAGGAGAGAGAGAGAGAGAGAGAAAGAAAGCAAGAAGCCAAGTCAATTTTCCTTGCTTATCATAATTTCCCTTCATAATTTCCTTGACTTTCTTGCCTTTTATCCTCCAACAATAAATGCCACTTCTAGAAGAGCGTAAAATAGTAATTTCTCAAAGTATAGTATACCGTACTATGTCACGTCCCGAACTCCGAGCATGCAACAATCCCTTACCATGGTCAACTGAAAGCGACATCCTAGGACTTGTCGACGATCATTCATTTTAATTTTTCACTAAGCGCAAGCGGAAGACTAACCATCCCTAGACCAAATAGACAATCAAACAATCAAATAGGAATAGAGGGATGAATAGTAGAACAACAACAACTACTCATTTATACATTCTTACTGGATTAACCAACGGATGATCGTTTTCCGATTTACAAGCCCAACAAAGGGGGCCGATCCATCACTAAGCCAGACCAAAAATAAAATAGACTCGGCTAATCCATCTATACAAAAAGAACCCTCGGGTTCTAAACCACCATCACTCGGACCCATCGGACCCAAGCTCCGTTGGGTCGTAGTCAAAGGCGTTCAAGTCGATCACTAGAGGAGCGGGGGCAAAATTCTCCATTGCGCCGTTAGGAGGGTCCTAGCTCCATGGGATCCTAGTCGACGTCCTCGAGGCACCTACTAGGTGGCCCGTCAAAACCTCGTAGAGGATTGATCAGCATGTTGTTCTCCCGGATGTATCACGCCAGGAATCGATGGGGTATCCATTGCCCCGATTCTTCATCTGGCCTCTATCGCGACTTTGCATCTGAACCTTTGTTGGGTTTTTGATAAATTGGACTATCACCCCTCGAACTACTGTTGGGGCGGCGGGTTCAACTTAGTGATCACGCAAGCATACCATCACCATCCACTTATTATCTTTGAGTATTAGTCAATGCATATATTCTTGCATATAAAATCTCAAATCCTTCCCCATAAAAGCGATCCATTTCCGGTGTCCCTTGGACAAATCATTTTCCCATTTCTTTTGTGAAAACCACACGATTCAAGCAGATGTTCATGCAATGACACTTCCAATTCACCTCATAAAATCAAGACACATGAAATTATGCACATTTTCACTTCCGAATGAATAGTGTCGTGAACAGTAATCATGAACAATGCACTATAAATAGTATAATTTCAAAATTCAATAATTAAAACATTAAATTCAGAAATTAAACAAAACATTAATTAAAACAATTAATCAAGCAATTAAGCTAAATATACTTAATTATCACATAAAACACAATTAAGCACAATTAAGCAAGGTTAAGCCAAACTAATCTTAACCATCTATCTAACCACCTATCTTAAGGCTAATACAACTTAATTAAATCACATAACTCAGCATTACCACTAATTAACCCAACCCTAAGCAAGTTTAGGCACTAACAAAGGATTAAGAACTAAACTCACCTGTTAAGTGGACCAGCGACACGAACACGGTGGCGGCGACACCCGAGGACCTCAACCATGACATTCTAAGGCGGTCCTGAGGTCAAAACAGTAGCAACAACCTTTGCTCTCTCACTGCAAGCTGGAAAAACTGATTGTCGGAGAAGGAAAGGGGCTGATTGGAGCAAAAAGGGCTTGCCGGAGCTAAAAGGGCTGGGTGAAGATTGGGTCGGAAAGGGAGGAAAATAGCTAAAACAGGCGAAACCGTGCGGGACGGGTGGGTTGGGGACGACTAGCTTCTGGTCGGCCGGCGGCTCTGTCCGACGATCGGCCAACGTGGGTCGTACGGGATTTTGTCTCCTAAGCATGGTGGTGGGTGACACGGGAGGTGATTAGCAGGGGAAAGGCATAAACAACTCAAGTTTTTGGAGGAAGGTCAGAAGGAAAAGTAGAAGGAAGGAAGGGAAATAAGGGGAGAGAGGTGTGTGGTTTTGGAGGGGCTGAGGGGGAGAGAAAGAGTGAAGTGAGAGCTAGTATTCAAACCTCGTTAAGACCCATTAATGCTTGCTTCAACTCCCCAAGCAAGTGACCTCATCTTCTCTCTCTCTCTTTTTGTCATTTCTTCAAAATATCTAGGGGCAAAATGGTCATTTTCACTTTACACATTTCCCAATCTTCCCTTGGGCTGAAAATGAAGGGCGGGCCTAAGAAACGGGCTCAAAAATTTGTTGGGCTCAAATCGGCTCAAGTTTAGACAATGGCTTGGAAGAGTAAATGGTCGGTTTGATCCAACGGGCTCACTTGTTTTTCTCGGGCCTACCATGGTGGCCGTCCCACTTTGGGTGTGAGGCCCACACTGATCTTGCCCGGCCCATGTCCTGTAGGCTCGTTTCCACGGTCTGTAAATCCATTTTCCAAAAATTTGACTTAACTGGCATTGTCGACTATTGAAAACATTGTCCAAAAGTCCATCTTAGACATTCTCGAAAATTTGAAGTCCAATTTTGGATTCTCATGCCTTGTCAATTTCATCCAAATGTCATTTTGGTACAACTTAGACTGATAGGCGGTTTCAAGGATTCACTGTAACCGACTCATGCTAATTCATGTTTAAGATTTCTCGACACATGGATATCCTTGACTATATGAAATTGCGAATGATAGATTGTTATTTCAAAGTACACGATTACCAAGGATCGACATAGGGTCGTTCGCGAGCTCGATAATAGTAAACGGAATCACCCGTTTGTTCTGTCTGCGAATCAACTTCTATTCGTCCCTAGAATTGGCCTACATATCTACAAGATCGTCCTTATGCAAGTCTCACGGTTGAGTCATTTTTCTAGGTCAAGTTCTTTAGTCGCACAAGTTCTATTCTCATTAGCCTTTCCCCTAAAGGTCCGTATCTCGGGAGTGATTAAATCCAAGTGAGATCAACCAACAATGTATTGATGAAATTCATGTTCATTCATCCTTCAAAAGGCTCGAATTTCAAGATGTCACAATTCTTCCCCCCTTATAAAAATTTCGTCCTTGAAATTTGCAACTACTGACAAATCATCAAAAAGATGGGGGTGTCGATGTTCCATCACTTCCTCACTTTCCCATGTAGCTCTCTCTGTTTCGTGATGCTGCCAGATCACTTGAAACAAGGCGATAGTATTGTTTCAAAGCACTTGTTCTTTACGGTCCTCTATTCATATTGGCCTCTCCACGTACGACACCTTGTCATCCATGTCCAGTTCCTCAAAATTCAATACATGAGTCAGGTCTAGTTGATACTTTCTTAACATGGACACATGGAAAACATCATGTACTTGAGCAAGCTTCGGTGGCAACGCAAGACGATACGCTAAAACCCCGAGCCTTTCCAAAATTTCAAAGGGTCCAACGTATCTCGGATTTAACTTTCCTTTCTTGCCAAATCTAGAAGTACCCCTTATCGGCGATACTTTCAGAAACACATGATCACCCACCTTAAACTTTAACGATCTACGACACTTGTCTGCATAGCTCTTCTTACGACTCTAAGCGATCTTATAATCTGAACTGCATTCAAAGATTGTTGTACCAACTCTAACCCCATAAATCTTATGCTCACCAACCTCATCCCAACAAAGTAGAGTTCTGTAGGGTCTCCCATACAAAGCCTCAAATGGTGTCATTTTAATGCTCTGCTGGTAATTGTTGTTGTAGGCAAACTCCACCAAGTGAAGCTGCTCTTCCCAACTGCCTTTAAAATCTATGACACAGGCTCGTAATATGTCCTCAAGAGTTTGGATCATCCTTTCCGATTGACTCGTCCGTTTGCGGATGGTACGCCGTACTATACTATAGTTTCGTCCCCAAAACTTATTGCAAACTTTTCCAGAAAGTTGCCATAAACTTAGGATCATGGTCAAATGTGATCGTCACTGGAACTCCATGAATGCATACAATCTGATGCACGTACAATTCTGCATACTTATCCAACGTGAAATCTTTTTGTACGGCAATAAAGTGAGCTGACTTTGTTAATCTATCAACTACTACCCAAATTGAGTCATTTCCTCTCTAACTCCTTAGCAACCCCATCACAAAATCCATGGTAATGTGTTCCCACTTCCATTTGGGAATCTCAAAAGGTTGCAGCAGTCCACCAGGCTTACAATGCTGAGCCTTTACTTGTTGGAATGTCAAACACTTAGCCACATGCTTTGCAATGTCCAACTTCATACCATTCCACCAGAAGTGTTGCTTTAGATTTTGATACATTTTTGTATTGCCAGGGTGGATGCTATAGTTACTACGATGAGCTTCCGACAAGCAGCAAAAAACAATGGAGAAGCTTCTTCTTTACCGCTTGATTTCCCAAAACCCAATTGAGAGAGAGGAGCCCAGCGCACAAGGTTTAACTTGAGCTTGTTAGAGCCATTGATGGGGCTTCGAGAGGCGACAATGAATGCGGTGGCATGATTTGTCCTTGATTTCTACTATCTACCTTCAATTAGTAAACATCACTAGGATTCCCAAGAGATTGACACGATGAGGCTCTGGAGGTGAAGGCAGAGGTGAAAGGGGCTTGGGACTAAGTGGGGCTCTTGGGGGAGGCAACATGCTAGAGGCAGATTTGAGCAGCAATAGTGAACGGCGGGGGCTTTAGGAGAGGCGGAGGTGGTGGGGCGTGGTGGAGAAAAGATAGAGACAAGGCGTCTTCGTTTCTCTTGTCAACAAAGGAGAAGGAAAAATAATGCTTGAAAATTGAAAAGAGGAGAGAGAGGTTTAAGCAGGAACTTAAATTTGAGCATTAATTATTGCATCTGCTCAATCCTTTTTCAGTCGACATATAGAGAAGAGAGAAAAAGAAAGCCCCCATTTTAGACTTTTCTATTTTCTAGCTTGGCCAAGTCAAAATACACATGTCAACATTTTAGTGAGCTACCTCGGTTCACGCACACCATGTAAGATGATGACCTAATGGTTGCTAACCACTATATATTGTCTATTGGTTGTGACCGTATTGAAGACCTGTTAGATGTATGATTGTCCACCCTATAGGGCGATGCCTTTAGTGAGAGATGAGACATTGACTAGTAGATGTCGACTATATTTAGTGGGCTACTAGATGAGCATAGTCGACTATTTGCACATAATGCTTTAGTGAGCATTATCTATGAGCATTATTTCGTTATTTATGTACGCTCAACAGTAAGCATTGACTAGGCTATATAAATACCATGCTTTAGTGAATCTATGAATAATGTTGTGACCATTTAAGTTGACAATCTATTTAAAGGTTGTCCAATGTGCCCTAGTGATAATAAAAGGGATCGAGCAGATGATTTTCTAACTAATATTGTAGATGCTTTCGTTGCTTCGAGGTAAGTATTTCTTCCTTATGCTTGCAATTTATTGAGTGTTAAATAATGATTGCGCACTCGCATGATCACATTGCATGTTAGGGAGTAAATTAAAATTAATACAAACTGCCTGCAAATCACTTTTTTAAATAAAAGAGAAAAGGTACTGAAAGGGCATTAGAGAAATCTAACGTAATCAAGTCCCCGATCCCATAGTCTCTGGTTCATAGGAGTGAAGTAATTCTCCCATTACTTTTAATACAAACTGCCTGCAAATCATTTTTTTAAATAAAAGAGAAAAGGTACCGAAAGGGCGTTAGAGAAATTTAACGTAATCAAGTCCCCGATCCCATAGTCTCTAGTTCGTAGGAGTGAAGTAATTCTCCCGTTACTTTACTTGGGTTTCTAATCAACCCACCAAAAATAGATTAGTGGCGACTCCTAAGTAAAAATCATTGGCATGTTAAAAAACTTAAACCCTAAGTCACGAATTGGTATGGGCTTGGGAGAGCCCGAACTAAGTTTAAGCTTAGTAATCCATTAGCCAAACCCTAGGTGGTGCACTTTCGGGGAGGTCGCGACAGTCCTAAACCTTTTGAACTAGTGCCAAGGTAGTTCTAAACTTTTTGACTTGGTATCAATCAGTACTTAGCCAAAATTAGCCAAAGAACTGAATTTGAACTAAATCAAAAGATTTATGACTAAATTGGCACTTGTTCAAAAGGTTTATGACTAAATTGACATCATTAAAAGGTTTATGACTAAATTGGTACCAAGTCAAAAGGTTTAAGACTAAATTGGCACCATTAAAAGGTTTAAGACTAAATTGACACATGCAATAGGTTTAGGACTTTTCTAACATTTTTATTGATTGAGTACAATGGCATATGTGAGTTCCAAGGGAGATGGTGATAGAATTTGTCAAGGACACGTCATATGCATCTGTTTGAGAGTCTGAATTATGGCATATGCGTATATGGCATGTTGGGGAGAAAAGTTTGAAACTTAAGTAAGAGAAATCTATTGTGTGGTTATAAAGCCAAGGAATTGAAGGCATGCAAGTGTTGTAACTCAAAATATGAAACTTGGCAAATTAGTCCTAAACCTATTATACGAAAGCCAGTTCGATGCTAAAACTTTTCAATTTTGCAAATCAAATAATAAACTTTTATGCAAAATTTCAGTATAGTATTTTCGATCAATTATCTTCAGAAATCACTACATGGGACATCGTTTATGTCAGCAATATTCGGTTGTAATTGGTTGGAAAGACTACATTGGAAATTCGCTCAAAGACCTAGGACTAAATTTACAAAATTGAAAAGTTTAGGATTGATTTGATATATGTACAATGAATTTAGGATTATTTAGATAATTTTGCCATAGAAAATGCAGCTGGATTGCTAAAAAAACCATACAAATTGCATAGTGGAAATCACTTGAATGTTTGCAAATTGTCATGATTTTCTTTTAGGAAGAGTGCCAACTTGTGATAATAGTTGTGCATAACTACTGAGAAACCTGGGTATTTGTGCTATAGGATATAGGTTTGATCCTTTGATCAAAACGAAGATTGGTAAATTGATTAAGCACATGTAGATTAATAGCTGCACGGAGTTCTACTCGAAGCTAGGGGTGGATCGGCTCCTACCTAGAACCTAGACTAGATTGAGTGGGGTAGGTTCCTAATTTGTGTAACCGGAACTGGGATCGGTCCATTCGGTCTTGGAATTGGACGGATTGGTTGGGGAGGTTCTAGGATTGGTCCAAGAACCAATGATTCTTTTTTTCTCCCTGTTTTGGTTCCTTTTATTCACTACAAGTGGGAGTTTCCCAAATTTTGGTTCATTCATTAAATAAACATTTACATGATCGAGGATGCAGCACTAATTGACGATTGATTAGTATTCCACTAGATTTTGAAGTCATTACTCTTTTACATGGCATTATATTAACACAAGTTAAATAATATAAGAATGTATATACATATAATATATAATACATGTATACATTTAATATATAACACACATATATATATATATGTATGTATGGAGGAATTCAAGTTTGCTTATATATGGAAGTCTAATTTACTAATTTAGGATTTGCTTCGAAATGAAAAAGTAAAAAAAATTAAGTAATATGCACTCGTCCGATTCCTTATATGGAATTGGGAACCAGATCGGTCACTACTAGTTCCAAATTTTTGGAACTGGACTGTTCCCTTGGGAACCACTCGATTCGATCCTGTTCCCGGGTTAAAATTAATCAATACACACCCCCACTAGAAGCTGTTAAATGAATTCTATAAGGAGGAAGGAATAGTGAAACACCAAACTGGTGTCAACAAATCACAACAAGTTCACGGTTGATGAGTTGAATATTACTAGAGACCGCCCATAAAATGCTCTCTAATGTTCGTATAGTTGAAAAATTCATAATGAATGCACTTAGTACAATAAGCTACCTAATCAATAAATCATCATCAATTGCAATTGGAGGTATGACTCTTGATGAAGTGTGGTTAGGTAAATTGTTGACTAGTCTGTTCTTAGAACATTTGATTGCCCGCGTTTTAGTTGAGTGAGTAATAGGAAAGTTAATGGGTAGGCAAGAATGTACATTTTCCTTGAGCAATAACCGACACAAAGGGTGTTTGTAGCGAGGTGTATACCTTCAGAGTCAATGGTTGCTATAGCTGTTGAGTTCAATAAGGTGTGTGTTCGATTTTCTAATAGTCATGGATGCAACTGTGATTTTCTAATAGTTATGAAGTCTAGTGGGACAGTTTAAGGTGTAGAAGGAGTTGGCCTTCTTTTGAGGTCTATAGTTATAGTGAAATTCCGGCTTGACTTTGACTTGGAAAATTTCGGTTGCAAGTGTGGCAATAAGGGAGGGCTATGTGAGGATAGAAGTGCAAGTCTAATGAAGTGATTGTAACTTGACTCAAATGTTGAAAGTGAAGACTGTTAGAATAGGTATCGAGTTTGAGTAAATTTAAGTCCAACTTGAACGGAAGTACAGAGAAATCCATTTATCCTAATCAATTAGAAACGGAACTTAATATCTGTGTTGGTGATCGTCAGAAATCTGAAAGGCAAGGAATTTCGTTTCGTAAACAAGTATCCGTATTTGACCGAGAGATGTTAAGACTCTTCACGTTTTTTGTATATGTATGGATGGGCTCTTTTTACCTGTCTTTAATGCCATATATACTCTCCAAAGTGTGACGGTGCTTGAAGTGCCTTGTGCCCTGGAATGATTGGCCAGACATCGGAGGTGGCGCTCTTTGTCAAATTACATCTGGGCGTGTTTTTCGTGGATTATCTTCCGAAGAAGAATTTAGTGTTCGAGCTGATCAATGTTGTGATAAGACTCGTGAATTTCTTTGTGAAAGTGCATAATATCTCTTGACGAATTGTGAGTTATTGAATGTAATAGGGAGCTGGGATTAGTGGTTTATTAACTCAAGTGTTGTTGTAATTTCCATTCTCTTTATTTAAAGTGAAATCTTGTGTTTTATCTTTCTATTGTGTTGCTTTTCTCTTAGAGTAGATCCTCCGATCAAATCACGTAAGTCTATTGTTCTAGTGTTCTCGTAATTGTTCTCGTAATTGTCATTAGTCGTCGACAAAGAAGGATTGTCAAGACAGAACAATGAACAAGCAAACGATTTGGATTTCATGCGTGTTCAAAGTTATGATGGTAAAGGATTCTATGATTGAATTGTGGACGCCTCAGAAGGATTCGACTCCAAGTCCTTGTGAAGGAGCCTGTGGAATTGTCTATTATAGCATATGGGAAATTAAAATCTCTTACAATATTATGTCTGTTTGGGTGTAATTTTGGCTGTTATTGTCTTTATTGATAATATCGTTCTGGTTTATACCTGTCGAAATGAATAAGCTGGCCCATTCGAAAGTCTTGGCTAACAACAAATTTGAAGGGCAACTACCCGGAAATGTACATGCCTTGGGAGTTTATTGTGACGATTTACCACAAGTAATAATCATTTTGTACGTCCCACCCCAAGAAGCTTGAGGAATTGTTGTGCATTATTTAGAGTGAGGCTTGAAGGAAACCGTCTTCCCGGAACTTGATAGATTGAAGATATCGGACAAGGACACATCTGGTTAGATGCTTGCAGTATTTTAAAGAATGACCAAGCAACTAGTACCGAAATTGTCTTCAAATAAAGTAAGCGGAGAGATTACAAGGGAATTGGGAAACCGTTCGATGTTGCTAGACCTTAAATTGAACAGCAATTTGAGTGGATCGGTTCCAGCATGAGGGGACTTGTGCACAAGCTTGTTGAGCCTAACTTTGAGCAGAAATAGATTTAAAAGAAGCATTTCTCCTGAGATAGGCAAAGCACGAATGTTTAATTTATTGATATGAGCCAAAATTCGTTTACAGGAAACAGGCCAACAGAGCTCACAAGCTTGAGAAACCTACAAGTTCTAAACATCTCCGTGTTTGCTAATATATGACTGCATTTACTTCCATTGGTGTGTCCTACAATGACTTAGACGGTTCTCTCCCAAATGTCAAGGCTTTCAATGAGGCTCCATTTGTGCCAGTCCAGCATAGTAAAAGGCTCTGTGGGGATGTTGTTAGTTAACGCAAGTGCAATATTACCGAGAGCAAAAAATGCAATTAACACGATAGTATTAGAATTACAGTTATCCTTGTTTTCTTGTTCTTGGAATTTCTCCTTCTCTCTTGCGTTGTAATGGCCCGATTCTACTGGCGTAGCTCATTTGTTGCCGCAGTGTGCATTTAGTCTAGTTTAGGCCTTGAGTTATTCATGAAGGAAAATGAAAGGGACAAAGTATAAAGATGGAAATATCGGAAATGCATTTAGATAAAATTTGCATCATAAAAATTAGTTAAATTCAAACTTAATTTCATTCTATTTGTTTAATATCCCATTGTTATCATCTAGTTTAGGAACTCGCATTCATGAGACTAGGATGGTCACACAATTAAATATATACGTAGCTTGTTGGGGTCCTGTCATGATTACTTGTTTGAATAACGCATGATTACTTGTCTCACATATCTTGAGGGATAAAAGGGATAGATGGACTCCTGAGTCTTCCTTACCTTCTAATTGATTTGTAAAAAATTTGTGGCGACTCCTAAAGTAAAACCAATTGTTAACATTAATGAGAGAATGAAGTAGCAAATTGATAGAGTTTGAAGAGTCCATACTAAGTGAAAGGTCCACTTAGTAAGAGGATTATCTGAACTCACCTGGCAATCTGTCAAACCCACTTGGATCAGGAGGATCGTGACAACCTTTCCTTTATTAATCTTCGTTATGACAGTGTTGTTGACAAATTTTATTGGGGCATTAGTCAAGACCACTAAAAGTAGTAAAAATACAAAAGGCTATTTTAAAACTTGAAAATGCATGTTTCCAGAAAGCGACCTACTTCAGATAAAAATGTTTACATTTTGAAAACACAATTAATGACCCTTAACAAGTATTTTAAGGACACTTTTTAACATTTTACATGTCATATGCTCAACAACTTCTGACTAATTAGGTAAACCTCATCAATTTACTTTGGAAAGCTTTTACATAAATGAGTTTGTGCATACACTAGGAAAGTTAAAGTAAAAATTTTCAGAAAGAAAAGGAGTGTTAATAGGCTGTACATTATGGGCATAGTCAAAATTTAAATCTAGTTTAACTTGTGTGTGGATTGTAAGCATAACTTGCAGCCCATCAGTCAAAGATATGATTGTAAAAATTTTCCTATAACCATAAAGGGAAGCAAACAAAACTGATTGCGGATTGGCTAACAAGTGCATTATTGTTATTGTCGCAAGGGATAATGACGTCAAACTCTCCAACTTGTACTTAATTTGGAATGTTATTCCACACTTGGGCATGTGTATTCAATATTGAGTATCTCAAATTTCAATAAGGTTTCTCACTCTCCATTTTCACAATTTATTACGTGGTTCAATTAGTTTTTGGAGTCATTATCATTCTTGCTATTCTCCACTCGGTGTAAGTTGTATTGAGTTAGTGTCCCAGGTCAACTTATTTAAATAGTATAGGGATCTAACAGAACTATAATAAAAATTCAGAAATTACATTACACGTCATACAAAAGATGATGGACTTAACTGAATCACTAAAAACTTGGAAATGACATTACACACCAAACATACAGGACAAAATTTAGAGATAGTAGTGTCATTATTGCCTTTGCGATGGAAAACTACATCAAACCATATCGATCCGACGCATTGTGCAAATTGTTTCCTCATCGCAATGCAACAAGCTGGAAATAATATTGAAATAAGACCACAGACAGAAGCCTTCCCATAATTATTTCCGGTGCTTCGACTCCAAAGTACAACCACAGACGCGCAGCATTCCAATAATCCTCATAGATAAGGAGGCTTTGCGGTGAAAAAAATTCACATGGTGGATAGGTAAGAATTATAAATAAGAAGACAATCAAAATTGTCGAATAAGATTGGCTATTATAATTCGGACCAGCCCGCAAAAGAGGAGCGACTTTTCTTAGCAAGGATGTTAATTTTTAGCTAGCAACTTACAGACCAAGCAGAAAAACAGTGCACATGAGAGCTAACTTCAAAACTTACAATCCCCTTGCATTCCTCGAAATTTCCTGCTATTGAGATCACGAAGTTGCTCCAAGCTGACTGCAGAGAATGACATTTCCAGTGGTACTTGAACGCGGAGCTCCCGTGAAACTTGTCTCATGGTTGGTCGAAGCCGCGGATCGGCTTGCAAACATGCAAATGCTAGCCGTGCGATAGAGACCACGCCTTCTGCATCTCGAATTCTAACTCTAGAAGTTGAGAGACGTTGATCTACCACATCCTTCAACAATGATGGTGACTCAATTTCGGTTGATGATGAACATTCCCAAGAGATGATATCTCTCGGATGCCTTCCCATTATTGTCTCTAATGCAATGACTCCAAAGCTATACACGTCTGATTTCTCAGTTGGAATTGTAGAATACGCCAGCTCTGCAAGTGAAGAATCTAAAACGTGTTCATAACCTCATCAGCTACACTAAATTTAACGACATCGATTTTTCTTCATTTGATGGTATAGGCAAAAAATTAAGAGCAGATATTATTTGGATTACACAAACGTAGTATTCTTGAACTACCCAGACCATTTATAATGCCTTTCTTGATACTAAATGTCACTGGAAAAAAGGTCCTGAAGGATATAAGTACCTGGAGCGATGTAACCGATAGAGCCAGCTACTACAGTCCAGCTTGATGAATCTGGCCTCAATAGTCTTGCGGTTCCAAAATCTGAAACCCGAGCCTCATAATCATCATTCAACAGAACATTGTTACTGGTCAAGTCTCGATGTATACATGGAGGAAAACAATCATGATGCATATAGGACAATGCATTTGCCACTCCTCGAACCACATTTACCCTTTTGTCCCAGGCAAACTCTGATGCTTTCTCATCATCATTCAGAATTCTTCTCAAGTTTCCTCTTTCGATGTACTCATACACCAAAAAAGAATGTTGCGAGTGAGAGCAAAAACCATAAAATTTGACGATATTGCGATGGCGGATGTTTGATAAAGCTTGAATCTCCCTCTCAAAAGATACAAAGTCAAGGATCTCCTCTTCAGGGGACGAAGAAATCTTCTTGACAGCAACAATTTGACCTGTCGGTAGTTCAGCTTTATAAACAACGCCGTATGCTCCTTCTCCTATGCAGAACTTGGAGTCAAATCCTTCTGTGGCCTCCAGGATTCGCTCGTAGAAAGCTTTGCCATCAAAATTCAGAATGCCCAAAAAGTCTAAATCATTCTCTCCTCCAATGTACTCTCTTATGATATTCTTTCTTTGATGATGTACAAAGATCAGGATGAAAGCAAGAAGTAGAAATCCCGAGAATGATAGAACGAGGATAGCAGTAGTTTGACGTCCACCATGTCCATGTCCTTTCTTGCTCATAGGAGAGTCGCATTTCTGTAAACCCACGACATTCCCACAGAGTCTCTTGTTGTGCCGAATTGACTCAAATGGTGCCTCATTAAAACCTCTGACATTTGGGAGAGGACCTTCAAGATTATTGTAGGACACATCAACAATAGTTAATGCTAACATATCACAAAAAGTTAGTGGGATCAAACCAAGCAAGCTATTGTGGGAGATATTCATAGTTTCGAGGACTTTCAGCTTTCCTAAGCTCTTGTGGTATTCTTCCGGTCAATTGATTCTGGCTCAAATCAAGAAGTTCTAGGAATCGCATGTTGCCTATCTCAGATGGAATGCTTCCCTCCAATTTATTTTTGCTCAAGTTTAAGCTCAACAAGTTCATGCATTGAACGATTTGCACTGGGATCGATCCCCTGAAAATGTTTGATGCTAAGTTGAGATGTTGCAGTTTGGAGAAAAGTCCGATTTCATTAGGAATTTCACCTGTGATCTGATTATTGTTGAGGATGAGATATAGCAAAAACCGCAAGCTTGCCAATTCCCTCGGGATCACTCCACTCAAATTATTTGAAGACAAGTCCAATGCCTGTAATTGAGTCATCCTTCCAAATGTTGAGGGTATCTTGCCAGAAATGTTGTTGTTGGATATTCTTAAGCTTGTCAAATTACGAAAGCTCTCCCATTTCCATGAAAGCTCCCCATACAAATAATTGTGGCTCAAGTCCATGAATTTCAGCTGTGGATATATCCCGAAAGCTTCAGTTATATTTCCCGTAAGTTGGTTCCCATCAAGCCTCACTCTTATTAATGTACTACAGCTCCTCAAGCTTTTTGGAATGGGCCCTATGAAATGATTGTTTATGATGCTGAAATTCTGCAATAGTTTTCCTTGGCATATTTCATTTGGCAATTGCCCATCGAGTTCATTGTAAGACAAATCAAAAGCACTCAAACGAGTAATTTGATTAACTTCAGGGGGCAAGGAACCATAAAAGTCATTGCAACGGAGGTGTAATATAGTTAAATTGGTTAGGCTGCCAATTGAGGAAGGGATAGAACCACTCAAACTATTATTGGACAAATCTAATAGTTTGAGAGACACCAATTTCCCTATCTCTTCAGGAATTGGGCCTGAAAGATGATTCAAGTAAATGTATAAGAGATTTAAATTGCTCAAATTCTCGATAGATGATGAAATCGGACCAACCAAATTATTTATAGCTAAATCTAAATTAGTAAGAAGAGTGAGCTTCCCTATTTCTGAAGGTATGTATCCAGAAAGTTCATTTCCCCACAAATAAAGAACTTTCAAATTCCTCAATCCACCTATCTCTCTTGGAATAGGACCAAAAAGATTGTTTTGTGAAATGCTCAATTCCGTTAAGTTGCCTAAATTTCCAAGAGAAGTAGGGATTGGACCAACCAAATTATTTTCAGCCAATTCTAATTCATTAAGAGATATCAAATTTCCTATTTCTCGAGGGATCGGGCTGGAAATTTCATTTTTGAAAAGGTGAAGAATTGATAAATGTGTCAAATTTGCAATAGAAGAAGGGATTGAGCCACTGAGATTGTTAATCGACAGGAGAAGTTCAGTAAGAGAAGTAAGTCCCCCAATTTCTGAAGATATGGGCCCTGAAAGTTTGTTTCCCCACAAATAAAGAAATTCCAAACTCCTCAGGTCACCTATCATAGAAGGGATGGGTCCACTAAGATGATTTGCACATAAGTACAAACTGTGAAGATTTTTTAGTTTGCCTATACTTGGAGGAATGTTCCCATAGAGTTCATTGTTACATAAATTAAGATAGTTAAGATTGGTAAGGTTACCGATACTCGGAGGAATGGAACCGTGGATCCAATTGTTGCTAACATCAAGACTGAGCAAATTGGTTAAGTAGGAGAAGTTGAGACCATCTAAAGTTCCTCTCAAACTGAGATAGGAAATATTAAAATGGGTAATGGATCCATGGTCATCACAAGTGACCCCCACAAAGTTGCAAGAATTGTTACCGTGCCATGAAGACAGGAGGGATTGGCTACGGTCTTTGAGGCTAGATTTCCATGTCAGGAGGGCCTCTGTTTGTTTCTCATTGTTGGCAGCAGCAGTGAAAGTTGGGTTTGAAGAAGCAAAGCTGACAAAGAAGAAGAAGAAGAAGAAAAAAGCGGCTTCTAAAGAAGGCGGGCGATAATTGAATAGAGACTTGTCAAAGATTAAGGAAGAACCCATGATTTGGCTGTGATTAATGTTGTTGAGGCTTGAGATACTTATGGACAGTGCCTGGTCCATGGGCGCCTCCACTCTAGTGGACAGATTTCTGTGTTTTTTTTTGTCTGCATTTTTCTCGAATTGAGGAAGCAGAGTGGGAAAGACACGTTCAACGAAAATATTTATTGTCTAAATAACATAAAGCTGGTCAAAAAAGCTAATCCACTACCACTATATAAGGCAAAAAGAAAGAAAACTTTTCTCTTACACTCATTCCAACTAAAGAGTGCTTGTTGAGGGGAATCCCTTTTCTTTCTTTCCTTTTCTTTCCAATCCCAACCTCGCATTCAACCTCCACGTCCCCTTAAGAACTTTCCAGCCATTGGCATTTACTTCATCGATTGACCCAAAGTAGACCCATTAAATGGATGGATCGAGTCGGATTGAAAATGATTCAATTCAAATAGACTCATTTAACTTATTTTGACACATTTTAATGCAATACAAATTTAGTGAGCCATACCCGACCCAACCTGACCCGATTCAATCCAAATTGCTAAAACAATTTTACATTTAACCCAATCTGAAAAAAAGTCATACCCACACTGAGGTTAGAATATGGAGCAACTAAGCGTGAGATCGAGTGAGGGTGGAAAAGAATAAAGAGAGAGCCCTAGATGTTGATTAGGTCCAAGTAAATTATATATCCATTTGATATCCTATATTTAATATCCATATTATGTTTGAACTTATTGATCATCCATTTACAATATATAATTAACTCATATAATAGCTCAATCCATTATATATAGGTTAAGAAATTGATTTATAATCTATTTTGACTAGTCCAACCCAAAGTAACTTTTATTTCGTTCCACGTGAATCAATCCCCCACCCAAAAGAGAATTACACAAAATACGACCACTTGAGCGGGAGAACATTCGGTGGTAGCTCACGTTAATAAATCTTGTGGCCCAGTCAAAGTAAACGATTAACTGTCCCTCAAAATTCTTCTCTTGCAATTATATTAAAAGACCTCTTTAGGAGAGCCACTTTCCTTGATACATCACCAACCAGCTTTTGTAACCCTCCACTCTCATTTCCACAAGGTCAAGCCCTAGAAAAGAATACTCAAATATCAACAAAAAAAAAAAAATTTTGGGATTTGCTATAGTGGCTTCCCTTCCCACACGAGAAGGGGGAAGTGGAGGGCTCAAAAGTCCATCAAGGGTTAGGATGGGGAAAGTTTAGTTTCAGATACAGGTTTCGACTCCCACGCCCTATAAAGAGGTATAGCAAAAGTCTAAGAGTGAGTTGATAGACAAAATAAGAAAAAGGCTAAAAAATATTTATTGGTAGGCCGTGCTAACGAATTAAGCTACAATATCCCTCCAACTTGTGATTTGGGCTATCACGAGCTTTGCATCTACTTGGCTTGCATGACACTTAGTTCCTACCCATCGAGCTGGTGCATTGCTTTGTTACCTTTTGGTTATCTTGTGTGACATCATAGTTTAATGAAGTGCCTGTATTTTGTGCAGTTTTTTTTTATAAAAATGAGATTTAAAGAGTTATCAAAGTTTAATTTTCTACTGAATGGCTGCTTTCGGGGTCATCGTTATTTATTTGGAAGAGTCAATGTTTACCTATATAATAAGCCAAAATCACAAAACAACAAAATCACAAGAGCAGTCCACACATGAAAAGTTAACTACAAAACTCAAAATTTCCAGAGAATACTAAAAGTTTCGGGCCGTTGAGATCACAAGGTTGCTCTAAGTTGAAAGCGGTGAATGGCCTTTCTTGGGGTATAGTACTCGAAGCTCCCGTGACACTTGTCTTATCGTTGGTCGAACCTACGAATTAGCTTGCAACCAAGGCCACATCTTTCCCATCACAAAGTCGAAGTCCAGAAGTCGAGAGGCCTTGATCTAGCATCTCCTTCAGTATGGCAGCTTCGACTCAGCATAGAGCGGATGGTGAACATTCTCAAGAGATATGATCTCCTGGATATTTTTTTCATGTTTGTCTCTAATGCAAAGACTCCAAAGCTATACGCATTGTATTTTTCAGCAGGATTGTTTAATAAGATAACATTGCTAGTGGAGAATTTCCAGTTTTAGGATAACCGAATACGCTGTATTCAAGTTAAGAACATTGATTCCCACGACCAGAAAATTAGAAGAACAGCTTTCTACTTAATCTACAGTTACAACATTAATTTGAGCATAGAAGTTTATGCTCCGGCGAAGGTTCACAAGGTTTTGTTTGCGACTTGAAGTGCTGAGGGTAATACCCTGGTTTTCGGAACAGGATAACTAATCAGGATTAGTTGTTATGGTTTTTAATGATAGTTTATATTTGTGAAATAAGATTATGCTATTCTTTTTTCTTTTACAAATAAATTAGTGGAGACGTAGAGCTAGTTTGGTAACATGCCAAACAATGCTTGTTTATACTTTTTTATTCCCTGAAGCTAAAAAAGAATAGAAATCCATTTGATAACATTTTTGTTTTGTGAATAGATTTGAAATAATATGAAGAAGTAGAAAAAAAGTTATTTCTTTGTTCCTGAGAACAAGTCCAAAATTAAGTCCAAACCATTTTCTTTTTTTTTCCTCATTTTTTTCTTCTTTTTCTTTTCTTTCTTTTTCCTCTTCCTCTTCTTTCTCTAGTTGGTCACTGACCATGGCAATGGCTGCCGACCAGCCCGACAAGGTCCAGCGACCTCGTCGGAGCCTCGCCCAGCTCTGGCAAGGCGAGACCACACCGTGGCTGGGCGAGACTCGACCACACCGAGGGCTGGTGAGGTTCGACCATGTTGAGGGCCAATGAGGCTTCCCTAAGAGCCATGAGGTCCCCGGCCATCGCCATGACTAGCAACCAATTAAAGGAAGAAGAAGAAGAAGACAAAGAAAAAGAAAAAAAGAGGAAAATATAATAAAATTACAAACACTTTTGAATGCTCCAAAATTGTTCAGGAAATAGAATAAAAAAATTATTGCTGAGCAAAAATTGTTCTTGAGAACAAAATGGTTACCAAACGCATCTTTAATAAATAATCATTTAATTTCTGGAAGTTATGTGCTCCTATTTTTATTGTTGAACTGGATATCTTTTGTTACGTGCATGTAGGAACGGTTTTATCCAAACAGATTGTGGAGATTATATTTTATAATTAATGGTCTTGGTCTTCTAGAGAGATTCAGAGATATGGCTCATCCTATAATTTCTGGCATCAATCTTTAGACAGTGAAGGAGAATCCTTCAAGACTTTAAAGGTTGGCAATGGTAAATTGATTTCCAATTGCAGATTTCGTGCATGCTGATTCGAACATGACCATAAGTGGTTCTCTGCCTGGTCTAGTGTTTTGGAAAAAGTAGCATGATCATGCATTTGTCATAGCATAAATTGGATTTGACATGTAATTCAGGTTTTTGTGCATAATTATGTTTTAGATGGATAGCTATCATGTTTAAAAAATATACAGTTAAGTTTTATAGTTTTAGCTTATAGACTTGCCATTCATTTCATAAAGAAACTAGAGATTGAGTTTGTTGACATCGGCAGACTTAAACCTCTAACTAAAAACATTAGTTTTGCCTAGTTCTGCATTCGTGTTTCTCACAGCATTTTCTCTACACTTAGATATTGTTGACACAAAAATTATCCCAAGTGTTAAACGTCGGCATTCAAATTGATAAGGATTTGTTAGATCGATGACTAAAGCAGAAATTGCAAGGTGTTGATGATTAATCGGTAAAATGCTGTGTATCGATAAGATGGAATCTAGCTCTAACCGACAAAAATTGTCGATGGTGAGGCCATGTGTTGGAAGACATTGGTTGACAAACCAAGTTGGCGGACAACAACCAACGGAACTGCCAAGAAATTGGGATTGAAGTAACTGTCAAGTCGTGAAATCGATTATTTCGGATGCAATTGCCTGAAAGTGGAGCCAATAATTGTGGGTACAACGAACAATGGTAACCGAAAAGGAGTGGAAGGAACTGTTAAAGAGATAATCGTGATAATGGTGTCAGGAATTGCGGATGCAACTGTCAAAGAGATAATCGTCAGAGAAGTGGAGGCTACAATATTGGGCAATGGAGTAGATGATTTAAGTGGTTGCAAATAAGTAGTGCTAGATCGCGGAAGCCGTGTATAACTTGTGAAGTTTTCTTAGTTACAGCTGTAATCTGTTAGTATATATATAAATTATAATCTGTAGAAGAGATTGCCAATCAATAAAAAACACCAGTGGTTTAATTTTACTTCTAATTTATCTTTACATTTCAATATACTTTACATGGCCAGCAACTATTGTTCCTAGATTGGTACCTTTAAGCTTTTCGTATTTTACATTTTTTGTCCAAGAATTAACAAATGACCCTTTCAAGACCTTTGACGATTCACAAAGATTCATATTTCAAAAGGAATTTCATTGACACTTTCAGGTAAACATTGATTAGAGACTAAAAATTTAGGAATAATGATCCACATCAAATGAAACAAGGGCTCTGCTACAGAGTCTTTTAAATTAGCCTAATAGAGAGTCCAACATGCGAGACGAGCTAGAATTCAGAGGCAAAGAAGCCTAAACTCATTCGAACTTTTCAAGACCGATCCCACGTGAGCCTGGCCTCTATAAATTTTAGCTACTCTTTCCCTTTCCTTTACATTGGCCAAATATTGCAAGTCATTCAAATATCATTACGGTTAACAACTCCAAAAATTGTGAGAGTTAGCCGGAATTCCAAGATTGTTAGGTTGGTTTCAGCTCCAAAATTGTGAGGTGGCTTCAAATCCTTGATAAAGATATTAGACACAATTCCAAGAATGTGTGAGTTGTCATAACTCTGTAGCTCCAAGATTGTTGGAGTTGGATAAGATTAAAAAATTGCGGGAGTAGGCAGAATTTGTTAGCCGAACTTCAAGTTTAATTTCAAGATGAGGCCGGCCAAAAAGATAAGACTCTGAGTCATAAGGTCTAGCAGGAGATTTGATTTGAATGAGATAGCGGGAAGATAAAGGACTCGGTCATATTTTAAAAGAGGAAAACCGAGTGATAAGAGGTTAATGGGATCGTGAGATTAAAGAAGGAAAAGGAGAGGGATAAAGAATAAGAAACAGAAACCTAGTGGGAATTTGAAAGCGAGAGAACACGGCATTGAAGAATGTGAAAAGCCGAGAGCAAGTCGGTCGACGTTCATAGGCAAATGAAAGGCGCCCACGCACACACAAGTGATTGGGCTAGAGATAAAAACAAAGAAGTGGAAAGAGCAGCAATGTGGAAAACTAAATGAAAAAGACAGGAGAACATTCGGTGGAGGAGATAGAGACAACAACAGAGAGACAATGGGGGATGGTTTTATAGAAAAGTCGAAGCGACAAACACAGTCAGAGGGAATTCCACTCGGCCAGAATTGAAAAACCGAGTTGGACAGTTTTGAGAAGCGGAAGTCACCATCGAGAGGAAAATGGGAGTGAAAAAGGTGAGTTTGAGTAAACAAAGAACCGAGAGTATTGTGGAGAGAGCTGTGATATTTGAGAGGAAACCCCGAGGAAATTGCGCGCAATTGGGGAGCACTCCGCCATTCGTCATTAGGTTTTTTTTTTTTTTCAGCAGCCATTTTTTTTTTGGTTTAAAAAGATACTAATTTTAATAATCAAGAGTTCATAGACATAACACCCAAAGCTGGGGCATCAAAATATAACAAATCCCAAAGGAGTTGGGGGAGAATGGACCAAATAAAAAATTGGAAAGCATTTTTTTTTTGGTCGGAAATGTAGATATTGCACTAGTAATCCATAAAGGAAGGATTACAAGATAAGTTAAGTTCTGAACATAAAATAAGTTTCAGTGATCGTGGTGGTTGTGCAATCCAATTAGGCGGGAGAGTTTTCGCGTAATGGGCCCTTGCTACCCAATCAGCGGCTCGATTTTGATCTCTGGGGACAAACTTCAGCCCAACCTATTTTAATTCTATAAGCAGCCCACGGCAGTCTTCGACGATTTGCTTCACGGCCTACGGAGGTTCGACCCGGCCCAGGATGAACTGAACAGCTTCAAGGCTGTCAGAGTGAACTAGTTCCGTCGGGGAGTTCTGTTCGCATCTACTTCTGCTGCTTGTACTTCCACTTCCCTGTTTTGACTGGAGAAAAAGGAGCCCTTTGCGGATTGCTACGATTTCGCCGATCTGAGCAGAGGGGGCGAGGATCTGTTCTGCAAAGCCGTTGAGCAGCACTCCTGCGCTGTCACGCCATACTCCTACCACAGATCCCTCCTCGTTCGAGCTGTTCCACGAGCAATCAACATTGAGCCGACTCTGTGATGTTGCGGGTTGCTGTTCTTCCAGCGCTGGGGTGGAGGTGAGGTTCTTGTTCCGAACCTTGCTGTAGTTTAATTGCTGGTAGAGTTGATTGCTATGTATGGCATCCTCTAATAGTTGCTCCTTTGAGGTTGTTTGGGCTTGGAAGATGAACATGTTGCGGGCCTTCCATACTGACCAGAGGACTTTGGCAAAGAGCGCTTTCCCTTGCGGTTCAGCTATTTCGGTGAGAGTTTCTCATACCCATTTGTCGGCTCTTGTAACATTCCGCGACAAATTTTTGATGCCTAGCCATTTATTTGACTAGATTTCTTGCGCCCATGGACAGAGGATGAAGGTGTGTTTGATGGTTTCTGGAGCTTCGCCGCAGAAAGGACACGCTATTTAAGGTAAAATTCGCCTCTTGAATAGATTGTCCTTTGTTGGTAGAGCGTTAGTGCAGACACTCTATGTTAGCAATTTAACTTTAGGGGGTGTGTGGAGGTGCCAAATCTCTGACCATAATTTTTTGGGTACCTGATATGAGGAGGATGGTTGGTCGGCTGTGTGAGGTAGACGAGTGTTACGAGTTCTGTTATACCCACTTTTGACCGTGTACTCCCCTGATGCGTTAGCTGTCCACACAAGGTTGTCAGGGGTGGGAAGGATACTTAGGGGTATCGTAAGGATTTCTCGTGTCCGATCTTCATCAAACAGGTTTTCCAGCATTTGGATTTTCCATTGTCTTGTGGTTCCTTGTATTAGATCAGCAACAAGAACCGGGTCTCCTCAATTTGTCAGACCTCCTATCCTTCCTGACTTTAGCCATAAATCCTCTCTGATTTTAATTTTCTATCCATCTCCAACAACCCATCTCACGTCTGGTAGGATCATATCCTTTCCCTCTAGTAGGCTTTGCCACCCCAAAGAGGGTATGTTCCCTTTCTTCGTAGACCAAAATTCTCCTCTCGGGAAGTAAACTCCCTTGCAGATTCTTGCCCACAAAGTGTCCGGGTGCTTTAGTAGTTTCCAAGCCTGTTTTCCCAGCATTGCCCTGTTAAAATCCACAAGATCTCTAAAGCCAAGGCCCCCACAGTCTTTCTTATCTTTTAAGATGTCCCATTGTTTCCAGTGTATGCCTTTTTTCGAGGCATTCTGTCTCCACCAAAAAGAGGAGATGCGCTTTTCAATTGCTCGACATATCGAGAGTGGGATTTTAAATATAGACATTGCGTATTGAGGGATGGCTTGAACTACCGTTTTGATCAGTATCTCCTTGCCCGCCTTAGAGATTAGTTTTTCCTTCCAACTTACCAGTTTGTTGTCTACCTGTGCTAGGATCCACGAGAAGAGTTGTCTTTTTGTTTGGCCCCAGTTTGAAGGTATACCCAGGTACTTTCCTGTTTTTTCTATTAGTGGAACTCTCAAAACATCCGCTATGTTCTGTTTTATAGACTGAGGACAGCTTCTTTCTATGAAAATACCTGACTTGTTAAGGTTTACCTGCTGGCCTGATGTATAGCAATATTTATTAAGGGTGTTTGACAAGTTTTCTGCCTCTTGAGTAGTTGCATTCAAGAAGAAAATTGCATCATCTGCAAATAGCAAGTGTGAGAGTCTTTCTTGTGGGTGTTCAATTGGACTCCCTTCAGACTTCCATCCATCATTGCTTTAGAGATTAGGGAGGAGAGAGTGTTAGCCATAATGATGAATAGATAAGGTGAGAGTGGGTCCCCTTGCCTGATCCCTCTCATAGGTGCAAAATATTCACTGTTTGCGCCGTTGATGTGTATACTGAAAGATACTGATGAGATGCAGTAGCTGATCAAATGAACCCATTTCTCATCGAACCCCATTTTCTCCATACAATCGTGTAGAAAGTCCCATTCCACCCTATCATAGGCTTTTTACATGTCGAGTTTAAGTACGGCCTGATAATTCCTTTTCCTTTTCCTTATGCATATGTGGTGAAAAACCTCCTGTACAACTAAAATATTATCCTGTATTTGTCTTCCTCCCACGAAAGCACTCTGTTCTTGTGAGATTATGTCCGGTAACCAAGGCTTCATTCTATTTGCCATTACCTTTGCTATAACTTTGTACGCGAAATTGCAAAGACTGATGGGCCTAAATTGTGTTATCTCCTCTGGTCTTGCTGTTTTTGGGATAAGAACGAGCTGTGTTTGGTTTAGTGCAGGGTCGAAAGTGCCTTGGCTAAAGAAATCCTCCACCAGTCAATAAAGGTCCTCTTGAACTACAGGCCAGTGGCTTTGATAGAAGAGACTGTTCAAACCGTCTAGTCCTGGAGCCTTGGTTGCGCCCAGTTGGAAGGCTGCTTGGTAAACTTCTTCTCTTGAGACTTTTTCCAGCAGGGCATTATTTATTGTTGGAGTGATTACATGCGGGCAATGTTCCAGTACTGGCTGGTAGTTTCTATGCCCCACTGATGTGTACAATGATTGGTAGAAGTCATTTATATGTTGTTGTATTTGCGTCGGATTTCTGCACCATGTGTCTTCTCTTATGCGTAGCATTGAGATTCTGTTTCGTTGTCTCTCTAGATGGTTGTGGCGTGGAAATATGTAGTGTTTTTGTCTCCCCATTTCATCCACTCTATTCTGGACCGCATGCTCCAATACATCTCCTCCTATCTCCATAGTTCTTCAATCTTTTCCACTATTTCCCTGTGTTTTGCAGTATGAGATACACCTCCCCTCCTGTTGCTGATCCCAATTAGCTGTTTTTTATAGTGCTCTATTCTGCTGGCTGCATTTTGAAAGTTTGCTTTACTCCATTTCCCCAAAACAGCCGCTACATTCTTCGTTTTTCCCACTATCCCCGATTGATTTCCTCTTTCATTCCTCCATGCTGATTTAACCACTTCTGTACATTCTGGATGTTCGTTCCAGAACGCTTCAAATATGAAAATTCTTTATTTTTTCTGCCCCATAGTGTCTAGGAGTAGGAGAATAGGGCTATGGTCAGATCCAATGGTGGGTAGAGCATAGGCTTCAGCATTTGGGAATGCTACACGCCATTGTAGGTTGCAGAGTGCTCTATCCAGTCTTTTCCTTACTAAGTCAGCTCCTTCTCGAATTATTGGACCACGTATAAGAGCATCCTTTGCTTTCTATGTCTATGAGAGAGCATGAGTGGAGAAAGTCTTGGAAGGAGTCCATTCGGTATCAATCAGCTTCTCGTTTACCAGCTTTTTCCCATTCATACAGGACCTCATTGAAGTCCCCCATGCAGAGCCAAGGTTCTCTGATCTGGTCGGAATTTACGTGAATCGAATGCCATAGGTTTAGCCTCTCCTGGTAATTAGTCGATGCATGAAGAAAAGAGATTCTCATTTTTGTCCCGCTACTTTCAATCCTGCACTTGATGTCAATCATTTCCCGCGATCTCAACAAAGCACCTCCCACGAGGTTCCTCGGCCCACAGTAGTGCTAATCCTCCCCCAATGCCTAAAGGGTTGAATATAGTTGAATTCTTAAACTGGAGTCGCTTTTTCAGACGTTCAATCACCACTTCTTTATTCTTTGTTTCCATAAGGAAGACTAAGTTGGGCCTGTCACGAGCCACTATGGCTCAAAGATGCTGGACTATCAAGGGATTGCCCAGCCCTTGACAGTTCCAGCTTAATATCCTCATGTATCCTCAGGTGGCTTGTTTAGGCTAGCCACCAGAGCCCTTTCGCTGACTTCTTCCCACAGACTTATGGGAGTATCCAGTAAGTTTGCTTCATTCAGCAGGTTTTCAGAGCTTCTTTTCTTCCCATAAGGTGCAAACCGTTTCCACTTTTTGATTGGAGGAGTTTTATGCCCTGTTTTTTTCCCTTTGTGTTTCATCTCTTGTTCCCTCTTTTTGCATATCTCAGGTTGATCAAGTTCTTGGTATAGCTGTACCATTTTGCCTTTTTTCTGAGGTTCGAGGGTCTGTAGGGTTGATGTTGTGTGAGCCTTCTTGGCCTGTACAAGACTAGTGCCCGATCATTAGTCTCCTCTGATTGTTGTATTGCTATATCCACAGGAAGAGTTTGTGCTGCAGGGTCAGACTCCATAGCCTCTGGTTATGCGGGCAGATCACCATAGAAAATTTTCCAACATGGGTTGGATTCTTTCACCTCAGCCCTTAACCATGAGCCATAATTCCTAGGTTTGTCGTTCGGCAATTCTGTTTCTTCATATGGAATAATCTGGCAGTAGTTGGCATAGTGACCTATACATCCGTATGGTAGCTTTCTCTCTACCCTCCTCCGGTGGTAGCTCCCCCACCCAGAAACCCTAATTGAGACCAAACTCGCCAATGCTGATTCCACACCACCTTCCCCCAGACTAGGCGTAGAATCCACCTCCCTACTTCCTCTCCATGGTCGGGGCCCCATGGAGCAGCGTCAGCGACAAAGAGCACCTGGGCAACTCTATGGCATCCGAAGCTCCCTTAGTGCCAAATCCTCTGGAATCCGAACAAGGACTGCTGGAATTGGTAAGATGATTCTCGACCCCCAACTCCCATAGTGTAGCTTCATTAGGGCTCCCTTCACTCTAGAAAAAATAATAACCCTAGCCATAGAACCTGATTCAGAAACAGCAATACTCTTTATAAAACCACATATTACCAAGGTAAGATGGATGAAGAGAAGGAAAATCACCTCCGAATGCTCGCCCTGTGTAAAAGGATGGGTCAGCTGTGGTCTGCAGAGGAGATAACCAAGCTACCCGGTAGTATTCCTATAAATATTCAAAATGAGATTGCCCTCATTCTCTATGGCAAGCTATTTTCCAAGCCAAATGTTAATTTCCAAGCATTTACCACAACAATGCGAAGAGCATGGAAATTAGACATAGTAAAATGCGAAATGATCGAACTAGGCTTCTTCATGTTTCAATTTGAGTCCACAGAAGATAAAAACAGAGTGCTGGTCACAGGGCCATGGTCTTTTGCTAGTAATCTATTAGTGCTACAAGAGGGCGATCCCATAGTCCCCGAACACTATTATGAGTTCACACACTACGCCTGGAACTTTCCAAACCATTAAAAACTGGTACAATCATCAACTTGGGGGGCAGGAAATGGTGGATCGACTTCAAATACGAAATTGGAAAGCATTTAAACGAATGAATTTAGCTACTCAATCCGCAATTTTGTTGGCGGCCCTTCCACATTGGGCCAGGGAGATCTTGTCATAATGGGCCATCTTGGTACAAGCGTCCATGACATGGAGCTCTACTTCCCACGACACGTGATCTGCACTTATAAAGCTTCAACTAGAATTAAATTGTCGATCTCAAAGTACAATTCATGTTCTCCCCAAACCCTAGAGTACGATAGAGCTTCTATTTTCCCAATTTCTTTGCGTCTGAAGTGTCGATGAAGCAGCGATTTTTCTGGCAAATCCATCAAGCAACGCTTCTTTCTTGTCACGCAAGACATCAACAATCACTCCTTCCAAACTATCGGCAACAAAAGAGCCGTCAACATTGATCTTGAAAGACCGGCTCTCCAGTGGACCCCAAGTCAGAGGTAAATTAGCCCTCTCACTGTCAAGTTTCAATCTTTGAGGGTTCCATCTGTTGTATTGTTAATCAAAGCTTGCACTGAAGCAATTAGGGCGTCTGGATTCGGGGGTTTGCACCGAAAGACGAAATCGCTCTTAGCTTTCCATATAAATCAAAGGAGGGCAGCGATTCTATGAAAGGTGAGTGTGTCATCTGAGTATAGAAATTTCATAGCCATTCTTCTATTCAACGTGATGTTTTGACCCAAGATCTGCGCATTCACTTTAGGGTTTGTCCAAATTGCGCTCGTCCAAGGGTATAACAACAAGAGGCGTTCCACTATTTTGCCTCTTGCTACAAAAGGAACATATGGCTGAGGTAAAATCTTTTGCTTGTAGAGGTTTTTTCTTGTAGGGAGCGCATTTTGGCACACGTTCCAGAGAAAGATTCTAACTTGGGGGGTCTGTAAATGCCAAATATGGCTAAAGTACACCGTAATTGCCAAAACTTGCACGGATGGATACTAAAGTGCCAAAAATGCCATTTTTAAAAAAAATTGGGACATTTCAGTGCTAATTCCAGTTAGGGTAGTTGGAAATCTGATGTGGTTTATTTTTAATAATATAAGTGACCTACATGGTTTGCTAGAAAGTTGACTCGTGCAAAAGGTGCAAAACACCGTTGTTTTGCCCCCAAAATTGAATTTTAATATAAATATTAATTAAAAAAAAAAAAAGAACTAAATTTAAAAAAGAAAAGAAAAGGAGCAGTAGCAATTGTTTGGCAAGGGCCTCTACAGCCCTCACTACCGCCGGGAAAGGGCTGATGACCCTCGTCGGATTTGGGAAAGGACCACAACCCTCACCTCAAATCTAGGCAAAGGCTTGTAGATCCTCATTGACGGTTGGCTAGGGTTGTCGGCCACCACCTAGGGCCTAGCGACCCTATCCAACCCTCGCCCCACTATTGGCGACCCTTTTTGGCGATGGTGGGGCAACAATGACAAGGCCTGTGGAGGCCCTCGTCAAACATTGCTGCTTCTTCTCTTTTCTTTTTCTTTTTAATTTAGTTTTTTAATTTAATTTAACTAATGTTTATATTAATATTCAAATTTGGAGGCAAAATGTCGTTGTTTTGGACTTATCTAGCCACATCAGCACAAAAAATGTCATTTTGCACTTATCTAGCCATGTTAGCCCCAAAAATGATGTCGTTTTGCACTTATCCTACCGAAAAAAATGCCATGTCAGCAATTTGGTCGAATATTTTCGATGTTGGCGCTTAAGTGTTCCATTCTTCACCGATTTTGGCACTTAAGTGTATCTTTTGGAACTTTTGGCAGTCTACCCATGCCAAGTTTTGGCACTTACAACATACTTTAGCCTACCAAATGTGGTATCATAACTTTTGGTTTGGCTAATATAATGTTAGGCTTATTGTGTGTTTTGTTTTTTATTCCTCTTCATGAAGTAGATTATACGCACTTCTTACTGAATACTCGCCTTATTTGGAACCCGTCCACACTAATTTGTCTCGTGTGAAACAAGATCTCAAAGGTGCGGTCATAATCTCACTTGGTAATTGTTCATCAAAAAGACTTCTGAGCAATTGTTCATCCCACTTATTCTCTTCCAAGGAGATTAGGTCAACAAAGATAGATAAATCATTTAAGTTAGCTGGCTCTCCAATTATTCCTCTCTTGAGCCATCTATCCTCACGAATTCTGATTTTCTCTCCTATTCCCACTAACCACATAACTGACTTTGTCACATCCTGAACCCCGAGCACGCAGCAACCCCTTACCATGGTCAATTGAAAGCAACGTCCTAAGACTTGTCGACGACCATTTATTTTAATTTTTCATTATGTGCAAGTGAAAGACGAACCATCCCAAGTCCAAATAGACAATCAAACAATCAAACAGGGATAGAGGAATGAACAGTAAGATAACATCAACTACTCATTTATACAGTCTTACTGGATTAACCAACGGATGATCTATGACGTCCTGAAATTCGAGCCCTTTTAGGGATGAGTGGACGTGAATTTTGCCAATGCATTGTTGGTTGATTCTACTCGGACCCAATCATTTCCGAGATACTGACCTTGAGGGGAAAGGCTGCGGGACGAACTCGTGCAACTAAAGAACTTGACTGGGAAAAACGACTCGGACCGTGAGACTTGCATAAGGATGATCCTGTAGTCATGCAGGCCGATTTCAAGGACGAATAGAAGTCGATTCGCGGACAGAAATAATGGGACGGCGGGTGATTCCGTCTACTGTTATTGAACCCGCAAACGACCCTATGTCGATCCTTGATAATCGTGTACATTGAAATAAGAATCTATCCTTCGCAATTTCATGTCGTCAAGGACGTCCATGTGTCGAGAAGTCTTGAACGTGGTTTGGCACGAGTCGATTACGCGTGAATCCTCGAAGCCGCCTGTCAGTCTGAATTATACCAAAATGACATTTGGGCAAAATTGACAAGGCATGAGAATCCAAGATTGGACTTCGAATTTTCGAGAACGTCCGGGACGGACTTTTGGACGATGCTTCCTCGACAGTCGGCAGTGTTGGTTGAGCCGGGTTTTTGGGAAAGGGATTTTCGGACCGAGGAAACGAGCCTACAAGGACGTGGGCCAGGCAAGAACAGTGTGGGCCTCACGGCCAAGGTGGGATGGCCACCATGGAAGACCGAGACAACGAGTGAGCCGTTGGGCCAAACCGATCGTTAACCCTCCCGAGCCCATTGCCTAAACGTGAGCCTATTCGAGCCCAACAAATTCCCGAGCCCGTTCCTATTCATTTTCCGGCCCGTTTCCTAGGCCCGCCTTTCATTTTCAGCCCAAGGGCAGTTTGGGAAATGTGCAAGGTGGAAATGACCAAAATGCCCTTGGATATTTTGAAGAAAAGTCAAAAGGAAGAGAGAGAAGATGATGTCACTTGCTTGGGGAATTGGAGAAGGCATTTAATGCCCTTAATGAAGCTGAATTGAAGCCCTCAATGCTCTCTCTCTCCTCCTCCTTCAGCCCTCACAAATTGCAGCCCTCTCTCCCCTTGTTTCCCTTCTTCCTGCAATTTTCAGCTTCTGACCTTCCACCGAAATCTAAGTTGTTCATTGCCTTCCCGATGGAATCTCGGGCCGTGCCACCCACTGTTACTCTCGGGAGAGAGATTCCGTACGGATAGCGTGGGCCGTTTGTCGATCGGATCTGTAGACCGATCCGTATGGCTGCCGGAAGCGGGCTGCTCGCCGACCGCCTACTGTTCACGCGATCTTGCACGTACGTTTCGCCCTTTGCTGCTGTTTTCCTCCATTTCTGACCAAATCACCGCCCATACCAGCCACCATCAGTTCCCCCTCGACCCCTGGGTGCCACCGGTTGCTGACCCGCCGCTCGCCGGAGCTCCGCCAAGTCGTTTTTGCTCCGTCGGCCCCCGTCCTCCTCTGCGGTGCTGTTTTGTGAAGTTCGGTGGGAAATCCGAGTTTGTTGCTGCTGTGCTGAGCCCGGGACTGCCTTGGAGTGTCGTGGGAGAGGTCCCCAGGTGTCGGGTTCGTCGCCGCCGCCGCGCCCGTGTCGCCGGCCCGCTTAACGGGTGAGTTTAGCTCCTAAACCCTATTTAGTGCCTAAACTTACTTAGGGTTGGGTTAATTAGTGCTAAGGGCTAATTAAGATGTTTAATTAAGTGTATTAGCCCTAAGATAGGTGGTTAGATTAAGGGTTAAGATTATATTAGCTTAATCTTGTTTAATTATGCTTAATTGTGTGTTATGTGCTAATTAAGCATGCTTTGCTTGATTAAATTGATTAATTGTTTTAATTAATTGATTTATTTAATTTCTGCATTTATCGATTAAATTATGTGATTTATGAATTAAATGATTTAATTATTAAATTCGGAAATTTCTTTGTTCATGTGCCTTTGTTCAAGGCACTGTTCATCCGGAAGTGAAATTGTGCATAATTTCATGTGCCTTGATCATATGAAGTGAATTGAATGTGGTATTGCATAACCATCCGCTTGAATTGTGTGATTTTCACAAAAGAAAGAAAATAGTTTGTCTGAGGGACACCGGAAATGGACCGCCTTTATGAGAAAGAAAGTGATTTGTCCGAGGGACACTGGAAATGAACCGCTTTTATGAGAAAGGTGGGGAAAATGGTTTGTCCGAGGGACATCGGAAATGGACCGCTTTTGTGAGAAATGATTTGAGGTTTCATATGCAAGCATGTGTGCATTGGCTAATGCTCAAAGATAATAAGTGGGTTGTGATTGTATGCTTGCGTGATCACTAAGTTGAAACCGCCGTCTCGGGAGAGTATCCCTTGACGTTATGTGGGCATGCGGTCTCGGGAGAGTATCCCTTGACATCCTTTGGGCGTGCGGTCTCGGGAGAGTATCCCTTGACGTTCGTTGGGCGTGCGGTCTCGGGAGAGTATCCCTTGACGTTCGTTGGGCATGCGGTCTCGGGAGAGTATCCATTGACGTCTTTTGGGCACGGAAGGGCACGGTTGCGCCTTTGCGGAGGAAGGGGGCCGTAGCGCCGTTGCGCCTCAGTTGTAGCCCTATGGGGCAGTAATAATCGGAACACGTGTGGATGCGAGAGTACATGAGAAAACATGGCATCATTGGTTCCGATTATGCATGAGATGATCACATCATTTACGGCACGCACGCATGAATTGATAACGTGCAGGGTGTGGCAATGGCCAGGTGAGATCGCTTGTGACGCGACTCGCATGTGATTGATGAACTGCATCATCTAACGGCCATGTGCATTGCGTGTATTGTGCTAATTTATAACGTGCAGGGTATGGCATACCGGGTAAGGTTGCATGCGAACCGACTTTTGATTGTTGGTTGACCCTGCTTGTTATTTTATTGCTGATTGCTGGTTGTTGTGGTTGGGTTGTGTGAGGGGTGGTTCTGGAGAAATGCCCGAGTTTAGTTGGTGTACTAATCAGGGCTTAGAGAAAGAACTCGCTGAGATTTTATCTCAACCCGTCGTGGTTAACAATTTTCAGGCCCCTAGAATGGCGCACCCGCAGTGGAGAATCCTGCCCCCACTTCTCTAGTGATCGACCTGACGGAGTCGAGTCTAATGGGTCCGAGTGACCGTGGTGTTGAACCCGAGGGTTCATTTTGTACAGCTGGATTAGCCTAGCCTAGTTCCTTTTTGGTTTGGCTTAGAGGATGGATCGGCCCCTGTTGTCGGGCTTGTAAATCGAAAAACGATCCTCCGTTGGTTAATCTAGTAAACCGTATAAATGAGTAGTGATGGTTGTTCTTGCTGTTCATCCCTCTATCCCCGATTGATTGATTGATTGTTTGTTGGGTAGGGATGGTTCGTCTTCGCTTGCGCATAACGAAAGATTAAAATGAATGGTCGTCGATGAGTCCTGAGACATCGCTTTCTATCGACCAAGAGAAGGGGTTGTCGCGAGCTCGAGAGTCGGGGCGTGACATGATCGTTTTCCGATTTACAAGCCTAACAAAGGGGGCTGATCCATCCACTAAGCCAAACCAAAAGAAACTAGGCTCGGCTAATCCATTTATACAAAAAGAACCCTCGAGTTTTGAACCACCATCACTCGGACCCATCGGACACAGGCTCGGTTGGGTCGATTACTGGAGGAGCGGGGGCAGGATTCTCCATTGTGCCATTCTAGGGGCCTGAAAGTGGTTATACAATAATAAGTGAGATAAAATCTCGCAGAGTTCTCCCCCTAAGCCCCTGTTAATACACCAACTCAACTCGGGGTATCTCTCCAAAACCACCCCTCACACAACCCAACAACAAACAACCAACAATCAGTAACCAAACAATAGACATGGTCAACCAACAATCATATAGTCGGTTCGCATGCAATCTTACCCAGTATGCCATACCATGCATGTTATATCTCAGCACAATACACGCAATGCACATGGCCATTAGATGATGCAGTTCATCAATCACATGCGAGTCGCATCACAAACGATCTTACCTAGCCATTGCCACACCTTGCAAGTTATCAACTCATGCATGCGCGCCATAAATAAAGTGATTATCTCATGCATAATTGGAACCAATGATGCCATGTTTCTCATACGCTCTTGCATCCACACGTGTTTCGATTATTACTACCCCTCATGGCTACATCTTGAGCCGAGGCGCTATGGTGCTACAGCGCCCTTCTTCCGCAGAGACACAACCATGTTCTTCCGTGCCTCTCCCGAGGCGCTACAACACTATGGCGCCCTTCCTCTACAAAGGCGCAACTGTGCCCTTTCGTGCCCTTCCATCCAATAAATCGGACTATCACCCCTTGAACTATGACCAGAGCGGCGGGTTCAGCTTAGTAATCATGTAAGCATACCACTACAATCCACTTATTAACTTTAAGTATTAGCCAATACACACATGCTTGCATATAAAATCTCAAATTCTTTTTCATAAAAGCGGTCCATTTCCGTGTCAATCGGACAAATCGTTTTCCCTTTTCTTTTGTGAAAACTATACGATTCAAGTGGATGTTCATGCAATGACACATCCAATTCATATCATAAGATCAAGCACGTGAAATTATGCACATTTTCACTTTCGGATGAACAATGCACGTGAACAGTACCGCATGAATAGTGCACATGAACAGTACCGCGTGAACAGTGTAATTTCAAAATGCAATAATTAAAACATTAAATTCAGAAATTAAACAAAACATTAATTAAAACAATTAATCAATCAAGTATACTATTTCAATTACATATCCATAAATAATGCAATACTGAACAATTAAACTATGAACATCAATACATATCAATCATAAATATAAGATAAGGTAACAATAGAAATTTCAAATTGCTAAAAACAACAAATCATAAAAAGAAGAAGATGTGAGGCGAGTAAGGCAAGCGGCAAGTTGAGTGAACAGAGGCGAATGGCAAGCTGAGTGAGGAAAGCAAAGAGAGGTGAGCCACGAGGGGGCAGCAAGTGAGCAAGGTCAAGGCGAGGGAAGGCAAGTGAAGAGGGTCTTTTATTTTTTTTTTGGTCAAATTAGGGCTCTATTTCTTTATACTTTCTAATTTACAAGGAAAACTGAACTGTGAAGAAAACAAGGAAAGAGAGGCTAGGGCTCAGAATAAACAAAAGCATATAATATATATAATATATAATGTATCTAATATATATTAAATATTATATATAATATTACGAATTGGTCCAGGTTGGACCAGCCCTAAATTCCTAGGACCGAGGACCAACCCATAGTGCAAGGTCCAAAAGTCTTGAGACTAAGGACCACCCAATCCCCTTGAGAATCGAACTAAGACTACCTAGGTTGGGCCAATCCAAAGTTGATCTAAGGTTGACTTTGGACTGATACTTACCCCTAACATTAAGGGCGCACATGATAACCATTATATCTATAGTCAAAACTATGTTTTCGTTTCAGAAACAAATTTAGAATAGAAATCCGTTTGGTAAAATAATTTCATTTATCCAATTTATGGAACAAATCTTTTAGTCTAGAATTGTATTTGGAATAGAAATAAGAAGTAAAATTTGTATATATTTTTATTTCTGGAACAAAAATAAGATATAAAAACTTTTTCATCACTCGTCCTCGATACTAGCTGGCCGCCCACCCACCATTGCCCACTATGGCTACCGCTGTCCACTACCACCGCCGATTGCCCGTTGCTGCCACTTGGGAAGAAGAAAATTTGTATTATTAACAAATGTGTATTTTTGCTCAAAAATTCATCTAGAAATAGAATAGAAAAATCTATTTTTATTCTAGAAATCAATTTTCGACCAGAATAGTTATCATTTGCACGATAATTGATCTCAATCAATGTAATTGGGTCAATAAGCCCAAACTTCGTTAGGAAGTACGCTTATATACAATAAGAGTCTCTCCTGACATTTTCTTGAAAATTGGCCCTCCCAAGCTGTCACAGATTATATTATCCTCCATTCCTAATTAGAGAAAACATCCTCCACTTAGTAAAAATTACAAATTATGAACATCACTCATATGTAAACTTAACTAAATATAAATGTAGGTGATGTCCATATTTGTAAACCATTAATTTGAAAAAATGGTTGGAGGCTCCAACCAGAAATGATATGTTCAACTTCATCCTAAGTCATGCAGAATGGTTTTATTATCTGTCTAGATCAAAAATAAGTTTTATTTGCATTAACCACGAGATTGTTAAGATCGAGACCCTCGGCAACTTGAGTGATGACTAAAAAATGAGGGCAACGGATACAAAGTTCATGGATATCCGGTGCGGCTTGCGGCTAGCGGCAACGGCCATAGTGCGCAATTAGAATTGACTCCGGGATTGACTCGGTAAAGCTCAGCCCCTGCGCCACTCGGTACGAATTTCATCTTCATCGCGGTTCGGATACGACTATGGCTAGGGAAGGGATGTCCGGCGATCAGACTCCACTCCGCAGTGATGGTGATGGACGAACGTGACGTTGGTGCAAGCGGGGAACAAAAACACACGAAAGATGATGATGTGGAAGGAAACGAGCACGAGAGCCTCTGCCGCGTGTGTAATTTTCTCAGATTTTACCCTTTTCCTTTGTTGTCTCAAACGAGCTTGAGATCTCCCCCGTTCGATCTTGATCGGCTTTTTAATTTTCCTCGCATTTGAAGTCTCGATCTCTTAAAATATCGACTGATCGAATCTGGGCTCCATCTTCTAAAGCAAATTGTGAAGGAGATCATTATCAAGTTGTTAAGCAAATCGATCCGTTATCAGTAGTTGAATTGATTCTGAAAGTTTTCAACTTTAGATAAGATTCATTATTATAACCACCACCGACTAAATGCAGGAATTCAAACGAGGAAACAACCCTTTACTTCTACCTTCTCTTTCCCTTTATTTCATCTCCTTTTTTTTCAAAAAAATATGAGATAATAGTCTAAATAGTTATAAACCTATTATATAACTGTCAATATAATCTTAAACTTTTTAATATGATCAATTAAATCATAAAATTTTTTATAATTTTTCAATGTAGTCATTTCAATCAATTTTTGACTTGAAATTGCTTAAGTGATGATCTAGTCAATTTTGGTTGTCTAAGTGGCATGGTCTGCTCGATGTGGACAATATTTATAAAAAATTTTAGTTTTAAAATTTCTTCTTTTTTTCTTTTTTTTCTCTTATTTTTCCTTTCGATTGTGAGTCTAGTCTCAACAATGGCTAATGATTGGCCACATATAAGGGTTGCGCTTGCCAACCACAGGCGAGAGTCACATTCACCAAACCACCCCTTGTGTAGACTTGGCAAGGGTGGCACCAGATCTAGGCAAGTCCTAGGGCATAGGCAAAGGGTGGCCGATTGTTGACTACCGTTGACAGGTGAAATGGAAAAGAAAAGGAAAAAAAAAGAATTCAGAAAATTAAAAAATGTAAAATAGTTTACAATGGTCCAAGGCATATCACTGAGATAACCAATGTCTATATCAAAGAGTCTTGGCCAAAATTGACCGAAATAGTTACATTGGAAAATTATCGAAATGTTAGGTTTAGGATCTAACATACTATAATGAAAGTCCACAAATTACATTACATAGTGTATGAAAGATGAGGGACTTAATTGAATCACGAAAAGCTTGGAAATGACATTGCACACCAGACACACCAAACTAAATTCAGAGATAGTAGTGTCATTATCGCTTTTGCAATGGAAAACTAGATCGAACCATTTCGATCTGATGCGTTGTGCAAATTGTTTCCTCATCGCAATGCAATAAGCTGTAAGATAACAGGGAAATGAGACGACGACAGAAGCCTTCCCATAATATTGCCGGTGCCGCGACTCCAAAGTACAACCACCGACGCGCAGCCTTCCAATAATGCTCATAGGTAAGTAGGCTCTGCAGTGAAAAAAAATTCACATGGTGGTACAGGTAAGAAATAAGAAGATAATAAAAAATTGTCGAAGAAGATTGGCTATTATAAGGACTAGCCCGCAAAAGAGGAGCAACTTTTCTTAGCAAGGGTGTTAATTTTTTGCTAGCAACTTACAGACCAAACAGACAAACAGTGCACATGAAAGCTAACTTCAAAACTTACAATCCCCTTGCGATCCTTGAAATTTCCTGCCATTGAGATCACGAAGTTGCTCCAGGCTAACCGCAGAGAGTGGCATTTCTAGCGGTACTCGAACACGGAGCTCCTGGGAAACTTGTCTCATGGTTGGTCGAAGCTGTGGATCAGCTTGCAAACACGCAAATGCTAGCCTTGCAATAGAGACCACATCTTCCGCATCTTGAAGTCTAACTCTAGAAGGTGAGAGACGTTGATCTAGCACATCCTTCAACAATGTTGGTGACTTAATTTCGGTCAATGACGGATGTTCCCAAGAAACAGTATCTCCTGGATGCTTTCCCATTATTGTCTCTAATGCAACAATTCCAAAACTATACACATCAGATTTTTTATTTGGAATTGTAGAATAAGCCAGCTCTGCAAGCAAAGAATTCAAAACTTGTTCATATCCTCATCAGCAACACTAAAGTCAATGACATTGATTCCTCTTCATGTGATGGGTATAGGCAAAATATTATGTGCAGAAATTATTTCGATTACACAAACTTATTATCCTTCAACTACCCAGATCAATTATAATGCCTTTCTTGATCCTAAATGTAATGGGGAAAAAAAATTCCTAAAGGATATAACTACCTGGAGCAATGTAACTAATAGAGCTGACGACTGCAGTCCAGCTTGATGAATATGTCCTCAATAGTCTTGCGGTACCAAAATCTGAAACCCGAGCCTCATAATCAACATCCAACAAAACATTGTTACTGGTCAAGTCTTGATGAATCCACGGAGGAAAACAATCGTGATGAACATAGGACAATGCATCGGCTACTCCTCGAACCATGTTTACCCTTTTGTCCCAGGCAAATTCTGATGCTTTCTTATCATCATTCAGAATTGTTCTCAAGCTTCCTCCTTCGATGTACTCATACACCATAAAAGAATGTTGCGCATGAGAGTAAAACCCATAAAGTTTGACAATGTTACAATGGCGGATATCTGATAAGGCTTGAATCTCCCTCTCAAAAGATACGAAGTCGAGGAGCTCCTCTTCAGGGGATGAAGAAATCTTCTTAACATAAACAATTTGACCTGTTGGTAGTTTAGCTTTATAAACAATGCCGTATGATCCTTCTCCCACATAGAACTTGGAGTCAAATCCTTCCGTGGCCTCAAGGATTTGCTCGTGGAAAGTTTTCACATCAAAATTCAAAATGCGCAAAAAGCCTAAATCATTCAATCGTGCAATGTTCTCTCTCTTGATATTCTTTCTCCGACAACATACAAAGACGAAGAGAAGGATCATGATGGAAGCAAGAAGCAGAAATCCCAAGAATGAGAGCTCGGGGATAACAGTTGTTCGATGTCCACCATATCCATTACCTTTCTTGCTCATAAGAGAGTTGCATTTCTGTAAACCCACAACATTCCCACAGAGTCTCTTGTTGTGCTGAATTGCCCGAAAGGGAGCCTCATTAAAAGCTTTGACATTTGGGAGAGGACCTTCAAGGTTATTGTAGGACACATCAACAATATTTAATGCTAACATATCACCAAAAGTTCGTGGGATGGAACCAAACAAGCTATTGTGGGAGATATTCATGGTTTCGAGGACTCTCAGCTTTCCTAGCTCCTGTGGTATTCTTCTGGTCAATTGATTCTGACTCAAATCAAGAACTTCTAGGAATTGCACATTTCCTATCTCAGAAGGAATGCTTCCCTTCAGTTTATTTTTGCTCAAGTTCAAGCTTAACAAGTTGGTGCATTCAGCAAGTTGTGCTGGGATCAATCCGTTGAAATTGTTTGATGCTAGGTTGAGATGTTCTAGTTTGGATAAAAATCCTATTTCATTAGGAATATCACCTGCGATCTGATTATTATTCAAGATGAGATATAGCAAAAACCGCAAGCTTGCCAACTCCCTCGGAATTACTCCACTCAAATTATTCGAAGACAAGTCCAGTGCTTGTAACCGAGTCATCCTTCCAAATGCTGAGGGTATCTCACCGGAAATGTTATTGTCGGATATTCTTAAGCTTGTCAAATTAGGACAATGCTCCCATTTCCATGAAAGCTCACCATACAAATGATTGTGGCTCAAGTCCAAAAATTTCAGTTGAGGGTATATTCCAAAAGATTCCATTATATTTCCCGTCAATTGGTTTCCATCAAGCCTCACTCTTATTAATGCACTACAATTCCTCAAGCTTTTCGGAATGAGTCCCGCAAAATGATTGTTTATGATGCTGAAATTTTGCAATAGTTTCCCTTGGCATATTTCATCTGGCAATTGCCCTTCAAGGTTATTGTAAGACAAAACAAAATCACTCAAATGAGTAATTTGATTAACTTCAGGAGGCAAGGAACCATAAAAGCCATTGTAGCTGAGGCCTAATATGGTTAAATTGGTTAGGCTTCCAATTGATGATGGGATTGGACCACTCAAACTATTATTGGACAAATCTAATATCCTAAGAGACACCAATTTCCCTATCTCCTTAGGAATTGGGCCCGAAAGATGATTCGAGTAAATGTGTAAGAGATTTAGATTGCTCAAATTCTGGATAGATGATGGAAGAGGACCAACCAAATTATTTATAGCTAAATCTAATTTAGTAAGAAAAGTGAGGTTCCCTATTTCTAAAGGTATGAATCCAGAAAATTTGTTTTCCCACAAATAAACAACCTCCAAATTCCGTAGTTCACCTATCTCTCGCGGAATGGGACCGACAAGATTGTTTCGTGAAATGCTCAATTTTGTTAAGTTACCTAAATTTCCAAGAGAAGTGGGGATTGGACCAACCAAATTATTTTCAGCCAATTCTAATTCCTTGAGAGATATCAAATTTCCTATTTCTAGAGGGATCATGCTAGAAATTACATTTTTGAAAAGGTTAAGAATTGATAAATGTGTCAAGTTTGCAATAGAAGGAGGGATTGAGCCGCTAAGATTGTTCATTGATAGGAAAAGTTCAGTAAGGGAAGTCAATCCTCCAAATGCTGAAGGGATGGGCCCTGAAAGTTCATTTCCCCACAAATAAAGATTATCCAAACTCCTCATGTCACCTATCTCAAGAGGGATGTGTCCACTAAGATAATTTGCACAAAGGTACAAATTGCGAAGATTATTTAGTTTGCCTACACTTGGAGGAATGTTCCCATAGAGTTGATTGTTACATAAATCAAGATAGTTGAGTTTGGAAAGGTTACCGATATTTGAGGGAATAGAACCGTGGATCCAGTTGTTGCTAACATCAAGACTGAGTAAGTTGGTTAAGCTCGAGAAGTCGAGGCTATCAAGAGTCCCTCTCAAACCAAGATAGGAAACATTAAGATGGGCAATGAATCCATAATCGTCGCAAGTGACTCCAACAAAATTGCAGGAATTGTTCCCATGCCATGAAGATAGCAAGGATTGGCTACGGTCACCAAGGCTAGATTTCCATGTCAGAAGAGCCTCTGTTTGTTTCTCATTGTTGGCAGCAGCATAGAAAGTTGAAGGAGTGGAAGAAGCAAAGCTGACAAAGAAGAAGAAGCAAAACAAGAAGAAGGCGGCTCCTGAAGAAAGGGGGTGATAATTGAATAGAGACTTGTCAAAGATAAAGGAAGAGCCCATGATGCGGTTGTTATTAATGCTATTGAGACTTGAGATACTTATAGAGAGTGCCTGGTCCATGGATGCCTCACTCCAGGGGACTAACTTCTGTGTTTTCTTTTTTGTCTGCATTTTGTATGAAATCAGGAAGTAGGGAAGACAAAATTTTTAGGGATAAGTGTATTTGAGTTCTAAAATCTATCATAAAAGATAATTGAGTCTTAAAATTTTCAAAAAGTACAAGTAAGTCTTAAAACTTGTCAGAAAGTGCAATTGAGTCTTAAAATTTTTGAAAGTATGATCAAGTTTTAAAACTTATTGAATTGATGAAATCAAATATTTTTTGTTATTGTACTTTTTAAAAATTTTAAAACTCGATTGTACTTTTTAAAAAGTTTTAGGATTTAATTGTATATTTAAAAAAATTACAATTTAATTATATTTTCATGATAAGTCTTAAGAATTTTAGTATATTTATTTCAGTTTTTTACAAAATAATGCATGCAAAAGTGGCACGACGTTTAACGAAATAAGTATCGGCTAAAAGACACAAAGTTGGTCAAAAGCTAATCCACTACCACCATAAAGCGCAAAAAAACACTCGTTCCAACTAAACTGTGCTTCTCAAGGGGAATCCCTTCTTTTTTTTGTCCAATCGCATTCAACCTCCTGCCCCTTTATGAACTTTACTGGCGTTGGCATTTGCTTTCTCGATTGGCCCGAAGAAACTTTTTTTTGGGAGTGGGGCTTTTTTTTGGGAGTGGCCTTCCCCCACTCCAAACAAAAGAGGAAAAAAACACTTCTAATTCGACCATTGATAAATTATGAAGTTTGTATTAATAGCAACCATTTTGATATGAAAAAGGAAGATGGGGTGTTCGAATTTTCACATTTCAAGGGGTTAAAGTGGGGATGATTGAGTTTCAGGTATGGATTTAGATTCCCACACTTTGTAAGGAGGTAGGATAAAAGTCCGAGATTAAAGTTAGAGTAATAGTAAAATAAGATCAATCCAAAAAAAAAGCTAGAGAATATTCGATAAGAAAAAGCTGGAGAATATTATGTGGTGGCTCCCATTAATAAATTTAGCGACCCAGTCATAATATTATAAAGCGAAATTAAAAGTCCGCATTATGAGAGCCACTTTCCTTGATACATCCCCAACCAGCTTTTGTGCCGTCCACTCTCGTTCCATCTGTTGGTCAGCGGCGCTAATGAGTCAAACTCCAATAGCCCTAGTACGTGTGATTTGTGGCATCACCAACTTTGTACCTGCTCCATCTCTTGCATGACACTTGGTTCCTACCCTTCGAGCTGGTGCATTGCTTTGGGATCTTATGGTTAACTTACGTGGCATCATAGTTTAATCAAGTGCCGGTTTTTTGTGCAGTTTTAATATAAGTGAGTTTTAGAGAGTTGTCAAAGTTTCAATCTCTACTGATTTACTGCTTTCAAGGCCACCGTTATTTATCTGGAATAGTTAATATTTACCTATATAATAGATCAAAACCACAAAAGCACAACATCAGTTAAAAATATTTTTTAGCATGAATCTTTAGTCGGTAAAGGAGAATCCTTCAAGACTTCAATGGTGGCAATGGTAGAATTGAATTGCAATTGCAGGTTTTGTGTGTGTTAATTCGAACATGACTATAAGTGGTTCTCCGCCTCCTCTAGTGTTTTGGAAAAACTAGCATGATCAAACATTTGTCATAGCATAAATTAAATTTGAAATTGGGTGGTAAGCCTTTCGTCATGGGATCCGCTAACATGCCTTTTGTACTAATATGGTGAATGAACACAATTTGATTTTGGGCTCTTTCTCTCACAACCAGGTACTTAATGTTGATTTGTTTGGATGCACCACTCAACTTGTTATTCGAGAAGAAAACAACAGCCTGATTGTCACAATAAATCTTCAATAGTCTCAACATAGTATCAACTACCTTAAGCCCCATAATGAAGTCCCCCAACCATAAACCATGAAAACTCAACTCATAATATGTTATGAAGTCAGCCTCCACAGTGAAAGATGTAGTTAAGGACTGCTTTGCACTCTTCCATGAGATGGGTCCTTTAGCAAGCATAAAGATGTAACCTAATGTGGATTTCTTGGTGTTGATGCACTTGAGGCTATATGTTCCCTTGTAGGTAACTATAAAATCTTTTGTTCCCGGTAGGTAACGCATCACCTTCTTAGCTACTTTCCAATGATCCATTCCTGGGTGTATTTGGTAACTGTCAAACATTCAAACAACATAGCTATGTCTGGACGAGTACATACTTTGGCATATATAAGACTCCCTACAACAAATGCATAGGAAACATGCTCCACTTATCCAAGCTCCAATTGATTGTTAGGGCATAGTAAGCTGAGTTTGTTACCCTTAACAATAGGAGCAACATTGGGAGAGAGCAATTATGCATACTAAACCTCTTGAGAATCTTTTCAATAGACTCTTTGAGATAATCCTAAGATCCCTTGGAATCTATCTCTATGAATCTCAATGCTACATAAGAGGCTTCACCAAGGTCTTTCATTTCAAAGTTGAGTGAATGAAAACTTTTGGTCTCCTACAACATGTCCTTATCAATGCTAGCAGGTATTATATCATCTACATACAATACTAGAATGATGAATTTACTCTCATTGATCTTAAGGTATATACACCAATCCACTGCATCTTCTTTAAAGCTAAAATTATTGATCACATCATGAAACTTAAGATATCGTTGTCTTGAGACTTGTTTCAAATCATAGATGGACTTTTTCAACTTAAATTTCATATGTTCCTTACCTTCAACCCCAAAACCTTGTGGTTATGCCATATAGATATTTTCTTGCAAGTCTCCATTAAGAAATGATGTTTTCACGTCCACTCAATGTATCTCTAAATCATAATGAGCTACTAAAGTCATGACTATTTTGAAAGAGCCTTCTTTGACATGGGAAAAGGTATTGTTACAATCCACTCCTTCTATTTGAATGAAACCTTTTGCCACTAATCTTGCTTTATACCTTTCAATATTTTAGGGTCTAGCTTAGTTTTGTGGACCCATTTATATTCCACAGCTTTGGCCCCTTTAGTCAAGACTACTAAGTCTCAAACATCATTAGTTTTCATTGAGTTCAACTCATCTTTCATGGCTTCAATTGAATGATTGGTTTCAATGGCTTCATCATAAGAGATAAGATCAATTCCAATGCCAACATCATAGTCTGACTCATCTAGATACATGATATTATTATCAAAGATAGCTAATTTCCTTTCTCATCCCAACCTCCTAAAAGGTTGTTTAGCAATGGGAGGAAGAATAGGCTCTACATTATGAGGTTTTTTTTTATTAGGTACCTCCTTTAGTGGACAAGAACCTTCTGTTGAAAGTAATGGTATGCTAGACCCTTGAATAATAGGAGCCAAAACATGAGCTCGAGAGGAAACTATATCTTGGGTTTCATCAAGGTCTACTATTCTAGTGTTACTACAATAAGCATTTTCCAAAAACACCACATTTTTTGTTTTACAAGTTTAGTGGTATGTGAAGGACAGTAAAATCTAAAACCCATAGATCTTTCAGAGAAACCAACAAAATAACAACTTATCTTCCTTGAGTTTTTTCATTTGTGGGTTATATATTTTTGTATCAGCCAAATAACCCTATACATGAAAACATCCCAATCTTAGTTTTCTTTGTGCCGTAGTTCATTAGGTATTTTAATCATAGATTTACCAGGGACCTAATTAAGGATATGCATAGCTATTTTGAGAGCTTCAAGCTATAGGTGGTCTGGTAGAGTGCTATGGCATATCATATTTTGTACTTATGCATTAGAGTATGATTTCATTGCTCAGTAACACCATTTTTCTAGGGAGTACCTAGTATACAATACTAAGCAACTATGCCACATCTCTCTAAAAATAAAGCAAAAGCACCAGAATTATGACCTATGTTGGAGAACCTTCCATAATATTCCTTCATGGTCAAACCTTACAACTTTAAGTCGAGTTGATTTTCAACTTTGGTTTTGTAGATTTTAAACATGTTTAGTGCTTCAGATCTATATATATAACCATAACGTGAGTAATCGTCGATGAAAGTGATAAAATACTTATGACCTCTAATATTAGGAGTAGGAAAAGGTCCACAAATATCAATGTGGATGTTTTGTAAAAGTCCCGCACTCCTTGTGGCACCACGTTTATTGCCCTTTGGGAATTTTCCTTTAAAACATTTAATGCAGATGTCAAAGTCAAAGAAGTTTAGAGAATGTAGAATTACATCCTTAATGAGGTGTTCCATTTTGCATTATGATATATGGCCCAAATGCTCATGCCATAATTTTGAGGAATTCTCATTCTTTTCATTTCTTATTAGTTTTAGCAACATCATCATTCACATTCATTGAAACTAATGATTTAGTAAACGAAGAATATAAATACAGTTTGTAGAGGTCTAACAAACCATAACCAATAGTCTCATCATAATGAGAAATTGAACAACTTTTATTTTCAAACTTAAACGAATAACCATAAGCGTCAAGTTTTGAAATAGAAATTAAGTTTCTAATAATATTGGGAACATAAACAATGTCAACTAAATTCAAATTGAAACTACTCTTCAACACCATGCAAAAAGTGCCAACGATTTCAATTGAACCTTTTCTCCATTTCCTCGACAATTTTACGTTCCCCTTTATTTCATTTCTTACTTGACAGGAAACCTATAGTGAATTAATTTTATATAAAGTCGCACTGGTAAAAATCCACTAATATTTAAAGGAGCATCAACAATATAGGACTCATATCAAAACATGACTCAATAAAGTATTACCTTTCTTCTCCAACCATTATCGGAATTTGAAGCATTATTTCCTCACATGTCCTTTAGCTCTACAAAAATGACGCTCAGGACTAGATGGTCCTTTCAAATCAGAAGGACCTACCTTGTCAATCATAAGGTTAAGAGTACCCTGACTTCCATAATTGCGACCTTTGCCATGCATCTTTCCTTTTCCTTAATTTGAAATAGAGGTACTTACGTGAGTACCATGAAGTTGTTCGGACTTCAGCCTCTTCTCTTCTTGGACACACATATAAATTAGCTCAATTATCTTCCATTTCTCTTCTCACATATTATAGTTGATCTTAAAAGGACTAAACTGTGCAAGAAGAGATGTCATGATGAAGTGAACAAGGAAACCTTCAGAAATTTCCATATCCAAGGACTTAAGTTGAGTAGCCATATCATTCATCCGCATAATGTGCTCATGAACGCCATTGATTCCATTATACTTAAGGGTAATCATTTTGGAAATAAGAGCAATAGCTTATGCCTTGGAAGTGCCCCCTATATTGCTCTTCAATGTAAGCAAGGTTTTCCTTTGCATTAGTAGAGTCATGAATGGCTCTCGAGATAACAGTTGTTATGGAACCTTCATAATCATTAGAGATATGTAGTTGAATGACTCCCACTTTTCATGAGCATCTTGTGGCTCACTTGAGATTTCAACCATAAATTCAGTGAGAGTGTCAACCCTTAATATATAGTCCAAATCCATGACCCCAAGAATGAGACTTCTTTACTCTTTCCATTTCTTAAAATTTGTACCACTCAGTTATTCAATAGAAGAAAGATAACTTGTAATAGCAATATGATTATATGCTAGATCAGAAAAATTAAATTCATGCACATTAATTGCGAGTTTCTCCAACATCGAGCACCGCGAACCACCTCTGTGGCCATCCTTTGTCAAGAAGCACTACCGCTGGCCATCTATCGAGCTGATTTCAGTGAAGCTGGAATTTGGCAATTAAATCATGAAAAATCTCATTCAAATTTGATTTGGATAGTTTATTGCATAATTTGATTATTCGATATCTAATGTGCATATTTGATGACCAGCAATATCCATTAGGATTTGTTTCCTAATCAGCAACCACACATCTATTTTTTATTCTATCCATAAGGCTTCAAATGGAATAATTAATCATGTAGAAATCTTTAAAGTTGATATTTCGATCTTTAAGGCTTAAGATCAATTTATTGATTTTATCCGTGGAATAATCAAGTTGATTAGATATTGTTTCCTAATTTGAACTATGGATGATATTTTTGGCGACTCGATGATATTTCATGATTTAAGTGATTGTCTTAATTTATCTATTTTCCTTATTTGAAATATCAAAAAGATTGCTTGTAAATTAATTAACTCACATTAGATAACATTGCTCATCTAAGTAGATTCTATAATATGAATGACAAGGTTCTAATTTAAATTAGGAATTTGCACAATTTAATGCCTAAATTGAATTAGATATTATCTTTGTTCTGGATGGTTAATTTCCCTTATTTAAATTATGAATTTTAAATAAAAAAATCACATGCATGTCATGGAGTACTTGCATATAAATTACTATTCATCAATAGAATTGGGTCATTTAGTAAAGTGCATCATATAGTTTGCATGTTAGAATTATTTAACTAAAAGTTGCATGTCATGTTAATATAAACTATTTTTATATATCATTGCATTTAGAGTAATTTCATTATACGCATTGTACATGGTTTAGCTTTCATTTAAATAAGCAAAAATCATAAAACATGTTGAGTGAGGTGTATGATAATTAGAAATCATGTTTATATTTACTTTTGTGTTTCTAATTAATATTTGTTGCAGATGCTTGCATCGCATCAAGGCAAGTATTTCCTCCTTATACTTGCAATTTATTTGTTGCCTTGCTTTATTGAGTGTTCAATAATGGTTGCACACCCGCATCACCACCTTGGATGTTAGAAATAAGTAAAATCAATTCAAGCTGCCTACAAAATGTTTTTGAAAATAAAAGAAAAAAGGTACCAAAAAGGGATTAGAGTAATCTAGCATCATCATCAAATCCACAATCTCTTATTCGTAGAAGTAAAGCAATTACTTGGGTATCTAATTGACCCACCAAAAATTGATTAGTGACAACTCCTAGATAAAAATATTTTGCATATTAAATAACTTGAACCTAAGTTTTAAATTGGTATGGGCAAGGGAGAGATCGAGCTAAGTTGAACTTTGTAGTCTATTAGCCAAACCTAGGGTGCTCCACCCACTTCGGGGAGTCATGACATATGATTGTTGAAGAAACAGAATTGAATGAAGAAATTTGATTTCACTCCCTTAACCCTCCTTTACTAATGTATTTTATATGAAAGAGGGTAGAATTCAACGTTTGTTGTCTTAGGTGAAGAAATGACTGGACTCTGTTTATATAACCTATCAATAAGTGCATTCCATAATAACACATTCTACCTTTACAAGAGTCACGTCTTTTCACAATAACTATAACTTCTCATAAGAATTACACATGTTCATAAAAGTTGCATCTCTTCATAGAAATTGCAACTTCTCATAAGAATAGCACCTTTTCATCTTCACAAGAGTTGCAACCTTTTGTAGCAATATGTTTTTGTTTATTAAATCATTAATTAATAATAACATATGAGTCACAATTGTTTTTACATCGACTAGCCACCACCACCCATCCATTATTTCACCACCCGCTGCTCTCCCACTCTCTAGCGCCCTCTCTCTAGCATACACTTGCTTGCAACCTCTCTCCCAGTAGCTCCTCTCGCATGTTTTCATTCTTTGAAGGTGAGTCTCTTTTGGTCGTTTAGTTCGAATCGCTCCTCCTCGAGGATCTCAGCTCAAAGACAATGCGAAGCGGCCAGCCATAGCTCAATTCATCTCGAGCTTGCCCTCTAGCTGCCCTCTTCGAGCCGAGTAGGGACCCCTCATGATTGTACACCAGTTTTTGTGTTAGAAACGTGAATCTTTGAAGAGAAATATAATAAAGAAAACAATGGAAAACCCTTTCCAAAATCAAAATGGGAAAAATCACGATACCACACTAGACAATCTCTTTACTATCAATATAGCGTTATAATTACAAAAAGATATTGTCGAACATATAGTAGGAGTTTAGAGCATGCATAGTTATGATAGGAATTACATGTATACTATTAGCAGTGATAAAAGTTATATTTTTTGTTTGCAACATGAAAAATACATGTCTGCTATACACAATATAAATTCTACGCTTGAATATTACTTTTTTCTATCAAACTCCACAACTCCATCACCATAAACCTTTTGTTGCCAAACAGCAAAATCGAGTATGTATATATATATATGTATGTATGGTATGTATACATACATACAGACACACACACACATAGGCATGCTGAGCTTGGAGTAGGCTAATGGGTTCATTTTTGGTTGTCTTGTGATGATTTCGTTCGAATCTGGGTGTGAATCCGGTTATGAAATGATCGACACCTTCTCCCTAATTCACGCACATTACCTGTTCGACAAAATGCCTATAGGAACCCGCTGCAAGTTAATCCCTTTTTCTGTCTAACCCGAAAGCACATTGGTCTGGAGTAAGTTACCTTTGTTGTTTTTTAAAGTCCTTTTAATCATCGACGTGTTTTTTCTGCATCGTCACCGTTCCCACAGTCAATCGGTGATGGTATTCTGGCAAGAAAAAATGACTTGGTGTCGATCCTTAGTGAAGTTCATGTTGCAACCTCTGTATCTTTATTGTCCCATTCGTACCTTGTGTATTTTTTCGCAAATGGATGATTGCATATGTGTGGACTTTCGGTGACGGACCGAGATAGGGAAGGTGGTGGTGTTCTGGCGAAGTATGAAAATGGGTGACGAGGACAGTGGATACTTTCAGTATGATGTCTGCAAGTCATTGTTTTTTGAAGTTCGTTCATTTTCTGGTTAGTTCTTAGATGCTCTAGGTTTAATTTAGATGAATGAAAGTGGGAGTCTTGGGAGGGAGCCAAGTATAGAGATCATCATATCTTCAAATGGTTACTGTGTGTTATCGAAACCATCGGAGAAAAATGAAGCCCCAAGTCGGTAGTTTGTCATCCTAAGTTGGGCTCCCAATTCGGCTTTAGGATATTAAGTAGTTAATTAGTCCTCCTCAAGTTTCTCTTAGGTTACGACATTTTCACATTACCTATCTAATTATTGGAGGTGAATCCTAAATTTAACTAAACTATTTACTGTGATTAATTTTATATCTTGAAGTGATTTTTCGAAACTATTATTTTCATTATTTATCTTCTTTCTTATCTTTTTTTTTAAAATTATATTTCTCAAACTAGATCAATTTTTATTCATTAAATCTCATAAGCTAAACTAATCCTAACATCCTACACTAAACTAAGAACCCACAATCTAATTGAAAATAAACGTGCAAATCAACAATCAATCAAGTAATTGCACAAATTACTCTAAAAGAACAAGAAAAGAATATTCCTTATTATGTAAATTCTAATGTAGTGAAACTAAACTAAATCTAATACCTTTACCAAAAAAAAAAAAAAAAAACTAAATCTAATACTAATACCCAACAATCTACTCAAAGCCTATTTGTTCTAACCAATTTTCCAATTTTTTGTTATTGGATTTTATATATTTACTATTATTTTTGACTGAATGCCGCTATATGAGTGAATTGTCAAAACATCCGAGTGGGCGTAGTTGTAATGATCGAGGGCATGGAAGGCTTATTCATTTGCTGTAGGTATGGATTCAGGACGTCTTATGCTTAATAAATTGCCTGGTATTAATCAATTGATTCGACCTTTCTTCATGCTCCAACCACTCAACTTTGGCACCACGATACTCTGAACCCCACTACTAAAGACATGCATAGGCTGTTCAAAAGAATCACTGACTCATATTTTAACTCAAAATTATAGAAGTCGGTCATGAATAAGTTAGCTTAAAATTAAGACATAAATGAAAATGGATGTTAAAGTAATAAGCTCACAATAAATGGATCTAAATGAGTTTTAAAATGAACCTCTTTTTTTGGGTCAGAAAGAGAGAATAATGATGCAAATAATTCCTGAATTTTGACCAAATGTGTAATTTGATCCATAAATTTTTAATTTGTTCAATGTGATTCCTAAATTTTTAATTTATTCAATTTAGTCCTTGAACTTTTTATACATGTTCAATATAGTCATTGAATTGTATAAAAATGTTCAATGCAATCCTTCCAATATAGCCTCGAACTATATAAAAATATTCAATTAAGTATTTCCATTGATCATGATTAGTGACCATCTTAAATATTTTCATACAATTCATAGATTATATTAAATATTTACCAAAAATTCATGGACTATATTGAACAAATTCAAAGTTTAGAGGCCACATTGGGCTAAAATTCTAGGACTACATTAAACAAATTAAAATTTTAATAACCAAATTGCATATTAGACCAAAGTGCAAGGACTCTTTGTATCATTTTCTCCGGAAAAAATGAACCATGTAACCCATTTAGAATGGGCCAATTCCCTAAAAACCTCAAATTTTAGGTCAAATCCCAAATTTGTCCGAATTTTATTTTATTCAAAAAGAACCCCGAACTTTAGATGTAGTCCCAAATTTGTCCAAAAATTTTCTTTTGTCTTAGTAAAAACCCTTAAATCTACCATGCATTTTGTTTTGTCTAAAAAAAAAAATCAACTTGCAATCTATTTTCAAAGCTACCCTATTGTCCAGTCCCAACTTAACGTGGCATTTTCACGTCAACAATAAATACACATAAGAAAGACGACATAAAAAATTATCTTCAAAATAAAATCATTCTAAGATAAAAAAGAAGAAGAAGAAGAGAGTTAAAGACAACTAATCGCGACTTTGGAATAGGAAACTAACATGGGCAAATTTAGGATTAGAGTAAAAATTGATGATTTTCTTTTGAAAAAAAATTGTAATAGATTTGAGATTAGACTTAAAGTTTGAGATTTTTCTAAAAAAGAATTTTGGGTAGATTTGGAATTAAACCTAAAATTTGAGATTTTTTTTAGAGAAAAAATTCGGGATAAATTTGAGAATGGATGTAAAATTTAGAGCCTTTAAGGAATTAGCCCCATTTAGAACTCATGTCTCTCTTCGTCTCTTCGTCGAACCGGGCCCTGGACACCTCCGGTTCGCGCCTCAGCCTCTCGTTTGGCTCTTCGAGCTCTTCGATTCGCCTTACCGACTTGGTGATCTCAGCGTTCTTGGATCCAATCACGTCCTCCAGCACCAGGACGAGAGACGCCGTCGCTCGGACGAGCTTGTGCTCGAGGAGCTCGGAGATGTCCGGTGGGCGGGGCTGAACCTGGTCGGAGGAGTGCGGGAAGTAGGCGCTGAAGGAGCGGCCGAATGCCGCCTTCTCGGGGGAGATCTTGGGCAGCTGGGCAACGGCGGCTTCGGCGGCGGCAGCGGCGGAGTCTCAGGCTTCGGCTTATTTGTGTCGCCGGTGGGTACTTCGTTCTTTATGGGTATGACGAGGGTGGGTACGTCTTCCTCCCTTCTTATGTTATGCGTACTCATGGATCAAGAAAGCAGCAAGATGCTCCGAAGAATGTGTCCAAGGAACATATGCATAATGTATTTAAGGTAATGACGTCGATGAATGTGAAGTCTCTTTCGTTTTTTGCTTGTATTAGCAGTATTTTCCATGGATTAACCCAGTATCTGTATGCTTAACGTGGTATCAGAATTGGGGCGTTGTATTCAACATCAATAAGCTGGATTTGGCTACTGCCAATCTAATCCAAAAAAATGTCGACACGATTTATCTGAGTAAACGCAATAACATGATTAGCAGCATAGAGTATACACTCTCTGCATAGTTAATCACATTATTTCTGTGACTCTGTCTACTAATCAGGCTAACACCTTGCTCCCTAAGCTTTTTGTGGCAAACGTTAATTTCAGTATGGGAAGAATAACAAAGTTCTTTTACTGAACTATAGGCGAATGCACTATTTGGTAGGGTACATGGGAGTATCTAGTGGTGTATCTGTTTCACGATATGGTGGCTGGTGATAAATTTGCTTCTTCTGTTGTGTGGTGGAATGGACTAAGCATGTTGTGCACTTCTTCTTTATGCATTAGTCTCGGTACTTGTCTGCAGGCCAATTCTAAGGTTATCTGTTGCACTCTAACGCCTTGTTTATTTCCTTAATTTGTCTGACCTTTTCACTTATCCGTAAGCAGGCCCTGGACACACATGGAAGTACCAAATGGAGGGTTAATTGAAGAGTGCGTGCTGCAGTGGAGAGCCTCTGGGCTCAAGGTTGAACTGTTGGGGTTTGGTTGAGAGACATGATGTGAGTCCATCCAAGACTCATGCTCATAACAAACTATGGTTCTTTGTTTGCAAATTGCGTTTATCCAACTTGATTGCTGAAGATTCTGATCTGTAATGGCATTATTATAGTTGCATATGACCAGTATATTGTTGATGTTCTATATTTAGGTACCTTCTGTTCAGGAAAAAGTTGACTTGACTCAATGATATCCTACTGCAATGACTTCTAAGTATAACATGATTTGACTAGAGTTCTCAATCATTTCTTGATCTGATTCTATGTAGAGTGACTTATCTGAAACAGGAAACAGGAAAGAATTATTTCCAACTAGTGTTGTAAGAATAGGTTTTGACTATCACTGCTCATTTGTTTTAATTTTAGTTGCCATGCAGAGGCTTGCTGGTTTTGGTTTGATGTGGTCACTCTGTTGTTCTGGTCATTACTTTCGTACTACATTTTGCAGGATTCATTCCAATCTCTCATTTATTCCAGCTTCCTTTGCCAGATAAGGATGTTTCCTAAGATGGTGATTCAATTGATTCTAAATGGAGCACTAGTAGCTAATGGCCTCTCAACTAGTCAAGTAAATAGCAAGTTTGCTACTGCAGTGTAAGATTGTTTTCTCAATTGAGGAAGAACTTAATGCTAAAATTGAGTCAATCAGCCTAGTGGAATTTGCCCCAAAACCGTAAAGATTGAGGCTTCTTCCTTGCTTACTGGTTTTATTCTTGCCAATCTTCAAATCGCAATTGCGGGAACTTTTTTCTTGGAAATGTCTTCTCGATATCGTTGTCCATGAATAATGTTAATTGATGTTTCCTGAACTTGTTTGTAAAAGAAAAAACTTCGAGTTTGGTGCGTTTTGGTCAAGACCTTTTGCTATAGGATTTGCTGGGCTTGCTAACTTGGTAGAAATACCAAGGCCAGGTGGGCTCAATGCTTTCTTCTTTTTTTTTGACTTTGCTCGTGAACCCGTTTCTTGATTTATGGACTGCTCAAAACCTGTCTATAATTAACCAAAAACTAAAATCAGAACCTATTTCATGATTTATGGTTAGCTTATCGAACTTGCTTTTATCAAGAGCTTAAAGTGAAATTTGATGTGAAATTTTTATCCAAGTAACATGTACATGTGAAGAGCTTAAAGTGAGTTATATAGGTGGGTACAGGTTTTCCTTGATTGAGTAAAATCTTAATGTGTTTTTGTAATAGGGGTCAGGTCAAGTACATGTACAAGTTAAGTCGAGTATGAGTCATTAAATTTACATTGCATGAAATGGGGTCAAACGGGTTAAATGAGTCAATATAGGTCAAACCATTTTCGATCCAACCCAACCATTTGATGGCCCTAGGCATGCACTTGGTTTCCATCTTCCACAGCCAATACAGGGTAAACCTAGCTGTAGTGCAGCTCTTCCCTCGACCACCAAACTCTCCACGATAGGATGATCTATAAAGGTCTTAAACGACGGCTTCTCTTGAAGAGGGTCCACATCCACAAATGCTCCATAAATGGTCTCATCATTGCTATTGTTAAGGGAAGATCTGCTCTGGTCGCTACACAGGAGGACAGCATATTTGTTTCGGCCTTTGAAAATTCTGAAGAAGACTGCTGTATATATTCTTGTAATCCTTTTGAAGCCATGACCAGCAATCCAAATGATCCAAGACTACCTTTAACTGAAGCACCCTTTTGGCTACACAGCATTTGTGGGTTGGTTTTTTGTCTTAATCCAGATTTCATTAGTGTTCACTGTTGAAAATAGCTATTTGGAGAGTTTGGTATTGTTTGAATGGAATTTTTGTACTTGAAGCGGGTTTCTTTGATAATGTGAAGTTGTGGGTTTGGGTGTCAGGGAAGCCTGAGGCTGATGTGCCACTCATGCGTTCGGCATAAAGGGGTACAAGTTCGCTTTGGTCCTTCTCTGTTCTCTGGCTTCCAATCTAGAGGTCCTCAGGCGAATCCCCTTGCCCAGGTAATATGATTTCCATCACACTAAGTTGTCTCAGTTTTTTTTCTAGCATGAATCAAGTATTGATTGTTGGTGTTTATAGCCACTTTTCCATGAAATATACTACCGTATTATTTCCCTCTTTTTGGCTTATGGATAAGTCGGCATTTGCTAGGTGATGGATAGGATAGTTCAAGGATATAGGTCATGGGATAAAGGGAAAATAATTTCATTAGTTGAATAATATAGTTTGATGGAGAGTCTAAGCCTTGTCAAATGATGAACTGCTAATAGGCAATTACAACCGACATAGGGTCACATGAGTTTTTCTTCATGTCTAGGATAGTTGACTTCAACTTTTTGACTAAAGGTTTCTTCTCCAGTCGCCATTATTGACTTTTATTCAAGGTTCCCACTTGAGTCTTCTCCAATTTGGCTTTTGCTTATTCCTACGTGAGTCTTCTAGTTTCAGCTGGCAACCGCCATATTTTACTTCTTGAGAATGTGATTTGACTTCAAGTCTTCCTCTTCAACTTGGTCACTCCTCGTTCTCTTCATGATTAAGCAAGTAGTTTCTAGATTTTGTTGAAAATGAATCACCAATTTCCAACACTAACTATGACTCCTGCATGGTGCATATACCAGAATGTGATTTTTTGTCATGTATTCGTGCAATGGAGTTTTTCAAGATGGATCCTTTTTGTCCCTTTGGAATGTTGATCACCTACCCAATTCTCAGAGCCATCTATCTAATTCAAGATTGAAGAAAATGACGATATATCATGTTTTGCTTAGTATGCAATGGATTAGCTGATAGCCAGACAGCTGAGCCTAAATTAGTTAAAATCTTGCGGTACTCACCATTGTCGAATATACGGATGCTAATGTGGAAAACGCTGGTCATCGCTTTCGGATGGACAATAAGGATACGGAGCTTCTCTATTTGTAATTCGGGCCACTGCACCAACTGTTTTCCAGATTTGTCTAGCCGAAAAGTCCTTGGAATTGCCTGCTTTGAGAATATGATGACTTTCAACAAGTCTGGGCGGTGGGACTCGATAGATTCGGTACTTTCTGTTCAACAATCATTGTCTAAGGCGATCATGGATTCTATAGGTGATAGGTCAGAGTGATACAGCGACATCCTTACAGATCAGAGAAGGAACGACTTCTTAAACTAAGCCAGCACCATATATCTATGTGGCTACAAAAATTAAAAGAATGGAAGTGTTGAATTTAGCTTGATGGTTGATGCTTTTGACGTGAACGTGAGCAGCAATAGGTCATCGTCAAACAGCTTGCAGTTCGCACAAGCCCAATGACCCTATAGCCACCCCAAAGATCAAAGAATCGTGGATTTTTCAACAGCATGGGGATTGCATCCTTTCCATCAGCAGTCTCTACAGTGCAAGTTCCACAGCTTCCACCACCTCCACAATTCGTCATTTTCACATACGCGACAAAAACTCGCACATTCAAATGAACAAAGAACAGAGAAAAGCATATTCAGCGGGTCCTTCCACAATTACTCAATACATCAGAAATCACGTTTAACAATTAAACCAGCAATCATTTGACGATGGCGGATGGGAAGAAGATATAGGAACTTCTCGATTTTTCATCTCTCTCACTTCGTGCTCTCACGTCGCTCCCAAAAATGGTTCTGTCCTCTTAATCTGAGTATGTCTGGAGCGGTGAGAAGAAAGATAAGCATCGAACGCGTGATGTCCTACTTGCCAGATTCTTGCTTCGCTCAATAACGCGCGCTCCTTTTTATTCTGAAGAAAGAGAAATATGATACACGAGTGACGATAATAAAGAACATGCGCGATTGAACATAAAAATTTCGATGATAAAAGCCCTAGTCATGCGGCAAATGGCCAAAGCCGGGACCGGCACCAGGATCTGGGGGCTTGAAGGCGTCTGAGCTACGGACAGGAGATGGCAGCGGCGGCGTTGTTGCTCGCACTATAGCACTTGGCGGCGGCGGCAGCGGCAGCGTGGCAGACACCTTGATCTTCGTGGCTTCGTTCGAGGTTTCACCATGCAAGTTGTTGCTCTGCTCGGCTATGGTTTTCCTCGATTCCTTTTCTGGGAGTTTGTTCAAATGTTGATGCTTGCTTGGGAATGGGTTTTGCTTTTGCAGGGTTGGTTTCGACTTCCTTGCTTGAGTGGACTGGAGCTTTAGAGAGACTACTAGAAGGAGAAAGACAAAGGGCAAGAGAACCTTACTTTGGGCCATGGCAGAGAGAGCGAAGAGCGAGAGAGACAGAGACAGAGACAGAGAGAGAGAGCTTTAGAAGGCACTAGACAACGCCTACCCGGGAATTTACAGAGAATCTGTGAATAGTCTTATCTGAGGCGGAACTTGCTAGACAGATGCGTATCTACATCTCGCTCAGGTAATACCCTACTTTAATTAAATGTCTGATGTTGCTCTTTGGGGATATGCTTAGGTTCAAAGTTTGATGAGATACCTAAACCCTCTCCACATGGCATCACTCTAATGTACTACGTGTTTTATCTTTCCTTAGAGCCTACGCATCAGATGGAATCTGTCGACACATTGACTATATACATTAGATAATCATTTATACGATTTCGGAATCCTAAAGTATACGAGGGAGAGTCAATATTCAATTACTTCTTTTTTGATATCTAGTCATAAACTCGGAAGAAATGAACCTCCGTGATCATCCCGATACAGAACATCAGGGAAACAACTCTCTTTTGTGATTTTCCGATGAGATGCGAAGAATTCATGCCAATTGCTTCAATCCCTATCAATTTTTCTTCTCTCTTTTCAAACATCAAAGCCCGACGCTCGATTATCGGCACGTTGTACTGTCTACGAGAACGACAGAACGTTGAAATTAGAAAAATGCTTCAGGCAACATTGGAGGGCGAGGCTCTGGATGCACGTGGAAGACAAAAATGTCGCCACCCCTATCTAGGCCTAGGCCCCCGTGCATTCGCCTTCTCTGTCTCGGATCGCGCTCTTATACTACATCTAGAAAATAACGCTGGACACAGTTAATTGCAATACATTATTGATATTTTTAGGCATGTGCACTGGGAGTCTCAGATATTCTTGATTGCTTGTACTGATTACATATCTTTCTCCCCTGAAAAACGCTCAACATTATTGTCATTAAATAAGTATCAGCTTTCCAACAACTTAATTGGGATCGGTCAAAAAATAATAAGATTAATAACTTAAGAGAATGAATGTGACTGAACTGCTTAGCTTTTGCATCTCAGACAGTTTTTTCGATGTTAGCTTCTTATTTTAAGTTTTGCGGCTATTAATAATTCAAATGGTATTTTGAGCCATTGGAATTGCCTGGAGCCGTCACATGCATTTTGTAAGAGTTGCATGCTTGTGAGCTGAGAGAAAGAGCCGATCACTAGGCCGCGAGTGTGGAAAGTTACATATTCACTAGCTGGAGTGTCTTGTGGAGTTTATGTACTTTCTAACTTTTTATTTCTAGGATAAATATTTTCTTTTGCTCATGATTAGAGAAATATTCCTATATTTATATCTTTTACTATTAGGGTATAAGTTAATATTCCTATATATTTTTTTAGGTGTATATGCTTTATAATCAAGTATTTCCGTTAACTCCGTCCATTTAGACTAATGGAATATATTAACGTGATCTTTTTTAATATTTTATCTCTTCTTTATGGCAATGATGTGACCAAACATGGAACACAGGGCTAAAATAATGTCATTTTAGATTAAATTCTAATTATTTTAATCAAAATCTTAATTAAATAAAATAAAATTTATTTTAGAAAACACAAAAAAAGGGAGCTAAGGGAAAGGCCGGCAAGAAAGTGTTGCCAAGGCCTCTGTGACATCTTTGAATTAACTCACTTAAAATATTATCCATTTTAACCTATCACATACCAAGTTTCGCGGTTTTGTCCTTTGGCATACAAACATGCACTTTTCCAAGAGATCATCTATCCTATTAGTACTTTACTTTAGGCTCGCTTAACTATAGAGTTCCAAAGCAAAGCTTGTTATTACGTTAAAAGATGCCTTCATAAGTTAATTACAATTATCACATATATATCTCAAAATTGTCTTCTCATGTTCAATGCATAATTTGGTTCATTCCCGCCCACTTACATCACAACATATCATACAAGAAAGTCGCACAAGTTTAATAGATACATATGCTTCTTCTTTATACAAACACTAGTACTTATCATCAAAACATATAGACCTAAGATGTGTGGTTATGGGCCCACTAGTTCTACTAATTGCATACTATTTCAGAAGCAAGCCACCATTCAACTTAGAGGTTGATGGTCTCAAGCATCATCTTTGTGACGTCCTGATTTTTGACCCATTTCGGGACGCATGAAATGATTATTTCATCAATACGCTATTGGTTACGTTTACTCTGAGTTGGCCCCCACGAGTTAACTGATTATTCGGAAATGCGATTAAGGAGGGATACGAGTATGACTAGTGAATTCAATTAGGGATTGCCTGCTCGACTATAAGGATCAAGCAAGGATGATACCACGCTGTTGCAAGTTAATTAGCGAACGAAAATAAATCGATTCAGTAGGAGTACGAGGTCGAATTGTAGGTGATTCCGCATGGCTTCGATATTAACCGCAAACAATGTTAAACCGATTTTCTGTTGGCTTTGTATGTATAGTGAGTAATCAATCCCTCATGATTACATGACAACCGAGGTTCACCCTGATTTGAATAGGCACCATCGTGGATTGAAAAACTATCAATCACAGGTCAAATGCGTGGAACACCTTAAACGCTACTCGAAAGTTAGGTTATACTAAAATCGCGATTGGTTGAAATTAATCACGAAATTCAATATGATTTTGAGTACCAAACTTTCAAGGACGTCAAGACAAAAATATTGGACAACGCCTCATTAATTCTCAAATTATCGTTAAGGCCTAAAAATTGCTCGAAGTGGATTAATGAGCCTATATTAGAATCGGATTTTTGGGATTTGTGCTTCAGAGGTAAAAAGACCAAAACACCCTTCTTCTTTTAGAAGCTTGTTTGAATATTTCTAGGGTTTTTCTCTCTTCCCTTTTCTCCCCCACTTTTCCCACGTTTCCCCTCCCTTCTTTCTCTCTCTCTCTCTCTTTACCATCGGCAGCCTCCCCCACTTGCCCATCTTTTCCCTCTTTTTCTTCCCCCTTTTCTTTGACTTGTCACCTCTTCTCTTTCTCTCTTCTTTCCCTAAAACCCTATGTGCTTCTCTCTCTCTCTCTCCCCTCCGCGCAGCCCCCCATGCACATACACCCCTACAGTAGCCCCCCCCTCCTCTTCTTCTTCTTCTTCTTCTTTTCTTGCTGCTGGCCGACACCTTCGGTTGCTGCTGCCGCCCTTCTTTTGTTGCCGCCACTGTTGTCGACCACCACCATCACCGCCGTAGTCCCGCCGTCCCCTCTAGCTCGCCGCCGGTCCGCCGGTCTCGCCGTCCGACGGTCCCGCCCGAGCCAGCCACTCCCCTTCGAACTTGTCTAGCCGAACCAGATCCAACCAGCTGCCATCCTTGGTTCAACCTCCGCCACCTCATCGTCGTCCTTCCGCCTTGTCACCGCCGGAGCTAGCCGGCCAGCCAACCATTCCTCCTCCTCTTCTGGGTTGGCTGGTGCTGCTTGTTTCCTCTGGTTCAAGCCGAACCGGCTACACCAGCCGCCGCCGTGTCGTCGCCGCAGCTCAGCCCCAGCTGCCTGCTGGACGTCGGACCACCTCAAGTCAGTTGCTCGCCGTCCACCCAGACCTTGCCGGCCAGCCCAGCCAGCTACCACCCCGCAATATCGATTGCACCACTCCTCTCCCCCTCAGCTTCGTTCGCCGCCACCAGGAGCTATTCCGCCGGTCGCCGGCGCCCGACCACGAAGCTCAGCCACTGCCGTCCTCCGCCCGAACCTAGGCCAAGCCGTCCAAGCTGCCACCTCCATCTTTCCTTCCCTCTCTCAGTTTGAGTATGAAAGAAGATGAGGAAATTCAAGGAGGACAAGGAAAATTGATGCGAGGGAGAAAGAAGATGAGAGAATTTTCTGTATTTCTCAATATATTGTACAATGCACAAAGACGACTATATATAGTGAGGAGAAAGAAAAATAAAGAAGGAAGGATTATATATTCTAATCTACGTGTATCAAATCTAATCCTAAATTGATCTAAGACAATCAATTACAATATTTTGTATCTTCAAGCATATCTTCCAACACTCCCCCTCAAGCTGGTGGCTTGTATATGTCCAAGATGCCAAGCTTGCTTAGGAAATATGTATGCTGCCTTTGACATAAAGGTTTGGTGAAAATATCCGCTGGCTATTCAGTGGTTCTGATTCATTTTGCTTCAATTATACCTTCTTGAATCTTTTCTCTAGTAAAATGGCAATCAACTTTTATGTACTTTGTTCTTTCATGCAATACAGGATTCATCGCAAGCTTAAGTGCAGAATCATTGTCACAGAACAGTGAAGTTGGTCCCTTGACTTGTATTCCAAGATCCGAAAGTAATCCTTGTAACCAAACTACCTCACAAACGGTCTTGGCCATGGATCGATATTCAGCTTCGGCGGATGACAAAGATACAGTGGATTGTTTCTTTGTTTTCCATGAAAGTAACGAATCTCCAAGTTTAATACAGAAACCAAAAATAGATCTTTGACTCATAGGACAAGTTGCATAATCTGAGTCGCAATAAGCTGTCATCTCCATGTTGCACTTGCGAGAAAGTAGAATCCCTAGTCCTAGGCATTTCTTCAAATATTTTACAACCTTCAATGCAGCATTCATATGAGACTCTTTTGGATTATGCATGAATTGACTCAGGGTTTGAACCGCATAACAAATGTTTGGTTTGGTCATAGTGAGATAAATGAGTTTCCCAACTAATTGCTGATAAATTGATTTGTTATGGTTTGGTCATAGTGAGATAAATGAGTTTCCCAACTAATTCCTGATAAATTGATGGATCCTTGAGTAATGAATCATCATTTTCAGGTTGAAGTCCCACATCATAGTCAGCTGTGGTTAACTTCATATTCTGTTCAATGGGAATAACTACTAGTTTACATCTTGATAGACCAGCTTCTGATATGATTTCCAATATATATTTCCGTTGGCTAAGAGAAATCCCTTGGTCTGAACAGGCTATCTCAATTCCAAGAAAATATTTTGGTGATCTCAAGTCTTTGATATGAAAAGCAGAATGCAAGTATTCCTTGAGTTTTCTTACAGCAGATTCATCATTTCCCATAATGAGTATGTCATCAACATATATCATCAAGTAAATGGATGACGTACCTTTGTCCAAGTGAATAGGGCATAATCATGTTTGGACTGTTTGAATCCTATAGTAGTGAGTGCATTGGTAAACTTGGCGTACTATTGGCGCGACGCTTGTTTGAAGCCGTACAGGGATTTACGGAGACGACATACCTTAGACTCCCCCTGTCTCCATATACCCGGTGGAAGCTCCATATAAATTTCCTCATCCAAGTCTCCATGGAGGAATGCGTTATGAACATCCATTTGGTGCAGAGACCAATCACGACACGCCGCAACTGATAAGAAAGTGTGAACTGTAACATCCTTCGCCACTGGAGAAAAGGTTTCATGATAATCAAAACCTTCTCGTTGTGTGAAACCTTTGGCCACTAACCGAGCTTTATATCTTTCAATAGAACCATCTGCCTTGTATTTAATCTTGTACACCCACTTGCAACCAATTGGTTTTCGATGAGAAAGTAATGAAACAATGTCCCATGTATGATTTTCCATCAGAGCATGCAGTTCATTTTCCATAGCCTTTTGCCATCGTGGATCTTTTACTGCTTCATAATAATGGGATGGTTCCTGCTCCTCAGATACCCGACTAATGCAGCATATATGATCTGGTGACAGTCGATGAAATGAGACATATGAAGAGATAAGATAACGAGTACCTGATAATTTTGAAGAAGCACAAACATAATCTTTTGTCCATGTGGGTGGATGTGTAACATGCCCGGATCGTCGAGGCGCATCTAGCTCTAGGTCAGAAATTGATTCCTCATTCCTGGATATTTTTTCAATAGCAGTAGGTGTCGAAGGAATTTCCTCTGAAGAGGAATTGGATTCTTCTTCATTTCTCGCACAAGCTTGTGTATTTAACTATTCCACAGCTGTCATGGAAGTAGATGTCTTGTTAGACAATGGTATTATGGCTCCTAGTTGATACTCTACAGGTGCAATAATATATGATTGTCCAGAAGATAAATCTTCATCAACGAGAAAATGATGATGACTTGTTCTCTGATGTAATTCTTGGGAAGAAGATAATTCATCACGAAAAGGAAATATATCTTCATGGAAGGTGACATCTCTGCTAATGAAGAAATCCCCAGTGGATGGTTCAAAGATTCGATATCCTTTCTTCAAATTCGGATATCCCATAAATATGCATGGACGAGCTCAGGGACTCATTTTATCCCGAGACCCCACTGTAGTCATATAACATAAGCAACCAAAAACTCGCAAATGTTGAAGTTTTGGTTTCTTTCCATAGAGCATTTCATAAGGAGTCTTCCCATCAAGGACACGACTTGGCATGTGATTGATTAGGTAAACAGCTGTGATCACACAATCTCCCCAAAAAATTTCAAGAATAGAAGCTTGGAATTTAAGAGCATGTGCTATTTCTAATAAATGACGGTGTTTACGCTCGACAATTCCATTTTGTTGTGAGTGTAGACACATGAGCTCTCATGTAGAATCCCATTGGTAGAAAAGAGAGACATACATTCATTACTAAAAAGTTCTTTTCCATTATCAGTACGAATGCATTGGATGGATTTTCCAAACTGATTTTTGGATGAAGTAAAGAATGTTCTCAAATGGGTTAGAACTTGACTTTTTGATTGCATGAGAAATACCCAAGTAGCATGTGAGAAGTCATCCACGATTGTGAGGAAAAAATGCGAGCCATCATGATGTGGTGTGTGATAAGGCCCCTAAACATCAACATGAATCCGAGAGAAAGGGTTTGTAGTGCGGGAATTGCTATTTGGAAAAGGCACACAACCCTACTTTGCTAAAAGACAAATAGGGCAATGAGGATAAGGTAAAAAGCACTATGGCCCAATCTTTGATGATTAAGGAAATTTTTATCATTGGTAGCAGTGTTACACAATGATTGTTTATTCAATTCAACATCAGAGAATCTGAAATCACTAGGAAAATGAATCCAGAAATATAGCCCTTGAGAGACACTACCCAAGCCCATATGTTTCCCAGTCGAAAGGGCCTGAAAGAAACAATTATCAAAGTTGAATATAATTCTGCAGGAATTTTCCTCACAAACTCGAGAAACTGATATGAGGTTGAAATGGAAATCTGGAATATAAAATACATTCCGAAGTGTAATGAGTGGGCTAAGATTAACTGTGCCGATAATCATAACATGTGTGGTGTTTCCATTTGGAAGTTGCACTAAAATAGGTAAGTACAATTTTTCAACCTTTGAAAAGAAATTTTTATTGCAGACAATGTGGTCACTAGTTCCCGAATCAATTATCCATACATCTTTAGAAATCGAATTCATCAACTAATATGAAGTACCTGTAAAACTCCCGCCCTTATCAGAAGTATCCAATCTCTTTAAGGCTTTCATGAGTTCTTGATACTGGTCATTACTAATGGTTGGATTCAACCTATCCGGATGCTGACCTGTGACCTGAAAAACTGTTGAAAAATCCCTTTTTCCTTTTTCTCCGGGCTTGCCATGCAATTTCTAGCAATTATCAATTGTGTGATGTAGGCGTCTGCAATAATCACAATATAATTTTCTTTTTTCTTTGAAATTACCCTTTGATGACGTGGCAGAAGATGGCCCGTTGGATGTTTTAAAAGCTGGTGCCATCGTGGCCTCACGAGAACCGTCCGATCCTGTGGAAAAGGAGATGCCCCGTGCGCCGTTCGATCCAGATGATGGGAAAAAATGGGAGTCGTTGGATTCAGTTAGTAGGTGAGATGATCGTAGACCATCGGATTTTCACATCAAATCTGAGCCATCCATCTCCCTTTTCCTTTCTTCTGCAGGATGAAACCCTAGGGTTTCATTTCGACGCTCTCCCTGCCCCTTCATCGCAGCCCCTCTCTGTCCGCCCGTATAGGCGAAGAGGGCTATTCCTTCTCCGATCTTCAAGTGGTGGTCGGAGGTGGCGAGGCATTGGCTTTCTTCCTGAACGGCGAGCTGATATATCCTTCCGAGTGGCGGCATAGGCTCCATCGTCAGGATCTGTGAGCGAAACGGTTGGTAAGACTCATTCAATATCAAAAGAAATCTAGTCACCTTTTCTCGTTCTTTTATGGTTCAATACTGCTGTAGAGTCGAATATGGGCCCTCTAGCTTTTCTTCGACTGCTTCTAGTTCATTCCATAAGGCTGAGAGCTTGTTGAATGTCGCGGTTATGCTCATATTCCCTTGTTTCAAATCTGAAAGTTGCTGATTTAGTGAAAATTTTTTCACTTGATCCAACTTCCCGTACATTTCTTTGATATTATCCCAGATCTGCTTCAAATCTTCTGTCGGGGGTAGCCGGTCGCGACTTCGGGGGTGATGCAATTTCCGATCCATGTTCGGACGAGTTGATTGCATTTCCTCCATAGTCATGCCGCTCGCTCGTCGGACGGAATCGAGATTGTTCCGTCGATAAACCCATCTTTATCCTTGGTGACTAGTGCTCGCCGGAATTCCCATGACCAATTTGAGTAGTTGTCGGCTCCGGATAGTTGTTGTGTGATGAGTCGCAGCTCCGGTCCGTCGGCCGTCGACGTGTAAAGCGGGTCACCGAGCTTTGGGCGGCCGTTGGATGCAGTAAACGGGTAGGGAAAGAAATTAGGTTGAGGAACCGGGTAGGGATTTGATCCCGAGCCCGAATTACCCGATTCACCCATAAGACCCGCATGTGAAAAACCGAGCTCGATGGATGGGCTTGCCCCACTTGTGGCTGGTGGGCTCCCATCGGGTTGGACGGTGTAGCCTTGGATTCCTAGCGATGATGTATTTGGGCTTGGCCCAAAATAGAATGGGTAGGGCTAAATTGGCAACCATTGGTAAGGTTGGCCTGCGGTAGGCTGGCCCGCAGTGGGTTGCCCCAGATTAGACTGAGTTTGGAAAGGTTGCCATTGCACATACTGGGCTGTACTAGGCTATTCTTGGGCCTGAATCCCTGAAGTTGGATTCTGGGTTTTGAAACTTGTGTTGTTCTTTCTCCCGTAAGCTGGGCTTTCTGTTCATCAGGTGTTGGAGAGGGATTTCGCTCCATGGTAAGAAGTTCATTTCTTCACTTGATTTCCTTTTTGACAGATTTGATTCCTACACTAATAACCTTACTTTGCAGGTTAGGTTTTTTGTTGTCATAAGAAAAAAAATGCAGGCAATCACAAGGCGAAAGCTGTATGAGGAGCTAATTGTGCTCTGATACCATGAAAGAAGATGAGGAAATGCAAGGAGGACAAGGAAAATTGACGCGAGAGAAAAAGAAGATGAGAGAATTTTCTGTATTTCTTAATATATTGTACAATGTACAAAGACGACTATATATAGTGAGGAGAAAGAAAAATAAAGAAGGAAGAATTATATATTCTAATCTACGTGTATCAAATCTAATCCTAAATTGATCTAAGACAATCAATTACAATATTTTGTATCTTCAAGCATACCTTCCAACAAGGTAGGGGTCGGGATGGCCGCCCTTGCCGTCCAGCCGCCCTCCACCACCATCTGGCCGCCTTGGACCATCGGTGGGAGCCAACCGAGAGCCGACCGGGAGCCACCCCAACAGCCACCATCGTTGCCATGCCCTCTCTCTCCCTCTTGGTCCCTTTAACCGAGACCCGAACGTGTGGCCAGTAGCCTCACCACTGCACGCTGCCGCCAGTCACCATTGCTCGACCGTCGGAGGGCCGTTCTCGGGCCTACTTAGCCGCATCGGAGCCACCACAACAGCCCCTCCGTCTTGGTCCAGCTTTGTCGAGTCTCCCTCGGTCAAGACCCGTTTTCGGATTGCCTTGTCTAAGAGAAACAGAGGTGCCCACATGTCCGCCTCGCCGCCGCTGGCTCGTGTTGTCGGAATCGTCGCCGGGTGAGTTAACGCTCCAATCCCTCGATTAATCCATTAAACCTGTTTAGGGGGAGATTAGGTTTTGATTAATTCTAGTTAGGAAGTGGATTAAAGTTAACCGTGGTTATATTTTGGTTATGTGGTCAATCATGTTTAAGGATAATTAATGGTGGTTAGTTAGGATAATTTAGGATTAGTGGGATAATCCGGTTTAGTATTATTTTTTATTAAAAAGAATTAATTTATTTTTAATTATTATTTATTAAATTCCGAAATTATTATTATTTATTAAATTCGGAATTATTATTATTTATAAAATTTGGAATTATTATTATTTATAAAAATGATTATGATTTATTTTAATAATAATTGATTATAGTAATTATGAATAATGCTGTTTATTTATAATTAAATTGTGGGATTTATTTGACGTGTCGGTAATTATGAAAATATATTGGATTGCTGAATGGATTAATTCTGTGATTGTTGGAAATTATCTCGTGTTTGACTATTCTAATTAATTATGCCTTGACGTATGCGTATTTACTATATGGGCTATAAAAAAGCAAAACCCCAAGGTGTTGGACGTATATATGTCAAGCTTTATGAAAAAAATAAAAATGGTATATTCTTGGATGAGGCATGAAAGTGAGACATGTTTTGAAATAAAAGGTGACCACATATCATTCTTTCCTACAATTTATACATGAGAAATGTGCAGTGATTTATTATGTAAGCATGTACCACGATTGCATCGGCTAATTTGCAAGATTAAAATGGATCATGGTGGTGTGCTCGTGTGGTCAGTTAATTGAACCCATCACCCCGGCAGAAGATGGGGGATGAAGTCCGACTTGTCAAAATCCCAGCTGGTTTGGATGCAGGTCGCAGTAAAGGCCAGCCCTATGTTCCTTTGGGAATGCCATTTGGGGGGGAGGCCCATGATGTAGCTGTGCCCACGGGGTGGGATGATGCCTAGCAAAACCAGTAGACACCGACAGGGGATTGGTTGTAGCCTTAAGGGCATTAATAATCAGAACGTGCATGAATGCAAGAATGCATGAGAAATATGTTGACATGAGCTTTGATTATATATGAGCTGGTGGCATGGATTATGGTATTGCCTGATTTGATATCGTGCAGGGTATGACAATGGTCATGTGAGATTGCTTGTGATACAATTCGAATGTGGTTGATTAATGCAATGCTGAGAGTGCATTGTGCATTAATTGTGATGCACATGTGTATTTACCATGCGGGGTATGGCATGACTGGGTAAGGTTGCTTACAAATCGATTGTTTGTCAATGTTATTCATGAGATTAATGAATAGATCAAGTCATTGCTTGAGACATAGTGTTATTATGCTATTGACTTACTTGAGAAATTGGATTGCGCCAAAGGTATCTTGAGGCGAGTTGGTGTCCTAGTTGGGACTTAGGGCAAGAACTCATTGAGATTTATATTTCATGATTATTATTTAACCATTTTTAGGTTCATGGTTTGGAGAACCGGCATGTGGTGCATTTTGGAAGAAGTAGATTAACCTTGGCCCTATTTGTTCGATTGGCTCTATAGGAAGCTACCTGTGGTAAGGACTTGTTTATGTAGACTTCTTAAGGTTAATCAGAAGATAAATAAAATGGTACCGTTGATTGTGGTTCTGTTTGACTTTTTTGGCTATCTCGATTGTTAGGTTGTACGGGGATTAGTTATCGCTTCCACATGCACTTAACTAAAAGATAAAAAGAATGGTCGATGATGTGTTTTGGAACGTCGCATTAAAATGACCAAAAGAGAAAATGGGATTGTCGCGTACTTGAGGGTTGGGCCATGACAATCTTGTTCCTTCCACTATAATATCCCAAAGGGACCATCCTACACACTAGAAAAATAAGGGGTGAGCTTAAGCTTAGTAAATGAAATCCCTAAGTCTAAGATAAGAGATTGTCTTAATATTTAATCTGACATTAATTAAATAACATGAGTTCAAGGCAATACAAAATGATCATGCATGAGCAAGCTCTCTTTCTTTTCTATCATGACATGCCAATATAAAACCATTAATCATAAGGTAAATTCATCCATTCATAAATAAGCATATGACACAATATTTTATGATGCACTAGTATCATCTAATGGTTTAGACGTACGGACCCTAGGAATGCCAAAACTTGGCATGAAGGGACACGTAAGTGCCAACGATGAGAAAATCCAGCCAAAATACTGACATGGCATTTTTTGTGGCAATCTGGAGTCAAAATGGCATCGTTTTTTGTGCTGATGTGGCGAAATAAGCCCAAAACGACGTCGTTTTGGCTAAATTTTATTTTTAAATAAATATTAATTAAATGATATTAAAAGCGAGAATTAAAAAAAAGGGGGCAGCCGCCGTGGCCGCCGCCCCATCATCGGTGGGGCGATGGGCGGGCGGCGACGGACGCCCGGGCGCGGGCGGCAACCCTCGCCGTCCGTGGCCGCCACCCCACCGGCGATGGGGTGGTGGCCATGGGCTGCTACCCCCCTTTGTTTTAATTTTTTTTAATTTTCGCTTTTAATATTATTTAATTAATATTTATTAAAAAATAAATTTTAGTCAAAATGGCGTCATTTTGGGCAAAATTATTTGGGCACATTAGTCAACTAGCAACTAAAACGACGCCATTTCAACCCTAGACATCGGAAAAATGCCATGTCAGCATTTTGGCCGGATTTTCACACCGTTGGCACTTAAGTGATTCCTTTTTGTTCCGATTTTGGCACTTAAGTATACCGTTTGTAAGTTTTGACATTTAAGTGTCTCTTCGTGCCAAGTTTTGGCACTCTCGCTGTACTTATGCCAAGAATATACATAGGCAAGTCTATACTTGTTATGCACTTCACCACCACACACACAATGAATTCACACATGTCATTGCATTTCCCCACTACGCATACATAAGTGAATTCGTACTTGTCATACAGTACATTCTTGTCATAAGATTCATGCAATCCATACTTGTCATGCAATTGATATTTATCGCTGGCCAAGACCTTCTCGACTCATGAGGTATCTCGAGTTAACGAAGCATTGTCACCACTAATTCATGGAGGACAAAATCATATATACCCTTTGCCATGCCTCAGCTTATTCATCACAAGTGTCTTCTACATCAACGAAGATAAATACACCATTGTATATTTGCATAATGATGATCAACATACCATAACTACAAGAGTCATATCATACCACGATCACAAGGGTCACGTCATATCATGACTACAAGACTTATCTCATACATTGACTATACAAGTTAAGTCATACCATGACCATAAGGGCCATGTCATAATAAGATTTCATATCATATCAACCTTATGGAGAACTGTCATATATGGTAAAACATCTGGCTAATTCCAAAGTCTTATCTTTATATTCATACAAAGGAATTCGCTCAGAGGCGAATAGACCATAGCAAAGATCTTAATCAAATAGCATTATTCACAAGCAATTCATCATAACATAACAATCGCATGTTCATCATGATATTTTGCCATTTCTCATGCACTTTAATACCACACCTAAAAGAGACAATCAAACACTTTATAGCTATACAGGAAATCCACAAAATAAATCAAACCATCACAACACATTCACATCCCTATTTCACATATTTACACTAAATTCACACATATCAAGAACCAAATCAAAACACTAAGTGTATCAACCCAACTTAAGGTATAGGGTTTTACTTACCTTAAATAGGATGCTTGTATAAAATCAAAGTTTTAATCACCTTGTAAGCTCTTGAAAAATGGAATTTTGAAACTTTGACATAAGAATAAAATCTTTCCTTTTACACAAAAGATTGGAATGTGAAAATAAAAAAGGAAAGCGATGGAAGATTGATCTTTCTTTCTTTCTTTGGAATTCTCTTTTTTGCAAGCTTGAAGACATAAGAAGGTCTTTTTATAGGCCAAAGGAAATGAATCTAACAAATCAAAATTAAAAGTAATGATAATTTTGTGTTAGAATCATTATGTCAAAGAGTATTATGTGTTTCAATAGAAATGCTTCAAGTGGCTTTAAGTAAATAGCTAGGGTGCAAATGGCCCAATGAAATTTTGCCATAAGAAGATATTTTGATGGAGATAAAAATGAGCTCCTCTTCTTTGGCCAAGTGTGTGCATGAATCAACAAAACAATAATGAACTATAGGCATGAGTCACTAAAAACATTAATGAACTATAGGCATAAGTCACTAAAAACATTAATGAACTATAGGCATGAGTCACTAAAATTGTGATGTCCTAAATTTTTGACCTAATTTGGATTATATGAATGAATATTTCATTAATACAATGTTAGTTAAGTCTAGTTTTGAACTAATCACTTATGAGATACTAATCGAAGGGGAAATGCTACTAAGGATTCAAGTGTACGTACGACTAGAGAACTCGACCATAAGTGACGATTTAACTATAAGGATTGATGAGGGTCAAGCAATCTGTCCCTCATAATTACATGACAACCGAGGTCATCTCTAGCTCGAATTCGCACAAACACGGATTAATATTATTAACCACAAGTCAAGTGCGCATGATTCCTAACAATCATCCGTTAGTCTAATACACACTAAGGTTGCAGTTGGTTGACTTAGCCATGAATTTAATCCAAACTCAGTTATCAAGCTTTTCGAATGTCGAGATTAAATTGTTGGATTTTGCATCGTTAAATTCTCAAATTTTGGCTCACTCAAGAATGTCGAAAAAAGGATCGATGGGTTGAAAGTTTAAACTTGAGACTTTCCCGGTCTTTAGTTTTGACACAAGGGCAATTTTGGAAATTTTGGGCAAAAAGGTGGGAAAAGATTTTTGCCCCTTCATTGATGAGCTAAGGACAAGAAGTTGGGGAAATAGTTGCATGGGGAGTGGGTGGCACATCCCCTCCCGCACTAGTCGCCTGCCCCCTGTCCTTTCTCCCCTCTTTCTCCTCTCCTACTCGGCCGCACTCTACCTATGCCCTCCTTCCTTCTTCTTTTTCTACCTATGTAGGCTAGTGATTGTTGTTGCGTTACTTCTATCCAAGCAACCTCCGCAGCTCGGCCAACCGCCAGCCATACCTCGAACCACCTAAGAACCGCCGTCATGCGTTGCGAGCTTCTCTCGAACCCCACTTGATGCCAATTTCACCATCACTCTCACTCTTTACTTTGTTTCGCTAGAGCTCAGCTAGCTCACACAACCACCAGCCCTTCGCTTACTCGACGAGGGTCACTGCACGTTGCTGAACCACCCACGGGCTTGCCTAAAGCTGCCCGAAACTAGTTACAGCCTCTTTCTCTCTCTCTCGGTTCTAGTTTGGGCCGAACCATTGCTCCCTCAACTGTTTGCCATCATCCCTCCACCCTTGCACTATCATTTGACCACCTAGAACTCCGAACCACCACTAGCCATCGTCTTGTCCCCTCTCCTCCTTGGCTCGACTTGCTTGGTTCCCTCATGAACGGAGAGAAACTAGCTGCTCCCCTCACCGAACCTAAACCCTAGCCGTCCCGCCTGGTCGTCGAAATTGTTGGTCACCCATCCAAAATCGTTGGACTGCCCGCTAACCATGGACGAGTCTCCTTAACCATGTCGGAGCTACCACAACAACTCATTTCCTCTTGATTCAACTTGGTAGAACCTGGTTGAGACCTGTTTTGGTGATGTTGGAGGCACTTGCGTATTCCCCTCGCTGCCGCCATCATGCTCGTGTCATGGAAAGATAATTCAGTTGAACTCGATAAGTGCTGTTAGTTTCAAGTTCACGGGGAATTGAGGAAGATGCTCGACCCCTTTGATTTCGTCACTTGATGTGACTAGATTGTTGGATGAAGGTTGCCAAGGTTAATTGGGTGACCATAGTAAATACATTGGTTAGGGAACCAAGGATGGAAGACATCACTAGTGATATGAGACTTTTCCAATGTCTTTCTGAAGGAATCACCTAGATTACTCCAGACCAAGAAATGGAATTTGTAAGAAATTGGCCGAAGCCAACAACGATGACTGAAGTAAGAAGTTTCTTGGGATTGGCTAGCTATTATAAAAAGTTCGTGGAAAGGTTCTCTTCTATAACCATGCCTCTAACTCGATTGCTAAAGAAGGATGCAAATATTGAATGGATGGATAAGTGTGAACATAGTTTTCAAGAGCTTAAGCACAAGCTAACTATCGCGCCGGTATTGATGATCGCGTCCGGCCCTAATAGATATGGGATTTATAGCGATGCATCATACATGACTGGGTTACATTCTAATGTAATATGGAAGAGTAGTTGCATATGAGTCCCACCAGTTAAGATCTCATGAGATGAATTATCCAATGCACGATTTGGAATTTGCGGCAATTATCTTTGTACTAAAGATTTGGAGACATTAGTTGTGTGGAGAAAAGTTGCAAATTTATATGGACCATCAAAATGTGAACTATTTGTTTTCCCAAAAGGAATTAAATATGAAACAACATCGATGGATAGAGCTTCTTAAGAATTACGACTGCAACATTATGTACCATCCCAACAAGACTAATAATGTTGCCAATGCGCTTAGTCAAAAGTCAGATCGTGCACATGATGGTTCGAGAACGGGTGCTATTAGAAAGAGTTCAAGACTAGGAGTTTAAGTTAGAAATAAGCCACCTTTCAAGTTTAATAGCTACTCTCATAATAGAGCTCAAAATGCAATCAGGATTATAATAGCACAAACTATGGACCCTGAATTCCAAAAGATCCTGCAAATGGATATAGCCAAGAAGAAAGCTAATTTTCAAGTATCCAAAGACAGGATCTGGGTCTTATGAATAAAAATGGATTTGTATCTTCTAGCATACAAGGAAGCTCAAATGTAGCACTTCCTTAATTACCGTCCACGGGACAGAGTTTGACATAATACAAGCTCCTCTCTACATGCGCCCCCAAGGCGAGGGAGGGAGAGAGTATTACGAATATCCTCATTTTACTCTTCTTTGATTTGCAATTACTTCGAGTTTAATTGTGAGAGTAATGACATGTATCAACAGCTTAATTTTTGTAATGAAATAGGTTCTTAAATTGAGAGGTTATTCAACATTTTTAACGTTGTAATTGCATGAATGGGGAAGTTCTTCAAGACAATAACCATAGGTATTTTTTTCCCAATGAAAGCAAAGTTTACATAAAGTTATTAATTGAATAGTTGGACAAAATGTTACTGGATATTTAACGAGCCAAACAATGTTGTGGATAAATCACATTTTTTAGAAGTATCTAGTCATAGTCTACAAGATTGCTTAACAAATTTATATTAACATTGTTAACATTATTTTGATTAAATTTGTTAAACAATCTCGTAGGAGTGCGCATACAATTGTAAGTATCTATTAGTATATACGTAAAGAAAGTACTTTATCCTAACAATTAATTGGTTTAAACCCACAATATTTACTAATAAAACAAATGAATGTATAACATTGAAAAAATAAGCACATTCACGTTTATCTATGATAGAGTATTTAAAAATGGGAAAAGTATAAAAAAAGTCCTAAACCTATAGCATTGGTATCAATTTAATCATAAACTTTTCAATTGAACCAATTGATTCTTAAATCTTTTTATATTGGTATCAATTCAGTCTATCCAACCAATTCTGGAAATTGCTAACGTGGAGGCTGGCCGGCTAACATGGCGTGGTTAGTGCTAATGTAAACATTTTAAATAATTTTCTAATATTTTTAAATAATTTTTTGATTTTGTTCTCTTCCCCCTTTCTCTTCCTTCTCTTTCCGGTGGCCATCATTGGCCAACAGCCATAGCCATAGCTGGTGAGGCCTGATGAGGCTTGTCCTTGCTCAAGTGAGGCGCAATGAGGCCACTCTAGCCTAGGCAAGGGTTGGCATCGCCCAACCTCACCAAATTTGGCGAGGGGGGACTCACTTGGCCAAGCCTGGACGGCCGGTGCGCTTGCCCTTGGCCAGGTGAGGCCGACATTTGCCTATGGGCGGGGAGTGCAACTAGGCAAAGCCAACCCTCCTAGCCATGGCTGTGGGCGGTGATGGCCACCGAAAAGAGGCGGAAGAGAAAGAGGGAAGGGGTAAAAAAAAGAAAAATCAATAAAAATTATTTTAAAAAATCAATAAATTGAAAAAATATTAAAATATTATAAAATTGTCCACATTAGCACTACGTCAGCAGGTCGACGTCTACGTCAATAATTTCTGGTCTAAATTGGCCAGATGGATTGAATTGGTATTAATATGAAAATGTTTATGACTTAATTGATCCAATTAAAAAGTTTAATACCAATGCAATAGGTTTATTTTTTTGGGTACTTTTTTCATTTAAAAATTAAACCACGCTTCATCTAATGATTTAAGCTTTTAGAATAATTAACAATGGTCCCACAAACTTACAATCTCAACTCTAAAACTCTAGTTAATTTAATCCAAATCCCATCGATTAGGTGAAATATTTCGATTTGTAGTAGGCCAATATGCATATTAATTCCAACGTTCCTCTGAGCATGCGCATCCTTTGCGGACTCGAAAACCTCTGATTGGGTTTTCATAGAAGTCGTAATCTACAGTTTAATATTTTAAATTAACAAGGTGCTCCTTATTATGTAGAGGGAATCTCAAGTTTGAAGAGTCATAGACAATATTCTTGATTTTATCATCCAAAATCGGCAGTCTAGTCTAATAAGATAAAATATGATTAAATGTGTCACGGCTCTATTGAATGAGAGTCGGGGAAATACGGGTTTAGTAGTAATGTCAAGTTGGGACTAAATTGACACTAGTTCTCCCAAATCATTTCCTCACTTGACATTGGAAAATTCATTTTAATTCAATTAATCTATGAAGATTCCATATGAGGAGTTGCTACTGGCCTATTGAGGTTAGTTATAAACCAAGTCAGATATAGGAGCATATCTCACTTCTAATGCAATCAGAGATTTAGAATTAAGGACTTGATTACACTAGCTTTTAACTAGTGCCATTTGGTACCTAAACTTGATTATTTGTCAGCTAAAGTGTCCATAAGGTCTTTTATTGTTTGTTAAGTGTCCACATAGTTTTTGTGTTTATTATGGTCTTAAATTGTAATTTAACCCTTCAACCAAAACAAGCAAATCACAACACAGAAAGAATCACAATCAATTCATCTAAAGTAGTAATGAAATAATGAGTAAATAGTAGAGTGCAGTAAAATAACCTAATACGAGTCGGGCGAACATCAACATGACCTTGGTATTAAGTGCAAGACAACATTCCTTATGAGCTTAACTTTAGAGATTATCTTATCTTAAAATGGGTAATGTGGGTTAGCGAAACTTTCGGAGAAAAATGAAGTCCCAAGTCAGTACTTTGTCATCTTGAGTCAGTACTTTGTCATCCAACTTTAGGATATTAAGTACTCATGTAGTCCTCCTTAAGTTTCTCCTAGATTACGACACTTTCACATTACCTATCCGATAAATTTGAGGTGAATCCTAAATTTTACAACTACTTACTATGATTTTTTTTTTTTTGAAGTGATATTTCTAAACTACTATTTTTATTATTTTTCTTCTTTCTTCTCTTTTTTTTTTATTATACTTCTCAAACTAAATATATATTATTCATTAAATCTAATCAGCTAAACTAATCCTAAATGATCTAAATTAAGAATCCACAATCTAATTGAAAATGAACGTGCAAATCAACAATCAATCAAGTAATTGCACAAATATTTTACTCTAAAAAATACAATAAGAGAATGTTGCTAATTATATGAATTGTAATGAAGTGAAACTAAGCTAAATCTAATACAAAAACCCAACAATCTAATCAAAGCCTTTGTTTTCCTAACCAATTTTCTTATTTTTCTTTGGATTTTTTTACTGAATGATACTGTATGGGTGAATTGTCAAAACATACAAGTGAGTGGACTTGTGGTGATCGAGGGCATGGATTCATATGCTGTATGTATGGATTCAACACTTCTTACGCTTAATTTTTCTTCTTTCTTTTTTTTTGGGGCGGCACGCTTAATTGAAATGCCTGGTATTAATCAATTGATTCTAGCTTTCTTCATGCTCCAACCTCTCAGCTTTGACACCGCAACACTCTAAGACCCATATTGGAAGATATGCATAAGGCTGCCAAAATGAGTCACGGACTCATATTCTAACTCAACATTATGGAAGTTGGTCATAAATGGGCCAGCTTAAAATTAAGATATAGTCCACGGATCCAAAGGGTTCTAAATCAATGAGCTGACAATCAATGGGTCTAAATGGATTTTAAAACGAACCCATGTAACCCACTTAGGACTCATGGGTCCCTTCTCTCTCCCACTCGACACTTCGGTCTCTCTTCCTCGAACCGAGCCCCGGACACCTCCGGTTCGCGCCTCAGCCTCTCGTTCAACACTTCAGCCTCTTCGGGTCGCTTTACCGACTTGACAATCTCGGCGTTCTTGGAGCTCGGAGATGTCCGGCGGGCGGGGTTGGACCTGGGCGGAAGAATGCGGGAAGCAGGCGCTGGAGGAGCGGCCGAATGCCGCCTTCTCAGAGGAGATCTTGGGCAGCTAGGCAACGGCGGGGGCGGATCTCGGGCTTCGGCTTAATTGTTTCACGGGTGGGTACTTCATTCTGCCTAGCTATGACAAGGGTGGGTACTTCTTCCTTTCTTAGCAGCAGGATGCTCTAAAGAATGTGTCCGAGGAATAAATGCATAATGTATTTAAGGTAGTGATGTCGATGAATGTGAAGTGTCTTTAGTATTTTGCTTGGATTAGAAGTTCCATGGATTAACCCAGTTGAGAGAGTTGCTTTAAATAAATAAGCAGATTTATCCGTTTGCTTGACATGGTGTCAGAGCTGGGGCATTGTATTCAACATCATTAAGCTAGTTGCTTTTGGCTATTGCTAATCTAATCCAAAAAAATGCGGACACAATTTATTAACATGATTAGCAGCATTAGCAGCATAGAAGATATACTCTCAACATATTTAATCACATCATTTTCTGTGACTCTGTCTGCTAATCAGGCTAACACATTTTTTTTTTTTTTTTTTTTTTTTGTTGATAATCAGGCTAACACCTTGCTCCTTAAGTTTTTGTGGTGAACGTTAACTTCGTTATGGGAAGAATAACAAACTTCTTTTACCAAAAATGCATTATTTGGTAAGTAAGGTACATGGGAGTATCTGGTGGTGTATTAGTTTCCCAATATGGTGGCTGGTGATAAATTTGTTTCTTCTGTTATGTGGTGGAATGGACCGGGCATCATTGTGTAGACATGTCATGCACTTCCTCTTTACGCATTAATCTTTGTACTTGTATACTGGCCAATTCTAAGGTTATCTGATGCACTCTAATGCCTTGTTTACTTCCTTTTATTTTGTTTGATCTTTTTACTTATCTGTAATCAGGCCCTGGACACACTTGGAAGTACCAAATGGAGGGTTAATCGAAGAGTGCTTGCTTTAGTGGAGAGCCTCTGGGCTCAAGGTCGAACTGTTGGGGTTTGGTTGAGAGACATGATGTGAGCACATCCAAGATTCATGCTCATGAGAAACTATGGTTCTTTGTTTGCAAATTGTGTTTCAACTTGATTGCTGAATATTCTGATCTGTAATGGCATTATTATAGTTGCGTATGACCAGTATATTGTTGATGTTCTATATCTAGGTTCCTTCTGTTCAGGAAAAAGTTGACTTAGCTCGATGGTATCCTGCTGCAATGACTGCTAAGTATAACATGATTTGACTAGAGTTCTCAATCATTTCTTCATCTGATTCTATGTAGAGTGACTTATCTGAAATGGGAAACAAGAAAGAATTATTTCCAACTAGTGTTGTAAGATTAGGTTTTGACTATCACTGCTCATTTGTTTTAATATTGGTTGCCATGCAGAAGCTTGCTGGTCTTGGTTTGATGTGGTCACTCTGTTGTTCGGGTCATTACTTTCATTCTACATGTTGCAGGACTTATTCCAATCTCTCCTTTATTGCAGCTTACTTTGCCAGATAAGGATGTTTCAAAGGATGGTGATTTAATTGATTCTAAATGGAGCACTAGTAGTTAATGGCCTCTCAACTAGTCAAGTAAATTGTAAGTTTGCTACTGCAGTGCAAGATTGTTTTCTCAAATGAGGAAGAACTTAATGCTATAATTGACTCGATCAGCCTAGTGGAATTTGCCCCAAAACTGCAAACATTGAGGCTTGTTCCTTGCTCACTGGGCTTATTCTTGCCATTCTTTGAATTGCAATTGCTGGAACATTTTTCTTGGAAATGTCTTCTCAATATTGCTGTCTATGAATAATGTTAATTGATGTTTCCTGAACTTGTTTGTAAAAGAAAAAAACTTTGAGTTTGGTGGCTTTTGGTCAAGACTTTTTGCTATAGAGATTTGCTGAGTTTGCTGACTTGGTAGAAATACCAAGGCCAGGTGGGTTCAAGTGCTTTGTCTTTTTTTGTTTTTTTTGTTTTTACTTTGCTTGTGAACCTGTTTCTTGATTTATAGACTGCTCAAAACCGTTCTATATTTAACAAAAAAATAAAATCAGAACCCATTTCATGATTTATGGTTAGCTTATCGAACTTGCTTTTATTAAGAGTTCCCTATAAGTATTACAATCTGTATTTTTTTTTTTATACTTTTTTTGCTTTATTTACTAATTTTTCATTTTGTTAATTTACTTTATTAATTTGATGTGAAATTTATATCCAAGTAACATATACATGTGAAGAACTTAAAGTTAGTTATATAGGCAGGTACAAGTTTTCCTAGATTGAGTAAAATATTAATGTGCTTTTCGTAACAAGGGTCGGGTCAAGTATATGTACAAGTTTGGTCAAGTATGAGTAATTAAATTTACATTGAATGGAAATGGATCAAACAGGTTAAATAGGTCTATATATCCAACCCACCCATTTTACTGCCCTAGACATGCACTTGGGTTCCGCCTTTCACAGCCAATACAGGGTTAATGTAGCTGTAGTGCGGCTCTTCCCTTGTCCACCAAACTCTCCATGATAGAATGATCTATAAAGGTCTTAAACGACAGCTTCTCTTGAAGAGGGTCCACATCCACAAATGCTCCATTAATGTTCTAATCATTGCTATTGTTAAGGGAAGATCTGCTCTAGTCACTACCCAGGAGGACAGCATATTCGTTCTGGCCTTTGAAAATTCTGAACAAGACTGCCGTATATTCTTGCAATCCTTTTGAACCCATGACCAGCAATGCAAATGATCCAAGACTACCTTTAACTGAAGCACCCTTTTGGCTACACAGCGTTTGTGGGTTGGTTTTTGGTCTTAATCCAGATTGCATTAGTGTTCACCGTTGAAATAGCTATTTGGAGAGTGTAGTATTGTTTGAATGGAATTTTTGTACTTGAATTGGGTTTCTTTGATACTGTGAAGTTGTGGGTTTGGGTATCAGGGAAGCCTGAGGCTGATGTGCCACTCATGTGTCCCGACATTATGGGGTACGAGTTTGGCTTTGGTCCTTCTCTGTTCTCTGGCTTCCAATCTAGAGGTCTCCAGGCGAATCCCCTTGCACAGGTAATATGATTTCCATCACACTAAGTTGCTCAATTTTATTTCTAGCATAAATCAAGTGTTGATTGTTGGTGTTTATATGGCCACTTTTCCATCAAATATACTACCGTATTATTTCCCTCTTTCGATGATAACGGCATTTGCTTATGGATTAGGTGTATGCATTAGGAGAGTCATTGTGTGTGCTAACCATGACTCCTGCATGGTGTATATACCAGAATGTGATTTTTTGTCACGTATTGGTGCAACAGAGTTTTTCAAGATGGATCCTTTTTTTCCCTTTGGAATGTTGATCACCTACCCAATTCTCAGAGCCATCTATCTAATTCAAGATTGAAGAAAATGGTGATATATCATGTTTTGCTAAGTAGGCAATGGATTAGCTGATAGCCAGACAGCTGAGCCTAAATTAGTTAAAATCTTGTAGTACTCACCATTGTCAAATATACGGATGCTAATGTGGAAAACGCTGGTCATCGCTTTCTTATGGACAACAAGGAAACGGAGCTTCTCTATTTGTAATTCGGGCCACTGTACCAACCGTTTTCCAGATTTGTGTAGCTGAAAAGTCCTTGGAATTGCCTGCTTTGAGAATATGATGACTTTCAACAAGTCTGGGCAGCGGGACTCGATAGATTCGGTACTTTCTGTTCAACAATTATTGTCTGAGGCGATCATGGATACGATAGGTCATAGGTCATAGTGATACAGTGACACCCTTACGGAACAGAGAAGGAACGACTTCTTAAACTAAGACAGCACCATATATCCATGTGGCGATGAAAATCAAAAGAATGGAAGCGTTGAATTTAGCTTGATGGTTGATGCTTTTGACGTGAACGTGAGCAGCAATCGGTTATCGTCAAACAGCTTGCAGTTCGCGCAAGCCCAATGACGCTATATCCACCCCAAAGACCAAAGAATCATGGATTTTTCAACAGCATTGGGATTACATCCTTTCCATCAACAATCTCTACAGTGCAAGTTCCGCAGCTTGCACCACCTCCACAATTCGTCATTTTCACATACGCGACATAAACTCATACCTTCAAATGAACAAAGAACAGAGAAAAGCATATTCAGGGAGGCATTCCACAATTACTCAATACATCAGAAATCACGTTTAACAATTAAACCAGCAATCGTTTGACGATGGTGGATGGAAAGAAGATATAGGAACTTCTCGATTTTTCATCTCTCCCTCACTTCGTGCTCTCACGTTGCTCCCATATATCGTTCTGTCCTCTTAATCTTAGTATGTCTGGAGCGGTAAGAAGAAAGATGAGCTAAAGAGAGAAAGAAAACGTGCGATTCTGCTGTAGCATCGAACTCGTGATGTCCTTGCCAGATTCTTGCTTCGCTCAATAGCGCGCGTTCCATTTTATTCTGAAGAACGAGAATGATGATACATCTGTGACGATAATATAGAACATGCGCAATAGAACATAAAAGTTCGATTGATAAAAGCCCTAGTTATGCGGCCAATGGCCAAAGCCGGGACTGGCGCCAGAATCTGGGGGCTTGAAGGCGTCTGAGCTATGGCCGGGAGATGGTGGCGGCGGTGGCGTTGTTGCCTGCACTATGGCACTTGGCGGTGGTGGTGGAGGCGTGGAATACACCTTGGTCTTCGTGGCTTTGTTCCAGGTTTCACCATGCAAGTTGTTGCTCTGCTCGGCTATGGTTTTCCTCGGTTCCTTTTCTGGGAGTTTGTTCAAATGTTGAAGCTTGTTTGGGAATGGGTTTTGCTTTTGCAGGGTTAGCCTCGACTTCCCTGCTTGAGTGGACTGGAGCTTCAGAGAGACGGCTAGAAGAAGAAGAAGAGAGACGAAGGCCAAGAGAACCTTATGCTGGGCCATGGCACAGAGAGAGAGAGCTTGAGAAGGTACTGATTGCACCTGCCAGGGAATTAGAGAGAGAGCTTGAGAAGGTACTGACTGCACCTGCCAAGGAATTTATAGAAAGCTGAGGATAGTCTTATCTGACGGGGAGCACGCTTGACAGATGGGATCTTTCTTTGCCCAGATGGTGCCCAACTTTATTTTAATGTCTGATGATGCTTTTAAGGGATGCACTTGGGTTCAAAGTTCATGAAGATTCCCAACCCTCCCACGTGACATCGCTCTCATTTATTAGGTGTTTTATCATTCCTTACGACCTACGCATTAGATGAAATTTGACGACGTGCTGAATATATATATATATGTTAGATAATTATTTATGCAATTTCCGAATCCTAAAGTATACGAGGGGGAGTCAATATTCAATAGTTTTTTTTTTTCGTGATATCTAGTCAAAAACTCGGAAGAAATGAACCTAGACTTATATAGTCTACATGATCATCACCATATAGAACATCAAGGAAACAACTCTTTCGTGATTCTCCGACGAGATAAGAAGAATTCATGCCAATTGTTTCAATCCCTTTCAATTTTTCTTCCCTCTTTAAACATCAAAGCGCAACGCCCGGTTATCGGCACGTTGTGGTGTCTACGAGAACGACAAAATGTTGAAATTATAAAAATGCTTTAGGGAACACCGGAGAGCGCGAGGCTCTGGATGCACGTGGAAGACAAACATGCCGCCACCCCTAGCTAGCCCTAGGCCCCCCGTGCATTGGCCTCCTTCAAAGTGTTGTCTCGGATCGCGCTCTTGTCCTTGCTTCGAGAAAATACCGCTGGACACAATTAATTGCAATACATTATTGATATTTTTAGGCATATGCACGGGGAATCTCAGGTACTCTTGATTGCGTGTACTGATTACATGTCTTTCTCACCCGGGAAACGCTCAACATTATTGACATTAAATAAGTATAATCTTTCCAACAACTTTTAGGGGTCGGTCAAAAAATAATAAGATTAATAACTTAGAGAGTGAATGTGACTGAACTGCTGAGCCTTTGCATCTTATTTTAAGTTTTTGCAGATATCAATAATTCAAACGGTATTTTAAACCATTGGAATTGCCTGGAGTCCTGACATGCCCTTGTAAGAGAGTGGCATGCTTGTGAGCTGAGAGAAAGAGCCGTTCCCTAGGCCTCGAACGCAGAAAGTTACACCTTCACTTCTAGTTGGAGTCTCTTGTGAAGTTTATGTACTTTCTAACTTTTTATTTCTAGGGGTAATATTTTCTTTTGCTCATGATTAGAGAAATATTCCTGAATTTATATATTTTACTAGTAGGTTATAAGTTAATATTCCTATATTTATATTTTTTAGGGGTATGTGCTTTACAATCGAGTCCTTCTGTTACCTCCGTCCATTTAGACTAACGCAATATATTAACGTGACTTTTTAAAAATCTTTTCTCTCCTACGTGGCATGACGTGGTCAAAACATGGAACATAAGGCTAAAAATGATATCACTTTAGATTAAATTCTATTTTTTAACCGAAATCTTAATTAAATTGAAAGGAGCCGAGGGAAAGGGCGACAAGAAAGCATCATCGGGGCCTTTGTGACATATTTGAATTAACTCACACAATGTATTGTCTGCTTTGGTTTATTCCATTCTGAGTCTCACGGTTTTGTCTTTTGGTGTACAGGCATGCACTTTCCCAATAGGTCACCTATGCCTTTATGACATATTTGAATTAACTCACTTGAGGTATTGTCCGTTTTGGCTTATCCTATACCGAGTTTCACGGTTTTATCATTTGATGTACAGGGGTATGCACTTTCCCGAGAGGTCACATATGCCTTTTTGACATATTTGAATTAATTCACTTGAAGTATTGTCCATTTTAGCTTGTTCCATACCGAGTCTCACAATTTTATCTTTTAACGTACAGGCACGCACTTTCCCAAGAGGTTACCTATCCTTTTAATGCTCTAATTTGGGCTCACTTAACTTTGGAGTTCCAAAGAAAAACTTGCTATTACGTTAAAAGATGCATCCATGAATTAATTATAGTTTTCACATATATATCTTAAAATCAATTTTCCATGTTTGGTGTATAGTTAGGTTCATTCCTACCCCTTTGCCATCCTAGAAGCTTGCTTAAAAGCCACTCCTTGTCTAGGCCCTTTGGTCCCAACATTCACTCCCCGCTCTCATCGAATTGGATCATTACAAGTCTATCGGCTTCCTTTTGGTTTTTCCCATACCATACACATACTGTAGGAGGTCCCTCTCTAGTACCATATTGTGACATTCTTGGATTAACTCACTTGAGGTATTATCTACTTTGGCTCATCTCATACTGAGTCTTATGATTTTGTCCTTTCGTGTACAGGCAAATACTTTCCCAGGAGGTCACCCATATTAGTTGTGCTCTCTAGTCTAAGCTCACTTAACTTTAGAGTTCTAAAACAAAGTTTGTTGTTACGTCAAAAGGAACTTTCATAAGTTAATTTCAGTTTTTACATATATATATCTCATAATCATTTTCCCCACATTCGATGCATAGTTTGATTCATTTCTACTTCTTTCGTCATCTAAAAATTTTGATAGGAGTCCCTCTTTGTCTAGGCCCTTTAGCCTTATTAGCTACTTCCTACTCTCATTAGATTGGGTCATTACAACCTTGGCCAGGGCCAATGACCCTCACTGTGACACCTTAGGTACGTCACGTGCTACATGTGCCCTTTCCATTTAAATCTTATACTTATAAATATGCATACGGAAGCACTACAAAATACATCACAACATATCATACAAGAAAGTTGCACGAGTTATATATATATATACATATATATGTATATGTATGTATATGTATATGTCTATATATTTTCTCTTTATACAAACACTAGTGCTCATCATCAAAATATATAGACAATGGGCCCCACTAGTTTTACTAATCCTATGCTATTTCACAAGTGAGCCACCATCCAATTTAAAGGTTGATGTTCTCAGGCATCATCTTATCCCTTCCACCTTAATATCCCAAAGGGACCATCTTAAACATTGGAAAAATAAGGGATGAGCCGAAGCTTAGTAAATCCCTAGATCTAATGTAGGATATCGTCTTAACACTTAGCCTAGCATCAATCAAATAGCATGAGTTTAAGGCAATACAAAATTACCATACACGAACAAGCTTTCTTTATTTTCTATCATAATATGCCAATATAAAACAATCAACTATAATGCAAGTTCATTTACTTATAAACAAGCATATGACATAATATTTCATAATGCACTAGTATCATCTAGTAGTTTAGCACCATAGAGAAGAATATACATAGGCAAGTTCATACTTATTATACACTTTACCACCACACACCTAGATGAATTCACACATGTCACTAATTTTTCCACTACACATATATAAGTCAATTTGTACTTATCTTACAATACATACTAAATGATTCATGCTTATCATGCAATTCATACTTGTTGCTAGCCAGGACCTTCTTGACTCACGAGGCATCTCGGGTTAACGAGGCATCATCATCGCCAATTCATGGGGGACGAAAATATACGTACTCTTTGCCACATTTCAGTTTATTCATCATAGATGTCCTCTACATTAGTGAGGATAAAAGCACCATTGTACATCCGCATGATAATAGTCAACATACCATGACTACAAGAGTCATGTCATATCGTGACTATACAAGCCATGTCATACCATGATCACAAGGATAATGTCATACCATGACTATAAGATTCATGTCATATATTAACTATATAAGCTAAATCATACTATGACCACAAGAGCCATGTCATAATAGGATTCATATCATATCAACCTTGTAGAGAATTGTCATATACGATAGAACATTTTGCTGACTCCAGAGTCTTATCCTCATGCTCATACAAGGAAATATGCTCAGAGGCGAATAAGCCATGGTAAAGGTCTTAATCACATAACATCATTCACAAGCAATTCATCATAACATAACAATTGCCATGTTTATCATGATATTTTGCCATTTTTGATGCACTTCAATACCATACCTAAAAGAAACAATCAAACAATTTATAGACATGTACAAAATCCACAAAATAAATCAAACCATCACAACACATTCACATTCACATTTCATATACTTATACTAAGTCCATACATATCAAACAACCAAGTCTAAAGCATTAAGTAGACCAACCCAACTCAGAGTCTAGGATTTTCAATTACCTCAAATAGGACGCTTATGTAAAATTAATGCTTTAATCACCTTGTAAGCTCTTGAAAAATGGAATTTTGAAACTTTAACATAAGAATAGAATCTTTTCTTTTACACGAAAGATTAGAATGTGAAAATAAAAGAGGAAAGTGAAGGAAGACCTCTCTCTCTTTCTTTCTTTGCGATTCTCTTTTTTATGAGCTTGAAGACATAATGTCCTTTTAAAGGTTAAAGGATATGAATCTAGGAAGATCTCTCTCTTTCTTTCTTTGCAATTCTCTTTTGTACGAGCTTGAAGACATAAGGTCTTCTTATGGGTTAAAGGATATGAATCTAGGAAGATCTCTCTCTCTTTCTTCCTTCACAATTCTCTTTTTTTACGGGCTTGAAGACATAAGGTCTTTTTATAGGTTAAAAGGATATGAATCTAACAAGCCAAAATTAAAAGTAATGATAAATTTGGGTTAAATTCATTGTATCAAAGAGTATTATGTGTTCCAATAGAAATGCTTCAAGTGGCCCTAAGTAGATAGCTAGGGTGCATGTTGACACCTAAATTTTGATTGGTCATTAGTAATTTAATGCACAAAATTTTAGGGATTAATTTAACCCCTAAACAAAAAAATATTAGAATTAAATTGCATAGCATATAGTTTTAGGAGCATTTATTATTATTGCATTTGCATTGGACATGTGGCAGATGGGCTTCAATTGATGGTTCTAAGCTTTAATTTAACAAGTTAGACTAAGCCCACGGTAAAAGAGAATTTGGCTAGGCCCATTAAGAGGTGATGAGTTGGAATATGAGAATGTTCCCGGGAATATGAGAATGTTCCTGAGAATATTCGCATTATTCTTTCATATTCAGAGAAGGTGTCGGATGAAATATTGAAAAAATATTGCATGTGGGATACAAGAGCTAAATAGGCAACGTGCAAATTTATCATCTTTCCTTAAATAACATAGTCTTCTCACCTATAAAAAGGGAGCCACACACACTGAAGGGAGACACGGAAAAAAAATAATACAGCCACAATTGAGAGAAAAGGAGCGGCAATGCAATGTTGAGGGAGGAGAGAAAAAAGAAGGGTGTTCAGAGGAGACGAGGAATCCACAGATCGAGGGTGGCTTCTCTAGTGGACGCTTGAGGGAGAATTTGTCGTGTGTGAGTGGCTTCTTGAGTGGGTGAAAAAGAATCAAAAATTTATAGAGCCCATTGACCCGAAGAAGCTCTCGGCCAAAGGACGTCTGGACGACCACAAAAGGAGATTTGCTGGAGAATTCGGCGGCTACAACATATTATCTGGTCCCCCATCCAACGAGGCCTTTCGGCGTTCTTGCCGACATTCTCAGTTGGTTCCCGAGCATCATCGTGGAAGCCATCGAGTGGAATCCTTACTGCGACGTCCCTCCGAAACTGAGCCGCTGTCCCTGAAGTGAGCTGCTCCCGCGCTCCCGTGCTGGCCGCCCCTCTCGGCAACTTGGAGAAATTCTTCCTTTTTTCCGCAGGTTATCTGAAGCTCTCGCTGGCCGCATCGTGAGCATCATTGAACACCGCTGCAACGTGCACTATTGCGGTGCACTCACCAACCGGCCCAGTCGATCCACCATTCACAAATTAGGTAAAATCTCATCTGATTTTTCCGAATATTTAGTTTCCTTACTTGAAATATCATGGATATATTTGATTGGACTCCTTACTATATTTCAAGTAGCCTTTTAAATTAGGGAATATTCTCTAATTTCTTAACGTGTCATAATTGTCAATCCGATCTCACGTCCGAGATACGATTCGCGATTGCACGGAAAAATCGTCGATCCGATCTCATGTCCGATATACAATTCGCAATTTCTTTTAACAAATTGGCCAATCCAATCTCATGCCCGAGATACGATTCGTCAATTTATTTCCAAAATTAGACGAAAAAGGATAATATCTTGCCTAATTTGTTGCCGTGCTTGTCTTGATGTATTTGCTCGAATTGATTTTGCTTATAAAAGAAAACCCAAAAAAAAAATATATATATATATATATATATATGGTTTAGTTAGATGTGGTTCTTGTTAGAATATTTTCTTTTAGGACAGTTTGCATGTGTAACTATAGGTTAGTTTGAATTTCGAATTTTGATTATAAAAAATAAAAAAATAAAAATTGCCATGCTCATGTCATGTAGAATTAGGTCATCTTCCATGTGTCATCTAGTCATTGCATGTTTAGGGTCATTCGAATGCGTGACATGCTAGGATAGTCGCATTAAATATTTTCTAGCATTAGATTAAGTTAAATAATTAATGTCACTTGACATATAGTTTGCATATTGGGTTGCACATTGCATACTATTATAGTTAGACACTTTTGTACGTCATTACATGCATTGCACGTAGTTTTAGGCTTCATTAAATAAGTGAAAACCTTAAAAAATATTTGAATGAGTGCGTGTTAATTAGAGATTATATCTAGGATCATTTATGTAATTTTTAAGCTAACATCGCAGATGCTTTCGTAGCTTCAAGGTAAGTAACTTCCTCCTTTTCCTTGCAATTTATTTATTGCTTTGCTTTTATTGAGTGTTAGATAATGGTTGCGCACTTGCATGATCACATTGCATGTTAGGGAGTAAATTAAAATTAATGCAAACTGCCTGCAAAATCATTTTCTTCAAATAAAAGAAAAAAAGGTACCGAAAGGGCATTAGAGAAATCTAACGTAATCAAGTCCCCGATCCCATAGTCTCTGGTTCGTAGGAGTGAAGTAACTCTCCCGTACTTTACTTGGGTTTCTAATCGACCTACCAAAAATAGATTAGTGGCGACTCCTAAGTAAAAATCATTGGCATGTTAAAAAAACTTAAACCCCAAGTCGCGAATTGGTATGGGCTTGGGAGAGCTCGAACTAAGTTTAGGCTTAGTAATCCATTAGCCAAACCCTAAGTGGTGCACCCGAGGTAAGGTCGCGACAGCTTGACGACTCCGTTGTGGACATGACTTAAAACTCATAGTGGACATAGGCTTGATTTTTCTCTTTTCAAAAAATTTTTTTTTTTGTTTGGCAGCATGGATACCAGGTACGCCCCTAATATGAAGTGTTAAATGTTTTTGCAGAAAGGAGTTATAAGGGGTGTAGTGTTTGCTAACCTTTTGTTTTGCAGGAAGGTGTTGAGGTTGAATGTTTTTTTTGCTCATATTGAAGTGATGTTTGCATTATTAATTGCTGTGCATGATTTTTAAATGGTTTGAACACTACACTTTGCACACACTACCTGCCGTCGGACCTGGACCACAATTAAGGATGTTAGGATGGTGTTGAGAAATGATCCAACCTTGAATGCGAGACTGCGATGTAGAGGTTGCCTTTCTCAACTCCGAAATTTTTTTCTTGGTGTCAAAATGTTTATCCTTGTATGTGAAACCGCATGACTATAGGATTTTCTTTGACCAAGCCGGAGCTAAGAGGACCCGACCATTGTACGCAAGACTACGACTAGTCGGATCATTCCTCTTAGCTCTAATTTGCTAAGCCCTATAGTTTAGGTGTCGAACCTCATGTCTCATGTGCATGTCTATGTGATTGCCATTTTTCCTTCATGAAGTAAGTATTCTTACCTTATACTATGCAATCTATTTATTTTATCATTTTTTTGGTCCATGACAAAAGGTCAATTGTATATAGAGAAGATTGTTTTTATTTTCATGTCTAGGAGTTCAATTCCAACTTTAGAGTGTTATTTCAATTCCTCAAATTGATGTTTTAGGATTTAATTCCCTAGGGAGTCATTTTCATTTCTTAGATTAATGTCTTTGGAATTCAATATCACTTAATAAAAGCAGCTAGATCTTTGTCATGGACTAGCATGTTCCATATGTGATGCTTATGTGTTTTCCTTTCTTTTGAATCAGGTGATAACGGAGCCATCTCGTTCGCCCATCATTACGAGATTGAAAGCACGAATGGCTGAGCAAGTTGAGCTGCGTGAACGTATTAATAAAATGGAAGATCAAATGAATCAATGCTTTGCTGCAATACAACAAATGACAATTGAGTTTAAGGCGTTCCGAACAAGTTTAAGCTCAGAAGTCACACCTCATGGAACTACAGCACTTAAGCAAAAAGTTGATCATGGCATGTCCAATGAATTGGACGATGACATACCCCCCTTAGAAGATGATGATGTCATTGTCATGGAAGGAAAGGCCAAATCTCACAAGGTCTTTAAAACAGAGTAGGATGAACGCTTTGCGAAGCTTGAAGAGAAAGTGAAACAATTGCAGGGTTTGCAAAGTTCACTCCCGATTGATTTGTCTGTTTATGAAAAGGTCAACACGCCAAACAAATTTAAAATGCCAGAATTTGAGAAGTATAATGCACTTCTTGCCCAAAAGCTCACCTGCAGATGTACCATGTGAGGATGGCCCAACATATCAAGAATGAACCCCTTATGATCCAGTGGTTCCAAATGAGCTTGGGTGGGCCCGCACTCACTTGGTATATCATGAAGAACATAAACCTCCTCGACACTTGGAGTGAGGTGGTCGATGCATTTCTTAAGCAGTACAAGTTCAACATGGACATTGCACCTTCCCGAGAAGATCTCGAGCGAATGGAAAAAAAGAAGAGTGAGTCGTTTAAGGAGTATGCCATAAGATGGCAAAATTTGGCCGCCTAAATCACTCCTGAGCCCATTGACAAAGAATTGATGAAGCTATTTGTCAAGACTCTCCCTTTTGAGTTCCACAATCGGATGGTTGGCACATATGTTGAGAACTTTAATCAACTCATTCCAGTGGGCGAACAAATTGAGATGGGGCTGAAGGAGGGGTGGTTTATGAACCGACCTTTTTAAACAGGAGGTTTACTGCAAAGAAAGAGAAAGAGCCAACCACTGAAGTAAATGTTGCATATGCGCAACCGACCTCTAATAAGCCTCCGATCGTTCATGTCCCTAGGAATCAGCAAGGTGGAGGCCGCCCTTCCGCATCATGACAATTCACTAAGAGGTAGTTCTCTCCACTTCCTAGTCCTCTATCTCAAGTCTTGCCGATCTTGCAAAAGAATGGGCTGCTCTCCCATGAACCGAAGCAGCCCAATGCGGAGAAATTCTCTAACTACGACTCCTCCAAGAAATGCAAGTATCATATGGGAGAAGTGGAATATTCAACTGATGAATGCATGACCTTGAAGCACAAAGTTCAAAATTTATTGGACACTAATGCATTCTCATTCCGCACCACCCAACCGAATGTCAAGAGGAACCCACTGCTTGAGCACGAAGGCAAGGTAAATGCCATATTTGGATTTGATGCTGGTCAAGTCAAGAATTTGAGAGTGCATGTTGCAAATGTCTATAATGGGCTAGTAAAGGTTGGATACTACCTGAGTCATGAGGCGGTTCCCCTATCCTTGATGAAAGAGAGGGTTGCTATGATGGCGGAGGTCGGTATGATTGTGTATGCTGCCATACTAGCATGGTCTCCATTATATCTCGAGTCGTTATTGATTGAGAGGAAGAATGGGCTGCGCTGAATGCTAGTAAGGATGAAATCGATGCGAAACCATCTACTAAGGTCCCGGTGCACAACGAAGGGATAGTGATTGAGATACCTCAACCCTATGAATATGCTAGTAATAAGGCAGTTCCTTGGTCCTATGACCTAGATGTTGACTTGGTTACAAGGTCTGGTCGAGTTTATGCTCAAGCCAATACTCAACCTGCAAAGCCTATTACTGATGAAGAGGCTAAAGAATTTCTTGCTGTAATCAAAGCAAGTGAGTATAACGTGGTCGATTAATTACGGAAAATGCCTGCTCAAATCTCTTTGCTTGAGCTCTTGCAAACATCTCCCACACATAAGAAATCTTTAATGAAGGTGTTGAGCGAGATTCATGTACCAGAGACAGTTGAGCCTAGCCAGCTCGAAGAATTTGTTGGGTCAATCCTTCTCAAGGATTTGATCGCTTTTCCTGATGAAGAATTCCCTATTGAAGGGAGAGGACACAATAAACCGCTATATATATCAGTCAAACACAAAGCTTCCCATGTGTGCCGCGTGTTTATTGATAATGGATCTGCTCTAAATATATGTCCATTGGCCACTCTTCACCGCCTCGAGACAGATCTATCCCAAATACATGCTGCGAAGACTTGTGTGCGAGCTTTTGATGGGACTAGAAAGGAAGTGATTGGGGAAATCCACCTTGATGTGCAAATTGGACCAGTAATCTTTAACATCCCCTTTCAAGTAATGGATATCCCTATCGCATTTAATTTTTTGTTGGGTCATCCTTGGATACACACTGCTGGGGCTGTGCCATCAAGTCTCCATCAAAGCATGAAATTCGTGATCAAGAGGAAGCTGGTCACTGTCCATGGTGAGGAAGACCACCAGATTTATCATGAAACCGCGATTCCTTATATCGAGCCAAATTCTGAACTTGAATCGAGTTACCACTCATTTGAGTTGGTGTCCACCATACATGCTTCTCGAGGTTCTTCGTTACCCACTCCTGAAGTCTCAAATACTGCTGTTATGGTAGGAAAAGTGATGGTTGGAAATGGCTTTATTGCTGGCCGTGGTCTTGGAAGGAGAGGTCAAGGTATTAGAAACCCTATTGAAGCCCCTTGGAGGTCTCGTTTTGTTGGATTAGGGTACCATGGAAGAGGTGGAGAAAGCTCTAGAGGGCAAAGGCAAAAAAGGGAAAACTCGCTACCTCCTCACATTCACGAGACATTCCCTGGTCCCGCTAGAATGATGCAGGATAATAGAGAGGTGATGAATACCTTGGGGCAGCCGAGTGGCAAATTTGACTATTATGTGAAGTACTCGACTCCCCCTAGTTTTTACATTGACCCCCGTGACATTGTCTGGGATGGGTGGGGTGGAATGGATGATCCGATACCTCCAGGAGAAGAGAACTCTGATGGTGCATTGGAAGGAATCATTAACCTATTTGATGATTTCCTTATAGGTGCCATTGAAGAAGAATCTTCGGAGGAAGCAGGCGCAAGCCCACAAGAGTAATTCGTTTATCATTTTCACATATTCCCCTGCGTGGGAATTTTTACTGCATTTTAGGGATTTTTCTTTTCTTCTTTTTCACTTTCTTTTAGGGCTTGAATACCACATTTTCCAAGATGTAATTGATTGATGAATTTCAATAAAATTACAAGTTTTGTCTTGAGGGCATAATGGGGTACACCAAACCAGCCCGGTGACGATATCCGACCGATAAAAGAAAGGGAAAATCCAAGGAAAATTCTAAGGGCTAGGCTTCATTGTGTTTCCTCACCCAAAAGAAAATTTCAAAAGAAAATTTTTTGGAGCCATTTCCAAAATTATGCATTCCAGTTGGTCTATTTATTTTTCTAACTCATTTGCTTCATGACTCAAAGCATATTTTTCTTGGCCTTAGGAAAGAACATCTGAAAAAGGCACAACAAGTTGTAATGGACCCATTGACTTGATTGTTATTCAATTAGGTTAAAAGCACAACTCCAATGAGTTAACGTGGGGCATCTCTTGTTGATACTTGAGATATCTATCCTGAAATCCAAACAAAGTGTCCTGCATTTCCCATCTCCCAGAGAAAGTGAGGGGCAGGTCAAAAGAGGACCATCCATCTTTGATGAAAGAGGTACATCTCGTCCTTGAATATAATTAATTCTGGAATTGACAGTTTGTTTTTTTCCTTGCAGGTGACGGATCAAGGGAATGATAGATTCTGATAATGACCCAATTGAGATAAAATCTCAATCCAAGCCAAAATGGATGTTCAATTTGCATTCTCTTGCATAGTGTCCTATTCATGCACATTTTCTTGTGCTAGGGAAAAAACAAGAATTGAGCATTTATTGAATCAAGGATTGATTTCCAATCTCAATTGATCAATTTATGTGTTCATCCAAGGACATTGATTGCTGAGATAGTCCCTTATTCCTTGAATGAATGCTCAATATCATGTTTTTCATGCTTGTGAAAACATTTTTTGAGTATGGTAAATTATTTGTTCTGAAGTCAAAGTTTTTCATGCTTAAAGTTTTTGAGCTCTTTTGGAAAGAGAATTTGCATGGTGATTTTACTTGCTTAACTTAATAATTTCATGTGGAGATTTGTCAAGATGTGCAATTCAATGAATGACATCCAATTCTTAAGAATGCTAAGTGAGACGTGTGTTAGGATGATGAAAGGCAAAACATGTCCTATACACAATCCCTTACTTATACACTTGTGAGATGAGTACAGCAATTTCCATATCCACAAGGTAAAGAGTTCTCTTGCGAAAGGTACGACAACTGAAATGATGAGGGCAATTCATTTCTCTATTCCAAACACTGTAAGTGATCCATTGATTAACCCCTTTGAGCCCCATACACTTGTGGAGATTTCTTTCAAATTACCCCTGTCAAGAACCACCCCATATCGGGGCAAACTGGAGGTAAGTTGGCATCACGTGGTGAGAAAAATAGATAGAAATTCTCTTGCTCTCACTTGCATCAATCTTTGAGTATCTTATTGCAGATGAACTCAAACAATAATCCAAGTGCTTTAGGATGACGAAGAGCGTTTTTTTTCTCTATCCTACACACTTATATCCATTGCATAGCCCTCTTGAGCCTACAAATTCATTTCTTTGAGCCCAGTTGGTGATCATCCCCCACATTGGGGCAAGCAAAAAGTAATCATTCAAGAAACAACATGGTCTAAAGCACCAACAAAATGTCAAGACCTTCAGAAGTCCAAATGAAAATTTGATACATTGTAAACAGCATGTCGATGTTAAAAATAGAACTAGGGGGCGTGAAAAAGCAGTGTGCTTGGTAAAAGTAACGCCGATGCCCATAGACATAAGAGTAAAAGAGGGGCAAGAAAAAGCAGTGTGCCTGGTAAAAGCAAGGCCAATGCCCATAGGAGAAAATGAAAAAGAGTCGAGATGGATGACTATCAATTGTGAAAAGTTCTATCCCCAATTGAGTGGTACTCAAAGAACTCAAGTGCAAAAATTTATAGTTAATAAAGCACATTTTGAAGACAATCCTGGATGGCGAAGATGAAGACTAGCAGTAATGCCAAGATGATCACCAACTCTCACCCATATACATACATTTTGAGCATGATAATCCTTTTATTTCTCAACCCGTGAACCTAGCCTACATTACGTCCCTTATAAAGTCTCTTCAGATTAGGGCATTTGAATTAATGTGGGTGTTCACATGTCTTAAGCATTGCTCGAAGAAGTGCGAGCAAGATTATTAATATCTCATTTTGCAGGGTTCTTGACTTGTAAACCCGGAGATGATCGTGGAATATTATTTCTTTCGATAGCCTTGACTCAGAGAGTCTCCATTGTTAAGCCGTTGACCAAGCCCACATTAAGGTCCCTATTAAAGACCTCTCAGATTGGTAAGGTCATACCGCTTGCAAGAATACTTGGACCCTTGTCGATATGATGATAGTGAGATGGAGTGATTCTCATAAAATAGCCCTTCTGAATGAGAGTGAGTGAAAGTCCTTCATTGAGCATTCTTAAGAAATTCATGTCATGAGTGAAAGTTGTTTTGCAAGATTCTTCTCCCTAGTGGCAATTTGGTTGTGCAAACATGGTAAAGTCATTGTGCATAAACTTTGATTGAATTGATGAAAACCTCAGTGGTCTTTGAAATGTGCATTCTAGAGTAGCTCAAATTGTCTACCTTTTTTATGAATACATATCAGTTTTGCTCTAATTGTGTCTGATAGATAATATTTTCTTGAAGACCAAATAATGCTCGACGTTCGAGTTGCTCTCTAAAGCCTCGAAATTCGTCCAAACATTCTTGAATTTTATTTCTATAGGAAATTGACATGATGTGCTTCTGTAGCCTGATGTCCCTGTTAATCAAAATGGCGTGCTCATCAACCTAGCGTTCTTCTGTAGCCTAGAGTCACTTTCTCTCAACACGGCCTGCTTCTGTAGCTTGGAGTTTTCTCATCAACCCGGTATGCTTCTGTAGCCCAGAGTCCTTTCCATCGACACAACATGTTTCTGTAGCTTGATGTCCCTCTTAATCGATACGGCGTGCTTCCGTAGCTCGGAGTCTCTTCATCAACCCGGCGTGCTCCCATAGCCTGGAGTTCCTCTTTATCAACCCGATGTGCTGTTGTAGCCGAAAGTCTCCTCATCACCTTAGAGATATTTTCTCCAAGGGTCAGAAATGTCACCAGGTGAGTATTAAATCTCTTCGAGTACCCAAAACAAAACTTGGGTAACTTATCCCTCAAATGAGATTCGAGTGCTCGAGGTAGAATTTGAGCATGTTCCCCAATTTTCAGAAATCGAGAGTCTGTGATTTGAATATCTTGTCCGAAATCTTTCAATCAATTGTTGACATCTTAGTAATGGATCTAAATGTCACGAACTCTTTTGGTTAAACATTTCATTCTGGATATGAATGTTTTTTGATCTCTTTCGTTATACCTTAGTCTGGATCTAGGTATTTCGAATAATCTCAATCCAATATTTGACTCACCTAACATTGAGCATCTATTGGCTAAGTTGTCTTAATTCAATATTCATCTCACCTAACATTAAGTGTTTATTGGTTAAGTTTCCCAATTCTTGACATTTCAGTCTGGATCTAAATGTCTCAAATCTTTTCATTGAACATTTCATATGAATGTTCTTTGATTTTTCTCGTTATACTCTAGTCTGGATCTAAGTATTTTGAGTTATCTTAATCCAATATTTGACTCACCTAACATTGAGCATCTATTGGTTAAGTTGTCTTAATCCAATATCCATCTCACCTAACATTGAGTGTTTATTGATTAAGTTCCCCGATTCTTGATATTTCAGTATGGATCTAAATGTCTCGAATCTTTTCATCAAACATTTCATTCTAAATATGAATGTTTTTTTTATTTTTCTCGTTATAACTTAGTTTGGATCTAGGTATTTTGAGACATCTTGTTCCAATGGTCGTCTCACCTAACATTGAGCGTCTGTTGATTAAATTCATTCGGTTGCCTCAGTCTGGATCTAGGCAATTCGATAAACATTAGACTCTTCAAGAAATCTGGAATGAAAACCAGATGCTTGTGGAGTAAAAAAAAAAAAAAAAAAATCATCCCGTACCTCAAGATGCTCTACCGTATCGATTGGTAAGTAACTGGTACGCTTTTTATTTTTTATTTTTTTCTTTTTCTTTTTTCTTTCCTTCTTTCTTTTTTCCTTTTCATACTTTGCATTAGCTATTCCATGCATCATATCATATTGCATTTCAAAATGGGATCCATTTTCCCACAAAAATAACACTATGTTGCATATGCATGGTCAAAATTTAGGTCTCAATTTGTCTTTGAATGCAGCCTCTGCGAGCTCACCTTCAAAGAAATGCAGCTATTGACACCTAAATTTTGATTAGTCATTGGTAATTTAATGCACAAAAATTTAAGAATTAATTTTAACCCCTAAACAAAAAAATATTAGAATTAAATTGCATAGCATATAGTTTTAGGAGCATTTATTATTATTGCATTTGCATTGGATATGTGGCAGATGGGCTTTAATTGATAGTTCTAAGCTTTAATTTAACAAGTTAGACTAAGCCCACGGTGAAAGAGAATTTGGCTAGGCTCGTTAAGAGGTGACGAGTTAGAATATGAGAATATTCCCGGGAACATGAGAATGTTCCCAAGAATATTCGCATTATTCTTTCATATTCAGGGAAGGTGTCGGATGAAATATTGAAAAAATATTGCACGTGGGATACAAGAGCTAAATAGGCAACGTGCAAATTTATCATCTTTCCTTAAATAACATAGTCTTCTCACTTATAAAAAGGGGCTACACACTGAAGGGAGACACAGAAAAAATAATACAGCCACAATTGAGAGAAAAGGAGCGGCAACGCAATGTTGAGGGAGGAGAGAAAAAAGAAGGGTGTTCAGAGGAGACGAGGAATCCACATATCGAGGATGGCTTCTGTAGTGGACGCTTGAGGGAGAATTTGTCGTGTGTGAGTGGCTGCTTGAGTGGGTGAAAAAGAATCAAAAATTTGTAGAGCCCATTGATCCGAAGAAGCTCTCGGCCAAAGGACGTCTGGACGACCACAAAAGGAGATTTGCTGGAGAATTCGGCGGCTACAACATATTATCTGGTCCCCCATCCAACGAGGCCTTTCGGCGTTCTTGCCGACATTCTCAGTTGGTTCCCGAGCATCATCGTGGAAGCCATCGAGTGGAATCCTTACTGCGACGTCCCCCCGAAACTGAGCCGCTGTCCCTGAAGTGAGCTGCTCCCGCGCTCCCGTGCTGGTCGCCCCTCTCGGCAACTTGGAGAAATTCTTCCTTTTTTCCGCAGGTTATCTGAAGCTCTCGCTGGCCGCGTCGTGACCATCATTGAACATTGCTGCAACGTGCACTATTGCGGTGCACTCACCAACCGGCCCGATCGATCCACTATTCACAAATTAGGTAAAATCTCGTCTGATTTTTCCGAATATTTAGTTTCCTTACTTGAAATATTGTGGATATATTTGATTGGACTCCTTACTATATTTCAAGTAGCCTTTTAAATTAGGGAATATTCCCTAATTTCTTAATGTATCATAATCGTCAATTCGATCTCACATCCGAGATACGATTTGCGATTGCACGGAAAAATCGTCGATCCGATCTTATATCCGAGATATGATTCGCGATTTCTTTTAACAAATTGGCCAATCCAATCTCATGCCCGAGATATGATTCGTCAATTTATTTCCAAAATTAGACAAAAAAGGATAATATCTTGCCCGATTTGTTACCGTGCTTGTCTTGATGCATTTGCTCGAATTAATTTTGCTTATAAAAGAAAACCCAAAATATATATATATATATATATAAATGGTTTAGTTAGATGTGGTTCTTGTTAGAATATTTTCTTTTAGTACAGTTTGCATGTTTAACTATAGGTTAGTTTTAATTTCGAATTTTGATTATAAAAAATAAAAAAATAAAAATTGCCATGCTCATGTCATGTACAATTAGGTCATCTTCCATGTGTCATCTAGTCATTGCATGTTTAGGGTCATTCGAATGCGTGACATGCTAGGATAGTTGCATTAAATATTTTCTAGCATTAGATTAAGTTAAATAATTAATGTCACGTGACATATAATTTGCATATTAGGTTGCACATTACATACTATTATAGTTAGACACTTTCGTACGTCATTACATGCATTGCACATAGTTTTAGGCTTCATTAAATAAGTGAAAACCTTAAAAAATATTTGAATGAGTGCGTGTTAATTAGAGATTATAGCTAGGATCATTGATGTAATTTTTAAGTTAACATCGCAGATACTTTCGTAGCTTCAAGGTAAGTAACTTCCTCCTTTTCCTTGCAATTTATTTATTGCTTTGCTTTTATTGAGTGTTAGACAATGGTTGCGCATTCGCATGATCACATTGCATGTTAGGGAGTAAATTAAAATCAATGCAAACTGCCTGCAAAATCATTTTCTTCAAATAAAAGAAAAAAGGTACCGAAATGGCGTTAGAGAAATCTAACGTAATCAAGTCCCCGATCCCATAGTCTCTGGCTCGTAGGAGTGAAGTAACTCTCCCGTACTTTACTTGGATTTCTAATCAACCCACCAAAAATAGATTAGTGGCAACTCCTAAGTAAAAATCATTGGCATGTTAAAAAAACTTAAACCCTAAGTCGCGAATTGGTATGGGCTTGGGAGAGCTCGAACTAAGTTTAGGCTTAGTAATCCATTAGCCAAACCCTAGGTAGTGCACCCGAGGTGAGGTCGCGACAACTCAAATGACCCAATGAAATTTTGCCACAAGAAAATATTTTGATGGAGATAAAGATGAGCTCCTCTTCTTCGACAAGTGTGTGCATCAATCACTAAAACAATAATGAACTATAGGCATGAATCCCCAAAAAAAATGATGGCTATAGGCATGAATCACCCAAAGCATTAATGAATTATATGGAAGAGTCACCCAAAACATTAATGAACAATAGTTAAAATTGATGGCATCATGAATGATATCAAAGCTTGTAAGTTCAATGTCTCAAAATAAAATATAAGTTTAAAATATTTTGTAGAGAAAAGAGAAGTGGCATGTAAATTGAAGACAAGTAGGGCTTAGGAAATCAATTTTGTCCAGAACATTTGATTTTGAACATTCTTGCGTCTGAAAATATTTTTGTATTAAACATATGATTTTGATCATTGATGAATCTGAAAATATTTTGATCCACTAAAATCATCAATAAAAGATATCAAGAATTAGGAAAAATCTCAATTTGATAAATTTAAAATTTGAATATTGTCAAATATGAAATTCAAAGCAAATCAATCCCATCTACAACTACTATAACTATAATAGTCATAGAAAATCGTGTTAAATACTATTTTCAAGCATAGAAAATTCAAGATGTCACACTTGCTGATTGCAAGCAAGGGCCCGATGGCCTTCCCCTAGATCTGGGCAAGGGTGATGGCCCTCCACCTAGATCTGGTGGCCATTAGTAAGGGTCGTCAACCTTCGTCGAGTCCTTGCTGACCTTTTCAAGCGGCGATGGCAAGGGCTTGCCATCGTTGCCCTCCCCGCACCCCCCCTTTTTTCAAAAAAAAATTTAATTAATATTTTGGTTAAAAAATTAAAATTTAATTCACATTATCGCCACCTTGGGAGAGAAAATATTTAAAAAAACCAAATCAACATTTTCCACTAATCTAAATAGACAGAGTTAACGAAATGACTTAATTGTACGGACATGACAAGTTTTATAACTCAATTATACATTTTTGTAAATTTTAGAACTTCCGGTGCACATATTCCTATCTTTTACTAGTAGTTTATAAGTTGTCGAATTCACTCACAAGCAAACTTAACTAAATAGGATTGCTTGCATCGCTTGGAATAGCTAGTCATTGGAAAAAGTTTCATTATCGACAATAATTTATATCTAAATATTTCTATGAACAATGAAAATATTTCTTCTTTATTCAATTTTGTAAGAGATATAAATGATCTTTTTAGGAAAATGCTCAAATCATTTATTTTTCGAGAAACAAACAGAACATATCAATTTGCTTGGGACAAGGAGGCGCTTATCAGTGCAACTAAGAGGAAATTAATGTGCTTTATGATTTATCTTTGGGCCATTGCAGCATAAATGTGAATAAGGTGGCGGATTGGTTTGGTTAAAGCCTAGTGAGAACGACACCTGGCATTTAGTTGGTTGTCCAAACCCCCTGAAGGCCTGCGGGCTCTTTTTTGTGGCGATTCTAGCTTTTCGTACTCATGATGGTTACCTGAGTAGTGAGATGTAACTTTTTCCGACCACAAAAAAATGGAGCCCATATACAAATGTAGGTAATATGCATATCTTTATGCCATCAATACAAAAGAGTAGTTGGAGGAAGTTTCGTTCAATTAGGAATCGAGAAAAACATGGCTCTATTTCTAGAGTGTATATGCAAACATCATTGTGTTATATTTTCTTCGTATCTTCCAATCATATTTTCGGTTAGTGAGTTACAAATTATGGACATCATTTACATGTAAACTCAACTTAAATTTAAATATGGGTGATGTCAAGTATGTAATCCACCAAATAGGAAACTAGTTGGAGGAATCCAACAAGTGTTTAGGGATAGAAAGAAACATGGCCCTATATTATAGCCCACACGCTATGCTTGCACGTGTATGGACTCTTGCAAGTTATTTCTCAAAGAAATATGACTTCTACTTGTAAGTTGTATTTGGTCATTTGAATTTTTAAACAAGATAGAATAAATTAATATTATTGGATATTTTTTTATCTCATACTTTATTTGGAATGATCAATTGGATAAATAGATTTGTCTACCCTTTTAATCGAATGAGAGAGAGTCATGCTGAGTCAATCATTTGGGCTATGATTGGTGCTTGCCATAAAATTTTAGGGATAATGACACAATTGATCCTGAATTTTAGCCTAATACCTAATGTGGTCCTTGAACCTTTAATTTGTCTAATGTGGTCCCTAAACTATAACCAAATTGTAATATAATCTTTAAACTTTTGGTAAATGTTTAACTTAGTCGCTAAAGTATATGAAAATATTCAATATTATCATTCCATTAATTTAAGTTCATAGATAATATTGAATATTTTCATATAGTTCATGGATTGAATTGAACATGTACCAAAATTGAAAGTTCAAAGATCACATTGCACATTGGGCTAAAATGCATGGACCATATTAGATAAATCAAAAGTTCATGGATCGCATTGCATACTGGGCCAAAGTTTAGAGACTATTATGTCATTATCCCTATTCAAGCTTACTTGACCCTAAGTGGTATGCTTTTTATGGTTGGTCCATTGCCCTAATACAATCTATAATCACATAATAACAAGGAAATATCATCAATTATATGAATTTACATGTCATCCACGTGATGCTACTCTATAGTATAATGATGTCGTATGTGCAAGAAATTATCATTTTTTCTTGTCGGTGCTCTTATTCTTGCCCTCCTTTTCCATTTAAAATTGGGATATTCTTCAAAACTTTGAGACAATTAATACACTCAAGCCTAATGCCATAATACATTACATTAAATGCATCTTTAGTAATATAACGAGATATGATCTTGAAATAAGAACTTTTTTTTTTTAGCTTTGCTAGCATAACAATCTTTGGGCTATTATGAAAATAACAACTTGTTGCAAGCTAAAAAATTCTTGAAGGAATGGGTTCTACAACAATTTATAATTATTTTTTATTTGATTTTTTGTAATCCAAAATAGACTGTTATTCTTATAGTAGATTAAAAACTATTACGCAATTATTTTTCTTTTTTCTTTTTAAATAAGAACTTGAGAGGTTTACTTTTTGAATTGTGGTTTTCTCAATCTATAGTTGAATACGAAGGAAACTTGATGTGGGAGCATTAGAAATTAAAGTCTTCCGATAATTACATGACCATCCCAACTCAAACTTCATCAACCCATCAAGCCAACTTGTCTATCGTGGAAGCACATAGCAAATTTGTCCTCAACATGGTCCAATGGGCTCGGGACACACAAGATAGCATTTGTCGATGATTGGTGGCTTAAATACAAAGTTGAAGAAGCAATTTGATGTGTTCCTCTTGTTTGGTGTGCTTTACTTGTCTTTTTATGTCCAAATTGCTTTAGCATGCTCAATTTATCTTTTTACATTTAATGCTAGGTCAGAATGTCGAGAGCCCATATTGCAAGTCTGAAAGAGTGAAAGTTAGTTTTCATTACTAGGCTGAAGTGTAAGAATATGGAGTGTGTTTACTTTGTCTTCTTACATTAGAGTTTTTTATACAACGTTGGATTATCAAACAATCTTTATTGCAAGTTTGAAAGAGTGGGAGCTAGTCTTTCACTATTAGGCTGAAGTGTGAGAAAGTAGAATGTGCTATTATTATTAGAGTCTTAATACAATGTCTTAGTATGACTATAAATAGTAATGTAATTTCATATGTAAGGTAGACCTGATTTGCAATATATGACATTTCTTCTTGAAGTGAGTTATTTCCTTCAAATTTAAGTTCTTTATCCATTTTTATGGTGGTGAGCCTTAAGTTCTTTGTCCTTGGTTGATGGGTTGTTTCTTTAGGTTTTAATGGTGAGCTACATCTATCCCAGCTTCATTTTCATTCATAATATACTCCATTTAGACCCCATTGCATAATTCCAGCAAGTTCCCACCTTAATAGAAAACAACAGTACATTTCATCTTCTACATCCAAACAAACGTTTATCCACGCATTCTTTCCTTAAGACACTAGTCCAAAAACACAGATTTCTCCTCTCTTTGTTCCCGTCACGCATCAAAACTCCCTTCAAACTGATCTTCTAATTGATGAGTATAAGCATATACATCACCCACATCCAACCTAATTATAAATAAAAATAAATTTGGAAGATGTCCGTATATTAACAATTCACCAATTAGAAAATCGGTTGGACGGAGTTTCCTCCATTTATGTTTTTTCTTCCCGTATATTGTTGGGATAAATGGGAGTTCGTTTCGTGAAGATTCTAATTGATTAATGAGCTTTAGCAAGACTTAAGCAAGGCGTGGCGAGGACAGCTTTCGAGCTGTGAAAGCCTAACCCCTGCCGGAAACTTGATGTGGCTCACGGTTGCACTCGCCGGGAGTTGTCGAAAACGCTGCAGGAGGACGCATGGTTGTTGGATTGCTGCTAGGGACTTCGGCGAGTGGCATGTACGCCCGACGGAAATGGAGGAAAAGCCAACCAGTGTTGGAAGGCTTTATCGCGTGGCTGAGAACTAATGTCGTAATCAGAGGCGGCAGGCCCACGCGGACGTGAGGGTGCTTTTCTCCTTTCGAATATCTCTCCTCTCTTGCTCTCTCGGCTGTTGTCCCTCTTGTCTGTCTTTTTCTCTTTGACTTTTATGGATGTGCCCACCACATGAGGACAAACCACCCCCTCCGTTCATTTGTGTGGTGGGGGATGATTACCAGTTCATGTGCCTGTGGAAAGCTTCTTATGAAAACTCAAATTAATCATGAATAATGATTTGAGAGGAAGAGACACCAAAAGGCTATCTCTCCCTTAATGTTGGTAACTAGCGTTCGAGCACGCGTTGGTGGGGAAAGAAAATGAGTAGCTATGAAAGGGAGCTGATGAGACGGGAGTTATTAAAGGTGAAAAATGTTTACGAGATTGTTCTCAAATTATTGTGAGAATAATAGCTTATTTTAAATTATAAAAAGTAAAAAAAATTATTATTAAAAAATTTATGGCTCACAATACGTTGCTTTTACATAGTTCAAATACTATTATATCAGCAAAATCCATTAGAGATATATTAATTATGTCCATTGTTGTCTTTTCATTGCTTTGACAACGAGTCTTGTGAATGATTAAAGAGCATGAAGGGATTTAAGGAAAGCCCATGCGGATGGTCTAAACCATCTCCCCAACTTGGCCCCTCAGAAACTCCAAGCCATTCAACCATGCATTTGGTTTCTCTCCCTCTCTCACCACTTATAATTTTTACTGCGACCCTTTGCACTTTCTAATTGATTATATCGTTTTCCAATATTACAGTACCTAATATATATCTTGTTTAGGCTGAAAAGCAAGGTGTACCGACATACTTAGAATTGATAAATCACTTCTGGGTCCCTCAAGATTTAAAGGCTGAATCCATCCCTATTAACAAATGTTTTAAGGGCAACATATTTACTTTGAAATAATGCAGTTGTCAAAATATCGCTTGCATATAACTGAGAACAGTCAATGCATTAATTGTTGTGAAGTTTCCTTACTTTGTTAATTGATAAGTGCCCGGGGCACTAATTAATGAAATCTTTATGCAATAACATGTATCTAAATGAAGATTTAGTGTCAGAGGTAGGCTAAGATAGATGCCTTAAATAATAGTGGGCAAGACACTTGGTAATATAAGAAATACAGAGGAACATCCTAACATGACAAGATGTGCTATTATAAGAATAATTTATATATTGGGGTTGAGTGAACGTGTTTCCTCCATAAATCCCTTCTTTTTCTTGTGAAGGAGAGTAATGATGCTTTGGTGCTTTCATCAATTTATACAAAACTCAATATGAATGTCACATGTTCATGCAAATTGCTAATGCTTTCGCTTTGGTTAGTTTATATTTCGAAAAGTCGAAAAATGCTGATGCAACATCAATATGAAAAGTTTTATGATGCTTTCTTATTTTTCTTCGTTATTTGTCCAACATTGTAAACTTCAAGAGGTCATTTTTGAAATGAAATAAAAGGTTAGGTTAATTATGCGTTAATGTTAAAAGTTCGGACTAAATATATAGACACAATCAAAACAAAATTCTACAGTTATAGAAGGTTTCGGCTGCACTTGGAAAAACATTCTAAATGCGGAGCTCATAAGCATTACAATCGATTTCAATACTTTTAGGCATTCGCTGCTAAGAAAAAAAAAAGTCAAAGGGCAAGTTAGCCCAAGTAAAATGTAATTGGCCCTTAATCCTTGGATGAATTTGCCCTTCATTATATAAGTCAATTAGTCACGTGATAAGCACATGCCGAAGTCGATACTAGAGGAGCACATTGCAAACAATATGAAGACTTCAGAGGCATATGACAAAAATTAAAAAGTAAAAGAGGCAATTTTGTATTTAGTGTTGAAATCTCATGGGGGCAAACAGCAAAGTTCGCCTTACATGTCAGACATCAATTAGGTCGGCCATGACTGCTGGACAAGTAAGAGGCTATTGCGACTAGAAACAGCTTCAGGGACGACATGAATGGACGACATTCGCAACGAAAATCATTGGTCCTACCGGACACAATCAACAACAATCGGATTTCGTGGAGTTCACATAAGACTCACCATTGTAAAAGATCAAGACGCGTAAATCACCCCATATTCTTCGAAAATTCTGTCATATGTTCTCAGTCTTCTGTCTTATTTTCAAGTTGTTTCACTCCCAACTCCATATTCCATAAACCATGGTGATAAACCTTCCAGTCGAGCAATCAACATGCGAAAATGATAAGGGAGAAATGAGCTGCACCTGTTCTATCGACAGAAGACAGAACTTTAAACACAAATTATATCCTAAAGATAGAGGCAAGAAAAGTAATGAGAAATCAAACCCGTTGTAAAAGACAATCTAAGAGACTTCTCATTAATTAAAGCTAGCAATTACTCTTTGATTAAGTAGCCTGGCAATTGGCCTGTTCCGTCGAGTTGTTGGGATAGCAAAATGAAAAAGACTGCCCTTAATTAGCAGGTGCATCAGACCTAGTGTGTGATAATCAAGAATGTATTTAGAGCTAAAAGAAGAACAAAAATACTGTAAGATTCAACTATGAGTTGAATGCAGAGGAAGAAACAAGACTTGGGCCCCCAAAAGCAGGCAGCGTGAAAGAGCACAATTCTCGTGGCTCTAGTCGTTAGCTTTCTGCACCCAAACAAGAATGACTAACTTGAACTTGATAAGTACATGATTCCAAAATCTTGCTGAAGAAGCAAGGTTCTAGTTGGCGTGGATGAAGCGTTCATAAGTAGTGCCCTTGAGCATCTTCAAGACATCATTCCAGTTCTTGATATAGTGCGAGGACGGCCCACTATGTATCTTAATCTGGCAGCTCGTCAAATCCTTGTCGGCAGGTGGAGGAACTCTTGTACTTTATTTAGCTTCTGCACAAGAGCCGAGAAATGAACATCAATGCAACATTGGAGAAAGTCGATTTTTATAGAAGTGAAATAGCAACAGTAGCTTTCAAATGAGACTTGATCGCAACCGATTACTATAACACTTCGGTTCATCATCATAAACTAGACTTCAACTACAAAGTTATAGATTTTGGGTTGTATTTGCAGGATTTGCAGTATAATGCCGCACTATGTAAGTGATCAGTTTAAATTAAGGGTGCTCACGAGATGTCACGGTACGAGGCACTTTCAGTCCATTTCTTCATGAGATCCTGGTAGTACGGCACAATGTGCCTCCTGGAATTGTCGTGTGTCAAAATCTTGAAAACGGTCAACTCCATCTCCTTGAAATCATCGATCAAGGATGAGGAGTTGATTGTAGGTTCGTACTGCGAGCGTCTTGCAGCCTGCAGTCAGTATCCAGGAAATACATTCGTGTATCAGTGTGCTAAGAAGAGTGAGTGTGGGCATATGCATAAGGTCGCGTGCCCTTTGGGCGAATGTTTTGTGTAGAGAGAGAGAGAGAGAGAGAGAGAGAGACCTTTTGAGGAGAATGGACGTGGGACTTGTGGGTTCCATTCAACGATTTAGCATAGCGGTCATAGAAATTTGCAAGCACCGAAACCATGCGGAGCAGAAGATTTGTGCGGAAGAGGGAAATTACAGAAACAAGTCGGTGGGTATAAGTACTGACCATTTCTACATGGCGATCCATCATTCCCTGCATGAATTGTAAGCAAGAAATGCTCAATTTCCTTGAATTATCAATCAACAATATGACAAGAAGTGAAATTGTGCTGCATCGCCAGTCTCGAAATAAGAAAATATACACTTTCCCAACACTGTCATAGAGCTTAGGTAATTGCGTTCGCAAAATTTGTATGCTCTGATATGCTTAATTGTAACATACAATTTGATTCAGTCTCGATGATGATCTTATGCTTGCACAACCTTCTTATTCCTTTTTATTTTTGGCCGAGTGGTACCCAGTTCCTACACCTACTCGTTCCTGGAGAAAAAGTCTCCTTTGGCATGCAGGGTTTCGAGAAGTTCTGAAATTTCAAGGTGTCAGGATTTTTTTTCAGGCATCTGCTATACATAACACACTAGAGATTTTAGCAGAATTTCATATATGAAAGACTCTTTTCACCAATTCTTTTGTCTCTTTGCTAAGGATTTACCATAATGAGTCCTATGCTCTAAAGGACTATGGGGTGCTCTTTGATCCTGTAATACCACAATATTCCCTCTCCGCCTCTTTGTACATTCTATGTTCAGTGACAAATGACCCAAATTATAGTAGCTTCATCGATCCATTTGGATCGAAAAATTTGAGTCCAATTGTAAGAATTCGCAAATGATGTCCTGACATTTACCTGATTAAGCATCCACTCAAAGCCAACTGCAGCAGAGCACCCGTTCTGCGAAGTGCTGCTAAACCAATCCAAGTTGTAAACTTCGTTAAATCGAGGAAACATTCTTCCTCCGTTCCATTATGGAGAAAATTTCCCCATTGGGTCTCACATCGGCATGGCTATTTGGAAGCGTCCTGAACCACCCACTTCCTGATCTCTGTGTCGATACAATAACAAAATATCGTACCGGATTATCTGCACCTTCAGTCCTGGCATCAATTAACCCCGTACTCAGGCGAAACCCAGTGATCATCATTCCATCAACAACGAAGTCCTAGTCTTGTTTTGTCATTTATTACCTGCTAAAAGGTTTGGGTTTTGGTCAATGGATCAAAGGCTTATCGTATTGTTTTATGCCATGAAGCTGGCAAGGTTCCTCGGTGATTTAGATGTTTATGAGATTTGGCTTGGCGGCTTATTTACTTCAGACATATGCTGAAATCAATGCATGTGAAGTTGATAGATTTAATTAGGCAGTGAAGGGCAATAATTAAAGGTAGATTTTAAGTTTTGATCCAGAAGTAAAATCAGGGAACTGCCCACTTTTAGGAACAGGGCAACAAATAGATTAGCATAACAAGATAGATGATTTGAGACCAACACTTCTGATCTCAAGTTGAGTTCTTTTTCTCTTTTTAACTCAGAATCATGAAAATAAGAAAAACGAATCAGCTGATACAACAAAAATAAATACTACTTCATACACCAAAAAAGTAACAATTTTGTGACAAAGTACAGTGAAAAAATGACTTTTGAAGAACACCCATCTCCCTTCGGCCAAGTCAAGCAATAAAGTAACTTGTTTAAACTTCCGCCTGAACCACCCATGATGGGAAACTTTCCGATGGGAGTTTCATCTTGTGAGAGCCGTAATTCAACAAGTCAGGGAGAACGACATTTCATTTTACTATATAATGATTGGTTGAACCCTCGCTTTGATCAACAGCCAGGTAAGGTGGAATCCAACTTCGAAAAAAAGAGAGAGAAGGTACCTCACCTGAGCTGTGGGTTCCGCCGGCCAGAGGTTTTCTTAAACTCAACGTCGACTGTTCTTGGACAGACGGAGTCTCAGAGGCATCCATCGCTGGTATCGTCCAACGCTCGGGTGGGTTGATGGTTGCTGGATTTGTGAAAGGTGTGCGAGCTCCCTCGGTGCAGGTCGCTGAAGCCCTAGGCGTGAGAGTTGAGCTGCCTGTGAGGAAAACTGGAACTGATCTGTAGTCAGAAGCGTCTACTGACTGCTTATCACTTGTGGAATGTCATATACGTGACATTAGTGAGAGTTGAGCTGCATGTGAGGGAAACTGAACCTGATCTGTACTTAGAAGCATCTACTGCTCATCACTTGTGGAATGTCTCATCCGTGACATTAGTGAAGACTGTAAAGGCTTTGCTGGCTTATTTGTATCGATTCAATAAGTAAAACGTAAAAATCTTAATGACTCGGTTGGCACAATTAAATTATTTAGAATTAAATTATTTAGAATTAAATTGACAAAAATATAATAAATTTATAATTTCTTTTTATAATCCCAAAATGTCTGACTATAAACAAAAATACTCTCGGTCGGTCAATGATTAAGATATATTATTTTGTGATCGACAGTAATCAATTCATCTTGTAATTGTTCCTATGGGGACTGCAGTGGTACCGTTGTCAATGCAACCGGGTTTCTTTTTCGGTTTTCGAACTTGTTGCGGAAGTTAAGCAATAAAGTAACATGTTTAAATTTTCCCATGAACCGCCAGTGATGGGAAACTTTTCTGACGGTGGTCACATCCCGCGAGAGCCGAAATTCAACAAGAGTCGTAGACAACGACATTCCATTTGACTGCATCATGATGGATTGAACTTTTGCTATCAAAATCCTCGTAATTGGACAAAAAGTAATGGCATGGAGCTGTAAGATCATAAGCCAATTAACTAAGGAAACTTCTTCTTCTTTTTTGCCAAAAAGTCATAAATTTTTTTATATCATGCCCATTATAATATATTTATCTTATACTTTTTTTCAATAACACAAAAAAATCTCAAATTTATACTTACGTGACATATTTACCTCTATTGAAGATTTGCCAATTAGAGCTATTAAAAATCTGCCTATATAGACGCTAAAAAGCAAATAATATTGAAATAGTGCCCACATGACCTAATTGAAATAAAAAGAACGTTGTTTTAATTGAAAAATCATTTAAATCTTGGCAGAGGGTAAATATGTCATACATGTATCAATTCAAAGTTTTTTTTTTTAATGTTATAAGAAAAAATTTAGAGTAAATGTGTCACAATAAGTATAACTTGAGTTTTTTTTCCTTTTTGTTTTCTCTGAGTAATCAAATATTCTAGAAATCCTCACGTTATGTTTAAAAAAAATGTTTCGCTCATACCTAAAACTTAAAATTTTCTCTCATTCAAAGACCAATTAAATGACCAAGTTGTTAAGCGAGAAAACAATACATGTAGGTGAAGGAGTTGTGGAAAGCTGTCGTGCATAAGTAAGAGAACTCACAAATAGGTGAAAGGAGAGCTTGATAATTGAACTCAATCAATAATTCCTTCTATGATAACATATTGAAGCTAAACCTGAACCCAGAAGCGTGTCAACGATTTGGTTAGGTTCGAGTTTTCAAGAAATCCGAACCGATCCAAACCAATACAGTGCTATTCCAATCCAAATCGAATCTAAGCTTAACCGAAAACCTAGTTTGGTTTGGTTTAGTTTTTTGGTTTTCCTATTTTTGCCTAGAACCGGATTGAACAAGGGGTGAGAAAGAGAGACCTAACCTCCAAATAAAAAAAGTGATTACTTTTTATCAATTAAATAAAAAAATCACAAGAAAAAAACATTAAAATAATTAGAATCTTCTGACAAAAGTATTCGCGGTTGGCTCCTGAAATGGAGAGTCATAGGCATCCCCAACTCCCTTCCCACTAAAAGTATTAAATATAGATAAATCCAAAAATGAGACAAAATACCTTAAAAAACTCTAAATTGATATACATGTGACAAGTTTATCTGAAATTAATTTTTTGACCATCAAAAACTCCAAATTAGTACATCTTTAATAAATTTACCCAAAATTGGTACATTTGTGACAAATTTAACCTCGGTTATTTCTATTAAATTTTATTATCAAGGTGCTAAATTGGATGATATGTGACAGTTGACCGATATACCAGTTTGGGATCTTACTCTTCATTTATCATAGTTGTATCATTTTGTAATTTTTTATGATATTAATCCAATTTAACAGATGATGTATTTATCATAAATGTAACATTTTTGGAGTTTTTGGCAATCACAAAATTTAGTTTGGGGTAAATTTGTCACAAGTGTACTTGTTTGGATTTTTTGTGATCATTTGGAGTGAATTTATCACATGTGTACCGATTTAGAGTTTTTAGTGGTTAAAAAAAATTAGTTTTGGGTAAGTTTATCATATATGTACAAATTTGGGATTTTTTCAGGGTATTAATCCAATAAATAAATATTAGAGCAAGGAGGTCGTTTGATTCACTCTTCTTTGTTCTAACTGGAACTCACGAACTCGGAATATGTAACCATTCTTGGCAGTCAAACAAAAATAAAACAGAAAAACAATTTTTAAGCTGTCAAACTTCAAAAGGGACTTGTGATTGCGAAATGTTGACAGACGACCGAGGATCTTCACATATAATTTGGGAATCTTTACACAATTTCACTTCTCTCTCACCTTTTTCTCTCTTCCTTTTTTGCATTTAGTCTTGTTCATGCTCACTGTACTATCTTTAGACACGTTCAAATAATCTGATAAATATAAGTCTTCTTATACTCAGATATAAACACATTAAAGTGCACCCAAAAAAAAAAGAAAAAAAAAGAGTAAGATCATCACCAGTTGAATAAGAATGACAGCCTATTTCATAGAGTCGATATAGACGTATTTGATGGTTCGATTGCACAAAAGTGTGTGAACTACATTGGATTGGATTTGTGTCTTATAACAGTACAAAACTCTTATAATTGCTGTGTCTTATAACAATACAAAACTCTTATAATTGTTGTGTCTTATAACAGTACAAAACTCTTATAATTGTTTTTTGTGCCATCATCAATAGTCTTCTAAACTGGGGTCTTCCTAATATCTATCTACATCGATAGTTTGGAGGCCATTTTACCAATTTTTCATTCTTGAACATTGGAGTAGGGAGGATTACAAAAAAAGTCTTAAATCTATTGCAATTGTGTCAATTCAATTGTAAACCTTTTATTTTTGCCAATTCAATCCATCCAATCAATTTTGACCGGCTGAGTGCTGACATGAACGCTGTGGAAGAGGCGACTTTGCAAATTTGGGCGAAGGCAGCCTCGCCTATGGCTAGCATGGCCACGGTCACCTTCGCCCAAGTTTTGGGCAAGGCTTGGGGGCCCAGGGCAAGGCCACCTTCACCTAGGGCCAAGAAGACCATGGTGAGGTTGGCCTCGCCCAAATCAAGGTAAAGCCACCTTTCCTAGAGGAGGCTAGGTGAGCCTCGCTGGGCATTGTGGGGAAAAAGGGAACAGAAAATTAATAAAAATAAGATATTATTAAAAAATTATCTACGTTAGCATTGGGCGGGCGACCAACGCTAGCTGGCATCTGCGTTGGCAAAAACAAAAAAGGTTTAAAATTGAATTAGCACAATTTCAATAGATTTAGGGCTTTTTTTGGTAATTTTTCCCATTGGAGTGAGTGGAAACAATTATAAGATGCAAATGATTAAAATTTTGGGCTACTAACAAAGTCCTAAAACTTCAATGTGAATTCAATTAAGACATGAAAGTCTTCAATTGTTCGGATAAGTTGTCTAGATTTTCAATATAATATCCTCATTTTACTCTCATGTTTAGCTTTGTAATATTCGAAAATGAGAACATTTTAAGCAATGTTGAAAGGTCATGGGCTCATAGTGAAGCGAAGTTGAGATCGTCTTCATCAGCCGATCCTTTTCCAGAGGTGTTTCCACCTACGATGACTATCAATAGTGGTCCATCCAATAAGGGCATCCAACTAGACTGTATTCCTTATTTTTTTCATGCCAGTGTCTACATGCCTTGCATCGTTACAAGTTATATATTTTTCTTTCCCAATAAGATAGGAATCCCTCCATGTTTTATGTCATATAGTTCAAACGAAATAGTTTTAAGACTTTCTTAGATCTAACCCTCATGTTCGGTTGGCAATATTCGAAAATGAGAATTTTTCAAGCGATGTACAGAAAGTATGCTCTTTTTGTTGACACAAATAGGAAAATAAGACTGCCAATCGAGCTTAAAGTAATGAAAGAATCTTGAAAACATCACAATCAATTGCTTTAAAACCACAATATTTCTTACGGTACAAATGATTTTACAACTTGGGACATATAAGCACCTGGATGTCTCAGCGCAAAGGTATCCTTTGCCGGACTCGAAAACCTCCCATTGGGTTTTAATAGAAGATATAATCTAATATGCAATATTGTGAACTAACTAAATTATTCCTTCTTATGTAGAGCGAATGTCAAATATATTCTTCATTTTATCATCCAAATTTTAAATTTCAATTGCGTGTTGATTGAGTATAACTTGAGTGTCATGTACTAAGCTCGTGTTCCAACATATGCGCCTAGAATGAACAGGTGACAGCTACATAAACATATGCAAGAAGATTAATCATTGTGGGTAAAAGGAGGACATCATGTTTTCTCATTTAACGTTAAAAACTTGATTGAAAATGAAGAAAAAAATAATCACGGCATTTTTCATTGTTCAATGATTCGAATCTATTCAAAACAAGGCGATTTTACTCATTATCTACTCCAATAATATAAAATATGATTAAATTGTTTTACATTTGTATGACTCTGATTGTAATTTTCAGAATTTTATTCTTTCATTAGCAAAACATGTCAAATCATTTCAAATTATTCTGCAAATTTTTAAGAATTTGAAGTAACGATGTGCATTTAATATTAACAATAATTCATCTTTTCATCCTTATAGTAATGCAAATATCGAAGGCTTAAGAATCACAAGTTACAAGATTTCATGAGCGTCCAATATAATTTCATAATTTCCTTATATTCCAAATTTAAGCTAAAATATTCTTTTACTCTTGTAAATCACTTGCTTGGTGTGCCTATATGAGAAAATATTGGGCACACAAGGAAGGTCAACTCAGTAAATAAGAAGTCCATTCATTGGGTGACACATGTTACCTCGGGCCTACTTGCATTAATTTTCCTCTCTCCTCACTCTTTCTCCCCATCACTTTTTCCTCCTCTCCTCTCTTTCTCTCTCTTCCTATTACCTCATCTTATCCGTTGTTTTTTCCCATCACCACGCCTGAAGCTCCAACGACCATGACTTCCACAAGCTTGAGCTCTAAGTGACACCATGGCAATGAGATGTCAAAACTCAAGTGGCCATGGCTGTAAGCTTGAGATATGGCAACTATGGTCACAACTTCATGTGTTGGGCCGATGCTGCCACCTTGCGTGTCGCATGCCACACAGACGTGCACTCTGGCAACCCCTCATCGACTACCACATGTATGTCCCTTTGGAGTCCTTCTTCGATGTGGTCATTGTACCGCCTGGCCTATCATGATGAGCTTTGTGCTTGACTTCCTTAACGACGAGAGCTACGGTGCATGGAGATGGTGGGAGGAGGAGAAGTCTTGGCTCTTGCCCAACCCCATGAAGATCATAAAAGAGAGGAGTGGAAGCCAGGGATGCGTGCTAGAGAGAGAGAGAGACTCTGAAATTTGGGCTCCACTTTGGACACGTGTCGCATCTTAATGGCCCTTCCCATTTGCTAAGTTGGCCCCCTTGTGTAGTCAATATTTTCTTGCCTTTTATGGGAATAAAGACACTACAAGCGTTATAAATTTTGTAAAAAACTCAAATGAATGTCATTACCTATTTCAACTACTTGAGTGTCATGACTTCCAAAGAAGCTTAATTGGAAGTAACCTACATCCGTGGGAATTACTTTGGCTCAAGCAGAACTTGTTTATAGCTGGTCTTCAAGCCAAACAATCGGAAAAAGTCCTTTTGAGGTTATGTACAAGCAAAATCCTACTAGTCCAATGGACTTAGCTCGACTTCCCATCTCTCAACATTTTAATGAAGATGCTGAGAATCATGTCGACTGTTTAAAGAAGCTTCATGAGCAAATCCGGGAAAGAATTATAAAGCACAATGCAAAGTATCAAGAAAGAGTCGACAAGCATTGAAAGTTGTAGCATTTAAAGATGGAGATTTGGTTTGGCTATCTTTTAGAAAGGAAAGGTTTCCTCGGAGTTGTTATGGGAAATTGAAGCCTAGGGTTGATGGACCTTTCAAAGTACTACAAAGAATTGGAGAAAACACTTACAAGATTAAACTCCCTAGTGAGTATGTTGTTTCGGCAACGTTTAATGTTACAAATCTTTCTCCCTACTAGGAAGATTAAGACAATAAAAACTCAGGGACAAGTTTAGGATACCGAAGCATTCCTAGAAGTTCTTGATTCTACAAAGGAGTTATCGATTTAGTGGGCAAATAGTCGATCGCATTATCATGGACCGAAAACCTAGTCGTCGATAAATAAGGCAATTATCAGTTCCAAGTCTACTTTGATCTCTTCGCGTTTAGAGGGTGGCCGCACTCCTTGAAAGCCATTACTTAGTAACATTGGAGTAAGCAAATCATGGATACATGCACCTAATAACATTTACTTCTTATATTTTTAAGGTCTAGTAAATGTCATTTAAAGTTTCTAAAGTCCATATTTAATTTTTGTTTATCTTCCCTATGAGTCTTTTTGTTTTTCTAAAGAGTCTTAGTTGGAGGAATGTTCCAAGGTCATCTATATAAACATGCTATAATGAATAAGAAGGTAGACTTGTATTGATTTATAACTTATTTAGCTTTTGGCTTGAGAAAAAGAATAATTTCTTATTTTGCTCTTATCTCTTAGGTAGATTCTTACGCACGGCAAGTGAATTTATTATTTTTACTTATGTTACCTCCTATTTCTCTACACTCTCTCCACGTCACAACCCAACCTGAATTCTTAGTTATTTTCTCCTTAAATTCTTGTTTCTAAACATGCCCAACAAGATGAGATAGGCCCCTAAATCGACAAGTGACAAGCACATGACACAGAGGCCAACCAATGGGAGTGAACAATTTCAAGTTCCTTATAGATTTCCGCTTGGAATCTTGAAGTTCCTTATAGATTTCCGCTTGGAATCTTGAACCTCATTTTTTAGAACCTGAAATATACCTATCAAAATCTGAAATTTGGAACCTACCCTATTACAGGTTCCAAGGTTTGTTCCAAGTTCTAACATATTCTCTCTTTTTTTCATCTTTAGTTAAGTAAAACGAAAATAAACGCAATAATAAAAATCAACAAGTATTTTATTATTGATTGCCTAAGAACGAGTGTCCATAAGCATATTCGAATAGTATTAAGGAAATCTTATGGTTTTCAATACATCGATTGTTCTTGTATTATAAAGAATTATTATTTTGAAAATTGTACAAACATAACTTCATCAAAGAAGTAATTATAGCTTCTATTAGTCTCATAGTCTACCAAAAGACATTAAGAGTGAGCGGTTTCAGGTTTCATACATGTGCCACATGGAATTTGGAACCTACCCATTGAAATATGTTTTTCATTTTTTTGGAACCTACAACCTACCCTACATACCCTAAACTTGGGACCTATTTTGTTACAAGAGGATCTATCCAAGTTCCACCTATATTATTAATTGAACAATTACAATAAATTATCACTTTTAATGATCATCATTTACTGCTATAATAAATTATCATAACTTATATTTAAACACATGAAAAATATGAAACATTAACAAAATAAAATTCTCAGTAATAAAATGGAAATTCAGATTAGTGCTTTCAGATTATACACTCATTGTCAAACACCATGGAATATCTCAAGATTGTGTGAAGATATAGACTAAGAAAAATACAAAAACTTGTTCTAGATTCTAGGTTTCAGACTCCAGGTTTTACTAATTTAGAATCTAAAATCTATCCGTCGAAATAGGTTCCCTAAATTTTGGAACTTATAACCTACCCTATATGTCTTGAAATCTAAAACTTACAAGTTTCCACTGATGCGATTATCAAGTTCTAAGTTCTACCCTAAAATTATGCTCACCCCTACCAACCAAGAGACGCGTCTACTAAAAAGTGAAAACGAAGATCGCGAGCCCCTCGGTGCCCAAGGAAAAAACAAATCCCCTAACCCACACCGTCCGATCCATTGCCACGTCGCCGATATGAACCAACGTGGATCCAATGCCTTAGATAGGCGTTGCAGAGAGACTCTCGTGGAGAATGATCAACGAAGCTCCTCGCCCATAATTTTTTTTTTCTCGAGATTTTCTATTCGTATTTGTTTTGAATCAAGCCGAGAAATCATCGAAATCTCGTTTCGGCAAGCGCGAGGTTGTGATTGCGACCATCTATTCCGACGAGGAGGAAGAGACCGAGTTCGAAGAGGATGAGGAAGTTAGTGGTTGTGAAGGAAGACGACGCCCCGCCGTCAACAAAGACAAGGAAGAGGATGGAGAAGAAGAATAAGACAGCGTGTATAGTCAGGAGGAAGCGAACGGTGAAGAAGGCGGACGCGACAGTGAACATCCTGGTGGCGATTCTGATCGGCGCGGTGGTGCTGCTGCTGCTGCACGCGGCTCTAAGGACTGCGGACGATCTGCCTCTGGTGAGGCGTGAGTTAATGTGGGCATCGGACAGGTCATTACTAGTCAATTAAATGGGTTGAAACCTGAAAATGGATTTTTTTTCTCATCCATTAAAACTCATTAATTAGGCTTGGCTTCCTTAAATCCATTTAATTTTATATATTAAATAATTAATTCATATATGACTTATTTTATTAAATATGAATTAAATTAATATATTTGAAGACCTTTTTTTTTCTGTTAGCCATACTCTAACTCTTAATTCATTCTCAGACTTTTATTTTGTCTCTTTACAAGGCGTGAGAGTCGAAATCAATACCTGAAACTAAATGTTCCCATCCCAATCCCTTGAGAAGATGGGGATTCGAATCTTACATTTCCTTTCTCATGTGAGAAATATGACCACTAGAGCAAACTATGTTATTAATAGCTTGATACAATGTGCATAGGAAGCCATGACATCTCCAAACATCTTTGATTTACTTCAATTCATGCTTGATGAATTAGAGGTAATCGGATCCGAGGATGACTAGGTTTCAAAGCTGGAGCTTGTTATAACAGCTTCCCAATTGTTGGACCATAAAACCACCCTGTTTCCCTAGAACCAATTCTGGACCCTACCCTACCCTATCCAAGAACCTATGGGGACTGTGAGTAACAAAACCATTCAAAGTAAAAAAAATAAACAATGGAAATTCCCATCTGCCAAAAATAATAATCCAAAAATGAATACGTAGTTTGCTACAATTAGGGGAAGAGGAAAGATTGGTGAAGAGTTTTGAGGAAGGGCAAATGACAAATGAGTGCTGAGGTTAGAATCTAGGGGAAAAAGAAATTAGGGTATTGACCTTTTAGTTTATAAAACTAGATCCAAAACCGGTTCCAAAACAGGATGGTCCTATGCAATTTTTAGGTGGATATTCACTTGGAACCTGTTCCAAATCAATTGTAACCAGTTCCAAAAATTTGGAATTATTCCTGGACCGATTCCCATTGAAACCTGTTCTCGGACCTGTTTTTCAAGCAGTTTAGTCCGGTTTACGAATAAAACCGGTGGGTATGCCGTCTTTGCTTTGCCTCGAATCTCAACAACTAACCATGGTCCAATTCTAACTCAATCCCAGTTAATAGCACCTGCTTAGAGTGCCACACGTATCTCAATCGAGTGGTCGCCTACAACTTTCCCACCTCGTCGACCCCTCTACATGATCATCGTCATCTTTGTCCATTTTCCCAAAACCCAATGTCTCACGCTCCCCCTAAATTTTCCGGAGAAAATCAGGAACTAGCCAGATTTCTCAGAAAAATCAATGGGAAAACCCGAAAGTGTTCTTCAACATGACGTTCGGCGGCCAGCCCGCAAGCCGGATCGTGATGGAGCGTTTCTGGGACATGATGGAGCTGTTTTGAGAGCTGAAGGGGAGAGAGAGAGAGAGAGTGAAGTGAGAGCTGGTATTCAAGCCTTATTAAGGCCATTAAATGTTGCCCCAACTTCCTAAGCAAGTAATCTCATCTTCTCTCTCTTTTTTTATCCTTTCTTCAAAATATGTAGTGGCAAAATGGTCATTTCCACCTTGCACATTTCCCAATTTTCCCTTAGGCTGAAAATGAAGGGCGGGCCTAAGAAACGGGCTAGAAAATGAATAGGAATGGGCTCGGGAATTGGTTGGGCTCGAAACGGCTCAAGGTTAGACAACAGGCTCGGAAGGGTAAATGGTCGATTTGGTCCAACGGGCTCACTTGCTTGACTCGGGTCTACCACAGTGGCTGTCTCACTTTGGGCGTGAGGCCCACACTGGTCTTGCCCAGTCCGCCTCCTCGTAGGCTTGTTTCCTTAGTCCGTAAATCCCCTTTCCCAATACTCGGCTTAATTGGCACTGTCGACTGTTGAAGAAGTATTGTCCAAAAGTCCATCCTGGATGTTCCCGAAAATTTGAAGTCCAATCTTGGATTCTCATGCCATGTCAATTTCGCCCGAATGCCATTTTGGTAAAACTCATAATGACAAGCGGCTTTGAGGATTCACGCGTAACCGACTCATGCCAAAACCACGTTCAAGACATCTCGACACATGGACGCCCTTGACTACGTGAAATTGAGAAGGATAGATTCTTATTTCAAAGTACACGATTACCAATGATCAACATAGGGTCGTTCATGTGCTCGATAATAGTAAACAGAATCACCCGTCGTCTCATTATGTTCTGTCCACGAATTGACTTCTAGTCGTCTTTAAAATCAGCTTGTATATCTATAGGATCATCCTCATGCAAGTCTCACGGTCAAGTCGTTTTCCTAGATCAAGTTCTTTAGTCGCACGAGTTCTGTCCTCATTAGTCTTTTCCTTCAAGGTCAGTATCTCAGGAATGATCAGTTACGAGTGAGATCAACCAACAATACATTGACAAAATTCACGTTTATTCATCTCTCAGAGGGCTTGAATTTCAGGACATCACAGGTGGCTCCTGAAATGGGGGAGTCATAGGCATCCCTCAACTCCCTTCCCTCTGAAAGTGTTAAACATAAATAAATCCGAAAATGAAACAAAATAAATAGATAAATAAATATTAGAGCAAGAAGGGACATTTGATTCTTCCAGTTTGTGCTACCTGGCGCGCCCGAGTTTTGTTAAAGTAATTACCATTCTTAGCAATCAAACAAAATTTTAAAGCAAAAAAATTCTTAAGCTGTCAAACTTAAAAAAGGCTTACTGTTGACACCTAAATTTTTGGCCTCACATATGAACATTAATTTTCATAAAAAAATTGAGGGTCGATCCGACCCCTAAGCAAAATTGGCATTGCATAATTTTTACATTGCAAGGAGGATACCTTCGGTTGATGTTTTATGGATAGAAAATTTGGAGGGAAATCAATTGGATACATGAGGGTTGCAGTTTCCACAAGGAGGAAACTAATCAATCACAAGAATCTTCTCTCCAGTAAATTTTGGAATTCGTGGGATAAATGACGAAAGAAAATGCGGCAATTCAGAGACAAGACAGACAAAATGGAGGGAAGAAAATCAAAGCATTTGTGGAAAGTGTGGGTTGTTGGAATTTACAAAAAGAAACTAATGAGCTGGCCATAGAATTGTGAGAGGAAATTAAGGGAAAGAATCAAGCCGATCATAGAATCGTGAATGGAGATGAGTGAATTTGGACGCGTTCACGGGAATGTGGAAGTGAATTAGAGTGATTCACAATCAATTCTCAGTGACAAATCAAAGCTAATTTTCCAATAATCATCAATTGGCTCCACAAACCTTGACTTTCCAACAATACATGGGAAAAATTTTGCTATAAAAGGAGGCCAACTTGAACACCTTGAGGCATCAAAGGAGAGGGTTAAAAAAAAAAAAAAAAAAAAAGAGGTTTCTTTATCATCATCATGGCTTTCCTCTATGAGTCTACATTGTAGGAGGATCATCGCAAAGACAACTGGAGAGACCAAGAATTCCTTCTTCTTACTGAAGGTCCAATTCATCACTAAAGAGACCAGTCCTCTTGACCTCCGTTTTCATCGGACATTGACCACGTTCATGAAGCTAAGTCAAGCATCCATTTTTTTCATTTGATCGCATGTGATTCTGATATTCATTTTTTTTAATTGTTGTTTTTTATTTCTTGTCCAGATTGGCAAAAGAGTGAAAGGAAGCCAATCCGCGATCGTACTAATAGAAAAGTGCTCCAATTCTGGCGGTCTTCCAATAAAGGCGTCCCTGCACAATATTCCTCAAGAGTTCCTCGGCATCCCATGGCACCAGCTGGCTTTTTCCTGGGGGCACACCATCACATTCCCCACATTTTGATGGAAACCTTCACGTAAGAGACATTGCAGCAGGAGGTTCCCATTAGCTTTGCCTTAGTCACATCTTTTTATCGCTACCACGTCCGACAAGCCAATCGCTAGGGAAGGCCACCACCACCAACTTCCACCAGCAAAGCAGCTCGGCTCTGGTGATTCTCCAACAATGAATCCTGGAGATCCAGTCCTGCTCAACAATTTCTGGAGGTCTAACGAGCTTTAGTCCCATCGAACTAGTTCAGAAAAACAAGATCCTCCTACTCTTGCTTTCGTGTTCGTGATGATTCCACATTACTGCTCCGACGACCATTTGCAACACCTCCACGACTTGTAGCTGTCTTTGTAAACCTGCCAGCCACGATTCATCACCTACGATTTCTCCAACGCGTCTAGACCAAACCTCACTCTCCCAAGTGGGTCCAGGTTCTCGATCCAGTTCCCACCGATTCCTTGCAGGCCGTCTAGTGGGCTACCATCATTTCCAGTGAAAACTCAGCCACTCGCGATGCCTTCACATCCGTCGGTCACGATATCCGACTGAGCGCCGTCTGCATTGTTATCCATGCCGAGCCGTGACCCATGCCGCTGCTCGCTGCTCCTTGTCGTGGTTAATCTGATGTTGACTTGAATGATTTGTCATTATTTTGTAGGTTTCGTCAAGAACAGCTATAGCACAATAAGCATCATTGGGCCACCATCACGGTTCATCGTCTGTCCATCGATTTAAAAGTGGAAGCAAGATTTCCAATTTAGAAACTTGTGGCAATGGATAGGGGGGATACACTTGCTTAGCACATCTAGATTCTTAAATTCCTTTGCAATTTATCTACTGTATTGATTGTTGGTTGGTACTTTCTTGAGTGCTCACTCGTTTGATCACTCATCACATGTTAGTGGCATAAAAAAAAAATGAACAAATACTGCATGCAAAACATTTTCAAAATAAAAAGAAAAGGTACCAAAATGGTGTTAGATTAATCTAGCGTAATCAAGTCTCCGTGCTCATGAATCTCAGGTTCACAAAAGTAAAATGAACTCTTACATTTTACTTAGGTATCTAGTCGACCCATAACAGATTAGTGGCAGCTCCAATGAATCACATGTTGAATTGAATATCAAGTTGGGATTTGATAGGGCTTGGGAGAGCCTACGCGAAATGTGAGTGGTGACCTTGTGAGGAAAACCTTCATTCCCGTTTAGCAATCCATGAGCTTTTCCCCAAGTGATCCACCTCCAGGAACGTCGTCACACTTACAACTCTGACTAAATCAGAATGTCATGCAGGAGCAAGGATCTCCAGAGATACTTTTGGAATCCAAAACCGTCAAAGGCCAAATTCTTTATTCAATTTCACTTTTCTCCCTCACCTATTTCTTTTAATTTGCACTTAGTTTTGTCCAAGCTCATTGTACTATCATTTCCTTTGTCAAAGTTCACTTTTTAGACTCTTTTTTTTTTTTTGGCAGAAAATGCAACATTTCCAAACAAAAAAATTCAAGCAGTTATTTTCTAAGAAAATAACAATATTTTTTAGTATTTGGTTAAGACTTGAAAATAAACTAGAAAACATTTTCTGTTGTTTGCTAAGAAAAATCTCGTTTGATTTTCTTAATTAAATATACCATTCATGCACTAATGATTTGCGCATGAATAGCTAGTGAACTTAGCATAGGCACTAGGGTCTCAAGCACAGATCTTTGGCTCCCAAGAACTCGATGTCCATGCCTAGCTCCTAAGTGCCTCGGCTCAGGTCTATTGTCACGCCCCGACCCTCGAGCACGCGGCGATCCCCATCTTTCTCTTTCGATCATTTGAATGCGACATCCCAGGACGCGTTGCCGACCATTATTTTTATATTTTCATTAAACACATGCGGAAGCAATAAATAATCCCCGTACCACATAATAATCGGGATAACCAAGAAAGTCAATCAGAAAACACCATCAACAGTGCAGCTTTATTTATCTAATGATTAGCCCTAGGAAATTTACAAGTACAAGCCCGTACCACGGGCATCTCCCTATTGAGCCAATGACACCAACAAGGTCAGGGTTAATCTACTTCCTTCAACCAACGCCACGAATCGCAACACATGCCGATTCTTCATCCGACGGACCTGAAATGGTTATATAATAACCAGTGAGATATAATCTCAGTAAGTTCGGGTGCTAAGTCTTGGCTAGGGCACCAATCCACCTCAAGGGTACCTAACAGGCATGGTTCTTATAATGACATTCAATAATTAATCATCCAATCGTAAACCAATCACACACAACCTTACCTCGCGGCTACACCTACCTTGCACGATAATAACCACACGTGCCAAATATAGAGCAACACATAATCACAGGATCAAACACATAATTGCATAATTAGAACACAATAGATGCATTCCATGCATACAACAATTGAATATGTTCTAATTATTACGACCTCTTGGGCCATGACACAACCCAAAGGTTGGCGGTCTACCGAATATAATTGGGTATCATGTACCTAACAGACACGTTCCTCACGAGAACAATGACCATCAAATCGTTTCACGTACCATGCACGATACACACACGTGTACGAGTTACCAAATAATTAGGACACAACACATGCATTTCATGCACCCAAGTCAGGCGTGGTCCAATTATGCACCTACCTGCGTAAACACGCATCAAAGTACAATCACCTCTGCCTCCCCGTGTAAACACACCTCAGGGCTCCAGTGAACTCATAAACACATGTCATAATCCGCACAAGACATTCATGAGGCCCACATATAAAGCAGTAAGTATTCCACTTACTATCCATGAATCACCACATTGTGATAATTTAATAATCAACTAATTTTATAAGGGAATACCACGTAATTCCTGGAACAAACGTGCTTCGATCAATAAGGTATAAATAACCAATCAACAAATCAGTCGATTATCGCCTCATGCAATAATCATCTCGCAATAATGCAACGATCGATAATTCCCGTAAATCACCATTTACCGCAATTACTTATCAAAAAGTAATTAATTCAAATACGGAGAATTATCCTAATTAATAATTATTAAACACAATAATTATCAACAATATAATTTATTATTATCAAAATAATAATAAAATTATATTATATTAATTTCGGAATAAATAAATATAAATAATAAAATAAATACTAAAATTACCATTAATCCCTAATTAACCCCTACTAACCTTGATTAGCCAAAATAACCATAACTAACCACCTAATCCCGATTAACCTAACTAAACTAACCCTAAACGAGATTAACACGCTAAACAATGGTTTAGAACCGAAACTTACCGGTTAACGACGGCGAAGGTGCGGTTGCGATGGGGACGACGAGGCGGTCACACAGGTACCTCCGGGGTGTCGGGACGGACATCGCGGTGGCCGGATCTTGGCCGGAGACCCGCTGTCCGTGCGGCCAAGAAGAGAACCGGCGAGGAGCGGGTGGCCAGCGGCTCGGGGCCGGCCGGGACGGCTTTCCGATCGGCCGGGGGCGGCGGACGGCGGTCGGGCCGGTGGTCGAAGGCGGGGAGGCCGCAACAGCGGCTGGTCCGGTTTGCACAAAGACCGAGAGGGGGAGAGATGGGCCCGGCGAGGAGGGTGGCGACCGGTTCGGACGGTCGGGGTAGTCAGCGGCGATCCCGGTGTCACCGGCGTGCTCGCTACGGCGGAGAGGAGGACGGGGGCAGCGGCGGCGACGGAGCTTGACTCGAAGCCGGGGAGAGGAGGAAACCGAAGGGGAGAGGAGGAGTCGGCGTCGGGGTGGCTCGGCCATGGCTCACGACGGCCCGACGGCGAGCGGCAGCCCGGGGGGCTACGGCGGTGACGGGTGATGGCGGCCGAGGAGCGCAGCTGCGAACCGGCGGAGGAGGAGGGCGGAGCAGCAGCTGGTAGGGGAGAAAGCGGCGGTCGGCCCGAAGCCGGTGAGCGACTCGCCAACGAGCAGGGGGCGACGGAGCGTGGTGGTGGTGGCGAGGCGGCGGCACCGAGAATGCAGCGGTGGCGGTGGTCGGGCCACGGAGGGACGCCGGAGAAGATGAAGGCGGGGAGAAGGAGGGGGCGGCCCTTCGACGCAGCGGCTGCCGAGAGAGAGAGAGAGAGAGAGGGAAAGGGAGTATTGAAAAGTCAAAACTCGGGGAGAGAGGGAAAGGACGGGGAGCAGAGAGAGAGGGGACGTGGGGGAGCAGGCTCCCGGGGCGAGAGGGAGGGGGGACATGAGAGAGAGAGGTGCAGCGGCAACGGGAAGAAAAGGGAAAAGAGAGAGAGAGAAGAAGAAGAGAGAGGGGGTAGTCGCACGTGGGGAGAGAGAGAGGGAAAAGAGAGGAGGAAAACGGCGGGGTCTTGGGTCCAAAATTCGGCTCGGCGATCCTACGTCCGACGTTTCGAGAACCCGAGAATTTGGGAAATAATGAGGCCAAAGTCCAAAAATTAAACCCGACGTTCAAAAAGTCCGATATCTATATTTGGATAGAAAAATCCGTCACGGGTCGAAAATCCGAGACGTCACATCTATGGAGGCCAGACCTAATTCCATTGAGGTCAGGGCCCAAGTCTCTAGTGTCGATACTTGCAACCACGTCCATCTAGGCTAATAGCCGAACCCTGAGGCTAGGGACCTAATCCCCATTGTCGAGTTTAGGATCCTAACACCCATGCTCAGGTCTATTGACACTGGGTCCAAATCCCTGGTGCTTGAGTCTAGTTCCATCGAGGCCAAATTTAGGTCTAACAAGGTAGGGTCCTAGTCTCTAACACTTGGGCTTGGGACCGGATCCATCAAGTTTAGGTCTAGGACCCTGGTGTCCATACTCGAGTCCATCAAGGTTGGGCTCTAGTCCCCAATGCTTGTTCCTAGGTCTATAAGGTTTATTGATGTCTTTCTTCAATTAACTTGAGCACAAGCACTAAGGTCCAGGGCCTAACCTTGATGGACTTAGGGTTGAGTGTTTGGGACTTGGCTTAGGCTCTGAGGCACAGCCTCATTGGATTTGGGCACGTGTGGTAGGGGTCTCAAGCACGAGCTCGATCTAGATGGGCACAACCCATGTGCTAAGGACTTAGGCAGAAGTGCTAGGGTCGTAGGCCTAGGAGTCAAGGTTTTAGGCCTAGCTTCGATGGACTATGCCTAACCGCTAGGGTCCTAGTCCCAACGTCAATGGACCTAAGCATGGGCATGGGAATCCTGAGCATTGGTGTTTGGGTCTAGCCTTAATGGAGCCAAGCATGGGTGTTAGTGACCCAGGTCTAGTGTCTTAGGCATGGACATCGACACTAGTGTCCTGGGCTTGGCCTTAATGGGTTAGAGCATGGCAGACGGAGTCTTAGGCATGGCTTAGATGGTCTATGTCACGCCCCGACTCTCGAGCTCGCGGCAACCCCATTACCTTGGTCGATTGAAAGCGACGTCCCAGGACCCATCCACGACCATTCATTTTAATCTTTGATTATGCGCAAGCGGAAGACGAACCATCCCTAGACAATCAATCAATCAACAGGGATAGAGGGATGAACAGCAAGAACAACAGCAACTACTCATTTATACATCTTCATTGGATTAACCAACGGAGGATCGTTTCCGAATTACAAGCCCGACAAAAAAGGCCGATCCATCCTCTAAGCCAAACCAAAAAGACTAGGCTAATCCAACAGTACACAAAGAACCCTTGGGTTCAACACCACGGTCACTCGGCCCCATCGGACTCAGTCTCCGTCGAGTCAATCACTGGAGGAGCGGGGCAGGATCCTCCATTGCGGGTACGCCATTCTAGGGGCCTGAAAATGGTTAACCACGACGGGTTGAGATAAAATCTCAGCGAGTTCTCCCCTAAGCCCCGGTTAGTATGCCAACTCAACCGGGGTATCTCTCCGTAACCACCCCTCACTCAACCCAACAATGCATACCTAAAACCAAAAACAATACCAACAAATGACATGGGCAACAAACAATCATACGGTTGGTTCGCATGCAACCTTACCCGGTATGCCATACCCCGCACGTCAAATCTCATACAATGCAAGCAAGGCACATGGCCGTCGATGATACTGATTCATCAATTACATGCGAGTCGCACCACAAGCGATCTCACGGCCATTGCCACACCCCGCACTTGTCAACTCATGCGTGCGTACCATAATTAATGCAATCATCACGACATTAAGAGCATGCGAATAATCGAGCATCTCACACAGCTTTCTCATGTCTCACACTCACACATGCTCCGATTATTACGACCCCTCCCCGGGCCACGGCACAACCTTATGGTTGGCGGTTTCGGCTAAACCAGCTTCGTCCTCTTTACCTCGAGGCACGGCGACGTCAAGGGCTCACTCCCAAGACGGCATTCCCGAAGGAGCACAAGACTCGCCCACTACCGCAGTCCCGCTGCGACAGAGGCCAGGACCCGCCCCATACCGCGATCCCTCATAGAACCCCTCCCGTCGGGCATCCGACCGAAGTCGGGCGACCCATCGGCCACGGCACAACCCCATAGGGATTGGCGGTCTTCCGGCAACGCCGGGTTCTCTCATTTAATGTGATCATGCAACACCTCATCAAGCAATCCATTTATATCTTTGCTCGTCGTGAATGCAACATCACTCATGCTCATGCGACATGCCATTTCGATAACCCACGCAACATGTCATGCGATCTCACTTGACAATTTCCAAAATTCAATTCAACCAACACTCAATCACGCATTTCATCAATATTCACGAGCATAATTAACAATCGGCACTCCAATTAATCACAACAATCAAGAGCACATCAAAATAATACTAAATTTAGCTTACGGATGAACAAAGATCGTGAATGGAATTCGTGTGAATCCGATGAAAAGTGATTAGTGAACAGTAATCCGTGAACGGTAATTTGTGAACAGTGATTTTTCCAAAATTCAATTAATTAAAACATTTAATCCAGAAATTAAACAAAACATTAATTAAAACAATTAATCAATTCAATTAAATCAAATCATGCTTAATTAATCACAAAAATCACATAACCCTCATTTAAGCAATAATTAAGCACAATTAGCAAAATTAAGCTAATCTAATCCTAACCATCTATCTAACCACCTATCTTAGGGCTAATAAACTTAATTAAACTTCCTAAACCAATCTTACCACTAATTAACCCAACCCTAAGCAAGTTTAGGCACTAAATAGGGATTAGGAGCTAAACTCACCCATTAAGCGGGCCGGAGACACGGACGCGGCGGCGGCGACGAACCCGACACCTGGGGACCTCTATCACGATGATCCAAGGTGGTCCCAGGCTCAACACAGCAGCAACAACTCGGAATCCCCATTGCAACTCGAAAAACTGCACCGCCTGGAGGAGGAAGAAGGCGATCGGAGTTGAACGGGCTGCCCGGAGCTCCGGCGAGTGTCGGGCCAGCAACCGGTGGCACCTGGGGGTCGAGGGGGAACCACTTGTGGCTGGGATGGGCGGTGGTTTAGTCGAAAATGGAGAGAAACGGAAGAAAAGGCGGAGCTGTGCAGGGGGCGACGCTACAGTGACGGACGGAGGACCGGTGACTTCTGGCTGCCGTACGGGTCGGACGGCAGCTCCGTTCGGCGATCGGCCACCGTGAACAGTACGGAATTTCTGTGCTGAACATTTTGATAGGTGGCATGGCCCGAGATTCCACCGGGAAGGCAACGAACAACTCAAATTTCGGTGAGAGGTCCAAAGCAGAAACTGCAGAAATTGCAAGGAGAAGCAAGGGGAAGAGGGCTGCGATTTTGGAGAAGATGAAGAGGAGAGAGAGAGTGAAGTGAAGGCTGAAGGATAAGCCTTATCAAGGCCATCAATGCTTGCCCCACTTGCCAAACAATTGACCTCATCTTCTCTCTCTTCTTTTTGACTTTTCTTCAAAATATCCAAGGGCATTTTGGTCATTTCCACCTTGCACATTTCCCAATCTGTCCTTGGGCTGAAAATGAAGGGCGGGCCTAGGAAAAAGGCCGGAAAATTAATAGGAATGGGCTCGGGAATTTGTTGGGCTCGAAACGACTTAAGATTAGACAACGGGCTCGGGAGGGTAAATTGTCGGTTTGGCCAACGGGCTCACTTGCTTGCCTCGGGCCTTCCATGGCGGCTGTCCCACCTTGGGTGTGAGGCCCACACCGATCTTTCTCGGCCCACGTCCTCGTAGGCTCGTTTCCTCGGTCCGAAAATTCCTTTTCCAAATACCCGGCTCAACCGGCACTGTCGACTGACTAAGAAGCATCGTCCAAAAGTCCTTCTCGAACGTTCCCGAAAATTTGAAGTCCAATATTGGATTCTCATGCCTTGTCAATTTCGCTCGAATTCCATTTTGGTACTACTCAGATTGACAGGCGGCTTTGAGGATTCACGCGTAACCGACTCGTGCCAATTCACGTTCAAGACTTCTCGACACATGGACGTCCTTGACTACATGAAATTGCGAAGAATCGATTCTTATTTCAAAGTACACGATTATCAAGGATCGACATAGGGCCATTCGCGGGTTCGATAACAATAGACGGAATCACCCGTCGTCCCATTATGTTCTGTCCGCGAATCGACTTCTAGTCGTCCCTGAAATCGGCCCGCATATCTACGAGGATCGTCCTACGCAAGTCTCACGGTCGAGTCGTTTTCCCGAGGTCAAGTTCTTTAGTCGCACGAGTTCTCGTCCTCATTAGCCTTTCCCCTCAAGGTCGTATCTCGGAGTGATCAATTCCGAGTGAGATCAACCAACAATGCATCGACGAAATTCACGTTCATTCCTTCCTCAAAAGGGCTCGAATTTCAGGATGTTACAGTCTAGGTAAGGATGCTAGGATCGTTGGCTTGGCCTTGATGGACCAAGGCCTAGATGCTAGGGAACCAAACCTCAGGTGCTGGGACCTCAGGCACTGGTGCTAGAGTCCCGAGCACAGGGACTAGGTTCTCGGGCCTTGCCTTGGTGGACTCAGACTTGCCTTCAATAGACTCAACCCTAACCTCTAGTTCCGGCACTACAACTAAGGGATTGAGAATGAGTGTTGATGTTCTTGTGCCCAAGCACAAAATTTCTTGTTTAAGCGCCATCATATAGTCATGTTACCAAAATGGCTTTTAATTTTATAAAGAGGAAATCATTTTCTTAAATTTAAGCACCATTTTCCGTCGACTAGGAAAATCTTTTCCGTTAATTCATTTTCCTAAATAATTTAAATGCATGGAGAAAAAATTTCCCCAAAAAATGTTTTCCACAAAAAAATGGAGCCTTAGTCACCTATGAACGTGTCATTAATCCATCATGTGTGACATTGCTATTGAGATCCACATGTGAATCGCGTTAAAAATATTATATATTGGAAATTTGATGTGATGTGAAATAATTAATAATTCTATTGTATTAATTGGAACCCTCGAGTGTAATTAGTCTAACGTTTCTTATTGATTAAGAACATTACCATCATAAATAAGGACAAAAAGCACATAACTTAAAAAACTCTGCAAAACAGTCTAGTGCGCGAGCGCCAAATTAAGCAATATAATTTTACGTTGAAACTTGCCGCTCAACCACCAATGATAGGGAATTTTTGGGATGACGGGCACTCATGCCGAAATTCAAGTAGTCATACTAAACGGCATCTGAAAAGAGGAATGACATTTCATTTGGCTACTAATGATTGGTTAAACCTAATGCCATGGAGCTGTTACATCATCAGCCATCTGGTAAACGAATATCTTAAGAGACTTCTCGCTAACGAGGAGGAAGAAATCGAGCTCGAAGAGAATGAGAAAGTTAGGATTGTGAAGGAAGATGACGCGCCGCCATCAACGAAGATGAGGAGGAGGATGACGAAGAAGAAGAAGACCGTGTGTGAAGTCAGGAGGAAGCAAACAGTGAAGAAGACGGGCGTGATGGTGAACATCCTGGTGGCGATTTTGATCGGTGCCGCCGTGGTGGTGCTGCAAGTGGGGCTGAGGAAGGCGAACGATCTGTCTCTTGTGAGGCGTCAATTGATGATGAGCGTTGGATAGGTCTTTGCTAGTAAATCAAAGGGGTTGAAAGTGGATTTTTTTCTCATTCATTAAAACTCATAATTAGTTAGGCTTAGCTTCCTTAGATCCATTTAATTTTATATATTTAATTTTAATTGATTCATATATGACTTATTCTACTAAATATGAATTAAAATTCGTGTTCGAAGACCTCTCTTTTTTTTTTTTTTATCAATTATACTTTAACTCTTAACTCAAACTTTTGTCTTGCCTATTTGTAAAATGCAAAAGTTGAAATCAACACTTGAATTAAATATTTTCACCCCAACCTCCTGAGAAAATGGAGATTCGAACCCCTCATCTCCTCCTTCTCATATAAAAAATATAACCATTGAAGTAAATCTTAGTAGTTTTGAAAATCCTTTTTTTTTTTTTGGTAGAAAAGAAACGCTTATTTATAATCCAGAGCGTATGAGCAGCACTCCCAAAGAAGGGACATCCAAACACAAGAGGTCCCAAAGCGAGCCACGACGTCGTTTGATTTTCCTCGATCAGCGGTGGGTGAGAAGCCTGACCAGTGACGAAGGAATATGCCGTGCCGCTTCGCAAGGAATCACGACAACCCCGGTTAATCGGACCCGTTCAGAGTACGACACGTGTTCCCATCGAACGGTCGTCTCCAACCTTCCCTCTCGCCGACCCTCTATATAGTCATCTCATCTTTCTCCATTCCCCCAAAACCCCATGTCCTTACGCTCCCCCTGAAATTGGTGTGTTCTTCTCCATGACGATCGGCGGCCAGCGCGCGGGCCGGGTTGTGATGGAGCTGTTCGGCGACGCCGTGCCGCCCACGGCGGAGAACTTTCGGGTGCTCTCCACCGGGGAGAAGGGCGTCGGCTGCTCCATTACAAGGGGCCGACCTTCCACCGCGTGATCCCGGGTTCATGCGCCAGAGCGACGACTTCACCGCCGGGAGCGGGACCGTCGGCGGGTGGATCTACGGCTCCAAGCTCGCCGACGAGACATTCGTGAAGAAGCACACCGGCCCGGGGACCAACAGCTCCCAGTTCTTCATCTGCACCGCCAAGACCGAGTGGCTCGACGGCAAGCACGTCGTGTTGGAGCAGGTCGTGGAGGGGATGGACGTCGTGAAGGCCATCGAGAAGGTGGGGCCCAGCTCCGGCACGACCGCGAAGCCCGTCGCCATCTCCGACTGCGGCCAGCTCTCCTAGATCGGCGATCCATCGGCGGTGTTTTAAGCACTCATGTTTTTCTCAACTCTAAGACTCCGGTTGATTTAATCGAGATCCCATCGATTCGGTTAAGTATCCTGAATTGTAGCATTCCAATATTCAATCGGAGGTTTTCGAGTCCGAGAAATGTCAATTTTGTTTTTATCAATTTTGTAGATCGAATCTCTCGAGTTTGAAGGGTAATAGACGGTATTCTCGAGTAAAACTCGAGAGTCGTATACTAAGCTCGTGTTCCACCATATTCGCCTAGAAGAGTGCGAAGAGACGACCGCTACATAAAGCATTTCCAAGAAGATTGATCATTGTGGGGGATAACAGGAAGACATAATGTTTTCTCAATTAGCGTTTAACTTGATTGAAAATGAAAAACAGATAGCCATAGCAATTTCCATTGTTCAACGATTTAAATCTATTCGCAGCATGGCGATTTCACTCCTTATTTAATATATAGGTCACAAAGGGGGATCGATCCATATTTGTACGGTTCATTGCTCGTACCTAATATATAGGTCACCCCGCCAGGGGCGGGGGGGGGTGGGAGGTGGGCGGATAACAATTATAAAAGGAGCAAATAAAATAACCTCAAATGGAGCTAGGTAAAATAAATGGACAAAGGTCAACTTAAGACAGAATGATGATACACGCATGACGAAAATGATGAACATACTCAATCAAACATAACAATATTGAAGAGAAATTTCTAGTTCTGCAGCGAATGGCCAACACCGGGGCTGTGGCCAGGAGCTGTGGGCCTGAGGTCGTCAAAGCTATGCCCGATTCCAGGTGATGCCCATGACGAAGATGATGAACATGCTCAATCAAACATAACAATATTGAAGAGAAATTACTAGTTCTGCAGCGAATGGCCAGCCCCGGGGCTGTGACCTGGAGCCGTGGGCCTGAAGTCATCAAAGCTATGCCCGATTCCAGGTGATGCCCCTGTATCGGGCGGCTGATACCTATCTAAGTTACTGCCGTTAAATGGCGGCACGGGTGGTATAGTGGAAGACGCAGCAGTGTTCGTGGCTTCGTTCGAGTTTTCACCATGAAGGTTTTTGCTCGGCTTGGTTATGGCTTTCCTTGGTTCGTTTTCTAGGAGATTGTGCACATTTTGCAGCTTGTCTGGGAATGACTTTTGCTTTTGCATAGTTAGCTTCAACGGCCTAGCTTGAATGGACTGGAGTTTTAGAGAGGAGGCTAGAAGAAGAAAGCCGACGGCAAAGAGAACATTGCTTGGGCCCATTGGAGCCTTGGAGGGAGGGAGGGAGAGGAGAGAGAGAGAGAGAGAGAGAGAGAGAGAGAGAGAGAGAGAGGGGGAGATTACGTAGCTAAGAAAGATGCCTAGAGAGCATCAGCTTGCATGGTATTTATAGAATTGAAGGAATCCTACCTAACTAGTACGAGATTCAATAAACTAGTATGAGATTCAATAAGTTCAACAAAATAAAGAGAATCAATGTGAAAATTATAAAGTCACGCAGACTACACCACCTAATCGTGACATGCATCCCTTAATTTTATTAAATCATAGTTTATAAAGAGAGAATCAACGTGAAAATTTTAAAGTCACACAGACTACACCACCTAATCGTGACATGACATTCCTTAATTTTATGAGGTCATATTTTCCTTCATCCCCAATTAGAGAAACTATTCTTCTTATTGATTAGGCTATAAATATGGATGTCGCCCACATTTATACACTTAATTAAATTTAAATATTAGTGACTTTAATAGTTGTAACTCATAATTAGATTTATGATTAAAGAAAGTTCCTTGCAACTGTGAATGGAAGAAAGCGTAACCATTTTTTGAAAAGGGTATTAGGACCTTTTGAAGCACCCTACAATTTTCTAGAGCATGATGCCTACAAAATTTTTTTGAGAGAAGTTTCTTAGTGAAAGCCCGAACTCCTCATTAGACTGTCTTAGCATCATGAATGAACTTTTCTTACAGTTTTCTGCGCCATCCATGGACTCCTTTAGTAAACATACAAATCTGAGCTTGCTTCTTTAGATGTGAAAATGTAATTTAGATACAACATTCATAGTTGGACTAACCAACTAATTCATTGCTTTTGTTCTCCAAGATTTTCTGTCTAATTGAGCTCTAACTCATTCGATATGTGCAACATATTTTTCCTTGATATCTTATTATGTATTTTTTTTTTTTTTAAATATCAGCATGTGATGCTTAAGTCGAGTTAGTTCAATGGTAACATTGAATTTCACTTTTCTAATTGGTACTATTTCTTATATAAGGATAATCCACACACACAAATATATGTTGACCATAATCAACTTGTTCACATTCTCTAACTCATTTGACCTGTGCTCTAACCGGACCTCTATCCACAAGTCTCAAAACTTTAGGATGAGTCATAAGTCTAGTAGAAAATGTAATGCAGTAAGCGAGAACCTTCCGGTGAATGTTATATTTTTAAAATTTAGATGTTCCCATTAACTGCATTGCTTATTTGACTGCTCTCTAATATATTTGGCGTTTATCATTACTTTCATTCAATACATTGTTAGAGGAAATTTCAAGATATACTGAATATGTATGTTAGATAGTCATTTATACAAATCCAAAATCCTAACTATTAAAGGAAGATCCAATATTTAACCTACGTTCCGATATCAAGTTAAAAATTCTAGACTTATATATGGTCTTCATGATCATCATGGTACTGAACAGAAGGCAAACAACGCTTTTATGATTCTCCGACGAGGTGTGAAGAATTCATGCCAACAGAAAATGTGCCTCAACCCTTTTCGAAATTTCCTCCTCTCTTTCTCCTTAAATCATCAAAACCCAACGAACGGTCATCGACACAGCTTACTATTTACGAGAAGGAAAGCACTTTCATGCATGTGGAAGACAAATTGCTGCCACACCTAGCTAGCTTGAGCCCACCATTGCCTTCACGTTCTTCGAAGTCCTGTCTCGGCTGTTTCTCCTGTACTTCTTCGAGAAAAATAATATCAACTTAATTTATGTGTAATGCAATGAATATAACCAATCACAATATGTCAGTGTTTGGTGGTCAGATTTAACCTGGTTCTCACATATTTTTAAAACATGACCGATTGATCAAGTAAGCTTTTTTTATGAATTACTTGGTTGGGATTCACATATCTCTCTTCCACTCAAGAAACTTTAACATTATAAACCATTAAATAAGGCTGGAGTATCAGCTTTCCAACTACTTAGTGTTGTTGCCCAAAGAATAATATAAAAAATAAGAGAGCTTTTTACATGTTAGCTTCTTGTTTTCAATTTTTGCGGCTATTAACAATTCAAACGGTATCTTGAGTCTTGACCACTTGGAATCGCCTTAGAGCCGTCACATGGTCTTTTCAAGAGTTGCATACTTGTGAGCTGAGAGAAAGACCCAATGTTTCTAGGCCTCGAATGGGGAACATTATTAAGAATATTCACAACTACTTGTAGTCACTCGTGGAGTTGTATGTGCTTTCTAACTTTATGTTTATCTGGTTAAAGAAGATTTCCTCCGATCATACCTTTTATTAGTAGATTATAAGTTATCACAATCATCCTTAAGCAAACTTAACTATATACTTATGAGTAATTGCGTAATTGCACAAAAGAGTGGTTGGAGGAAGTTTCTTCCAATCAACTGAAGAAAATATGGCCCTGTTTCTGAATTGTCTATGCAAATGTCATTGGGCTATATTTTCCTCATTTTTCAAATCATATCTCTAATAGGCAAGTACTCATGTACAAACTCAATTAAGATTTTAAATGTGGGCGATGTTATCTATGTAATCCACCAAACAGAAGATTGGTGAGTGGAAACTTCTTCCCATCTTGGATGGACCTAAACATGGCTCCATATTATCGTCCACCAACTATGCATATGCATGTAAAAGTCCTTGCAAAGGTTATTTCTCAAAGAAATGTAACTTCTAGTGTGAACCGATAGGGTCGTTCGGATTTCTAGACAAGATAGAATAAGTAATTATATTGAATTTCTTATATCTCATACTTTTTTGGGAGAATGATCTATATATGGAGAAATATTGTCCTAATTAATGTTTGTTGCAACTCAAACTGTACTTATCACTCATCTATCCTCCAAGAAGACGGTGTCCTGTTCTCAGGGTTTACACTAAATCAAAATTTTAAGTGAATTTTAATCCATTTCTTAGAAGTCCATTCCATTTAAATTTGCCAATAATTCTTAATATTTTTGTGTTATGCATGTTAGGAGGTGTACTTTTGTGCGAACACCTAAGAGAGAGTGCGCGTGTTTAAGTGAATTTGTTAATTTGTTAATTTTTTTCGAATTTTTTAATTAGTTTTTATGTTTTTAATTATTTTTTCTCTTCTTTTTTTTTCCCTTTTCTTCCTCTCTCGCCAGTCGCCTAGCCTCTAGTGATCAACTAAAGGCAACGACCAACAAGGGTCGGCCTCATCGAGATTTGGCGTAGGCAACCTTGCTCATCCTTGACAAAGGCCAATAAAGGTCACCCTCGTCGAATTTGGCAAGGGCGAGCCTCATCCACAGCCAACAAGGGCTTCGCTTGCCTTTGGTGAGGTTGGGGAGGTCACCCCTCGCTAGATCCCAGTGAGGCGATCCTTGCCGATCATAGCCTATGGCCTGGTGGCTAGGCCACTCACCAAAGGAAGAAAAAGGTTTAAAAAAATAGAAAGAAAAAGAGAAGAAAAGAAATTTAAAATATAAAAAAAATTATATTCAAAAAATATATTAAAAATTAATGAAATTTATCCACATTAGCAATTTTTCGGCCAAAATTGGCCGGTTGAGTTAAGCGGCAAATAGTAAAAAAGTTTATGACTCAATTGGTAAAATTGAAAAGTTTAGGATTGAATTAGTAAGAGTGTAATAGGTTTATGAGTTTTTAGATAATTTTCCCATTCTAAAAGTTTAATGTTTTAAAGGAAAATCTAACCAAAAAAATAAAAATAAAACTTATACTTGAAACTTCATATTTTCTCTCATGTGAATACCAATAAGATGGTGCTCGTCAAATACCAATAAGATGACAAAGTCATTTAGCGAGGAAACAGTGCATGTAGATGAAGGAGCTACTGAACAAGCAGCCATAGTTAGTGTCTATTTGCATGTACTTAGGGAAAGAAGTCTACCCTGTGTTTTACTTTTCCCCCAAAATTTTGAAAATAAAAAAATTATAAATAATTCTATTCATCGATATCTATATTTGAGAGGGCTAAATAGTTTCATGTTTAATGATAGTTAACTAGTGAAAGCCAGTGAAAATCATTACAAATAGAAGTTAATAAGTCACTAAAGTTTGACATGAGTTGTTCTTTAACTCTACATGACTCTAACCAATTAATGAGTACGAATTCACATACTATCACTTTCGCATTATATTATATGTCCCACGTGGTCAAAGATTAAAGAGGTCAAGTGAAAGGTACAAGAGCCACCAACCCTTTAGGGACCCCACCACTCCTTTGTCCGCTGTTCTAGTCCCGAATCACATGTCTTGTATAAGCCGAAAAGACACAATGAGCTTCAAAGCGCATGGCTCAACCTTCCAATCGAAAAAGTTACTACTTTTTTATCAATTTATAATAAAAAATTCACAATAAAAAAAATTAAAATAATGAGAATCTTCTGACAAAAGTAATGTCTGGTTGGCTCCTAAAACGGGGGAGTCATAGGTAATCCCTCCGGTGCCCTGTTCACTGAAAGTGTTAAGCATAAATATATCCAAAAATGAGACAAAATACAAGGATAAATAAATGGATTATTACCTAAAAAAATCTCAAATCAGTATATTTATGATAAATTTTTTATCAAGAAAAATCTTAAATTGATATATCTATGATAAATTTACCCTAAATGACCAAAAAGAATCCCAACTTAGTATATTTGTCACAAATTTACTCTGAACTAATTTTTTAACCTCTAAAAATTCCGAGCTAGTATATTTGCAACATATATACTCTTCGTTAAATTGGATTAGTACAACAAAAATCACAAAACTGGTACATCTATGATATTGATATATTAGTCAATTGTTGCGTGTCATCTAACTCATCAATTTGACAAAACTAATAAATGATAAATTCCTTACAAGTGTACCAGCTTGTGATAAATTTGTCAAAATTGATGATCAAAAAATTAATTTTGGATAAATATGTTACAAATGTATTAATTTTGAATTTTTGTGATGTGTACCCTAAATAAATATTAGAGCAAGAAGGGCCATTTGATTCTCTCTACTTTGTGCTAGCTGGAGCGTACAAGTTTTGATAAATTAACGACCACTCTTAACAATCAAACAAAAAAAATTTAAAAAATTCCCAGGCCGTCAAACTTCAAAAAAGCATGTGAGTGCGAATAAATTAAAATATGATAGACGACCAAGGATCTCCAAAGATACTATTAGAATCCCAATTGTCAATGGCCAAATTCTTTACAATTTCACTTTTGTCTCTCACCTTCTTCTTTTTTTGCACCTAATTTTGTCCAAGCTCATTATACTATCGTTTCATTTGTCTTAGTCCCTTCTAGAATCCATTTGTATTGCGAAAAATATTTTTTGAGCAATCATTTACGAAAAAATGACAACATTTTTTTTTATCTTTGATTGAGATCTAGGAAATATTTTACATGGTTTTGTAGGCATGTTCTAGTCCCGAATCACATGTCTTGTATAAGCCGAAAAGACACAATGAGCTTCAAAGGGCATGCCTCAACCTTCCAATAGAAAAAGTTACTACTTTTTTACCAATTAATAATAAAAAATTCACAATAAAAAAATAAAGTAACGAGAATCTTCTGACAAAAGTAATGTCTGGTTAGCTCCTGAAACGGGAAAGTCACAGGTGTCCCTTCGATGCCCTGCTCACTGAAAGCGTTAAGCATAAATATATCCGAAAATAAGACAAAATAAAAAGATAAATAAATGGATTATTATCTTAAAAAACCTCAAATTGGTGTATTTATGATAAATTTTTTTATCACGAAAAATATCAAATTGATATATTTATGATAAATTTATCCCAGATGACCAAAAAAATCTCAACTTAGTATATTTGTCACAAAAAATTTATCCCAGATAAATTTGGGATTTTTGATGATCAAAAATTAATTTTGGATAAATATGTTATAGATGTATTAATTTTGGATTTTTCATGATGTAAATCCTAAATAAATATTAGAGCAAGAAGTGTCATTTGATTCTCTCTACTTTGTGCTAGCTGGAGCGTACAAGTTTTGATAAATTAACACCACTCTCAACAATCAAACAAAAAATTTTTAAAAAAAATCCCAAGCCGTCAAACTTCAAAAAAAGCTTGTAAGTGTGAATAAATTAAAATGTGATAGACGACCCAGGATCTCCAAAGATACTGTTAGAATCCCAACTGTCAATGGCCAAATTCTTTAAAATTTCACTTTTGTCTCTCACCTTTTTTTTTTTTTTTTTTTTTTTGCACCTAATTTTGTCCAAGCTCATTATTCTATCATTTCCTTTGTCTGAATCCCTTCTAGAATCCATTTATATTGCGAAAAATATAACATTTTTGAAAAAAAAAATTTGAGCAATCATTTACGAAAAAATGACAACATTTTTTTTTATATTTGACTAAGATCTAGGACATATTTTCCTTGGTTTCGTAAGGAAAATCCTATAGATAGACATACACTAATTGGGCGCTAGTGACTTGTGCATAAATAGCCAAGAAACTTGGCACATGCACTAGGGTCTCAGGCTCAAATCCCTAGTTGTCGGATATGAGCATGGGCACTAGTCTTGGGACCATTGAAGCCAAACCTAAGAATGTAGTGCCTATGCCCAACTCCCTAGTGTCCTACCTCAGGTCTACAGAGGTCAGACCAAAATCCATCAAAGTTGGTCTTGAGACTTCGGTGCCATTGTCAAGGCTTGGGTTTATTGAGGCTTGGCGACAAACCCCAGTGCTTGCACCATGGTCCATCGAGGGGGGGGCTCGGTGTCGTTACACATGCTGACGTTTATCTAGGTTGAGCCTCGAACATTGAAGCTAGGGACATGGGCCCCAATGCCTGGACCCCAAGTCCATCGAATTTAAGCTTGGGACCCCACCACCTATGCTTGAGTCCATTGAGATTAGATCCAAAACCTCGACTCTCACACGAAAATCTACAGATGATGGGCCTCATTCCTCAATGCCTGCACTTGAGTCCATCAAGATTTTTCTTTGATAGATTTGGGTGCAAGTGTTGAGTTCTAGGACCTAGCCTTTGATGAACTCGGGTTTGGGCATTGGGGATCTAACTCTAGCGCTAGGGTTTGGGGCGTGACCTCAATGGACCCAAGCATATGTGATCGGGGTACCGAGTATAGCTTGATCTAGATAGACATGGGCCAGTGCGTAGAGACTTTGGCACAAGTGCCTGGATCGTGAGCTTGAGTGCCAAGGTCCTACGCTTAGCCTCGATAGACCGGGCCCAGGCACTAGGGTCCCAATCCTAGCATTAATGGACCTAAGCATGCCACGAAAGTCTCTAGCACAGGCACTAGGGTCCCAATCCTAGCATTAATGGACCTAAGCATGCCACGAAAGTCCCTAGCACAGGCACTAGGGTCTTGCCTCGATAGACCTACGTATAGGCACTATGGACCTACGTACAGGCACTAGGGACCTAACTTGATATATATAAGTTTTCTTGTACTAAGATATAAACATATGAATGTGCCAAAATTATAAAAATGCACAGTTAGAAAATATACGATTATCACTTGTCGAATAATCATGAAGGAAAATTTCATGAAGTAGTTATGGTGCGCTGTCATCAACGGTCTTCCAAACCGGGGATCTTCCTAATATCTATGTACATCCATGGTTTGAAGCCCCCATTACCAGTTTTTCAACGTTGAACATTGAAGTGATTGTAGTTTTGGGTAACTCATAAGTGACGAAATTCTAGTTATAGAAAGCAACATTTGGAAATAGGAATGACAATTTCACTTGACTACCTAACCATCGGTTGAACCTAATGCCATGGAGCTGTCACGTCATAAGCCATCTTAGGAAACTCTTTTTGTAGGTACGGTCCAGTTCAGGAACCTACTCACTCGGTGACCCCTATATATAACCATTGTCGTATTTATCCATTTCCCCAAAAACATGTCTTAACGCTTCAACTCAAATTTTCTGGAGAAAGTCAGGAGCCCGCCAAATCTCTCAGAGAAATCAATGGGAAACCCCAAGGTGTTCTTTGACATGACGATCGGTGGCCAGCCCCTGGGCCAGATCGTGATGGAGCTGTACGTCGATGCGGTGCCGCCTGCGGTGGAGAATTTTTGCGCGCTCTGTACTAGGGAGAAGGGCGTCGGCCGCTCCACTATAAGGGGCCGACCTTCCACTGCGTGATCCTGGGTTCATGTGCCAGAGTGGTGACTTCACCGCCGGGAACGGGACTGTCGGCGAGTGGATCTACAGCTCCAAGTTTGCCGACGAGAACTTCGTGAAGAACACAACGGCCTGGGGACCAACGGCTCCCAGTTTTTCATCTGCACCGCCCAGACCGAGTGGCTCGACGGCAAGCACGTCGTGTTGGAGAAGGTCGTGGAGGGGATAGACGTCGTGAAGGCCATCAAGAAGGTGGGGTCCAGCTCTGGCAGGACCTCGAAGCCCGTCGCCATCTGTCCTAGATCGGCGATCCATCGGCAGCTTGATTCCCGTGTCCTTATGAATTTATCTGATCTGAGCGTCGGTGTTTTAAGCACTCTCATGTTTTTCTCAACTTTGAGACTCCGGTTTATTTAATACAGATCCCATCGATTCGGTTTGAGTATCCTGAATTGTAGCATGCCAATATGCACATTAACTCCCGTGTTCCTCCGGAGCACAGGTATCCTTGTCGGACTCGAAAACCTCCGATTGGGATCCAAATAAGATGTCATCTACAGTTTAATATTATTAACTAGCTAGATAATTCTTCTTATGCAGATTGAATCTCAAGTTTGAAGGGCAATAGACATTATTCTCGAGTAAAACTTGAGAGTCGTGTATTAAGCTCGTGTTCCACCATATTCGCCTAGAAGAGTACGAAGAGATAGAGTGCTAGCCTACCGACTCAAACTTAAACTGACGAAAATAATGAACATGCTCAGTCAAACATATAATATTGATGATAAAATCCTAGTTCTGCAGCGAATGGCCAACACCAGGGCTGTGGCTCGGAGCTGCTGGCCTGATGCCGTCAAAGCTAATGCCCGCATCCAGGCAACACCCCTGGATCAGGCTGCTTATACACAACTAATGTACTGCCGTTAGATGGTGGCACAGGAGCTGCGGACCTGAAGTCATCTAAGCTACAGGAGATGGTGGCGGTGTAGTTGGCCCCATCATGGTACTTGGTGGTGACGGCAGTGGCAGAGTGGAAGACACATTAGTGTTCGTGGCTTCGTTCGAGGTTTCACCAGGAAAGTTTTTGCTCTGCTCCGCTATGGTTTTCCTTGGTTCCTTTTCTAGCAGTTTATGCACATTTGAAGCTTGTTTGGGAATGGCTTTTGCTTTTGCATGGTTAGCTTCAACTGCCTAGCTTGAATGGACTGGAATTTTAGAGAGAAGGCTAGAAGAAGAAAGCCGAAGGCAAAGAGCACCTGGTTTGGGGCCATGGCGGGGAGAAAGAGAGAGAGGAAGAGAGAAGGAGGGAGTACCCAGCTGCTGAGAAGATGCCTAGATGGCACCAAATCGAGTGCTTTTTATAGAATTTGAAGTATACATGACAGAAGTGTTGGAGATTTAATAAGTTTGGGAAAATAATGAGAAAATCAGATTCCCTTTTACATAAAATACTCTCTCTCTCTTTCTCATGCAGCCTTGTTGGAGATTTAATAAGTTTGAGAAGATAATGAGAAAATCACATTCCCTTTCACATATAATACTCTCTCTCTCACACACATAAATACTAAAATAGAAACCTTTAATGTCACGTAAAATACCAATTAATTATGCCACGGCATCTTTCTCTGTTATGAGATTATATTTTCCTCTATCCCTAATTAGAAATATCACTATTCTGATTGGTTTTGTTATAAATGTGGACACCACCTATATATACTTAGTAAAGTTCACATGTGAGCAAGAGTTGTAATTTTTAACTCATTTTCAAATATATGATTAAAGGAAGTTTTCTCCAACGATGGATGAGAGAAAATATGACCCCTTTTCTACATAGGGTATCTAGACCTTTTAAAGCACCTAAAAATTTTCTTTGCGTCTCACATCTCCATCCAACCATCGCACATAATTAATTTCTAGAGCAAGAAGCCTCAAGTTATTCTCAAGAGAGTTTTCTTGGGAAAAAATCGAACTCCCGATCACACTATTTTAGACATTACGAATTTAGAGATGTCTCTTCACTAACTGGACTTGTCCTTACAGTTTTCCTAGCCATCCACATACTTATTTAGCAAACATACACATCCTTAGTTCCCTTATTAAGATGTTAAAATGTAATTTAGATATAACATTCATAGTTGGACTAACGAACTACTTTTACTTTTGTTCTCCGACTCTTTTGCTTATTTGAGCTCTATATGTGCAACATATTTTTTCCTTGACATATAATTATGTATTTCGTTGAAATATCAGCATGAAATGCTTATGTGGAGTTATATAAGTGGTAACCCGTTTTCAAGGTTTATGTTGCTCCCATCTGGTTCTTGACTAGCAGCTACGCCGGCTGAGTCGCTGAATGCTACATTTAGCAATTTCACTTTTCTAATTTGCACCATTTTTCATATAAAGATTACTTCATTTAGGTCCATGAAATTCTCTAACTCATTTGATTTTTATTTACTTTCTCCACCTTCTTCCCACTTATATATAAGGGAAATTTCAAAAAAGGATCCAAAGTGAGCATATTTTCTCAAATAAGGACCCAAAGTGACCGTTGTCTCAAATTAGGACCCGAAGTGGCTAAATCAGTTTTAAATAAGGACCTCAAATTGCCGGCCAACTAAATGTTCACCGGCCGGCGAGTGTGTGGCATTTCCGATGACCGAAATAAAGGCAATTTTGTCAAAAAAATATTTATAGAAATTATCAAACCCTAAAAACAAAATCCCTCAACTTTTCACGTTCCCACATTTTCTTCTTATGCTCTTCATCTTCTCCGTTCTCTGTCCTCTCTTGCTTGGAGCACCCAAATTTTCTGTTAATGGAGCACGAATTGAAGCACAACAAGAAACCCCTACCTTCGTTTTTTCACATTTTCTTCCTTTATTTTTTTGTCTTCATTTCTTTTTAACGAAGAAGATAAATCTCGAGTAAAGCCACCTCTTCGTTATTTAGACACTCGTATGTAACGCAAGAGCCTCGATTCTTCATTATCTTTTCCCAACCGAGAGACGGATAACATCTCGATGTCAAGGACCCACATTTCGGACACAATTCAAATCCACTTCCATGGAGAGAGAGAGACAGAGAGACAAAGAGAGCCAAAGGGGGTGCCGGCACGTCTGTTTGGAACTCGGTGAGTCAAAGATCTTGCTCCATTAACAAAAATTTTGGGTTCTCCGAGCAAGAGGGGGCAAGGAACCTAGAAGAGGAAGTGCAGAAGAAAAAGAATGTGAAGAAGAGTTTGGGGGTTTTTTTTTTAGGGTTTGTTAATTTCTATCAATATTTTTTTTGACAAAATTGCCCTTATTCCAGCCATCGGAATTGCCACACGCTTGCCGTCCAGTGAATATTTGGCTGGTCAGCGATTTGAAGTCCTTATTTGAGACTAGTTTAATTATTTGGGGTCCTCATTTGAGATAACGGCCACTTTGGGTCCTTATTTGAGAAAATAAGCTTACTTCGGGTCTTTTTTTGAAATTTTCCCTATATATAATCTGCTTATTTCTCTAGGGTTTAGCCAATTTCATTTTTGAAACATCGTTCGAGTGTTAATAGTTGTGCTTTTTTCATTTGAAAATCCATATTTAGGTTAGATTTAGTTTCAAAAGCTGATCGCAAATTCAAGAAGAAGCTCCAGTATTATGCCAATAGCAACGTTTTTCCTTCATTTGGGGGAACTCATTGAAATCGTTAATAATCTAGTTGTGGCATGAACTTGATATTTCGTCTTTGTGATGGATTATGCATCGTGTTTTCTTGCTTCCTTTCCTATTGGGAGTGTGATTATATGTGAAGTCTTTTCTTTTACGCTCATACAGATGTTAGAGATACGGTAGCTTCTTTGAGTTCTAAAAGCTCTATTAGCCTAAGATGCGTATATTTTGAAAATGATCAAAAAGAGAGAAATTAATACGGATCGGTTTTCGTTACAAGAGTAATTTAAGTTGGGCTTTTATCAAGCCCAATACATTATTATTTTCGGCCAAAAGCCCAATACATTTAAGATCTTTATATTTAACGAAAAAAAATAAAGCCTGAACTTGTTTGACGATTTATGAATCGGCTCAGTCGGATTTTCACCACCGCCTTTACGCCCCAATTCATAACCCAACTCCCGAACTCCCTAGCTAACTTGACAAATTGGTCCATGAAACCACCCAATCTTTAAAGGCAATAATTCAACAAAATGTTGCTAAAAATGGATTCTAAATTGACCAATCCCTTTAACGGGTCTAATTCTAGCCTTACCCTTTCTTTCCTAAACTGGCAATAATTACTTAGTGAACCTAATACATGCTTTACATGGACCTCACTCATTAAAAATTATGGATATGATGTGAATCCCATATAAAGTATGCAATTCACATTATATTAGTTACTCGGCCACCCGATTGTACTAGTAATAACAGTCCAATTTGACAAATCCAGCCCCAACAATCTGGCGGTGGCAAAATTGGAAGCACAAGGCTCATAGTCATCATCCAGCAGAATGTTGTTGCTAGTCAAGTGTTGATAATTCAACCGACGAGAAGAGTGGTGATGCATAAAGGATACTGTGTCCGCAACTCTTGGATTGCATTTATCCTCTTATCCCATCGAACTTTTAATGCCTTTTCATCATCGTTCAAAATGGTTTTCAAATTTTCTCTTTCCATGTACTTTTACACCAAAAAACAGTGCTGGACATGTAAACAGAATTTCACTTTATTGTGATAATCTATATTTGTTAAGGTTTGAATTTACCTTTTGAAAGGTGTCAAATTAGCTATTTCACTATCTTCCTAAATCACGAGATTTGCTTGACTGCATCTATTTGATACGGAGCTAACAATAAGTCCGATAATGCAAATCAACTAAACGCGTAATTGAATTACTGCGGAGGAGAGTTTTATTTCTTATACTAGTATCCATACTTGACCAAGAGATGCTAGGGCTCTCCACATTTTGATTATAATTATGGATGGGTTGTTTTCTATCTTTTATGCAATATATACTTTGCTAGTGTAATACCTGAAATTTTAACACGAGTGGCACATCGACTTCATTTGAGATCTTATGCGGTTGTCATGATAGGCGCATGAATACATGATTGAATGAGATAGAAATTAATTTTGTTATACTCATAATGGAATGGTTATTGGTTTACTGTTCATGTGGATTCGACCATTGAAATGAATTTGCTAATTACACATTAAGTCAATGAACTAAGTCGTTATTTATAAAAATAAAAATAAAAACTGAAAAAACCGGATTAGCGAGCGGTGGACTGATTTGATATTTATGGATACATGTTACTTAGGACATGAATATTGTTACCACACATTGGCCACGACCTATTTTGCCCCAGGAGCGATGCCTCCAATCAAGGAATACAGAATCAGGACTTTCATCCGTACTTTTGTCGAATCGGCAGTTTGTTTTATCGTTGTAACTGTATGAAAGACATGAAAGACATGTTAGGTGTATGATTGTCCACCTCATAGGGTGATCCCTCTTGTTAAAGATGAGCCACTGGCCAGTGGACGTGGATTTTTTTTCTTTTTGTTATTTTTTGGCCAGTAGACGTGGACTTTGCTAACCCACCTTTTTCATTTATTAGATGATATTTGCACATAATGCTATGTACTCTTATCTTTGTGCATCGATGATATTGTATAATTGCCATGCTTTAGTGAATTTATGGATATTTTTATGAGCACTTAAGCTGAGAAACCATCTGAAGTCATCCAACGAGCCCTGGTGATAATAAAAAGGATGAAGCACAGTGGCCTGTTTGAGTTCTAATGGGAGATAATGACAAAGTTTTCGGAAACGTTGAATGCATTTATTTGAGAGTCTGAATTGCAGCACGTCATTGGGAGAAATGCTTGAAGGTCCTCAGAGAGAGGAATCCATTGTATGGTTATAGGGCCGAGGAATTGAATGTGTGCAAGTAACTCCAGCAAATAGCAAAAAGTGGGAAAAATTATCCAATCAGTCTCCAATCTATTGTATGAATGTTAGTTCAATGCTAAACTTTTCAATTTGCTAATTTAGTTCTAAACTATTGGGTGAAATTCTAATATAATCATTCTAACTAATTATTCCCAGAATGGCTGACGTGGTGGTCTAATTATTGCTAGTTATCCTATATGATACACTTTGTCCAGTTTATAATTTTCAGTGATAATTGACTGGAAAGATTATATTGGAATTTCACTCAAACATTAGAACTAAATTTACAAAATTGAAAAGTTTGTGATTAAATTAGTACTCATTCAATAGGTTTATGACTAATTGGACAATTTCCCCATTGAAAGTGTAGTTTAGTAGGATTGCTAGAAAAACCACAGATATTGCATAATTGATTCCCTTGGATGTTTGTAGACTATCGTGATTTCCTTTTAGGCGAGTGCCAATTTGTGATAATACTTGTAGATAACTACTTAAGAAAGACCTTGGTATTTATACTATGAGGCACGAGTTTGATTCTTCGATCGAAATGGAGAATGGTAAAACAATTAACACGCATGGATTAATAATTGCATAGAATTCTACTCGAAGCTAGGGGTGATTAGTTCTAGGGTGGATCAATTCCAACCCTAAAGCTTAGGACCGGACCAAACAAGGTTGGTTTCGAATTTTTGTAATCATGAACTAGCCCACTCAATCCTAGAACTAGATTGATCAATTGGGATGATTTTAGGGTTGGTCCTAGAACTGGTGAATCTTCTTTTTCTATGGTTTCTTCAATTCCTTACGGTAAGAGTTTCCCTACATTTAAAAAGAAAAGAAAAGAAAAGAAAAATAAATAAAAAGATTCACTTTTTAAATAATTTTTTTAATTCAATTTTTTATAAAATAATAAAACTTGTTCACTATATTTGTACTGCATGGAAGTGTTTTAACAATATGATTTCTTTTAAATAATAACAAATAAGCTTTTCTTAGATAAAGTTAGGGGTGTGCAAGCCATACCGCCTAAATCGAGAACCGACTAGATCGGCTGATACGATCCAATTTTTGGGAGTGTTAGTCTGATTCCTAGTTCCTGAAAGTGGAACCAATATCCAATCAGTCTAGTTCTCGATTTCAAGAGAAAATTGGACTAGGCTGATTATATATACATTTTTTATTATTTCTTAATAAAATATGAACTAAATACTCTCTATCCATAGGTACTACAAGCTACAACACAATAACCCTTCACTTTTTATCGCTTGCATTAATAATCTAACATTTGTTATTCTCTATCATTATGCACAGCCCCTTTTTAGTGGGAAAAAATAGTGGTTGGTTCCATTGGACTGGACCGAAAGCAATTGTTCGATCCGGTTCCCGTCTTAGGATTAAATGGTTTGGGCCCCACTTCCCAATTTGGGAACTTGTCCTCCCGATCCAGTTCTCCATTCCACTTTGAAATCGAACCTAATCAAGAATTGATCACTCCTAGATTGAGTTAAATATACAAGTGTTTTAGCAATATGAATTGAGTTGGGTATATAGAAATGGATCAAAATGAGTTAATATGTGTTTGACTATTTTTGACCCGACCCGACCTGAACATTTGATGGGTCCAATTATTAGCCAAGACTTCCAAATGGGCCAACTTATTCATTGCGACAAGTAAAAACCAGAAAGGATGTTATCAATGAGGATAATAACAATCAAAATTATTCCCAGACATTTATAAAATTGTCAGAGATATCAATTTCCCTATCACTGTAGGAATCGAGCCCGAAAGATTATTCAAGAAATGTCATACGCTTAAACTCAAATTGCTTAATTTCTAAAGAGATTATGGGATTGGACTGACCAAATTAGTTTCCAACAAATCTAAATCTTTGAGAAGTACCTGTTATCCTAATTCTCGAGGAATTGGACTAGAGATTACATTCTTGATCAGGTGAAGAAGAGAACAATTCCTCAAGTTTTGATGGAACAGTGATTGAGCTTGAGATTGCTACTCGATAGGTGAACTGCAATAAGAGAAGCGAACCCCCCAATCTCTAAAGATGTAGATCTTATTCTGATTGTCATTTATGCTTGCATTTTAGTGGAGACATGGTTTACGATTGATTCGAGTTGATTTCCCCTTTGAATCTGCTCAGTTTGTGTTTAGTGGAGGGATGTGAGTCGCTGTCCAGTCTATGGACAAAAAGCTTCAAGCCTCACTCATCTAACCCATTTGGCGAGCCTCAGGCCAATCCTCATGGGCCGCCATGGGTCGGGGGTGCGAAGGGACGTTTTGGATATTCGTTGGTGCCATTTAGTGTGCAAAATGAAGCCCAAAGCCCGCAATCCAGACCGCATGTAAAGTTCGACAAATGGCTTTCGATCTCATTTTGGCCTTATAAAGGTCCTTAAATGGTCCCGAGGCGTCTCCTCTATATGTTTGCATGTTCTCATGACAAATTCTATGTTTGCATCTTGTTTAGGCTTGATTCTACGGCCATAGCTCGTTTGTTGCCGCAGTGTGTCTATTGGGTCCGTTGATTTTGCACAAAACATTTTTAGGGAAAACATTTTTTTTATTTTCTGGTAGTTGGTTCGCTTAAAAAAAATGAGTCAATGGAAAATAATTTTTTATCATTTTGTTAGTCAACAGAAAAGGTCTTCCTACTAAACTTTTAAATGAAGGAAAATGATTTTTTCTTTGAAAGAACTTGAAAATATTTTCTAAAATATGGTTAGTTATCGATGCTTGGAACCGAAACTCTACTATTGGGTTTGGAAACTCCAACGTTAGTTCCTAAATTCAAGATGAGGTCTCTAGCAACTGGGCACAGGTCCATTGAGGATGGGCCTAGGAACTTGGTGCCCGAGCCTAGGCCCATGGCACCCATACTTGGATCCATCGAGGCCAGGGTTGAAACCCTTGGTGCTTGTGCCTAATGCCCCAATACCCGAGCTCAAGTCCATAAAGATTGTGCTCGATCCTTGACACTCAAGCTTTGGTGCTCAACACTTAGGCTTGGGTTTCTAAATGCCATATATGGGTTCTCGGTGCTCAGGGTTTGGTCTTTGATTAATAAAACGTTCATTATTATAAAAATGTTTTTTAATTTGAATTTTTAATTATTTATATTTTTAAAAATAATTTTTTATTTTTTTTCATTTTCATTTTCTTTTTGCTTCTCCGTTGGCTGGTCGCTTGCCACATGCAAGCTCGAACATTGACAATCTTAGGCGAGGCTCCACCTTGCCAAATCTAACAAGGTGAGGCTTGAGCCTCATCAACCCGCTTGCCCGAGGCTTGACTCTTCATTCAAGCTCATCATCGTCCACATGGAACTCTCCACCTCCTCCACCATCAACCTCATTCCAGCTCAAGTAGACGATCAACTTGCAAGGCCTCGAACTTGTGGTGACTCACCAACCTTTGGTGAGGCCTTGTGCTCATCAATCTGGTGAGGCGGCAAGGCTTGGCTCGTCGAAACCAAGGGATCTCAAGCCTAGCTAGCCTAGGGCGAGCTCACCCCTCGTAAGCTAGCTAGGGACAAACCACCAAGAGGAAGGAGATTGGGATGGTGGTGATGAAGTAGAGGAGTGATGGATAAGAAAAAAGGAAAGGAAAACAAAAGAAGAGAAAAAACAGAAAATAAAATAATTTTTAAAGTTTGAATTTTTAGTAATTATCTCTGGGAAAATCAAATCAGATTCTCCACATGAAACGACAGAAAAATTTTCTACTTGATTTTTAGGTTTCAGCCAGACACTGGCAAATAAAGTAATTTCTTTGGAAAATGTTTGGAAAATGACTTCCTAGATAACATTTTTCAAAAATGGTACATTTTCCATGAAACAAAAAGACTGTTAATTTAGTGTAGGTCTTAAGTTATTCATGAAGGAAAATGAAAGGGATATAAAAAAGATGGAAATCGAAAATGTATTTAGATAAAATTTGCATCCTAAAACTTAGTTAAATTCAAGCTTAATTTCATTCTATTGTTTAAAATCTCATTGTTATCATCTAGTTTAGGAATATGCATTCATTAGACTAGGTTAGTTACACAATTAAATGAATACATAGCTCATTTGGGTCCTGTCACCGGGCTTAACAACCAAGCCATGCTCAGTTTTGCCTGATATGGTTCAGGTTCTTTCCTTTACCGCACTTTATTTGCTTTGATATTGTTAGATTCTGTATGATTGTCTAAATGATGCACGATTACTTGTCTTACATATCTCAAGGGATAAAAGAGATAGATGGACTCCTGATTCTTATTACCTTCTAATCGACCTGTAATGATTTGTGGCAACTCCTAAAATAAAACCAATTGTTGACATTAAGGAGAAATTCAAGTTGCAATTGGTAGAATTTGGGAAAATCCATACTAAGGAAATGTCTACCTAGTAAGAGGATTATTTGCGCCTGACTGGCAATCTATCAAACCCATATGGGTCAGGAGGATCGTGACAACCTTTCCTTTAGTTTTGTTGACAAAATTTTCTTGGGGGCATTTGTCATGACCACTAAACGTAGTAAAAACACGTGAGGCTATTTTGACAGTTGAAAATGCATGTTTCCAGAAAGCGACCTACTTCAGATAAAAATGTTCACATTTTGAAAACACAATTAATGACCCTTTTTTTGGTCGCTAATTAATGACCCTTAACAAGTATTCTAGGACACTTTTTAACATTTTACATATTATATGTTCAACAACTTCTGACAAATTAAGTAATCCTCATCAATTTACTTTGGAAAGCTTTTGCATAAAAGAGTTTTGTGCATACACTAGGAAAGTTAGTAAAAAGTTTCAAAAATTAAAGGAGTGTTGATAGGCTGTAATTATGGGCATCATCAAAATTTATATCTAGTTAACTTGTGTTTGGATGACAGTCATAACTTGTAACCCGTCTGTTAAAGAAATTATTGTAAAAATTTTCCTCTAATCATAGATGGAAACAAACATAACTAATTGTGGATTAGCTTACGAGCACATCGTTGTTATGGTCGCAAGGAATAATGACGTCAAGCTCTCCAACTAGTTTTTGATTTGTAATGTCATTCCAGACTTGGCATGTGTATTAAACATTGAATTTCTCAAATTTCAATAAGGTTTCTCACTCTCCATTTTCACATTTCATTACATGGTTCAATAAGTTTATGAGTCATTATCATCCTTGCTATTCTCCACACGGTATAAGTTTTATTGATTTAATGTCCCTAGTCAGCTTATTAAAATAGTATAGGAATCTAACAATTTATAATAAAAGTTCCGAAATTACATTACACATTGAACAAAAGACGATGGACCTAATTGAATCACTAAAAGCATGGCAATGACATTGCAGATTGGACACACTGCACAAAATTTGGAGATAGTCGTGTCATTATCACTTTTGCCATGGAAACTACATTGAAACATATTGATCCGATGCATTGCGCAAATTGTTTCCTTATCGCATTGCAAGAAGCTGGAAGGTAATAGTGAAATGAGACGACAGGCAGAAGCCAAAGTTCAACCACCGACGCGCAGCATTCCAATATTGTTCAAGGTAAGTAGGCTCTGCAGTGAAAAAAATTCACATGGTGAGATATGTAAGAAATAAGAAGATAATCAAAATTGTCAAGTAAGATTGGCTATTATAATTCTGACTAGCCCGCAAAAGAGGAGCAACTTTTCTTAGCAAGGGTGTTAATTTTTTGCTAGCAACTTACAGACCAAACAGACAAACAGTGCACATGAAAGCTAACTTCAAAACTTACAATCCCCTTGCGATCCTTGAAATTTTCTGCCATTGAGGTCACGAAGTTGCTCCAAGCTGACCGCAGAGAATGGCATCTCTAGCGGTACTTGAGCACGGAGCTCCCGGGAAACTTGTCTCATGCTCGGTCGAAGCCGTGGATCGGCTTGCAAACATGTGAATGCTAGCCTTGCAATAGAGACCACATCTTCGGCATCTCGAGTTCGAACTCTAGAAGGGGAGAGTCGTTGATCTAGCACATCCTTCAACAATGCCGATGACTCAATTTTGGTCAATGATGAATATTCCCATGAGACAATATCTCCCGGATGCCTTCCCATTAGTGTCTCTAATGCAACGACTCCAAAGCTATACACGTCAGATTTTTCAGTTGGAATTGTTGAATAAGCTAGCTCTGCAAGTGAAGAATTCAAAACATGTTCATAATCTCATCAGCTACACCAAAATTAACGACATTGTTTCCTCTTCATGTGATGGGTATAGGTAAAAAATTATGTGTAGATATTAATATGTTATTTTGATTACACAAACTTTGTATCCTTCAACTACCCTGATCATTTATAATGCCTTTCTTGATCCTAAATGTCATTGGAAAAAAAATCCTAAAGGATATAAGTACCTGGAGCGATGTAACCAATAGAGCCAGCCACTGTAGTCCAACTTGATGAATCTAGCCTCAATAGTCTTGCGGTACCAAAATCTGAAACCCGAGCCTCATAATCAGCATCTAACAGAACATTGTTACTGGTCAGGTCTCGATGTATCCATGGAGGAAAACAATCGTGATGCATATAGGACAATGCATTCGCCACCCCTTGAACCATGTTTACCCTTTTGTCCTGAGGCAAACTCGATGCTTTCTCATCATCATTCAGAATTGCTCTCAAGCTTCCTCTTTCTATGTATTCATACACCATAAAAGAATGTTGTGTGTGAGAGCAAAACCCATAAAGTTTGACGATGTTGCGATGGCGGATTTCTGATAAGGCTTGAATCTCCCTCTCGAAAGATAAGAAGTCAAGGACCTCCTCTTCAAGGGATGAAGAAATCTTCTTGATAGCAACAATTTGACCTGTTGGTAGTTCAGCTTTATAAACAATGCCATATGCTCCTTCTCCCACATAGAACTTGGAGTCAAATCCTTCTGTGACCTCTAGGATTCGCTCGTAGAAAGCTTTGCCATCAAAATTCAAAATGTGCAAAAAGTCTAAATCATTCAATCGTGCAATGTTCTCTCTCTTGATATTCTTTCTTCGACAACATACAAAGATGAAGAGAAGGATCACGATGGAAGCAAGAAGCAGAAATCCCAAGAATGAGAGCACATGGATAGATGTAGTTCGATGTCCACCATCTCCATTACCTTTCTTGCTCATAGGAGAGTCACATTTCTGTAAACCAACAACATTCCCACAGAGTCTCTTGTTGTGCTCAATTGCCTGAAATGGAGCCTCATTAAAAGCTTTAACGTTTGGGAGAGGACCTTCAAGGTTATTGGAGGACACATCAACAATAGTTAATGCTAACATATCATCAAAAGTTTGTGGGATCGAACCAAATAATCTATTGTGGGAGACATTCATGGTTTCAAGGACACTAAGCTTTCCTAGTTCTTGTGGTATTCTCCCAGTCAATTGATTCTGACTCAAATCAAGAAATTCTAGGAATTGCATGTTGCCCATCTCAGAAGGAATGCTTCCCTCCAGATTATTTTTGCTCAAGTTCAAGCTCAACAAGTTCATGCATTGACCAAGTTGCGCTGGGATCAATCCCCCAAAATTGTTTGATGCTAGGTTGAGATATTGCAGTTTGGATAAAAATCCTATTTTATTAGGAATATCACCTGTGATCCGATTATTGTTCAAGAAGAGACTTAGCAAAAACTGCAAGCTTGCCAACTCTCTTGGAATCACTCCACTCAAATTATTGGAAGACAAGTCCAGTTTTTGTAATTGAGTCATCTTTCCAAATATGGAGGGTATCTTGCCGAAATGTTGTTGTTGGATATTGTTAAGCTTGTCAAATTACGACAACTCTCCCATTTCCACGAAAGCTCACCGTACAAATAATTGTGGCTCAAGTCCACGAGCTCCAGCTGTGGATATATCCCAAAAGCTTCTGAAATATTTCCCATAAGTTGGTTTCGTCAAGCCTCGTCTTATTAATGCACTACAATTCCTCAAGCTTTTGGAATGAGCCCCGAAATGATTGTTTGTGATGCTGAAATTCTGCAATAGTTTCCCTCGGCATATATCATCGGCAATTGCCCTTCGAGTTTATTGTAAGATAAATCAAATGCTCTCAAACGAGTAATTTGATTAACTTCAGGAGGCAAGAAACCAGAAAAGTTATTGTAGCTAAGGTGTAATATGGTCAAATTGGTTAGGCTTCCAATTGATGAAGGGATTGAACCACTGAAACTGTTATTGGACAAATCTAATATGCTAAGAGACATCAATTTCCCAATCTCTGCGGGAATTGGGCCCGAAAGATAATTCGAGTAAATTTGAAAGAGATGTAGATTGCTCAAATTCTGGATAGATGATGGAATAGGACCAACCAAATTATTTACAGCTAAATCTAAATTAGTAAGAAAAGTGAGTTTCCCTATTTCTAAAGGTATAGATCCAGAAAGTCCATTTCCCCACAAATAAACAACCTCCAAATTCCTCAATTCACCTATCTCTCGTGGAATGGGACCAACCAGATTGTTTTTGAAATGCTCAATTTTGTTAAGTTGCCTAAATTTCTAAGAGAAGTAGGGATTGGACCGACCAAATTATTTTCAGCCAATTGCAATTCTTTGAGAGATATCAAATTTCCTAGTTCTTGAGGAATCAGGCTGAAAATTTCATTTTTGCAAAGGTTAAGAATTGATAAACGTGTCAAGTTTGCAATAGAAGGAGGGATTGAACCGTTGAGATTGTTACTCGATAGGAAAAGTTCAGTAAGAGAAGCCAGTCCCCCAAATTCGGAAGGTATAGGCCCTGAAAGTTTGTTTTCCCACAAATGAAGATTCTGCAAACTCCTCAAGTCACCTATGTTGACAGGGATGGGTCCACTTAGATTATTATTACATAGGTACAAAATGTGAAGATTTTTTAGTTTGCCAATACTTGGAGGAATGTTCCCATCGAGTTGATTGTAACATAAATTAAGATAGTTGAGCTTAGAGAGGTTACCGATACTCAAGGGAATAGAACCATAGAGCCAGTTGTTGCTAACATCAAGACTGAGCAAATTGGTTAAGCACGAGAAGTCAAGGCCATCTAAAGTTCCTCTCAAACCGAAATAGGAAAGATTGAGATGGGTAATGGATCCATAGTCATTGCAAGTGACTCCCACAAAGTTGCAAGAATCATTACCGCACCATGAAGACAGGAGGGGTTGACTATGGTCTTCGAGGCTTAATTTCCACGTCAGGAGAGCCTCTGTTTGTTTCTCATTGTTGGCAGCAGCAGTGAAAGTTGGGTTCAAAGAAGCAAAGCTGACAAAGAACCAGAAGAAGAATAAGAAGAATGCGGCTCCTGAAGGAGGCAGGTGACATTTGAATGGAGACTTGTCAAAGATAGAGGTAGAACCCATGATTTGGTTGTGATTAATGTCGTTGAGACTTGAGATACTTATAGGCAGTGCCTGGTCCGTGGATGTCTCAACTCTAGTGGACAGATTTCTGTGTTTTCTTTTTTGTCTGCATTTTCCCCGAAATGAGGAAGTGGAATGGACGAATTATTTTACAAAATAAGCAAAAGTGGGAACGAAACACCTAACGAAATATGTATTGGCTGAAAAACGCAAAGTGTGGTCAAAAGCTAATCCACTACCACTATAAGAAGGCAAAAGGAAAGAAAACTTTTATCTTACACTCGTCCAACTGGACAGTGCTTCTTGAGGGGAATCCCCTTTGTTTTTTCCCAATCCCAACCTCCCATTCAACCTCCACGTCCCTTTAAGAACTTTCCTGCCGTTGGCATTTACTTTCTCGATTGGCCCAAAGAAACTTTTGTGATTGCCCAGTTTTGCTCCACATGAATCAAGCCTTCCCCCATTTTCAAAAAGAGAAAAAGGAAATACTCAAAATACGACCGCTCAAGCAGGAGAACATTCGGTGGTAGCTTACGTTAATAAATTTAGCGGCCCGTCATGATAAACGATCATCTTTCCCTTAAAATTCTTCTCTTGCAATTATAACAGAAGGCCGCGTGAGGAGAGCCATTTTCCTTGATACATCCCCAACTAGCTTTCGTAACCGGCTACTTGTTCCATAGGGTCAAGCCCCGACAAAAGTACACTCAAATATGACAACTCGAGCTGGACACCGTTGGTTGGTAGGCCGCGCTGATGAATCAAGTTACAATAGCCCCCATCATGTGATATGGGCTATCACAAACTTTGTACTTGCTCCTTGTATTGCATGACGCTTAAAAATTTTTTGGTAACCGGCTATATAGTAATTATTTTTATTTTTTATTCACCAAAATAAAAAAAGGAATTAAAATTCGCTTGATAATGCTTTTGTTCTTGGAATAAATTTGGAATTAAATCAAGAAATAGAAAAAAATTACTTCTTTCTTCCTGAGAACAACTTTGAGAATCAAACCCAAATCATTTTCTTTTTCTTCCTCTTTTCTTTTCTTATTTTTCTTTACTTTCCTTTTCTCTTCCTCCTCTTCTTCTTCTTCTAGCCGATCACCGGCCATGGCGATGGTCGTGGACTCGGCTAGACAAGGTCCGACAAGGCTCTCTTGAGGCCGACGAACTCACTTGCTCTCGTCTAGCCGGCCACCGGCGATCGCCATGGCTAATGACCAACTAAGGAAGAAGAAGAGGAGAAGGAAAAAGGAAAAAGAAAAAAGAGAAAATTATAATAAATTTATTAAAAAATTAAAAGAAATTTTAGTTACAAAAAATTTGAGAGTTATAACAAACGAATTTCTATTATGAGAATAGAATTTGTGTGATCACCAAATACCTTGGAATGCTTAGAAACTCATTAAGGGAACAAAATAAGAAAAAACTATTTTTGAATAAAAATTGTTTCGAGAACAAAATGGTTACCAAACACACATTTAGTTCCTACCCTTTGAGCTGGTGCATTGCTTTGGTACCTTATGGTTAGCTTACGTGACATCATAGTTTAATGAAGTGCCTGTATTTTGCTCAATTTTTATAAAAGTGAGATATAAAGAGTAGTCAAAGTTTAATTCTTCTACTGATTGACTGCTTTCATGGTCGTCAAAATTTATCTGCAAGAGGATTTACCTATATAATAGATCAAAACCAGAGAAGCAGTTCAAAAGATTTTTTGGCATGAATCTTTAGTCGGTAAAGGAGAATCCTTCAAGACTATAAAGGTGGCAATGGTAGAATTGATTTCCAACATCAGATTTTGTGTGCAAAAATTCGAAAATGACTGTAAGTAGTTCTCCGCCTCGTCTAGTATTTTGGAAAAATTATCATGATCATGCAATTGTAATAACACAAATTTAAATTGACATTTAAATAAGGTTTTTCTCCATAATTATGTTTTAGATGGGAAGCTATTATTTTGTTTAGAAAACATGTAATTAAGTTTTATATTTTCCGCTTGTAAGCTTATTATTCATTTCATAAGAAAACTGCAGATTAAATTTGTCTATATCGGCATATTTAGTTTTGCAAAGTTCTTCCTTTGTATTTCTTACGGCAATTCTCTACCTTTAGATATTTGACACCAAAAAAAGGGGTCAAACATCGGTAGTCAAGTTGATAAAGATTTGTTAGACCAATGATTAAAGCAAAAATACGAAGAGTTGGAGATAAGTCGGTAAAATGCACTCCATCGATAAGATGGTATGTAGCTCTAACCGACAAAAATTGTGCGTAGGTAAGTGTTGGAAGCTGTTGGTTGACAAACCAAGGGGGTCGACAACACCCAATGTAACAATCAAGGAATTGGGAGTGAGATAACTGTCAAGTCGTGAAATCAATTATATTGGATGCAATTGCCTAGAAGTGGAGCCGACAATTGTGGGTACAACTAGCGATGGTAGCCGCAAAGGAGAAGAAGCGATGCAACTGTCGCAATGGTGATCGGAATCTCCAATGCAACTGTTGAAGAGATAATAGTTAGAGAAGTCGAGATGACAACCACTAGGTAGTGGAATTGATAATTTCGGGGATTGTAAATAATTAGCAATTGTGGTGGCCATGTGTAGCTTGTGAAGTTTTCGTAGTAATTGTTGTAAATTGCAAGTACTATGTATAAATACTTGAATTTGAGTTTGTAGAAGGGACTGCTAATCAACCAAAGAACATTAGTTATTCAATTTTACTTCTAGTTTATCTTTACATTCCAATACCTTTTACATGGCTGGCAATGATTATTCCCACAAGTGTCCGTAGCTTTAATTTCTTGTTGTTTACGTTTCCTAAATAAGAATTAAGAAAGGACCCTTTCAAGGCCTTTGTCAATTCACAACGATCTATATTTCAAAAGGTAGTTCATTGACACTTTTTGATGAAACATATATTGGAGACTGAATAGCAATTCACATCAAATGAAATAGGGGCTCGTTTACAAACTTCATTTAAATCAGTCCAATAGATAGCCTGGCATGCAAGACGAGCTAGAATTCAGAGGCAAGGAACCTAAACTCATTTGATTTTTCGAGACCGATCCCACATCAGTCTAGCCTCTTAGAATGCCAACTACTCTTTCCCTTGCCTTTACATCGGGCAAAGATTGCTAGTCATCTGGATATAATTTCGGTTGGCATGTCCAAGATTGTAAGAGTTAGCTATAAGTCCAAGATTGTCAAAGGGTTGGCTTCAGCTCCAAGATGGTGGGATTGGCTTTAATTCCAAGATTGAGTGATTGAGCACAACTCCAGTATCGTGGGAAATGGATATGATTCCAGAACTGTGGGAGTTAGCTGAAGTTTGGACAAAATAGATTGCCATTCCAAGGATTGTGGAAGTTTAGCTGATCTCTTGAGTTTGATTTCAAGGCGAGGCTGGCCATAATAAATAAGACTATAAAGATTAAGATCTAGCTGGAGATTTGAGATTTGGATGAGATGAGAGGGCAATGCAATCGTGCGGTTAAAAGAGGAGAAAGAGAGGGATAAAGATTGAGAAACAGAAGGACGGAGGTGTCCTCTCTTAGTTATATCCTTCTTGTATGGCTGTATATGTGTAGCCCCTTTTGATTTTTATTGTCAGTGAACCAAGCACCCACTCACCCAGTGACCTATAGTCCCGCTGAGTGCGTGTTTGGTGCCAGATTGCACTTCTTTGTAAATCCTAGTAGATAGCTATAAAATACTTACCTTTACCAAAAAAAGACTGATAAACAGAAGCTGAGTGGGAGTTTGGAAGCTACAGGACAAGGCATTGAAGGAGATGAAAAGACCGAGAGCAATTCGGTCAACATTGATAGATAAAATATAAGGCAAGCGCACAAGTGATTGGGCTACAAATAAAAAAAAAGAAGAGGAGAGAGCAGCAATGTGGAAACCTAAAAGAAAAATACAGGAGGACATTCGGTGGAGGAGATAAGAGACAACGACCGAGAGATGATGGGGATGGTTTGCAGAAAAGTTGAAGCAACAAGCACGGTCAAAGGGAATTTCACTCGGCCAGAATTTAAAAACCAAGTTGAGCCGAGAGGAAAAATGGCAAAAAGCACGGTGATTTTGAGGAGACTCGGCCAGTTTTTGGGAGGAAAAAGGTGAATTTGAGTGAAAAGAAGAAGAAGAAGCCGAGAGTGGGAACCAAATTGCTTCCCAATTTTTGGGATGGAGAACCGGTCACTTAGCAAAAGAAATTTTAAAAAATTTTAAAAATATAAAATTGTTACTATTTTAAGGTTTATTACTTTTTTAAAGATATTAAAAATTATATTTAAAAAAGTCGGTTTGGTTCCCCTGAAACTGGGAATTGGACTAAAAATTGCCAATTTCATTTTCGTGGAATTAGGAACCGGACCAATTCTCCCGGGAACTGACCAAATTGGCCGGTCCGGTTTGGGTGGTTCTCGGTTCGGTCATCCAATATACTTACCCTTAGTTTTTACAATAGATGGGTAATTTAATTTTTCAAGTTTCACCAATAAAAAGGGTATTTGCATATGAAGTCGAGATAAGTAATTTTCTAGTGCACTTAGTAAATCATCAAATATAGCAGTAACTGTCGCACTACTTTGTGTTAGTAATTTCTTCAATTGTTCAATAATAGCTACTTTTCTATAATACATGGTAGTCGGTTATGGAAGTCTAAGGTTGGCGAATCCAATCAACTTGGTAAATTACCAAATGTATTAATAACTACCAAGCTAATTTAATTTGATCTATCCGACAAAAAAAAAATCTAATTTGATCTTTTCCCTTCAAGTTTTAGCGAGATTCCATTACTATCGTAAATATGTTGTTCACCTGTGGACGTATGCTGGTGAATCTGTAATCAGTAAGTTTCCCACTTTCCTGTGGTAAATGAAAACTTTTAGTCTATGCATACCGTCCACATGGTAATTCTCCTAAAAGCCAAACTCTTACCCTTAACAATTCATAAATTCACACAAAATATAAACCAAATTGAACCATGAAAAAACGGTTTGATGTGGTTTGTTGAACCATCCTTGTTCTTTTTTTCCGAAAAAGTACTCGTAAACTCAATCTAATTAAAAACTGTTTGGAATGTTTTGGTTCAACGAATAAGTAATATTTTGCTCCCTCCCCTCGCGGTATATGGTGCATTCGTGTACGAAACGCCTTCTTATCCACTCGAACTTCGCCTCCTACACTGTTGCCGTCCGTAGATTATTACTATGATTCGGGCTAAGAAGGAGATTTAAATGACGCGCAACACTCCAAAATGCATCGACCTCCATTAAGGCTTCATGGATTTTTCATCTACAAGTATTTATTGATAATATGTCTCATGTTTGAGACAAAAAGGAAATTTTCCTAATTTGAGTAGGTTTCCTAATTGAAATAGGTTTTCTGAAATGGGATTTCCTATATTGGATTTAAGTCTTCCTTATAAGAAACATCTTCATTGTGAAGAGCATCCAAGAGAGCTAGTACTCGTGAATTACATCCCGAGTGTTTAAAGTCGCAAAAATCTTGTGATAAGATTTTGTGTAATTCCTTTTTGAGATCGAATGACTATTATGTTTGGAATTGTAAGGCTAAACATTGTGTGAGTTATTGAGTAATACGAAGGAAAATTGAGTGTTTAAGTAACTTGGAGTATGGTTGTAATCTTCATTATATCATTTGATTTATAGTGAAATTCTACACTAATCTCCCTATGGTTGTAGTTCACACAAATCGAACTTTACAAATCTAGTGTTCAAGTTATTTTCTTGTTCTGTTTAGTTTATTATTCAATCACTTGGTATCAAAGCCAGGCTTAACTAAGTTGAAGCGAATCAATGGTTATAGACAATGCCCAGTCCATGGATGGGAAAAATTATACAAAAGTCATAAACCTTTTTCACTTTTACCAATTTAGTTCTAAACGTTTTAATTATGCCAATTGAGTCCTAAAATTTTAAAAAAATGTGCCAATGTAGTCCATATGACCAATTTAGACCATAAATCATTAACGTAAATGCTAACTATCTTACATAACACACTCGATGCCGATGTTAACAAATTTTATTAATTTTTTATTTTCTTTTTTCTTTCTTTTTTTCTCCTTCTTCCTCTCTTGGTCGCCCTACCTTGACAATGGCTAGCGAGGTTGTCCCTTGCTAGATCTCAACAAGGGCAACCTCACCAGATTTGGGGAGGGCAAGGCTCACCCAAGTCTAGTGAGGTCACCCCTTGCCAAATCCAGCCGAGTGTGAGCTCACTTGAGGCTGACAAGGGTTCCTAGATAGTCATAGCCTCTGGCCGATCGTTGGCCATTGCCAAGGTTGGATGACCCAGGTAGGAAAAAACAGAAAAAAAAAAAAAAAAAAAGAGAGGAGAAAAGAAAAAGAAATAAAAATAAAATATTTTAAAAAATTGATAAAATTTGCATATGTCGGTGTCTGGTCGTGCACATAAGACGACTAGCATTAACATTAGAAATTTCTAACCAAAATTGAATTGATAGACTATACTAGCAAATTTTAAAAGATTTAGAGCTCAATTGTCAAAATTGAAAGATTTAGGATTAAATTGATAAAAGTTCAATAGATTAAAAACTTTTTGGACATTTTCCCTCTGTGAATGCCTCAACTCTAGTGGACATATTTCTATGTTTTCTTTTTTCATTTGCATTTTGCCCAAAATGAGGAAGCATAGTGGATAAATATTTCGCAAAATAAAGTATTCATTCAACCATTGAACTTTTACTTTATTGCTTTCTAGCCAAAATTGACTGGATGCATAGTGGAAATGACGCATTTAACGAAATATGTATTGGCTAAAAAACACAAAGTTGGTCAAAAGCAAATTCACTACCACTATAAAAGGGCAAAAGGAAAGAAAACTTTTATCTTAGACTTATTCCCACTAAATAGTGCCCATTGAGGGGAGTCCCTTTCTCTCTGTCTCTTTTCCAATCCCAACCCGCATTCAACCTCCTCTCGATTGGCCCAAAGTAGCTTTTGTATTTGCCCGTTTCACGTTGATCAAACCTCCTTCCTAAAAAAAGAACACTCAATATACGACCACTCAAGTTGGAGAACATTCGGTGGTAGCTCATGTTAATAAATCTAGCACTCCAGTCATAAAAAACGATCAAATTTCCATCAAAGTTCTTCTCATGCAAATTATATCCAAAGGCCGCTTTAGGACAGCCACTTTCCTTGATACATCACCAACCAGCTTTTGTGACCGTCCACTCTTGTTCCACAGGGTCAAGCCTTAGAAAAGAATACTCGAACATGACAACTCAAGCTGAGACTATTTGTTGGTAGGTTGCACTAATGAATCCAGCTACAATAGCCCTCCCACATGTGATTTGGGTTATCACAAACTTTGCACTTGCTTGTCTTGCATGACACTTAGTTTTTTATGACCAACGCGGAAACTATAGCAAAATTATAACTAAGAAGAAAAAATAACACATAGATTTACGTGGAAAATCCTTGGAGGAAAAATCACGGGGAGAGGAGAAGCAAAATCCACTATAAAAATTCAACGATCACAAAATGTGGCTCGAAAAATCTTAGTACTTTTTCTATCTCTACTTAAAACCTAATAGCTTGAGAGAAAAAAATATTTACACGGATCCAGTTTTATTTTATTTTTGGTCTCTACCAGCACTAAACCTCCACTTTTTTCTCAAGTCTAGTCACCATAAATTTCAATTCATAAAAAAAAATTCAATTTAGGTCGAATACCTAAAACAGAATTTAAGACATACTCAAGATAGTCCCTTCCCTTCGAGCTGGTGAATTGCTTTCCTACCTTTGATTAGCTTATGCAACATCATATTTTTATTTTGTGCAGTTTATATATAGTGTGTGTATATATAAAGAGATCTAAAGAGTTGTCAAAGTCATTCTCTACTTAATGACTGCTCTCACGATCATAAATATTTAGCTGGAAGAGTTAATAGTAACTTATATGACAGACCAAAACCTCAAGAGCACAACAGCTGTCCACACGTGAAAAGTTAACTACAAAACTTAACAATTTCCCAGAATGCTCAAAATTTCCTGCCTTTGAGGTCACAAAGTTGCTCCAAGCCGAAAGCAGAGAATGGCATTTCTTGGCGTACCTGAACTCAAAGCTCCAGTAACACGTGTCTCATGGTCCGTTGAAGCCGCGGGTCTGCTTCGAAGCACGTGAAGGCTAGCCTGGCAACGAAGGCCACGTCTTGCCCGTCTCATAGTCCAAAGTCTAGAAGTTGAAAGGCGTTGATCTAGCACGTCCTTCAACAGTATTGGCTACTCGATTTGGATGGATGATAAACATTCTTAAGACATGATCTCATGGATGCTTTTTAATGATTGTCTCTAATACAACAACTCCAAAGCTTTACACATTGCATTTTTCAACTGAAATTGTTAAATGAGCCAGTTTTGCTACTGGAGAATTCCCAGTTTTATGATAGCCTCATATGCTGTATATAGGTTAACAAGATGGCTTCCCAAGTCATGATGACGATAAGTGCAGCTTTCTACTTAATCTACACTTACCATACTAATTTGAGGACTTTAATCGTCGCTCAAAGTACCGAGGGTTTCAAACCAAAAAAAAGAAGTACCGAGTGTATTGCCCCGATTTTCGAAATAGGACAAGTAATCAGCATTAGTTGTCATGATTTCATTAACAGTTTATATATGTGAAATTAAATTAGGCTATTCCTTTTGCTTTAACAGACAAATTATTTTAGACTTAATAAAATAAGCATTGAAATTTTTGGGAGTTATGGGCTCCTATTTTTATGCTTGGATTTGATATCTTCAGTTACGTGTATGTAGGAAAAGTGCATGTAGGAAGGTTTTATCCAAAGAGATTAAGGAGATTATTTTTTATTGTAAAGCGGTTCTTCGCCTCTTCTAGCGTTTTGGAAAAATTAGCATGATCATGCATTTGTAATAGCAAACATTGGATATGACATGTAAATTGGGTTTTAGTACATAATTGTGTTTTATATCGACAGGTATTATTTTGTTTAAAATATGTACTTAATTTTATTTTTTTTACTCATGAATTATCATTCATTTCATAAAAAATTAGACATTGAATTTGTCGATATCGCTAGAATTAGACCCCTAAACGTTAGTGGTTAAATGTGGTAAACGTTAGTAGTTAAATTGATGAGGATTTGTTTGACTGATGACTAAAGCAATAACGTCATAGTGATGGAATCCAGCTCTATCCGACAAAGATTGCCAATGGTGGGGCCAAGTGTTGGAAGCCGTTGAGCGACAAACCAAGTTGGTTGACAAAAACCGATGTAGTTATCAAGGAAGTGGGAGTGAGGCAACTATGAAGTCGTGAAATTGACCATTTCGGATGCAATTGCTAAGAAGTGGAGTTGATTATTGTGGGTACAATAGCGATGGTAATTGAAGAGTGGAATTGATGCAACAGTCATAATGGTGCCGCAAATCTTGGATGCAATTGTCAAATAAAAAATCATCAGAGAAGTGGAGGCAACAGCCATTAGGCAATGAAATCGATGATTTCGAGAATTATAAATAAGTAATACCAGATCGTAGAAGCCATGTATAACTTGTGAAGTTTTCCTAGTAACTGTTGTAAATCGTTACTAGTAGGTGTAAACACTTGAATTGTAATATGTAGAAGGAACTACAAAATTTATCAAGGAACACCAATTGTTTAAACTTACGTCCAAATTTTCTTTACATTTCAATACCTTTTACGTAGCCAGCAACAAATTTTCTCAGTTTCAATACATTTAATTTTCTCATTGTTTGTGTTTCTGTCCAAGAATTAATGAAGGACCGTTTCAACACCTTTTTGTTCACATTGATCCATATTTCTAAAGTTGTTTTGTCAACGCTTTTTGGCAGCGAAACAAATATTAGAGACCAAAAATTTAGGAATAGCAATCCACATCAAACGAAAGAGGGGCTCAGTTACAAACTTCATTTAAATCATGATACAGAGCCCAACATGTGAGACGAGCTACAATTTAGAGGCAAGGGGGGTCTATATTCATATGAATTTTTCAAGACCGATCCCGAATGAGTCTGGCCTCTTAGAAATTTGGCTACTCTTTCCTTTGCCTTTATTTACATTGGTCGAAGATTGCAACTCATTTAGATATAATTTCGGTTAGCAACTCCAAGATTGTGAAAGTTAGCTGTAACACCAGGATTGTGAAAGAGGTGGCTTTAGCTCCAAGATTGTGGGATTGGCTTTGATTCCAAGATTAAGGGATTGGACACAACTCCAAGATGGTGGGAGTTGGGAGTTGGGAGTTGGTCATAACTCCAAGTTTGTGGGAGTTGGATATGACTCCAGGATTGCAGGAGGCAGCCGAAATTTGGGCAAAATAGATCGTGATTCTGAGGATTGTGGAATTTTAGCCGAACTTCAAGTTTGTTTCAATATGAGACCGGCCATAGTTGATAAGACTATGAGGGATAAGTTCTAGCCAGACATTTGATATTTGGATGAGATAGCTGGAAGATAAAGCACTCAGTCAGATTTTAAAAGAGGAAAACCCAGCGATAGGAGGGCAATGGGATCGTGAGATTAAAGAAGGAGAAGGAGTGGGATAAAGACTAAGAAACAGAAACATAGTGGGACTTTGAAAGCAAGAGAACACGACATTGAAGAAGATGAATAAACCGAGAGCAAGTCGGTCAGTATTCATAGAAAAATACAATGCGCACACACGCGCACACAGTGATAGGGCTAGAGATTAAAACACTGAAGTGGAGAGAGCAGCAATGTGGAAAACTAAAAGAAAAGGACAGGAAAACATTCAGTGGAGGAGATAGAGACAACAAACGAGAGATAATGGGGATCGTTTTGTAGAAAAGTTGAAGCAACAAGCATTGTCAAAAGGAATTCCACTTGTCGAGAGAAAGCCGTGATTTTTTAAAGGAAATTGCGCGCCATCGGGGAGGAATATGCGATTTGGGAGCACTCGGCCCTCTGTCATTAGTTGTTCTTTCTGCTTCCCAGTCAAAAGCATCAGTTTTCAGCTTTGAAGATATCATATGATTAATTACTGGAGGGTTATCCTTATTCAAACAGTGTTCTTCGTGGCGGTTTCTTGCCTGACAAATTGACTTTGATTGAAATCGTGCAATCTTATGCGATGGTTCAGCATCACGGCGACTAATTAGTTGGATATCTATATTATTTATACATCTGTTAGGCATCATTTATATGAAGTTGACGAGCAGAAATGCCTACAGAAAACTTCTCTTAGTTGTCACGTTGTAATATATTTAGCACCAAAATTTTATTCTATTTGACTTGAGTGAGAAAAATGTGCTCTTAACAAGCAAGGAGTGCCTTTTCCCAGATCCGATAGGGCTGTCAATAAATCAGTTCGGGTCGGGTTCCCTTGATACCTAACTGGAACCAAAACTGGAAGAGATGTGCTTACGACCCAAGACCCAACCCGAGAAGTACCCGATCAAAGGGTCAAGTTTTTGGTTTCCTTCTCTCCTTTTTTTTTTTTTTGGGTGGTGGGTAGGGATTCTTACATGGTAATATTTACACTTTCTCCCTCCTTCACAAATGAGTATGACGAAGTCGCTACATCTCCTTGACTCGACAAATAAAGGAGTTGATGGTTCCACGCCACCATAAATGAAATTTTCTCACAAATTGGCAAAGACAAGTTTAGATAAGGTTTACACATGAAATTTGCTTATGTCACGATCCGTGATTCTCCCGTACTCATGACACTTGTGAGTGGAATTTGGCATTATCGAGTGAAGAGAGAAGAACACCCAAATGTGGCACCGATGATAACGCCCAAAACTTCCCAAAAATATACTTAAGTGCCATTTTTTTTTTGAATTAGACACTCAAGTATCAACTCCAACAAGGCTTACTGGAAATCCAACATTATTTTATTAATAAAACTTGTCTATATGGCTAACCGAAATGATCACTTAGCAATCCTTGTTCCAAAATGACCTCATTTTGCCCTCAAATTTGATTTTTAATACAAATATTAATTAAATTAAATTTAAAAACTAAAGTAAAAGAAAAAAGGCAACAAATTAGCAAGGGCCTCCACAACCCTTGTCGTCGCTGCCTCACCATCACCGAAAAGGGCCAACGATGATAGGACAAGGTCAGCAAAAGTCACCACACCCTGGCCAGTGGCTAACGACCCTAGCCAACTGCAGACAAGGGCCTAGACACCCTCGTCCAAATCTAGGGAGAGGAGTGGCAAGCCTCCCCCAAATCGAGTCAAGGGCCACCTGCTAGCTAGGGTAGGGTTGCCACCCAACCCCACCATAGCCGCAATAGCCCTTGGCCCAATTTGGGCGAGGGTTGACGACCCTCACTCAATTTGGGGGAGGCCCTTGACTGTTCGCCCCATATCTAGGCAAGAGCACATAGGCCCTCACTTGCAGTCGGGCCTGCGGTCAACTAGGGCCGCCAACCATTGGTTGAGGCTCGATGACCCTAGTCGACCCTCACCCAACTGTTGTCAGCCCTTTCCAGCGATGGTGGGGCCCTTACTGATTTGTTGCCTTTTTTCAGTTTCTAATTTAATTTAGTTAATATTATATTAACAATCAAATTTGGACCAAAACAATGTTGTTTTGGAATTATCGAGCCACGTTAGCACAACATGGATAAAATTGTTTTAAAGAAATGCCACATCATCTAAAATTATTGCCAAAAAATGCCACATCAACTATTTGACTGGAAATACTTTGCCGTTGTCACTTAAATGATCCCTTTTTTTCTCCAATTTTGGTTCTTACGTGTATCTTTTGGAAGTTTTGGCACTTATATGTCAACCTATGCCAAGTTTTGGCACTTTTATGTGCTCATGGGAGTAGCGCTTTGTGATACAGAGGGGATGAATATAGCTAGTCCATGGGAGTGGTGTCAAAACGGTTGGTGCTATGAATTCTAGGATCAAACAATTATATTACTTAGAAGCTTTGAAGGCAAGGTTGGCCTCTTATGAACAAATTGGTCGAGAGTTGATACTGCTCTTCTAATGAGGCCATGGCAAGCTGAAGCTAGTTGTCAAGCCTAAAGTAATATACTTTCTTGCTTGATGGACTAAACGTCTGAGCTAAGCTAGGTGTGGTATGATCTCATATAAGGAGGCTATTTGTCGTATTGTTCTATGGAACAACTATAGAATGAAGGCTGGCCTAGTGTTGCTACTCACCACACGCCGCATGGGCTACTTCGTTGTCAAGGAATTGCCGGTCTATGACAAATGTTATCAAAGTAGGATCCCTCCAGTAAGTGGGTTGAATTGGAGACAACTTGTGGTCTACCTAGTGCTATGAGGGTGGAGAGTGAATCAAGGGGGCAAAAGGTGTTTAGACAAAGCGCGATTCTTGACTAGCTTCTAGGATGTCAATGGGGCCACAAGAAAGATCTAATTCTTTACTGTATGGGAAAAACGTTCCTTAATCAATTGGCGAATCTCAAGAAGAGGTTTGCTACAACATTTTCAACAATGAAAGAAACCTCAATTGGTCTATCGGGATCATGTAGCTTAGTAGGTAAAAGAGAGTGCTCCTAAAAATAGCAATTCATGAAAAAAAGCTACACTTGCTAGGAAAAGTGTAGGTGAAAAGGGGCCTAAACAAATTTGCAATCAAAAGAAGCTGCCAATGGAGGAGCCTATTTTGTTAGGCAAGCATTGCCATTCGATGTATGATCCAAAAATGGCATATCAACATAAGGAAGTGAAAGAATAGCCCACGTTGTGGAATTGAGTGGGGGAGAACATCACGATCCGCGATTCTCCCATACTCATGACACTTATGAGTTGAGCTAGAGATTATCGAGTGAAGAGTAAGTAATGTAGAGGGGATGAATACAAGCGGTCTATGGAAGTGGTGTCGGGACGATTCATGTTAGGAGTTATAAGATCGAACGATTATATTTCTTAGATGCTTTGAAGGTAGTGTTGGCTTCCATGTACAAACTGGTCGGGAGCTAATGTCACCCTCCTGATGAGGTCATAGCAGGCTGAAACTAGTTGTTGTGCCAAAAGTGATATGCCGTCTCCTCAATGGACTAAACACCCAAGCTAGGCTAGGCGTGGTATGATCTTGTATAAGAAAGCTATTCGCCATATTGTTCACTAGAACAACTATAGAACAAAAGCCGGTTTGCTGTTGTCTACTCACTAGGTGCCACACGGGCTATTCCGCGGCCAAAGAATTGCCGGCCCATGACACATACATCTTCCAAATTAAATGCGTAAATTTACAGCTGACAATCCAAGTTGCACATCAATTTCCATAAATCTACTTTCCACTTCTCTAAAACTCGATACTTTGGCCACATTAACGATTTGTTCTGGCTTGTTCAAAGCCACATGATAAGCAGATTTCACAGTGAATGAACCACAAATGTTCCATGGCTAGATCAGTTTGCCCCTCTCCTGGCTCGTATGAATAGACGCCGAAATTAGCTCCCTTTCCACCTCCAACAAATTGTGCTCAATGATTTCCAGTTTCCATTCCTTTCTCTCCCAATCAATTAGTTGAGCTACCTTCATATCTCTATCCACCTCCTCATCAGGTTTAGGATGAAGTGGGAAGTTCCGGGCATCAGGTAACCACCTTTCAAACTAGACAAAAATAGATTCTCTTTTAGCAACTTGCCGTAAATCACCTTCTTTCAGAAGTGATCTTCCCTTCAAGTTGCTATTGGTATTCTTGCTCAACTAAGGTCAACCTTCAAGTAGGAAATGAAGAAGACAGCATTCACTAAATGCCAAAAATTGAATATGAAGAGATAAATTTTTAATAAAAAATAAGAAATGGGTTTAACAATTACTAATCTCTAATTTTGTCAATTATCAAGAGAAACCAATATTGAGTTTGGCACCATAGGCAACATGATGAAAATATTTTTTTCAAAAAAATGACCTTTTTGGTCCCACTCCACAAGAAATGGCACTTGGAGTTCGAAAACTCTTTACTTGTTTGGAAATAGACTTTGAAGATGTATTCCTTCTTCTCTCACAAAATTTGGGAACTTACGAAATTAGCCCTTTCACTAAAGGACATTTTCTAATCTCAATTCACGAGAGATAGGTGATTTGAGGAATTCGAAGACTCCTTACTTATGGAATAATAGATTTTTAGGATCCATACCATCAAAAATCAGGAGCCTCGCCTCTCTGATAGAACTTGCCTATCAATAAACAATTTCACTAGCACAATTCCCCATTTTGTTGAAATAGGGAGATCGATAGTTGGAATTCTACCGTTGAGTTCACTTGAGATTAACTTTGAAGATAAAGTACATGATTTGATTCTATTATCCTTTTTGCTTGATAGTTGGAATTCTACTGTTGCCGCTATTGGTAATTTCTTTGGGTCAACAAGCTTGGCGCTTAATGGGGTTCAAGATTTAATTTTGAGTGAGGATATCTATAGTAGATAATTTGGCAAACTTTTATATGCTACTTTAGTAGGCGAAAATAAAGGAAAATCTAGTTCGTATGTTAGTAGGAGTAGTATAAACATAAAAGAGATAGTCAATCGAAGAATGATGGTGTTGTCTATTGGAGTTGTGGCAAGAGAGAGCATCTTCAAAGGAATTGTCTTAAGCTGAAAAATGAGAAGGCTAAGGAAATTACAGTTGATTCTATAGCTATAATTGATGGCAATTCGGATAGTACCAATTTGTTTTGTTTGTCACTGATTTTTCATTGTTTGATAAATGGATTATGGATTCTAGTTGTTCATTTCATACTACACCAAATAGAAACTAGTTTACTAATAATCAATGCATGGATTGTAAAGTGCAGTTGGGAACAATGCATAATGCGATGTTGTAGGTGTTAACAATATTAGAATCATAATACATGAGGTATTGTGAGGATATTAACTGGAGTAAGGCGTGCTCCAAAGTTGAAGAAAAACTTGATTTCCTTGAATGCCCCAAATTCAGGTAGTTGTCAATATAATTTAGAATTTGAAATTTTAAAAGTTGTTTGAGGTATTTTGGTAATAATGAGAGGTATCAAACACATGGTCTATATGAACTTCAAGGTGAGACAATGATAGATCTCACCATAGAGATGTCGGATGTATTATGTTTGAAAGTTTGAATAGTGGCATATGCGCTTGGGGCACATTAGCGAGAGAAGTCTCAAGATTTTAAGTGAAAGAAATCTACCAAGTGGTTATGTTGCTAACAAACTGAATGTATACAGGTATTGTGACTTAAATCAACGGTGGAAAGTACGGTTTAGTATAGCTAACAAAGAAACCATGGAAATTATAGAGTCAATTCACTTGTATGTTTGTAGATTGTCATAGTTTTGAGAAAGAGTACTAGATATAAATTTATTGGCAACTAGATCCCTCTGTAAAGCATAATTGGCACTCAGACCAAACTATGTAAATCTTTAGTGTCCTTATTGTTCACCTTTGATTTTAATTTCTTCTTCTAGCTTTTAACTTAAATTGCAAGATCTATTAGCTTTCACATTATTTTCACCATAATTGGTATCAAAGCTGAGGTTAAGGTTTCTAAAGTTGATTTGGAGTTTCTACTTGTCTAATCACTATCCAAAAACGTTGTGTTTGCAATTATGTCTAGAGCAAGGATGAAGATTTAGGAGTTTAACTAGTTGGACAATTTTGGGTTATGAAGCACTAAGATGCATAATAGCCCAAGGTTTGCGAAGGCATTAGATAGCAAGGATAAATTGCCAAAATCAATTAAAGTGGCCGATAACATAGGGTTCATGGAGAAAGTGAAAAGCATAATCCTATTGAATGTATTGGATGAGTTTTTGACTAAAGTGACCAAAGAGAAGGATGCAACAACGCTATGGACAAAATTGAGTCACTTTAACTAATGAGATGTTTCAATAATATCTTGCATATGCTAAAGAGGTTGGTCATTTCTCAATGGTTGACGATATATCTTTCATATCCTATTTAGATGAGTTTAACAAATTCATGATGGACTAGTAGAATTTAATAAGGCCTTGCCTAATAAGAAACAGGCATGATGTTATTGGCGCCTTCACCGGATTCTTTTAAGTACTTTACCGATTCACTCTACATAATAGTAGTTCAATTAATTTGGAAGAGTTATGGTCCATCTTCTTCTTTTTTGGTGTAAATATGTGAATATCATTGATCAGATGAGGTACCAAAACTTAGGGAACTCCCCTAGCATTACAAAGAGACTAATTATGCAAGAAGATAGAGGAAAGAAGTCTCCATATAGTAGCCAATAAAACATTTGCCTAGGAAAGCCTACACTTTTGGTAGAGTGACACCCTACCTCTTACAACCTTTTGAATCCTAGCCAATAAAAAATGAGGCTTAGTCGACTTGTTTTGAAATCGTCTTCAATTATGTACCATCCAAATGCAATAAATTGTCACTAAGAAAAATAGTTTGAGAAGTCTTGCATCCAAAATTTTGCCTTTAGTGGCCCCAACATCCATCGAAGTTTTCAATTACAACCTCCTAGATAACGCCAAATTCCATTTTGTGCCGAAATACTACACCACACACTACTTGTCCAAGTGCACTCAAAGAATAAGTGGTTTCTATCTTTTATGTCATTCAAACAAAAGATACACCTAGTGTGATGTAGAACAATAGGCAAATGCTTATATGGAAACATTGGAGCATCACAAGAGTAGGCAATCCCACAAATCAAATAGGATTGCAAGATATTCGAAAATACAAATGGGTTCAATCAAAGAACATTGCGAGATCTTCAAAGATACAAATAGGTTATGATATTTGATCTCAAATTCACGTGTTTTCCTTAATTTCCTAGATGTCAAAGATTTTGGATGTGTTTTGCAAATTTTCTGGTCGCATTTTGAAAACTTTCCCTTTATAAATATCTTTTCTTGATTTTGTTATTTGATTTCAATTATTGATTATTTCCTAGATGGCGATCTCCCTATAAATAGCCGTCTAAAATATTGTAATCTACACTTCATTATTCAGAATAAACATTATCTTTTGGAATCTTTTTTCTAAGTTTATCTTCGTCTACATCATTTGGTATCAGAGCAAGTTTCTCCTATGATGATGGCTGATAACGTGAATGATAATCTCCCCATAGCTAAAAGCCATGGAAATGAGCCTATTGCACGAGTTGTGTTCAACCAATTTGCAAAGCAAACCGAACGGAGGTTTCAAGAATTACTTGTCACCATCCAGCATTTGTCTACCAACCCCCACCGATAATCTTTCGGCCAAATGTGCTCAAGTCACTCAAGTCCTGAAGGTAGCTATCAAATGTGGGGCAAATCCCTGATAGAGGTGACAAGCCTATGTTGAGGACTCTAAAGAAGAAGATGAAGAAGAGTTCCTAGATGAGCTTGTTCATGGAGGCCACCAGAATAGGGGACACCAACGAGACCCCAAACAATATCAACTTAAGGTTGACCTTCCAATCTTCAATGGCAACTTGAATATTAGAGACATCGGATTGGCTTTGGGAAGTGGAGAAATTCTTCAATGTCATGGAGATTGAAGAGGACCGCCAAATAAAATTGCTAGCATACAAGTTGAAGGACGATGCCTCAACTTGGTGGGAGCAAACACAACTGACCTGACGCCGACAAGGAAAAACTCTCATCCGAACGTGGAACCGAATGAAGGAAACGTTGAAGGTTTGATTCCTCCCGACGATTATGAACTAGTATTGTTTTAACAACCAGAATTGTAAGTAGCTAAGCCGCCTACATGGAGGAGTTTCTCCGACTTTTCGCCAGCAACAACTTGGCTAAGTCGAAGGCATAATAGACCGCCAAGTATATTAATGGCTTGCGACTTGACATTCAAGACCATGTTTCACTACACCGTTTGTTCTTTGTTGAGGATGGTTGAGATGCGATTGGAGAGAATTAGTCCCCTTAATTGGGCTAACAATTATTCCGCCTGAGGATCATTTGGAAGGGGGAGACAACTAGATGTTCCATAATCCTCCAACCAACAAATCAACACTATGAACCAAACTCTAGGGAGTATTACTGGGGCGCCCAAGGAACCAGTTGTTGCAAACAATCATAGCACCAATTTGAATGCCCAAGACCTATATGCTAAGCCACAACTAATTAAATGTTACAAGTATAACGAATTGGGCCATCATTCAAGCAATTGCCCATGGCAGAAGATGACCGATGTTGTCAAGCACAATGACAACATATACGAAGATGATTGGGTTGATGAAGAAGAAGTGGACGACAAAGAGGGTGAGTACATCAACTACGTCATTAGGTGACTGTTGCTTGCCCTGTGAAAAGAGGACACATAATGGAATAGTCTTTTCCATGTCCGTTGTACTATCAACGGCAAAGTATGCGATGTCCTTATCGACAATGGTAGTTGTAAGAACATAGTGTCCAAGGCCCTAGTAAACCATTTACAACTAAAGATAGAATCACATCCCTCCCCTTATACAATCGGGTGGATTCGTAAAGGGGCCGAACTCAAGGTAACATTGGTATGTCATTTACTTATTTCAATTGAAAAGTCCTACAAGGACACCATTATTTGTGATGTGGTGGAGATGGATGCATGCCAAGTTTTGCTAGGACGACCATGGTAATACGACATTGATATCACCCACAAGGCTCGAGAGAACATATACTCTTTTATATGGAAAAAGATGAAAATTACTTTGAAGCTAAAGAGTAACACTTCCCAAGCCCCAAAGAAGCAAAGTGCATGCATTATGCTAAACGTCCGTAAATGTGAGGGCAAGAACATGATTACAGAGAAAGGCAATTAACAAGTTATTGTTCCCATTTCTGAGGCTTTTCAACAAGTTGCTATAGATAAACACCATCACCTCAAAATATTTGCTGAGGGTGACGAAGTGATGGTCTACTTTCACAAGGAACACTTTCTTGTTGGTACATATAAGTATATGAAGCACAAGAAAGTTGGCCCCTGTCGAATCATGAAGAAAATCATGACAATACCTATGTTGTTGATCTTCCTTGTGACCTCAATATTGCCCTAACATTCAACGTAGCATACCTTTTTTAGTATCATTCTCCAGATACTCCGCCTTTATCCTGACAATAACTCGGGGTTGAGTCCTTCTAAAGTGGAGGAGACTCATGTAGAACAATAGGCAAATGCTTATATAAAAAAAAATTAGAGCGTCACAAGAGTAGGTGGTCCCACAAATCAAAGAGGATTATGGAATATTCGAAGATACAAATGGGTTAAATCAAAGAGTATTGTGGGATTTTCGAAAATACAAATGGATTATGATATTTGATCTCAAATTCACCCATTTTCCTTGATTTTCGAGATGTCAAAGATTTCGGACTTGTTTTGTAGATTTTCTAGTTGCGTTTTGAAAATTTTCCCCTTTATCAATATCTTTTTCTTGATTTTGTTATTTGATTTCAATTATTGATTACTTCATTATTTAGAATAAACATTATCTTTTGGAATCCTTTTTCAAAGTTTATCTTCCTCTGCATACTGAAGACAAAGTCCGTGATATGACTACTACTGTCAATAGTCTATCTCTACAAACAAGCCAGCTAATAAAATTATGCTTGCTAATACTTGGTCCAAATTAATTGATACCAGTCCACGATCAGTCCCTCTTTTTCGAGTTTCTTGTATATCTCTTTGCAACAGTATGTTTGGCTAGAGATAATGGGTGTTAAAACAAGTCTTGGCTTGAGAACACATAACCAACTCCAAGCCATACTGCCATTTAGTTCAATTGCATAATGGGAGTGCCTATGCATTTAATATGATGAACCCAAGTACTCCATAGGGATGAAGACGGTACGTTGATGGGGCTTCAAGGCATGCAACCCGTCAATACTTTATTCCAGAGTTTTAGATCAAACGGACCTAGTCCTCCCTCCTTTTTTGGTGAGCATACTACATTCTATGTAACTTTGTGGGATGTGTGAGTTTCAAAATTTCTTGCCCATCTTGTTTACCAAGAAATGACAAAAAGAAGTTACGAGAAGATAATTTGGTGCAAGATATAACGTAAGGTTTGGTTATTTGGGGTAGGGAAGATGTCATGAACCTCCTGACGTGTCCGAGGGAAACAAGTGTTTATAGATAATATCAAGTTGGGAACTAGCAGTTCTCAATTAGCACAAGTTCTCCCAAACTCTTACCTCACAATGTTGGGAATTTACATTTTTAATTTGATTTAGCCTAAAAGAATTCTATCATGTGAATGAACCACCACTAGCCTATTGGAGCAAGTTAGGAGTCAAGTAAGATACAAGAGTGTATCTCACTGCCTCAGCAACCAAAAATCTAAGTTTGCACACTTGGTTATTCTAGTTATTCAATCAATGCCTTTTTTTGGTACCCAAACTCAACTATTTGTCAACTGCGTGTCACGTGTAGTCCTTTTATCTAATTATGAGCCTTAAGGTTCTCATTTGCTAAGTGTTTGTGGGATATTTTTTTGCTTATTATGATCATAAAAAGTAACCTAATCATCCAACTAAAGAATATGAATCACAATACGAAAACAAAATATCATAATAAATACATTAAGAATGGTCATGGAGAAGGAGAAAAATGTAAAGCGTGGAAAGGTAACTCGATACAAGTCAAGTAAAGAATATGACACGGCCTTACTATTAAGCCTCAGGACAGTAACCCCATGAGTTAAATTCAAACACAATCCAATATTTTTTAAGAGATTAATCTACCTAAACTAAACCAAAGATTACCTATTTTTATTCAAAATAACCATTGTAGGTAGCTATCCCTAAGATGTAATTACCTCTATGTGATTTTTAGAATTTTAGTTTTCTCAATTTTTAATATTTTCATATAATTTTTTCTATCTAAAATTGAGAAGTTAAATTCCATGAACTATATGAATGCTAACTAGATGAAAATAAGGTAAATCTAACACTACACCTAACTAGGATGCGGAACTGGTGCCTGAACTGTCAATCAAGAGGTAGAAATTTTAGAACGACAAAGATGACGGATCTCGACAGAGGAGGAAGCCTAGCGTTACAGATGGCTACGCAACAATAGGAAGCTGCCACCGAGGTTGAATCGTGGTGGCGCGAGGTGGTGGAAGCGATGGAGAACCAAAGACATCGTGATGTGAGCTATGGAAGTCCGAGGTAGGAGAAAAAATGATAAGGACGAATGCCCAAAATCCGATTATATAAGAAGACCGGTAAATTAGATGAGAGCTAGAGGGAAGAGAGAGAATCGATCTTGTTATGGCATAACGTCGTGTGTGCTCTTCGATTCTAGATGCGCTTCACGCATGCGTGTCGTCTATCGTCCGAGAGAAGGGGGGAAGGGAGAAAGGCTCGTGGGCTGAGCTAATCGCTGGATATTGAGCCTAGATAGGCGAATTAAAGTGGGTATCTTGAGTAACGGACTCAGTCTAGGGCCCAATTGGATTGGTCAAATAAGACCACAATTTAATAGGCTACGACTAGCTAGTCAGATGAATGGAATGGGCTGGACCGAGTCTTCGAAACAGACTCGAATCGTACTGAGACCTTCTCTACGGTGGTTACTTTTATTCATTCATCATTTTTATTGTCCATTTATTCATTTATTTATTTTTACACATCACAAAAAACGAATGTTCAATTTCTCCACAAAATTTTATGTGTCACACACTGAGTGCTCTTGGCAAGATCGAATATTGAATTACTAAAAGGAGGAGGTTTAGAGGTCTCTCAAGGTATAATTACTATGATGTAGATGTCACGGGCTAATTATTTGGGATCGATACCATGTGGCGGCTTAAGCTTTTTTTGGATCACTTGGGATCGTTGGGCATCTAAGCCAAGTCTTCTTCAAATCGATTGATCGCTCAAGCTCACTCAAATCATAGAGAAAGAAATTTTAGAGAGAGAAGCTCTGGGAGAGAATGGAACTTTGATTCATAAATGGTTGGATTGTTATAATGAGGGGGGAGGCAACTTTTCTTATACTTGAGGCTTTCAAATTACAACCATTAATTGAGATTACATCCGGCAAACAAGATCATACCTCCTCACCAAACAACTACCAGCATTTAAACGGAGAAAACTCTAGACTTTGGCGTAATTATTGTCTCGCTTTGTCCCTAAGAATGTTCGGGGAAACTGGGAGAATCTCGGGGGCAAATTGGTCATTCTTCCTCATTCATACATGATCCCTTGGTTACGAAAATCTCAAATCCATGACACGAGAGAGATAGACAACACATCGTACTCTTCCAAGGAAAGATAGTGATTAGCTCATCTTTTGATATTTCAAGGCTTTTCATCAAGACATGACTCAAGTGTGGCACATGACACTCAAACACATGAGTGAGAAATAGATAATCATTCTAAGTCAAATAGGTCTATCTGGAGGCCACTGGACTAAGAAGCTAAACTTGTTTGAACACTACAACATTGGTAGTTAGCGGAGAGTGAGATTCAGTACAGCAATTTACTAGACCTTGGAGAATGTGGGTTGTGTACACTCAGACGTATAAGGACCCTCTCAAGTTCCACACAAGGGTGGTGCTAGTGTTGTTCTTTGTTGATGATGTTTTGAAGAATGTATGGATTTGTCTTCTTGAGTGTAAGAGTGAGGTGCTTGGTGGGTTCACGTTGTGGATGGCAATGATGAAAAGGCAAATAGGATGGAAGACTATGTGCTTAAGAACTTATAAAGGGTTGACATTTATATTCTAGGGAGCTCCGCCGATTTTGCACGAAGGAAGAGATGATGGAAATACCGCTCTGATGTCGCCACACCACAGTTGGACAGAGTCACAAAATTGACAAAAGGAATATTTTGATGATTGCTCGCGCTTTACATCCAATGCTGAATTCAATGAAGATTTGTGCGCCAAAATAGTGAATGCCACGTTTTGGTTAGTAAATAGATCACCATCACCAATGGATGATTGGAAAACTTATGAGAAAACAGTGATCACACAAGCTTGCTGATTACACCGAGCTGAGATGCTTTGTTGCCCTACTTATTCGTGTGAGTTGGCTTGGGAAAGGAATTCCCCCCCATACAGTATTACTATACAAGGAAGGCTTTTTTATACGGTTTTCTTGAGTATGAAGTATAAAATTAAGCAATGAAGTCTCATCGGATTTGGCTATCCACAAAATTCAACTTATATCAATACGATCGACTATGTTTGTTTTGCTGGATTTAGCTAAAAACATCGAAGGAAACGAAAAGATAGCCTTCTGCTATAGTTAAGTACTTTCTGCCCTAGTTAGGCTTGTCCAAGAAACTTTCACATACGAGGAAAAAAACATCAATGGGATAGAACTGCTCATTGTGCAAAGATATTTTTATTTTTTTGTCTCTTTAGAAATATCCTTCCTAGAGAATATTCCAATGCAGTGACTGTCACTGAGTGACATCTTGATATCCCCAGGAACAGATAAAACCAATTCTAAGGAAATAAAAATATTCAAACACAATGTATATAAGAGGAAATTCCAAATTTTCAATAAATGACTTGTATTTTGAAACCCCATAGGTAACCATGTTTTCCTTACCACATAAAATTTTCAAGTAAGGAAATTGTCCATTTAACTTAGCTGATCGGTTTCTAAGAGTTATGACACTTGAATAATCATTTGAAAAGTTACAACATTTGTTCTACGAAAGTTATGGTGCTACTAGTATCATTTTTCCAATTTAAACTATCAATAAATAGGATAATAAAATATGCACAGCATATTCTTTCACAAGAAAACCTCCTTGCATTAAAGTTAAGAAATTAGAAGGAAGGCCACATATATAAAGAAGCACAAACTTGTGCGATTGATTGAGAGTCCTGCCGAGTCCGAATCCTCTCAGAACAGTCTCAGCCCATCGATGAGGGAAGTCCTTTGAAGAAAGTTATAAGATGGTTGGGCTTGAGAAGTTTGAGAATCTTTGTCGAATCTTTTCAGAACCATCTTTGCCTTTGGTGCGGGTCAAACTAGAAAACTAATTGAGCTCAATCCATGTAATTGGGTCAAAAAACCGTTGTACGAACACATAGAACGAGAAAATTATCCAAAAAATCCTAAATTATTGCACTTTTATCAATTTAATATGAAATTTTCAATTTTGGTGATTGAGTCATAAGCATTTTCATATTTTGCCGATTGAATCTTAAACATTTTCATTTTTTTTAATTGAGTCTATCTAGCTAATTTTAGCTAGAAATCGCTGACATGGATACTACTATTCTACGTAGTACAACCAACGCTATCATAAACAACTTTTAATAATATTTTACTGTTTTTTATTTTTATCATTTTTATTATTTCTTTTCTTTTCTTTTTTTTTTTTTTTTTGAACTTATCTCTCTCAATCATCTTCTCCTTTGGAATTTCGTCAAAAAACAAAAATCTTCTCCTTTAGAGTTGGAACCGTCTTCCAAGTTCACTTCAACGTGTCATTATCGGCAATGGGCCTCACCCAGGCCACGAGCAAGGCCAGCCTTGATTATCTATTTCTTGTTATTTGTGTGACTCGGTTCTAGCGACTTGAGCACAAGCTCAAGTCCTTCGACCTTCTGGATTTTATAGTATTGTTTACTGGGTCACTGCTGTTTTGGCTGTACTTTTGCTGCCAACAGTACCTACATTTGCTGAATTCTGGGTTTCTGGTGCTTTGGCTCTGCTTTTGCTACCTATTTTGCTGGGTTTCTGGATTTTACAGTATGGTTTTCCGGTGTTTGTGGTGTCGTTTGCTGGGTTCCCGGTGTTTTGGCACTGCTTTTCTTGCCAATTTTAGCCTGCAGCCAGCTAAGGTCGCCGATCCTTGCCCGGGTTCCATGAGAGGTGTGGTGCCCTCGCCTCTGGCCCACGAGGGTCAGTCAACGACCCTCGGCAATGGCATGTCCAAGTGAATTTTGAAGATGATTCCGATTCCAAATGAGAAGAATTTTTTTTTTGGAAAAAAATTCAAGAGATAAGTTCAATTCGACAACAAAAACGAGATAGGTTAAAAAATAAAGAAAATAAAATTTAAAAATATTAAAATATTAAAAACTATTCATATCAATGTCAATCGTGTTACCTAAGATGGCCATGTACATGTCGGTAATTTTCAGCCAAAATTGGCTAAATAAACTCAAGTGACAAGGATGAAAAGTTTTATAATTCAATTTGAAAAATTAAAATATTTAAGATTAAATTTGTAAAAGTATAATTGGTTTAGGAAGTTTTGAAAAAATTTCCCCTATAAAATAGAACTGTGGGGAAGTACGCTTATATACAAATAAGACTCTTTCCTAACATCTTGACAATTAGCCCTTCTTAACTCTCAAGGGTTTTTTCTCCTCCGTTCTTAATCAGAAAAAGCGTCCGCAAATCATATCTCTAGTCGATAGATTATAAGTAATGATTATCGTTCACAAACTTAACTAAAAAAATGAGAGTGAAGTCCATATTTATAAGTCATTAATAAAAAAAAAAAAATGGATGGAGGCTCCAACCAAAAATGAAGAAAAGCAATTTAAATTTTTAAAATAATTGGGTGCGGTTTAATAAATTACTCACAAGTTTGAAGTGTCTCCACTTTTGGGAATGAAGCCGTGGATGGATTTTGAGTGTTTCTGCAATGTTCAATCATGTCAAAGAACTGGGAAAAATGGGTGTGCCATCATCCACCATATTCTCTTCTTCCGCATGTTGACTTGTATAGAGATTCCTTTGGACAAGATCAATCAAGAAAGGAAAGGAATCAATAGAGAGAGGAATCATTGGAATATCGGCAAGAGATTGATGGGATGAGCTGGTCGATGGTGAATGAACGTGGAAACATTCATGGCAACATTGGTAAAAGCAGGAAAAAAAATGGTGCATGGAAAAGGCCGAAATTCATAGAGGATCACCAATCATCCTGAAAGGAGTCTCCCTAGATTCAAAACTTCCAAAGATACGTGGGAGTTTTCTACTATAGAAGGGGATGATTAGAAAGAGAGAAGGGCAGGTCGCAACAGAAAGAAAAATGGCGAGAAAACACGGAGAGCTTTAGAGAGAACAGTCAAGTCAAGGAGAAAAAAAAGCGTGACAAGAGGGTCGATAATCAGAGGTTTCAGAATAGAGAAAGAGAGAGGGAGATGACGGCTAAGCACTTCGCAGCCAAACATCCCACGATCATGTCTCCACCGACCCATACAGTCGCGATTCCAGCGCCTCCTGCTGCTCCCGACGACTTGCTGTGTCGATGAGAGAGCGGTTGCTGTAAAGCCCCATCAACGAGTCTGCACATTGCATCATGATTGGTCCCTGCCACACTGCGAGCCCTTGGCAACTCGCTGCTGCCTCCTTGCACCTTTGCCCAACTTTTAGCGATGGCCAGTTGCTGCTGCTCCCGTCACTGAGAGCTGTTCAACCAGGAAGTCCAACGAACCTAGTGAACATCAAAGCCATCCTAGTGAACTCCAGATTATTGACGATTTCTCTTGCGATCGGCAAGTTCTGTTGTTTTATCTGGTGTCTTCGCAATCTCAGTCCATCCTACACTATTGCACCGTCAATGGCCGAGAGTTGGTAGAAGAGAAGAAGCCAAAAGTCCAAGAGCATTCCATCACACGTGGATTTGCTAAAGTTTTCTCCTGCACTCATCTCTTTCTCTGGACCTATCCAGAGAAAGAAATAAATTGAAACTAAAAGAGTAGTGATCGATCCCCGACGTGGTCAACCGAGAAGCTTAATGAAACAATTTCGTTCACTTGGTGATTTTTTCTAGCAGGATTTTCTAGTCCCGCCAGCCATCCACCCGAACACCACCGTGAACCACTGTAAGCCACCTGCATCACCAGTCACCGCTCGCAAGCCCTCTGTCAACAAATTCGAACTTGGAAGCATGTTTGCAAAATTAGAACAAAAGGAGTATTGTCTGATGACGAATTTTTAGCAGAGCGCCAAGAGCATGGAGAGTGACGCTAATTCATTACCTTGCTTGAAGGGATTGGACGGCCGGGATTATTTGCCATGACGGCACTCACAATGCTCGCAATTCTTGCACTCTCGTCCCCATTCCAAGCTAAGTCGACCATATTTTTCTTTAATTTGTTCCTATTTTGCTATCCAAGCTATTCCAATTATGTTTTTGTTTCTTTTGTCCAGAGCTAGTTTTACAACAACCTGTTAGCCACACTCTTTTACAAGGTAAGGATGAGGTTTGTTTGAATGATTGACGGTCCTAATATGTGATTTAAGTGCATGTTTATAATTGATAAATCCTTGGGTCACTATCACTTTCAATTGTATTCATGCACCAATAGACATATTCGGACTTCCGACCTTTAGACATTAAGGTCGAACCCCAATATTGTCTTGTGTGGATTGCTAATATTGAGCATGTTATGATTAATCTTATGCATTGTCGTTACACGTCATTTGTCTCTTGCGTATGTAGAGTTTAGGGCACATCCATAATTGTTATTTAGAGCCATGTGTGCTAGTTTTAGAATTCATATAAATTCAGGTTAGTTCATAGTTTTCACAAAAATATCAAATAAAAAATGTTATTAGTTTTCATATAGATTGCATAAAATAAAACTTTGTTTAGTCTCATAGCATGCGTACCATTTTTGCCCCTCACTTAGTAATTAGTGCATATAAGTCAATTTCCTTCTAATATAAGACTCCAGGGTTTATAAAAGATTTTCTTAAATTAGGCATGACAATAAAAATGGAAGGAAACAGTATAAACCGCATGTCAATTAGTTAGAATTTCGTGCACGATCATACATAGTATGCATGCATTTCGTTTGCATATTTTTTCTGAATCATAATTGTATTAACTTTTTTTGATGATGAATAAACCGCATGTTTAGTGTTGGATGTTATTACATTGGTTGAGCACTTGACTGGTCATATCTTACATATTAGTGGCATGCTATAAACTAGCAAACATTGCATGTAAAGTATTTTCAAAATAAATAAAAATGTAGCGTAACTAAATCCCTGAAGTTATAAATCTCTGGCTCGCAAAAAGTGAAATAAACTCCCACATTTTATTTGGGTGTTTAACCAACCCATAACTTATCGGTAGCATCTCCAATAAATAAGTTTAATCACATGTTATAGTAGTTCATTAACTTTTCCCTAAGTGATCCACCTTCGAAAAGGTCGCAACAATTGAAAAAATATTCACATTTTCTAAAATGATCCTTGAAATATATTTTTTTGTGTAACAAACGAAATGTTAATTTTATGATAACAAAGTCCCGACAAAACACGCATTTCCAGCAATCTAACTTTGTTGGCAGCTACCGCACGTAGGATTCCCCACAGGATCCAGCCGTCTCACATGGCGGCTGGCGATTTTGGCCGTTGATTGCGGACGAGATCGGCAGCAATTTTTTGGCCGGTGAAAGAACAAATTGCAAGATTCCAAAGGAATATGTGGATTCTCACTCTTAGAAATCAAACTTTAGGGCACTTCAAAGAAAGCAAAACTAAGCTACTTTTACAGCGCCCGTGGCCGCGTGCTTCCAAAGTTCCATGCGCCTTGTCGTCACAGGCGCAACATGCGGTGTGATTTGATTACCTGTTCTCTCTGTTCCACAAGAATTAATTCTTATAGAAGTGGTTGGGATCCTCATGTTACAGATTCCATCTTTTCCTCTACCGTCGACGGTCCATGAACCTACCCGCTTGTCCGTTTGCCCCATTTGGAAACCTTCTTCCTAATTTTCCTTTTCAATTTCCCCCAAACAATGAACATTTCGTACTGGTTCTGTTTGAAATTATTTCGAATTAAGACCGGCTGCATAAGTCGAAGATTAGAATTAATCGGTTCATGAGACTAGCAAAATGTTTTATATATCTCTAAATAGTTAGATCTCCGTATCCCATACTCTTGGATTATAAGAACAAGTGATAAACATTATGCTCATGCAAAAATTTACATTTGCAAATGATAATATAAGCTTTTTCTATTATATCATTTATTAGCAGGATTATGACCGATTACAAGAGATATGCCAAATTACAAGAATTCATGATTATGTTTCGTGAGAAATTTCGAGGAAATGAAGCATCATCGGTCATTGTAGATATCTGTTGATTTGTATGATTGAGTTGCGCTCAAGTTAGGGAATAAATTGACTCAATTTATCTAGTTTGATATGGGGCATCACCTGCATATACGTGTCACAAAAATCTGTCCTCCAAGATGACATTGTCATGTTCTCAGGATTTATACTAGTTAAAATAAAAGAACCACCAACTGAGCTACTTAAAATAAATGGACCAAAGGCAACTTAGATTTTCACGCTTTTTCCTCGCAAATAATTAATATGTACATGGACGACAAGCACTTGCACAAGCCTACCAACTCAAACTTAAACCGAAACAAATAACCCTAATCAAAGACAGAATGATGGTACATGCATGGCGAAAGTAAAGAACATGCGCAAGTGAACATGACAATTCTGAAGCGAGCGGCCAGCACTTGGACTGTGGCCAGGAGCTGTAGGCCTGAAGTTATCTAAGCTACGTCCGGGAGATGGCGGCGGCGTTGTCGCCCCCATGGCACTTGGTGGTGACGCGGCGGTGGAGTGGAAGACGCATTAGAGGATTAATAAACAGCATACGCAATTGAACATAACGGCACAATGATAGAACCCTAGTTCTGAAGCTAATTACCAATGCCAGGACTGTGCCCAGGAGTACGGGGCTTGAGGCCATTTTTAAGACCCATCGATGGTGGCGGCATTGATGGGTGGGACAGCAGCGACTGCGGTGGTGGCGGCGAAGTGGAAGACGCACTAGTATCCGCGGCTTGATTAAACGTATCACCATGCATACTTTTGCTCTGTTCGGCCATGGCACTTGGTGGTGACGGCGAATTACCGATGCCAGGGCTGTGCCCAGGAGTTGGGGGCTTGAGGCCATTTTTAAGACCTGTAGATGGTGGCGGCATTGATGGGCGGGACAGCAGCGGCAGCATCGAAGTGGAAGACGCACTAATATCCATGGCTTGATTCAACGTATCACCAGGCAAATTTTTCCTCTGCTCGGCCACGTTTTTCCTGGGTTCCATTTCTAGGAGTTTATTCACGTTGGGAAGTTTGTTCGGGAATGGGTTTTGCTTTTGCATGCTTCGCTTCGACTGCCTTGCTTGAATGGACTGGAGTTTTAGAGAGAAAGCCAGAAGAAGAAAGACGAAGGCGAAGAGGACCTGGTTTTTGGCCATGGCTGCCAGAGAGAGAGAGAGAGAGAGAGAGAGAGAGAGAGGAGGCTACTGAGGAGATACGTAAAGACCATCAACTCGCGTGGTTTATATAGGAGGGCTGGGGTTTTGGAGAGAAGGCCATGAGAGAGAAGGGGGCCCCGGGGGGTGGTGGAGTACGCAGCTGAGAAGATGAGACCAGTGGTGTCTGTGGAAGGAAAAGTAACGGTGCCGCACCAGCACCACCCTAAGTTTTCTCAAGGAATTGTCCGGTTTCCCCGAGAAAAGTCGTGAATCCCTGGTAGGATTTCGTGGGTCTCTCTAACTTGGGGATCCTTTAGGTTAGATTTTTTTTTAATCGATTCCGACTTTATTCATATTCTAATACTCAGACTTTTATCCTACCTCTTTAGAAGACATAGGAGTCAAAATCTACTCTTAAAGCTAAATCGTCTCCATCCTAATATTCCTGAAAAGGTAGGGCATCTCACCCTTCTCATGCAAAAAAGGTGATCATTGAGGTAAACTTCAATGATTCTTTAAATTAGATTTAACAAGCCAATAATACATCGAATTATGATGTGATGATATTTATGATGTGCCGCTAATATCATTGATTGGCAATCCTCGACGTCGAGATTGCGGGAAAAAGAGGACAATGAGCACGCATAATTGAGTCATCTTGTTTGTAGTTTATTGATTTTCATCTGTCGTTAGTGTTGGTACTGAAGTCGTGGTGGAGATATAGCAACCTTATCATTATGATGTTTCCAGTTTTATTTTGTGCTATAGAAAGTGGCGATCATGTGCGTCTGTCCCTGCCAACCGTATCTTCCCAAAATTTCCGTGCGGTTTTCCAAGCGCACAACTGTCAAAGAAAAAGAAAGAACTAGAATCAAAATAAAACTTCGCCACTACGATCCATCTTAACGTTCCCATCGTCGATATTCGTCGCTCCCGTTATTTCGCCGAATCAAGCCCTAATACCAGTTATCAAGAAACGTAAATCTTTGAAAAGAGAAAAAATAAAGAAGAAAACAAGTGAATTTTTATGCGAAAAAGCCTTTTCAAAGTAGAAAGGGAAAAACTACAATGTCATTTTAGACAATTTCTTCACTATTATTATTGATATCAAATATATGAATTTAGGATTTCAAGCTTCAAGCTCTCTTTGTTTCGTGGAAAACGAATGGCTTTGAAAATATTATCTTAAATATCATCACTTGTGTTGCTTAAAATAATTAATTATTAAAAATTATTTTCATTATTGATAATTAATGTTTAAATGTTTTTATGGACAATGAATAAACTTTTCATTCATTTATTTTATAAGCAATACAAATGATTGTTCGTAGAATAGATGAACCATAAAAAATTTATGTTCAATCAATACCATGTTATGCATTTGCCCATAAAAAACACTCTGTCATATCAAGGGGAGTGGCGGTTTTTACTTGGCAATGGGTGCTTGACTCGAAAATTTAATTTACCTATAAAAATGTCTTATGCTCCCAAACACATACAGGGGTTTTAGCGGACATTATGGTCTAATCTTCACCTTTTGCTCCATTTTTCCTTTTTTTCATCATTTGGAGAAAAGCCACTAAAAAGCTTGCCCTTTGAGGTCACACTGGCCTCCCTTTTCCGTTTAATAAGAAATCCAAGTTTTGTCTGTACATGTAAAAAGAAACGGCAAGTTGGTACTTGAGATCTTTACACGTGACCCTAGAATGCGGGGCTTGGGGATTCTCTGTCTGTCCACTTCCCGTGAAAGGACAAAAGGTTGTTGGAGTTCACCCCTTCGTTTTCTGCCAAATGTTCCGCCGATCGTCGCTGTCTGTCAACTTGCAGATATTAAACTTCATGATGGTGCGGACGCTTCTAGCGTACGTAGGATCCAGCCGTCTCCCACGGCGGCCTGGCGATTTTTGCCGTTGAGTCCCGAACGAGATCGCCGCCTATTTTTTGACCCATAGAAGAATTAATTGCAAGATCCCCCAGGAGTCTGTGGATTCTCATTCTTGAAAATTTGTACTTGGAGTAACTTTTCGATGCTTATATTATTTCCACACTGGGATATTCCAACATTTTGATTTGATTATATCCCTACCGATGCATACAAATCACCTTGTCTATATGTGTTGCGGGAAGACTTCACTTATGAATTATGTGGTTGGTATGACTCATTACGTTACATCCAAATCAATATTGTGTTGTCACTACCTTGAATTTCATAATAATTTTATAAACGACAAATATGTACTTATCTTATGTGTCTATACAGGGCTCTTTTCCATTTATTTGTGGATGGCTCTGATTGGTAGGACACATATGAACACTTACATTTTTTTTTTTAGTTATTTTTGCATTTTAGTGGGGTTCTAATTTATAATCCAGCAAACAGATGTAGGGCCAAAGGAAGCTCCTTCCAATTAGGATAAGCGAAAATATAACCCTATTGAGATAAGACTTGGTGATATAAGATTTTATGATTTATGTATCTTAATCTATGACATACAACCATTACCCTCCGCTTAATTAGATAAAAGTTGATTTATTGTCAATGTCTAATAAGACATCGTAGTAAGTCACCCACGTCGTCCATTAGAAGTTTATACCGGTCTTACATGCATATATACAACATTCTCTAAACAAAAGTTCGAGTTTGGAGTTTATACCCGACCACAAACATCCTAACCTTCTGCATAGGGCAGTCATAGGCTGTTGGCGTGATTTGTGCTGGTCCTAATATTTGGGAAGAAATTATGTATATTTATTTGATTTCTGTATTTTTTGGGAATTTGGGAATTGCCTATTTGGCTTTAGGGTTTTCTCTCATTGCCTTTCTTTCATGTACTTCATCAATAAAATGGCAGTCTCTCTCAAAAGAGAAACATAACAAAAACTTTGAGAGGGGATTACTCGAGGACGTAGGCACATCACTGAACCTCGTTAAAATCGTATCTTCTTATTTATTTTTTCTTTTTCTTCATAGGCCTACCCTCGTCATTCCCTAATTCCGTGTTCTCCCTAATGGGATTAAGTAAAGCTTTAACTTTTATTTACTCACCCGCACTTATCCAGAGTATCACCCGGTTAAGTTCCCTTTCTTGTTGCCGTAATTTCCAAATGACCCAAGTCAGTGGACTTCCAGTTGGGAAAACGAAGCATCCAAGCATATTTCAACGTTGGTTTCCAACCGCAAGAGGGCTGGGAATAGTCGAAATCAAGATGAAGAAGAGATCCAGGAGGAGCATCGGCAAAATGTGTTCCCAAGCAGAAGTAGAGAGAGTGAGACTAATTTGCAAAAACCGATGAAAAGGTCGGTTATATGACACGATTTATCTCTTAATCAATTTGATTGATGCCATATAAAAGTTAAGAGAGAAATGTTGAGACAATATGTCATTGCAAGTATGACTGTAGTACCCAATATATACAAATTATACCTAATATTCTTCGCCAATATATATAACCAAGGAAGCATACGACTTCAGAATTATTTTACACATGGAAGAATCTCGAAGCTGTAACAATCAATGCACAATCGGAAATTAGAAAGGTCCCCCTCAAAAATGTTTTTGTGAGTCGATTGGCCCCACGGGCACTCGTTGTAGTGGTAAACAAGTTAGTTCGAACTCAAAAAAAGATTCGTCTTTTTCCTTAGTAAATCTCGAAAGGTCAGTCAAACCTTTTGGGTAGGTCTCACTCCAAAGTATAATTTCCATACTGAGACAAACCCTTGTGGCTGAAAAGAGCCAGTGGAAGCGAGCGCAGTAAACCTGTTAAATGGGTGGGTTGGGTCAGGTTTGGGTCGGGTCATAAATGGTCTGACCCAAATTGACCCATTAACCCGTTTATGACCCATTTAAGCATAGTATAAAATTTTTGACCCATACCCAACCCAACCCATATCCGACCCATATCCGACCCAACCCATATTATTAAAACACTTCCTAATCTAACTAAACTTAGGAAAACTTATTATTATAATCTTTAAAAAAAGATTATATTCCTTTAATATTCTTTATTTTTTTAAAAATCGAATTCTTAATAATTTTTATTTTAAATTTTGTAAATTATTTTTATTTTTTAAAAATCACGCACACATATGGGAGAACGAGACTTACTTGGGTTTTGACGGTCAATCAAACTAGCAAGGCGGGGCGACTAGGGTTGTGCAAGCGCGAGAGATAGTCGGAGATTGAGAGAGGTCCGACGATGGTGTGCGATCGCGTGCAACAAAGCACCGCCGTGCAAACGAGAGGAGGAGTTGCTGTGCGAGCAGTGGGAGCGAGACGATGCGTTGTCATGCGATGAAGAAGGTTTGGTCGTTTTGATTTGAGAGAGGAGAGGAGAGGAGAGGAGAGGAGAGGAGAGAAGTCCTCTCAAATGAGTGAAGTAGTTGGATTCTAAGTAGGTTTAAACTTTGACCCATTAACGACCTATGTATTTTTAGTCTTTTAGTTTTAAACCCATTATGACCCATTTAAAAGAAAGTTCGACCCATTTATGTCCCATTTAATATATAAATTGGTCATAAATGGGTTATGCACCCATTTTGACAGGTGTAGAGCGCAGTGCATATAAATCATGATCCTGCATACTAATATATGTCTTGAAGCCGCAAAAAGTATGTTGACAGTTTGTAGTTAAATTATTCTAGGCCTTTTGGTTTCTACTAAAGTTGAAGATCGACCAAACACCTTTCAAGATTCTTGCCTCGGGAACATCTAACTTGAACATAGTGAATTATTCCCCCCTCCTTGGAATGTGATGGAATCAATAAGGTATCAACCATCAAGCTGCCCATCTTTGAAGCTGTATTATTATAATTATAATATTATTATTATTGATAAAATTGAAGAATTTAGATTTGAATTATATCGGTACAATAGACTTAGGATTGATTGGGTTATTTTTCCAAACCTTCAAATTGATGACTATGTGGTTGCAAGTGAAAAAAGGAAAAAAACTTGATGCTAGGCTTTTCTTTTTCTTGCTCTTTGGGAACATCAAGTGACTACTTGGGTTAACTTTTACTCTTTCTCTTGAATCTATAGTGTTTTAATTAATACGTTTTTGTGTTTGATTCAAAAAATAAAAAGCTTAAATAACAGAGTGCCGAACACCTCAAGTACCAAAACTTAGTATAGATGGACACTTAGGTGTCAAAAATTTCAAAAAATATATTTAATTGTCAAAATCGGAGAAAATGAAATACTTCAGTGCCAATCTTGAGAAATTACGGCCAAACTACTAACATAACATTTTTCGGCGATTTTCTTTTTGACGTGACAATTCTTTTAAAACAAATTATCCATGTGGCATGACAATTTTAAAAAAAAAAAAATGTTCGTATTGCTCTATAATCCTAAAACAATGTCATTTTACCTCTAAAATTTATTTTTAATATAAATATTAATTAAAATTAATTTTTTTTTAAAAAAGGAGTAGCGATGAGGATTCGGTGAGGGTTGCACCATCCCACCATCACTCGAAAGGGCTTGCAATGGTGGGGTGACGGTCGACCAAGAGCTAGGCCCTCACCTAGATATGGGATGAGGGTCGTAGATCTGGCAACCCTCGCCCCAAATCTTGCCATAGCCAACGTCAGTCCTTAGTCCTAAATTGCAGACCAAGCAGGCTACGAAGACGGACAGTCTATCCCGACCACACTGTTCATCTGCGGCGGCTTTGGAGCATGGGGCCTGAGCAGCAGCAACTGGAACTTCCAAAGTAGAAACCCAGAGCCGCACATGGACAAAATTTGACCCCTTGGTTTTCTGCGATGTATTCTACCTTTCCCACGAATGCCGCTATCTTTGTCAGCTTGCAGAAGCGAGTGACTGCAAAAGCCAAATTCAAAATTTTATTTCACCGTCAAAAGGCCCAGGTTCAAATTTATAGTAAGAGAAAACGAGGAGCACACACTTCTAGAAATCTAGCTGTTTTGATAGCTACCCTCGTAGGATTCCTCCAGGATCCAGCCGTCTCGCTAAGCTGCTTAAAATTTAAGGCACTTCACAGAAAGCAAAACGGGTTAATTCCAAAAAAAACCCCAAACTTTAGGTCCAGTCCCAAAAATACCCCAAACTTTTTTTTGTCTCAAGAAAAACCCCAAACTTTAGGTTTAGTCCCAAATCTGCCCCGAACTTTTCTTTTGTCTCAAAAAAAACCCTAAACTTTAATTTTAATCCCAAATCTACCCCGAATTTGGTTTTGTCTAAAAAAAAGAGTCAATATCATGAAAAATCCCAAATTGGTACATATATGACAAATTTACCCAAAATTAATTTTTCGATCACCAAAACAAATTACCATCTATTAGTTTTTGTTAAATTTTATTGTCAAATTGCTAAATTAAATAACGCGTCGCAATTTACGGGTATACTAATTTGGCGTTTTACCCACCGTTTGTACTAAAAAAATCATAAATTTTTGACCTATTCTCAAATATACCCTATGGTCTAGTTCCAACTTAGCATGGCATTTCCACATAGATAATAAATACAAATAAGCAATATGTCATAGAAAATTATTTTCAAAGTAAAACCATTTTAGGACATAAAAAATTAGGGATTACTAATACGGCTTTTGGACAAAGGCTAACGAGGACAAATTTAGGATTAAAGTAAATTTTGATGATTTTCTTTTTGACAAAAAAAATTGGGATAGATTTGGGAATGACTAAGAGTTTGGGGTTTTCCGAGACAAAAGAAAAGTTTGGGGCAGATTTGGGACTAAACCTAAAGTTTGGGGTTTTTCTGAGACAAAAAAAGTTCGGGGCAGATTTGGGACTAAACCTAAAGTTTGGGGTTTTTCTTGAGGAAAAAAAAAAGTTCGGGGTATATTTAGGGCCCAGGCCAAGTTTGGGGTTTTTTTTGGAATTGACCCAAAGCAAAACTAAGCTACTTTTCCTGCGCCCGTGACCGTATGCTTCCATGTGCCTCCCCGTCACCAGTGAACGTGCGGCGTGATTTGATTCCCTGTCCTCTCTGTTCCACAGAAACTAAATCTTTAAAAAGTGGAACAGGCCCTTCATGTTATCGAACTCTTACTTTTTCCTCCACTGTTGACGGTCCATGAACCTGCGGGACTTTTGTCCGTTTGCCCCAGTTTGGATACTTTTCCCAACTCTTCTTTTTAATATTCCTCAAACAATAATCCCTAAATTTTAAGTTTTCGGAATGAGAATCCACATACTCCTGTGGAAGCTTGCGATCTTGCTGGAGATCTTGTTCATATTCCAGGGCAAAAGCCCCCAGCCGTCATGTGAGACGGCTGGATCCTGTAGGAATCCTGCTAGGGTAGCTATCAACAACAAAGCTAGATTTCTAGAAGTGCGTGCTCTTCGATATAAGATTTCTTCTATCGTTGTTATGAGCATCCCATCTTGCCCAAGGCAAATTATGCTTGCAAGACGAATACCAATAACCAGACAGCAATTTGGAGGCTGAATTAGACAAATCAATGCCGAAAATAAGAAAAATTCATAAAAGAAATTACCTTCACACCAAAAGAAATTTGTCTAATTGAGTCATATTTGGTATGATAATCACTAAACCAGTCGGTGTGATCAACGATGACAATCGATATCCGACATGGCAAATGCATGGACCTCTACATGGCCTAACTCTTTCAATTGTATCAACAACTATGGCATGTTAATGGCTTCAACTCGATATGTAATACTATTGACTATGTACATGATGAACACATATCATTGATGTGACCCTCACTAAAATACTAATAGTTGTTAATAAAAAATATTCAGGTTCATTAGATTCAATTACTAAATCAAGGTTGTCATAACCTCACCCTTGCCAGGTGCACTATCTAAGGGTTTGATTAATGGATTATTAAGCTTAGACTTGACTCATACTCTCTTAAATTTATACTAATTCACAACTTAAGGTTCAAATTCTTAACATGCAAGTCATTTTTGATAAGGAATGACCACTAATTAGTTTAAGGTAGGTCGATTAGAAACCCAAATAAAGTATTGGAAGAAATACTTTATTCCTATGAACTAGAGTTTATGAGTATGAGACTTAATTATACTAAATTTCTCTAATACCCTTTCAGTACCCTTTTTTTCATGACAAATGTTTGGCAAGTAGCTTGGATTTATTTTATTACTTCCTAACATATAAGATGATTATGCGAGTATGCAAACCACTAAATTGATACCCAATAAAGCAGTAAATAAATTGCAGGATTTATCTTATAGCAATGAAAGCATCTGCAATGTTAGCTCAGAAATTACATCAACAACTCTAGATATGATTTCTAATTAATAAGTAGACACTTAATTAATATTATGTTGTCACCTTTTGAATTACATAATAATTTTTATACATGACAGATGTCTACTAATCCTATGCGTCTATGCAAGGTCATATTTCCATTCATCTGTGGACGGCTCTGATTGGTAGAATGTGTATAGACACTGCACATATTTGTTTTTAGTTCATTTTGCATTTTAGTCAGGTTCATAATTGATAATCCACCAAACATATGTATGGCTGGAAAAACTCCTTTCAATTAGGACAAGCGAAAATATAACCCTATTGAGATAAAAAGAATTGGTGAGATAAGATTTTTTGATTAATGTATCTTGATATATAACATACAACCATTATCCCCCACTTAGTGAGATAAGAGTTGATTTATTGTCAACTTCTGATAAGACGTTGCAATAAGTCATTCACGTCGTCCATTTGGAGTTTATACCCGTATTACATTTATAGATACAACGTTCCCCAAGCAAAAGTTCAAGTTTGGATTTTATACCTAACCACAAACGCCCTAACCTTATGCACAGGGAAGCTATAGGCCTATCCGGGTGATTCCCTACTTCCATGTTCACTGCCCAATGAGTTTAAGTAATGCCATAACTTATACTTGCCCACCTACAGGTATCCAGAATATCACTCGGTTAAATTTCCCTGTCGCTGTAATTTCCAAACGACCCCAGTCAGTGGACTTCCAATTGGGAAAGCGAAGCATCCAAGCATATTTCACCGTTGCTTTCCAACTGCAAGGGGGGCAGGGCATAGTCGAACTCAAGAGCAAGAAGAGATTCAGGAGGAGCATTGGCAATATGTATTCCAAAGCAGGAGTAGAGAGAGATCACTAAAAGAAACTAGTCGCCCATTACGTCAGCATAGGAAGACAAAAAAGGCGTCTCCATTTTTATAATAATTTTTAAAGAAGGAGAGGAGGACTTAGGAAAAAATTTCATGGAGATAGGCTAGGGTTTTGAATTTGATTGGTTATGATCTTTCTTATTGTTTGGAAAGGGAGAGGTGGGGGTTCAAATCTTAACATTCTCGGGAGGATTGGGATAGGAATGATTTAGTTTCAAGTGTAAGTTTCGATTCTTACACCATATAAGGAGATAGGGCAAAAGTCTGATAGTAAATTCGAGTGGGAACAACGTAAGATCGACCAAAAAAAAAATCAATACATGACCCATGGGAAAATTCAAAAAAGAAAAAAAGGATTATCTGAAACACAAAAACAATCATTTTCTGTTATTGTTATTTAAGCTTTTTGTTTTTTGAATCAAACACAAAATGTATCAGTTAAAACAATATAGATTCAAGAGAAAGGGAAAAAGCTAATCCAAGTAGTCACTTGGTGTTTCTATTGAACAAGAAAAGAAAAGCCTAGGATCAAGTTCTTATTTTTTTCACTTGCAACCACATTGCCATCAATTTGAAGGTTTGGAGAAAATAACCTAATCAATCTTAAATCTATTATACTCATGTCATTTTAAACTTAAACTTTTCAATTTTGCCAATATAATGATAATAGTACACCTACAAAGATTGGACAGCTTCATGGTTGATGCCTTATTTATTTTTATTATTATTTTTTTTTTATGACCCAGGGAATCCCGCATCCCGCCGACAGCCGGGGGAGTAATTGATGCCTTATTGATACCTTCATATTCCAAGGAGGGAGAATAATTCACTATTTTCGAGTTGGGTGTAAAGAAGGCTCCAACATTGTCCCGAGGCAAGACTCTTGAAAAGTGTTTGGTCAATCTTCAACTTCAGTGGAAACACAATAGGCCTACAATAATTTAACCACAAATCGTCAACAGCTTCAAGACTTGCATTAGTACAAGACATCATGGTTCACATGCACAGCGCACGCTCCAACTCTACTTTTTCAGCCACGAGGGTTTGTCTCGATAAGGATATCATTGTTTTGGAGTGAGACCGACAAAAAGGTTTGACTGACCTTTCGGGATTTATTAAGGAAAAAGTCGAATCTTTGTACTTTCCATTAACAATCATATCTGAGGAAGTGACTAAAGTAGCTATTTGCTTTAAGTTTTAATGACCTACCCTTGGTGAATAGGTTTAGAGATACTTATTTATGAGACAATTTGAATTGTAAATATAAATTAAGGTCTCTAATGGACCTTCACTTGACAACACAAATGAACTCTCCATCGTAAATGTGGTGTCTCCCAATACCATACCCGTGTAACACGGGATTTGCAATTTAAGTTCGAATTGATCCTAAAAATTCTATGAAAGGAAGAAGTCACCATTAGCCTTTTAAGCTGGACTAGAAAACAAGTGAGGTATGAGAGAATTCCTTACTTTCTATGCATTCGGTGATTTATATATTAGAAATTTGATTACATTGGCTGTCTAATTAGTGTCATTTCGGTACCTAAACTTGATTGTTTGTTCACTGAATTAACCAAGAAATCTTTTTTAACAGTTATGAGGCCTAAGATTCTTGTCCATTAAGTGCATAGGTGATAATTATCTATTATGGTACTAATAATTTAACCGAAGCATGGTAAAAGTGAAAATTAACAATCAATGTAATTGAAAAAGCACAATCATATAAAATTGAAATAAAGTTTGCAAACAGCGACGTAGTATTGTCTCTAAAAATAAAATATTCCAAAAACCTATTGTAAGGCCTAAAGCTTATTCAATTTTGAATCCAATCTTCATCAAAAGATTATCAAATTTTTTATGACTAAAATTAACATTAAAATTTAGTAAAAATATTCAAAATCACATTTTGGATTTTTTAAAATTTTTAATTATTTTTAATTCTGGAAAATGGACTTCGGACCGGGCCAAGGAACCTGGTCTGATTACTGGTCTGACCCGGACCATAATGGTCCAGGTGGAGTCCGAATTCTGATTAGCCCGAGAGCCCAGTCCTTTTATGTCAACTCAGCCCATGAATCTAATCCAAATTCATACACCCGGCCAACAATCCATTAAGCCCACAGCGCCTAATTCATTCGACTATGACTTCAATCATATGGCTTGAGCTTTTGCAGCAGCTCGAGCCCAGCTGCCCAAACTCAGGCCCCTAATCAATCTAAACCCAATTCCAGCTCAATCTCAGCCCAAGCCTCAATTTATCACTATTCAGCCCATTCATCCGGCCCGGCCTCCAGCCCACGGCTCATCCAATCTGATCCATTCCATAACCTGATCTGACCCAATAACAGGATCCGACCCGGTCTTTAATATACTCTTTTTTTTTTCTTTTTTTTTTCTTCTATTTTATTTTATTTATTTATTTTTCTTCTCTACTTCGTCTTCTTCCCCCGAGTCCTCACCAAGACCATCTCCGAAAACGTCTCCACCAATAGCGAGATCTCCACCACAAACCGACCTTCCCCGGCGAGCATAAATCAAACTGATGGCGGCATTGATAACCATGCCAACGCCAACACCAAATCGGCTAACTATCTAACTACAACTGTGGCCGTCAATTTGGGCCAACGTAAAAACACTGTCGGCAACCACCTCTTCACGGAACGAATACTCAAACGACAACCATTCCAGCATAGAAAACACGCATATGCACATTCAAATGATGAAGAAAGGACTAACTATGGCGGCTCGGGCTCTCCGGCTAAAGGAACCTTCGGTGAAACTCTTGTGTCACGGTCTGTGAATCTTCTTGTACTTGTGACCCTTGGAAGTGATGCTTGGGATCATCAAGTGAAAAGTGAGTGACGTAAAGGGGATGAATACAACTAGTCTATGGGAGTGGCGTTAAGACAGTTGATACTAGAAGTTATAGGATTAAACAAATATATCTCTTAGGAGCTTTAAAGGCAGGGTTGACCTTTCGTACACAAATTGGTCGGGAGGTGATGATGAGGCTATGGTAGGCCGAAAACCAGTTGTCAAGCCTAAAATGATCTATTATCTCGCTTGATGAACTAGATATCTGAGCTAAGTAGGGTATGGTACAATCTCGTATAAGGAAGCTATTCACCATATTGTTCTCTAGAATAATTAATGAATGAAGGCTGATCTAGCTAATTCTGCTGGCTATGTGTCATATGGGTCATTCCCTAGCCAATAAACTGCCGACCCATGATAAATGGTATCAAAGTAGGGATCCCTCCGGTAGGTGGGTGATTTGGGGGAAAAGCCTGTGGCCTTCTTGGTCCTATGAGGGCGAAGAGTGATCATAGGGGCCAGGAGCGCTAAGACAACATGCAGCTTTTTTCTAGCTTCTAGGATGGCAACGGGGGCATAGGAAGGAACTCAATTGCTCTTTGAATGGGGATAAACTTCTTGGATCGATGGGCGAATCTTAAAAAGAGGTCTGTTATTATGTTTCCAATAAGGGGATACCCTCTATTGGCTTGTAGAGATCAGGAGGGATGGTTGGTGTGAGGAGGGTAAGCGCGTGTTGTGGGTAATGTGGCTGTGTTCATAGTGCAGGAGGGTACATCTGAGGAGATAGCGAGGATTTTCATTTTAATTGGATGGTTGGTGAACGCATTACGCAATGCGATAGGTCAATTGAATGGAAACAGGAAAAAGGGTTGATGGTAGGAGTACCGGTCACCCATCTCTTGGGGTTGTTCCTCTCAATGAGTAATTCAGTATGTCTGATTGCTTTTGCAGAATTTAATGGTTAGTGCCAAATGCCGAAATGTAATAAGGAAATTTTATTTCCATTTATGTAAGTTTAAGATGTTAGCAATCTGACAAACAAAATCATAACTTAGGAGAATCTTTTCAATCGACACCACGTTATTCACTGGCCCATAAAATCCATTATGTCTCATCGTCATGTGGTTTGACAATTGAACATATCGAAAGGAGCAGCGGTTTTTACTTGGTGATGGCTGATTTACTTGAATCTCAATTAATGTATGAAATTGTCTTAAGCTATCAAACACAGAGGGATTTTAGCGGATGTAAGTGGTCTCGTTTTCATCTTTTACTCTTTTTTTTTCTTTTTTTTAATTTGGAGAATAGTCATTGAAAAGCTTGTACTTATGGCCACGCTGGCCTTTGTTCAATAAAAAATATGTTTTGTTAGCATAATAGTATTTTTAGCTTCAATCGGGTTATTATGTTCCACCTCTTAGAAAGAAAAGAACTTGAATCAAATACTTAATATTAATAGCATGGCGATACATTTATACAAAACTTCTACCCCGAGCACACGCAATAGAGCCGTAGACAGTCAAGTGAAATCCAATACACGAAATAATTTGATTTATGGATAACATCGTTGTAGTAAAGGTCGTAATGTCAGAGGAATCATTACCGCAGGGCATAGAGGGGGAGGTCATAAGCGTCTATACCGTAAAATCGATTTTCAACAGAATGAAAAAGACATATATGGTAGAATCGTAAGCATAGAATACGACCCTAATCAAAATGCATCCATTTGTCTCATACACTATGGGGATGGTGAGAAGAGATATATTTTACATCCCAGAGGAGATATAATTGGAGATACCATTGTTTCTGGTACAGAAGTTCCTATAAAAATTAGAAATGCCCTACCTTTGAGTACGGTTTGAACTATTGATTTCCATAATTGGAAGTAATCAATTAGGTTTACAACGAAACCTAGAAATCAATCACTGATCTAATTTGAGTACCTCAACAGAAAACTGAAGAGTAACGGCAACAAATGATTGAGTTCAACAGTTCCTCATATAAAATTATTGGCTTTAGAGATATAGAAATATGGAGAAGATAAAATTGTTTCAAGCACCGACAAAACCAAAAGACCCCTTGTTTCAAAGAGAGGAGGACGGGTTATTCACATTTCATTTGATGGTCAGAGGCGAATTGAAAGCTAAGCAGTGGTAATTCGAAAGATTCCTCGGGGGAAAAATAGAGATGTCTCCTATGTTACCCGTAATATGTGGAAGTATCGACGTAATTTCATAGTCATTCGGTCTGAATGCTACATGAAGAACATAAGCCAGATGACAAACGGGAAGACCTAGGATGTAGAAGATCATAAGTAAGAATAGCATTTTGTTGTGTGCCATAGATTTTTTAAGAAGTTATTTAATTTTTTATGGTCTAGAAGATTCAAGATTAGCACCCAATCATTTCTAATAAGAAATCCAAATTATGTTCATATACATAAAGAAGTAGCAAGTTGGTACTTGAGATCTCCACACGTGACCCTAGAATGTAGGGATAAGGGATTCTCTCCATCTCACTTCTCGTGAAAGACAAAGAGGAATTGCCATGATCAAACTGTCCGATTTCATTGTTAAAGAGTGTACTTAGTGAATCAATCAAATATAAAACTACAAATACAAAGCATATAATTTTACATTTTCAAAGCACAATAGATGCTAATTTAAGTACCCGTTTTAATGTCGCGTAGTGCCTTGAATTACGATGGAGCATTTTCATAAAAGCATATGAAGGAAGTGTGCGATTTTGGATATTGCTAGAAATTAGCTTTGTGCGGAACAGCCGGTAGCTGGTTTTAGGCTGCTTAGTATACGGTTGTGGTAGTGTTGAATTGTATGCACAAGTTACAAGATTTTATGATCATATAAACAAATAGTTTCGGATTTTCTTTTGCTCTTGTGAATCACTAGCGTGGTATGTCCGCATAGTGAGTGAGAGAGAAGGGGGGCCCGTGGGGGGGATAATATTTGAGAATCTAACAAATGAGCAAATGAGATAATCACAAACTGAGCTAGTTGAAATAAATGGATAAGACAACTGAGGTTTGCACTCTTTTGTCTGACAAATAATTAATATTTACATGGGCGACAAACACTTGCACCAGCCTACCGACCCAAACTGAAACCGAAACATCCAACCCGAATCAAAGACAGAAAGATGATACATACATGACGAAGGCAAGGAAGATACGCAATCGAAAATAACAATATCGATTATTAAACCCTAGTTCTGAAGCGAATAGCCAACGTACGGACTGTGGCCATGAGCAGTGGGCCTGTAGTTATCTAAGCTACACCCAGGAGAGAGCGGTGGCGTTGCCTGCCCATGGCACTCGGTGGTGACGGCGTATTACCAATGCCGGGGCTGTGCCCAGGAGTTGGGGGCTTGCGGTCATTTTTAAGACTTGTAGATGGCGGTGGCATTGATGGGGACGGTGGTGGCGGTGGTGGCGACAAAACGGAAGACGCGCTAGTATCCGTGGCTTGATTCGATGTTTCACCATGCAAGTTTTTGCTCTGCTCGGCCATGGTACTCCTTGGTTTTATTTCAAGGGGTTTATTCACGTTTGGAAGCGTGTTTGGGAGTGGGTTTTGCTTTTGCATGGTTAGCTTCAACTGCCTTGCTTGAGTGAAGGCCAGAAGAAGAAAGAGAAAGGCAACGAGAACCTTGTTTTGGGTCATGGCAGAGAGAGAGAGAGAGAGAGAGAGAGAGAGGACGTTGCTGAGGAGATAGCTTGGTGGCCTTGGTATTTACAGACGGAAAAGAAAACTTCGGGTGGGGGTAAACAGCCGGTTTCGCAGCACCGGTTTCGTTGAGAAAACTGGTGGCCAAGCGGAGGCTTAAGTCGCTTTTAGACTTAAAAAGCCAATAAATCAAATTAAAAAAAATAGAAAAATTATTAAAAACATTATTAATATAGAATATCTTTACATTCAATATAAAAACAACGGTTAAACATATTTATTACAAGGCAAAATAAATGTAGGATATCTTTTGACAACATCTCCATTATAAAACTTTTTTGCTGTTGTGGTTTAAATAGAAAATATTCATCATTTAATTGAATAAATATGATTGTCAAAATTAAAATTTGAATACCTAATTTTGCACAACTTAAAGCATATATAATTTTGAACTTGAGTCATGATAGTTTAAGTTAACTTGAAAATCTAAATTATGATCATCTTGTAAATAACTAAAAAGAAAATTTATGGAAATTTAAAGTATATTTGACTTGTTTGATTAAAAAATTTTGTTCATTGCTTTTTTTCTTTTCGCACAACTCCATTGTTTCACCTTGCTGGCCAACTTTCAAATTTTTTCACTTTTTGGGTAATCCTTTGAAATCTCATGAATTAGATTGATACACGTGTGGATTGGTAATTTGACTTTTATTGTATCTAGAATAGTGAAGATGTTTCCGCAAGTACACTTCAAAAGAGTTGAGCTTAACATTTAATTAGTTATTCAAAGTACTACAAAATGTTCACAAGCATAAGTATGTTTCCTTCTTGATGGTTTCATTTTCTTTATGGGAAAAAAATTATTATCGAATATTTAAGAATTTTCTATCAACATCTATTTTCCAAATTTGTAACTTGTTATATGATTCCAGTTGCCCCTTCCCATTGAATGGCAATTTGTGGTCCACAATGCACTATTATTCCGTTATTCGAAGTTCGTGAAAATAATGAAAAAAATCATATTCCCTTTTAACCTAAAATGCTCTCGATCTCTCTCAACATAGAATGAAAACTTCAAAATCACAATAAATACACCAACTGACCGTGCCACATCTTTTTTATATATTTTTTATGGGGTCATATTTTCCTCCATCCTTAATTAGAGAAATCACTCTTTTGACTGGTTAGGTTAGGTGTTCTCAACAAACCGCATTGCCTATATGACTGCCCTCCACATTGCATCAGTCTCATCTATTAGGCATTTATCATTCCTTTCAATCGACACATTCATTATTGGAAATTTGATGACATACTGAATATATATGTTGGATAATCATTCCACAATTCCACTAACTATATGAGGGAGAGCCAATATTCAACAAGCTATATTCGGATATCAAGTTAAGAACTAGGAGGAAATGAACCTGGACTTAATATGGTCATCACGATCATCATAAATATGGAATATAAGGGAAACAACTTTTTTGTGATTCTCCTATGAGATGAGAAGAATTTATGCCAATAGAAAATGGCATCATATGGCTTCAAACCCTTTCATATACTCTTCTCTCTTTCTGCTTAAATCATCAAAACCCAACGCACGATGATCGACACGTTGTACTATTTACGATGAGGAAAGTGTCATGGATCTGAGGTTTCTGTGACAAGCGGATTGTGCATGATTGAGGGAGAATGACCAATTTGCCCTTGGGATTCTCCAAGAGCTTCTGGAACGTTCTTAGAGATGGGCATACAGTAATTGTGCCAAAGTTTAGAGTTTTCTCGGTTTAAATGCCAGTAGTTGGTTGGTGGGGAGATATTATCTCATTCACTGGATGTGAATTCAATTAATAGTTGTAATTTGAGGGCCATTAGTATAAGAAGGAGTGTCATCCCTCTTATTGTAGCCAACGAACTTTTTTTGAATCAAAGTTCCATTCTCTCCTAGAGCTTCTCTCTAAACTTTCTTTCTTTACGATCCAGGTGAGCTTGAATGATCGATCGATCTGACAAAGGCTTGGCTTAGATGCCCAATGATCCCAAGTGATTTAAGAAAGTCTAAGTTGCTACATGGTCTCGATCCCAAACGATCGACTCGTAACAAGTGATATCAGAGCAAGAAGAGAGGTTCATTCCAAGGGATCGAGGAGCACCAACTGGTTGAGGGAATGTCGAGCCAAGAAACTATCATGGATGGAGAGGCCATTCAAGTCAAGGAGACCCGCGATGGAAGCAAGAAAAGAGAAGCCTCACTAGAAGCCGTGGTCGCGATTGATGAGAAGTTCATGAAGACGCAAAACGCCATGGCCGAGCTCATGGAAAAACTCGATAAAGTTCGAGATCATATTATGGAGGTTGAGACCAAGCTCCGCCAAGACTTCACGGACGGCATCAATGAAGCGACGGCCCCTCTACAAGCTAAGGACGATGCCCTCGAAGCATCAATCGACTTCTTGAGGGATCGAGTCTAAGTGCTTGAGGAGGAGAACTCCTGAAAGGACGAGGTCAAAACCATGAAGGCAAAGATCTAAGAGGTCAAGACCGTGTTCGCCCCATGCAAGCTAACCATCGTGAACGGAGTGGTGCCCACTCAAGCGGTGGCTAAGCTAGAGGTGTTGAAACCCAAAGAATTTAAAGGTAATTGATCTACCAAGGAGGTGGACAACTTCGTGTGGAGTATCGAGCAATACTTCAAAGCCATCCAAATCTAAGACAAGAGTGTAAAGGTACAAACCGCTTTGATGTTCCTCATCGATACGACAATGCTTTGGTGGCGTAATAAGTGCGATGAGACTAAGCGCAATGCTAGTCTCATGGAAACATGGGATGACTTCATGAAGGAGTTCCGAGACTAACTTTTCCCCGAGTTTGCTCAACAAAAAGCCCGTGGCAAGCTCCATTGTCTTGAGCAAAGAGGCTCAGTCTAAGAGTACGTGAAGGAATTCACCAAGCTCAAACTCCAAATCCATAACCGTGGAGAGGAGGAGACTTTTGGAGCGTTCATGGATGGACTCAAGCTATGGGCGCAACTCGAGCTCATGCGTCAAGACGTGAGAAGTCTCTTGAGGGTCCTAACCATAGCTGAGTCTCTCATTGACCTCACCAAGGCTGACCCAACAAAGAATCAGGCAAGGGATTGGAGGTTGGATCGGTCCTCCGAGAATGAAGGTGGAAATGCTCTCTGTGGCCCTAGAGATCAAGGCGGCTAAGTCAAATCTTGGAGAGAAGGCTCGTCCAAGCTGGCCATTTAAAAGAGTCGACCCCAAAAGGAATACATGAGTAAGTTCAATCAACTCCTGCCATCTTCTTGCTTCATTTGCCAAGGTCCCCATTGGATGCAAAAGTGTCCAAAGAAATCCAAGATCAATGCCATCTTCGCCGTAGAAGAAGAGGAGGAACCTAAAGAAGAGAAGCGGCATGTTTGACTTGGAGGCATGAAGCTCATCAACTCCATATAGACCCAACCATACCCAAGAGGAAGGAACCTAAGCTTAAAATGGACATGTAATTTGTGGAAGTCAAGGTATGTGGCATAATTCTATATGCGTTGATTGATACTAGTGCCTCGAATGTGTTCATGGCTACCTAAGTGGCGAAGAAATTGGATTGAGTGTGACACCAAACAGGAGATAGTTCAAGACCATCAATTCAGAAGGCCTCGCGAGTGGAGGCACAACTTCAGAGGTGGATGTCCAAATTGGCTAGTGGAAAGGTAAACTTCCCTTTGAAATAGTCCCGCTCGACGACTACAATCTTATTCTCAGCATGCAATTCTTCGACCAAGCAAGAGCCATGATCGACATGGAAACCAAGTTCATCACGATGCTCGATCCTAAATGTTCGTCCATGGTGCTGATGATTAAGGGGGTGATGAATGCCAAGACCATTGTCACGATCCATCTCCTTGACAAGAGTTTGAAGGCAGCCAAACGCACAAAATAGCCACAACCAAAGCCATAACCCTTGGAAGAGCCGAAGGTAGAGTTGGACCCTCTTACTCCAACTCGCAATATGCCCATCCAAGTGCTCTTCCTCAAGGTGGAGTATTTGCTGTGTGCCGTGCCCGAGTCGAAAAAGGAGCCATGTAGCCAAACCACCCAGAAGCCCAAAGCCAAGTGGAGAGAAGAGCTCATACCAAGAAGACATCTCCCTAAGTTGTGAGCATCGAGGGCGTTGCTCGAATGAGTGGGGGAGAATGTCATATATCCGAGGTTTCCATGACCAGTGGATCGTGCATGATTGAAGGAAAATGACCAATTCGTCCATTCTCCAAGAGCTTTCAGAACGTTCTTAGGAACAAGCGATATGATAATTGAGCCTAAATATGAGTTTTCTTGGCTTAAATACCCGTAGTTGGTTGTTGGAGAGATATGATCTCATCCGCCGGATATAAACTTGATCATTGGTTATAATCTAAGGGCCACTAGTATAAGAGAGAGTGCCCTCTCCCTTCCATTCAACCATTTTTGAATCAAAGTTCCATTCTCTCGTCGAGCTTCTCTCTCTAAACTTTCTCTCTATATGATTTGGGTGAGCTTGAGTGATCGATCGGTTTGAGGAAAGCCTAGCTTTGGTGCCCAACGATCTCAAGCAATTCAAGAAAATCTAAGTCTCCACACGATCTTGATCCCAAACGATCGGCCTGTGACAAAAGCATGTCACGTGGAAGACAAATTGCTGCCACTTCTAGCTAGCTTGAGCCCGCAATGTGTTCACGTTTTCCAGAGGGTTGTCTCGGCTTTTTTTCTGGTACTCCTCCATTGTATTTTTATGTGAGATTCAATATGGGTGTCGCATATTCTTGAAACGTATTTGATTTTATCTAGCGAAATTAATTTATGTAATACTTGCGTGGACTTAATTCATGTTATACATGCTCGTTCTTCGCATATTTTCTCTAGTCAGAGAAACCCTTAACGTTATTTATTGTTAAATAAGGATTGAGTGTCGGCTTTCCAACTACTTACATCATTTACCAAAAATGGGGAGAAGGATACTAGAAATGCCAAAAGTTATGTATGTTGCTTACTTTAGTTCCATTTTTTTTTCTAATCACTTAATTGCCATTTTAAAAAAATCATTTAAGTATCAAATCCGATTTAGATTGCCGGAAATCTGACGTGGTCATATTTTATTAATTTCTCGGTCCTACATGGCTCAACAGTGTACCCTGTTAGCATGTAACTCCTAAGAGGTGTCCCGTAGACAAATTGACAAGTGATTATTTGAATGCCAATAATTGCAAATATGGATTGTTTAAGTGCCAATAATCACTAAAAGTGATTATTTAAGTGTTAATCATTATTAAAAAAATGATCACTTCAACCCCAGTTGTTGTTAAAAAAGTAATCACTTAAGTGTCAATCTTAATTAAAAAATGATCATTGCGCAATGTCATTTTGGACGTTCATGTGAATTGGATTTTTAAAAAACAATGCAAAGTCATATTAAAATTTGAATTATAAAAGCTATAAAATCAATTTGGTCAAAATTTCTCATTAGAGGCATTTTAAGTGATTGTGTTTTCTCTGGCTTAGCACTTAAGTGAGCTAATAAAAACTTTTGGCATTAAAGATGAGTACCATACACAACTTTTGATACTTCCCAAAAAATGATAATTACACTAGCTTAGTTACTGCGTGATGAAGTAATTTAGCTTTTTCAGATCTTAAGTAGCTTTGTCCGTGTTAGGTCTCATCTTAAGTTTTGTCTTGGCCCCTTGGAGTTGCCGGGGTTGCCGTCTATCAAGCTCTTATGAGAGTTACAAGCTTGTGAACTGAGATAAAGAGCCAATCTTCAACCTCGAACGTGGAACATTACCAAGAAGAAGAACGTTTACTGTTACTTTTCATCTTCTTCTGCATCAATGTGTTTGGTTTGGTTCCTTACAACGACCAACAATCCAACATTTAAAGTTGTCTAATGTCATAATTCTTCAAAGTGTGTAGAGAGACGTGTTGAAACTCAAAGCAACATGATATACTTTATTTCCATAAAAAGAAAAAGAGGAATTCAGAACGAAGAACGAGAATGGGGATTGTCCACAGCCACAGGTGTTACCCTTTTGTGTTAATGTGCTAGTGGCGTGTATGAGTATGGTTTATTCACGACTAAGAAAAGTGAGGAACTTTTAGTTAAGAGTTCACGGAGACCCCGTGAGAGGGGAGGGGCTTTTCTTTGTTGATGAGCCTGCACAAACTCCACGGCCAGCTCTCCTTTTAAGAGCATCTCGGCCGACTTTCATGGAAAAATCTCGTCCATGTTTGCAGAAATGCTTTGTTCTTTTTAGATTCTTCTGAACACAAGCATAAGCGTGCGTAGGCTTATAGTGCACCATGAAATATTATTTAAAATTAGACTTCCTTAGTAAGGAAGGGATCTGATCTGATCATTGCTAATGGAATTTGTGACACGATCTCGATTCGTGATCCTCCTTGTCGATATTGCAGCAAATAGGACAGTTAGCACAAGAAATTGTGAGATATTCTAGGTAATTTATTGATTTTCATCTGTCATTAATATTCGTAATGAATTCGTAGAAGAGATAATGACGACCAGAAACCTTAATGTGCAAGCCTTTGCTGTTGGCGACCATGTGCAAGCCTTTGCTGTTGGCGATTGTTCCACTCACTTAGGTCACATTATCAGTCCCAGAAACCTTAATGTGGAAGACAACCTAATTCTTACGCCGTACACAAAGCATGTAGCCCCAAATTCTTTAATTGCATAAATTACGCAAGCTAATTATGACTAAAATTTCCTTCAATCATATTTCTTATTGGTGGTCTATATTTGTAATCCAAATCATACAAGCAAACTCACCTAAGGGTGCATTTATTTCATTCAAAACAACATAATAAAGAAAAATATTTTCCATGTGAATCATTTTGAAGGAAAACAGTTAGTTTTCATTTGTTTGTTGGCTCAGGGAAAGTAATTTCCTTCTTATCAGTGTCACGAGCTAACCCCTCGCCAATTAGGGAACTTTTGTTAGGTTTAGGGGTATTGTCAACTTTAGGCCGACAACCTTTCTTTGATTCAAGCTCTCCCAAACCTATACCCTACAAGACATTAAGTGTTCAAATCTTAATCGATTAAGCCTATACAAATCTTAACAAAAGAGTTGTCACTGGCCTTTAAGGGATAGGCTAGGAACTTGGTAAGATATGGGAGAATATCTTATGATTTACGCAACTAAAGATTTTAGACTCGGAGATTTGATTACATTAATTTTAAGACTAATGTCCTTTCGATACCTAACTCAATTGTGTGTTAACTAAAAATATGGCATCCTATTTGAAAGAAATCTAAGGTTCATCTTAACCATTCTAGAATAAGATAGTAATACCTAAAGTATTGAAATACATAATCAATTATAATCATAAAAGAAAACAGACAAGCATCCTAATATCGTCTCTAAAAAAAAATGCTACATAGAATAAAAAAAAACCTGATTATAAAGCTCTAAAGGCTTGTCCACTTTTGGGTTTTAATATTTTGAAGGGTTTTCTAACTTTTTCTAATTTTTCTAGAATTTTCCTGAATTTAAAAGCCTTTTCTTAATTTTTAAGGATATTTCTGAATTTTTTTAACATAATTTTTTGATAGTTTTTTTTATTAAAGACTCGGACTGGATCAAGAGACCTGGCCCGAGCAAACCAACCCAGACCCTATCGGTCCGGGTTGGACTAGCGACCGGGCCGGACCTCTCAAAGCCCACTTGGAATTAACAAAATGGCCCACGAATATTTTTTTTAAAAAAAAGAACCACTCAGCCTCTAGCCCACTTCATTTTCTATTCTCAGCCCAATCTATCCCAGCCCACAATACAAACAAGCCCGAAGTCCATTTTTGTTTTCTATTTTTCTATTTTTCATTCTTTCCATTTCTTTTTATTTCTTTTTCTCTCTCTTTTTCTTTTTTTGTCGATTTTTTATTTTTTGTCTTTTTCTCTTCGTCTTCAACCTTCAGCACCTCCTTCTTTCTCACCGTAGCAACGCCCCTCTCGCCTGCAAATTCTTTTTTCCAGGAACTAAGACTCTCGAAACCAACACTTCTCCGGTCACCGATCGCTGTATTCCACCGTCACAGAACCAACACCACCCACTGATCGTCTACACCGACCGGCGTTCATCACTTCCGGTCGGCAATTCCAGCAACCATAGAATACTAAAAATAAACATCTCACCGAACCTAAACCTCTAACACCAGCAATCTCGGCAATTAAACAAACACAAGCACATTAAAATAGAGAGAGATGCTGAGTCGAACGGCTTTAAACTGTGGGAGGCTAGTTGGCGAGGGAAGGTAGTTCCGTTGGGGAATTCCTCCTCCAGAGACTCGAAAAGCATAATGTATATGTCATGAAATCGGAAGAAAACACAGAGAAAAACATGATATGAGACATGGTTCAACAATATAGGAAGAATCAAGCATTAAACTAAATTTCTAACAGCAACCCGACAACATGGATCTCAACCCTTCACTCAAGCATTTTGTCGAGCAAATGATATGCGATTTAAAGGATGCATTCCAGAACAAGATTGAATGTGATTTTCGGGCCGAAAATGATGTATAAGGCCTGAATCCGCATGTCAACTCAATCTTAGATTATCACTGTTCACTTGAAATTTTCTATTCAAGTCCGGTGTTCTTAAACATTTCACATCTCATGCAGGCAATACGACGAACATTTAGCATGCATTGGAGACCCCAAGTTTCAGTCACAAATTTAAGTCATCCCTGGGTCCAAACGCGATATATTAGTCTCCAAGATATCACAAAACGTCATAAACCTGTGGGGTCACCTTCGCTGCACTCCGTCGTCCAGACTCCAAATGCCGCCTGGTATGCTTCCTCTTCGTATGAAGAACGAACTCAAAGGATTCTAGCCTTCACTCGGTCACTGACGCAAAACCACCTCTCCGGCCAGCAATGTCTTTCTCTCGGTCTTTCTCCGGCCAAGCCTAAGTCCCTCCATTCTTCAATGGCCAAAACTCCTCTCTCTCGTTTTGCTCAAGCACGCTTCTTTTCTTTCTGCCAAAAGCCGCTTCGACGAACGAACTTCTCTCTCTTCTCCTTCTGCGTACTCCTCAGAATAATGCCCCTAAAGAAGAAGGAGAAGAAGCAGACCCCATTTTTCAAGCTCTCTCCCTCTGTGTATTCCTCAGAATAATGCCTCCAAAGAAAATGAAGAAACAGACCCCATTCTTCAAGTGCTCTGTCTCTTCTTGTTTTTTTTGTTTTCCTCGACGAATGAAGCTCTCTCTCAGGTTTTTCCTTGGTCGAACACCTCCCCAATTGGCTGAACAAGTTTCTCCCGCAAAGCTCTCTTCAGCTGTGCTCCTCCATGGCCGACGATCCTCTCTCCTGCCTTTTCTCTCTCTCTGAAGAATCTCCCTCGAGCGCCCCCCTTTCCTCAAAAACCGAACACTCCATCCTCATGGTTCCCTGTGGTTTTTTTTTTTTTTTTTTTTCGTCGAGCGAGCCTCCTCCCCCACTTCGCGCACTACTTGCTTCAGTGAGGAGAAATCATTTTCGTTAGGCCTAAAGCTAGCTCACCTATCCTAGAAGCTATTGGCTCTGCTCTCGTCACAGCCCACCGCTCACCTCACGGACGCTTCCATGTATTCTGTCACGGCTCATCACCGTGTATTCCTTCTTTCCTCTTGCATCACCCACATGCCTTTTCTTGCTCACGGACGTGAGCCGCATCAGAGAAGAGAACCGTGGGCCGGGCTTATCTTCCTTTTGGTTCTGATGGGTTAAGGAATGAAGCAATGGGCCGAAGGACAAAGGAAATGGGTTGGACTAATGGAGGGAGGGAAGTTAGAAAGCTGAAGTTGCCAAATGGGCTTGACAGAACTAGCCTATACGACTTCATTATTATTCATTCTCCATTTTTTTATCATTTTCATTCTTATTTTTTAAAATTTTTTTGGCTTTTATCTTTTTATATATTTTATATATTTCTGCTAAATAAATGGGTATTTAAAAAGTTCTAACAAAAATTCGGATGTCAATAATCAGCAGAGGAAATTGTTTTCCCTCTTTCTAAGTTTTTTATTTTCAATCCATAAAAAATGTTTGCTGTAAACCGATTAGTTTTCCTTCATCTAAATACTAGAATATCAGATAACAAATTTCTAGAAATAATTTTTCTTTAGATAAATAGACCCTAACTATAAATGTGGGTGATGTGCGTATTTGTAATCCGCCAATACAATAATGGAGAAGTTGGAGGAAGTTTCCTCCAAACAAGAACTGAGGAAAACTGAGGAAAACATGACCCTGCTTTTGGTGTGTCTATGTAAATATCACTGGGCTATATTTTCTTCATTTCCCCCAACCATACCTGATCTTTATCAGAGAGAGGCAGTGCTTGAGTGGCTGGATTGACCTCCGTTGGTGGAGCCTATTATTTTCAGTAGACAAATGCTTTCATCAACTTCCAAAAAGTACCGACAGGATCAGGCAGATTGCTTTAACATGAAGGACGTGTTAGCATAGTAGTCCTTTTTCTGAATAATATCTAGGTTTGCATGTGGGTAACCGGGTACAGTGACGTTGTTGTTCTATTCATTATTTAGCCCAGGAGAGAGTTGCCTAATCACAAAATTAGAAAGCGTGGGACAAATGCCCGTGTTGCTTTTCATTATGTGTATCATACAAAATCTCTTCAACAAAAGATGGGGAATCTATGTTATGATATATAACTAGTCAAAGAAGAAAGAAGCCCTTGCGGCGAACAGATCCTATTATGTTCATTGTATCCCATACTTTGTTTGTGCACAAGAAATTCTGAAGTTTACTCTTCAGTGCCCTTTTTTTTTGCCCTCCTAATCTATTTGAAATTGGGATGTTCTCCAAATTTTAGAGAGGATAAATTGACTCATGCCTAGTGCCATTACACTAATGCATCTTTAGCAATATAATGAGAACTGATCTTGAAATAAGAACTTTGAGAGGTTTATTTTTTGAATTGTGGTTTCTTTCATCCCTGATTAAATGGAGTTTTCTTCAATCAAGGATGAAGAAACTCTCTCCATTATGATTGGTGAATTATAAACATAGACATCACTCACATTCAAACTTGATAGAAAATTGATGATGTTCATGTTTGTAATCCACCAATTTAGAGATCAGTTGAAGGAAGTCTCCTCCATTCAGAAATGGGAAAAAAAATTATGACCTTGTTCTTTTTAACATCAAACCAAGTAAGTTACCAATTTAGGCCTTGCTATTTAGCTTTTCCGATGTGTTTCCCTGCCCTTACATTAAGATGCAGACACTTCGACCTTTCTTTCAAATTCGAACTTGCACCAATTTCTCTGCTTGCGTGTACGCACATGTCATCATGACACAATAATAGTTACCACATACACTTAATTAATTAAGGAAGTGATGGGTCGTGATTATTGAGGTAATAGGTTAGTGGAAGCTTTTTTTTTAATAATAAAATGTGATTAGTGATTTAAGAGGAATAGACACCAAAAGGTCATCTCTCACTTAATATTAGTAACTAGTGTTCGGGCAAGCTCCGCTAGATAATTATGTGAGTGGAAGAAAATGAGTAGTTATGGTTTCATTTGTTTCACAGAAAATAAATGATTCAAAAAACAGTTTTCTTAAAAATAATTGCTTGTATTATTCGAAATAATTAATCAATACAAATTATTTTATTATCGAGAATAAATTATGTTTAAATATTTTTGCAAATGATAAAGATAATTTTCATTTACTCATTTTTATAAACAATATAAATGATTTTTTTAGGAAATTATTTTATAAATTATCCATTCTTTGCAAAATAAACGGAACTTATACAAGAGTTGTGATTCCAACAGTATTTTTGGAGATCCTTGGTCATCTGTCAACATTTTAACTTAGTCGCAATCACAAGCCCCTTTAAAGCTTGACGGCTTAAGCATTGTTTTTGTTTAAATTTCGGGTTTGGTTGCCAAGAATGGTTATATATTCGGCGAAACTCGTTTTAGCACAAAGCAGAGAGAATCGAACGCCCCTTCTTTCTCTACTATATATTTATTTTGTCTCATTTTCGGATTTATTTATGTTTAAACACTTTTAGTGGGGAGAGAGCTGTGGGATGCCTATGCAAACCCGAATTTCAGGAGCCAACGGGACATTACCTTTGTCAGAAGATTCTCATTACTGCAACAGTATATTTTTCCCTGTTATTCTTTTATTTAATTGGTAAAAAGTAGTAACTTTTTGGCTTGGGAGGTTGAGGCATGCACTTTGAAGCTCATCAGTTGTCACTTAGACTTATACGAGATTATATAATTAGAAACTAATATAATGAACAAAGAGGGCTGTCAGGGTCCCTTACGGGTTGGTAGCTCTTGTACCTTTGACTTGACCTCTTTAATCATTGACCACGTGTGACATATAATATAATGTAATTGATAGTACGTGGAATTTTACTTAATAATTGGTTAAAGTCCTATAGATTCAAAGTACATCTCCTGTCATGTTTTAGTAACTTATTAAGATATATTTAGAATAATTTCGACTTTCTTTATTATTTTAAAATTTTGGAGCGGAACTAAAATATAGGATAGAGTACTTTATTTAAGTATACACAAATGAACACTTACGATAAGTGGCTACAGATTTAGCTTCAATATGGTATCATAGTAGGAATTACAATCGAGATCAATTTGTCATGCTCTCCTTTCATTTGTTTGTGAGTTCTCTTATGCACATCAGCTTTTCACAACTCCTTCGCCTACATGTGTCATTTGCTTGCTTAACAACTTTGTCATCTAATTGGTCTTCACATGTGAGAAAATGTTAAGTTTTTGGTACTAGCGAAACAGTTTTTTTTTTTTTTTACTACATGTGAAAATTTTCAGGATATTTGATTATCAAGAAAAAGAAAAAGAAGTTTCCTAGGATAATTGGCTTATGATGTGATAGCTCCTTGCCATTGCACTTTTGTCCAATAACCAGATTGGCCAGAAAGTTAAAATCCAATGGGATTTGATTGCAAAAGTTCAACCAATCATTGTGTAGTCTAAAGGAATGTTGTTTTTGGGGTTAGAACACTAGGAGTGCCATAATTTTCGTATGGCTCTCACTTTGGTACCAAAACCTTTTTTTCGTTCACTTGAGTGTCAAATTGAAGTGAAATCGTTCAATTAAGTGCCACTTCAGGTCAAAATGCATACGTGGATTTTTTTAATGATTTTCCATTTTTTTAAATAATTTTTGACGCCGACGTGGTTTCGGCGGTGACCTTCGCCAGCCAACGTGGATTCTTCATGCAAAACGACACCGTATCTCCTCATTCCGTCTCTATTCTTTTTGCCCTTTTTTCTTTCTTTTTTTTTCTTTAGGGCCAACGAGGGTCACCAGTGACCCTTGCTCTGGGACACGAAGGCCCGGGGTGAGGCCGTCGGAGCTTGGCTGGCCACTGGCGAAGGCCGTCGCGGCCTCGCCCGCGGCTAGCTAGGGTCTTGCCAGCCAAATCTGGGTGTTGGCCAATGAGCCCTCGCCGGCTGCGGGCGAGGCCGCAATGGCCTTTGCCGGCCGATCGGCCGAGCTCCGACGGCCTTGCCTCGAGCCTTCGTGGCCCGGGACGAGGGGTTCCGCGGCCGGCGAGGGTCACCGATGACCCTCGCCGGCCCTAAAAAAAAAAAAGCAAAAAAATTCCCAAAAATTAATAAATATATTAAAATATTGTTAACCGGTAGCCACGTCAGCATTTCCGACGGCCAAGTCAGCTTTTCCGACGGGAGTGGCATTCAAGTGAACGCTTTTTTAAACTTGTGGCACTCAAGTAAGCGAAAAAAAAGTTTTGACACTAAAGTGAGCGCCGTACAAAAGTTATGACACTCCTAATGTTCTAATCCCGTCGTTCTTTGTTTCCAATGTCGTTCTTAATGACCTATTAAATTTCGGCTCTCATGAGATTTAACCGACCATCATAAAAGTTTCCCATAACATGTGGTCGAGGGAATTCCAGACAAGTTACTTTATTACTCAACGTGGCCCATAATAAATGAATATTCTTTCGAAAGATAAAAGTATTTGTTTCAAACTTATATAGTGTGAGATGTTTACTCTAAATTTTTTTTATCACACAAAAAAATCTAAATTTATATTTGTATGTCATATTTACCAAAATTTTTGGTTTAATAAAAATGGTTTAAGGTTTTTAGTGTTACAATTTTTTTTTGAGTAAATATGTCCCATAAGTATAAGTTTGGAGTTTTTGATGTTATATAAAAAATTGGGGGTAAATATGTCACAACGAGTACAAGTTTGAGGTTTTTGGCGTTATAAAAAATTGAGGTAAATGTGTCACGGTTGACAAAGTTTTGGAATTTTTGTAACTTTTTTTTACTTATTAAAAAGTCATTTTTTCACTGTGCTTTGTGAATATTTGTTTTTGCTTTTTTTTGGTGTATGAAGTAGTATCTATTTGTTGAAGCAGCTGATAGTTGTTCTTATTTTCATGATTTTGAGTTAGGAAGAGAAAAAGAACTCAACCTGAGATCATAAACGTTAATCTCAAATCATAACGATCTTGATGTGCTAATCACTTTGTTACCCTATTCCTATTTTGGGCAGTTCATTTGTTTTACTTCTAGATCAAAACTGAAAACCTACCTTTAATATTGCCCTTCACTGCCTAATTAATTCTATTAACTTCACATGCATCTATTTCCTCTAGTGATTTTCCCTGGCACAAGAATATTAGCAATGTCAAAAGTTTCATACAACGCTTACATTGGAACTAAAAATGTTCATTGGATCAGCTTAGAGTAACTTTAAAAAAAAAAAACAATTACTTAAGTACAAACTCTGATTTAAATTGGCAGAAATTCGATGTGGCAATATCTTATTAATTTCTCCGACCAACGTGGCTCGATGGCATGTCAAGTCATCATATATACCCCTAAATGACACCACCCAGATATTTTGTTGCAAATATAAACCTTAAATCGAAAATCAAGCATTTTCCCAAATTGGAAACCCTAACTCGCCTTTTTTTTGGAGCAAATTCTTGCACCTTAAATCTCGCTCAATGCCTCCCTTGCTGCATTCCTCATCTCTGCCACTCGCTGTGTCACCTCTCTCCTTTTCTCCTAGGACATCAACTCGGTAAGTCGCTCTGCCGACTCGTCCGTCGTCATGAACACGGCCATTGACAATGCTAGCTTCCATCTGCCCAGCTAGGTGCACCTTAATCAGCTTGGGCTTTACGTAGAGCGGCCAGACTATCATGGGCACACCGGCACACATCGCCTCCATCACCATGTTCCAACTGCAATGGCTAACAAACCCGCCTACCAAGTCGTGGCTTAGCATTGCCACCTGCGAGACCCATGACCTCAGCACCAGCTGTCTGTCCTTGATTCTCTCTATGAACCCACTTGGAAGGATCGCATCCATCCTCTCACGCAGCCTTCAATTACGATCAAGATATCTCTTCGGTAAGGAATCAAAGAACGGGCCCCTTCTTTGCCCATGCTCAAATTTCATTGTCCTGAGCTGTGATGAATGAGAATTGAAGCGTCACGAAAGAGAACCCCAGGCTGAGACAGAACTCTGGTTGCCCATGTGAAAACAGAGATAGGGGAAGAGAGAGAGAGGTTTCCTTAAAAAAAACTACCTCATTTTGTTTGTTTTGCCGGGGTGGACAAAAAATTTTCCGACTTCAATTTCTTTTTAAAAAGTTATGGCAGAGCAAAAAATAATTTGAAGACTGTTAATCGGAATTTATCGCTAGAGACATTTAAGTAATTAATTTTTCTCTGATTTGGTATTTAAATGAGCTACCACAATTTTTTTACAATAAAGTGATCGTATAACTGTACGAAATTTTTGACACTTCTAGTGTCATTATACCAATTTTCCTTGCATAGTTTTGTGATTGTTATTGCTAACACCATACTGGGAGGTAATTATCATGTTTCGTCCGATGATCGATTAAATTATTTTTTTTTCTGTTTGAACTTACTTCATTTTTTTAAATGCTTGACAGGACACTTTGATCGTTAAACCTCCGAAGAAATCGCCTCTAGTAAATAGGATGATAGTTTGGCATTTTCACTGTTCTGTGGGGGTGTATATGTGTTCAATCTGTCTGAAGCAAATAAGCCACCACGCCAAGCCAAATCTCGTAAACATCCAAATCACCGAGGAACCTTTTCAGCTTCATGTCATGAAACAATCCGATAAACCTTAAATCTATTTTGCAAAACCCGAAAATTTTAGCAGGTAATAAATGACAAAACAAAACTAAGAGTTACATTTTTGATGGAATGATGATTCACTGGGTTTGGCCTGATTTCGGTTTTAATTGATACCAGGGCTGAACCTGCAAATAATCCAGTGAGATATTTCGTTATCGTATCGACACAGCAAGCGGGAAGTGGGCGCTTCGAGACACTCCTAAATAGCCATGCCAACGTGAGCTCCAGCGGGGAGATTTTATCGACACATGGATCGGAGGAAGAATGTAACTAGTTTGTAACTGCATCTAAGGAAAATGATTGATAGCTAATCATCGACATAGCACCATCAATGATAAGCACATACTGGGATCTCTATCTGTAATTATGGCTTTGCCTTTCGATAGTGTACGCTTAGGTTCGGCGTCCCCAACACCATCATTGTACGGAGACGGCATAAACATGTTGAAGAGGCTCAATTCTGACAACTATGAGAGCAAGCACTATAGCTAATGCGAAGTTCCAAAACTTTGAATGAAAACGCGTTGAAGGAGTATAGATTTGACACCGAAGTTTCTTTGAGCACCATTTAAATTAGAGGATAAATACTTTTTAATTAAAACTCCATAATATAGAATTAGAGTGGAGAGAAAAATCTCTCAAATGTAAGATTAGGAGAGCAAAACTTTCACATCTAAAACTAGATAAGGAGAGCAAGGAAAGAAACAAAAAGAAATAAAAAGAAAATGAACTAGGAGGGGAGGGAAAGATTTGAGTCAAATCCCTTCCCTCCAAAAGTGGAAGAGACAAAGTAAGGTTTAGAAAGGGAGAGAGGGGTGAGAGAGGAACAATCATTGAGTAGCTTATGATGGTGTTGGGCAAGCATATATTTTCTTATTTGGAGACTATTGATGCAGCGCAATGTTGCTTCTTGTCATATTGTTGGATGATAATTCAAGAAAAAGAGCATTTCTTGCTTATAATTCATGCAGGAGGCGATGGATCAACATATAGAAATTGTGCAGTTCTTCACCCGTTGACGTGTTTCTGTAGTTTTCTTCATCCGCAGAAATCTTCTGCGACACCTGGTTTCAGTGCTAGCACATTTCTATGATTGCTATGCTAAACTATACGGGTGATTGGTTCCTGATCCGGTCCAGTTCCAAAGCAAAACTAGAATCAGGGATCGGACTGTTTGGACCTAGGAATGGGAACTAGACTATACCATTGATTTCGGTCCAGTCCAATTTGGTCCAATGAAACATGTCACTTTTTTTATCTGCTAAAGTGTGACCATGCACAACGAGAGAATGTAACAAATCTTAAGAGATTGATGGAAGTAACGATGAGCAAAGAGTTATTGTGCCATAACTTATGGTACTAATGGATGAAATAGTATTTAGTTTACGTTTTAATAATGTTTCTGAAGAAATAATAAAAAAAAGTATATGTAGTATGTCCGGTCTGGTTTAGTTCCTTCTTGGACCTATAAATCGGATCGCCCAAATACCAGTTATACTTTTAAGAATCAAGAACTAGACCAACACTCCCAAGAACCGGACCGAATCGGCCAGTCCGTATGGTTCCTAGTTTGGGCATTATGTCTTACAAACCTCTAGTAAACTATTAACAAAACCCACAAGTCCCATGTCCATGCATATGCTATGAGTGTCGAACACCCCAAGTGTTAAAACTTGGCACGGAAGGATACTTAAGTGTCAAAAGTTTCGAAAAGTATACTTAAGTACCAAAATTGGAGACAATAGATTATTTAAGTATTAATGGCGAGAAATTTCGGTTAAATTGCCTATGTGACATTTTCGTGTCGCACTTTTTTTTATAAAAAAAATTACCATAATAGCAATAAGCCCTCAAAATTGATTAAAAAATTGTTTTCTTAACAAAAAAAGGAGAAGGGGAGAGGGTTTGGCAAGGGCTATACATCCTTCGCTGCTGCCGTTGCCCATCATAATTGGAAAGGGCTGACGATGGAGGGACGAGGGTCACTTAAGATTACTTGGCTGATCCGGCGAGGGTCACTAGCCCTCGCCCAATTGGGCCAAAGGCTGTTGGCTAGTCAATCCTTGCCCTTGTCGGCGGTTGGCCAGGTTCGTAGGCTGACCCTTGCCCCATTGTTGCTCGCCATTCCCAACAATGGTAGATAGCGGCGGCGAAGGCCAAACCCTCTCCTCTTCCCCTTTTTTTATTCAGTTTATTCAAATTTTATTTTAAATAATTTTTATTTTAAATATAACTTAATTAATTTTTATATAAAAAGCCATGTTAACGCTAAAACAACGTCGTTATGACTCTCTTCTTTGCTGACTAAGCTTTCCAGCAAGCCATGTAAATAATTATATTACTAAATTCAGCCATATCGAATTTCCAACACCCTTAACTTGACTTGACTTTTAAATGTCTCAATTTTAATTAAAAAAATGCAGTTAAGTGCACCCTTCGGGACTTTTGGCGTTTAAATGTCCTCCCACACCAACTTTTGGCAATTGTGCTCTACTTCTGCTCATGCTTGCACTACATCTTACCATACTGGTATATCATTTCTAGGATACTGGCTACATGTTGTAGTACTCTCGCGGTACAAACGTATGATCAATTCCTCGTCCTTGATCAATGATTTCAAGGAGATGGAGTCGACCACTTTCAAGGTTTTGAGATACTACAATTCCACGAGGCATATTGTGCTCTACTACGAGGATCTCATGAAGAAATGGACCGTAAGTGTCTTATACCATGACATCTTTACAAGTAATGGAATAATTTGAAAGTGGAAATACTCACAATTCACTCATCTCAAATTGAATCAAGGAAGAGAAAGCAACAAATATACTTTTTCTTTTTTATCCTATTAAATTGCTTACAATACTTGCTTTTATATAGGCTTGTCACATGACTCTTATCATTAAATAACTCATAAATGTATCTAACATTTCAAGGAGATTGATTCCTTGAAATTACAAAAACTTGAACTAAACATAGGAACATGAACAGTTACAATGCATGCATGTAGGACATTTATAAATTCAGTTTAATTACTAACGCTCCCCTTAAACCAAATTCTCTTCCGTCAATTATTCCAAATAGACTCCTGAACTTCCAAAAGACATCAATCTTGAGAGGTTAAATAAAAATATCTACTAGTTGATCTCCCGTCTTCACAAGTAACACTTCAATTTCCTTCTCTCTCACTTGTTCTCGAATTAAGTGATATTGAACATTGTTATGGTTGTTTCATTGATGAAAACTATATTTTTTGCCAAAGCAATAGCAAATATATTATTAGAAAAAATCTCTATTGCTTTCTTATGCTCTCTATAAATTTCTCTGAGTAATCTTTTAAACCATATTGCATAATAAGCGCATGAAGATATTGGCACATATGTAGCTTCACATATTTGATTCTTCTCAATAGCTTAATTTTTTTTTCATTCATGGATTTCCTCCATTTTTCTTATTTGGCAGCATCATCATAGACAAGCAACTCACAATCTACAATAAGTCATACAAGGTCTCTTATCAGTGGCTTAATAAAGCTCAAACAATCTCCTCGATCTTGGCACCATCAACTCCACTTGAAGAAGTTGGTGGTGATAAACTTGAAGAAGATATTGGAGCAGAAGGTGGTGAGGGATCCTTCCATTAAGGTGGAATCACCCTGAACATTTACTTCAACTTATTGATTGTCTTCCATATGCCTTCTTCATCAAGCTTGATATTTTTGCTTATATATACTTTTAAAATGTTATGAGCAAATAATTTATAGGCTTTTGATGAAGAGTTATACCCGACAAAAATGAGCTTTTTGATTTTATCCTCCACTTTCAATCTTCTCTATTTCGGGACATGAGCATAGGCAATTCTTCTGAAGATTCTCAAATGCAAAACATAAGGTGTTCTCCCACTCCTTGCTTTTTGTGCAGTTAAGCCTTCTAGTCCATATTGGGGACATCTATGTTGTAAATAGATTGCACACATGATAGCATCACCCTAAAGCTCCTTGAGCAAATTTTTTTCTTTTCAACATGCTTCGAATCATGTTAAGAATGGTTTTGCTTTTTCATTCAATCATGCCATTTTGTTGAAGAGAATATGGAGCTACCAAAAAATGTCGAATATCATGATTCTCATAGATTTTTTTTGAATGTGGCTAAAGTAAATTCTCCTCCACAATCACTCCTCATGACCCGGTGTATGAAAAGTGAACTCCACATCAGCCTTCTCTTGTCTTGACTTTTTTCTTCAATTATTTGAAAGTACCAAACACTTTGACTTTTCTTTTAAAAAATACAATCAAGTTTTTTGAGTAAAATCATCCATAAAAGTATTAAAATATCAATGGTTACCATATGATTAAGAAGTGATTGGGCTGCACACATCAGAATCAATTAATTCAAGTCGCTTCTTTGCTTGATAAGTTGCTTCCTTTGGAAAGCCATTTATGGAATTCTTATAAAGGACACAACCTTCACATAATTGATTAGGATGATCAATGTATGGTAAGCCATAAACCATATTCTTGTAGGAAAGCAAATCAAGCCCACCAAAATTGAGATGACTGAATCTCAAAAAGGATCATTTACACTTGCCATTGGAGTGTGCAGTAGAAACTCAATATCTTTCACCTAAAGAGATCGCCAAGAGAGTCTAAGTCTAAATCTGTCAATATTTTTAGTTGAACCTGATTTCATTCAAAAGCTTGAGCTAATAAATTATTGGCTAACTATGATATATTAACTACTCTACACCACACGAATTCTTTGGTGTAGGATTTATTTAACACAACTAAAATATATAAAAATTTTGAATTTTTTTATGTTTTTATTTTGTATATTCAATTTTCTTTCTTTGCTTTTTATTTTTTTCCCTTCTTCCTTCGTTGGCTGCCGGGCCTTAGCGAGGGCTGGCAAGACTCGCTCTCACTAGATCTAGCAACAGTCAACCTCACTAGGACCTTGCCAGGCTAACTTGCTGGCGATGCAAGGCTTGCTCAAGGTCGATGAAGTTGGCCCTCACTTGTTGCTGGTTGCTAGCCATTAAAAGTGTTCACATTAGCATTGGTCATGACAACCAATATCCATGTTAGCAATTTTTAGCTAAAATTGGCCGAAAGGACTAAATTGTAAAATTGTCAAAATGTTAAAGACTAAATTAATCAAATTAAAAGGTTTATAATTGAATTAATTTGCGTACAATAGGTTTAAGACTTTTTTGATAATTTTTTCTAGATATGTCAGTTGTGCAATATCTTCAATCTATCAAGAGCTTTGAATATGTTTCTAGTAAGATGGTTCTCTTCAAGCCTCACTCGCAATAATGTATAACAATTTCTCAAGCTTCTTGGGAAACCTACAAAATGATTATTACCTGCTATGAAACATGGCGATAACAAATTATCCTATCCAGTATTTGGTATCGGTATCGGGATAGGATAGATCTGGATAAAATGTCGGATAAAAAATTTAGGATAGAGGATGAGATAAATCTAGATTAGATAAAAAAATGTGAAAATAACTTAACAATTTTGGCTCCGTCAACATCATGTGCAATCCGTCCACATGAACCATCTCTGTCACTCTTCTAGCCCTAACTCCCCTTCCAAGGCCACCGTCCTCAAGCCAATCAAAAAGCTCCTTACAACCTCTCCATCTCTACTGTCAATTCCCTCCTCGTCCTTTATGGCTTCGATCTCATGGCCTCCAATAATATGTTCTCACTTTATCTCCAACAAGTCCATTTACTAGTTACCTGTTATACCATCCTCGGCCATTTAGAATGCGTTTGGCGACATTCCTACTTCCGAGAATAATTTCTTTTCAGAAATAGTTCTTTTTTATTTCTATTCAGTGGAATGATTTCTTAGTAAAAGAATGTATTTGGTAACTGTATAAAATTTCTATTCTTCGAATAGAAAAAGAATAAGAATGTGTTTACAATCAACAAATTTTTCTGTGACATAAAATTTCTTTTAATTTTTTAATTTTTTTTCTTCTTCTTTCGATGGCCAGCGACTGGCAGTGGGTGGAGATGGTGGCGACTAGTTAAAAGAGGAAGAAGAAGAAAAGAAAAGAAAAGAACTTATTCCAGAAATTGTTCCTAGGAACAAGTTGCTACTTTTTTCTACTTTTTTGTTTATGTTCCAAATCTATCCTGTGGATCAATTTTCTATTCTGGGGAATAGAAATACTAGTTGACATTGCCAAATGGATTTATGTTTCTTTTTTATTCTGAGGAACAAAAAAATAGAAAAATTAGAGCGTTAACAAATGCGTCCTTATTTCTCAATTAGGTTTTGCCTGTTGGACGTATCAATTTGTGGTTGTTTGGGAGATGTCAAAAGAGGTTTCTGGAAGAGGAAGAGAATTAGTCATCCACAATCAGTCATGGCTTGATATAGGAAAGATGAGATTGTTATGTTTTCGAAATTAACATTGGCATCTTTATTTTATCCATTATTATCAATGGTGGAAATGATTTTCACGCCCTAACAGCATCTGCTGAAATGGGTGATAGAAAAACGACAAACTTTTACATTTCATAAATTGTGTTTGCAGCTTTATCTTTGGCTCAACTTTGAGTAACAATGGTAGAAGCAGTTGAACATGATAGAGAATTTCCAAAGATTTTCAATCCTATCCTAGATTGCACCAAACAAATGATAGGATTTTCTACTATCTGAAGATATTCAGAGAATTTCTAATCCCAGCTTATCATATTCTATCCTATTCTGAATCTGGACAATCAAATGTAGTCTTGTTAGCTAGGATTTTCAAATGGGCCAGCTTATTCATTGCGACGGGAATAAACAAGAAAGGATATTGTCAGTGAGGACAATAATAGTTAAAATTATTTTCAGATGAATATAATATTACAAGAGATATCAATTTCCTTATCCCTATAGGAATTGACCTTGAAAGATTGTTTAAGCAATGTGGTAAGCTTAAACTCAGATTGCTAAATTTCTGAAGAGATTATGGGATTGGACCGACCAAATTAGTTTTTGACAAATCTAAATCTTCGAGAAGTACCTATTTCCCTATTTCTCAAGGAATTGGGCCAGAGATTGTATTTTTGATTAGTAAAAAAAGAGAATAATTCCTCAAGTTTTGAAGGGACGGGGATTGAGCCAGGAAGATTGTTGCTCGATAGGTAATGTTCTGTAAGAGAAGCAAACCTCCCAATCTCTGAAGGTGCGGATCTTATTTTGATTGTCATATATGTTTGAGTTTTAGTGGAGACATGGTTTACGAATGTTTCACATCGATTTCCCATTTGAATCTGCTCAGTTTGTGTTTTGTTGAGGGATGAGAGTCGCTGTCCAATCTATGGACAGCAAGCTTCAAGCCTTACTCATTTAGCGTATGGACGTTTTGGATATTCGTTGGTGCCGTTTAGTCTGCAGAATGAAGCCCAAAGCCCGCAATCCAGACCGCATGTAAGGTTGGACAACCGGCTTTCGGTCTCATTTCGGCCTTATAAAGGTCCCAAAATGGCCCCGGGGCATCCCCTCTATATGTTTGCATGTTCTCATGACACATCCTATGTTCGCACCATGTTTTGGCCCGATTCTACCGTCGCAGCTCATTTGTTGCTGCAGTGTGTATTTAGTCTAGTTTAGATTAGGGGTGTCAAATATGTGAGTTGGGTTGGGTTTGGGTCGAGTTTGGATCGAATTGAATATGATCCGACTTATATTGACCTATTTAACCAGTTTTGATCCATTTTTATGTAATATAAATTTGATGATTTATACTTGATCTAACTCATACCTAGCCCATATTACCAAAATACATTAATATTTAATTTAATTTAGGAAAATTCACTCCCATTCATTTGATCCATTTTAAGCTTTTCACCTATAAATTATTTGAATAAAAACTTCACATCAAATTTAAAAAGTAAATTAAATAATAAAAAAATTTAGTAAATAACAGAAAAACTGTGAATACCTTTGAATTGAAACACTTTTGGAAATTTTTTTTTTTGAAAAATTCAAATTTATAATTAATTTTTTAAAATCGAATTTAATTATTTTTCTTTTTTTCTTTTTAAAAATATTATTTTAAAATATTTCCTTTTTCTTTTTCTTCTTCTTCGACTAGTCGCCAGCCATGACAACGGCCGGTGGCGGCCACAAGTGAGTTCGAGCTTGCCCAACGCTAGCAAGCTCAAGCCTCACCTAGTTGGGCATTGGCCGTCACTATGCCGGCCACTGGTTAAGGAAGGAGGAAGAAAAAGAAAAGAAAAAGGAAAAAAAGAAAAGAAAAGGGAAATATAAAAATAATTATAATTTCGATTTTTATAAAAAAAATATTTTTATAAAGAGAAAGTGTATGGCTAGGATTGGAAATGGGTTTTAATTCCAACCCATTTAAGGCCCATTTGTATTTTTGCTTTAATTTTTAAGACCTATTTATGACCCATATTCAATCTTCACTTGACTCATATTTAATTTACACTTGACTCATTTAACTAAAAGTGAGTCATTATATGGGTTTATGATCCATTTTGACCCCTCTAGTTTAGAACTTAAGTTATTCATGAAGGAAAATGAAATATTCATGAGGGAAAATGAAAGGGATAAAAAAGGATGGAAAAGGAAAATGAATATATCATAAATGAATTTAGATAAAATTTGCATAATAAAACTTAGTCAAATTCAAGCTTAATTTCATTCTATTTGTTTAATATCTAATATCATCTAGTTTGGAATTTGCATTCACTAGTGAAGGAAACAAATTCTTAAAAACAAACAGATACTCGAACAATCGAATACCAAAACAAACGATCGCGAGAACGGGCCCGAGGATACATGTAACACCAATTAAAAGGCACATCATTAGACGGATGTACCTTATTTGCCATGGATTAAGTACTTGTTGCAGTCTTGAGAAAAATAGATTGAAACCTTTGAGTTCCGTTCTTGAGAGAGAATTCATTGTCTTTTTTAAAGCGGGAGATAGTAGGTACTTTTTCATACAACAATTTATTTTACTAAAAAAAACTCTCTTCTCTCTCATGGACCCTTCTCTTATAGGCCGGGTTTGGCCCAACATATTTTATAAAAAACCCATCATCTTCCACTCCGATGTGTTGGGCTTAACATAACTCTCTTCTCCTCTCTATAACGTTCATACCAATAAATAATTCGTGTGACTAGCATACTTTGAGAGCTCGTTGCTATATATCTGTTAGGAATATATAACAGCTCAAAAATGGGCATTACATTTTCAAGTAGATATAGTATGTAATACCTTAGATCAATTAGTCACATTTATATCTCTCTTGGTCTCTTTTTAATTATGATATATTGTATTCACACTTATGAACTAATCATAATTGGTCGACCAATGAATACAAACAGAATGTGACATCAATAATAAATTAATCTTCTTCTTCCCTTAAAACTCTTAATTTCAGTTCAATTTGCTTTTCTAGAAATGTTCTATTAGATCGAATCAATTTATGATCATTGGCAACATTCTAACATAGCAAACATTGAAGAGAAATCTTGAGAATAAGTAAGAGTCATGAGGGCACTAAATTGAGAAACTCTTATCCTCAAGAATCTCACAAGGTATAAAAGTTGAGATTAAAACTTTTGCCACTCTTATTAGTTGTCTCATGTATACATAGTATTAAATACGTATTATGGTATTATTCATTTTCCATGGAGCATATGTCTTCATATTCAATACTCCATGCATACGTAGTTCAAACATACCTAATGTTTAACTCGAGTTCACATATCTACTCTTTCCAAATAATCCATCAAAACTCACATCTGGTATCAAAGACATTCGGACATAGTAAAAATTATGTCATCATCTTAACACTCTATTAAGACGACATCTATATTTTAAGCTTGAGCTCTCAATTATCACCTAGATAATAAGGGGGTGTTTGTTAACTCTCATATTTATTTGTTAGTCTGTTCTTTTGTTTCATGGAATAGAAAAAAATAGAAATCTATTTGGTAACGTTTGCTAGTATATTTATTCCCCGGAATATAAAGTTGTTATAGGGAATTGATTTGGAATAGAAATGAGAAGTAAAAAAAAAGTAACTTATTATTTATGGGAACAATTTTTAGAAACTTATTTTTCGAGTCATTGTTTACTCATGACCGCTGGCCGTTGCCCGCCACCCTTCACCTGGTGACCGCCGGCCAGCGACTTGGCGGATGTCGACTCGGCAATCGATGGTCGACAACGGGGGGTTGGCCGCCGAACCAGCGAATGGCAACTCAGTAGCCGACGACCAGCCACCGTCGTCGGTCGCCATCGAGGAAAATAGAATAATTTTTTTTTGTTGGTACCAAACGCAATTTTTTTTTTTCAATTTTGAGAATTAGAAATTTTTGTAGTTATCAAACACCTAGTTTTACTTAGAAATTGTTCAATGGAATAGAAATAGAAAAGAACTATTACTCAAAAGAAATTATTTCCAGGAGTAGAAATGTTACCAAGTGCACCCTAAGCTTAAAATTGTCTCATCTCTATTTATCATGTAATAAATAGAGGCAATTACTCGTGTGAGTAGGCTAATCTCTTTTTGTCTAAAATACTTTTTCAATATATAATGCACTAAGCATCAGGATGCATAAAGGTCAAACAAAAACTCACATGCATTAATAATGAAAGATAACTTCATCAAGTGTAAACACTTGGGGAAATTACAATATTCAATACATCAACCTCTACGCAATCTTAGAGATTTTACATGACCATAAAAAAACATATCTAGGAATTGGCTTTGTCATAGGATCTATTATCATTCTATGCGTATATATGTATTACAAGTTCACATCTTTTCGTGTAACCATATCTTTAACAAACTTATACTTGGTATTTATATGTTTGGTCTTGGCATGATATTTTGGATCCTTGGTGTATGCTATTGCTACTTGGCTATCGCACTTTACAACAATGAGTTTGTAGCATTCTTGGTAATACCTAAATGATCCAAAAATCTCTTAAGCCAAATACCTTGTATAGCTGCTGATAATGCCATGAATTCGGCTTCCATTGTGGACAAGACTATACACGTTTGCTTTTTACTGCTCCAAGATATAGCGCCATTATTCAGAAACAAAAAAAAAAATTCAGAGGTAGATTTCCTTTCATCTAAATCTTTTCTCCAATTAGCATCTAAGTAGCCTTCAAGCTAGAGATCCTTTCCTTGATAACTCATCAAGTAATTAGCAGTTCCCTTCAGATATCTCGGTATTCTTTTGATGGCTGTCTAATGTGTTTGACCTAGATTAGATTATTACCTACTTACCATTTCAACTACAAAACATATGTGAAATCTTGTAGACATTATAGCGTACATTAAACTTCCAATAGCACTAGCATAAGGAACACGTTGCATTTGTTCCTTCTCTTGTGGAGTCTTAGGACATAGTGTATGGCTCAATCCTTCACCTTTTGCAATAGGAGTATCTATGGGTTTGTAGTCTTGCATATGAAATTGTTCAAGAATCTTGTTTATATATGTCTATTGCGAAAGAGACAATAATCTCTTCGAATGATCTCTTGAAATCTTAACTCCAAGAATATATGTAGCCTTACCCATGCCTTTTATCTCAAATTTGGAAGATAACCAACTCTTAACAATATTAACAAACTCCATATTGTTTTTGGCAATCAGTATATCATTATAGTATAATGATATGATCATAAATTTATCTTTGAATGTTTTGATATATGCACAATAATCTTCATCAATCATTGTAAAATCATATGCCATTATGGCATAATGAAAATGTATATACCATTGTCTCGATGACTAATTAAGGCTATATATTGATCTCAAAAGTTGACATACCTTTTTTTCTTGGCCTTTTGAAATGAAACCAACAAGTTGTTCCATATAAATTTCTTCTTCTAATTCTCCATTAAAAAAAAAAATCTTTACATCTATTTGATATAGTTTAAGATCCATATTAGCCACTATTGCTAAAATAAGGCGAATTAATGTAAATCTCACTATAGGAGAAAATGTTTCCTCATAATTAATTTCTTCCTGTTGATTATATCCTTTCACCACAAGGCAAGCCTTATATCGCTTTATTGAGCCATCAATTTTATGTTTTATTTTGAAAACCCATCTTTTCCCAATGACTTTGTGTCCGTTTGGAAGATCAACCAGTTTTCAAACATGGTTTGACTTCATTGATTCCATTTCCTCTTTCATTGTGCACATCTTCTTTTTTTTATCAGGGCAATTTAGAGCCTCATTTACATTCCTTGGCTTATCTTCATCTTGTGGAGCCACCATGAAAGTTTCCCCTTCAATGTCAAAATGTCGACAGAGAATACTTTTACGACTTATTCTCCATATAAGAGGTTGTACGCTTTGCACATTATTCTCCATTATGCCCTCAATCGAATTAGATAATGATAATATCGTCTCATTAGGTGGTTGCAATTGATATTTAATTGAATTTAATTTCACACTTCTCACATTGCTCCCACTTGGACGAATTCCATTAAGTTCATTATTTTGATCCCAAATTTCAAATATGGAGTAGTCCTCATCTATTTAGCCCTTCTTAGGAAATTTATTTGCTAAGAATGTGACATCTCGTGACTCAAATTCAGTTATACTCCCACTTTTTTGCTCACCTATAAACACATATTCTTTCGAGTGTTCTGAGTATTTAATGGAAATACTCTGCTTGTCTTTAGGACCCAATTTCTCATATTTACGAGAGGGCCCGTGAGCATAGGTAACACATCCCAAGGTTTAAGAAAACTTTAATAAAGTTTTTTACTTGTCCATAACTCATATGATGTATAAATAACTGATTTTGAAAGATACGGTAAAGTATATAGACAGTAGTTAACAAAGTGTCACCCTAAAAGGTGATAGGTAAATTAGCCTACACCATCATAGATCTAACCATTTCCAAAAGGGTTCTGTTTCTCCTTTCCACAACATCATTTTGTTTAGGAGTATAAGGAATATACAACTGTCTTTCTAAACTCATCAGATAGTTATTCTCAACCTTAATCGGATTTCAATGCTTTTATTTTCTTATCTAATTGATTTTTTACTAACCTTTTAAACTTCTTGAAGCAAACTAAAAGCCTCAGATTTATGAGAAATCATATAGATATGTTTGAATCGAGTATAATCATCAATAAACATGATGAAATAAACAGCCCCATATCTTGCTCTCACATTCATTAAACCACATATGTCAGAATGGATTAATTGTAAAGGAAATTCAGCTCATGTTCCCTTTCCAAATGGTTTTTTTGTTATTTTTCCCGCTAGATAATGCTCACAAATGGACAAATTGACTTTTTGAATATTGCCTAATAAGCGTTCTTTGGCTAGTCTATTCATTCTTTACTGGCCTATATGACCAAGTCTAGTATGCTATATATTCACATCATTATCATATAAATTAGAAGACGTGAGAGAGAATAACATATATTGACATTACTATAATCAATATCCAACACAATAAAACCATTTAGAAAATAACCATAACCATAATAACTCATACCTAAATAAAAGTCCACACCGTTATTATGGAAATTCAAATTAAAACTAAGTTGAACAAACATTAAAACAGATACTAACTTCCAACGAATTTCTGTAGCATATAGTATATCATGTAGGAACAAAGTGTGTCCATCACACATAACTAACCAGCAGGTGCCAATCCCTTTAACTTCAGCTTTAGAGCTGTTCCTTACATAGATCCATTTTGTTTCAATCAGTGCTTGTCGGAATTCAATGAAGGCTTCTTTATCCTTAGCTATATAGTCTATTGCTCCCAAATCTATAGTCCACAAAAGATTAGATTCAGTTAAAAATATAGAACTTAATATATAAACAAAGCTCTCAAGAATACAAGGGGTGTTTACCTTCTTTTGCTTGCCACAGTCACAAGCATAATGACCCTTCTTACCACAATTATAACACTTTACCTTTGACATTCTCTTCACACAATGATGCTTTCCTCTCTCATGTTAATTAACTTATGGTTTCTTCCGTGACAAGCTCATTCTCCTGCCTTTCCACCTTTTGAACGAATCAGGACATTTGCGCATGGAGCTCGAAGCCTCTTATGGGCTAAAACCAGCATAATAAATAACAGTTTCCAGCTTAGCCGCCAAGAAGTGGTCCTCTTTTAGCTCAAGATGGCGTACCGCGTCCTTAAAGGTTTTGATGTTCTCATTGTAAGTCAAGTGCACCTTCATATGCTCCTAATTTTGAGGCAAGGAACGAATCATTGCTTGCACTTACTGCTTGTCAGTTAGAATGTGGCCAGCATCCTTCAACACATTGATCATGTTTTACATCTTTTCAAGTGTTGTTTCATGGCCTTATTATAAGGCTTCTTGTCAAGTCAAACCTTATAGTGAGCTGTCTCAACTCAGTTACCGATGTATGACCAAATCTCGCTGCCAATGCTTCTCACATCTCTTTGGCATTCTCAAAACTCCTAAACTCTTGCATGACATCATTCTCCATGTTACTCACCAACATGATATGAGCAAGCAAGTTCTTTCTTTTCCATGTAGCAAATGCGTCCTTATCTCTTTTGCGTTGTGCAATGTTTCAATCTTTAGGCTCTTTCATAATCAAGTTAAGAGCTTCAAGTGCCTTTTGTTCTTCCGGTGCATATTAGATTTTTATATGCCATATTTCATAATTATCACTATTTAGCTTCTTTCCTTTGTTCAATTCAGCAACTATACTCTTAGTTGTCGAAGCCATTGGATTTGAATATATCAGACACACATGATTAATGCCTATCATTTATGCATCTATTTCACATAAACTAATCATATTAATGAATAATTTCAAATAAGGTTTCAGAGTCAAAATGTCTCTATTGTTTCCACTCATAATCCAAAATCCTAAATTGAAATTGCCATTAATATAAACTTCTATGCAAAAATAAGTCCTTTGAAGCTACTAAAACTTCTTTGAACTACTCACAAGAATTAATAATAATAGAAGCAATTGACATTGAACATCCATTAACTAAAAAACACATTTTTACATAATGTAACTAAAACATCAGAAGACACAACATCAACACGAAGAAACTATCTACATAAGATATCCATAAAACATCCTAAATAAATACAAATTCAACTATGTAAAATTAACCTATGAACAGGGAAAGACTTATAAAAGAACTTCTTAAGCTTATGTTCCCTCTTTGGCAACTAGGGGAAGACAGAGAGAAAACCCCTAGGGTTTCTCCCATGCACATTCATTCCCCACCGGGTTTTACTCATTCCTAGGGTTAAAGTCTTTGTGGCCTTAGTCCTATAGTATCCCTTCAAAAAGGCCACTACAAGCTTCTTATTATCTGGAACCACGTTGACCTCCCATAGGTGATTGAACACCACTTGCTATTTAGATGGAAAAGTGTAAATTAGGAACTGCACCATCTCAAAAGCTGGCATGATATAACCTTTCCAGATGATTCTTTGTATCATCTTATTAACCTTGCGCACATGTTCCGTTATATCACCACTTTCCCATCAATAATTAGCCAACTCAGTTATCAACATTGCAAGTCTCGCCTTTTGTCTTTCTGACAATACGCGAATAGGTGTACACATGTGATGGGGAAGCCTTGTTCCTACGACAAATGTTGAACAAAAGGGATTACACATAATCCGAAAACACATTTTTTATTTTTTTTGTGGTCAATGGTCAACGTAGGTCAACATAGGGAAATGGTTGGTCAACGCCGGTCAACGGACATCAATGCAGGTCACTGGATGACTGAGTCGGGTTAATGGGCATTTGGGTCAGGTCAATGGGTTAGGTCGGACCAACCGCTTCGACTTGGTAACCACAGACTGACGTCAACCATGCGTGCATGTGTTGCACTCGTCGACATCCCTGGTTCCTTTCGATCGTGTGTGGTGGTGTGTCTGGTCACCTCCGGTGGCATGCCGCCACTCATTTTTCTCGTCGAGTGTCAGAATTTTCTCCCTAGAACATTCGTCGGCGTCAATACTTGAATTCCGGCCATAAAAATAATTATAAATAACAATAACAATCAAGATACAGTAACACTCTGATACCAATGAAGGAAACAACTTCTTAAAAACAAATAGATACTCAAATGGTCAAATACCAAAACAAATGAACGCGGAAATGAGCTCGATGATACATGTAACACTGATCGAAAAGCACATCACTAAATGGAGTACCTTATTTGCCACGAATTAAGTACTTCTTGCAGTATCGAGAGGGATAAATTGAAACCTTCAAGTTTTGTTCTTGAAAGAGAATTCAATGTCTTTTTTAGAGTGGGAGACACTATGTACTTTTTCATACAGCAGTTTATTTTACTAAAAAATAACTGCCCTCTTACAGGCCGAATTTGGCCCAACATGGGCGGACGGGCCCGGTTTTGGCCCAACATGTTTTATAAAGAACCCAACAACTAGACTAGGTTGGTTACACCTTTAATTTTAACATAGCCCATAGGGTCCTATCCCGAGGCTTAATAATCAGGCCATGTTTAATTTTGCTTGATATGACTTGAATTCTTTCCTTTATCGCACTTTATTTGCTTTTGACATTGTTAGATCATATATGATTGTTTGAATGATGCATGATTACTTGTCTTACATAACTTAAGGGATTTAAAAAAAGGACTACATGATTGGCTTTCACAAAAATAAAAAAAAATCACCAAATTAGGTGTTAGGCATATCTAGTGTAATCAAGTTCTCGTATCCATAAATATCAAGTTCGCAATGTAAGATGCACTCCCATGTCTTGACTTCTTATTGGTTCATGATAAATTAGTGGCTATCCCTCAAGTAAAACCAATTGTCACAATTATTGAGAAAACTAAGTAGCAATCGGCGAGAGTTGAGAGGGTCCTTGCTAAGCGAAAGCGCCACTCTGTAAGAGAATTATTTGCGCTTGCCTAGCTATTCGTCAAACCACATCGGGATATCTCACCTCTGAAGGGATGCGGCGACGTTTTCTTTATTAATCTTCCCAGTAAGAGGGGTGTTAATAGATCTTTTTGGGGCACTACTCAAGGCCACTAAAAGTAGTGAAAACCCATGAGAGTATATATATATATTTTTTGGTTTGAAATGTAAGTATCATTTATAAGATGACGTACAAGAGCCTAGGAGCATTCCCCATCATTACAAAGATAACTAATAATGCAAAAAAATGGAGTGAGGGAGTCTCCATATAGTAGCCAAAATTACATTTGTCTGGGAAGGTTTAAAATTTTTGTAAAATGATGCTTGGCCTCTGACAAGCTTACGAATTTTAGCCACAATGATGGGGGCATCATTTGACTTGTTTTGGAAACGTCTACAGTTACGTTCCATCCAAATGCAGTATATGGTTGCTAAAAAAGTTACTTTGAGAAGCCTTGCTTCCAAATCTTTGCCTTTGGTGGCCTTGATCATCCATTGGATTTCATCATTCCATCCTCCTAAGTTACGGCGGATTCCGTATTGTGCAAGGATAATACGCCATATGCTTCCCGGCCATGAGAGTATATTGAAACTTGAAAAAGGCATTTTTCTAGAAAGCGATGTATTTAAAAAAAAATTGATTACATTTTCAAATTACAGTTAATAATCCTCGACAAGTACTCTGGGACACTTTTTAACATTTTACATATTATAAATCTAAACAACTTCCGACTGATTAAATAATCCTCAACAAATTACTTGATAAACTTTTACATAAATGATTTTTGTGCATTCAGTAGGAAAGTAAAAAATTCTAAAAAGAAAAGGAGTGTTGATAGGTTGTACACTATGAGCATCACTCAGATTTATTTCTAGTCCAGTTTTGAGTAAATGATGTCCATAACTTATATAGTACATTAGTTAAAGATATGATTGGAAAAGTTTCCTTCAATCATAGACGGAGGAAAATGTAACTAATTGTTGATTAGCTTACAAGCACGTAATTGTTATTCTCACCAAGGGATAATGTCGTCAAGCCCTCCAACCTGTATTTAATTTGTAATGTTATTCCACACTTGGCCTGTATAATATTCAATTTCTCAAATTTCGATAAGGTTTGTCACTCCATTTTCACAATTCATTATATGGTTCAATTAGTTTCCGATCATCATCATCCTTGATACTCTTCATATAATGTAAGTTTTATTGAATTAGTATCTCATGTCAACTTATCAAGATAGCATAGGGATGAAATGGAACTATATTGAAAGTTCTAAAATTACATTACACATCATAAAAAGTCAAGCAACTTAACTAAATCACTAAAAGTTTAAGAACAACATTACATAACGGACAAAAAGATAGTATTGTCATTATCCATTTGCAACAGAAAACTAAATTGAACAATGTCGATCCAATGCGTTTTGCAAATTAAACAAGCTGGAAATAATAGGGAAATGAGACATCCACGGAAGTTTTCCCATAATTATTTCTGGTGCCACGACTCCAAAGTACAACCACCGATGCCCAGCGAGGCAGGTAGGCTCTGCAGTGAAAATAATTTACATGGTGTGATTGGTAAGAACTAAGAAGATAATGATTCCGATTAGCCGGCAAAAGTGGCGCAACTTTTCTTAGCAAGGGTGTTAATTTTTTACTAGTAACTTATGGACCAAACAGACAAACAGCGCACATGAAAAGCTAGCTTCAAAACTTACAATCTCCTTGGGATGCTTGAAATTTCCTGCCATTGAGATCACGAAGTTGCTCCAAGCTGACCGCAGAGAATGGCATTTCCAGCGCTACTCGATCACGGAGCTCCTGCGAAACTTGTCTCATGGTCGGTCGAAGCTGTGGCTCGGCTTGCAAACACGCGGATGCTAGCCGTGCAATAGAGACCACATCTTCCGCATCTTGAAGTCGAATCCTAGAAGGTGAGAGACGCTGATCTAGCACATCCTTCAACAACGCAAGTGACTTAGTTTTGGTGGATGATGAACATTCCCAAGAGATAGGAGTCTTCGCAGATGATGAACATTCCCAGGAGACAAGATATCCTGGATGCTTTCCCATTATCGTCTCTAATGCGATGACTCCAAAGCTATACACATCAGATTTTGCAGTTGGAATTGTAGAATAAGCCAGCTCTGCAATTGAAGTATTCAAAATTTGTTCATAACCTCATCAGCTACCCTTTTAAGTTAACGACATTGACTCCTCCACATGTGATGAGTATATTTAAAAACTCACGAGCAGAAATTATTCAATTTACACAAACTTAGTAGCTATACAGATCAGCTATAATGCCTTTCTCGATACTAAATGTTAGTGGAAAAAAAGGATGCAAGTACCTGGAGCAATGTAACCAATGGTGCCAGCTACTGCAGTCCAGTTTGATGAATCTGGCCTTAATAGTCTTGCAGTGCCAAAATCCGAAATCCGAGCATTATAGTTGGCATCTAATAGAACATTGTTACTAGTCAAATCTCGATGAATCCATGGAGTAAAACAATCATGATGCATATAGGACAATGCATCCGCCACTCCTCGAATCATGTTCACCCTTTTGTTCCAGTCAAACTCCGATGCTTTCTCATCATCATTCAAAATTTTTTTCAAGCTCCCTCTTTCTATGTACTCGTACACCAAAAAAGAATGGTATACATGAGAGCAAAACCCATAAAGTTTCACGATGTGGCGATGGCGGATATCTGATAAGGCCAGAATCTCCCTCTCAAAAGATTTGAAGTGGGGGAACTCATCTTCATGGGACGAAGAAATTCTCTTGACAGCAACAATTTGACCCGTTGGTAGTTCAGCTTTGTAAACAGTGCCGTATGCTCCTTCTCCTACGTAGAACTTGGAGTCAAATCCTTCTGTGGCCTTCAGGATTTGCTTGTAGAAAGCTTTGCCATCAAAATTCAGAATGCGCAAAAAGTCTAAATCATTTGATCGTCCAATTTTCTCTATCTTGATACTCTTTCTTTGACAACATACAAAGGTCAAGAAAATGATCAAGATAAAAGCAAGAAGAAAAAAACCCGTGAATGAAAGAACAAGGATAGCAGTAGTTCGATGCCCACCATCTCCATTACCTTTCTTGCTCATAGGAGAGTTGCACTTCTGTAAACCAACAACATTTCCACAAAGTCTCATGTTGTGCCAAATTGCCTCAAATGGAGCATCATTAAAAGCTTTGACATTTGGGAGAGGACCTTCAAGGTTATTGTAGGACACATCAACAAAAGTTAATGCTAACATATCACCAAAGGTCTGTGGGATCAAACCAAACAAGTTATTGTGGGAGACATTCATGGTTTCAAGGACTCTCAGCTTTCCTAGCTCTTGTGGTATTCTTCCAGTCAATAGATTCTGACTCAAATCGAGAACTTGTAGGAATCTCATGTTGCCTATCTCAGAAGGAATGCTTCCCTTGAGTTTATTTTTGCTCAAGTTCAAGATCAACAAGTTTGTGCATTGACTGAGTTGCAGTGGGATTGATCCATTGAAATTGTTTGATGCTAGGTTGAGATTCTCCAGTTTGGATAAAAGTCCTATTTCATTAGGAATATCACCTGTGATCTGATTACTGTTCAGGATGAGATATAGCAAAAAGCGCAAGCTTGCCAACTCCCTTGGAATCACTCCACTCAAATTATTTGAAGACAGGTCTAGTTTCTGTAACTTAGTCATCCTTCCAAATATTGAGGGTATCTTGCCAGAAATGTTGTTATTGGATATGCTTAAAGTTGTCAAATTACGACAACGCTCCCATTTCCAGGAAAGCTCACCATGCAAATGATTGTGGCTCAAGTCCATAAATTTCAGCTGTGGATATATTCCAAAAGCTTCTGTTATATTTCCCGTAAGTTGGTTTCTGTCAAGACTCACTCTTATTAGAGCACTACAATTCCTCAAGCTTTGCGGAATGAGCCCTATGAAATGATTGTTTGTGATGCTGAAATTCTGCAATTGATTCCCCTGGCATATTTCATCTGGCAATTGCCCTTCGAGTTTATTGTAAGACAAATCAAAAGCACTCAAACGAGTAATTTTACTAACTTCAGGGGGCAAGGAACCAGAAAATTCGTTGTAGCGGAGGTGTAATGTAGTCAAATTGGTTAGGCTGCCGATTGATGAAGGGATAGAACCACTCAAACTATTATTAGACAAATCTAATAGTTTGAGAGACCTCAATTTCCCTATCTCTTTAGGAATCGGGCCTGAAAGATGATTTGAGTAAATGTGTAATAGATTTAGATTGCTCAAATTCTGGATAGATGATGGAATTGGACCAACCAAATTATTTACGGCTAAATCTAAATCAGTAAGAAGAGCGAGTTTCCCAATTTCTAAAGGTATGGATCCGTAAAAGCTCATTTCCCCACAAATAAAGAACCTCCAAATTCCTCAATTCACCTATCTCTCTAGGAATGGGACCAAAAAGATTGCTTTGTGAAATGCTCAATTTGGTTAAGTTCCCTAAATTTCCAAGAGAAGTAGGGATAGGACCAACCAAATTATTTCCAGCCAATTCTAAATCACTGAGAGATATCAAATTTCCTATTTCTTGAGGGATCAGGCTAGAAATTTCGTTTTTGAAAAGGTAAAGAATTGACAAACTTGTCAAGTTTCCAATAGATGGAGGGATTGAGCCGCTGAGATTGTTCATCGATAGGACAAGTTCCACAAGGGAAGTTAGTCCCCCAATTTTTGAAGGTATGGGCCCTGAAAGTCTATTTCCCCACAAATAAAGAATTTTCAAATTCTTGAGGTCACCTATCTCTCGAAGGGATGTGTCCACCAAGATAATTTTCATATAGGTACAAAATGCGAAGATTTTTTATTTTGCCTATACTTGGAGGAATGTTCCCCTGGAGTGTGTTGTTACATAAAATAAGGCAGTTGAGTTTGGAAAGGTTACCGATGCTCGAGGGAATGGAACCGTAAATATAGTTGTTGCTAACGTCAAGACTGAGTAGATTGGTTAAGCTTGAGAACTCAAGACCATCTAAAATTCCTCTCAAACCAAGATAGGAAAGATTGAGATGGGTAATGGATCCATAGTCATCGCAAGTGACTCCAAGAAAGTTGCAAGAATCATTACCATGCCACGAAGACAAGAGGGATTGGCTACGGTCTTCAAGGCTAGATTTCCATTTCAGGAGAGCGTCGGTTTGTTTCTCAGTGTTGGCAGCAGCAGTGAAAGTTGAAGAAGTGGAAGAAGCAAAACTGACAAAGAGAAAAAAGAAGATTAAGAAGAAGAAGAAGAAGAAGGCTTTTAAAGAAGGCACGTGATAATTGGATGGAGACTTGTCAATGGTAAAGGAAGAACCCATGATTTGGTTGTGACTAACGTTTTTGAGCCTTGAGATACTTATAGACTGCCTGGTCCATGGATGCCTCAACTCTAGTGGACAGATTTCTGTGTTTTCTTTTTTTGTCTGCATTTTGCCCGATACAGGGAAGCAGAATGGATAAATATTTTGCAAAATAATGCATGCAACAGTGGGAATGACGCATTTATAAGGATTGGCTAAAAAACGCAAAGTTGGTCAAAAGCTAATCCACCGCCACTATAAAGGGCAAAAAGAAAGAAAAGTTTTATTTTACACTCGTTCCAACTAGGCAGTGCTTCTTGAGGGGAATTCCTTTTTGTTGTCCAATCCCAGCCTCGCACTAAACATCCTCGTCCCTCGGAGAACTTTCCTGCCTTTGGCATTTACTTTCTCGATTGGCCCAAAGTAACTATTTGATAGAGCAAATCTTCCAAGATAGAGAATTTTCCACAATCTGTGCCAATCTCATTGATAAAGCAAATCTCGTGCCAATCTTGTTGATAGAGTCAATCTCCCAGGATTTATACAATTTCATTGATAGAGCTTCTGTAATTTGTGATAATATTGTCGATTCTTATCTTTTATAAAATCTTTTCAATTGTGATTTTCCCACTCATGTACATATTTTAAATATAATACAAATTTCCACATTATGTGTGTGCAATCAAACTCAAATTCATATTCTTTCACTATTGTAATTGCCCAGCTTCGTTCCACGTGAATCGAGCCTTACCCTCTGCCCCAACAAAAAAAAACCTCAAAGACGACCACTCAAGTTGGAGATCATTCGGTGGTAGCTCACGTCATCAAATCTAGCAACCGAGTCATAATAAACGATTGACTTTCCCTCAAAGATCTTCTCAGTCAATTATATTATAAAGGCTATTTTAGGAGAGCCACTTTCCTTGATACTTCACCAATCAGCTTTTGTAACTGTCCACTCTCGTTCCAAAGGGTCAAGCCCCAGAAAAAAAAATAGCCAAATATGATAATTCAACATGGAGACCATTTTTATGACCAAAAGAAAAAAAGAAGAAGAAGATGGAGATCATTTGTTGGTGGGCCGCGCTGATGAATCAAGCTACAATAGCCCTCCAACATGTGCTTTAGGATATCACAAACTTTGCACCTGCTTCTTGTCTTGCGCGACACTTAGTTTCTACCCTTCGAGCTCGTGCATTGCGTTCCTACCTTTTGGTTAGCTTATGTGATGTCAGAGTTCAATTAAGTACCTATATTTTCTTCAGTTTTTATTAAAAAAAAAGAGATTTAAAGAGTTGTCAAAGTTTAATTCTCTACTGAAGGACTGCTTTCGCGGTCGTCAATATTTATCTGAAATATTTAATATTAACTTATATTGTAGATAAAACCACAAAAACACAACAGCAGTCCACTGGGGAAAAGTTAACTACAATACTCAACAATTTCCTAAGAAAGGTCAAAATTTCCTGCCATTGAGCTCACGAAGTTGCTTCAAGCTGCATGGAGAGGGTACCTGAACCAGAAGCTCCCGTGACACTTGTCCCAGCATTGGACGAAGCTGCGGATCGGCTTGCAAGCATGCGAAGGCTAGCCTGGCAACCAAAACCACATCTTGCCCATCTCAAAGTCGAAGTCTGGAAGTCGAGAGGCATTGATCTGGAGCGTCCTTCAACAGTATTGGCAATTCAGTTTGGGTGGATGATGAACATTCTCAAGAGACATGATCTCCTCAATGTTTTCCCATGACTGTCTTTAATGCAACAACTCCAAAGCTATACACATTGCATTTTTCAGTTGAAACGGTTGACTAAGCTGGTTATGCAAGTGGAGAATTCCCATTTTTACGATAGTCTCATAGTTCTTCACGATATATAGATGACAAGTACAGCTTTCCACTTAATCTACAGTTACAGCACAAATTTGAGCATGGAAGTTTATGCTCCGACGTAGTTTCAAAGGATTTTAGTCATCGCTTAAAGTACCAAGCGTAATGCCCCGATTTTCTAAATAGGATAACTAATCTGGATTAGTTGTTAGACTTTGTAATAATAGTATATTTTTGTGAAATTAAATTAGGCTACTGCTTTTGCTTTAACAGACAAATTACAGTACACTTAATAATTATGCATTTAAGTTTTTGGAAGTTCTGGGCTCCTATTTTTATGGTTAGAGTTGACATCTTCGGTTACGTGCATCTAAGGACGGTTTTATCCAAAAAGATTAAGGAGATTATTTTTTATTGTAACGAATGGTCTTGGTCTTCTTGTGTGTGTGTGAGAGAGAGAGAGAGAGAGATGGCTCATCTTATAATTTTTGGCATGAATCTTTAGTCGGTAAAGGAGAATTCTTCAAGACTTCCAAGATGGCGATGGTAAAATTGATTTCCAATTGCTGATTAACACAATTGTAAGTGGTTCTCCGCCTCATCTAGCATTTTGGGAAATTAGCATCATCCTGCATTTGTTATAGCAGAAATTGGATTTGACATGTAAATTAACTTTTTGTGCGTAATTATGTTTTAGATGGGTAGCTATTATTTTATTTAAAAAATTTGCAGTTACGTTGATTTTTTCACTCGTGGAGTTGTTGCTCATTTCATAAAAAACTAGAGATTGAATTTGCTGATATCAGCAGAACTAGACCCCTAAATAAAAACATTAGTTTCACATTGTTCTACATTATTATTTCTTACGAGATTTCTCTACTTTTAGATATTGTTGATACAAAGAAATGTACATGTGTAAAACGTTGGTAGTTAAATTGATAAGGATTTGTTAGATCAATGACTAAAGCAGATTTGGCAAAGTATTATGGATTAGTCGGTAAAATGCATACTGTTGATAAGAAGGGATTATCAATCAATGAAAGAACACCAATTGTTCAATTTTACTTTTAATTTTCTTTACATTTGAGTACCCTTTACATGGCTGGCAACAAATTTTCTAGTCTCAATATGTATAATCTCTCATTGTTTGTCCAAGAATTAACAAAGATCATTTCAAGACCTTTGTTTATTCACGTCAATCCATTTTCGAAAATTATTTTGTCCAAGCTTTTGGCGAAACGGATATTAGAAACTAAAAAATTAGGAATAGCAATCCACATCAAATGAAACAGATGCTCGGTTATGAACTTCATTTAAATCACGATACACAACCCAACACGGGAGACGAGCAAGAATTCAGAGGCAAGGGGGCCTAAACTCATTTGAATACTTCAAGACCGATCCAACATGAGCCTGGCCTCTTAGAATTCAGCTACTCTTTCCCTTTCCTTTATTTAGTCATTTGGATATAATTTCGGTTATCAACTCCAAGATTGTGAGAGTTAGCTGTAACTCCAGGATTGCGAAAGAGGTGGCTTCAGCTCCAAGATTGTGGGATTGGCTTCAATTTCAATATTGAGGGATTGGACAAATTTCCAAGATTGGGGGAGTTGGTCTTAACTCCAAGATAGTAGGAGTTGCATATGATTCCAGGATTGCAGGAGGTAGCCAAAATCTGGACAAAATAGATCGCAATTTGTGGAATTTTAGCCGAACTTTAAATTTGTTTCGGGATGAGACCAGCCATAGGAGGTAAGACTAGCCAGACATTTGATATTTGGATGAGATAGCTGGAAGATAAAGCACTCAGTCAGATTTTAAAAGAGGAAAACCGAGTGATAGGGGGCAATGGGATCGTGAGATTAAAAAGGAAAAGGAGAGGAATAAAGACTAAGAAACAGAAACATAGTGGGAATTTGAAAGCAAGAGAACACGGCATTGAAGAAGAAGAATAGACCGAGAGCAAGTCGGTCAACATTCATATAAAAATACACGGCGCACGCACACACACAGTGATTGGGTTAGAGATAAAAACACAAAAAGAGGAAAGAGCAGCAATGTGGAAAACTAAAATCAAAAGGCAGAAGAGCATTCGGTGGAGGAGATAAGAGAACAACCGAGAGATAATGGGGATGACTTTGTAGAAAAGTTGAAGCAACAAGCACGATGAAAAGGTATTCCACTTGACCAGGATTGAAAAACCGAGTTGGAGAGTTTTGATAAGCCGAAGCACAGCCAGTTTTTGGGAGCACTATGCTGTGATTTTCGGAGGAAATTGCGCGTGATTGAAAAAAAACGTGTGATCGGGGAGCACTCGGCCCTTTGTCATTAGTTATTCTTTCTGCTTCCAGGTCAAAAGCATCAGTTTTCAGCTTTGGAAGATATCACATGATTAATTACTGAAGGATAATCCATATTCAAACAGTCTTCTTCATGGCGGTTTCTTGCCTAACAAAATGACTTCGATCGAAATGGTGCAATTCATGCGATGGTTCAGCATCCTGGCGACTAATTAGTTGGATATCTATATTATTTATACATATGTTAGGCATCATTTATGTTGAGTTGACAAGCCAAAATGCCTATAGAAAAGTTATCTTATGGTGCGCATGGTAACGCTTCTGTTCCCGGGAACAATTTCTGATCAGAAATGATTTTTTTTTATTTTGCTCCCGAGAACAAATTCTGAGTATTTAAGGTGTTCGATAAACTGTTTAAATTTTTTACTCCGGAAATAAATATGCGTTTGGTAAAAATTCTTGATCTTTTGATTCTTTTAATTTTTAATACTTTTTGTTATCATTTTCTTTTTTCTTTTTTCTTTTTATTTTTCTTTTGTCTCCCCTTCTTCCTCTTGGTCGCTGCCCCTAGGCCGCCGCCAGTGAGCGGCCAAGTGAGGTCCGGCAAGCCTCGTCAGTGGCCGGGCAAGGCTCTAGTGAGCCCGCCGGACCTCGCCTGGCCGCTCACCGGTGGCAGCCCAGGGGCGGCAATGGGGTGGGAGGAGGAAGAGGAAGAAGAAGAAGAAAGGGAAGGGAAAAAAAGAAAAAGAAAAAAGAGCAAAAAAAACTGATTTTCAAAATTATTCCCAAGAGCGAGAAGCAACTTTTTTTTTATTCTAGATTCTACTCCAAACCTGTTCTGGGGAACAAATTTGTTCCTGGGAACAAAAAATTTACCAAACGCATTTTTGTTCTAAATTTGCTCCCGGGAACAAAAGAACAAAATTAGTTGTTTCCGAGAGCGTTACCATGCAGGCCCTTAGTTGTCACGTCGTAATATATTTAGCACCAAAATTTTATGCTATTTGACTTGAACGGGAAAATTGTGTGGTTAACGAGCAAGGAGTACCTTTTACCGATTCTTATAGTGATGTCCATTATTCGTGTCAAGTCGGATTCCCTGATACCCGACCAGAACCAAAACTAGAAGACCTGTGTTTTCTATGACCCAAGACCCGACTTGAGAAGGACCCGATCAGAACACCCAATTCAGGTCAAGTTTTTAGTTTTCTTTTCTTTTCTTTTTTTTGGGGTGACGGGTGGGGTTTCTCACAGGGTAATATGTACACTTTCTTCCCTCCTTCACAAACGAGCATGACAAAGTCGCTACATCTCAGCTCAACAAATAAAGAAGTTGATGGTTACATGCCACACAAATAAAAATTTTCTCACGAATTGACACAGACATGTTCAAATAAGGTTTAGACTTGAAAATTGTCCCATACCACACCATTCAAATAAAATGTGCGAATTTCTAGCTGGCTAGTCAAGTTCCATAATCTACTTTAGCCGCATTAACATTTTGTTCAGGAAAAATACCAAAAAAATCATAAACCTATTACATTTATATCAATTGAGTCCTAAATTTTTCAATTGGACTAATTAAGTCCTAAACCTTTTCACATTGATACTAATTCAGTCCATACGGCCAATTTAAGTTGAAAATTGCTAACGTGGTCGTTAATTGACAAACGTGGCGTGACTAATGCTAACATACTTATTTTTAATACTTTTTGAATTTTAAAATTATTATTTTTTATTTATTTTCCTCTTCCCCTTTCTCTTCCTCCTCTTTTTGGTGGCCATGGCTGACGAGGCCGCACTCGCTGGCCATAAGCAAGGGTCAGCCTCACATGGCCAAGGGCGAATGCCGGTGAGGCCGTTTTGGCTTAGGTGAGGGTCGACCTCGCTTGACCTTGCTAGATCTGGCAAGGGTGGCTTGCCTGGTTGCACCAGAACGGCTGGCGTTCATCCTTGACCAGGTGATGCTGACCCTTGCCTATGGCCGGCAAGTGTGACTTCACCCAAGTAAGGCCAACCCTCTCTACCATGGTCACTGGAAAGAGAAGAGGAAGGAGTGGGAAAAAATTCAAAAAATTAATTAAAAAAATTCATAAAATATTAACATATTATTAAAAATGTCTACGTCAGGGCCGATCGCACCACGACAGCCAATTTGCATCCGTGTCAGTAATTTCCAGCCTAAATTGGTGGGATGGACTGAATTGGTACCAATGTGAAAAGATTTATGACTCAATTAGTCAAATTGAAAGATTTATGATTAAATCGATATCAATGCAATAAGTTTAGAATTTTTTGGGTACTTTTCCCCATTTTGTTCTAGCTTCTTTTAAGCCACTTGATAAGCGATTTCACACGAATGAATGAACCATGGCCAGATTAGTTTGCCCCTCTCTCGGCTCCTACGAGTATAGACTTTAGGAATTAGCTCTCTTTCCATCTCCAACAAATTGTGGTGCTTTCCCATTTCCATTCTTTTCTCTCCCAATCCATTAGTTGAGCTACCTTCATATCTCTGTCCGCCTCCTCATCAGGCTTAGGATGAAGTGGCAAGTTCGAGGCGCCGGGTAACCACCTTCGGACCCTACGAAATAGATTTTCACTTAGCAACTTGCCATAAATCACCTTCTTTCAAAAGTGATCTTCCTTTAGGATGCTATTGGTTTTCTAGCTCAACTAAGGTCAGCCTTCAAGTAGGAAATTAAGAAGACAGCATTCACTAAATGCCTAATACAGAATATGAATAACTAAATTTGCAATAAAAAAACAAGAAATGGGTTTAACAAGTACTAATTTCTAGCTTTGTCAACTAACAAGAGAAACCAATATCAAGTTTGGCACCGTAGGCAATGTGATGGAGATAGATTTTTCAGAAAATGACCCTTTTAGTCCCATTCCACAAGAAATAGGTAACTTGTGGTGTTTGAAAAGACCTTTCTAGTCCCAATCCATTAGAGATAGGTGATATGAGGAGTTTGAAGACTCCCTACCTATCAGATAGTGGACTTTTTAGGATCTATAACATTAGGAGCCTCACCTCTCTTACAGAACTTGCCTATCAATAAAAAATTTTAGTGGCTCAATTCCCTGTTCCGTTGGAAACTTGAATAATTTATCCCTTTTCCAAATATTCAAAAATGGAATCTCCAGCCCAATTCCTCAAGAAGTAGGTATACCGATACTCCTCATAAAGTTAGATTTATCACAAAATAGTTTGGTCGGTTATATTTTGTGAGAGGTAGATGACTTGAAGATTTTGAAGATTCTTTAGTTATGTCTTTCCTCAAATCATCTTCTAGGCTCAATTCCCGAAAAGATATGGAAAATGATTCTTATAGAGTTCGATTGTTCGACAATAGTTTGATTGGTTCAATCCCTACAACAATTGGAAACATGACCAATTCAACTATATTATGCCTTCGTAACAATAATTTTCTTGGTTCCTTGCCCCCTGAAATTGATGAGATCACTCATTTGGGTGTTTGGGAATACCTAATGATGAACTCGAAGGGCAACCACAAGAAAATGTATGCCTTGGGTATTATTGCAAAATTTCATTGTCAATAACCATCATTTCACTGAACCTATATTGAAAAACTTGAGGAGCGTACCTCATAATCAGAGTGAGGCTTGAAGAAACCAACTTACGGAAAACATCACAGAGGCATTTGGAATATATCCGCTGCTAAACTTTATGAACTTGAGCCACATTTACTTGCACGATCAGCTTTCATGGAAATGGGAGCATTGCCACAATTTGATTAGCTTAGGATATCAAACAATACCATTTCTGGTAAGATACCCGTGATAACTGGAAGGATTTAGTTACAATTACTAGACCTTTTTTCAAATAATTTAAGTTGAGAGATTCCAAAGGAATGGCAAAGCCTGTGAATGTTGCTAGAACTTGATCTAAGCAGCAACGCAATCACATGATATGCCCCAATCAAGATTGGATTGTTATCCCATCTAGCAAATCTTGACTTGGCATCAAACAATTTGGGTGGATTGTTTTTGGCATAGCTAGGCTCATGCACAAGTTTGATGAGCTTGAATTTGAGCAAAAACAAAAAATGCAGATTAGTAATACTCCTTAGATAGGCAACACGAGTCCTCAAGGTTCTTGATTTGACTTATAATATTGTTTGGAATATATACCAAGAGAATTTACAGAACGCAAAACATGCAAGTTCTAAATATCTCCCACAATAGCCTATCCGGTTCCATCCGATATCCTTTTTGTGATATGTCGGCTTTGACTTCCATTGATGTATCTTATAGTGACATGGAAAGTCCTCCCCGAAATGTCAAGGCTTTCGATAAGGCTCCATCTCATGCAATTCCCCATTGCAAAGGGGTCTGTGGGAATGTTGTTAGTTTAAGAAAATGCAATTCTATTGTGAGCAAACAACCCAATTGACAAAATGGAGCTAGAATGACAGTTATCCTCATTTTTCTCAGGATTTCTTGTTCTCTTGTGCCATGATCATTCTCGAAATCGTCAATCATCGTCAAAGGGAGATTATCAAGAGAGAGAGAGAGAGTGCAATGCACTTGCAAATAAGTAATGATGGCAAAATTTTCTACAACGGAATAGTGGGCCACAGAAGGATTTGACTCCAAGCGTTATGTGAGTGAAGGGGCATATAGGATTATCTATAGAGTTGAGATATCATAAGATCAAACAGTTCTTGCAATTTGAAAGGGGAATTCAAGCCTTACAAAATATGGTCCATCATCACAAATGTGAGAATATGTCTCGAGTCTGAATCCGTAAAGGAAATGCGACCCAAGGAAGCTCCCTAATTTGAGTAGGTTTCTGAAAATAGTTCTCTTATATTGGACACAAATATTGTTGACACCTAAATTCAGTCTCGAGTCATTGTCCATGAATATCCATGTTCCAATTTGCAGAGGTCATCCATACATTCCATAATGACTGGGATTCGAATTTGCCAATAACTGTTTCAACCCTAATCAAGAATGCCCTCATTTCATCATCTTGTGATAATCTTTTCAATCATACCTCTTCTATAATTTTAAACTAGAGACATCATGGTTTGAAGACCTCGGCCCGAGGTCGAAAATTGTGATCAACAGTAAATTTAAAGAAACTCAATCACCCCAGTTCACATTGGACCTAATCTTCCTCTAGGTAATTTTGACTTGTCTTCTCATGATCAATTAAAGGCCCAAACGGGCTTAGAAGATTGTAAGCTGGGTATTTCAAGTCTATTTTCAAGTCTAGTTCCAAGTACAGCTTCTAGAATTCATATTTTTCCAAAGAGATTTTTGCTGATCCTGTGCCAGGCTGCCAGAGCAAAAGGATGGTGATGCCAATATCCTTTTAACTTGAATTTTTTACGTAAGTTGTGTTGACATACTAGCTCATTGTCCTTAAAAAAATTAAGTCCGATCGAACAAATGTTTACCCCATACTAGCCGTTTCTGCATGCTTGCGCAATCTGCCCAAGAGAACTCAATCTTGCATATACTATGATCCAAACCAATAAAAGCCAACAGCACGGCCCAACCCGCCAAGTGAGTGCCCACTCTCCCTCTTTCCCTCCATTTTCTTGGTCAAGTTGGGTCAAAACCCTTATCCCTTACCAACATTGTGGTACAATGGGGAATCGAGGCATGTAAAGTGATGTCAAGGGAGACAAAGCATGCTTGGTAAGGTCATTTGGTCAAGGCTCTATCTCACTCTCTCTCTCCTCTCCTCCTAGAACCGGCGTGCTCTCTCTCTCTTTCTCTGTTTTGAATTTTTTGGCTTGAGGGAGGACTCTCATTATTAACACACAAGAGAGAACTCCCATTCTAGACAACCTTTTCCGCCCTCTCCCACTCCATCTTGCGTGATCTTTACTTTCCATCTCTCTCCCATTTCTTCATTTATTTTCTTACATATAAGCACACTCCTAAACTCTCTCAACCATCCTCTCTTCCACAAGAATCTCTCAACAACGACACAACTCTCTACCTCTCTTCATTAGCCGAAGCCCTCATAACACACCCACTCACTCTTCATTTTCTGGACACACTCATTTTGGCACATTGGAACTCACTCTCCCCATCTTCCTCCTTGATCCGGCCAAGATCTCGACTCTCCAATATGCTTTCATTTTCTTTCATTTTGAAGAAAGACCCCTTCCATCACTTCTCTCCATAAACACCCAAAATCCATCTCAATTTTTGGCTTGTCTCCCATGTCCAAGAGCACCCATATTTTCCTTTTACCTCTTAATTCCCTCGAATATACAACCTCACCATTCACTCTCTCTCATAACCAAACCTCAAGCCCCTCTTCACTTCAAAAACCTCATGTCCCTCTATACCCCACCCCTCTCGGCTCACCCTCTTTCTCCATCCTTTTGGCGTTGCTTCATCTCATCCTCGCTCAAGATAGGAATCCACTCATTCTTTTTATACTCGAATAGCTGAGGACGCCGTGCTAGAACAGAGTCAAAAGTTGTGGCATGACTCACCCAATGCCTCGAACTCTAGGTTAACTTAGCGGTTATGGCGTTTTATCATTTCATTAGTTTATATTTTGTTTGGTTTTACTCGTAATGTATTTAACATGTTAATTGGTTGATTTAGACTCCTAGTAGGATTATTAGTGCTTTGTCATGTTACATTAGGCCTTAGGAGTGCATCCAGGCATACGAGCATCGAGATTACTAGGTGTAATGTAATTGTGCAAATTAGCCATCTATTGCCACGAAGATGAACGTACCTAAGGCATTAATAAAGAACAAGATAGCATGTATAAGTATTTTCAAAACAAAAACCATTTTACTTCACTAACCTATTATAGGCCGAATATCTGTTTCATGGAAGTGAAATGGCCTTTTGTGTTTTACTCAGTCTCTAATCGGCCTTTAATATATCTTTTCTCTTCTCTTCGTCAATAAAATTGCCAACTGTTGACATTTAAATTTTGGCTATATATTTAGGATTAAATTGCATATAAAATTAGGGACCAATTTGGCCCTCCCCAAAAATACTTACATTGGATAGCACATCACATAGGCATTAATATTATTTGCATCAACTAGGCATTAATATTATTGGCATCAACTAAGTTTTATTTTTATTTTTATTTTTATTTTTATTTTCTCTTATTTTACTGCATTTTTTATAAATAGAAATTTTTAAAAAAACTTCAAAAATTTTATTACTAAGTAAAAAAAAAAACCCAGGGGTCGGGGGCTAGGCCTTCGCCCCCGCCCCCGCCCCTTTTCCCCTCTTTTTCCTCATGCGGGCCAAGCATCATTCCCTTCACTTGATAGATCACACTATCGGGATACAAAAATACTACACTTACTCTTGTATACTTGACTATAAGCTATTACAGTACTAAACCAAATAAAGAGAGGTTTACAGATCAAGACAGGTGACAATTTCTAACTCATAAGACAATAGCAATATTTCACGCATTCTGCTCGTGGCTAAACCTCTTCACAGCCTCATTGGTCCTTTAATGCTTTAGTCTTCAATATATCCGTTAGAGACCTTCAAGGATAATCAACTAACCATTTGAGAGTTGCTAGGAGGTTCCCTGACGGTATATGGAATGCTCCTACGTCGCTTCACTATCTAGAGGAGTTTACCCAAAACATCCACTAACTATTGTCTTGTCTCTCGAAACCGTCATCTACTTCTCTACCGCCTTCTCCGGTTTTTCAACTACGAAATCCAGAACCGCAATGGCTCTTTTTCGAACCTCCAACAGTATTCTTTCGATGCATATCTCAATATCATCAAACTTGATACATTGCTACCACAATCTAACACGCACTATCACCGGTGTAGATTGTAAGTTACTAGGCCGATCATCTTCAGTGATGATATCAACCAAATGACACGAGTAATCAATTCCATTGAGCTAGTCCCTACACTCGTGTCCAAAAGGCTTAATGCAGAATGTCGCAATTAAGCATTAGAATTTCCAATTAAACTCTAATTGACAATCGTATCAAAATTTTCTGCAAGCATATAAAAATCATACGACCCTTGACTTTAACTCATTTCAAAAAATTCTCAACCATTTTATACGAGTAAGCAGAATTGTTCCCAAAACAGATTCTCTTAAATTTAATAGCCTTGGGAGCTCGTAAAAAGGAAATTATCAAAGTGTTCTAATGGGGTGAGAATGAACTTATTGTGCAGAATCAACTTTAGTTCAACACTGTCACAACCCTCCCGATGGGCATGTCGGGAAAAAGACTAGTTTAGAGGTAATGCCAAGGGTGGATAAAAAATCCTCGATTGGTGTGTGTTCTTCCGGACCCTTACCTCACATAACATTGGGAAACTAAAATTAAAATAAAAAGAACCATGAAATTCAGCTTAACCAGGAGTTGTCACTAGCCTATTAGGGCCAACTAGGTGGCAAGTCAATGTGGGAAGACATCTCACTTCCTACACAATCACACAATCTAAAAGCGGGAATTGATTACACTAGTTATCTAATTAGTGCCATTTCAGTACCCTAATTTGATTTGTTTTGTACCTATATGATTTAGGCAATCTTTGAACATTTTATTACCCTAAGCCACTAAATGATGTCCATGCGTGAGTATGCAATCGAGGAAAAAAAGACAATCGCAATCGAAAAAATGAAAGTAAAGTGCAGGAAAATGTACTCAAGGACTAAGTATAGAATACGCATGGCCTTGTTATTAATTCCCGGGACAAAAACCCCCCTAAGCTAGATTCAAATTGAGTCTGATTTCTCGTCCAAAAGGTCAATATACTAAAACTAAACTATATCGAGGTAACTACTAAAACTCCTAAACTAAAGGTGATGTTAATTAAATAAAACTAAGCTACATCTAGCAATAAAACAATATAATCAAGACCTGCTTCTAAGCTATCTGTTCATCAAATTTTTTGAAAATTTTTAATTTTTTAATTAAGCTTTAATATTTTTCAAATTTTATTATTATTTAATTTAAAAAATAATCCCAAAATGGGGACTCAGGCTGGACCTTTGGGCCCAGTCCGACTGTAGGTTTAATGTGGCTTCACTAGTCTAGGCCAAAGACACAATGGGCTTTTTATTTTAAACCCATTCTCAAGTAATCTAAGCCCAATGTTAAAGCAAATAAGGCTCAAGTCAAGTACACTCTTATTAAACCCATTCTCCATAACGACTACACCAAACCTTGATCTAGGCCTCTTTCATGACTATTGGAATCGTCGAATAGTTGGGTTAGGTCGAGATGAAAATGGTTTGACTCATATTGACTTATTTAACCCATTTTGACAAATTTTCATGTAATGTAAATTTAATGACCCATACCCGACCTGACCCTTATTATCAAAACATATTGATATTCTAGGAAAAACATTTTTCCAATAAAATAACTATATTTTCCAGTGTTTAGCTGAACCTAAAAGTAAATTAGAAGATATTTTCTGATGTTCAATAAGGAAAATATTTTCCTCATGCACCCCTTTCAATAACTTTTTTTTAAATCAAATTTTTAATTATTTTTATTTTTATTCCTTTTTTATTTCCTTTTCTTTCTTTCTTCTTTTTCTTCTTCATTGGCCAATCGTCGCCCCACCGGTGGCGGTCGGCAATCGATCACAAGCGAACTCGAGCCTCCATAGGCCGAGTAGGCAAGGTCAAGCTTACCCGACACTAGCGAGGCTCAAGCGACCTCAAGCAACCTCAGGCAAGGCTCAACCTTGCCTATGGCTAGCAACTAGCCAATGAAGAAGAAAAAGAAAAAGAAACTCAAAAGTAATGGGTTTAAGTTGAGTTACTAGTGGGTCATATATGGGTTTGGGATAGACCTATTTATGACCCATTTTTCAATTGGGCTCTATTATAATAAATCCATTTATAACCCATATTAAAGCCTCAGTAAATCCATTTTCTACCTAGTCCATTAAATGTGGGTTAAAATATGGGTCATTGACTCATTTTGCCACCCCTAATGACTACATCCAGCCCATACTAATCTCCTACTAGACCCTCCTTTTATTTATGATTACAATAAGCCCAATTTCATTAGTCCAACATCAGCCTAAATCTATCATCGACCATTCACATCTTCTTCCCTTTTCTTCCTTTTGGGGTTTTATTAACATAACAGTTTTTGGCTACTGTGAGAATAACAGTATTTTGTGAGCTATAAATTCTTGAACGAGTGAATCTTACAAGAATTTATAACTATTTTTTATGTCATTTTGTGATAGAGAACATATTATTATTCTCATGATAGATTAAAAACTGTCATTTAATCATTTCTGCTCCTTTGTTTATGCTCGGTCCATCGCCTCCCTCAAGATGAACCCGGAACACATAAAAACATGACTGAATCTCTAACCACTTATAATTGCCAAGAGGCCATTGCCGACCACCACCATCACTCTGGTCGTTCATCATTCGTAACTCCAATATCATAGGAACACCATGTAAATGAGCAACAGCATGTAACGTGAAAGTATGTGCGCTCGTCAATGCTTTGGTCTGTGATTTTTGTGAAGAACAATCGCTGGTTGGTAGAGCCAGAGACGCTAGAAACTTGTTGAACGATGGTCTTTGCCGACAATGGTGGTCAAGGTCGATGGTGATGCTCGGCTGATCGTCGGAAAACCAGCACGTTGAATTGTAGTGCAGGGAGGCTAGGAATCTCGTTGATAAGACCTGGAAACCTGCAAGAACTGAATGAGAACTCAAGGAATCCGTCCTCACTACAAGTACCTCGCCTGGATGTTGATGATAGCTGCGCCGGTGCTGGATGCTCGCAGAATGCTGGACGCTTGCCTGGTGCTGCTTCCGTTGGGTTTGCTTCGCTTGGGGTGCAATCAATCACCGCTGAAATTGCTGGACAGACGTCGAAGGCCGTGAGAGTCGGGACACTGCAGGGACTGGTCGGGGTCGGGGCTGAGAGAGCTGTTGGACTGATGCCGGAGTCGGTTTTGAACGTTGGAGTGAATAGGGTGCTAATGGTCTCGCTTGGGGAGGGCAGGAAGCTTGCTGAAGCACCGGTGAGGCACTGGGCGTGGTTGGATTGCAGCGAGGCGCGAACCACGAGCGCAACGGCGGGGCTCGCTGGCTGCTAGCGTTTACTGGGTGGTCGCCGTTAGTTCGCCCGCATACTGGTGAGCGTCAAGGACACAGCAGGAACAACTCCCCCGGCGGTCGCCCCTTGGCGGTCGCCCACACTGGTACACGCTACGGAAGAAGGCGCTGGTTTACTAAGACAACCGCGCCGCGATGGATCTCACGGCTGACGCGGGCGCGGAAGACAGCAACTCTATTCCTCCTTTTGGACGGGCACCGCTTTCAGCGTCCGTGTCTTTTCCGAATTGTCTCTTCTCTCCGGTTTCTGTCACGTCCCCTTAATTGTCTCCCTCTTTAAATTAAAATCACGAAAAATTCCGAATTAATATATTTATAATAAATTTATTCTAAATGATCACTAAAAATTTCAAATTAATACCTTTTCTATAAATTTATCTTGAATTAATTTTTTTAATAACTAAAAATTCTAAATCAGTATATTTATGACAAATATACCCCATTAAATTGGATTAATACTATAAAAAAACAAAACTTATACAAATGTAATAAATAAAGACTAAAATTTCAAATTGATATATTAATCAACTTCATGTGTCATCCAACTCAATCACGTCCCCTTAATTGTCCCCTCTTTGAATTAAAATCACAAAAAATTCCGAATTAATATATTTATAATAAATTTATTCTAAATGATCACTAAAAATTTCAAATTAATAAATTTTCTATAAATTTATTTTGAATTTTTTTTTAATAACTAGAAATCCTAAATCGATATATTTGTGACAAATATACCCCCATTAAATTGGATTAATACTATAAAAAAAAAAAACTTGTACAACTGTAATAATTAAAGACTAAAATTTCAAATTGATATATTAATCTACTTCATGTGTCATCTAACTTAATAATTTGACAGTAAAATTTAACAGAAGTAAGATGGAATAAATTTATTGTGAGTATATTAATTTGAGATAAATATGTCAAAAGTATATTAATTTGAAATTTTTAATAATTAAAAAATAAATTTAAAATAAATTTATCATAAATATATTAATTAAAAAAATTTCATAATATTAATCGTTTTCTATATTCCTCCACAAGTGTCCCCCTCTCACGATTTTCTTTTCTATAATATCTTTGTGCCTGGCGGATTGACCGAGGGCAGTGGCTACCAGGTGCATTCTTATAAATGGGATAGTATAGGCTTTCAAGAAAAGAGGCCAGATCTTCTATTCTTTTGAGGATGGATAAAATATATTATCCTTTTGTCTCTTTCCCCTATTCGACTTTATGTGTTACCTTTCCTTTTGGACGAATCTCGCCCAGAATCACCATAATTGACTTTCGCCCCTTCCTCATGTTCACTTCCTCACATGATTATGCACGTACAAATACCGAGTAAATTATTGCCGATTATTTATTGTGTGACCTCGGTAATAATATAAGAATTAATTTTCTAACTTGGCATACATAATTTCAATCATCGCAGGCATGGTCCAGTTAAGTTCAAAATCCCCATGCGCCAGTTCATGCAATTATATGGGCATAATTTATATACAATTTAACTAATATTTTTTTGTTTTAGGGCTGAGATCGATTCTCTAATTTTCCTATATAATAAATAATTAAACGGTTTTCAAAATTTAAGTCTGAACAGCAACTTATATATAGGTCACGGAGAGGGACCAATATTGCATGACAACGTATATTTCAGAATCTAACATTCAAAGAAGGTGCAAATAAAAGAACCGCAACCTGAGCTAGTTAAAATAAATGAACAAAAGACAACTGAGATTCACACGCTTTTATTTTACAAATAACTAATAATTACATGGACGACAAGCACACGGACCAGCCTACCATCTCAAACGTAAACCGAAACATCTAACCCTAGTCGAAGACAGAATGATGACACAGGCGCGACGAAAGAAAAGAACATACGCTATTGAACATAACAATATCGATTATAGAACCCTAGTTCTGTAACTAATTGCCAATGCCAGGGCTGTGCCCAGGAATCGGGGGCTTGAGGCCATTCATGTGACTGGTAGAAGGCGGTAGCATTGATGGGGACGGAGGTGGCGGCGGCAGCAGCGAAGTTGAAGACGCACGAGTATTTGTGGCTTGATTCCACGTTTCACCACGCAAGTTGTTGCTCTGCTCGGCCATGGTTTTCCTTGGCTCCGTTTCTAGGAGTTTATTCACAGTTGGAAGCTTGTTTGGGAATGGGTTTTGCTTTTGCATGGTTAGCTTCAACTGCCTTGCTTGAGTGGACTGGAGTACGGAAAACAAGGCAAGAAGAAAAAAGATCAAGGCAAAGAGATTCTTGTTTTGGGCCATGACTCGGAGTGTGTGTGTGAGAGAGAGATGAAATCTAACACTCGCGTAACATTGGTATTTATAGGGAATTGAGAAAGTGATCGAAGATCATTATGATTGTGTGTGTGTGTGTGTGAGAGAGAGAGAGAGAGAGGAGTTTCCGGGTGTAATCAACATGCACAGAACCGCCTGTCAAACGCTCCACATTCACGTTCGAGAGCTTGTGATTAAGCCCTCAACGTCAACCATCCAATATTTTTTCTCCGCCATCCCTTTGGTTTGTCTACATCGCTTTGTTGTCCTCCAATGAAATATTCCCGCTAGTGCAAACCCTCACATGCCCTTGTCTCTCCCTTCCATATAGTACATGTTACCTTCCAAGAGATGCTATAAATAGCACGGTTGTGTGCATATCACCTCCCACTACAACGAGAGATACTATAAATAGCGCTCCCTTTGGTTTTTCTACATAGCTTTTTTGTCCTGCAATAAAATATCCCCGCTAGTACAGACCCTCACATGCCCTTGTCTCTCCCTTCCACATAGGACATATTAGCTCCACTGCAACAAGAGATGCTATAAATAGCACGGTTGCGTACATCAGTTTCACTCCCTGCCCAACCCACTAGTCTTTCTTTAATCATCTACCTTGAAAATAGATACAAAGGAAAGCGTGAGACTTTTGTCCAACTCTGTCATACAACGATAGCAAGACATATTCCCCTCGCTTTCGCATGTCCGTGCTCTTTGCTTTCAGTTTTGATTTTGTACCATGAAGTTTTCCATGTTGATAAATTACTATTAAAATATTTAAATAATAATCACGCGTTCATCTAAAACCTTAAGTCGTTAGATGAAAGCGTGATTTATTAGTTAAATATTTTAATACTCCCCCTCCCACTTAGTCTGATCTTTTATCTAATACTAAGCATGCAAATTTAATTAAAGAGGCAAATAGAGCTAATAATATTTGAACTCGAAACTTCCTGTTCTGATATTATATGAAATTTTATGGGACTATAATTGACTATTTTGAAAGTTTAGTACTAGGCAAAAGACCAAACTAAATGTGATGGGAAGTGTTAGAATATTCAAATAATAAATCGCGCATTTATCTAATAGTTTAGACTTTTAAAATAGTTGGCTATGGTTCTACTAAATAGTTGAGCACCATGTTAATGAGTTTTTTTAGAGATTTCACTCTTTTTAGGCAATCATTATCGGATGAGCTACATGTTCATTTGGATCAAGTAAAGTAATAAAATTCTCACACACATCAAATATCATCCAAGCAACTATGCATAGTTGCATATATTCTATTATCATACCGACGCGGTACCCAACAAAAAATCACACTAATTCATGTCCCGGCTTTGTTTTCGTTTTCTATTTTTATCGAAACTTACACTAATTACTACACTTGAGTTTCGATCAAAACTCACACTAGTTTAAACTGACAAAGAGGACTCATTCATGTACAAGCTTTGTTTTTATCCTCACACAGTACCTAACAAAACTCACATTTACTCATGTCCAATCTTTCTTTTTGGAAACACGTACGTCCAAGTATTGTGGGTTAAAAAAAGTGTGAGTTTTGATGACTTGAGAGTAATAATTCACGTAACGTTCGTTCACTTGAGAGGTATAATTTTTTTTTCGTTCACTTGAATATAATCCTTAAACTATTGCTTGAACTCTAGGATAATACAGGGTATTGCCACTTTGTTGCGAAAGAAAAATATACAACTAGGTGCGAGGCGTACAAGTACCAATACGTAAAAATAAGGAACGTAGTTAGGCGGACCCTCACTGGAGGGACTACCGCCGCCGGCCGTAGGTGGAAGCACTCTTGAAGGAGGATAAGCCAATGAAATTGACCTCAAAGTTTTTAAAAAATTCACTATAAGTGCTTTGTGATGTCAAATTTCCAACACCTAACGAACGATTTAAAGTTATAGTATTCAAGTGATCTTTTTTTCAAAATTAGGGTATTTAAGTGATCGGAAAAAAAAATCATGACATTTAAGGAAAATGCCTCTAAAAATCCCAAACTATGCCACTTGGTACAATTTTACCCTAAATTTTTTTTGTGCCACCAAAAACCCCACACTATGCCACTTGGGACAATTTTATCTTGAAAATTTTCTTGTGCCACAAAAAATCATAAACTATGCCACTTTGGACACATTTACCCCCAAATTCTTTAACTAAATGGCATTTTTTGTCTTTTTACTTTTTTTTTTCCTTTCTCCCCCCTTTGCCATGGCCGGCAGAGGGAAGCCAATGAGGGCCACCCTCACCGACGGTGGCGTCTGGTGACGATGGCCCTCGCCAATGAGGGTCGCCCCCAACTAGGCAAGGTTCGCCCTCACCATATTTGGCGGGATTCAGCAGGGGTGTCCCTCGCCTAAGTCAGGCGAGGGCGGCCCTCGCCGAATATGATAGGGGCAACCCTCGCCCGATGCCAGGGAGGGTTGCCCCCGCTAGATCTAGCGAGAGCACCCTTGCCTAGCCCGACTCAGGTGAGGGCGGCCCTTGCTCAGAGTGGGTGAGGGCCGCCTCGCCTACCCAAGGCGAAAGCTGCCCTCACCAGACGCCATTGTCGACGAGGGTGGCCCTCATCGGCTTCCCTCTACCAGCCATGGCAAAGGGAAGAGGAAGAAAGAAAAAAAAAAAGAAAAAAAAAAGACGAAAATGCCATTCGGTTAAAAAGTTTAGTAGCATAGTTTTAAGGTTTTTTGTGGCACAGAAAAAGTTCAGTATAAAATTATCCCAAGTAGCATAGTTGGGGGTTTCTGGTGGCAAAAAAAAAGTCTAGGGTAAAATTGTCCCAAGTAATATAGTTTGGGGTTTTTTATAATACGAAAAAAAGTTCAGGGCAAAATTGTCTCAAACAGCATAATTTAAAATTTTTGGTGATATTTTCTATTTAAGTAAACACCGTACGAAAGTTATAATACTTATGATATTATTATATCTTGATTTCGTTTGCTTTTCCGCAGGAATCTAAACTCAAAATTCACACTTTTTTTAACCGACAAAGAGGACCCAGTCTCAACTTGGGCGCCAAGTACAAAGTTAGGTCTGAAGGCTGTAAAGTGAGGCTAGTCCACCCGCGAAAAAATACAAGCAGTCCTACCGAGACGATTGCATTTTAAATATAGTGGGAGGACTAAGTGGGCATGTGCAATGCAGTTGGAATGCCCTCTTTTTTAGAGTTTTCGTGCACACATAGAGTATGTGTCACATCTACAAGTACGACACTGCAGCATCCAATTCTTCAGCAATAAAAGATTATGGGAGTACGGCTGAAAAAGGCTAGTGGAAGCGCGCGCTGTGATTAAACTTTAATCCTGCGTTACTAACATCTGTCTTGAAGCTACGAAGAGTATGTTGCCGGTTTGTAATTAATTTTATTGTGGGCTTTGTATTTCCACTAAAATTCAAGATTGACTGAGCACTTTTCGAGAACCGGTGGAGCTATCTTTACATCTAATTTAAGAAATAGCGAATTATTCCTCCTCCTTGGAATATGAAGGTATCAATAAGATATCAATCAACCACCTACCTGGATGACGTTGCTGGTTCGCGCTCTCTTCCTCTCGTAAAAGGTCGAAAGTTCAAATCTTAGCTTCGTCGTAGGGTGACTTACCCTGGCACGTGCGGCCCCCAGGGTTTATTCCTCCGACTGTCGGCAGGGTGCGGGATTCCCTGGGTCACCAAAAATAAAAAAAATAAGGTATCAATCATTACCACCGCCTTGGTGGCCGTAATGATTTGGGCTCTCTCCCCCACGAAGGGGAGGGGTTCGAATCATCTTACGGTCACTTGGGGTCTTAAGTGTGACGTCGGGGATGGTGGGTCCTCCCGCTTACGTGTCACCCCAGGGTTTATTATCCGACTGATGGCCGTGCGGGGGTTCTTTGGGTCACCAAAAAAAAAAAAAAGTATCAATCATCAAGTAGCTCAATCTTTGGAGGTATCTTTGGACGAAGAGAGATTGGAATGATCAACTACTTGAAGTGGAATCGAGACCTTATTATATTGTTATCAGCAATCCAACTATCTCTTCTAGAAGTACATACCAATTTTTTCAAGTATAATGTGGCAACCTTTTATGTACGGATTTAATCTTTTACAACCCTGTGTGTGATGCCATTCATATGCTCATACTTATACAGAACTTGAGAAGACTTGTTTCACCTTATTATGTAATAACAAACCAATTAAATTGCTAGAATTATTCCACATCAGTTGTGGAAAGGGCTAGTGGTTAGTTTATTAGTGTAAGGCAAAATCTCTCACTCTTTGAGCTAATTTCTAAGGTGAGAGAGGCTCAAGACTACCGAATAATAATATTAGAATATATTTTGCCAATGGTAGACTTAACAATCACATGAGAATATATAGGTTGTTATTTTGACCAAAGACTTTATGTATAAGTGAGAGATTGCTGGAGTTATTCCACATCAGTTATGGAAAGGGCAAAGTGATCAGTTTATAAATGTAAGACTGTTGATGTTTGACTTTTTTCACCTAGGTAAGTTGTTCAAAAATAATAATGGCAAAAATGGATGGTGGGGTAAACTGGCAAATAGTAATAGAATTAAAAATTAAATAAATTATTATTTAGAAAAATGAAGTAAGGTAAGGTCCCAATTAGGAATGAGTGATTCTAGATTCCTTACAGATTTCGCTTAGAACCTGAAACCTACCTTGTTACAGGTTCTAGGGTCAACTCCAAGTTCTAACAAGTTCTTCTTCTTTTTTTTCATTTTTAGTTAAGTAAAATGAAAATAAACGCAATAATCAAAATGAACAAAGATTTTATTATTGATTGCTTAAAAATAAGTGTCAAATAGTATTAAGGAAATTTTATTGTTTTCATATATCGATTACTCTTGTATTATATAGAATCATTATCTTGAAAGAAATAATTTCCCAAACATAATTGTATCAAAAAAGCAATTGGAGCTTTCATTGATCTCATGTTCTTTGAAAACACTTTAGGCGGAAAGAAATGGACATATCATACTGCAAAATAAACCTTATCTTGATTTCATTCAAAAGTGAGATTTCTTATTCTTCTTCCCTATCTTTTAGCAGCCACATTGATGAGGTTATTAACAGTATTCTATAAATTGAAAGCAGATTTTCTCATCTATTAACTCATGTAATCCACATAGGCAAAGATAGAGAGGGGGGAACAAAAAGACCCATCAAGTTAAACATCAAAGTCTTTAATGTCAAAGAAAGATTATTGGATAACAATTTCAGAGTTCAATACCAAATGCATGAGTAGAGGTTCCCCTCTTACTGCATGAGGGAACAATTTACACATCGATGAACTCTCACCTAGAGTCAACACTTTTATTATCCATGATGACTTCAAATTTATCTACCTTTCTAGTGAGTTTTAGTCACTACTTCTCTCCAGGTTTTGCAATGAAAGAAAAAGAGACAACTATAAATAGAAAACAATAACGATGTTTCATAAATGATGCACGCATATTGGGAAACAAAAAGAATGGAGGTAATGACAAAGGTGGAGGGGAAGAATGAAGCCAAATTAGGGATTTGGCTATTTTAGTATTCGGGTTCTTGGTTCTCAAGTTTCGATTCTGGTTACTATAGGAACTGTGCTCACTCCTACTCCTGACTCCTTCTCTCTCTTTTTTCCTGCTTGGGCTCGTACAAGCTTCCCCCTTCCTTTCCGCCTGGGCCCGGCCTGGCCTCTTCCCCTTCCTTTTTCTTCCCCAGCCCGGCCCCCTTTTCCTCCTTTCTTCCCCTCTTCCTTCACACTCTTTGTAACAGAGCAGCGAAGGCACGAGACAGGCAGCGGGGACGGCTGAGAACTCATCGAGAGAGGCTTCTTGGTCGGGGGTAGGCCGGCAGCGACAGGGACCCACGCGCGGCTGCTGGAGAGATTAAAAAAAAGGGGACCGAGAGTGAAGGGCAGGGAAAAAACCAGAGAGAGAGAGAGAGAGAGAGAGAGAGAGAGAGAGAGCCTCGAAAGACAGAGAGAGGTAGAGGAGACAACAGAGTGAGAGATAGAGCAGAGAGCAGAGAGGCCAAGAGTGAGGGAGAGAGAGCGAAAGGTCGAGAGTGAGGGAGAGAGAGCGACTGAGAGAGTGAGATCAAAAGCCTGAAAGAGTTCTTCCGCTGCTCGGCCATGCCCGAGCCCCGTGGACGACTTCCACGGGGGACGAGCTCAATGTATCGGACCCCCACACTTAAGCGTTCATCACGCCCTGCTTTACGCTGCTTTGGGCTTATCGGCCGGCTATGTTGTGCTTTGCCCCTTCTGGGTCTTCATTTGTCGAATGCTATCTGTCGCGGTGCTTGTTTGATGTCCTGGTCGAGCCTTTTGTTTCCTTAGCCGGTGCACCTCACCAGTTCAATGAAAGGCCTGAACTATGTTAGTATAAGTTCTCTGATTTCCGAGTTGCTTCTGGGCATGTGTAGTTCTTTATGCACCACTTTATCAATTTTCATCGCCGTCGTTACTGTGTGCCGCATGTTCTTGCATCGTTTGCCTTGGCTACACATTGTTTGTGCCGGGTAGATAGGTGGCCGGAGTGGATGGCTCATGGCCGGCGTTGTTTCGCTCGGCGGAGGGGGGACGACCTGGTTCTGAGGATTGGCGACGTTAGCCGCCTGTACAACTCCGGGCTGCCGAGTAGGGGGCTTGGTCGGTCAGGCTTTAGGTTGGGTTAGCTAAAATTGGCCTCGCTGGTTGGGTTGGACTGAAGAAAAGGGAATTAGAAAGGTGGGCTTGTGGGCTCGTAGGCCTTTGATATAGTCTGGGGCTTGATCGGATTGGACTCTTGAGCCCAACAACGATCGTGGCCCAAGCAGCGAACCCTGGTCAGTGAGCCCAAGTTGGGCCCCAGCCCGACCCGGATCCCCTTTTTATATTATTTTATTATAGAAAATATTTTTATTAAAAAAATAATTTAAAAATTACCAAAAATTCAATTAAAAATTAGGAAGAGGTTTAGAAATTAGATTTTGAGTAGCTTTTTTTTATATTTTAGAGTTAATCTTAGTCTAAAATTAGCTTTAGATTTTCCTAGATTTAGAATTCACATAGTTTAGGATTTTGATAAACATCTTAGTGTTATCATGGTTTGAAAAAAAAAAGTGTAAATCTTTGGACAAAAATAGACCCCAAATTGAATAAGCTCACTCAACTTTACAACTGGGTGTTGTTTTTTTTTTTGTCAAAATTATAATTTCATTCATTCAATGTTTCAATTCAGAAAAATAAGGAAAATTGGATTCTAAACACAACAAATCCCACAAGGGTTGGGGGGCTTATATAGCCAACTAGAAGGTAAACTTGCTCTACAATGGGCTTTTGCAATTCAATCTACAACTTGGTTAGCGTAACGTCAATAGTGGATTATTAAGGCTCATTTCATTTGGGCTATTAAACTATTGCACTCTTCTAATAAGAATCTAAGGGCCCATGAGCTTTAAGATGGGTTTGATAAGCACTAAATAATTGATAAGCTATCAGTTGATATCCACAAGTGTAGATCATTTACAGCCCCCAATAGGGTGTTTTTATTCTTAGAGACAAATGTTAGGTAGTTGTGTTTGCGCATTTCTATTTTGATTTTACTTGAGTGCACACTTTCAATATATTGATTGTTATTTTCTCTTTTGCATGGTTAGGATAAACCACAGGATCACGGTGAAATCCAAAAACATCGCATAGATAGTTAGTGCATGAGACCTTAGGACTCATGATTGGTGAAAGGACCGCATGAATGCCTTAGTCGATAAATAATCAAGTTTAGGTATCGAAAGGGCACTAGTGAAATAATTGGAGTAATCAAATTTCCGACTTTAGATCTTTAATTGTGTAAGAAGTGAGGTAGTGGACACCTCATTTGGTTTTTAGCCGATCCCAATAAATTAGTGACGACTCTTTATTTAGAATTCCCCTAGGGTCAATTGCATTTCCTCGATCTAAAAAGACCATTTTCCCTCATTCATACCCAATATTTATACCCAAAACATGAAATCTAATGTTGAGGATGGGGTAATCTAGAAAATAAAATGGCAACTTGATAAATTATGTGCAGGTAAGAGATGCAACTTGAAGTCCAATGCAAAATATGTGGTTAGTAGTTGTACGTTTTCAAGTAGGAGGAGGGTAATTCATATGGAGTGCAAATTTGATGATGTTGTTTATGCCCCAAAGAAATTCAACTTGATAAATCCCTCTTGGCAATGTGTTGGGTGGTTTTAGACCTCCCTCACCCTCAAAAGTTAGCTTATGTGATGTTGGGATATTAAATTTTAGTTTCAATTAATCCCATGGGAATTCTAAGTAAGGAGTTGCCACTACCCTTAGAAACCAAGTGAGGTATGTAAAGATATTTCACTTCCTAACTTCCTACGTAACTAGAGATCTAGAGGCAGGGACATGATTACACCATATCTAGTACATTTTCGGTACATAGACTTGATTATTCATTACCTAATTGTAACATGAGGTCTTCCTATCCAATTATAAGTCCTAAATTTTGTACATGTCCATGCAATGTTTTTGTGTTTGTTATGGTCTTAAAATGTAATTTAACCATTCAATTAAAAAAATGAGTCACAACACAAAACAATATAAAAAGTAATCCCAAGAGCCACATCAATATTATAAGTAAAGAGCAAAGCAAAATGCGAAGTGCGGTAAAGTAATCCAATATGAGTCAGACAATAAATATAACAAGGCCTCGTTTTTAAGCCCAGCAACCCCATGAGTTTAGTTCAAATAAAATTCAATTTTCTATATAAACTAATTTTCCTTTATCTAGACTAGAGAAAATCATGAATTAACCTAAGCCATGTGTGTACTATCTAAATGAAATTAAACCAATTATATTTTAAATTCTAACAAGCTAATCAAGGGCTATTTTTTCTAACAATTTTCCAATTTTTTATTCTTGAGATTTTTTATTTTTTATCTTTTAACTTTCTAGAAAGGGAAAATGACACAAACAGTCCCTAAACTTTGGCCAAATGTATAACTTTAGCTTAATATGCAATGTAGTTCCTGAATTTTTAATTTTTTTAATGTAATCTTCGAACCTTTAGTACATATTCAATACAGTCCCTAAATTGTATGAAAATATTCAATATAGTCCTTGATCTTGAGTTATGGAAGGACTACATCGAATATTTTCGTACAGCTCGGAAACTATGTTGAACATGTATCAAAAGTTCATGAATTACATTAAACAAATTAAAAATTCAGGAATCATATTGCACATTATGCTAAAGTTTAGGGATAAAAATTGCCCATTGGATATAAGGGTGCGTTTGTTTCGCGGAAATTGTACCATTTTTGGAAAATGTTTTCCAGGAAATCATATTCCATGAAAACGATTAGTTTTCCTGTGTTTGGTGATATGTGATTGAAAATATTTTCAGACGTTTGGATGGCATTTGGAAAATGTTGAATAACATTTGACTTAATAAAAAGGAATGACCTAAAGACCTAATAAAGAGAGAAAGTGTTTTCCCCTTCCCACACACAGGAATTCATTTTCCTAAAATAAAACATAATATTTCTGTTGACCGGAAAGTATTTTCTATTGACCAAATTATTTTTGGAGAAACAAACAGCGGAAAGTCTGGAAAACACTTTATGGAAAAATACTTTCATCGAAATAAACACACCCTAAGTTTAGGGACTATTTGTGTCATTTTCCCTTATGGAAATGACAACACAAACTACGACCTTGGGCCGGATCTAAACATGTGCCAATTCTATTCAAGAACAAAACTAAGGGCGCGTTTGTTTCGCGGAAATCATACCATTTTTGGAAAATGTTTTCCAGGAAATCATTTTCCATGAAAATGATTAGTTTTCTTGTGTTTGGTGATATGTGATTGAAAATGTTTTCAGGCGTTTAGATCGCATTTGAAAAATGATTGACTAACATTTGAACTAACAAAAAGGGAAGAACCTAAAGACCTCATAAAAAGGGGAAGTGTTTTCCTATTCCCATGCACAGGAATTCATTTTCCTAAAATAATACATAATATTTATGTTGACTGGAAAGTATTTTCCATTGACCAAATCGTTTTTGAAAAAACAAACAGCGGAAAATCCGGAAAACACTTTCTAGGAAACTACTTTCATTGAAACAAACACACCCTAAATGAAGCCCAAACTCATATAAATCAAACCTAGCTCAGATTCACCTAGACCAAGCAAGTCCAAATTCTTTAAAGCCGAAGTAAACCCAGTTACATTACAGCCACTTCAAACTCATCGTCCACCAAATGCCTCACTATAGTGCTCTTTAATCCAACCTCCAATGAATATCAACTGCAGCTTTAGTTTCAAAGAACTTAAAAGTTATGATGCATCACCAGCAATCAAAACAAAATCTTTTAATCTCAAGTCAAGCACATTAAAGTTGGTGAGGTCAAGCCTCGCCTGAAGCTAGCGAATGCGACCCTCGTCAGCTTGTGGCGAGGGCAAGCCTCACTCGAGGTCGACCATCACTAGATACAACCTTGCCCTTGCAAGGTCAAGGGCGAGCCTTGCTCGGCCTTGTCTATGGCCCGTCATTGGCCATCAGGGAGGCCAGCGGCCATAGTGGATGACGGAAAAAAAATGAAAGAAAAGAAAAAGAAAATTAAAAATTAAAAAAGGAGTTAGAAAAGAAATTATAAAAATTATGGCAGCGCGAGCAATGTCACATAGGATAGCTAGTTTCCACGTTAGTAATTTCTAGCGGAGTATGTTGGCAAATTTACAAAAAGGTTTAGAACTGAATTGACACAATTGCAATGGAGTTAGAACTTTTTGAGTAGTTTTCTCAACAAAGTGTTGTTGCGACGTAAGCAATGTGACATCACCAACAAATCATGCACCAAAGCTATATTTGAAATTTAATAATGATGCAAAACTTACCGGTGTTTTAGTGGAAGTGGGTGGCTTTTTTCCGGGAGTGGTAGTTTTGGAAAGAATAAAAAGTGAGTTCGACTTAAATATATAGATAATGAGTCCTGTGAATGATGATTAAAGAGCGCGGAGGGATTTAAGGGAAGCCCATGCAGATGGGTCAAACCATCTCCCTAAATTGGCCCATTATAAACTCCAAGCCATTCAGCCACGTGTTTGCGCACGCTCTCTCTCTCCACTTATAATTTTTACCGTGAATCTTTGTAGTTTCTAATCAATCATATCGTTTTCAAATATTACAGTACCTACTACATATCATGTATAGGCTCAAAAATAATGCATCTAAGCTTACCGACATAGTTAGAATCGATAAGTCTCTTTTGGGTTCCTCAAGATTTAAAGGTTAGGTCCATCCTTGTTAAGGATTGTTCCAAGGGCAACATATTTACTTTGGAATAATCCGATTGTCAAAGTATTTTTTTACATGTGACCTGTGATTAGTCCATGCATTAATTGTCGTAAAGTTTTCTTAATTTGTTAAGTGCTCGGGGAAACTAGTAAATGAAATCTTCATGTAGTTAATGTATGTATCTAAGTGAAGGTTTGGTGAAGAGTCCAAAGGTAGGCTAAGATAGGTACCTTAAATAATATAATAAGACACTTGATTATATGATAAATATAGAGAAAAGTCCTAACATGGCAAGATGTACGGTAATAAGTATAAGGAATATGTGCATTACAAGTTTTAAAACTTGTTGCGAAAATACAATTAAATCCTAAAATTTGCAAAAAGGCTAATCAAGTCTTAAAATTTGTTAAATTGATCCAATCAATTTATTCTATTAACACTGTTAACTTGTTTAATAGAAAATACTGACATAGTATTTTTAAAATACTCTCTCTCTTACATGGCATTTTTTAATTTATTTTTTATTCAAAAAATTTTAAATTAGAATAAAAAATAAAAAGGCTGAAATTTTATTTAAAAAAGCAAAACTGAAAAAGGGAGGGGCAAGGCAGGATAGAGCCTTGCCGATGGACACTGCCGTCACCGCCACCCATTCCTTGAGGGCTTGATGACTTTTGTCAACTTTAAGCGAGGGTGGCTGGTCCTCGCTGGCCCCGAGCGAGGGCACCTAGATCTGGGCAACACTAGCATTCACCTAGGCCTAGAGAGTGTCATCGGCCCTCGCTTAAGGCCGACAAGACCTCGCCTGGAGCTAGCGAGGCTTGCCGACCCCAGGTGACTGCCAGCGTCGCACAGATCTGGGCGAGCACCCATGATTTGGCCTTGTTGGCAATTTCTTGGGGCTAGCAAGCCCTGGCCTAAGCCTAGCAAGAGTTGCTGGCCCTCACTTGGGGGCCGGTAGACCTCACCCAAGGTGAGCGACAATCATCGGCCCCTCTAGCAAATGATGGTAGCGGCGGTGGCAGCGGTGGTAGCTCACCGGTGAGGCATTGCTCTCCCTTCTTCCTCTATTTTTTGAAAATGAAATTATAAATTTTTATTTTTAAATCTAATTTAAAAAAGGTTTAAAAATGCCATGCATGAGAGAGAAATAAAATTAAAAATGCCACATCAGCATTTTCCATTAGACAAGTTAAGGTGTTAACATAAGAACTTGATTGGATCAATTTAACAAGTTTTAGGACTTGATTGTATTTTTTGTAAATTTTATGACTCAATTACATTTTTGCGACAAGTTTTGAGGTGAGCGAATGTGTATCTTCCACAAATCCCTTTTTTTCTTGTATTGTAAAGTTATGATGCTTTGGTGCTTATATCAAACTTTACAAAGCCTGAATACGAATATCACATGTTTATGCAAATTGTCAATGCTTTCGCGTTGGTTAGTTTACCATTTGAAAGAGTCGAAAACTTGCTGATGCAGCTTGTCATTATGACAAATTAATTATGTCTTTCTTACTTTACTTCGTAATTTGTCATATATTGTAAACTTCGAGAAGTCATTTTTGAAATGACATGAGAAGTTTGGTTATGATGTGCTAATGTTAAAAGTTCGGGCTAAATATATAGATACAATCAAAACAAAATTCTACGATTATTTAAGGTTTGGGCTACACTTGAAAACACGTTCCAACTATGGTGCTTATAAGCATTACAATGGATTTCAAGACCTCAAGAGAATCACTGCTTAAATTTAAAAAGAAAAAAAATCGAAGGGCAACTTACCTCAGGTAAAATGTAATTGACCCAAAGCCGTTAAACGGATTAGCCGTTGATAAAATAAGCAAATTAGTCAAATGAGAACATTGCAAACAATATGAAGACTTCAGTGTTCAAATCTCATGGGGGCAAAACATGATTCGCTCTTACATGTCAGACATCAACGAGGTCCGCGATGACTACTGGCCAAGCTAGAGGCTTAGAGCTGGACTAGAAAAAGCTTCCAGGGACAACATGAATGGATGACCATTGTAACGAAAATCATTCATCTGATCGGATGCAATTGACAACAATCAGATCTCATGGAGTTCACATAAAGTTCACCATCATAAATAATCCGACATATATCATAAAAAATATTAAATTATATTTACTGTGGCATGAATGCCCAAAACTTTTTTTGTCACATAAAATCCTAAACTTTCATACTATAATACAAATACCCATAAGTTTTTATTTTCGTGTCGCAAAAAAAAAAAAAACCCAAATACACTATTTGTTTCAATTCTATTTAGATATATTTGTCATATTAATATAAATTTGATTTTTTTATGACATGGAAAAAACTTTGAGATATTTATATAACAATGAGCAAGTTTAGGATTTTTAATGACATAAAAATTTAAAATATTTGGATCACAGTAAATATAATTTGGGATTTTTATTAACCTTGATAATCAAGACAAGAAATACGCCCACACTCTTTGCAAATTCTACCATTCGTTCTCAGTGTTTTGTCTTATTTTTCACTCGTATCACTCCATTATATTTATCAAAGTTACTCTTTCCCTTCGACCCAAAAAAAATTACTCTTCCCATTCCGTTATTTAACTCATTCCCAACTTTATATTCCACTAACCTTGGTAACGAACAATCCAATCGATTGAACGGCAGATGAAAATGATGAGGGAGATCATCTTAATCTAGCAAGCCTCAAGCTCGCCGATCGTGTCACGACTAGTCGATGGGCTGCCGATCGTCGCCAAGGCGCATGGCCAATGGAGGAAGAAGGAGGAAAGAAAAGAAAGAAAAGAAAAAAAGGTAAAGAAAAGGAAAGGAGTAAAAAGAAAATACTAAACTAATAAAAAATTTGATTTAAAAAAAATAATTAAGATTTTGATTTTTTTTAAATTTTTTTTGTAAGAAACCGAGAACCTACGCACAATCTTTGTGGACCAGGGCCTAATGGTTGGGGCCAAAGCTCAAGTGTAGAGAACCCGAGCCTAGCCTTTATGGACTCGAGTTCGGATAGTGAAGCATCGGATATGAGCACTAGGGGTTCGGCTTAGCCTTGATGGACCCACGTGTGGGTGTCGGGGGCTAACCCTGAGCACTGGGTCTAGCCCTGAGCACTGGGTCCCAAGCTTGGTCTTGATGGACCTGAGCTCGACCGCCAAGACACCTGGTCCTAAATGCCGGGAGTCGAGAATCAAGTTGGAATTTTCCGTGTTCAAGTATAGAGTTTCAAATCTAAGCGCCTATACTTACTCTAATTTTGAAAAACTTTTTTGGTTCTTTCAAAAAACAAATCATTTTTTTAATTTAAGTTTTGGTAGAAAAATATTTTCCATTGACTAGAAAAACATTTTTCATTAGCTTATTTTTCTAAGCGAATCAAATGCTAGAAAATGAGGACAACATTATCTTAAAAAATGTTTTTAATGAAAAAATGGACCCTTGTAAACAATAAGTGATTTGCAAAATATTTTTTAAAAATAATTATTTGTATCTCTTACAACAATCAGTAATGAAAAATATTTTTATCATTGATAAAAATTTATGTTTAACCTCCTTGGACGTTCCATCCGCTTATTGAAGAATGTGTGGGGTTGCTGGCCCAACTTAATGGGGGCAATAGTAGCCCATTATCCACGTGAAGCAAATCAATATGCTAATTGGATCACTAAAATACATCTTTCACGATCCCTATTTTTTTGGAATTTGTTTTGTTTAGACGTTAATTGTGATTGTTGTTGTAACTTTGTTGGTTAAATTAAATCAGCATAGAGTTGACCCAAAATGGGTGGCAATTTAAAAAGGGACAGGCGGGGGGAGGGGGTATTTGTATTTGGTGTTTAAATCTCATGGAGCAAAACATAATTTACCTTACATGTCACATCAACTAGGTCGGCGATGGCTGCTGGACAAGCTCAGAGCTCATTGCTGGACTAGAAAAAGCTTCAGGGACGACATGGATGGACGACATTCGTAACGAAAATCATTCGTCTGACCGTACACAGTCAAGAACGATCAGATTTCGTGGAGTTCACATAAAACTCACCATTACAAAAGATCAGGACAACTAAATCAAGCCGTACTGTTTGCAAATTCTAACGTACGTTCTCAATCTTCTGTTCTGTCTTATTTTCCACTTTTATCAGTCCATGTTCCATAAACCTTGGTGATAAACCATCTGGCCAATCGATCGACATACAGAAATGATGAGGGGGAAATGAGAATGGCGCGTACCATACCTGCTCTACTGACAGAATACAGAACTTTGAGCACGTATCAGATCCCAAAGATGGTGGCAACAAAAAGTACTGAGGAGTCAAACCCATAATAAAAGACAACCAAAGAGCCTTCTCGTTAATCATAGCTAGCAATTACTCCGTGCTTAAGTCCCCAGCGACAATCTGGGCTGGTGATTTGGGGTGTCGGGCATGAGAGTACAGACCTGGATTCGAGTCTCTGGAATGGCAAAAGAAGAAAAGACCACTCTCAATTAGCAGGTGCAACAGACCTAGTAAGTAATCAAGAATTACACGCTTTTAGAACTCAAAAAGGAACAGAATCACTGTAAGATTCAACTTTGTGTTGAATGCAGAGGAGGAAACAAAACTTAGGCCCAAAAAGGGGCAGTGTGAGAGAGCACGATTCTCGTGACTCCGGTCATTAGCTCCTGCACCCAAGAAGATGACTTACTTGAACTTGCTATGTACATGATTCCAAAATCTTGCCAATGAAGCATGGTTCAATCGTCGGTGTGGATGAAGCGCTCATAACTCGTCCCATTAAGGGTCCTAAAAACGTCATCCCAGCTCTTGATATGGTCCGACAATGGTCCACTATGTATCTTGATCTGGTGGCTCATCAAATCCATCGTTGACAGGCTGAGGAACTCTTGTACTTCTTTTAGCTTCTGCGCAAGAGCGGACAGTGAATATCAATATATCGAAGGAGAAAACCGATGTTCATAAAAGTGAAATAGCAACAGTAGCTTTCAAATGAGACATGATCGCACCCAATTATAATAAAACACTTTGGCTCATCATCATAAATTGGATTACAGTAAAAAGTTACAGGTTTTGAGTTATAATTGCAGGATGATGCAGCATAAAAAACTGTGCTGATCTGTTTGAATTAAGTGGTCAGATTTTGAGGGAGAGACAGCTGAGGAGGTAATTAGGCTGCACCAACTGGTGTGGGATTTATAGACTCTGTCGTAGTCTTGCCTGACTAGATGCAGATTTAATAAGTCAATGAAAATAATGAGCAAATCGAATTTTTTCTTTGACGTAGTTCTCTCTCTCTCACAAAATCATTGAAAACTTAAATGTCACATGAAATACACCAATTAACTGTGCCACAAGAGGTGAGAATGGTCTGGGTGGGCGGTTCCCACCTTAGAATTGGGAACTGCCCTCCCGTCCACTAAAGACCAGTTCCGAAAAATTGGAATTCGGAACCATCTGTTGATTGCATGGATTCACTCAGGAACCGGACCGTCCAGTTCCCAAGTGGATCTATGGAACCGATCTCACCAAACATCAACCAAATATCTCCATTATTTTGACCGTAAAGTCCATACCATAAGCAGCTAATGCATTGCACAAATGCAGACTAACAGATAACACGAACTGCACACATGGATTGCACACGGCAACTTTCTTTCATTCCTTATGGGCATGTAAGCATGAGTTCTCTATGACTTTTATATTCCATCGAGCATAAGAATCATGCTATTGGAAATTTTTTCACGGCCGCAGGGGTGGGGTGGGATGGGGTGGGGGTTGGGAACTGTAACAAAAACATAAGCTTATACCCTTTACTAACAGGAAGAAAGATGGAAAGAACATCTCACGGACATCTAAACAAGTTAGTAAGCAAAACACATCAAGTTATCCAGATCCTACTGAATTACATGCATCTATTCCTTTTCCTGGTGAACTAAAGCTAAAATTTTTTGTATAAGATAGATAAAAAATTTAGAATTTTTATTTTTTATATTTAAAATTAATATATTATTGATCCGATTTGGTGGGCGGTTCTACCAATGGAATTGAGAACGGGACCGGTATCCACCGTTTCCAATTTATTGGAACTGGGAACTAGACTAGTTCCCTTAGGAACCACTAGTTCCAGGCCGGTTTGGTCCAATTCCGGACGGTCCGGGCAGTTCTCGATTTTTTTGCACACCCCTAGCCACGACATCTTTCTATGCTATGAGGTCATATTTTCCTATCCCTAATTAGAAAAACTACTTTTGTGATTGGTTGAGTTGTAAACGTAGACATCACCTACATTTATATAAAATTAAGTTTGTATGTGAGTGACATTAATATTCCGTTATGAACTATCAGAGGTATGGTTAAGGGAACTTTCGTCCAATTGTGGGTGAAGGAAACTATAACCCTTTTCTATATTGGGTAGCTAAACCTTTTAAAGCACCCGATAATTTTGTTTGGTCTCACAATCTCTCCGTGCTATTGGACCTAATCAATTTTCACAGAGGAGGGCCTTGAAATATTTTTGAGAGAGTTTTCTTGGCGAAAATTCGAACTCCTAACCAGATATTCTTAGGCACTTGTTAAACATACTTACATTATAATAACCCAATTATCAAAATATAGCTTATGTATAACATGAAAACAATCAATGCATTAAGAGTTGTAATGATTTCTTAATGGTTACTTAAGAAGTACCACGAGACACTTATTAAAAAATTCTCTATATTTTGTGAAGAATTTGGAGGTAGGCTAAGATAGATAACGTAAATAATAGGAGAAGACACTCAGTGAAATAAAAAATTTAGAGGAAAACCCTAACATGACAAGACGTGCTATAATAAGCATAATGTAAATGTTAGCATAAATGAACGTGTTTGCTGTGTAAATGACTTGCTTGTAAAGGAAATTTATGATGCTTAGGTGCTTACATCAAATTATACAAAACCTAAATATGAGTATCAAATTTGCTAATGCTTTCACTTTCGTTAGTTTACCATTGGAAATAATCGAAAAATGCTAATGTAGCATGTCAATGTGACGAGTTTTATTGTGCTGATTTGAATTTTAGGTTTGGGCTACAACTTGAAAAATCGTTCAAACTGGGGGGTTTTTAGACATTGCAACTGATTTCATGACTACAAGGAATTATGACAAAAATTAAAAAGTCAAAAGGCAACTTACCTCATGTAAGCCTTATCCGACCTTTTGTGCTCTTACGCTAGTTATCCTTGTTTTGATGCTTCGAGTTAAAAAAATGAAACGGATTATTTCTGACCGTTAAAACACAAAAAAGTAAAATGAAACTGGGCTAAATTTGTTGGACGGATTTGCCCTTCACGAAAGGAGCAGCACGGGATACGTCGGTGCTGGAGTCGACTCTGAGGAGGACATTGCGAACAATGTGAGGACTTCAAAGGGCATATGACAAAAATAGAAAAGTTGAGGGGGTAATTTACAACTAGTGTCGAAACCTCATGCGGGCAAATACAATTCGCTCTTCTATGTCTTGCATCAGTTACGTCGGCCATGACTGCTGGAAAAGCTACACACTTATTGTTGGACTAGAAAAGCCTCGATGGACAACAAGAATAAAAATCATTCGTAACAAAAATCATTCGTATGATCGGAAACGTACGTACGAGGACAAGTCCATTTGAACGTACATATTGCAAAGTTCAGTGCAAGAATCCATTCCAGGTAATCTTTCCAAATCCATTCACGTGCGCTTCTAATCTCAAGCCTCTACGTCAGTTCTGAACCTTAAAATAGCAACTTATCAGTAACGGTAGAACGGAAAACATTATATCTATAAGTTAGCCTACAAAAGAACATCACATCTCGTTGTTGTGTACAATACAATGTTGTTTGTTGTAATCAGTAAAATTAAATAGGAATAATAATTCTGAGAAAATGATAACAAGATTAATAAAGACCAAGTCAATGGATAAACGTATTAAATGAATTTTCTTCGCAAGTAATGATGACTGAATTACAAACCAAATATAGACTTGCTAGATTATTATAAAATTGTAACATAATTAAATAAGAGGTGAGGTACAAATTATCCGATCTCCTTAAAACGATTAGTTCCTACCCAAGATGCTTTGTAGATTTACGAATTATGTTTTCCAAGATACAACATGTTGAACCCACTAAAGAATTTTTAACCAAAGAGAAAAATTGAATAGAAGAGATTCTTTTCTGACTTTGAACACAAATATTGAAACAATTTTCTAAGCCAACTCCCGTGAAGGCCGTTGGAAATCCGACGTGGTAATTTTTTAATAATTTCTATCACATACTTGGCTTGCCGAGATCCACGTCAACTTTTTTTTTTTTTTGGTCTGAAAGATCCACCTCAACTTACCGTCACCCAAAACGACGTCATTTTATTACTAAGTTTAATTTTTAATATAAATATTAATTAAATAATAATAAAATGAAATTTAAAAAAAGCAGCACAGGCAGGAGGGGGCTCCCCCACTTGTGGCCATTGCCCCATTGCCGATGGGGCAGCGAGGGTCACCGGCACTTGGGTGCGGGCCAACGACCCTAGCTAGATGTCGGGAGAGGGCAACAACCCTCTCCCAAATCTAGGCAACGGTCACCCACCATCCCCTTGGCCTGGGCAAGGGTCTCGGGCCCTCACGCAAGCGTCAATAGCCCTCGCCTAGGCCGGGACAAGGGCGGGCAACCCTCACCCAAATTGGGGAGAGGGTTACGCCCTCTCTTGGCAATCCTCACGACCATCACCATTGCCCTACCGGCGATGGGGCGATGGCCACAGGCGAGGATGTGCTCCTGCTTTTTTTAATTTAATTTAATTTAATTAATTTCATATTAAAAATCGAATCAGGCAAAATGATGTTGTTTTGGCTAAGTATAGCCATGCTAGTTCCCAAAACAACGTCATTTTGGGGTTATCTAGCCACGTAAGCACCCAAAACAACCTCATTTTGAGCTTGTGTCACCAAAAAATTGCCATGTATATATTTTGGTTGGATTTTCTCATCGTTAGTACTTAACTGATCATTTTTGTTCTAGTTTTGGCACTTAAGTGTCCCATTATATCAAGTTTTGGTACTCTAGAAGTCCGCATGTCAAACACTATTGCACATGAATTGAGGAAACATGTCTCAGCGCTATTGGTTTTGTTATGGCCACTTTTTTTTAGCCGTTAACCCATAATTACAACACTCCCACGAGCATGGTTAATTCAACAAAGCCCTCACGGGGCCTTGGATATGATCATGGGGAAAAAGCTGGCAAAGTAGGGGCGAAGATAGACTCACTCCTTTCATCCAAAATTATGTAGTACTAATACATACACATGCAATCTCGAACAACATGTTTTAATGTCTCATTGATTACCAAAAAACAACTGTAATTCATTGTTCAAATGTGAAATAATTTGCACAATATGCTGTGGTAACTCTTGCCAAGCGGGACTTTCCGTACTAGAGCCAGTTATTAACACGATGTCTTTGTAATCTTGCCCTTTGGCTATACCCGGTCACAAAATACAACAGGATTTGTCCAAGGCTAGCTTGAAAATTGATCACCTTGAAAATTATCCAAATGAGAAGTATAATAGAAGATCAAGGTGCTGAAGAGAATAAAAGAGAAAAATAGAGAAAAAATTCCAAAATCTAAGAGAGCTTCAGATATTCAAATATTTTGTCTTTCATGAGCATTCAATTGTAATCTTTTGAGAAGTGTTGGTAGAGTTATAAAGTGTGTTTAGGTGGAAAATAGCGAGCTTGAGTGCAAGCAATACGTAATTCAAAAAGAAGTGCATGAGTTCAAGCATCACTTGCTATTGTAACTTCTCATTGATTGAATTTGTGGTGAGCATGGTCCAAGTTGAGCCAGTCCAACACCTAACCTAGAGAATTTTGTTTGGCAATTACCCTTTGGTTCCAAAGTCAACCTAGGACTAACTGAATTTTTTTTTATTTCATCGTTTGTATTCTTTGAAAGAACAAATATACATTTTCAAATTACATATCCATCAATAATGTGACATTAAGTAACCGAAGTATGAATGCCGATACATATCAAACACAAATCTAAAATAAGGTAACAATAGAAATCTCCATTTGCAATTGTTGAGCTGTGTTTGTGAGGCGGGCCAACAGGCAAGGGATTTCACTAGCTAAGTTGCGCTCATAAAGAGAGGCCAGAGACAAGTAAGGCAAGCGACGAGACGAGCGACGAGCGAGGCTAAGGCAAGCAAAGAGGGTTTTTAATTTTTATTTATTTTTTTGTTGAATATAGGTTGGGTTTCTACTTTATAATTTACATGACAGAACCACATAAGGAATAGCAGAGGTGAAGGAGCAAGGATTTAGAGTAGACAAAAAAATATAATATATTATATAATATATATATATTATATTGCATATATAATATATACAAGGTTAGTTCAAGTTGGACCAACCCTAATCCTAAGATCGAGGACCAACCTGTACAGTGTAGAGTGCAAGGGTCCTAAAACCAAGGACTGCTCCAATCCCTCCGGGAACCAAACTAGAACCGGTTGGGTTGGGCTAGTCCATGGTCGGTCTAATGCTCACCCGAAGATTGAATAGTGGAATCCAACCAACAAACTGACAAATGGAGAGTGGATGTAGGCATTTACTAAGTTGAACTACTATAAGGCTCTTTGTGAAGTTTTCTATCCTTTTGCTCAAATTTATTTTACTACTTCATTTCCGTAATAATTTGTCAAAAATTGTAGAAATCACCTATCCACACCCCTTTAGGTGTTAGTCTACCTCAGACGGCACACAATTACTTCATCTTCCAAGCTCGACAACCAGATCCGAACAACACTATTGAAAATGCTTATGCTCTGCACAAGAACTTTCATTTATGTTCTCGGGAACAAAAAATCTGTTCTCGGGAACAAAAGAACAGAAACAAGTATTCCCGGAAGCGTTATCATGCAGAGCCCAAATCTACCTCCACCTTTGTGGGATCTTTTATGTTCATGAACTCATATATTTTCTCTTTCATGAGTTAGTTGAATGAAATGACTTTTACAGACAAAAAAAGAAAGAAAAAAGACCAACAATATCTCCTCAGAGCCTTTTATTATGCTAAACTGACACAAATGGAACCTCATTGAAAGCCTTGACATTTAGCAAAGAACCTTTCAAGTCATTATAGGACACACCAATGGAAGTCAATGCAACCATATTAGCAAATATGGAGATGTTTAGAACTTGCAGGTTTCTCAATTTTGGTAGCTCTGCCTGTCCGTTTCCTATCAACAAATTTTGGCTCATATCAATAAACTAGACGACTCGTGCTTTACCTATCTCGGGAGAAATGCTTCTCTTAAATCTGTCTGCTCACGTTCGAGCTCAACAAGCTTGTGCCCAAGCCCACATAAGCTGGAATTGATCCACTCAAATTGTTGTTCAATACAAGATCTAGCAACATCGAACGGTTTTCCAAATCCCTTGTAATCTCTCCACTTGCCTTATTTGACAAGACAAGTCTTCCCAGCACTGCAGGCATCTAACCAAATATGTCGTCGTCCAATATCTTCCATCTATTAAGAGCTTCAAATATGTTTCCAGTAAGGCGATTTCCTTCAAGCCTCACTCTAAATAATGTATTGCAATTCCTCAAGCTTCTTGGGATGGGACCTACGAAACAATTATTATTTGCGGTGAAACGCCGCAATAAAACCCCAAGGCATGTACATTTTCAGGTAGTTGCCCTTTAAATTCACCGTTAGCCAGGACTTCCAAATGAGCCAGCTTATTCATTGCGGCAGGTATAAGCCAGAAAGGATGTTATTCAACCCATTCTTTTTTATTACGAAAAAAGTTGTAGAAAGAATCGTGCAGATAATTCTTGTCGAAATTATTCCCAAATAGATATAATATTGTAAGAGATATTAATTTCCCTATCTCTGTAGGAATCATGCCTGAGAGATTATTCAAGAAATGATGTAAGTTTAAATACAAAATCGCTTAATTTCTGAAGAGATTATGGGATTGGACCGACCAAATTAGTTTCCAACAAATCTAAATCTTCAAGAAGTACCTATTTTGCTATTTCTCAAGGAATTGGGCTAGAGATTGCATTCTCAATAATTTCTTAGGTTTTGATGGAATGAGGATTGGGCCTATGAGATTGTTGCTCAATAGGTAAACTTCGGTAAGAGAAGCCAACCTCCCAATCTCTGAAGATGTGGATCTTATTTTGATTATCATTTGTGCTTGCATTTTAGTGGAGACATGGTTCACAATTGATTCGTATTGATTTCCCTTTTGAATTTGTTCAGTTTGTGTTTTGCTGAGGGATGTCAGTTGCTGTCCAGTCTATAGACAGCAACCTTCAAGCCTCAATCAATCCATTTGGTGAACCTTGGGCCAACCCTCACAAGCCCCGTGGCTTGGGGATGCATCGGGACGTTTTGGATATTCAACGGTACCATATTTAGTAAGCAAAATGAAGCCCAAAGCCCGCTGTCCAGACCGCATGTAAGGTTGGACAACCGGCTTTCGGTCTCATTTTGGCCTTCTAATTTCTAAAGGTCCTTAAATGGTCCCGAGGCGTCCCCTCAATATGTTTGTATAGTTCCCACGACATATTCTATGTTTGCGTCATATTTAGGCCCAATTCTACCGTCGTAGACTCGTAGCTCATTGTTGCCCTTGTTTAGGCCTTGAGTTATTCAAGAAGGAAAATGACAGGGATAAAAAAAAAAGGATGGAAAAGAAAAATAAATATTGAAAATGCATTTAGATAAAATTTTCATCATAAAACTTAGTTAAATTCAAGCTTAATTTCATTCTATTTGTTTAATATCTGGTTGTTATCTCTAGTTTAGGAACTTGATTTCATTAGACTAGGTTGGTTACACATTTAATTATATACATAGCTCATGGGGTCCTATCCCGAGGCTTAACAATCGGGCTATGTTTAATCTCTCCTTTATCGCACTTTATTTGCTTTGATATTGTTAGATTCTACATGATTGTTTGAATGATGCATGATTACTTATCTTACATATTTTAAGGAATAAAAAACAAGATTGCATGATTCGTTTTCACAAAAAAAGAAAAAGAAAAATGCACCAAATTAGGCGTTAGACACAACTAGTTTGTTGCCGCAGTGCGTATTTAGTCTAGTTTAGGCCTTAAGTTATTCATGAAGGAAAATGAAAGGGATAAAAAAATAAATGGATGGAAAGAAGAATTAAAATATCGGAAATGCATTTAGATAAAATTTGCAGCATAAAACTTAGTTAAATTCAAGCTCAATTTCATTCTATTTGTTTAATATCTAATTGTTATCATTTAGGAATTTGCATTCATTAGACTAGGTTGGTTACACATTTAATTATATACATTGCTTACGGGGTCCTATCCCAAGGCTTAATAATGAGGCCAGGTTTAATTTTGCCCAATATGGCTTGAATTCTTTCCTTTATCGCATTTTATTTACTTTGATATTGTTAGATTCTATATGATTGTTTGAATGGCATTTGATTACTTGTCTTGCATATCTTAAGGGATAAAAAAAAGACTGCATGATTTGTTTTCAGGAAAAAGAAAAACGCACTAAATTAGGCATTAGACACATCCAATGTAATCAAGTCCCTGTATCCATAAATATCTAGTTCGTGAAACTAAGGCTAACTCTCTTGTCTTACTTGCCTTCTTATTGGTTCATAATAGATTAGTGGCACCCCTAAAGTAAAACGAATTGTCATAACTAAGTAGCAATTGATAGGTTTTGAAAGGGGCCGTGCTAAGCGAAAGCACCACTCTATAAGAGGATGATTTGTGCTTGCCTAACAATCCATGAAACCACAACAAAGATTCATAGTTGGAGTGAAAGTTCTAGTTACAGTAATGCTAATTATTTAGTGGGCATCAGGGACGTTCGTAATTTTATCTCCGATGACACCTTTTTAGTTAGAGATAGTTATAGGAATATTTATTCCATATATTTTGATATTACTAATCAAATTTTTGAGATTGACAATGGGATATCTCACCTTTGGAGGTCGCGGCAACATTTTCTTTATTAATCTTCGTTATAAGAGTGTTGTTAACAAATTTTCCTGGGGCACTATTCAAGACCACTGAAAGTGGTAAAAACACATGAGAGTATTTTGAAACTCGAAAAAGAAATGTTTCAAGAAAGCCGCATATTTCAAATAAAAATGTTTGCATCTTCAAAATACAATTAACAATCCTTGATAAGTACCCTGGGACACTTTTTAACATTTTACATACTATAAATCTCAACAACTTCTGGCTGATTAAATATCCTCAACAAATCACTTGATAAACTTTTAAATAAATGATTTTTGTGCATCCACTAGGAAAGTAAAAAATTCTAAAAAGAAAAGGAGTGTTGATCTGTTGTGCATTATGAGCATCACTCTGATTTATATCTAGTTCAGTTTTGCGTAAATGATGCCTATAACTTGTAACATATTAGTTAGACATGATTCGTAAAGTTTCCTCCAATCGTAGATGGAGGAAGATGTAACTAATTGTTGATAAGCTTACAAGCACGTAATTGTTATTCTCACCAAGGGATAATGACGTCAAGCCCTCCAACTTGTATATAATTTGTAATGTTATCCCACACTTGGCATGTATATTCAATATTGAAGTTCTCAAATTTCGATGAGGTTCGTCACTCTCCATTTTCACAATTCATTAAATGATTCAATTAGTTTCCGATCATCATCATCCTTGCTACTCTCCTCATAATGTAAGTTTAATTTAATCAGTATTCCATGTCAACTTACTAAAATAATATATAGATCAAATGGAACTATATATTACATTACACACTGTACAAAAGTCGAGCAACTTAACTGAATCATTAAAAGTTTAAAAATAATATTACATATCAGACAAAAAGTCAAAGACGGTAGTGTCATTATCCCTTTCGCAACAGAAAACTAAATTGAACAATGTCGATCCAAAGCACTTTGCAAATTGAACGAGCTGGAAATAACAGTGAAATGAGACATCCACAGAAGCCTTCCCATAATTATTTCAGGTGCCACGACTCCAAAGTACAACCACCGATGCGCAGCATTCCAGTAATGCTCATAGGTTGGTAGGCCCTGCAGTAAAAATAATGCTCATAGGTGTGATTGGTAACAACTAAGAAGATAGTCGAAATTGTCGAATAAGATTGGCTATGACAATTCCGATTAGGCCGAAAGAGAGGAGCAAATTTTCTTAGCAATGGTGTCAATTTTTACAGACCAAACAGACAAACAGTGCACATGAAAAGCTAACTTCAAAACTTACAATTTCCTTGCGATGCTTGAAATTTCCTGCCATTGAGATCACGAAGTTGCTCTAAGATGACCGCAGAGAATGGCATTTCCAGCGGTACTCGAACGCGGAGCTCCTGCGAAACTTGTCTCATGGTCGGTCGAAGCCGCGGCTCGGCTTGCAAACATGCAAATGCCAGCTGTGCAATAGAGACCACATCTTCCGCATCTCGAAGTCGAACCCTAGAAGGTGAGAGACGTTGATCTAGCACATCCTTCAACAACGTCGGTGACTTAATTTCAGCAGATGATGAACATTCCCATGAGACAGGATATCCTGGATGCTTTCCCATCAGTGTCTCTAATGCAACAACTCCAAAACTATACACATCAGATTTTTCAGTTGGAATTGTGGAATAAGCCAGCTCTGCAAGTGAAGAATTCAAAATTTGTTCATAACCTCATCAGCTACACTTTAAGTTAATGACATCAATTCCTCTACATGTGATGAGTACATTTAAAAACTCATGAGCAGAAATTATTTAACTTACACAAACTTGGTAACTGTACAGATCCGTTGTAATGCCTTTCTCAATACTAAATGTCAGTGGAAAGAAAGGATGCAAGTACCTGGAGCAATGTAACCGATAGTGCCGGCTACTGCAGTCCAGTTTGATGAATCTGGCCATAATATTCTTGCAGTGCCAAAATCTGAAACCCGAGCCTCATAATCGGCATCTAACAGAACATTGTTACTGGTCAAGTCTCGATGAATCCATGTGGGAGAACAATCGTGATGCATATAGGACAATGCATCCGCCACTCCTCGAACCATGTTTACCCTTTTATCCCAGTCAAATTCTAATGCTTTCTCATCGTCATTCAAAATTGTTCTCAAGCTTCCTCTTTCTATGTATTCATACACCAAAAAAGAATGGTACACATGAGAGCAAAACCCATAAAGTTTGACGATGTGGCGATGGCGAATATCTAATAAGGCTTGAATCTCCCTCTCAAAAGATCTGAAGTTGAAGAACTCTTCAGGGGATGAAGAAATTTTCTTGACAGCAACAATTTGACCTGTCGGTAGTTTAGCTTTATAAATAATGCCGTATGCTCCTTCTCCCACATAGAACTTGGAGTCAAATCCTTCTGTGGCCTCTAGGATTCGCTCATAGAAAGCTTTGCCATCAAAATTCAGAATGTGCAAAAAGTCTAAATCATTCGATTGTCCATTGTTCTCTATCTTGATACTCTTTCTTTGACAACGTACAAAGACCAAGAGAATGATCAAGATAAAAGCAAGAAGCAGAAACCCCAAGAACGAAAGAATGAGGATAGCAGTAGTTTGGTGCCCACCGTTTCCATCACCTTTCTTGCTCATAGGAGAGTTGCACTTTTGTAAACCAACAACATCGCCACAGAGTCTCTTGTTGTGCCAAATTGCCTCAAACGGCCTCATTAAAAGCTTTCACATTTGGGAGAGGACCTTCAAGGTTATTGTAGGACACATCAACAATAGTTAATGCTAGCATATCACCAAAAGCCTGTGGGATGGAACCCAACAAGCTATTGTGGGAGACATTCATGGTTTCGAGGACTCTCAGCTTTCCTAGCTCTTGTGGTATTCTTCCGGTCAACAAATTTTGACTCAAATCAAGAACTTCTAGGAATCGCATGTTCCCTATATCGGAAGGAATGCTTCCCTTGAGTTTATTTCTACTCAAGTTCAAGCTCAACAAGTTTGTGCATTGAACGAGTTGCGCTGGGATTGATCCACTGAGATTATTTGATGCTAAGTTGAGATGCTCTAGTTTGGATAAGAGTCCGATTTCACTAGGAATATCACCCATAATCCGATTATTGTCCAAGATGAGATATAACAAGTTTCTTGCCAACTCTCTTGGAATCATTCCACTCAAATTATTTGAAGACAAGTCTAGTGCCTGTAACTGAGTCATCCTTCCAAATATTGAGGGTATCTCACCAATAACATTGTTGTTGGATATCCTCAAACTTGTCAAATTACGACAATGCCCCCATTTCCATGAAAGCTCACCATATAAATAATTGTGGCTCATGTCTATATATTTTAACTGTGGATATATTCCAAAAACTTCCTTTATATTTCCAAAAAGTTGGTTTCCCTCAAGCCTCACTCGTATTAATGCACTACAGTTCCTCAAGCTTTTTGGAATGAGCCCTGTGAAATGATTGTTTATGACACATAATTTCTGCAATAGATTCCCTCGACATATTTCATCTGGCAATTGCCCTTTGAGTTCATTGTAAGATAAATCAAAAGCCCTCAAACGAGTAATTTTATTAACTTCAGGGGGCAAGGAACCAGAAAAGTCGTTGTAGCTGAGGTGTAAAATAGTTAAATTGGTTAGGTTGCCAATTGATGAAGGGATAGAACCACTCAAATTGTTATTAGACAAATCTAATAATATGAGAGACACCAATTTCCCCATCTCTTTAGGAATTGGGCCTGAAAGATGATTTGAGTAAATGCATAAGAGATTTAGATTGCTCAAATTCTGGATAGACGATGGAATTGGACCAACCAAATTATTCACAGCTAAATCTAAATTAGTAAGAAGATTGAGCTTCCCTATTTCTGAAGGTATGGATCCAGAAAGCTCATTTCCCCACAAATAAAGAACCTCTAAATTCCTCAATTCACCTATCTCTCGTGGAATGGGACCGGAAAGATTGTTTTGTGAAATGCCCAATTCCGTTAAGTTGCCTAAGTTTCCAAGAGAAGTAGGGATAGGACCGACCAAATTATTTTCAGCCAATTGTAATTCTTTGAGAGATATCAAATTTCCGATTTCTTGGGGAATCAGATTGGAAATTTCATTTTTGAAAAGGTGAAGAACTGACAAACGTGTCAAGTTTGAAATAGAAGGAGGGATTGAGCCACTGAGATTGTTAATCGATAGGAGAAGTTCAATAAGAGAAGTCAGTCCCCCAATTTCTGAAGGTATGGGCCCTGAGAGTCTATTTTTCCACAAATGAAGAATCTCCAAGTTCCTCAAGCCACCTATTACGAGAGGGATGTGTCCACTAAGGTAATTTTCACATAGGTACAAAATGCGAAGATTTTTCAGTTTGCCTATACTTGGAGGAATGTTCCCCTGGAGTGTGTTGTTACATAAAATAAGGCAATTGAGTTTGGAAAGGTTACCGATGCTCGAGGAAATGGAACCATAGATCCAATTGTTGCTAATGTCAAGACTGAGCAAATTGGTTAAGCACGAGAAGTCGAAGGCATCTAAAGTTCCTCTCAAACCAAGATAGGAAAGATTGAGATGCATAATGGATCCATAGTCATCGCAAGTGACTCCGAGAAAGTTGCAGGAATCGTTACCATGCCACGATGATAGGAGGGATTGGCTACGGTCTTCAAGGCTAGATTTCCATTTCATGAGAGCCTTGGTTTGTTTCATGATGTTGGTAGAAGCAGTGAAAGTTGATGAAGTGGAAGAAGCAAAACTAACAAAGAGAAAAAAGAAGAATAAGAAGGATCTAAAAGAAGGCATGTGATAATTGAATAGAGACTTGTCATAGCTAAAGGAAGAACTCATGATTTGGTTGTGATTGATGTTTTTGAGACTTCAGATACTTATAGACAGTGCCTTCAACCGCTTTTCACTGAATGCACACAACAGTGGGAATGATGCATTTAACAAAATAAGGATTGGCTAAAAAATGCAAAGTTGGTCAAAAGGTAATCCACTACCACTATAAAGGGCAAAAGGAAAGAAAACTTTTCTGTTACACTCATTCCGACTTTTGGACTTGAGCAATTGCTCTTCATTGAACGCACACAACAGTGGGAATGATGCGTTTAACAAAATAAGGATTGGCTAAAAAATGCAAAGTTGGTCAAAAGCTAATCCACTACCACTATAAAGGGCAAAAGGAAAGAAAACTTTTCTGTTACACTCATTCCGACTTTTGGACTTGAGCAATTGCTCTTCATTGAACGCACACAACAGTGGGAATGATGCGTTTAACAAAATAAGGATTGGCTAAAAAATGCAAAGTTGGTCAAAAGCTAATCCACTACCACTATAAAGGGCAAAAGGAAAGAAAACTTTTCTCTTACACTCATTCCAACTTTTGAATCTGAGCAAGTCGTTAAATTACTTCATTCGAACTCTGGGATGTAAAATTCAGGGATATTCTCAGATTGAGGGGGAAGAAAAATATTCTTTTACTAACAATTGTGCAAGGCATGCGAGCACCAACACGTTAAAATAAGGAACGCAATCTGGCTGAGTTTCCTTGCTAAGAGACTATCACCGGCGACCCTCGTAGGTGGCAACCCCCAAAAAAGAATAGGCCAATTGGGTGACGTTTAATTGCTCCACTAAACGCATGCAATAGTGGGAATGGCGCATTTAATTAAATAAGGATTGGCCAAAAACCGCGAACTCGGTCAAAAGCTAAATCCACTACCGCTATAAAGGGCAAAAAGAAAGAAAACTTTTCTCTTACACTCATTCCAACTAAACAGTGCTTCTCGGGGAAATCCCTTCTTTTTGTTCGTTAATCCTAACCTCGCATTCAAACTCCTCGTCCCTCCAAGAATTTTCCTGCCCAAAGTAACTATTTTAATTGCCCAGCTTCGTTCCACGTGAATCAAGCCTTACCCTCTCCAAAAAAAAAAACTCATAGACGATCACTCAAGTTGGAGAACATTCGGTGGTAGCTCACGTCAATAAATCTGGCTACCCAGTCATAATAAATGATGGACTTTCCCTCAAAAGTTTCTCTAACAATTGTTGGAAAATATATAGAGGAAGGCGAAGAAGGAGAAGACGTATTGGAGGGAAAATACATAACACTATTCATTGTAACTACAAAATTAAATTTGAGAAAGTGATAACAATATCAATAAGAAATTGGAGGTGAAGTATGACTAACCGAATCTTCTTAAAACGATATTTTCTGCCCGTGGTGCTAAATAACTTCATGAACTTCACCTCCCAAGATACAATACCTCGAACTTGTTGATATCAGCACTATATGAACATGACTCTATCAAACGCTTTTTGAAACGGGCACACTTAGAGAAAACTTAAAGAGAGGAGAAGTGGGTGATTTTCATTTCCTTCCGTTGCTCTTGAAATGAAAATTTTTGAAGTTTATTCATAGAGTTTTTGAATTCATGTACAAAAATGGCTCATGAATCATGAACTGAATAGATACAAGAATCTAGATAATACATGAATCAAGAATTAAATAGATACACAAATTCAAGAGATACATGAACTAAACAAATATGAGAATTAATGAAATATGTGAACGAAAACAATGTATCTCGTTTTGCTCATTTTTGTTGATTCATTAACCACCATAATTACAGCAACAATTATTATAAAAAGGCCGTTTTAGGAGAGCCACTTTCCTTGATACATCACCAACCAGCTTTCATAACCGTTCACTCTCATTCCATAGTTGGTAGGCCGTGCTAATGAATCAAGCTACAATAGCCCTCCAACATGCGATTTGGGATATCACAAATTCACACCTGCTTCTTGTTTTGCATGACAATTAGCTCCAATCGTTAGAGCTAGTGCATTGCTTTCGTACCTTTTGGTTAGCTTATGCGACATCATAGTTTAATTAAGTGCCTGTATTTTGTGCAGTTTTTATTTAAAAATGAGATTTAAAGAGTTGTCGAAGTTTAATTTCTCTACTGAATGACCGCTTTCGCTGTCGTCAATGTTCATCTGAAATATTTAATATTAACTTATATAATAGACCAAAACCTCAAAAGCACAATAACAGTCCACACGTGAAAAGTTAACTACAGAACTTAACAATTTCCTGAGAAAGGTCAAATTTCCTGCCCTTGAGATCACGAAGTTGCTTCAGGCTGAATGGAGAGAATGGCATTTCTTGGGGTACCTGAACCAGCAGCTCCCGTAACACTAGTCCCATCATCGGGCGAAGGCGCGGATCGGCTTGCAAGCATGTGAAGGCTAGCCTGGCAACCAAGACCACATCTTGCCCATCTCAAAGTCGAAGTATGGAAGTCGAGAGGCATCCCCATAGCGTGTTCTATAATAGTATTGGCAACTTGGATGGGGTGGATGATGAACATTCTCAAATGACATGCTCTCTTGGATGCTTTCTCATGATTGTCTCTATTGCAACAATTCCAAAGCCATGCCCGTCGCATTTTTCAGTTGAATTGGTTGAATAAGCCTGCTCTACAAGTGGAGAATTCCCAGTCTTACCAAAGCCTCATATGTTGGATACAAGTTCTTCACTATATGGCAATGACAAGTTCAACTTTCCACTAAATCTATACTTACAACATTAAGGGTGTGTGTAATAACCATTCTACTCACAGGGACAATTTATATTCAAAAATGATTTTTTTATTATGTTCCTTGGACGAGTTTTTGAGCATTTTAAGACATTTGGTAAATGTACAAAATTTCCATTTTCAAAATAGAAATGCGTTTGGTATGACACTCAAAGTTTTTAACCAAAACCATTTTCTTTTAATTTTTTAATAATTTTCTTAAATCTTTCTTTCTTTTTTCCTTTTTTTCTTTCCTTTTTTTCTTTTCTTTTTTCCTTTTCTTGTTCTCCTTCCTCTAGTTGTTGGCCATGGCTAATGACCAACCAAACAAGCACCGATGACCTCACCGGTCTCGGGCAAGCCTTGCCGACGGCCGAAGAGCCTCCAGCGACTGGCCAAAGAAAGAAGAACAAGAGGGTAAAAAGAAAAGAAAAGAGAGAAAGAAGAAGAAGAATTTAGCTTGATTATGGAGTTGTTTCTGAAAACAAAAAAGCAAATTTTCTTTACTTTTTGATTCTATTTCAAATTTATCCCCGAGAATAAAAATAATTTTATTTTTTTTATTCCGAAGAACAAAAAAATAGAATCAGGCATGCCACGACCTAAAACTTTTTTTATGAGGTTTTGTTGGGGAACCTTTGATTAGGTTTAGGGGTATTAATAATTTCGGACCGACGGCCCTTCATTAACTTGGGCTCTCCCAAGCCCATACCTCACGCGACATTAGATATTCGAAATTTTAATCGGTCTAGCCTATGCAAATTTAAACAAAGGAGTCGCCACTAACCTATTTAGGATCGGCTAGAAACCTAGTAAGATACGGGAGAATACCTTACTATTTGCACAATTAGAGATTCTAAATTCGGGGACTTGGTTACGTTAATCATACGACTAACACCCTTTCAGTACCTAACTCAATTGTGTATTAATTAAGGCCATGGCAATCTATTCAAGAAATCTAAGGCTTATCATAACCATCCTAATGCAGGAAAATAACATCCAAAATATTTACATGCGCAATTAATTATCATCACAAAATAAAGCATGAAAGGAACCTAATATTGTTTCTAAAAAAGAAAAATATAACGTAAACAAAGAACCCTATTGTAGAGCCTTACTGGCTTGTCCAATTTTCGATTTTTCCTTTTTAAGGGTTTTCTAAATTTTATATATTTTTATATATTTTATATTTTTAATACTTTTCGTATTTTCTGAAATTAAACAAAATGAGATTTCAAGACTTTTTTTGTTTGGCATTTTGAGGATTTTCTGAATTTTTTTAAATTTATCAATACTTTTGGAATTTTCTAATTTTTCTAATTTAATTTTTTTTGGAATTTTTGAATATTTCGGATTTTTTTGTATTTCGAAATTTTTTTAAATTTTTAAATATTTTCATGACTTTTCAAAATTTAAAGGCATTTTATTAATTTTTAAGGATGTTTTCGAATTTTTTAAGATTTTTTTAATATTTTTAAGATTTGAATTTTTTTATTTTAAAAAATAATAATAATAATAATAATTCGGACCGGGTCAGGAACCTAGCCCTACTAAACCGACTCAGACCCTATCGGTCCGGGTTGGGCTATTGACCGGGCCGACCCTAAAGCCCACACGAATTTTTCATTAAAATTGGCCCACAAAATTTTACAACAGCCCATTAAAGATTATAGCCCACTCCCTTTTATATTCTTTTTAGCCCAGCCACTTCTAGCCCACACTGAAAATCAGCCCAACTCTCAAATGGACTTAGCCCATAAAATGCAGCCCATTTCCCCATCCCTTCTTTTTTCTATTTTTGGCTTTTTCTCTTTTCCTTTTTAATCTTCTATATTTTTATTCTTTTTCTTTCTTTCTTTTCCCTGTTTTGTCTTTTTCTGGCTTCATCTTCAACCTCTCGCCCCTCTCTTCCCTGAATCTCTCATCTCCTCCTCCTCCAGGCTTCCTCACCGAAGCTTCACCAAGGCATGCTCCACCTGAACCTCACCCAAACGTTGACGTAGGCCAAATAAACATTATATACTGGGTCCCCCTCGAGGTGGCGTCGATCACCACTGGCCACAACTTCGGCGACCATGAATCCATTCACCCTAACAACGAAAAACCTCCCCCTTCGATGACGCACGATTGCTTAGACAAAATAACGCCAAAACACCATGAACAGAAACAAACATGATTCAGAGGGATGTAGACGAGCAAATCCTAAGCTAGAACGTGAGCAGACTTAGGTTTTTCTCTAGGGCATTTTGTCAAACATGTAATATGCATTATCGAGTAGAGTGATACTGGCTTGTTCAGGGCTCGGATTCGAACCAAATTTAACACAACACGCACAAGAACATCAATGGAGGATTGACAGGGCCGGATCTCACCCAAAATGGTTGGCGCAAGCTTCGGCTCGACGTCTAGCAAAAACAGAACAAAAGTGCCCTGGAGGAAGCCTACTTGGTTCAGGCGAAGCATCATGGTGGATGGCGGCCAACGAACGGTCTCCGATGGCATTCAAACACGTGCCTGGCTTCAATCGACTCCATCGAGGTCAGGGATTGCGATGACAAATGGCAACAAGCGAACCCGGGCGGGCGATGTTCAGGAGGTGACGGACAACATTGAATGGCTGTGGCTCCGAGGTTTTGTGTGGCTTCAATGACGATCGTGCCCAGAGAAGAGAAAGATCAAGACACTTCTTCATTTTCTTTTTCAGCCAAACTCTCTGCAGGTCATCGCTTTCCATGCTTGAGCTCCCTCACGCCGGTTCAACTTGAGGATATCGAACGGAAGGAGTTGCCGGTGGAGCTTGCACGCAGCCAAGGCGTCCTCGACTGAAGCTCTCTCCTTCTCTATTTGTTTTTTTTTTTTTTTTTTGCTCTTGCTTTTTTCTTTCTTTTGCGTTTTTTCTTTGGTCCCTTGGTCTTTTCTGTCCTATCCTCCGTGCTCTCCTGGATCTCTCCTTCACGCACCGCACCACCCTTATCTTCGGCAACACGTTGCTGATCCTCCCGATCGAAGACGGACAATGTTTTCCCTCTGCACCTCTGCTGCCGAAACTTTATTCTTACTTTCGTCGACCACCCCCTTCACTTCGAACCTCCCACTGCATTTTTCTCATTCTTCTGCTGTCTCGCTCCCGGATTTTCTCTCTCGGGTTTTCTCTTTCCGCTTTCTCTGGTTTTCTTGCTGCCTTTTTTTTTCTGTGTTTTCCTCTCCTTTTGCTCTCTCTCGAGCTCTCCCCATCTAGCCAGAAAACTAGACTCCGTTTTTGCGATTTTCCTCCTCTCAAACCAGGAACCCCTGCTCCCACTTTTCTATCTCCGAAAACTAGAAAATAGCCCCCTCTTCTTCTTGTTTTCCTTCCTCCTCAAAACCGAAAACCAACTCCTCCCTTCCTCCTTCGTTTTCTCCCCCTTTTCCTTCTCTGTCTTCCAACTGAATTCTGGTCCCTTTGCCCTCTCTCCATGTGACAGCGCAACAAGGGCAGATTCCCTTACTAGCGTCATGCGGTCGACGTCACAGCCCGAGGAAATCAGAACAACATCGTGCGTCCGTGTGGCGTATGTGAGGGGAGGGTGAAGATGAAAGGAAAATGGAAGAGAGATGGTGGGCTGGGCTAAGGTGGGCTAGGTTAAGAAGGAAAATAGAAAGGTATCATCAAATCCTTTAAGAGAAAAATTATGTCAAAATGATCATACTCATGAAAGAGATTTATTAAGCATGCCAAGCAAGAGCTCCTTAATTAGAAATGGCTTATCACATGCTCTCAAGAAGGGCTATTTAATCCCATATATTCATGTGGGAAGTAATTTGATCACTCAATCCACCTCATATCTCTAGTGTCGAAGGATCTGGGAATCATTCGCAATAAGTACACATTGACCAATCCAAAAGGTCTTTCAAAAGGACTATAATGCAGGTTTAGTTATGATTTTAACAATGGATAAGCATCATTGGTTATGAAATGAAACAATCATCTGTCAACATTTTCGCTAGGTTTACAAGTCAAGCAACCTTAAGATGAGATAAGACAACCTTGCTCCCACTTCTTTGAGCAGTAACTTGCTTGGAAAATCCTTATTCTCACTTGAATCATCCCAATCTGAAGAGATTTCGGGAAGGGTTGTAATATTGGTTTGGTTAAGACTCAAAAGGCTCAGAACTTTTCACAAAAAAGGGATTTGAAAGTTGGTGATTAACATGGCATCATTATCATATCACTCAATCTTTTCGAAAGGCATTTGACTTTTGAAATTTGATTTATCTCGAAAGTCCTTTGACTAATCAAATAAGAGCTTTGCCCTTCTCAGTTTTTTTCTTTTTGCATTTGCAATGATTTTCTTTTTGATGCAAACATTTTGAATTTGAATTTTTTTTTACATAGGAGTTTTTCGCCCCTTGATGCGAATCTCCTCTTTTCTTTTTCTTTTCTTTTCTGACTTTTTTTACGAGCATTGGTCTTGCTTTTACCAGGCACACCGCTTTTTCATGCCCCTTAATTTTCATTGGACTTTTGAACTTTTTGAGCTTTTAGGACTTTCGAGATGCTTTCCACATTTTCATGTAAATGCCAATGGTCTTGATAAATTATGTGCCCTACCCTAATGTGGGCAGATAATCACCACTTTGGGTTTCAGAAATGAATAATTAGGCTCAACTTGGTTTAAGCAATAGGTATCAGTGTTTGGGTAGAGAAAGGAATGCTCTTCTTCACCTTAGGATGTTTCAAGCTTTCATAAGAATTTACCTAAAGTTATCACAAAAAGATTAATGCAAGTGAAAGCAAAGAACTCTTTTTCATATTTTCATCATATGATATCAACAAAAACCTCCAAATTTGCCCCACTGCGGGGTGGTTCTTGACAGGGGTGTCGTGACCTAAAAATTTTCGAAAGTAATAAATAGTAGGGTTTAGGGGTATTGTTAATTTAGGGCTGAGGGTCCTTAATTAACTCGGACTCTCCCAAGCCCATACCCCGCGCGACGTTGGGATATTCACAAAATTTTCAAACAAGGAGTCGACACTAGTCTATTGAGGTCGACTAGGAACCGAGTGAGACATGGGAGTGTATCTCACCTTTACGCAACCAGAGGGTCAGGGTCGAGGAGTGATTACGTTAGTCATGCGACTAACGCCCTTTCGGTACCTAACTTAATTATGTGTTAACTAAAGACATGGCAACACATTCAAAAAAACCTATTGTAGATCCCTAAAGGCTTATTCAATTTTGGTCTTTTTCTTTTTTAAGGGTTTTCTGAATTTTTGTAATTTTTTCTGATTTTTCTGAATTTTTCTGAATTTTTATGCTTTTTAATATTTTCGAATTTTTCAAAATTAAACAAAACAGATTTTCAAGATTTCTAATGTCTTTTGGCTTTTCTGAATTTTTAAGAAAAACATTTATTAATTTTTTTGAATTTCCTAATATTTTCTAATTTTTTTGGAATTTTTGAATATTCGAAAAAGAAAGAAAGAAAAATAAAATAAAATAAAATTAAAATAAACTTTCAAAAAATTTCTGAAATTTAAAAAAACATCTTTATAATTTTTGATGATTTTTCGAAAATTTTTAAGATTTTTAAAGATTTTAAAGATTTTGTTTTAATTTTCTGAAATTTTTGATTTTTTTGATTTTTTTAAATTTTTATTAAAAAAGTGATTCGGATCGGGTCGGATGACCTGGCCCTACTAAACCGACCTGGGCCCTATCGGGCCGGGACGGAGCAACGACCGGGCTGGCCGAACGGCCCGGTCGAAAATATTTTTAAAATGGCCCATCAACAAAATTAAAAGAAAAAGCCCATTTCTAATTCCTAATAAAAGATGGCCCAAGCTCGAATTGGGCCCACACGAAAAAATAAAAAATGGCCGGCCCAGCCCCCCTTGTCTAAATTTTCGGCTCGGCCTCTTTTCTTCTCTTTTTTTTTTTTTTTTTTTTTTTTTTCCGGTGGTCTTCTTCTCCCCGAAGCCATGTGCGCCGGAGTTCCTACAACTCCTTACGCCGCACCGCCGCCAACACCGCGATGGGTCCTCCCCGGTCCTAAATGGGTCTCCGTGTCATCCAGCGTCGGCTGTTCCATACGACCGACGCCGGACGTCGCCAGCGATGACTTCCGGCGATCCTGAAGACTTGTCCTCGCCGGAAAACCAAAGATGTCTCTTTTCGACTTGAAAGCGTACAGAAACCTCATGAAAATGACTATAGTTCTAAGATAACACAAGAGCAAGCAATATACAAACAAAAATTCAAGAAACCAGACAGAGCCGACCATGGAATTTTCTGGGTTTCGTGTGGGCATTTTGTCAAACACCTAATGGGCGCTACTGGTTTCGGGGACCTCCAGCTCAACCAAGCCTCGCACTCGCTAGGGGGCCTTCGGAAATCATGTCAAAAGGTAGCATGGGCAAGGTAGAAGGGCGGCAAGGGCCGAGGCTCGTGCGAACTAGTTGACGCGAGCTCTAGTCCACGCCCTCGTCAAAGCAAAGAAGAAACAAGCGAAGACGGAACCTACCTGGTTCGGGGACTAGCCGCGGCGGACGATGATGGTGGACAAGCCTCCAGCAACGGTGAGTTGTTCCTGGAATGCTCCTTCTTCCCCGTGAGCGGACCTGTTGGCTCTCCTTCTCTCGAATTCTGCTCTTTCAAGTCCTCTGTTTCCGGTGCTGGAGATGAGGCGTGGCGGGAGATCATCGACGGAGGGTCAAGCCCGACTGCCGGCCATTTCTCCTCCTCCATCTTCTCTCATTTTCCTCCTCTTCTCCGTTCTCCCTCTGTCTGATTCTCTCCTTTTTTTTCGTCCTTCAGCTCCCTCAAGCTCTCTAGTTTTCTCCTTTTCCAGATCTGGTTTTTCTTCCTTTGCTCGTCCACGAATCCATGAACTTCTGGTAGAAAGCGACCAGGGCCTTGACGATGCTCTGGCAAATGGCGTAGATCTGTGAGGTGTGGCCGCCGCCCTTGACCCGGATCCTCACGTCGATGCCGGCGAAGCAGTAGCTGCCGAGGAGGAGGATGGGCTCGTAGGCTATGAAGCGGAGGCTCTTGGGCTCCCTTTTTTTTTTTTTCCTCACGGCAGCAAGCCTCTTGTCCTCTACTGCCCTCCGTCTCCTCTTTTTTTCTTTGCCTTTTTCTGCGTGTGTTTTTTGTGTCTACGAAGAATGAAGGGAAAATGGGCCGAAAATGAAGAAAAGTTAGATGGGTGATGGCCTGGGCTCAAATTAAAAGATGGAGTAGGTGAGTAAAAGAGTGGGCTGGGCTATATCAGCCAACTCGAAAAAAAAATTCGAATTTTTGAATTTTTTTAAAATTTTTTTTTTCTTTTTTTGTAAATTCCTATATATTTATATGTGCAAAAAATAAATGGGCATTTAAAAAAAAATAGACCAAAAAATCGGGTGTCAACAGCTACCCCTCTTTGAAGGGAGCTCGAAGAGGTTCATTTTAAAGACTAGGTGACACTCGACTTTCACCAATGAGTCATGGAAGCGAGAATTTATTCTGTTCATTTTTCTCTTTTTTTGTTTTTTTTCTTTATTGAGGTCTCGACTTGTACGAACGAGTTTCAACCAAGTTAGTAAAGTCTCACCGTATAACAACGGGTTTCGACTATGTTAGTGGAGTCTTACCATGTAAGAACGGGCTTGACTGAGTTAGTAAAGTCTTACTGTATAATAACGAGCTTCGACTGAGTTAGTAAAGTCTTATCGTGTAATAACGGGCTTCAACTTGAAGGGAGGTCTTACCGTGTAATAACAGGCTTCGACCGAGATAGCAAAGTCTTACCATGTAATAACGGGTTTCGACTTGAAGGGAGGTCTTATCATGTAATAATGGGCTTCGACCGAGAAGGCAAAGTCTTACCGTGTAATAATGGGCTTCGACTTGAAGGAAGGTCTTACCGTGTAATAACGGCCTTCGACCGAGATGGCAAAATCTTACCGTGTAATAACGAGTTTTGACTTGAAGGAAGGTTTTATCGTGTAATAACGGCCTTCGACCAAGATGGCAAAGTCTTACCGTGTAATAACGGGCTTTGACTTGAAATGAGGTCTTACCGTGTAATAACGGGCTTCGACTTGAAGGGAGGTCTTACTGTGTAATAACGGGCTTCAACTGAGAATGCATGGTTTTAGGTTGACCATGAACCATTTCGAAATTGCATGGTTTTAGGTTGACCATGAACCATGTGGTTTTAAGGAAGACCCACAAACTCTTTTGAAAACTGCATGGTTTTAGGTTGACCATAAACCATGTGGTTTAAGGAAGACCCACGAACCATGTGGTTTTAAGGAAGACTCACAAATCCTATTAGAAATCGCATGGTTTTCCGGTTGACCATGAACCATGTGGTTTAAGGAGAACCCACGAACCTTTTAGAAATTGCATGGTTTTCCGGTTGACCATGAACCATGTGGTTTAAGGAGGACCCATAAACCATGTGGTTTTAAGGAAGACCTACGAACCCTATTAGAAATTGCATGGTTTTAGGTTTACCATGAACCATGTGGTTTAAGGAGGACCCACAAACCATTTTAGAAATCACATGGTTTTCCGATTGACCATGAACCATGTGGTTTAAGGAGGACCCACGAGCCATGTGGTTTTAAGGAAGACCCACGAACCCTATTAGAAATCGCATGGTTTTTCAGTTAACCATGAACCATGTGGTTTAAGGAGGACCCACGAACCCTTTGGAAATTGCATGGTTTTCCGGTTAACCATGAACCATGTGGTTTAAGGAGAACCCACGAACCATGTGGTTTTAAGGAAGACCCACAAACCATATTAGAAATTGAATGGTTTTAGGTTTACCACGAACCATGTGGTTTAAGGAGGATCCACGAACCATGTTAGAAATTGCATGGTTTTCCAGTTGATCATGAACCATGTGGTTTAAGGAGGACCCACGAACCATGTGGTTTTAAGGAAGACCCACGAACTCTATTAGAAATCGTATGGTTTTCCGGTTAACCATGAACCATGTGGTTTAAGGAGGACCCACGAACCCTTTGGAAATTGCATGGTTTTCTGGTTGACCATGAACCATGTGGTTTAAGGAGGACCCACGAACCATGTGGTTTTAAGGAAGACTCACGAACCCTGTGAAAATTGCATGGATTTCCGGTTGACCATGAACCATTTGAGATTGTACGACTTCACTAAGTGAACCTGTTAAATTCAACTTAAGCAAATGTCATTAGAGACAATATCAAAAAGATGCATTGGCAATGTTGTAGCATCAATTGCATAAGCAAATCAAGCTAAGTCTGATTACATTGACATTTGATGTTTTTGTGTATCATGTACCGCAAAATTGTCATCAAGCTTGGAAGGTATCATTAATCATCAAATCCCTTTAAGAGAAAAATTATGTCAGAATGATCCTACTCATGAAAGAGGTTCATTAAGCATGCCAAGCAAGAGTTCCTTAGTTAGAAAGGGCTTATCACATGCTCTCAAGAAGGGTTATTTGATCCCATCCATTCATGTGGGAAGTAATTTGATCATTCAATCTACCTCACATTTCCAGTGTCGGAGGATTTGAGAATCATTCGCAATAAGTACATCTTGACCAATCCAAAAGGTCTTTTAAAGGGATCGTAATGTAGGTTTGGTCATGGTCTTAGCAAGGGATAAGCACCATTGGCTATGAAATGAAATAATTATCTGTCAACATCTTTGCCAGGTTTACAAGTCAAGTAACCTCAAGATGAGATAAGACAACTTTGCTCCCACTTCTTCGAGCAGTAGCTTCCTTGGAAAATCCTCATTATCACTTGAATCATCCCAATCTGAAGAGACTTCGGAAAGGGTTGTGGTGTTGGTTTGGTTAAGGCTCAAAAGGCTCAGAATTTTTCACAAAAAGGGATTTGAAAGTTGGTGATTGTCATGGCACCATTGTCATATCACTCAATCTTTTGGAAAGCACTTGACTTTTGAAATCTGAATTATCTCGAAAGTCCTTTGACTAATCAAATAAGAGCTTTGTCCTTCTCAATTTTTTCTTTGCATTTGCAACGACCTTTTTTTTATTTCTTATGCAAGCATTTTGAATTTGACAATTTTTTCTTCGCATAGGAATTTTTCGCCCTTTGATGCGAATCCTTTTTTTTCTTTTTTCCTTTTTTCTTTTTTTTACGGGCATTGGCTTTGCTTTTACCAGGCACACTGCTTTTTCATGCCTTTTAATTTTCATTGGACTTTTGCTCTTTTGAACTTTTTGAGCTTGCGAGACTTTCGAGATGCTTTTCATATTTTCACATAAATGCCAATGGCCTTAGTCAATCATGTGCCTTGCCCCAAGATGGGGAGATAATCACCACATGGGTTTCAGAAATGAACAATCAGGCTCAACTTGGTTTAAGCAAAGGGCATCAGTGTTTGGGTAGAGAATGGAATGCTCTTCTTCACCTTGGGATGCTTCAAGCTTTCATAAAAATTCACCTGAAGTTACCACAAAAAGATTAATGCAAGTGAAAGCAATGAAGTCTTTATCATCTTTTCTCCACATGATGTCAATCAAAACCTCCAAATTTGCCTTATTGTGAGGTGGTTCTTGATAGGGGTATTTTATGATTTTTTCGCATTTAAGGCTCAAGGGGCTGACTATTGTCACCTGCAGTGTATAAGATAAATAAAAGGAACGCCTCTTTTCATTTCGGCCCATGTACCAATTGCGAATGACTCTTTTATCCTTAAACGACACAGGTTTTCTTTTTTCGCTCAATTCTCATAGTGTTTAAAGGACGTGTTTGGGAATTGATTGCCTTTTATCGTCCTAAGCATTTCCTACTTGGCATGATTAAACATCTCAATTTCATTTAGTCGAGATCATCTGAGTAGATTAATCTCCATGGGGGATTTTGATTCAAAATGAGTGATCCATCAAGCGGACATACAATTTTGAGATAAAAAACAATGCTCAGAAACTTTGTGAAAAGTTCATTTTCTCAATTTCTATCCCTTCTTTTTTTTTTTTTTTTTTTTTTTTACATGCTCCCAATAAAATGCTGGAATTTTTTTGATTTGAAAATTCTCAATTTTTTCTTTTGATTTTGAGAATAAGGGTACTTACTTGTAACATGGTAACCTAGTAACCCTGTAAAGAATAGGAAGGAAAGTGTTAGTGCCAGAATTTTCTAGGATTGAAAAATTGGAAACGATACACTATTACCCTTCACTCGCATTTATCGCTCAAGTACCAACATCATCCTCTTAGATATTTGGCAACCCCAAATTGCCCTTCACTTGCTATTTTTTGGCATCTTTTTTGTGTGCATTTGATGTTTCCCTGTCAAATGAAAAGGGGATCATGTTAGAGACAATATTAAAATGAGCATTTGGAATCGATATAATTTACCCTTCATGTGTTTTTGTTCTTCGGGCATGAGTATTTATGTCTCAACATTTGAGGGCATTGATTCTTGGATGCTTTGCCCCATTTATTACCTGTGAAGAAAATGATTGAGCATGTTATTTCCACACTCAATTGGAAATCATTTAGGAACGAAATACATCCTTTTACGCCAAAATGGATGGTTGTGCTTTAACATGCTTCTTTGGTGAAAGGCATCGCTTCCGCAGTTAATGCGCACATTTTCCTACAAAAGATGGGACATGTTATTTGCATTCTAACATTGAATTTGATTAATTCAAGAACAATACACCCTTTTTTGCGTCGAATTGATTGACTCCATTTCAACATGCTTCACGAGTGTGATTTACTATGCTTTGAGTGACTCGTGTCGGTTATCGCCCTATGATAAAAGAAGAGGAATCGTGTTATCTCCATACTTAATTGGGGCTCAATTTGGGAACGATACATCCTTTTGTGATGAATTTTTGCCCTAGCACGTGTCATCAATGGGGGAAGAGAGATGTTGCCCCCAGAGTTGAATGTCGAAGTTAGACTCTCATTTCTTTGAATTTCAAGATCAAGACTTGTGAGAGTATTTGCTTGTGATTACCGATGTCAAAATTGTTTAGTTCACTCCTGTAAAAAAAATGTATGAACAAATCAGTTTTAGAATAAATTGATCACATTGGAACGATTACGATTTTACCATCCTAGATTATCCTTCTCGAGATTCCCTACAAAGGACGAACACGTGAGAGGAACAAAATGCATTAACTTTCCAAAACTCATGGAAATTCAACATAATATACTAACTTCCGAATTGCCCTCGAGGCCAAAGGATGTTTATAAATTTAAATTTCTTTACCCAAAAAAAAAAAAAGTCACTTGGGTTTATGATCAACTTAGGATTGAAAACATCATCCACAAAAAGAATAAATATACAAAAAGAAATACAATACACTCCTATGAGTAACAATTCTCATCCTAAATTTAAAGTTCACTTCTTGGCACGGTCAAGTAAGGAAAGTTCAAAGAGTGGCCTTCACACATTCTGCAAAAAGAAGAAACAATGTCAGTATGTGAATAAAAAAATGATCTTCCAATGAGGTCGCCTCTTACAACGAAATCGAGGCGATTGTACATGCCCCAGAACTCCTATTACAGGATTTTCGGTATTTTGCCAAGATTTGATCGTAAGAGGAGACATCATTAAAAGATCAATACGCGATTATCAATCGAATGCCCACTCTAATTTGTGATTTCACTATTGCCAAAATGAGGTGATTTTTATTTTGAGAAATCTATACACAAAATGTGATTTTAATTTTCAATCTCAAAATGTGAGAGAGAGAATTTGATTAAAAGTGTGATTTCAATTTTTGTGCCCCAAAACATAATCATCAATTAAAAGAATTTTTAACAAGGTGTAATTTTAAGCCCATGATTAGAAACTTTAACAAAATCATCCGTTGTATAGGGCTAAAATTAATGATTTTTGAAATTGACACTGAATGTTTGCTTAAGAAGAGAAATTGCCAATTTTCCCAATTAGAAGCCTACGGTGAGGGCATTCGATTGATCTCCGCAAATTTTTAAAATGAAAGTTTCAATAAAAAATGAACAAGTAAAAAGAGAAATCACACTTACCAATGGTGATGATTTTTTCTTTAGCTTCTTTTTTTTTAACCACATAGACATACGCATGAAATGTGGGTCAATTTCTACTCTAGACGGCTCAAATGAAGCCATGGGATTACCAGACTGAACCGACATGATCGCAGTTAGGTCGGGGTTCCCATGACTCCGGCTTTGTCAAAGAGTCGACCCGTGCTGCGCGTTTGCAAGCCGGGGTGGAAGCTCTCGACATCAGAAGAATTTCGGAATTAAGATGAGCGACTCGTACTACATGATGGTAGACGGAGTAGCATCCATCTCAACACCATCCTAAGTGATCCTATGCGGCCCAAGTCTGACGGCAGGTTGTGTGAGCTAAAGTGTAGTGCCATGTAAGGAAGACATGCACAACAGTTTATATAGCAAACAACACTTCAAAAATTTAACCATACAATCATTCATCCCCATTCACCAACCTACAAAACAAAGTGTTAGTAAACACTCCACTCCTTATTACTCCAATTCTACACCAACATTTAACACAAGGTTAACGAACTTACCTCACATTCTCGAATGCGCTACCAAAGAAATACATTAGATAACACACAATTAAGCAAAATAGGCCTAAGTCCTCTAAGGTTTAGAACCAGTCCCCAGTGGAGTCGCCAAGCTGTCACGACCTAAAAATTTTCGAAAATAATAAATAGTAGGGTTTAGGGGTATTGTTAATTTAGGGCTGAGGGTCCTTAATTAACTCGGACTCTCCCAAGCCCATACCCCGAGCGACGTTGGGATATTCACAAAATTTTCAAACAAGGAGTGCCACTAGTCTATTGAGGTCGACTAGGAACCGAGTGAGACATGGGAGCATGTCTCATCTTTACGCAACCAAAGGGTCTAAGGTCGGAGACTTAATTACGTTAGTCATGCGACTAACGCCCTTTCGGTACCTAACTTAATTATGTGTTAACTAAAGACATGGCAACACATTAAAAAAACCTATTGTAGAGCCCTAAAGGCTTATTCAATTTTGGTCTTTTTTCTTTTTTTAAGGGTTTTCTGAATTTTTGCAATTTTTTCTGATTTTTCTGAATTTTTATGCTTTTTAATATTTTTGAATTTTCCAAAATTAAAAAAAACAGATTTTCAAGATTTCTAATGTCTTTTGGCTTTTCTGAATTTTTAAGAAAAACATTTATTAATTTTTTTGAATTTCCTAATTTTTTTCTAATTTTTTTGGAATTTTTGAATATTCGAAAAAGAAAGAAAGAAAAATTAAATTAAATTAAAATAAACTTTCAAAAACTTTCTGAAATTTAAAAAAACAATTTTTTAATTTTTGATGATTTTTCGAAAATTTTTAAGATTTTTAGAGATTTTTAAGATTTTTTTAATTTTCTGAAATTTTTGATTTTTTTTTTTTGTTTTTTTTATTTTTATTAAAAAGTGATTCGGGCCGGGTCCGGGCCCTACTAAACTGACCTGGCCCCTATCGGGCCGGGACGGAGCAATGACCGGGCTGGCCAAATGGCCCGGTCGAAAATATTTTTAAAATGGCCCATCAACAAAATTAAAAGAAAAAGCCCATTTTTAATTCTTAATAAAAGATGGCCCAAGCTCGGATTGGGCCCACACGAAAAAATAAAAAATGGCCGGCCTAGCCCCCTTGTCTAAATTTTCGGCCCGGCCTCTTTTCTTTCTTTTTTTTTTTTTCGCTGGTCTTCTTCTCCCCGAAGCCCTATGCGCTAGAGTTCCTGCAACTCCTTCCGCCGCCGACGCCGTGGTGGGTCCTCACCGGTCCTAAATGGGTCTCCGTGTCGTCCAGCGTCGGCCGTTCCATCCGGCCGACGCCGGACGTCGCCGGCGATGACTTCCGACGATCCCGAAGACTTGCCCTCGCTGGAAAACCAAAGATGTCTCTTTTCGACCCGAAAGCATACAGAAACCTCATGAAAATGACTATAGTGTTAAGAGAACACGAGAGCAAGCAATATACAAACAAAATTCAAGAAACTAGACAGAGCCGATCATGGAATTTTCAGGGTTTTGTGTGGGCATTTTGTCAAACACCTAATGGGCGCTACTGGTTTCAGGGACCTCCAGCTCAACCGAGCCTCGCAGTCGCTAGGGGGCCTTCAGAAATCATGTCAAAAGGCAGCATGGGCAAGATAGGAGGGCGGCAAGGGTCGGGGCTCGTGCAAACTAGTCAATGCGAGCTCCGGCCCGCACCCTCGTCAAAGCAAAGCAGAAACAAGCGGAGACGAAACCTACCTGGTTCGGGGACTAGCCGTGGCGGACGATGATGGTGGACAAGCCTCCAGCAACGGCGAGTTGTTCCTGTAGTGCTCCTTCTTCCCCGCGAGCGGACCTGTTGGCTCTCCTTCTCTCAGATTCTGCTCTTTCAAGTCCTTTGTTTATGGTGCCAGAGATGAGGTGTGGCGGGAGATCATCGACAGAGGGTCAAGCCCGACTACCAGCCATTTCTCCTCCTTCGTCTTCTCTCCTTTTCCTCCTCTTCTCCGTTCTCCCTCCATCCGATTCTCTCTCTTTTTTTCGTCCTTCAGCTCCCTCGAGCTCTCTAGTTTTCTCCTTTTCCAGATCTGGTTTTTCTTCCTTTGCTTGTCCACGAATCCATGAACTTCTGGTAGAAAGCGACTAGGGCCTTGACGATGCTCTGGCGAATGGCATAGATCTGTGAGGTGTGGCCGCCGCCCTTGACCCGGATCCTCACGTCGATGCCGGCGAAGCGGTAGCCGCCGAGGAGGAGGATGGGCTCGTAGACTATGAAGCGGAGGCTCGAGCACCCTTTTTTTTTTTTCTTCTCTTGGCAGCAAGCCTCTTGTTTTCTACTACCCTCTGTCTCCTCTTTTTGTCTTTGCCTTTTTTCTGCGTGTGTTTTTTGTGTCTACGGAGAATGAAGGGAAAATGGGCCGAAAATGAAGAAAAGTTAGATGGGTGATGGCCTGGGCTCAAATTAAAAGATGGAGTAGGTGAGTAAAAGAGTGGGCTGGGCTATATCAGCCAACTTGAAAAGAAAATTTTCGAATTTTTGAATTTTTTTTAAATGTTTTTTTTCTTTTTCTGTAAATTCCTATATATTTATATGTACAAAAAATAAATGGGCATTTAAAACAAAATAGACCAAAAAATCGGGTGTCAACAAGGGGTATTTTTATTTCTTCGCATTGAAAAGCTCAAATGGGCTAACTATGGTTTCTTTTGTTGTGTGTAAGATAGAGAAAAGAAATGCCTCTTTTCATTTTGATCCATGAACTAATTGCGAATGAATCTTTTGTCCTTAAACAACATAGGTCTTCTTTTTCGCTCAATTCTCATAGTGTTTAAAAGACGTGTTTTGGAGATGGGTTGCCTTTCCTCATCCTAAGCATTTCTTGCTTTGCATGATTAACACATCAATTTCATTTGGCCGAGATCATAAGAGTAAATTAATCTCTATGAGAAATTTTGATTCAAAATGAGTGATCCACCAATCGGACATATAATTTTGAGATAAAAAAAAATGTTCATAAACTTTGTGGAAAGTTCATTTTCTCAATTTCTATCTTTTTCTCTCTCTTTTTTCTCTTTTTTTTACTTGCTCCTAGTAAAATGCTGATTTTTTTTTTTTGGATGAAAATTCTCAATTTTGGCATTCCTTTGATTTTGAGATGAAGGGTACCTAACTGTAACAGGGCGACTTAGTAACCCTATAAAGAATAGGAAGGAAAGTGTTAGTGCAAGAATCTTTAAAGATTGAAAATTAGAAATGATACATTATTACCCTTCACTTGCATTTATCACTTAAGAGCCAACATCACCCTCGTGGATATTTGGCAACCCCAAATTGCCCTTCACTTGCATTTTTTTTTTTTTTGCATGTTTAATGTTTTCCTGTCAAAGGAAAAGGGAATCATGTTAGAGACAATATCAAAATGAGCAATTGGAATCGATACAATTTACCCTTCACGAGCTTCTGTTCTTCAAGTATAAGCATTTATGTTTCGACATTTGAGGGCATTACTTCTTAGATACTTTGCCCCATTTATTGCCTGTGGAGAAAAGGATTGGGCATGTTATTTCCACACTCAATTGGAAATCATTTAGGAACGAAATACATCTTTTACGCCAAAATGGACGATTAGGCTTTAACATGCTTTTTTGGTGGAAAGCATTGCTCCCGCAATTACTGTGCATTTTTTTCCTACAAGAGACAAAGTAGGTTACTTGCATTCCAAGCTTGAATTGGACTAATTTAGGAATGATACATCCTTTTGGCGTCAAATTGATTGACTCCATTTCATCATGCTTCATGGGTGCAATTTACTATGCTTTGAGTGACTTGTGTCGATGATTGCCCTGTGATAAATAAAGATGAATTGTGTCATCTCCATACTTAATTAGGCTCAATTTGGGAATGATACATCCTTTTGTGATAAATTTTTGCCCCAGCACATGTCATTGGTAAGGAATGAGAGATATTGCCCCAGAGTCAAATGTTGCTCCAATGTCTTTTACATTAAGACAAGTAATTAAGCTTCATCATATCTTGTTCCGGCACATGTTGAAACCTTGTGCCCTGACATGCTTGTTTGATGGGCTTTTGTTTCATTTGAATTTATCCAGCATCAAAGAAAATGACACGTCATTTCTTTCAGGAACGAAATACATCATTTTTCAAAGTCAGATGGCTCAGCATCCCAATGCATCTTTTGTAGAGAAAGAGGAAATATTGCCCCTATGATCAAATGTGTGCCTCACTATGTTAGAATAACTTTGCCGCACGTAGCTCTATTATGTTGGAATCTTCGCCTCGTTCGAATTTTTCATCGCTCATGATAAACTAGGTTTAAGAATGCTCCATCGCTTTGTTCAAACGTTATAAAACTTGATGCCCAAAATGTCTCCTTTTTGAATGCTTAGCAGATCCCTTCCTTTGTCTCATCATGCAAAGTGATTGATGGACCGTTTTGATATTTGAAGGTTTTGCCTCATTTCCTTGCGAAAAAGCAGATAACAAAGCTGCATTCTACATCACAAATCATGAGGATTGCATTGATGGTCTCCAAACAAAGTCGACGCTGAAGGAGTTTAAAACCAGATTTAAACATTTTGTGTTTCTTGACTACACAGTAAAGTCAAATAGGGAACACTCCAAGTCTTTGTGGCTGGAAATTGGGATAACTAAAGTTCAATGGCTCTTGGTTGTGAAGTGAAACAAAACAAAGCACATCCAGTGCATTTTCAAAACTAAGACCAGCGCGGTCAATTGATAGTGGATGAGCTTCGATATCTCTTAGCAAAGTGGCTTCGTATGGTTAATCTTCCCCATAACTTAGTTTGAAGCAACACACAAATCTGATAGATGCGTCAGTGATGCCAATTCATGAGCAAGTGAGTCATCCATGGATAAAGCTAATCGAAAATCTAGTGATGGTGGCACCCGACCTCCAAATAAAGGAACTTCCTAGGACAGAACTTGGCTTCATTTAGCCTCTGTGGAAGATTGGTACTGGCAAAGCTTCAACACACACTTAAGGCACTTCGGGTTCTCATCAAGGATTGATTTTCAGCTTCAATGAGTGAGGAATCATGAACCTCCTATGTAATGTGTTCTTCAATGGTCGCTTCTCAATCGATAGCACTAATCTGAGTATATTCATTTTCTTCTATGAAAAGATATCTTTGTGCTTTAGCCCTCTAGAAGTGGATGTCATTGTTGGCGATTGCCATTCAAGGGAACTCAAATGTGTATTTGTACTAGTCTCATGACCTTGGAAATTAGCAAGGCAGCATTTGCATGAGTGAAATATTACGACCAGCAGAGAAAAATATATGCTTGCACTGACTTGAGTAGTCTAGTAAAGCTGAACGTCCGACACATTTCTAGTTCCATGTCCATGAAGATTGCAATTCACATCTTGTCCTAAACATGCATTTATAGGTGTGCGCCACAAGGTTCAGAAATGTTGCAAGTTAGGGGGAAAATTCTTCGATGAGAGTTGAGGACGAAATACTATGCTTTTCAACACTGCTTGTGCTCTTTCATGCTCATCTTTTAGTTTTGGCTGATTTGTCCTCCAAATTACATGCTTTTGTTTGGAAATTATTGGCATTGCAATGCCTTATCACGTCTGCGTGGGGACCTCCGTTCACTTGTCGCCATTCCCTTTAATGGCCAAACGAGCTGTGTCCATTCCACTAGAAAGATGCATCTCTCAATCTGCTTGAAAATCAGTTGCCCAATTAAATCCTTCAATTTTCATCTGGAGTCTAAGACAGATCAGAAGATGAGCACTTCGAGAGCTTAATTGACTTCCAAAACTCATGGAAAAATTTTACGTTATAGTTCAGGATGTGTGTAAAACTTTCATGAAGGACACTAGTCCAAATATTATGTCAAAAGTGGTGTAGAAATATGGAAACCGAGCAAAGGTCCAAAAATTGTCTATGAAAACAGATTCGAACCCGCATGGTTTTTCAAATATATTTTGCACGTACGAATTCTAAAAAATCCGATATTAAAGTATGTTGTGGAACAAGATAATATGTACGACTTTCATGAAGAAAGCCTTGCGAAATTCGTACTCAACAAACCGGTATAAAATTTACAAAGTCGCGGGCACATAGTATCCCGAACCTGAAAACAGTATTGTCCCCGAGTTTCGTCCACGATTCTTGGCATTCGCTCCTCAAACATGCATAAACCTCGACAATCAGTGTCTCAACAGCATATTCAAGAATTCATCGAACCATGAACAACAACAAAAGCCACGCATGTCTTCCAAAATTGCCGTTTAATCCTGAACGTGTATGAAATCAATCATAACTAATCCGAGGAATTGTCCTCGCCAAACAACAATCAATCCATATAGGATAGAATGGAGGACATCTACTTGCCTCGAACTTTCTCGGAGTGGCTGGTCGTTCATCAATCAGCGAAGAGTCAATGGGGCGGCTGGATGATGGTGGGGCGGTGCAAGGGCGTCGCCGGCGAAATGGACGGCGTGAGGCCGCGGCTATTTTGCGCTTGCAAAAGGAAAGAACGAGCGGAGGTAGAAGGTAGAGAGAAAAGGGTCGCGATGATGCTGAGGAAAGGAGGAAGAAAACGTGGGGCTTTGGCGATTTTGTACTCTGTTTTCTTCTCTTCCCCACCGCCTGCATGAACTCGAGGCCCGGTTTGGTGTCATTTATGGCCATATTTTGGCAGCCCATGGAAAAAGCCAGCTGGGGGAAAGAAGGGAAACGTGGGTTTGACTGATTTTAAATCTTCAATTCTCCTATCCACCGATTAAATGGATGTGTGCAGAAATTGAAGTGCTACCTATGGCATTCTTTGGCAGCCAACATCCGCGCCAGATGGAGAGATAGATGGTAGCCCAAGTGGCAGCCACGCATAGGTGGTGCGACTGGGCCTAGGTGGCACGGCGAGGTGGCAATGCAACAGTGACACAGCAGCGAGGTGACACAACAGAAGCACGTTGGTGTGGTGGTGACAGCTAGGTACTCTGGGGCGTACGCTTCTGCCGAGTAATAATCCGGATGTCACAATCTCGATCCTAAACTATTGGCCCGTGGCATGCACATGAGAGGCAGTGGCATGACAACAAAACTAGGGACCATAACTCCGGCGGAAATGATGCGACTATGACGCTTTCATCAGCAAAGGGTTGACTCTGGATAGATGGAGGCACCCGAGAGCTCGCGCTGATGGGACTACGCGGAATTGTCAAGATCGAAGCCCCTTGGCAAAGAGCGATGACTCAACAACGATGGCGACGGACACCAGGCGTGGCTCCTGCCACTTATGTTGGCTCCTAGAGATAGGCGCGTGGGTGGGCCGGTGGGGTCGAAGGGGGAGGGGGCCCACTGTAAGTGTCGAACATTTATAAATTTGAAAATGAGATAAACAAATTAATAAATAAATAATATTAGAGAAAAAAGGGTCATTCTTGTACTCTGCTCGTGCTAGCTAGTACGCGCGAGCTTCGACGAACAACATATAAAATAACAATTCTTAACCCCCCAAAAAAAAAAAAAGGGGGCCTCGGACGCCGCCGTCCGCGAGAGACATCTCGAATCACAAGCGCCAATCTCACCGTTCTCTCTCACCCTTTTGTTTTGTTTTGTTTTGTTTTTTTGATGATCGGAGCCCCCTTACCCTTTTACTTTTACTTTTTGGAGTTCGTTTTGTTCCAAGCTCATTGTCCCATCTTTTTCCGTGTCGAACATCAAATTGTCAATAGGCCATCTTATATCTCGTGCTTCTCTTCATGGAAATGAAAGAGATAAATGAATGAAAAACAGAAAACATATAACTGAAATCTTAAGTCAGTCAGGACTTCGGAGCGCCAGAAGAAACTATTCCTAGTCACGCGAACGAACTCAGAAAGACAAAGACACAGCTTCTTTCCTTCTTGATCCTCCCAACTCAGAGATCGAACTCTAATAGACTTCGTATGACCTTACAATTTACAAAAAGAAAGCAAAATCATAAATTTTTCCCCTGATTGAATAGCTCGACTAAAACTTGTTGGAAATTGGTGATCCATTTTCAACAAAATCTGGAAACTACTCGCTTAATCACGAAGAGAACGAAAAATGATCAAGTTGAAGAGGAAGACTTGAAGTCAAATATCCAGCTTGCTTAATCAAGAAGCAAAATGCACTTGTCCAGAATTGTTTAGAATGGCGGTTGCTAACTGAAACTAGAAGACTCACGTAGGAAATAAGCAAAAGCCAAGTTGGAGAAGATTGTAATTGCCTATAAATAGGATTGTAGTTCATCATTTGAGATGTGTGAGGATTAGACCTCCACCGTGTGTGGGGGGGTGTGAGGGGAGATGAGTTTAAACTCCATATCAAGATGCTCCTCCACCTACATCTCCTTCAACTATTGTAAAATAATTTCTATAAACTAGTGAAACTATCATTGTCCCTTGAACTATCCTATCTCATCCCTTGTCCGTCCTCTACAAACTAGACCATACACATACACACTTGCATACATTAAAGTAAAAACTATCATTGATATTAAAACCATACTTCCACGCACATCCAAATTTTCAACAAAACTCAAAAAAAGAACAGCAAAATTTAATGGAAAAAAGGAACGCTGGCCAATCATTTCCTCAAGCGGAATGAACTTCGCCATCAGAGCATCACCTTAAAAACATCTAACCCTAATCAAAGACAGGATGGTGACATGTATGAAGAAAATAAAGAACATAAGCAATTGAACATAGCAACGGTCGATGATAGAAACCTAGTTATTGCCGGATGGGGGGCTGTGCCCAGGAACTGTAGGCCGATAGCCACCAAAGGTAGATGGTGGTGGTGGCGGCGGCGGCAGCGAAGCGGATAAGGCACTAGTATCTGTGGCTTCATTGTAGGTACTCCTTGGTTCATTCTCTAGGAGTTTATGCACATTGTGAAGCTTGTTTGGAGATAAGTTTTGCTTATATACGCTTAGCTTCCACTCCCTTGCTTGAGTGGACTGGAGTTTTAGAGAGAACGCGAGAAAAAGGACAAATGCAACGAGAACCTTGTTCTGGGTCATGGCGGACAGAGAGAGAGAGGACGTTGCTGAGGAGAGAGCTTGGTGGCCTAGGTATTTATAGAAGGAAAAGAGAACTTGGGGTGGGGGTAAGCAGCCGGTTTTGCAGCAGCGGTTTCATTGAGAAAACTGGTAACCAAACGGGGGATTCTAGACTTAAAAAAAGCCAATAAATCAAATTAAAAAATAGAAAATAAAAAAGGAATTATTATAAACATCATTAATATAGAATATCCTTACATTCAATATAAAAACAACGGTTAAACATATTTATTATAACGCAAAATAAATGTAGGATATCTTTTGACAACATCTCCATTATAAAACCTTTTTGCAGTTGTAGTTGTAGTAGAAAATATTCATCATTTAATCAAATAAATACAATCGTCCAAATTAAAATTCGGATACCTAATTTGCACAACTTAAAGCATAAATAATTTCTACTTGAGTCATGATAGTTTAAGTTAACTTGAAAATATAAATTATGATCATCTCGTAACTAACTAAAAATGAAATTTATAAAAATTTAAAGTATAATGGATTTATTTGATTAAAAAATTCTGCTCACTGCTTTTTTCTTTTCATACAACTCCATTTTTTCACCTTGTTTGCCAACTTTCAATTTTTTTTTCACTTTTTCAGTAATCCTTTGAAATCTCATTAGTTAGATTGAAATACGCATGGATTGGTAATTTGATTTTAATTGTATCTAGAATAGTGAAGATGTTTCCGCAAGTACACTGCAAAAGAATTAAGCTTTACATTTAAGTAGTTATTCAAAGTACTACAAAATGTTCACAAGAATTTAGTATATTTCATTCTAGATGGTTTCATTTTCTTTATGGGAAAAAGAATTATTATCCAATATTTAAGAATGTTCAATCAACATTCATTTTCCAAATTTTGTTACTTGCTATGACTCCAGTTGCCCATTCCCATTGAATGGCAATTTGTGGTCCATAAGGTACTATTTTTTCGTTTTTCAAAGTTCATGAAAATAATGAGAAATTATATTTCCATTTAACCTAAAATGCTCTCGATCTCTCTTAACATAAAATAAAAACTTCAAAATCATAATAAATACACCAACTAACTCGTGCCACATCTTCTTCTTCTTCTTTTGGGTTATATTTTCCTCCATTCTTAATTAGAGAAATCACTCCTTTGACTAGTTAGGTTAGTTGTTCCTGACAAACTACATTGCTTATACAACCGCCCTTCACATTACATCAATCTCCATCTATTAGGTGTTTATCATTTCTTTCAATTGACACATTCATTACTAGAAATTTGAAGACATACTGAATATATATGTCGGATAATCATTTCTACAATTCCACTAACTATATGAGGGAGAGCCAATATTCAATAAGCTATATTCGGATATCAAGTTAAAAACTGGGAGGAAATGAACCTGGACTTAAATATGGTCATCACGATCATCATAAATATGGAATATAAGGGAAACAACTCTTTTGTGATTCCCCTATGAGATGAGAAGAATGCATGCCGTTAGAAAATGGCATCGTTTTCTTCAAACCCTTTCATATTTTCTTCTTTCTTTCTGCTTAAATCATCAAAGCCCAACGCACGATCATCGATACGTTGTACTATTTACGGGAACCTTGTCTTGGGCCATTGGCTCGGGGAGAGAGGGAGCGAGAGAGGGAGCAGTAGAGAAGATATCTCAGAAGCCCCCATGTGCTTTGTATTTATTGGGTCCGGCGGCGGGGATTGGACTGCAAAATGATTCTCTCTTTTGCAAAACTTCAGGGAAACAATGGTTGATTTTCTCCCCCTCTCTCTCTCACCTCACTCTCTCTCTCTCAGGCACCTTTTCTCGTTATAGCTTCTTTACCTTGACTTTAAGTTCAGGGAGATCTATACTTCGGAATCGAGAAGAAAAGCCAACATCTTCAAGGAAACATGTATGTCTGTCTGTCTGTCTCTCTCTCTTGGGGGGATTGCAAGTTCAGGGGAAACAATGATGATTTGTAATACAAATAATCATTTATAGGAAGATGTTTTCTAAATAATTCATTTTTTACAAAATAAACGAAACCTAAATATAAGAAAAATAATTCGTTAGCATGAACTCACATACATATCTACTAGCGTATAAGATGATCTTGTATGATTGAGCTTTAGTAGTGAGGAGAGGTATTAGACCTGATCAATAGCTAACGGTGTTTGGGACATGAAATTGATTAGTGGTTGTCCTCATCAAAATTGAAGCAAAAAGAACGATGAGCATGCGAAATGGGAGATCTACTAGATTGATTTTCCATCCGTCCTCAATGTTTTCTTAATTCGCAGTGGAGATGATAAAGTTGAGCTGAATGATGCAGCATCTTCGGCATCATTATGGTTCCCTCCTTATCTTGGTGTTCTCGAAATTGACTTTTCTTTTATTAGACAGTAGCTTTTGCTTGATGTTGACAATTTTGTTCAACATCGGTGAGGTTAAATTGTGACCAATCCCATCCCAGAAAAAGTGCAGTCCCGAATTCTTTAATTGCATGAAACCCTAAAATTTCTTCCAATCGTATGTTTTGTAATACAAATCATACACAAACAAACTAAATTAGGGTGCATTCATTTCATTAAAAAAAAGTAAAAATATTTTTTTGCATATGATCGATTGTCTTGCTTAAAATAATTGATGATTTTTTCATTATCGATAAAACAATTATCTACATATTTTTCATGTAATATAAGTAATCATTTTTAAAGTATTCATTTTCTTCGAGATATATGCACCCCTAAATTTAAGCGCGGGTGAGGCAATTATTTTTTACCCCACAATGCAAAAGAGCAGTGAAGGAAAGTTTTCTCCACAGCAATAAAAGGAAAACACGACCTTATCTCTTCGTCCATTCTCTTCGTGCCTTCTGATCATATGTGATCTTCGTCGTAGGCCATTATGACCTAAGACGGACAACAGCAACTCGGATTAAGACCTCCGTTCCAGTGGAAAGAGAGTGGATCATGTCAAGTCATCGTTGACAATTGCGTCGCAAAGGACCTTCTTCTTTTTTTGATTTTGTCCTTTTCTCTAACTTCTACGAGAAGTATTCTACGTGCGCATTACACACGCATTACTCCAATCCCTCCTCCAACCCCTCGGGGCAAAAAAGAAGAAGAAGAAGAAAAACAATGACTAAAATCAAAATAGAACTTCGCCACTCCCATAGGTTGGTGCTCATTTAAAAATAAAAAAATAAAAAGAATTGAATAAAAGATTCATTTGCCAAACAGGAATTTTTCACATACTCAGACACAATATTTTTATGAATTCTCTTGTCATATGTGGCCCGAACTTTCATCGTTATTCCGTTGCCCTAATAAAATTTAAGATGAGCGACAATTCCAGAAAGGAAGGAAATATCAACATATATACCATTTTTACATGTTCTATATTATGCAAATATACAGTACACTAGTGTCATGTGGACAAGAAATTTTGGATTTCTCTCTTCAGTGCTCTTATTCTTGCCCTCCTTTTCCATTTGTAATGTTACGCCAAATGTGTTTTCTCGTGTGCTGCCCTGCCCTTAGATTAAGACGCAAACATTCCGACCGTTCTTTCAAATTCGTGCCTGCATGCGTGTCTGCATGTGTGTTTACGACACGTGTCTGCATGCGTGTCCGCATCGCGCACCCGCATTCACGAAGAAAGTGGAGGTTGACGATCACCAAGGCAATTACCCAAAAAGAAAAAAGAATACCACGGCAATTAGTGGAGGCTTTTTTACTGAAAAGGTTAAATAACATGTGGATGACGTTCGGGAGGAAGACCCACCAAAGATGATCCCGATATTCGATCACGATGCATAAATTTAATCCATATAGAAGGAAAATAACGATTTGGTCAGTGCCGTCTGCAGTGAAGGACGTGTTTTTCTTGTTTTCTGAAGGGGTGTTTCGGGAAAGACAAAAAGTGAGATTGCCTCATTGTGGATGCTGGCCCATCTCCCCAAATTCTTTTTTGGGGGGGCGGGCATGAAACCAATCAGAGTCCATTCCCATTCCATATCTGAATCACAGGGTTTCCCTAGAAGATGTCACGGGATCTCGAGCATGCGATAAGCTCTCCCGAGAAACTGGTAGATGAAATAGTAATGTACGTGGAAGTAAGGGTGATCGGATCCAGGATGGGTAGGGTCTAGACCTAGACCCTGTACCCGACCCTGTTATAACCGGTTCTTCTTTTCTGGACCATATACCCTACCATGTTTTTATTGGACCCTGTTTTGGACCCAACCCTGTTTTTCCGGTCCGAGAATAGGGTCAACCCTGTTTTCATTGGAACCTGTTTTGCAACCGTTCAATATTCTATAAGCTTCGAATTTTACATTAATTAGCGAAAAAACAACAACGTAATTCTTCTAACATTATAAGACAAAGCAAAAATGCTAAGAATGCATAAGCATTAGCAATTTAGTCACATTCCCACAAATACTTCTAATATGACCTAATGTGCTTATGCGACGGAGCTCTTATTAAGAGGACATCTTTCTTGAGTTGGACTGAGAATTAATGTTACAATAATTAGTAGCATTTGTCCTGCAACTACAATAATAGTTGAAAGTGGGACCATTAAAAAAGAAAAATAATTCATGAGAATAGCTTTCAAAACAATTCTCTCTTAATTTGATTCACAGAGAATCTTTCATTTTTTAACATTTCTTCGAAGACAAAAAGATTCAAAAGCATTATACAGAGAGATGATTTTATTTTTATTTAACAGGGTAAAAACCGGTTCTGGGTAGGTCTTTGCTTGGACCCTGTTCTCGGACCGATTTCAACCAGTTCCCAAAACTGGAACCTGTATACGGACCGATTTAACCGGGAACCGGTTCCCGATCCTATTTTTCGGGTGGTTCGGTCCGGGTTCCGGGTAAACCCGGTCCGGTTGCACACCCCTACGTGGAAGCGAACGCTGGGAAGCTAAGACGGGACAAAAGGATTCTGATCTCCGTATGAGAAGGCGATGGCTTTCGATTCGCGGGAGTTGCTACCGCCAGATATTGCACTAGAAATGGAATGGAGGCAGAGGTGACTGCTAGGGAGGCAGCAGTGGCACATTTAGTTGACTCAAGACCATTCCAACATCCATTCATGTCCCTTCAGATCTGCAGATAGATACAAATCTGTTCAAGAAAATGATGAGAGAAAATTATACTCTCTCTCTCTCTCTCACAGAGGCAATAGCTTTTCTCACGATAGCTTCTTATCTTTTGAGTTTTGTAGGCTTGAACAATTTAAAACGGTATCTTGACCCTCTGGAATTGCCCTAAAGCTGTCGATCACCCTCTTGATAGTTCCATGCTTCGGAACCAAGAGAAAGAGCCAATCTTCTTAAACGGCGAACTTGGAACCCTACTAAGAACATGCATTACTACTTTTTATGTTCTTTTGCATCATATATTTATTTCCATGAAAAGAAAGAACAATCAAAATTAAGGCTCCATTTATTTCGTAATAAATTGATAATTTAAAAATATTTACTTAGAAAATGAATGAACGAAAAAAATATTTTTATCACTTATGAAAAATTTTAAACATAAATTATTGTCAATGATCAAAATATTTTCTATCGACTAATTATTTTAAATAATACTTAGGAAAATATTTTTTAAATCATTAATTTTTTTCAAAACAAATGAAGCCTAAGTATTAAGTATGAACTTATGTCCATCTCCATTCTTATTTGAGACATGAAATTGATTAGTCATCCTCCTCATCAAAACTACAGCAAAAAGGATGATAAGCACACGAAATTGGGAGATCTAGGCTCTGTTTGTTAATACTCTCAGAAACAACTAATTCTATCTCTCTCTTTTTTTCAAGAAACATATTTGAAATAGAAATCTATTTAGTAAACTTTTTATTCTCGAGAACAAATTCATTTCTAGGAATAGATTTGGAACAGAATCAAGAATAAATAAAAAATTATTTCTCGTTTCGAAAACAATTTCAAGAACCAATTCTCAATTTTTTTTTTCCTTTTGCTTTTCTTCTTCTCATTCTTTTCCTATTATTCTTCTTCTTAAATGTTATGTTGGTCATCAGCGTCAAGATGGCTGGCGACCTCGTCAAAGGGTCGTTGGTCCTCGGCGAGACCAAGCCTTACCGATGGTTGGGCGAGGCTCGACCTCGCCAGGCCACCGCGAGGTTGGCGTCACTGAACCAAGGCAAGGTCAACCTCGAGGCACGGCCTCATCGAGGCCGCCGACCCTCCCGCAAGGTCACCGACCACCCCAAGGCCAAAGACAAGTTGAAGCTTGGGGAAGGAAATAAAAATAGAAAAGGAAAAAAATATAAAAATATAATAAAGTATTAAAAAACTAAAAAAATTATAAGTCACAAAAAAATCTAAAGTTTCTACCAAACGCATTTCTTCCCGAGAATAAAAATTTTGGACGCTTACCAAACGCCTTCAAATGCTTAGAAATTATTCCTAAGAACGAGAATAAAAAAGAATCATTTTTTAGAAAAAATTGTTTCCAGGAATAAAATGGTTAATATTCGTACCTTAACTTGCCAAATAATAACCGATTCTATTCTTTTATTCCCGGAAATAAATAAAAAATAAAAAAGAACGTAAATCCATTTGGTAAACTTTTTGTTCCTCAGGAATAGATTTGGAATAGGGTCAAGAATAAAAAAAAGTTATTTCTTTATTTCCAAGAACATTCCAAAATCAAGCTTAACCTAATTTTATTTTTTTTTTCATTTCTTTTCTTCCTTTCTCCTTCTCTCTTCTTCTTCCTCCCAACTGATCGCTGGTGACTGGTTGGGCGAGGTCTGATGAGCTCACCGGAGCCTCGCTAGGCTAGGGTGAGGTTTGGCGAGCTTGCCTGGCCATCATGAGCCTTTGCCTTGCTAGATCTAGGCAAGGCTGAGCTTATTGGACCTCGCCTAACTAGTCGCCAACCATAGTCAATGGCAATGACTAGCCAGAAGAAGAAGAGAAAAGCAAAAAAGAAAAAAGAGAAAACTAAAAAAAATATGATAAAAGTATTAAAAAATTAAAAGAAACAAAAAAATTTAAGAATCCTACCAAATGCTTTTTTAATCCGGAAATAAAAATTATGTGCACTTACCAAACACATTCAAATGCTCATTTATTGTTCCCGATAACAAAACTAAAGAAAATCATTTCTAAACAAAAATTATTCCAAAGAACAGAATAGTTATCAAACGCATTCCTACTACATTGATTTTCATTCAAGGCACACAATAAGTGGGCTTATTAATCAAGCCCACGTCTGTGAAAACTTGCAAACCCTCTTTGAAATATAACCCATAGCTTAGTCCAAGCCCATCTAAGTCAAAACCCAAAATACTAACAATGCAACAAACCCAAGTCACCACGAACAAAACCTAGCCCGCTAGACCAAAGTGGCCCAACCTAATTAAGCCAATTCAGCTCATCTTATTTCCTCCTCCCCATTTTGTTCCCCCTTTTTTTTTTTCCCTGTTTTCTATTTTTTTCTTCCGCACTCCTCCTCCTGTCACCCGCTACGCATGGCTTCCTATTCCCAGAACTTCAACATTTGTTCTACACTTCACGACCAACCAAGAACAATTCCAACCAGTGATTCACATGCCAAAGTCCCCAATATGGCTCATAATAGTTCATCGTTAAGCCTCCATTACTGATTTCCTCTGGTCATTAGACTGTTCTTGTGGGCCACAAAACATAAAATACAGAACGAAGTAAACAATGGCGGTGGCAGAGGCAGCGAAACGACCAAACGGCCGTGCCTGTAATGCCAACCATCACAGGAACATAACAAGAACGCAACACGTGCAGAAAACTCGATTTCGGCCAAAAACGAACCCGCGAAAACTAGATATCGTTGAGGCATTTTGTCGAGTGGGTGGTGTGTGACACTGAACGAGGGGTTCCCGGCTTAACGGGAACTGGAACCCGGGCCTGCACCTTTAACAGGCAGCAAATATACACACAACAGCCAAACGAAGGACGGAAGAGGGCCCGAGTTCAAGTAAGCCATGCAGCCGTGAACTTCGGCCCGGCGTCCCCAAAACAGGGGGAAAACAGGGGGCACAGGAAAAGAAAAACAGGTGGCGCGACCGCGGAGGTCCCTACCCTGCTTGGCGGCGATGGCCGGAAGGCGGTCTCGAAGCGGATCGATTATTAGCTGGCCATCTCGGTGTCACCAGGCCGTGATCCTCGGGATAAAAATGGATCGGGCTCAAAGCACACTCACCAGAAATCGAACGTCGTGGAAAGGGGGAGCAACGGCCTCGATGGTGCTGGCTAGTAGTCGTCGATTCGCGTCCAGGATGGCCGAGCGAAGCTCAGCCGAGGCGAATTCCGGCCCTCCCACTTTCTCGTTCCCTCTCGGTTTCTCTCTCGATTTATCTCTTGGTCCGACCCCCTCTCTCAATTGCTGCCCCCTCCCCCGCTCCCCCACCATTTAATGTCCACCAGCAAGCGTGCATGGCTTCTTCCACCGCCCGCCTACCGTGGTCGCCCGATCCCGACCCGCGGATCACGCCGTGGCCCCCTGCTCCCTCCCCGCTTTGCCTCTCTGTCGCGATACGTCGCACAAAGGACGAAGGGGAAGAAGAAAGAGGAAAGGGAGTAGGCCGGACTAAGCAAAAGAAAAGATGAGCCGGCCCAAGCGAAAAAAGAAGAGGGAAAAGAAAGAGGCCGGCCTGGGTTCGGGCGAAAAAGAAAGAACGAAGAAGGGCCGGGTCGGCCCGGGCCCGCTTCGTTTTTCTTTTTGAATAATGTTTAGTTAATTATTTATTGTGATGTTTTACTTAATTTTTTCATCTTTTTCTTCTTCTTTTTCTGTTGATGATTATTAATAAAATCTATTACAATTTGCTAGTCTACCCAACTATCTATTTTTCATGACTTAGGTTAGGTGTCAACAACGTCAAAAGATTTAAGTCAATTGAAATAATTAAAGGATTTATAACTAAATTGATAAAAGTATCATCTATTTAAACTTTTTTGATAATTTTTTCTAAATGTTGATAAAAGTGTCATCTTAGTGTCATCTGTAACCAATCAATTAGAACATTAGTTAAAGGGAGTTTCGCCACTTAGAAATAGATAAAAGTATGACCCTTATTTGTTTGAACATCTAACAAGAGGTTATCAGTTTAGGCCTCGCCATTTAGCCATATATATATTTTGTTGGGCAAAATGGGAATCCATTTCTTGAAAGTCTACTCAATTTATGAATAATGGCTTGTTCCATTGGCCATTAGATTTGGCCCCAACATTGAGGGTGCGTTTGGTTCAATATTTACAAGGGGCTTCGAGTCCAATGCAAATGCTAAAAGCCCAAAGCTACTTGGGGAAATGCAATTATGTTTGGTAAAATTTCTTTACAAATAGACTTTGAGTTGAACATGCATTTGATAAAAAAAACTTTCGCAATTGGCTTTAAGGGGTATTATAGATATATATATATTTTGGAAAATTGGACTAAGCCTTTCGCCGGTCCGGTGAAGGGCTACGGCCGCCGGTCCGGCGAAGGGCTATGGTCGCCAGCAAGCCAGATCTAGCGCCGGCGGCCAAGGTCGCCCGAGGTCAGGCGACCTTTGGCAAGGGTTGCGCGGCCCCAGCCGAGGGCCGCCAGAGGTCGGGCGACCCTCGGCGAGGGCACGCGGCCCCGCCGAGGGCCACCGGAGGTCGCCCAACCTCGGCCGACCAAGGCGACCGCCACCTAGGTCTCGTGGTTGCGGCGGCCCTCGCGAGACCCAAGTGAGGGCCGCCTATGGCCGCGAGACCCAGGCGGCAGTCGCTTGGGTCGTGGCGAGCTTGGGTCGAGCGACCCTCGCCGAGGGTCGCTCGAGGTCGGGTGACCTTCGGTGGCCCCGGGGGGCCGCGCGACCCTCAACGGGGGTCGCCCGAGGTTGGGCGACCTCAGCCGACGACCGTTGGCGCCAGATTTGGCTCGCCGACGGCTGTAGCCCTTCGCCGGACTGGCGAAGCGGCGCCCCTTTCTCAATTAAAAAAAAAAAAAAAAATCAAGGGCAAAGTCGGAAATATGAAAAACTAGTGAGGGTAGTTTTGGAAGGAAAAAAATAGTTTCAGCATTCCACCGAATGTTGAAAGCCACTTCAAAAATTGAACCAAACGCACCCTGAATGTCTTTTCTTATGCATTTCCCTGCCCTTGAGTTAATATGTAGACACTTCGACCTTTCTTGTAAATTTGTACTAGCACCGATTCGCTCTACATGCGTGTATGTGCTTGTGTTTGTGACACGATAATAGTTACAATATAAGTAACAACTTTCACACATGTATTGAATTAGGAACTAAAGGGTAGTGATTTTCGCGACCTATTTTCTCTGTCCCAAGAGGAAAAGAAATCTATATATAGATTTAGGGGTAGTGTCCAAAGGGTAGGTTCAGGACCCTCATTAGACGTAAGCTCTCCCAAGCCCATACCCCGAGTGACATTGGGTGTTCATGAGAATCTTTTAATGAGGAGTCACTACTAGCCTATTGGAATTGGCTAGAAACCAAGCGAGCATGGGAGTGTGTCTCACTTTCTATGCAACTAGAGAATCTAGGATCGGGGACTTGATTACACCAATTAATCAATTAATGCCCTTTCGGTACCTAATTTTGTTCATTTCAAAAAAAAATTTGTCAGGTAGTTTGGATTAATTTTAGAATTATCCACTAACATATGAAGTGATCATGCGGGTGCGTAACCATCAAAATAACAATCAGCAACATGAGGGAAGCAGTAAATAAATTGTGGGAGAGAATAAATTCCTAGCATCATTAAGAGATGAACAAATGACGGTCCTAATTAAACTAAGGGGGAATTATAATTATCGCATCATAAGCGTGCAATCAAGGGCAATTATATCTGAGAATAATTAAAACCCTAAAGTGAAGCCATGAGGGCTCGTTCAATTTTAAGCGAATCTTATGCCGATAAATTTCCCACACCTTTTAAGAGAAAATTTTCCAAGAATTATTTTAAAGCTTTTTAGGGAACTCTAAAACAAACTTGGAATTTTTGAGATTTTTGAAAAAAACTTGGAATTTCTAATGTTTTAATATTTTCGAATTTTTTTATAAAAATATTTTCCCAAAATTTTTTATGAATTTTCAGGTTTCTGAATTTTCCATGAATTTTCTAAAATTTCAAAATTTTAATGATTTTTTAATATTTTTAATGATTTTCTGAATTTTTGGATTATTTATTTATTTATATATAAGAAAAATGATTCGGACTGGGTCAAAAGACCCGGCCTTACTAAACGACCTGGACCCTATCGGTCCTGGTTGGTTAAAATCGGGCCAACCCCAAAGCCCATTCGAAAATAAAAATAAAAAGGCCCACATGGATTTGTTTTTTTTTTTAAGAAATGGACAACTTTTGGCCCACTTAGCTTCTAGCCCACTCAGCCCGATTAGTCACTTGGGCCCACGATGCATATAAGCCCGGAGCTAAGCCCACCTTCCTATTTTTTTGACTTTTCCTATTTTTATAATTCCTTTTTAAATTTTTTTTTCTCTTCTTGTCTTTTTCCTTATTTTATCTTTTTCCCCTGCAAATTTCCTTCCCCCTGCATCGTCTTCATCCTCCCACCGAACGTCCCTCTCGCCTGCAACTTCTTTTCCTCCAAATCGACCCACTTTCGATCATTGTTCGACTAAACTAATGCCGACACCTACACAATCGATAAAACTCCACCAACTCCCAAACAACATCAACAGCCGTCGGTAAAGGGGTGTTCCGGCAAGGTATTCCTCCTCCGGCAATTCAAAAAGAAAACAAAGGACATAACACGAAATCGCCATAAAACACCAAGAAAAGCACGAAAGCAAAGGCAGATCCACAATATATGAACAAACGCCCATGAAACTGGACTACTAAGCATAGATTTGACGATGAAGGTCTCAGGACTTCATTTGGGCATTTTAACAAACAGGTGGTACGCATTATAAAGTCCTAAGGTTTTCGACTCCACCGAGACTCGAATGTGCACCGAGCTCACAAAACATGGCTTAAAAGATATCACGACAACCAGAAGAGGGATAGACAAGGGCCGGAGCTTGCGCAAGTCAATTGGCGACGAGCTTCGCCCTGGTGCACCCATGATCAAAGCGGAAAAAGAAACGAGGAAAAAGCTTACATGTTTGGCGCAAGCGAAATACCACGACAGCGAGTCGTCGGTCTCAATTCAGGTGAGGCTACCGGCGATCTTTCTCTCCTACTTGCTTCACTTGCTCAACCTCTCTCCCTCAGTTTCCTTCTCTAACTCCTGGCTCTCTCTCCATTTTCTACCTTGCCAACCTAACCCCTCGACCACCAACTCTGGTGAGATGCTCCCTGTCTTTTCTATCAGCCCCCTCTACACCCCTTCCTCTTTCCTTTCTTTTTTTGTCCAATGTCAGAACGCGTGAAGAGAAGAGGGAAAGAAGAAAGAAGGGCGCGAGCTGGGCCGAGAAGGGAAAAAGAGAAACGGGTTGGGCCCGCGTGGGGAAAGGAAAGAAGAAAGAAAGGGGCCGGGCAAGCCCAACCCTAGCCCAAACCCACTACCCTTTTTTTCTAATTAAGATTTTTTTAAATTTTAATTAATTAATTAAATTTTTTTAATCTTTTTTTTTTTTTATAAGTTTTAAAACTAGCGATGCAAGTGCCCTTAATGTCTATATGTAATGCAATTTTAATGAATTTTTTTTTTGTTAAGGGGTTAGAAATTAATCCTTAATTTTCCAATGCAATTGATAAACAATTAAACAAATCACCCAAAATTTAGGTGTCAACAACTGCCCCTCTTTGAACGGGAGCTCGGAGAGGTTCCTTCCAAAAACAAGAGACACTTAAATTTTATCCGTGAACGATGATGATCGGGGGCTACCGATGAGAAAAGGGTATGAGGGAACGACCTTACTTTGTAAGAAAATGGCCTTCGATCGAGATAGGAAGGCTTTATTGTGTGGTAGCTAGTTCCGATTGGAAGGGAGGTCTTACCGTGTAAAAATGGGTCTCGACCGGATGTGATAGTCTCACAGTGTAAAAACGGGTTTCGACCGGATGTGATAGTTTGATCGTGTAAACACGGGTTTCAACTAGGAATGAGGTTTCACCATGTAAAAATGGGTTTCGACCAGATGGGATAGTCTCACCGTGTAAAAACGGGTTTCGATCAGGGAGGAGGTCTCACCGTGTAAAAATGGATTCGACCGAATGGGATGGTCTCATCATGTAAAAATGGGTTTCGACCTTACATGATAGTCTCACTATGTAAAAATGGATTTTGACTAGGAATGAGGTCTCACCGTGTAAAAATGGATTTTGACCGAGTATGATAGTCTCATTGTGTAAAAACAGGTTTCGACCGAGTATGATAGTCTCACAATGTAAAAACGAGTTTCAACCAAATATGATAGTCTCACCGTGTAGAAACGGATTTCGACTAGGGAGGAGGTCTCACTGTGTAAAAACGGGTTTCGACTAGATATGATAATCTTATCATGTAAAAATAGGTTTCGATCGAATGGAGGTCTCATCGTGTAAAAACGGGTTTTGACCAGGTGTGATAGTCTCACCGTGTAAAAATGGGTTTTGATTGGATGTGATAAGCGTGGTTTACGGATGAACCCACAAATCGTGTGGTTTAATGATAGACCCATGAACCGTGTGGTTTCAGATAGACCACTAATCCCATGGTTTAAAGGTAGACCACCAACCGTGTGGTTTAGGAAAAACTCACGAACCGTATGGAGAATACATGATTTCACTAGGGGAACCAGATAAGATCAACTCGAAAGAAGTGTCATTAGAGACAATCCAGAAAAATATCGAAGATGAGAAAGCGTTGATTGCATGAGTAAATCGAGCTAACTCAATTATTTGGTAAATATACGACACTGCTTGGTATTGCAAAATTGTCATCAAGTTTGGAAGATATCATCAATTCTCAAATTCCTTTAAAAGAAAAGTCCATATCAAAGTGATATTGATTTATGAGAATGATTCATTAAACATGCCAAGCAATGGCTCTTAGTCAAAAAAGGCTTTCACATCTTCTCGAGAAAATGGCTATTTGATCCCATCTCTTAATGTGAGAAGCATAACTGATCATGAGGGTATCTTACATAACCTATGTCAAAGGCTTTGAGAATTATTCGCAGTAAATACATATTGACCAATCTAAGAGGTCTTTTAGAAATGCCATGATATGATTTGGTCAAGGTTTCAACAAAGGATAAGCATCATTGGCTATTTAGTGATATAGTCATCGATCAACATTTTTACCAAGTTTACAAGTCAAGAAACCTTATGAGATAAGACAACTTTGCCCTCGCTTCTTTAAGTGGTAACTTTTTTGAGAAGTCCTTACTTTCACTCAAGTCATTCCAATTTGAAGAGAATTCGAGAAGGGGTTCTAATGTTGGTTCGGTTATAGGCTCAAAAGGCTTAGAATTTCTTTGAAGAGAGGTTTGAGAGTTGGTGATCATCATGGTGTCATTACCACTTGATCTAATTTTTTCGAAGGCACTTGACTTTGGAAATCTAACTTTGTTTCGAAAGTCCATTGGCTAATCATCTTAACATGAGAGGTTTGCTCTTTCATCTAATGGCTTTTCCATTTGCAATGATTTTTTTCAATGTAAGCATTTTGACTTTGACAATTTTTCTTTCACAAGAAAGTCCTTTTTTTTAATGCGACTTTCCTCGCTCTTTTTTTCTCATTTTGTTGAAATTGGGCATTAGCCTTGCTTTTACCAGCACACTACTTTTTCATGCCCCATAATTTTCATTGAATTTTTTTTGAGCTCTTAGAACTTTCAAGACACTTTTCACATATTCATGTAAATGCCAATTACTTTGATAAATCATATGCCTTGCCCCAGTGGGGGGAGATCATCACCATTCGGGTTTTAGAAATGAATGTTCAGGCTCAACTTGGCTAAGCAAATGGCATAAGTGTTTAGGTAGAGAAAAGAATGCTCTTCTTCATTTTGGGATACTTTGAATTTCCACAAGAACTCACCTGAAACTACTACAAAAGATTGATGCAAGTGAGAGCAAAGCAATCCTTCTCATCTTTTTTCTCCAAATAATGTCAATCCAAACCTCTATAATTGCCCCATTGTAGGGTAGTTCTTGATAGGGATATTTTGTAGAAAATTCTCTGTATTTAAAGGCTCAAATGGGCAAACTATTGTCACCTGCGATGTCTAGGGTAACAGAAAGAAATTCATCTTTTCACTCTAATCCATGTACTACCTGCGAAGGAACCCCTCGTCCTTAAATGACACGGCTTTTCTTTTTTTGCTCGACTCTCAAAGTGTTTAGAGGACATGTTTGGAAATGAGTTGCATTTCCTCATCCTAAGTGTTTCTCGCTTGGCACAATTAACATCACAATTTCAATTGGTCAAAATCATTTAAGTAGATTAATCTCCATGGGGAATTTTGATTTAAGATGACTGATCCGCCAAGCAGATAGACAATTTTGAGATAAAAAAGATGTTCAAAGACTTTGTGGAAATTTTTTTCAACTTCCATTTTTTATGCTTGTTTCCAAGAAAACGCCAATTTTTTTTTTGTTGAAAATTATCCATTCATTTTCCTTCTAATTTTGAGAAGAAGGGTACTTACCTGCTACGAGGCGACACGACAACCCTATAAACAATAGAAAAGAATGTGTTAGTGTAAGAACCTTGATGGAATTAAAGATTGGAAACGATACATCATTACCCCTTACTCGCATTTATCCTTTGAGTGCTAACATCACCTTTTTGGATATTTGGCAACTCCAGATCTTCACTTGCATTTATCTTTACATGTCTAATGTTTCCCTTCACATGCTTTTGTTCTTCGGGCATCAACATACCCTATCAAGAATGGCAACGAAGTGTGTTAAGAAAAGATTATCAAGGGTAAACAAGATCAATGCAAGAGTACCATTCATTGACTTTCTTCTGTAAAAAGTTTTTCAGCATCTTCAAAAAGAAATATATGCAAAGAATGTACGTCTAACATGCGTGAAACGAGTTGTCTAAGTGACTAGGATTGCTTGAAAAAAATTGGTTATGTGGCCCTGATTTTATTCATGGCAAGCATTTCTTTATTGCATACAACGTTCCACAACATTCAAGTCTTTTCTTTTCAAAGAGGCATCTAATCAGCAGGAAGTTTGAAAAACTTAGAAATGAGTCATTAAATGTGTTTTTCAAATTTGCCTTTTAAATGGGTCATTCCAATGTCATTGAATTCACTAATCCTAAGTAAGTGTCAAAGATGAAAAAAGAGGGGTACTCCCTATTTGGACATTTGAGGACATCGTTCCTTGGATACTTTGCCCCATTTATCACGTCAAAATGGACGATTGAACTTCAACATGCTTCTTTGATAAAGGGCATTGCTCCCATGGTCAGTGTGTGCCTTTTTCTGCAACAGACATACATGTTACTCGCATTCCTAAAATTTAATCGAACTAATTTAGGAACAATACTCCCTTTCCTTACTGAAACCATTGACTCTCCTTCATCTTGGTTCACGAGCGAAAATCACAATGCTTTGAGTAACTTGCCCCATCATTGTCTCGTTGGCGAGAGGCGTAGTCCCTTTGACAGACTCTCTTTCAACATTTGTTGCTCTATCATGCTAGCCTAGTGGACTACCATTCATCGGTCAAATGCTCTCCACATTTAGCTAGGTAACCTCATCATATGTGGTTCTATCATGTTTGACAAGTGGATTTCTGATGGGACTAAAATATGGATTGCTTCCCTAACAACATCGATAGTTTTGGGTAGACCCAAAAGAAGTGAACATTCCCGGACTTTGCAATCTTCAGAACAACAAAAACAAACATGTTCTCCTTGTGCAAATTCTATATCCATACAACTGCAACAAATGGTCCTGACGGTCTCTCATCTTGTGCGCTGGCGGATCAGTGGGTGGGATTTTTCGCCTCCCATTTTGGGTAATGTTTCAAAAAAGCATCGGATTTATGCTGAACAACATTCTTTCAAGTAGAGGAGAAACCGGCAGATTGTAGGTTAAAGACAGCATGGAAGTCTTGGAAGTCAACGTGTCTAAATCCTCAGTTGCTCCTAATCCAGAATGATCTCCTACTCTTTAGAACTCCAGGAAAATATGTCTTCCAGGCTAATCAAGTTGAAGCTCACAAATACTTGTATCTCCCTTGATGCATTTCTATTGACGATCACGCATGTTGTGTTCATCTCGAATTCCAAGGGTCTATGTTTTTGTCCTTTAGATGAGGTAATTGACAACCTCACTTGACCCTTCATTTTACCATCTCAAAGTATCATTTTGCAGGTCAAACTACGAAAGTGGTTAAGAGAATGGATAAAATCTTATGCGAGTTCTTCTTGAAACTCATTTTTCGAAACATTTTAAAGTTAAAAAGTTCTTTATATTTGGTGAAGAATTCAGCGGTAGGCTAAGATAGATACTGTAAATAATAGGAGAAGACACTTAGTGAAATAAGAAATATAGAGGACAACCCCAACATGACAAGATGTGCTATGATAAGCATAATGTAAACGTTAGCATAAATAAACATGATTGCTATGTAAATGTTATCCTCCTCCAAGGGTGTTTCCATTTACGAAAGTCGCCAATGGTAGTCCCTCTAGTGATAGCGCCTAGCCTGACTACATTCCTTATATTAAATCACCGGTACCCACACGCCTCGCATCCCTTGTTCCAAATTGTATATTTTTCTTCCCCAATAAAATAAGAATACCTCAATGTTTTACGTTCCAGAGTTTAGACGAAACAGTTTAAGAACTTACTCAGGTTCAAGGAAAAGACACTCAGTGAAATAAGAAATTTAGAGGAAAACCCTAACATGAGAAGACGTGCTATGATAAGCATAATGTAAATGTTAGCATAAATGTACATGTTTGCTGTGTAAATGACTTGCTTATAAAGGAAAGTTATGATGCTTCGGTGCTTACATCAAATTATACAAAACCTAAATATGAGTATCACATATTTATGGAAATTTGCTAATGCTTTCACCTTCGTTAGTTTACCATTGGAAATAATCGAAAAATGCTAATGTAGCATGTCAATATGACATGTTTTATTGTACTGATCTGAATTTTAAGTTTGGGCTACAATTTGAAAAATCGTTCAGACCGGGGAGCTTTTAAACATTACAGCTGATTTCATGATACAGGCAATTATTAGAAAATTTAAAGTCAAAAGGCAACTTACCTCAAGTTAGCCTTACGCGACCTTTTGTGCTCTTGCGCTCATTATCCTTGTTTTCATGCTTCGAGTTAAAGAAATGAAACGGATTATTTCTGACCGCTAAAAAAAAAACAAAAAAGTGAAATGAAACTGGGCTAAAGTTGTCGGACGGATTTGCCCTGCATGAAAGGAGCAAGTCAGTCACGGGATATGTCGGTGCTGGAGTCGACTCTAAGGAGGACATAGCGAACGATGTGAGGACTTCAAAGGGCACACGACAAATATTGAAAAGTTGAGGGGGTGATTTACAGCTAGTGTCGAAACCTCATGCGAGCAAATACAATTCGCTCTTCCATGTCATACATTAATTACATCGGCCATGACTGCTGGACAAGCTACACACTTACTGTTGGACTAGAAAAGCCTCGATGGACAACAAGAGTAGAAAACACTCGTAACAAAAATCACTCGTATGATCGGAAACGTACGTTCGAGGACAAGTCCATTTGAACGTCCATATTGCAAAGTTCAGTGCAAGAACCCATTCAAGGTATTCTTTCCAAATCCATTCACGTGTGCAATCTCAAGCCTTTATCTCAGTTCTGAACCTAGAAATAGTGACTTGTCATTAACGGTAGAACGGAAAACCTTATATCTATAAGTTAGCCTACAAAAGAACATCACAACTCCCTGTTGTGGACGATACAATGTTGTTTATTGTAATCAGTAAAATTAAACAAAAATAATAATTCTGAGAAAACGATAACAAAATTGATAAAGATCAAGTCAATGAATAAATGTATTAAATGAATTTTCTTAGCAATTAATGATGATTGAATTACAAACCACATATAGACTTGCTAGATTTTTATAAAACTATAACATAATTAGATAGGAGGTGAGTTACGAATTACCAAATCTCCTTAAAATGATTAGTTCTTATCCGAGGTGCTTTATAGATAAATTATGCCTCCCAAGATACAACACTTCAAACCCACAAAAGGATTTTTAACCAAATATTTTGTCTTTCGTGAGCATTCAATTGTAATCTTTTGAGAAGTGTAGTTAGAGTTATAGTGTGTGTCTACGTGGAAAATAGCGAGTTCTATTAGCTTGAGCATAAGCAACACTTAATTTGGGAAGAAGTGCATGATTTCAAGCAACACTTGCTACTATAACTTATCATTGATTGAATTAGAGGCGAGCATGGTCCGAGTTAAGCTAGTCCAGACCTAACCTAGAGACCTACCCACATAATGTTGGTCCTCAATTTTTGAGATCAGGAACCAACCCTACTAAGCCTAGACCAAGGACCAAATTGACCATATGGTTTTGGTTCGATTCCTACATCAATTATAAAACTAACCGATTAATTTTTTTTATCTCATTATTTGTATTCCTTGAAAGAACATGCATACTTTTTTAAATTACATTTATCAACAATACGACATTAAGTTATCAAACTATGAGAACTGATACATATTAAACACAAATCTAAGATAGCTAACAATAGAAATCTCCATTTGCACTTGTTGAACTGTGTTTGTGGGGCGGGCTAAGAGGTGAGGGATTTCACCAGTTGAGCTGCACTCGTAAACTAAGAAGCACCTATACTCTCCAAGAGTCTTTGTCTCATGTCGGATACTCCAATATGTGTCCGACACTTGGTCAACAAATGTCAAAAAATTTGATATTTGGTCAACTCTCCTAACACTCAAGTTTGGACTTTCAACACGCAAATTTGGAATTCTAACACATGATTCCAACATATACGGGTCAATTTTTAAAAAAAATTCAATCAATGAAGGACCAAATGTAAATATTTAAAAAATAAAAATGATAAAAATAATAAAGGGAGAAAGAAGAAAAATGTAGTCTTCTCTTCTCTCTTAACTCTCACTTCCCTAACACACAATTTACCCCCAAAAATTTGTTTTTTCTCTTTTTTTCGACATGCAAGTCTAGAATGTGAATTGTTTTTTTTTTCTTTCAAGTTTTATGGGTTATTGGAATGGAGTTGAATTTGTCAATTTAAAACAACGAATGATATTAATAAATTGCAAATTCATTCTACATTCTTTATTATTATTATTATTATTATTATTATTATTATTATTATTATTATTATTATTATTATTATTATTATTATTATTATTATTATTATTATTATTATTATTATTATTATTATTATTATTATTATTATTATTTATTTGTAAATTTGAATCAAATTAATTTGATTAAAATAATTATAAAAATGATAATTTATCATGTATATATTAAAATATATATTTAATATACAATGTTTCCCAACATATCGGAATTCTCTATTTTTTTAAAAATAACTTGTCAATGAATTGTATTGTATCGTGTTGTATCGTGTCATATCGTATGTCGTATGTTGGCGTCGTTGCTACTTAGCTTGTAAGGAGAGACCAAAAGTGAGCAAGTAAGCAGTGAGGTGAGCAATGAGTGAGGCTAAGGCAAGCAAAGAGGGTTTTCATTTTTCAAATTTTTTTTTTGTTGAATCTACATGGGTTTCTACTTTATCATTTATATGGTAGAACCACATAAGAAATAACAAAGGCGAAGGCGCAAAGATTTAGAGTAGACAAAAATATATATGATATATACATAATATATACAATGTTAGTCCAAGTTGGACCAAATCTAAAATCTCAAGATCAATGACCAACCTGTATAGTGTAGAGTTCAAGGGTCAAAAGACCAAGGACTGGCCCAATCCCTCTAGGAGCCAAACCAGAATCGGTTGGGTTGGGCCAATCCATGAGGGATTGACCCTAGATCGATGGTCATCCATAGATTGAATAGTGGAATCTAATCAACAGGCTCACAACATAGGAAAGTGGACGTAAGCATACACTAAGTTGAATCACTATAAAGTTCTGTGTGCAAAGTTTTGTGTCCTTCTGCTCAAATTCATTTTACCACTTAATTTCTATAATAATTTGTCATGATTTTTTGAAATCACCTATCCACACCCCCTTTAGGTATTTGCGTACCTCAAAAGGCATGCAGTTACTTCATCTTTCAATCTTAACAACCAGATCCGAACACCACTATTGAAAATGCTTATGTTCTGGACAAGAACTTTCAATGCTAGAACTCTGTCACATCCACATGGGTGAAGGGGTTGGTAAACCTATCAATACAGCGGACACCTTCGCCTCGAGGATGGCTAAAATTTAAAGTCGATGGCTCCATAGTCTCCGGGGAGTAGGAGGGACTGATTGCCAGGATCTATTGTGACTCCTCTGGTCGCGTGATTGCTGATTCGCTGACCGGGCGTGCGGCTCATCTGCAGTCTACCCTTTTGTACTTGGAAGACAAGCATGATCTAGGGAACGAGGAGTTGCACATGACCCTGGAAACTGATAGCTTATCAGTTTTGCAATTTGTATCAAGCTCAAATCCAAGCCCATGGGAGCTACGGGGCGAGATTGAGGACTGCAAGCTAAGCCTAGCAAGGTCCAAGTCAATTGAAGTAGCTCATTGTTCAAGAGAGGCTAATCATATCATAGACTACGGGTGCGTATGGTAATGATTCGGTCCCCGGAAATAGATTATGTTCATAAATTATTCTTTTTTATTTTGTTCCCAGGAACAATTTTTGAGCATTTGAAGGCGTTTAGTAACTGCCCAAAATTTTTATTCTCCAAATAGAAATGCATTTGGTAAAATTTTTAATTTTGTAGTACTTTTATTACATTTTTATTATTTTTTTGTCTTTTTTTTTTTCTACTTCTTCCTCCCTTGTAGCCGAGTTGCTGCCACTGGAGGTGGTTGGTGACCAAGTGGATGAGGTCCAGCGAGCTCACCGAAGTCTTACTAGGCTAGGGCGAGGTCCGGCAAGCTCTCCAAAGGCTCACCCGGTCACCATGAGCCTTGGCCTCCTACCTACCGGCAAGGCTCAGCCTCGCCCAGAGTCGGCGAGGCCCAACCTTGCGACAGCTGGTGAGGCTTAACCTTGCTAGATCTGGGTGAGACTGACCTCGTGCCGCTTGGGTGAGGTCAACCCTTACCAATGGCCTAACGAGGCTTACCTGGCCATAGGCGAGGCTCGGCCTTGCTAGATCTGCGAGGCCAAGTCTCGCAATGGCCTAATGAGGCTCCGGCGAGCTCACCAAATCTCGTCTAGCCGCTCGCTAGATCTCGTCTAGCCACTTGTCGGCCACCGTTGATGCCAGCAACAGTGGCTGATGGGCGACAAGGGGTGGTGGTAGGCAGGTCATAGGCTGAGAGGAAGAAGAAGAAAAAAAGAGAGAAAAAGACAAGAGAAGAAAAGGAAAGCAAAAATTGGACTTCATTCTTTGAATTGTTCCTGGGAACAAAAATCAACTTTTTTATTTATTCTTGATTCCGATCCAAATCTATTCTCGGGAACAAAAAAATAACTAAACAGATTTATATTCCAAATCTGTTCTTGATAATAAAAGAATACAATCAATTGCTATTTTGCTAGTTAACAAACTTGCCTTACATTGCAAAAGCCCAACGCTAGAAAATCCTTCCAACCAACTGGTCGTCAAATCTTTTATGTTCATTAACTCATACATTGTCTCTTTCGTGATGTTCATCGAATGAAATGACTTTTGCCGACAAAAGAAGAAGAAGAGAAACCAACAAAATCCCCTCAGAGCCTTTTATTATGCTGAACTGGCACAAACGAAACCTCATTGAAAGTCATGACATTAGGCAGAGAACCTTTCAAGTCATTATAGGACACATAAATGGAAGTCAATGCAATCATATTAGCAAATATGGAGATATTTAGAACTTGCAGGTCTCTCAATTTTGCTAAGTCTGCCGGTCCGTTTCCTATCAACAAATTTTGGCTCACATCACTAAACTAAACTACTCGTGCTTTGCCTTTCTCGGGAGAAATGCTTCTCTTAAATCTGTTTGATCAAGTTCAAGCTCAACAAGCTTGTGCCCAAGCCCCATATGCTGAAATTGATCCACTCAAATTGTTGTTCAATACAATATCTAGCAACATCGAACGGTTTCCCAATCCCCTTGTAATCTCTCCACTTACCTTATTTGAAGACAAGTCCAGCACTTGTCGCTTGGGAGAATTGCCAAAAAAATCCTAAACCTATTGCAATTGTGCCAATTCAGTCATAAATATTTTTTTTTTACTGATTCAATCCTAAACCTTTTGCAATTGTGCCAATTTAGTCCATTCGGCCAAATTTGGCTGCCAAAGCTGACGTGGACGCCGGCCGACACTAGCGACAATATTTTAATATTATTTTTATTATTTTTCAATTTTTTATTATTTTCTGAATTTTTTTTTTTTTATTTTTTCTATTTTTTTCCCTTTTCTTTTTTTCTCTTCCTCCCTTGCCCCTCCCCCCCGACCAAAGCGGTGGCAGGGCCAGCTAACTTTGACGAGGCTTGCCGGCCACCGCGTGAGGACCACGAAGCCCTCGCCGGCGACCGGCGAGGGTCGCGGCCCTGTCAAATCGACCACCCTTGCCGGTGGCCTTGCCCAAACCAAGGTGAGGTGGCTTGGCCCGGTCGCGGGCGAAGGCGGCCTCACCGCGGCCCCCAGGCCTCCCCACATCCGGGCGAGGCCACCGGCGAGGGTCATGGTCCCCGGCGGCCTCGCCGTGGGCGCTTCGCCCAAATATGGGTGAGGCCGCCCGCCGCGGTGGCTTCGCCAAGATCCGGGCGAGGCTAGCCTCGCCATGGCCCGGCCGTGGGCGAAGGTGGCCTCGCCGGCCGTGGGCGAGGCCACCTTCGCCCATGGCTAGATTTGGGCAAGGCCGCCTTGCCGCGACCCCCGTGCCTCGCCCTAGTCAGCGAGGCCGCCAGCGAGGGTGGCCGGTTTGGCGGGGGCCGCGACCCTCGCTAGCCGCCGGTAAGGGCTTCGTGGCCCTCGCACAATGGCTGGCAAGCCTCGTTGGAGCTGGCCAGCCACTGCCGCCAGCGGGGGTAGGGGGGGGAGGGGCAAGGGAGAAAGAGAAAAAAAGAAAAGGGAAAAAAATATAAAAATTAAAAAAATAATAAAAAATCGAAAAATAATAAAATTAATATTAAAATATTGTCGCCGATGCCGGCCGGCGTCCACCTCAGCTCCGGCTGGCCAAATTTGGCCAGATGGACTAAATTGTTACAATCGCAAAAGGTTTAAGATCGAATCGGTAAAAAAAAAAAAGGTTTAAGACCGACCAAGACACCGTAATTAGGACTTTTTGGCAATTCTCCCCTTGTCACTTGGTCATTCTTCCAAACACTGTAGGCATCTAACCGAATATGTCGTTGTCCAATATCTTCATGTTGGAATATTTAAATAATAAACCATGCCTTCATCTATTAGCTTAAGCTTTTAGAACGGTTGACAGTAGTTTCTACCAAATCTTACATGGTATCAAAACTGGAAATTCTGAGTTAAAATCTTATCAGCTCTCATTTGCCTCCTCAATTAAATTTCCACACTTAGTACTAGGTAAAAGACTAGACTAAACATAAGGGGGAGTGTCAGAATATTTAAATAATAAACCACGTCTTCATCTACCAAAGATAAACTTTTTAGAATAGTTGGTAGTGGTCTCTACCAAATCTCACACTTCAATCTATTAGAGCTCCGAATATGTTTCCAGTAGGACAATTTCCTTCAAGCCTCACTTAAATAACGTAATACAATTCCTCAAGCTTCCTGGGATGGACCTACGAAATGATTATTACTTGCAGTGAAACGTTGCAATAAACCCCCAAGGCATGTACATTTTCTGGTAGTTGCCCTTCAAATTCACTATAAGCCAGGACTTCCAAATGAGCCAGCTTATTCATTGCGGCAGTTATAAAACAGAAAGGATGTTATTAGTGAGGATAATAACAGTCAAAATTATTCCCAGACAGATATAATATTGTAAGAGATCAATTTCCCCATCTCTGAAGGAATCAAGCCTGAAAGATTATTCAAGAAATGATTTAAACTTAAATGCAAAATTGCTCAATTTCTGAAGAGATTACGGGATTGGACCGACCAAATTAGTTTCCAACATATCTAAATCTTCAAGAAGTACGCATTTCCCTATTTATCGAGGAATTGGGCTAGGAATTGATGGAACGAGGATTGAGCCTGTGAGATTGTTGGTCGATAAGTAAACTTTGGTAAGAGAAGCCAGCCTCCTAATCCCTGAAGATGTGGATCCTCTTTTGATTGTCATTTATGCTTGCATTTTAGTGGAGACATGGTTCACGATTGATTCGCATTGATTTCCCTTTTGAATTTGCTCAGTTTGTGTTTTGTTGAGGGATTTAGTTGCTGTCCAGTCTATGGACGGCAACCTTCAAGCCTCAATTAATCCATTTGGCGAACCTTGGGCCAATCCTCACGGGCCCCCGTGGCTTGGGAATGCGTCGGGATGTTTTGGATATTCAACGGTACCGTTTAGTGTGCAAAATGAAGCCCAAAGCCGGCTGTGCGGACCGCATGTACGGTTGGACAGAAGGCTTTCGGTCTCATTTTGGCCTTATAAAGGTCCTTAAATGGTCCGGAGGCGTCCCCTCAATATGTTTCAATAGTTCCCATGACATATTCTATGTTTGCATCCCAATTCTACCGTCATGGCTTGTTTGTTGCCGCAGTGTGTATGTAGTCTAGTTTAGGCCTTAAGTTATTCATGAAGAAAAATGAAAGGGATTTAAAAAAAATGGATGGAAAGGATAATTAACAATATCGGAAATGCATTTAGATAAAATTTGCATCATAAAACGTAGTTAAATTCAAGCTCAATTTCATCATATTTGTTTAATATCTAATTGTTATCATATAGTTTAGGAATTTGCATTCATTAGACTAGGTTGGTTACACATTTAATTATATGCATTGCTTATGGGGTCCTATCCCGAGACTTATCAGGTCATGTTTAATTTTGCCTACTATGGCTTGAATTCTTTACTTTGTCGCATTTTATTTACTTTAATATTGTTAGATTCTATATGATTGTTTGAATGATGCTTGATTACTTGTCTTACAAATCTTACGGGATAAAAAAAAGACTACATGATTTATTTTCAGGAAAAAGAAAAATGCACCAAATTAGGCTTTCGACACATCCAATGTAATCAAGTCTTGGTATACATAAATATCTACTTCGCAAAAGTAACACTAACTGCCCTGTCTTACTTGCCTTCTTATTGGTTCATAATAGATTAGTGGCACCCCTAAACTAAAATGAATTGTCATAACTAAGTAGCAACCGGTAGGTTTTGAAAGGGGCTGTGTTAAGTGAAAGCGCCACTTTGTAAGAGAATTATTTGTAGTTGCCTAACCATCCATGAAACCACAATGGGTTTTCTCACCTTTGGAGGTCACGGCAACATCTTCATTATTAATCTTCGTTATAAGAGTGTTGTTAACAAATTTTACTCTGTCACTATTCAAGACCACTAAAAGTAGTAAAAAACACATGAGAGTATTCTGAAACTTGAAAAAGAAATGTTTCAAGAAAGCCGCATATTTCAAATAAAAATGTTTACATCTTCAAAATACAGTCAATAATCCTTGACGAGTACTCGGGGACACTCTTTAACATTTTACATATTATAAATCTCAACAACTTCAGACTGATTAAATATCCTCAACAAATTACTTGATAAAATTTTACATAAATGATTTTTGTGCATTCACTAGGAAAGTAAAAAAATTCTAAAAAGAAAAGGAGTGTTGATAGGTTGTATGTTATGAGCATCACTCAGATTTATATTTAGTTCGATTTTGTGTAAATTATGTCCATAACTTGTAACATATTGGTTAGACACGATTGGTAAAGTTTCCTCCAATCATAGATGGAAGAAAATGTAACTAATTGTTGAATAGCTTACAAGCACGTAATTGTTATTCTCACCAAGGGATAATACATCAAGCCCTCCAACTTGTATTTAATTTGTGATGTTATTCCACACTTGGCATATATATTCAATACTGAAGTTCTCAAATTTCGATAAGGTTCATCACTCTCCATTTTCACAATTCATTAAATGGTTCAATTAGTTTCCGATCATCATCATCCTTGCTACTCTTCTCATAATGTAAGTTTAATTTAATCAGTATCCCATGTCAACTTATTAAGATAGTATATAGATCAAATGGAACTATATATTACATTACACACTTACAAAAGTCGAGCGACTTAACTGAATCATTAAAAGTTTAACAATAACATTACAAATCAGACAAAAAGTCAGAGACAGTAGTGTCATCATCCCTTTCACAATGGAAAACTAAATTGAACAATGTCGATCCAAAGCACTTTGCAAATTGAACAAGCTGGAAATAACAGTGAAATGAGACATCCACAGAAGCCTTCCCATAATTATTTCTGGTGCCACGACTCCAAAGTACAACCACCGATGCGCAGCATTCCAGTAATGCGCATAGGTAGGCAGGCTCTGCAGTGAAAATAATGCTCATAGGTGTGATTGGTAACTAATAAGATGATAATCAAAATTGTCAAATAAGATTGGCTATGATAATTCTGATTAGCCCGAAAGAGAGGAGCAACTTTTCTTAGCAAGGGTGTTAATTTTTTGCTAGCAACTTACAGACCAAACAGACAAACAGTGCACATGAATAGCTAACTTCAAAACTTACAATCTCCTTGCGATGCTTGAAATATCCTGCCATTGAGATCACGAAGTTGCTCTAAGCTGACCGCACAGAATGGCATTTCCAACGGTACTCGAACACGGAGCTCCCGCGAAACTTGTCTCATGGTAGGTCGAAGCCGTGGCTCAGTTTGCAAACATGCAAATGCTAGCTGTGCGATAGAGACCACATCTTCCGCATCTAGAAGTTGAATCCTAGAAGGTGAGAGACGTTGATCCAGCACATCCTTCAAAAACGCTGGTGACTGAGTTTCGACAGATGACGAACATTCCCATGAGATAGGATCTCCTGGATGCTTTCCCATTATTGTCTCTAATGCGACAACTCCAAAACTATACACATCAGATTTTTCAGTTGGAATTGTGGAATAAGCCAGCTCTGCAAGTGAAGAATTCAAAATTTGTTCATAACCTCATCAGCTCACTTTAAGTTAACGACATCGATTCCCCTACATGTGATAAGTATATTTAAAAACTCACGAGCAGAAATTATTTATTTACACAAACTTAGTAACTATACAGATCCGTTGTAATGCCTTTCTTGATACTAAATGTCAGTGGAAAGAAAGGATGCAAGTACCAGGAGCAATGTAACCGATGGTGCCGGTTACTGCAGTCCAGTTTGATGAATCTGGCCTCAAAAGTCTTGCAGTGCCAAAATCCGAAACCCGAGCCTCATAATCGACATCTAACAGAACATTGTTACTGGTCAAGTCTCGATGAATCCATGGAGGAGAACAATCGTGATGCATATAAGACAATGCATCGGCCACTCCTCGAATCATGTTTACCCTTTTGTCCCAGTCAAACTCTGATGCTTTGTCATCATCATTCAAAATTTTTTTCAAGCTCCCTCTTTCTATAAACTCATACACCAAAAAAGAATGGCATACATGAGAGCAAAACCCATGAAGTTTCACGATGTGACGATGGCGGATATCTGATAAGGCCTGAATCTCCCTCTCAAAAGATTTGAAGTGGGGGAACTCCTCTTCATGAGACGAAGAAAATTTCTTGACAGCAACAATTTGACCTGTTGGTAGTTCAGCTTTGTAAACAATGCCGTATGCTCCTTCTCCTACATAGAACTTGGAGTCAAATCCTTCTGTGGCCTCCAGGATTTGCTCATAGAAAGCTTTGCCATCAAAATTCAGAATGCACAAAAAGTCTAAATCATTCGATCGTCCAATGTTCTCTCTCTTGATATTCTTTCTTTGACAACGTACAAAGATCAAGAGAATGATCAAGATGAAAGCAAGAAGCAGAAATCCTGAGAACGAAAGAGCAAGGATAGCAGTAGTTCGATGCCCCCCATCTCCATCACCTTTCTTGCTCATAGGAGAATTGCACTTCTGTAAACCAACAACATTCCCACAAAGTCTCTTGTTGTGCCAAATTGTCTCGAATGGAGTCTCATTAAAAGCTTTGACATTTGGGAGAGGACCTTCAAGGTTATTGTAGGACACATCAACAATAGTTAATGCTAACATATCATCAAAAGTCTGGGGGATCGAACCAAATAATCTATTGTGGGAGACATTCATGATTTCGAGGACACTAAGCTTTCCAAGTTCTTGCGGTATTCTCCCGGTCAATTGATTCTGACTCAAATCAAGAAATTCTAGGAATCGCATGTTGCCCATCTCATAAGGAATGCTTCCCTGCATATTATTTTTGCTCAAGTTCAAGCTCAACAAGTTCGTGCATTGAACGAGTTGTGCTGGGATCGATCCCCTGAAATTGTTTGATGCTAGGTTGAGATATTGCAGTTGGGATAAAAGTCCTATTTCATTAGGAATATCACCTGTGATCCTATTATTGTCCAGGATGAGATTTAGCAAAAACTGCAAGCTTGCCAACTCCCTTGGAATCACTCCACTCAAATTATTGGAAGACAAGTCCAGTTTTTGTAATTGAGTCATCTTTCCAAATATTGAGGGTATCTTGCCAGAAATGTTGTTGTTGGATATTGTTAAGCTTGTCAAATCAGGACAACTCTCCCATTTCCACGAAAGCTCACCATACAAATTATTGTGGCTCAAGTCCATGAGCTCGAGCTGTGGATATATCCCAAATGCTTCTGTAATATTTCCTGTAAGTTGATTTCTATCAAGCCTCACTCTCATTAATGCACTACAATTCCTCAAGCTTTTTGGAACGAGCCCTGTGAAATGATTGTTTATGACGCTGAAATTCTGCAATTGATTCCCCTGGCATATTTCATCTGGCAATTGCCCTTCGAGTTCATTGTAAGATAAATCAAAAGCACTCAAACGAGTAATTTGATTAACTTCAGGAGGTAAGGAACCAGAAAAGTTATTGTAGCTGAGGCGTAATATGGTCAAATTGGCCAGGCTTCCAATTGATGAAGGGATTGAACCATTTAAACTATTATTGGACAAATCTAATAGTCTGAGAGACAACAATTTTCCTATTTCACCAGCAATTGGGCCTGAAAGATTATTCAAGTAAATGTACAAGAGATTTAGATTGCTCAAATTCTGGATAGATGGTGGAATTGGACCAACCAAACTATTTACAGCTAAATCTAAATCAGTAAGAAGAGCAAGCTTCCCTATTTCTGATGGTATGGATCCAGAAAGCTCATTTCCCCACAAATAAAGAACCTCCAAATTCCTCAATTCACCTATCTCTCGTGGAATGGGACCAGAAAGATAGTTCTGTGAAATGCTCAATTTGGTTAAGTTGCCCAAATTTCCAAGAGAAGTAGGGATTAGACCGAACAAATTATTTTCAGCCAATTCTAAGTTATTGAGAGATATCAAATTTCCTATTTCTCGAGGGATCAGGCTGGAAATTTCATTTTTGCAAAGGTGAAGAACTGATAAATGTGTCAAGTTTGCAATAGAAGGAGGAATTGAGCCACTGAGATTGTTAATCGATAGGAGAAGTTTAGTAAGAGATGTTAGTCCCCCAATTTCTGAAGGTATGGGGCCTGAGAGTCTATTCTTCCACAAAGAAAGAATCTCCAAACTCCTCAAGACACCTATTACGCGAGGGATGTGTCCACCAAGGTAATTTTCACATAGGTACAAAATGCGAAGATTTTTCAGTTTTCCTATACTTGGAGGAATGTTCCCATGGAGTATATTGTTACATAAAGTAAGACAATTGAGTTTGGAAAGGTTACCGATACTCAAAGGAATGGAACCATAGATCCAGTTGTTGCTAAGGTCAAGACTGAGCAGATTGGTCAAGAGCGAGAAGTCGAGGCCATCTAAAGTTCCTCTCAATCCGATATTGGAAAGATTAAGATGGATAATGGATCCATAGTTATCACAGGTGACTCCCACAAAGTCGCAAGAATTGTTACCACGCCATGAAGAAGACAGGAGGGATTGGCTATGGTCTTCAAGGCTAGATTTCCATGTCAGGAGAGCCTCTGTTTGTTTCTCACTGTTGGCAGCTGCAGTGAAAGTTAAGGTGGAAGAATCAAAGCTAACAAAGCACAAGAAAAGGATGGCGTTTCCTAAAGAAGGCAGGTGATAATTGAATAGAGACAAGGAAAAGATTAATGAAGAACACATGATTTGGCTGTGATTAATGTTGTTGAGACTTGAGATACTTATAGACCGTGGCTGGTCAGTGGATTCCTTACTCTAGTAGACAGATTTCTGTGTTTTCTTTTCGTCTGCATTTTGCACGAAGTGCGGAAGGAGAGAGGTCAATTTTTTTACTAAATAGTGCATCCAAAAGAGGGAATGACGTGTTTAACGAAATATGAGCAGGCTAAAAGCCCGGTTTGTCAAAAGCTAACGGACTAACAATACAAAAATGCAAAAAGAAAGAAAACTTTTCGTTGAGAACTTTCCTGCCGTTTGCATTTTCTTTCTCGATCGCTCCAAAGTAACTTTTGTAAAAGTGATTTTAATAATAAATAATGAACTTTCCCTCAAAATTCTTCTCATGCAATTATATTAAAAGACCGCATAAGGAGGCCACTTTCCTTGATACATCACCAACCAGCTTTTTTAACTGCCCGGTCTCGTTCCACAGGGTCAAGCCATAGAAAAGAATATTTAAATATGACAACTTAGGCTGGAGACCACAAATTCTAGGCCGTGTTAATGAAGCATAGATAAAATAGTCTTCCAACGTGTCATTTGGAAAGGTAAGGACATCACGAATTTTCTAACTTCCATATAATGTTTATTTGAGTGTCATCACTTAAATATTATAATTTCTAAAAATTGTTTGTTTGAGTGTCATAAATTTCAATTGATCATTTGAGTGTCCAAAATTTTTTAAAAATGCTCACCCAAATGCCGGAAACTCGACGTGGCATAACACTTACGATTAACCTTTTTGAAAAGTTACAGCACTTAAATGATTGATCGAAAGTTGTATGATATTCAAGTAATCAGAAAAAAAGTTACCATAGTCAAGCAAGCGCTATATATAAGTTATGACATTCAAGTTATCGAAAATATGGCACTTATAGCGTCATTTTCCCTAATTTGGTACATCACAAACCACGCCATGCATTTAGTTCCTACCCTTCAAATGAATGCATTGCTTTTGTTGAAAATATGTCTCCAATTTAAGCCCAAAAAGAAGCTCTCCTAATTCAAATATGTTTCCTAATGTGAACAAGTTTCCTAGGTTAAGTTGGTTAAAAGTTTTTTTTTTTAATATAGTTTGGATCGTACTCTCGTCTATATATAAGACGTGTGTTTGCTATGAAAAGCATCAAAGAGGCGACTTCTTTGTGAATTAAATCTGAGTGTTTGAAGCCTTAAAAATCTTGTATTGAGATTTTTGTGCAATTCCTCATTGAGATTGAGAGCTTATTTCGCAAAAAATTGTGAGGGCTAAATATTATGTGAGTTATTAGATATAATTGGATTTAAAAGACACTATAAATGTTTGAGTGACACGAATGTAATTGTAATCTTTGTTATATTGCTTATTCTAGGATTGAATTCTATGTTGCTCTTATCATGGACGTAGAACACTAACTGTCGTGACCTACAAAAAATTTTCTTTTTCGTCTCGAGGGGGGAAAGAAAAAATATCTAAATAGGTTTAGGGCTATTGTTAATTTCGGACCAACGGCCCTTCATTAACTTGGGCTCTCCCAAGCCCATACCCCGCACGACGTTGGGTATTCGTGAAAGTCTTCTAATAAGGAGTCGCCACTAGTCTATTGGGGTCAACTAGGAACCAAGTGAGACATAGGAGCGTGCCTCACTTTCTTCGTAACCATAGAGTTTAGGGTCGGGGACTTGATTACGTTAATCACGCGATTAACGCCAATTGTATGTTAATAAGGTCATAGCAACCTATTCGAGAAATTTAAGGTTTGTCCTAACCATTCTAAAGGAAGGAAATAACATCCAAAAATCGCGACAAAACAAGGCACGGGAATATAACATAAAACAAAAACCTATTCTAGAGCACTAAAGGCTTATTCAATTTTGGCCTTTTTTTTTTCTTTTTTAAGGGTTTTCTAAACTTTCAAATTTTTTTCTGAATTTTTATGAAATCTTTACATTTTTTAATATTTTTAATACTTTTTAATATTTTCGAATTTTCCAAAATTAAACAAAACAAGTTTTCGAGATTTTTGATATTATTTTACTTTTATGAATTTAAAAACAAGCATTTATTAATGTTTTTGGAATTTTTCAATTTTTCAAATTTTTTGGAATTTTTAAATAGTCGGATTTTTTATTATTAAAAAAATGATTCGGACCGGGTCAGGAGACCCGGCCCTACTAAACCGACCCAGACCCTATTGGTCTGGGCTGGGCTAGCGACCGGGCTGGCCGAACGGCCCGGTCGAATTTTTTCAAAATGGCCCACGAACTCTCTTCTCTTTTCCCTTTTTGAAGAAAAAGCCCAATTTTGATTTCCCTTTTTTTAGCCCAGCTAAAACCCGGCCCGCGACAAATTCAGCCCGACGTGCACAAGCCCGAGTGAAGGCCATCTCCTTGTTTTTTATTTTTTATTTTTTTTTTGCCTTTTCTGTTTTTTTTTTTTATTATTATTATTTTTTTTAGAATACTGGTTATATACAGAAACAATATAGCCAGCAATAAAAATTTAATCTGTGGGGGCAGACAAATGTGCCAGGAGAAAGCAACAAATCGAGAAGGACACTATTCAAACATTCCTATTGAACTGCTCAGAAGAAGATATATAGCACACAAAAAGAACTGAAACAAAAGCGAGCTAATATCAGAATTCAGACCTGAAATGACTGCTCCTGAAAGACGCCAAATTTCAACTTGAGGCCAGAGTCTCATTTTGGTTTGCATGCTAATCATAGATACCCCATGACAAGTGTGTTTCGCTTGAGGGAGTGTAACTTCTCTCTATGATCGTGGAATTCACAAGGACCTCAGGTGCAATTTCCCAACTCCTGCATCTCACATAACTCGAGTGCCGATTTTCAGATTTAATGGTTGGAGCTCGATGACCTGAAGCCATAGGGGAGTCCACCATCATACTATTTTCTGGAGTTCCATTGCTTCCTCTACTTTGAACATTTTGATCGAGTTCAATATTCCAACGCTGGGAAATTTTGAGAAGATCTTCACCAATGTCCAAATCATCATCCTCCACCTTTGGGCGTGGATTTGCGCCTAAATCTTCCATCTCTGAATCTGCTCCTCGCTCACTGGGTAAAACAGGTCTGTGCACCTCTTCTTGGACAAAAGCTCGGAAATTGTTCCTTGACGGCTTTACCTCCGTGCAGAACACTTCAAGAAAATTACTGCAGCACCCTTGATCATAAGCATTGACCCTGATTTCCGCTCTGTACCGGAAATTCTCATACGTTGTCTCTTACTCTAACTTGAGGACTTCTTCCACCACGATCGAAGAAAGTTCCTGCTTTGTCTTGGACGATACCAATTCCGAGAGCAGGGTAACTGTTGCATCATCCGTGTCTTCATGTGGTAATTTTGACTCGACAAAATGACCAACTTGATTATCATCTGAGGGCAAATCTTCTTGTGCTTCAAATCTGACCCATTTTATCTTTCGCATGAATCACCAAAGGGTATAATAAGAGACCCACCAAAATAACAGTTCCGCTCACTAAGAATGTCTTCGCAGAAGCCAGGCACATGACGAGCACAAGCAGCAGGGTTGGAGGCACACAGCATTGTCACACCGACTGTCTGCAAGGGTACCCTGTATGGTCGATGGAGGTCCGGCTTCTTTATCCTTGATCTTATGAAAGCAGCAAATTCGAGGATCATGCCGATGGCATAGAGGAAATTCAGGAATTGCAGGATTTCTTGGAAAGTCATCCATGACAAGAACACAACTCCAGTAGCTGAGCATAGGATGCTAATGGTCGGTGTCCCGTACTTTGACCTTTCAGCGAATATGGTCGGAAGCATGCCCATCTCACTCATTCCAAGAAGTTGAAAAGCATCGCTGCTCATTTCTGCTTCAAATAACCCCATATTGGACATCGCAGCAGCCGCTTGTATCCACCACCTGAGCCAAGCACCCCCAATCAAGAAGCCCACTTCGGCAAAATAACCGTCACTCCAATCGCTCGCTAGAGTATTCGATGCCCCTGTGCCAGCAAAAAGCGGTATCAAATACGAACAGACCACTAAAATTACTGCCCCGAAAAGCGCTTTCGGAAATGTCTTGCTCGGGTTTTCAACCTCGCCGGCCAATGTGCTCGCCTTATCCCAATAATTCAGGTTCCAAAACATGCTATTGAAGTACCCCTCCAATCTACCTTGCTAAAATCTCCCGCTACCCATTTCGCAGGCCGTATTCGAGGAATCGACAGGATACCCATGACAGCAAATGGCGAAAGCGAAAAAGCAGCAAGAGAAACCACAGAAAACCCGACTATATGCAGGCGTCGGTAATTCAAATATGTCATCGAGACCGTAATCCCCAGAAGAGCCGGCACTCGGGCGATCAACCAATTGAAAATCGGGAACGAATGCTTCAAGTAAACGAGGAACAACACCGGGTACAGTGCATTGTCCATGACCCCGCTGAGCCATTTCCAGAAACCCTCTTGGAAACCCCAGAAGGGCCCGAAAGCCGACGAGATCCGCAACACATAGCCCCCATTTTCCGAGAAGCTGGTGGCGAGCTCGGCAGTGACCAGAGCTTCAGGGATGCTCCAGAACAGCGAGAAAAACAATAAACCGAGCAGGGACAAGAGAGGGCCACCCCCAGATTTCACCGAGTCCTCAACCCCGAACGGACCCCCCAGAGACCTCATAGAAGATGAGAGCAATCAAGGGAAGCAGAGTTAATTTCGGGCTGGCCTTGGCCGGCTTCTGGCAATCATTCGGCATGCCCTCTCCTTCTTCACTCATCAAAAGGGCAGGGAAACGGGGGAGAAAGCAATCGACAGAACTGTTGCCAAGAACTGCGGTTAAGGGCCTGCGGGGGTGGGTCTCGCGTTCGGCTCAGATTCTTCGCTCGAACCGATGCGAGGGAATCACGTTTGAGCACGCAAGGATCCCATTTTTCCTCCTTCGGACCAGCCTGTCATTCTCCGTTCTCGCCTCCGAAAACCAGAAAACACCGCCCTAAAAACCCAGCACAACAACCTTTTCCGATCTTGCTCTCCCCGATTTTTTTTAGTCCTCCTCTCGGGTGCCCTCCTTCAGAACCCAGAAAACCAGCCTTCTTCTCTTCGTTTTTCTTCTCCTCCGCAACAACCAGCTGCCTAGCCGATTCTTCCCTCTGCGGCCTGTCCGACCTCCTCCACTGCTCCCCTCAGCTCCTCTTTTTTCTCTGGTTTCTCCTTCTTTCTCCCCTCTCGCTGCTCCATCGTCTTTTTTCGCCCGTCTCTCTCTCTTTCTTGCTCTCAAAACCGGAAACAGGCTCCTCCCCGCTCCTGTTTTTCCTTCCTCGTTCTTGTCCTGTCTTCGGCGCCGGAGCTGAGGCACGGCGGAGGGTGGTTGGCGGCGGGTCAGGCGTGGCTGCCGGCGACTTCTCGCTCCCTCCGTTTTCTGTGCGTCCGTCCGCGTTTTCCGTCGTTGCTGCGATTTCCTGCCCCCCTCCTGCTTGGGTGTGTGTGTCGAGAGATGAAGGAAAAATCGGAGGGGCTAATGGGCTGGGCCCAAGATAAAGGAAGTGGGCTGGAGAGAAAAGGAAATAAGAGGGAGAGAAAAAAAAGGTGGCTGGGCTGAGATTAAAAGGGTGGGCTGGGCTATGCCAGCCCAGCCGACCGAATCCCTTTTCTTTTTTTTTTTCGATTTTTTTATCAAATTTTTTTTTTTATCTTTTCTATAAATTAATATGTATTTATATATGCAAAATAAATGGGCATTTAAAAGGGGTCGACAAAAATTCAGGTATCAACACTAACCAAACCATGTAAATCTGATATCTAATTTATTTTCATATTCCATTTATTTTATTGTTCGATTGCTTATTTTAGTAACAAATTGGCATTAGAGCTAAGCTTGGCTAAAATGAAACAAATCAATGAAGATAGAAGAAGGAAAAGGAGATGGGAAAACAGTCAAGCATGTGCAAATTGCCAATAGAATGGAATTCTGCTTGAAGCTGTTAAATTAATTATACATAAAGGAATGCATAGTGAGACGCCGCAAGTGAACCACAATAAGTTGCAAAGTGGATGAGCAACTCATTAATAGAGACCGCTCATGAAATGCTCTCTAGTACTGGTATGGCTAAGAGATTCCTGGCGAATGCTCTTAATACAATGAACTACCTGATGAATAAATCCCCATCAAATATGATCGAATGCCACGAAGAACTATGAATAGGTAATGTTGTTGATTATTATGTTCATAAAAGGTTTGGTTTCTCATGCAATGTTTAAGTGAGTGATGGTAAGTTCAATCAAAGGACAAGAAAATGTATATTATTAGGCTATGCATAAGATGAGTGGGGCTATCGGTTGAGGTGTCCAGAATTAGATTTACCTGTTATTGTCGCGACCTTTCCTCGGGTGAACCACTTGGGGTTTGGTCATTGCACTACTAAGTTTACACTTCCTTCCGAAGGGGGAGGGGGGTAGCCATTAGGGAGATATCACATTGGAAGAGTTAGAATTCTGACCTTGTGTTAGGACCTACGGGCCAAGGGGTAGTCTTAGATAGACAGTTTCTATGGAGCGCAGGCCTGCCAAAAGGTAACGAAGGCTCAAGCTCTCCCAAGTCCTTACTAATTCGTAACTTTTAATGTAGTTAAAATGCAAAATCAATTCAACTAGGAGTCGACACTAATCAATTTTTTATAGGTTGATTAGAAATCAAAGTAAAGTGTGGGGCAGTATTTTACTTCTATAGATTATGGATATGGAAACTTGATTGTATTAGATTTCTCTAATGACTTTTCAGTACCTTTTCTTTTTTATTTTAAAAAATATTTATTAGGCAGATTAGATTGATTTTAACCTGACCACAAACACATAAGGGGTGACCATACGGTATGCAATGAATAAAATAACAACCAATAATCAAATGCAAATTGGAACAAAGAAAGTGAAAATCAAACATTACTAACTGTTAATTAGTAATATTTTAGGATTTTTTATTTATCTTAAAAAGAAAAGACTAATCTATTTGTAATTCATGATACTAATTTAACATGACATGTGGCATGTAAATTATCTAAAAATCCTACTTCTGATGACAATTAAATGGACTATTCTAACATGGATTGCAATTTCTAATTAAATGACCTAAACATGCAATTAGCAAGGGCTTGTATGGTAACGCTTTCGGGAACAACTAATTCTGTTTTTTTGTTTTTGGGAGCGGATTTTTTGTTCTCAGGAACATAAATGCGTTTGGTAAATTTTTTGTTCCCCGGATTAGGTTTGGAATAGAATGCAGAATCAAAAAAAAGTTGCTTCTCACTCCCGAAAACAATTTTGATAATCATTTTTTTCTCTTTTTTCTTTTTCTTTTTCTTTTCCTTCTCTTTCTTCTTCTTCTTCCTCTTCCTCCTCCCACCCCATCACCACCCCATTGCCGCCGCTGGTGAGCGGCCGGGCAAGGCTCGAGCTCGCCAGCGGCGACCAAGAGGAAGAAGGGGGAGAAAAAAGAAAAAGAAAAAAAGAAAATTAAAAGAATGAAAAGATTGAAAATTTTTACCAAATGTATTTTTGTTCCCGGAATAAAAATTTTAAACAGTTTATCAAACACTTGAAATACTCAGAATTTATTTTCGGGAGCAGAATAAAAAAATCATTTTTGATCAGAATCTACTCCTGGAAATAGAATCATTGTCATACAGGCCCTAAGTGACATAAAATAGATGATAACGTGGTGGCGACATATGACATTGGATAGATGACTTGGCATGATGACATGATATATATGAATGACATGGCATAACAATATGATATGGAATTTATGCATCTAATGTTATACGATATGCATATGATATTTTTAATTTTTTTTATCAAAATTCGAAATAAATAATTAATGAAAATTCATTACTAAAGTGAAAGATTAACCAATATGAATCAGGAAATAATCTAAATTAAATCCTATATTAACTTGAAAACCTATCTTAATCATGCAACATTATCTAAAACATGCAATGTTATCAAAAAATATTTATCTAACATGCAATCTTTAAATATTTTTTAAATAAGGAAAGCAAATAAAAAGATAAACACTCAATCAAACAAGATAAGCACAAAAGTTGCAAAAAACATCCACTCAATTTAAACTTGGAAGCAAATAAAATTGACAAAATTACCGATTTCTCATGCAATCCATAATCCTATCTCAGAATTAGAGATTGTATATCTGATTATATACACTTTGTAAATTAGAGAAGTTTCTTAATTGGGATATGCCTATCACTTAAACTATGCTACGTTAGATATTGATAAGCACGAATTCGGCAACAAAATATTCAAGTTAAATCGGTATGAGATAATCACATAAATTTGAATATTTGACTTCCAAATTGGACTGATGGATGGTGAAGCTCGGACGGCGGCCAGCAGTGGATCTCGGCCAAGGAATTCTTGAACTGGTGGTGTGTCTCGGGCGAGTGGCTCGGCAAGGAGGAGCAGTGAAGACGCTGGACTCCTGACTGGTGTTGGTGTAATATTAATATGTGATCCCACATTTTGAGGTATAGTTTTAAATAAAACTTACTATTAATATTAACTCACATTTTTACTTTTGACGAACGGTTACTCCACGTGCGGTTTTTTCCTCGCTTCGTACATTTTCGTGACAACCGCCCATTCAGTAATTGTCTTGATGGAAGATGGTTTATAAGAACGAATGTTTAATTTTGAAAGGCGAACACAAGGTCTAACACAAACTCTCTCATTTGGAATACACCATCAATACGCGAGGGGATTGGGTTAGTAGAGTGCGCCCTAACCGCGATCGGATCACCGTGAAGTTCCCGTGCATTTCCGACGAACGCAAACTCGAATAATGGCTGGAGGTTAGATTTATTTTTTCGATCATGTTTCCGCATAAAACTCTATTGTGCTTGAATTTTGTTCATCAAGCATGAGAAGAATATTTTATTTGATCTTCTTACATTTGGTATCAGAGCATGTTATTGCCTCTGCCTTGTTTTTGCGAATTTTTGGGTGCATTTTTCGGATTTAAATGAACAGTAAATCGGAAATGAGGTGTAGAGAGAAATTTGTCATTTCTGGCGAAATTCCGGCGACCCATTGCCTGACTTTGGACTAGTACGGTCGCACCGCCATGGGGTAGAATGCATGTAACTTTTCTGGCATATCGGTGACCGCCGGAGGCTAATCGCGCGACGGAAGTCGCGGTGGCTAAGGGTTTGCATAAAAGGAATTTTGCTTGATTCAAACCAATTTCTTGGGTCTATTTGGTCGCACCGATGTGTTCTCCGACACCCACTAATTGTTTTGGTCTAAAATCGGCTGCCGGAGGAGACCCATTCGTCAAAAGCGCGGCGGAGACGGCGAAAAACCGACCGAAAATCGATCGTCCGCGTGGAGGCAGAAGGCACGTGGCTCCCATGTGCGGGAACTGCTTGCGCGTGGGATCCACGTGCGCGCAACTGCCCGCGTGGTGAAGAAGGCGCGTGAGCGCCACGCGCCCTAGCCGGGGACCCATTTTTTCTGTTTTGCCCCCCTTTTTGTTGATTTTACAATTTTGCCCCTTGCCATTTAATTTACGGTTCTGTCCTTAGGCGAATGAATTTATTGTATTTTCCACTGATTAATGTATTTACTGTTCTGCCCTTGTGGTGTTAAATTACCATTCTGCCCTTGATGCATTTTGTGAGTATTTTATGTATGAAATTAAAATGTCTAGTGATCTATATATTTTTAATTAATTAGAGAGTAGCCATAGCATCTTTAATTAGTTTAATTATATATTAAGAGCTTCATGATCACATTTGGAAATAGACATTGATTGTAATTAATCTTATTAATATAATGAATTTTATCCCACAAGAATTTTCATTATATTAATATGATTAATTATGTTGAAATATCATATTATTTTTCTTAATTTACTCACAGGGATTAAGGAAAGAAATATAATATGATAGTTTCTTCATAAAGTTATTATGAATCTATTTAAATTAAAAACTTAGCCCACAAGCAGTTTTTATGTTATATGATTCATGTTTTGTGCCATGTTTTACATTAGTAAAGCATGATTTATGTAAATTTTGCCTCATATTTTGTGACATAAGCATGATTATTTGATATGTAGTTTTGCAACCTGTGAATTTCTCTGAATTTAAGAGTGATGTTCCATGTTGAATGGTGAAAGCTATAAAGTTTGGAAGGAGTTAATTCTTCTTCAATTGGGGTGCATGGACATTGACTATGCTATAAGGAAAGACGAACCACCTGCTCCTACTGATACGAGCACCTTTATTTGAGATAGCCCTTTATGAACAATGGGAGCAGTCCAATCGCTTTAGTGTGATGTTCATAAGGGCAAGATTGTCTCCTAGTATCCGTGGTTCGGTTGCTCAGCATAGCAATGCTAAGGCTTTATTGGAAGCCATTGATGCGCAGTTTGAGAGTTCTGAAAAAGTGCATGCTATGACCCTGATTATGAAGTTTTCATCTATGAAGCTCACCAGTGTTAGAGGTGTGCGTGAGCACATCATAAAGATGAGGGATATTGCAGCTCAATTGAAGAACCTTGAGGTTGAGATATCTAAGTCTTTTCTTGTATACTACATTCTGAACACTCTTCCACAGCAGTATGCACCTTTCAAGATCTCTTATAACACACATAAGAATAAATGGTCAATTAATGAACTTATGACCATGTGTGTTCAAGAGGAAAAAAGGATGATTATGGAATCGGGAGAAAGTGTTTATTTGGCAACACAAGGAAAGAATAAGGGTCATGGCAACAAGAAGGGAAAATGTAAAATACCTCCCCAAGCTGACATTAAGAAAGAATCCAAATGTTTCTTCTGTAGAAAGAAGGGGCATATGAAGAAGGATTGCGTCAGATTTAAGGTCTGGCTCGAGAAGAAAGGTAATCCAATCTCGTGTTTGTTATGAATCTAATATGACTAATATGAGTCGCAACACTTGGTGGATTGATTCTGGTTCTACAATCCATATTTCGAATTCTTTGCAAGGTTTTCAAAACCACAGAAAGCCAGTGGGAAGTGAACAATGCATCTATTCGGGAAACAAGATGCGTTCGCATGTGGAAGCTATTGGGATATGTAGTTTAGTTCTCGATAGTGGCTTTGAATGAAGATTCCTCTATGTTGTGGTACCGGAGATTGGGACATATCTCCATAAAAAGAATTAAGCGATTAGTAAATAATAGAGTACTTAGTACTTTGGATTTTACTGATTTTGATACTTGTGTGGATTGCATAAAAGGAAATCAGATCAACAAGACAAAGAAATGTGCTAAGAGGAGTACGGACATATTAGAAATCATACATACGGATATTTGTAGTCCGGATATGGACTTGTATGGTTAGAAATACTTCATCTTTTTCATTGATGATTACTCACGTTACATGTATCTCTACGTACTTCATAATAAAAATGAAGCATTAGATGCCTTTAAGATATTTAAGGCGGAAGTAGAGAAACAATGTAATAAGCAAATTAAGATCGTGAGGTCAGATAGAGGTGGAGAATTCTATGATAGATACACTGAAAATGGATAAGCACCTAGTCCATTTGCGAAGAAACAAGAGAATGGGATAGTTGCCCAATACACTATGATTGGTTCTCCGAACCAAAATGGTATAGCAGAAAGAAGAAACCGAACTTTATTGGATATGGTGCGAAGTATGCTTAGTAGCTCTAAACTTCCTAAGTCCTTGTGGACTGAAACTCTTAAGACAGCAGTGTACATATTGAATCGAGTTCCAACCAAGGCTGTTCCAAAGATGCCTTTTGAGTTATTCAAGGGTTGGAAGTCGAGTTTGAGGCATGTATGCGTTTGGGGATGCCCGTCTGAAGTGAGAATTTATAATCCATAAGAAAAAAAGTTAGACCCAAGGACTATAAGTAGGTATTTCATTAGATATGCCGAAAAGTCTAAAGGGTACAGGTTCTATTGTCCATCTCACACTACTAGGATTGTGGAATCAAAAAATGCTAAGTTTTTTGAAAATGACTTGATTAGTGGGAGCGATCATTTGAATGAACTTATTCCTGAAAATGATCATTTAGATACTTAATTTTCCACCTCAAGTATTAAGTTGGTTGTTGTTCATAATGCCTCTACAGTTCAACCGGCTATTGAACAACAAACCATTGAAGTTCCACAACCTAATGATATTGATCCAGTAGATCCTGTTGCTCAGCAAGTACCAGAAACTGTTGAACAACCAGTTGATACAACATGAAGAAAATCTACTAGAATGAGGAAAGTAGCAGTTCCTAGTGATTATATTGTGTATCTACAAGAATCTGATTATAATATTAGAGCTGAGAATGACCTTGAAACGTTTTCACAAGCCATGAATAGTGATGAATCCAATTTGTGATACAATGCCATGAAGGAAGAGATGAGTTCTATGGCATCAAATGAAGTCTGGGATTTAGTTGAGTTGCTTGATGGTGCAAAGGCCATTGGTTGTAAATGGGTCTTCAAAATTAAGAAAGACTCATTAGGCAACATTGAGAGATGCAAAGCTAGACTTGTTGCCAAAGGATTTACTCAAAAAGAAGGAATTGACTACACGGAGACATTTTCTCCTGTATCCAAGAAAGATTCTCTTCGTATTATTTTGGCATTGGTCGCCCATTTTGATATGGAATTACATCAAATGGATGTGAAAACGGCATTCCTCAATGGGGAAATAGAGGAGGAGGTGTATATGAAACAACCTGAAGGATTCCCCTCTAGTAAAGATGAGCATTTGGTGTGCAAGCTTAAGAAGTTTATATATGGCTTGAAACAAACATCCCGCCAATGGTACTTAAGGTTCCATGATGTGATCTCTTCATTCGGTTTTGTAGAAAATGTCATGGATCAATGTATATACTAGAAGGTTAGTGAGAGCAAAATTTGTTTTCTTGTGCTATATGTGGATGATATTCTACTTGCAACCAATGATAAGGGGTTACTACATGAGGTGAAACAATTTCTTTCTAAGAGTTTTGATATGAAAGATATGGGTGAGGCATCTTATGTTATTGGCATTAAGATCCATAGAGATAGACCTCGAGGAGTTTTAGGATTATCTCAAGAAACCTATATCAATAAGGTCTTAGAGAGATTTCAGATGAAAGATTGTTCACCAAGTATAGCACCCATTGTGAAGGGTGATAGGTTCAATTTGAACCAGTGCCCGAAAAATGATCTAGAAAGGGAACACTGGAAAGCTAATGTATGCTCAGGTTTGCACTCGACCTGACATTGCTTTTGCTGTTGGAATGTTGGGAAGATATCAGAGTAACCCGGATATGGACCACTGGAAAGCTGCAAAGAAAGTGATGAGATACCTTCAAGGTACCAAAGATCACATGCTTATGTATAGACGGACTGACAACTTGGAAGTAGTTGGTTATTCGGATGCGGACTTTGATGGTTGTGTTGATTCTCGAAAATCAACATCTAGATACATTTTTATGTTAGCTGGCAGAGCTGTATCATGGAGGAGTGCGAAGCAGACTTTGATTGCTGCTTCCACTATGGAGGTTGAGTTCGTTTTTTGTTTTAAGGCTACCTCGCATGGTGTATGGTTGAAAATTTTTATTTTTGGGCTTAGAATTGTTGATTATATTTCTAGGCCATTAAGGATATATTGTGACAATTCAGCTGCGATTTTTATGGCTAAAAACTGCCAAAAGTGGCAGTCGAAGTAAGCATATCGACATAAAGTATTTAGCCATAAGGGAACGTGTTAAGGAGAATAAAGTGGTCATTGAGCACGTTCGAGCTGAATTGATGATAGCTGATCATTTGACTAAAGGCATGCCACCAATGAAGTATAAGGATCATGTAGCTAGTATAGGATTAGGTCTCATTATGTAATTTATCATCATGTGAACGATATTTGTTGTATGAAACTCTTATTCAGTTGTAATGTTATTCCCAACTTTGGTGTACACATTCGGTTCTTTATGAGAATAACAATTATCCTTGGTTTTAGAATAAACATAGGATTTATTCATTAAGATATGTTGTCACATATGAGCGAACATAAAAGGAATAAGATGCATTGTGATACATGGAAAATATTACTCGCTTTAAGAGGACATGTCACCATGATTCATGCGTTTTGTTTCTTTTCTTAAGCATAAAGTTTCATGGATTGGTTGGATAATCCGTTTATGAAAATGTTGGGATCAAGTGGGAGAATGTAATATTAATATGTGATCCCACATTTTGGGATATAGTTTTAAATAAAACTTACCATTAATATTGACCAACATTTTTACTTTTGACGAACGGTTATTCCACGTGCGGTTTTTTCCACGCTTCGTACATTTTCGTGACAATTGCCCATTCAGTAACTGTCTTGATGAAAGACGGTTTATAAGGACGAACGTTCAATTTTGAAGGGCGAACACAAGGTTTAACACAAACCCTCTAATTTGGAATACACTATCAGTACGCGAGGGGATTGGGTTAGTAGAGTGCGCCCTAACCGCGGTTGGATCATCGTGAAGTTCCCGTGCATTTCCGACGAACTCAAACTCGAATAATGGCTAGAGGTTAAATTTACTTTTTCGATCATGTTTCTGCATAAAACTCTATTGTGCTTGAATTTTGTTCATTAAGCATGAGAAGAATATTTTATTTGATCTTCTTACAGTTGGTTCGCAATGAAAACAACGAGGAAAGGAGAACAGCACAGCTTCTTTGTCGATGGGTCCCTAGTTGGTTTGGTCAGCAATGGCAGGGGAGTAGCTTCGTTAGACGATTGGAGTCAATGGAGCTAAGAGAGGATCTCGGCAGCAGCTTGCAATAGGGAGCAGATCGCGGTTCAAGGACAGCGGCTCTTAGTCGGGACTCGATTCAATAGGTTGTGGTGGGTCGTCAATGAAGAATCAACCTGCAAAATAGATAGAGAACCACTGGAAAGCGGAATAGTGATCAATGAATGGCCGCAGCTTTCGTCGGGACTGCCGGAGTGTCGTTGGGGACTTGTGGTTGGTTGAAATTCTTGATTCAGCTTGCAACTGGAGGGAGCAGCAACAAGCAGCTTCGTTGTTCGATGGGAAGTAGCAGGGTCGCCGTTGTTGTGAAAGGAAAGTTCATATGAAAAGACGATTTGAGTACATTATCTTTTCAACCAATCTAAAGGAAAGTTCGTCAATCAAGAGTGTGGACTCTCCTAAGTCCATTCCTCACACAGGGTTTCTTTTAACACTATTGGAGCTAACAATGCAACATATTGAAAGAGTGGATGAATAGGTCGAGTGTTGATGAATAAAAACTTCTGCAAAATATCAAACATTCAGCACTCAAAATGATTTTGGAAACCGATCGGTATGAATGATTCGATAAGTAAATTAGAGTGAACTATATAGATCACACAATGATGTATAATGGTTTGGCTTATAAGCAAGTCTAATTTTTTACAAGCATAAATTAAATAATGAAGCCCCATCGAATTTTCAGTTTCCACAAAATTGGATATATGACTATAAGATCGACTATGTTTGTTTTGTTGGATTTAGCTACATGGGACGGCCAAAAAAAGAAAAGGAAATTAACCCTTGGGGTATATTAAGGGCCCAGTCAGTCTTGTTCAAGAAACCTTCACTTCCTAGGGAAGACCTCAGTAAGAAAAACTTCTTCTTGGGCAAATGTTTTTTCTTAGAGATATTTTTCATAGAGAAATACATATCCCAACACAGTGGTATCTTGATACTCCAAGAACATGAAACACAAATTCTAAGGAATCAAAAAAATTCTAACAAAATAAATATAAGAGAGTGTCAAACTGTAGATTAAAAGACTTGTGCATTGATACCATATAAAATAACCATTTTTTCATATCACCACGTACGATATTCGGGTAAGGAAAGTCGCAGATGAAACTGCAGTAGTCGATTTTCGAAAATTACAATGCTTAAATGATTGCTTAGGAAATTATAATATCAGAGTGAGTATTATAGCACTATTAGTATCATTATCTTAAATTAAACTATAAAGAAACAGCATAATATAATATGTACAGCGCATTCTTTTGCAAGAGCAACCTCCTTGCATTAAGTTAAGAAGAAAGGGAGGCCATATATATATATATATATATAAGGGGTTCGGATCTGAGGATCTAATTGAAGATAGAAGATAAAGGAAGAAGATACACACAGATCTGAGGATCTGGGAAACTCTAGCGTTTACGCTTATGAGAACTAAGAATATTCTGGAATTTTGTGAATTGGAAATTTGTGAAGTAAAATAAGACGTCGTATAGGGTGTATATGAGGTCGTATAATATTTCGAAGGTTAAGGTTATGGTATAAAGAAAATTCACTAAATAAAGGAATGAAATATAGTAGAAGATGAAGCTAAGCAAAATCACGAACATTAAAGATTATATGTAAAGCGAAGAATATATAAAGTATGAAGAGCAGAAGTATGCAAAAACACCAAGGTAACCAAAAACCAACCATATAGGTGGTGTATGATGATAATATTGAAGTACGAGTTACAAATATGGGAAAAACTGTAAATTACAAGTGCAGGAACTGAATCTACTGCAAAAGTAAAGCTATAAAACTGAAACCAGTTTCAGTTCTGGGGCGGTAGTCCACTCTCCATCACTGAACTGGGTATGAAATGATATGCAGATCTGCCGACTATGTGTGAGTCAGGATCTGATATGAAGAAAATATGGGGTTATTTCGAAAACTTACTTAAAAAACCAGAGAGATACTTCCGGGTGAAGAGGGTTTTCGAGGGTTTCCGGTTTTGAGAGAGTGAGGATCTGTGGAGAGGGTTTCGAGGGTTTCGAAGAGCTCTCTCTGAAAGGTTACACAAAATGCCTCCCCCTCCTTTGTGCATGTTGTGTTCTTTTATAGTGCTCGTGCTACAGTGTTTTACTATTTGAACAGTAGTAAGTGCACAGTAAAAGTTTAAACAGTAATTGCACAGTATAATATATGCTGTAGAACAGTAGTTATGGTGACGCCAAATGGTATGCTGAGGTTGCTTCATGGCTTCCTTCTTGGCTGTCTGAAGAGTCTTTGGCTATTTGGTCGTCTTGGTAGAGTTGACCAATTATGGCATAACATTCTTCTTTGGTGGCAGCAGCAGCAAGGGCTGTCATTATTTGTGATTTTTCTTGGAGATATGTAGTTTGGTCCGATGTGGTTTTGGGTTGGTTGGAGTTCAACCATTTGCGAACCATGTCCTCCGTTCCCCAATCTTGGATTTTGAATTTATCCCACCATTTTGTTTTATGGTGTCGTACGAGTATGAGTATATTTTCTGATGTGTGAGAATATGTAAATTCCCAAGCTGTTACCCAAGATATTCTGCATATGGCAAAATAATGGAGTAGGCATGGGAATCTTATGTCATGCTGGGTTGGATGGAATTCTTTTTTGAATAAGAGCCATCCTGGTTGAAGTGTAGGGGGGATGATTGATTCGGTTGGACCAAAATAGTCCCACCAATGGTTAAACCAATTAGGGAGATTTTGTCTGGTGAATTTGTCTTTGAAATAAAGCAACCATGTGTGCTTCATTTGGTTATTTTGTCTGTAGAAGACATTCCACCAAGCTTGTTGGTAATCCCAATATGAGTATGAGATACTGTATGGTAGGCTTTGAGTAAGCCTGGCATGTAATTTTTTGAGGGTATGGGGTTCTTCAGTCCATTCATTGGGATGTATGATCCGATTGATCATAATCATGGAGTAGAGAACATGGTTGTTGTCATTTTTGTCACAAAAATGTTTGAAATTTGCAGATTCAGTTTCAATCAGGACTTGTTCATAAAAAGCTAAATGTTTATTCACATTATGTGGTTTGAAATACCATCCTTCTGGGAATATGTTTTTTGCAAATTGGTTTGGATTTTTGTCATAAAATCCATCTTCCACAATGAGAATGACAGAATGTTTTTCTTTTGGAATAAATAGTGATCTTGTTTGTGAAGAACTATCAGTTGGTCGGATGACCACTTCACTGATTATTTTTTTCTGATTCAGTAACTGGTATTCCGCTTGCCTTTGCATTGCTAGCGGTGAAGGATTGTCACTTTCTACTATGGGCTTTGAAGTTTGGGCTTGGTTATGTTTGATCAGTGATTGGGTCATAGTTTCGATTGTTTCAGGTGGAAGTATTTGGGCGAGTTCTATGAGTTTGGTAAGTTGGGTGAGGGGTATTTTAGTGGTATCTGGTATGGGTTGGCTATTTGGTTGGTTATGGTAATATGCTCTTTCAGGTATAAGACCTGATTCTTCAACTGCTTGTGCCCAAGACTTCATGGGGAATATGGGGGTTTTGGTGATTTTGGTATTTGATGAAGATGTTTGGTCTTCGGTGGCTTTTTGTTTGTCTTTTTTCTTTGGTCGTGGCATGGTTGTTGTATTGGTTGTATCCCCTGTAAAAATTCTCTTGTGAGGAAATCAGGTAGAGAGTTTGAAGAACCATTGATGAATTGTATGTCAAAATCGAAAACAGAAAGAATCGCCTGCCATCTGGCAAAGATTTGTTTTGATGCAATGTTTAAAACATCTTTTTGTAAGATATCTTTTACTGATTTGCAATCAATTCTTAAGAGGAATTTTTGGTTTAAAAGATCACTTTGGAATTTAGAAATAGAGAGCACAATAGCAAGAATTTCTTTTTTGATGGTGGAGTAGTTTTGTTGAGTGGGATTCCAATGTTTTGAAATAAACTGAACTACTGATTCTTTGTTATTGTAGGTTTGTTTGAGAATTCCTCCATATCCTATTTCTGAAGCATCTGTCTCGACTATTTTGAAAGCTGTTGGGTCTGCTAAATGAAGTAAAGGGATATGTTTAATGTGAGCTTTGATGGTTCTGACAGTAGTGGTATGGACATCTGTCCATGGTGGGGGATTCTTTTGTAACCTTTGGTGGAGAGGTTTACAAATGATATTAATATTTGGAAAGAAATCAAGGACATAATTCAGACTTCCTAAAAATCGTTGTAATTGTGTCTTATCTTTGATTTCATCTGGAAATTTATCGGTGAAAGAGATTGACCTATCTATGGGGAAGATGGTTCATGAATGGATGTTATGTCCTAAGAATCTGATTTTGGTCTGGAAGAGTGAAACTTTAGTAGGCGAAATTGCTAAGCCACTTTTTATCATGATTTTTTGAAATGTAGAAATATGCTTAAAATGTTGGTCTATTCCTGAAGAGAAGATTAAAATATCATCAATATAAGTTATAATAAATTCTGAATAAGGATTGAAAATATCGTTCATGATCCTCTGGAATTCTGATGGAGCATTTTTTAGACCAAAAGGCATGACGTTCCATTCATATTGGCCAAAGGGGACAGTAAAAGCTGTTTTATATTTATCGTTTTCGTGGATTTGAATTTGCCAGAATCCTAATTTCATATCGAATTTTAAAAAGATTTTGGCCTTGTAGAGTCTGTTAAGTAAATATTTTTTGTTAGGAATAGGATAGCGTATCCATCTAAGAGCAGTATTAAGGGGTTTGTAATTTATGACAAGTCTAGGTACACCTCTTTCTAATTCGGCATTTTTATTGACATAAAAAGCAGAGCAGCTCCATGGTGACTGGCTTTTTCGTATGAGTTTTTTTATTTATGAGGTCTTGTATTTCATTTTGACAGAATTTTAGGACTTCTTTGTTCATCTGGGTGGGATGGGCCTTTGTTGGGATATTTGTTTCAATGAACTCCTGTTCATAGGGAAGAGTGATGATATGTTTTTTTCTTTCCCAAAAAGCATTAGGGAGAGTAGAACATATGGTTTCTTCTATTTGATTTTGTATGTTCTGTATTTTCTCTTTGGTAGTTGATTTTGTAAGGTTTTCTTCTAACCTTTTGAATTCTAAATCTTCTTTTAGAAATTCTAGTTGGTTTTCTTTATCTTTTATAAGGCGGTTTATGTCGAGAGATAGACTGTTCTTGCAGAAAATTGAGAGTTCTTTTTTCAGATTTTGTTATGAAGTCAAATTTTATTGTTTTGTTAAGATATTGAGTTTTAATTCCTTCATTATCAACCTTGAATGGTTGGATTAATTGTATAAAGGGAGTTCCTAGAATAACTTCGTGTCTCATATTTTTAACTAGGAGAAAAGCGGTTTTATAAGAGACTTGGTCTTTTATTACAAAGGCTTCGGGTAATTTATAGTTGATATTAAGTTTATCACCGGAGGCTGATTTTAATGTTTCGATGTTTTATTGAAATATTTTGTTGGAATTAGGCCTTCTTTGATGCAGTTAAGGTCAGCTCCTGTATCAAAAAGTGCTGTTGTTTCAATTATGTATTCATTATGAATTTTTATGGAGATATTGATCATCCATTTTCGGAATGTTATTTCATTTAGGAGCATTAGAAATCCTGGGTTAGTTCTAGTATCATTTCTATCTGGGTATATGACTGTATTGGTTCCTTCACTAGTTTCTTGCTTGGATTGGGAAAGGCTTAATTGGATTCGAAGATGTCATTGGACATTCTTAATTGAGTATTTTTTAAAGCTTGTATTTCTATTTTTGTGCTTTAATTTCATTTTGAAGGTCATTGACGTTTATTGGTCTATTATGAGTTTTGTTTCTATTAAGAATATCTTTAAGGTTATAAGAGGAGCTACTTTTAGAAACTATATTCATGGAAGAGTGGAGTCGATCTAAGTATTCTTGTCTATCTACAGGGTCTTCTATTTGGTCGGCCGTGCTAAGGAGAAAAGCTTCTTCTGCCGTGAGCATGTTTATTTGGGGAGAAGCATCCTCGTAATCAAAATCAGAAGTTGTTTGTAGTTCATTAATTTGTAAACCATCTTCTATTGATTCTTCAGAAGAGGAACTGTTGTTTGTTTGGGCAAATATGTCTTGTAATTGGTATAGGATATTGTCATCTAAACAAAGTTCTTCTATTTTTTTGTTGACACGGCAATATTTTGCCGTATGGCCTTTGTTGCCACAGGAATAACATTTGATATCTTTGTAATTCTTTCTTCCATTGTTATGGTAGTTTTTAGGTCTGGAATTATAATTTTTGGAATTTTTGTCGATCTGTTTAGAGTGATCGACTCGGGGTTTTCTATGGTAAGTTTTATGACGATTAGGTTTTCTTTCTTTGGGACAATCGCCTTTGCATGTAGATTTAGTTTTTTCATCATAGAAGGGGTCATATTGGGCACAGAAATCACCTAAGGTCTTGTTCCCAAGTTTCTTCTCTTTCTTAATTTGTTTTTGTAATTTGATGGCATTACACATTTGGGTGCCTTGTCTATAAATATGGGAAATTATTTCTCCATAGGAGAGATGGTCATAAGGAATCTGGCCATTATTATCTTCTCTTATTTTGTTGCGGACCTGGTTACCTATAAGTTTTGGTATACCATCGAGAAATTTTTCTTTCCAGAAGGGTTGATTACAATCTGGTCGAATGAGGACACGATGAAGAAAAAGATCTTTGTATTCACGGAATGTTCCTAAAGATTTGCATCTCATGTTGGAAATGAGTTCTTCATTTCTATCTCTAATATGGGATGGATCACCTATGAAGTGTTGGGAAATGGAATAAATTAAGGTATTAACAGCATCAGGGATAGAGTGGCCATTATCATCGAAAATGATTTGGCCGAAATCATCTCTTTTATAAGCATGTAAAATTTGTAATTTTTGTTCTTCTGTGAGGTAATTATCCCACCATCCTTTTAGTTGTCTAGTAAAACCGGCTAATAAAAGATTAGCAACGGCTTGGTCGGAAACATCTTGTTGGGTTTTGTAGGCATTAGCTAACATTATCATATTGTTCAGAGTATTAAGTAAATTGGATTCTGCTATGCCATCAATATTCCATTCATAAATAGCATCAGGTGAGTACCTATGTTGTATTTTTTGAGAAGATAATTCTTCTAGTGCTATGTCAGGGGGGGGGTAGCCCTATTATGATATAATTTTTGGGGTTTTTTCCAATTGAAATTGTTTACTTCGTTAATGCTTTCATCTGTTGTGTTACTATCTATTTTGTCAAGAGTGCTAATAGTGGGTTTGGATTTGTCTAGAGTATCTTGTATTGTTAATCCTCGGATCATAGGTGTGTCTATTATGGGTTTGGATTCTTCTTTTCCTAGCAGCTGCCTGCGTTGTTCTACTGCTTTTGTAAATTCGGGGCTAAATCTTCGAGGGAATTCAAATGTTTTGAATAAAGGTTGTTTTATAGGTTCTATTTGGGGATTTGTTGTATTGCCATGTTGTATTGAAGATTCAATTCTAACTAATTGTTTTCCTATGGTTGCCAGGTGCTGATTGGTGTAATTGTTCTGCTCTATTAGCTTTGGAATATTACTAGATTCTTCTATTTTTTCTGCTATTTTGAATGGGGCTGCTGTAATCTGGTTTTCTCCTATTTGTATGGTTATTTTCCGAAGTGGTGGATGTAAAGATTCTACAATATCATCATTATCAAGTTTCCATTTGTAATGATGTTCAAGGATCATTATTTCTTTAGGTTGAAGGAAATGTTCTTCAAACCAGTCGAAAAAGAATATGTGACTTTGATATTTATAAACAAAGTCATAGTACTGTTTTTTGATTTGTATTGTTGAATTGGCTAATTTTTCAAAGAACCATTCTCTAATTATGTCATTATGGGGTGACATGAATTCTTGGTTAAGGTAGGTTCTATTTGGCTCAAATTCTTTTTCTAAAACATTTAGCTCACTATTAATCTGAGAGTAAGTGGGAGAATCTGCAGTGGGGGAATCTATCTTTTGTAATATAGGTTCAGTCTCATTTTGCTGGTAAACAGGTTTGGTTATTCCAGATCTGTTGTCTAAGCCACTAATTTCTGGCTCAGGAGGTGCTGTGGGAGTTTGTCTATGTATTGATAAATTCTGGGTATGATTACTGGTGCCCGGGATGGTCCTATGAGTAGTACTAGGTGGTATGGTAATTATTCTGGGAAGATTGGGGTGTTGGTCTATAGAAGCTCTCGAAGAGGCTGTATGAAATGAGGGGTTTGATCTTGAATCGAACGATCTTCTTGGAAATTGGATGGTAACTCTTCTTTCTGGATGTTGAACTATGTTTGTATATATATATATATATATGAAGAAACACAAACTTTTCCGGCTGGGTGAGAAATGAGAGTCATGTCAAGTCCCATACCTCTGAGAACAATCTTGATCAGCCCATGGATGAGGAAAGCCCTTTGAATCAAAGTGTAAAGATGGTTGGGCTTGAGAAGGCGGATAACTTTTGCCGAGGCCAAATCTTCTCATAACCATCTTTGACTTTGGGTCTGGTCAAACTAGAACACTCATTGTGCTCAATCCATGTAATTGGGCCAATAAGCCCAAACTTGGTCATACTGTTACATAAAATAAATGAAACAGAACTGTCGGGAAATATGCTTATGTGCAATATGAGACCTTCCTAACATCTTCTTGACAATTAGTCCTGCGTAACTCTCAAGGATTATGTTTTCCATTGTTTTTAATTTTAGAAGATGCCCTCCAATCATACCCTTTGATTAGTAGATTGCAGGTAATTGACATCACTCACACGTAAACTTAATTAAAAAAGAAATGTAAGTGATGCCCATATTTAAGCCATTAATTTAAAAAAAAAAGGTTGGCGGCTCCCGTCTAAAATGAAGATAAACAGTTTTTAATTTTTAATTGGCTATGATCTCATATTATATTCACAAGTTTCAAATGTTCACACTTTTGGGATGATGTCATGGATGGTCCTTTAATTTTTATGCAGTATTTAATATGGTCCTTGAACATTTTTTTGATTCAATTTAATCCTTGAACTTTATAAAAATACAATTAATATAATCCTACCGTTAAAAATTATAACACCGTTAGCTTTCATGGCCATAAATTTTGTTAACTTGACGTTAGATTTGCCATTTTGATCTATGTGCCTTTACATAGTTTTCACGTCCTGCCTCCCGCCCTCTCTCTCATATTATTTTAGTGTAAATTGAGAGACAGCAAGTCGCAAAAGGGGCATTCTCTTGTGGAATAGTTGAATAATTGTTCAACGTTGGACATTTGAATAATTGTTTCTTGTTGCGTGCCCAAACGGGCATTCTCTTTATACATAACATGATATGAAAAGTGGCTTAAAATCTATACAAGATATGGTTAATTTATTATCAAATAAGTATCTCATAATCATAAATATTCCGATTCCATGCACGGGTAAGGAAACTTGAGTATTCACATGTGCATTCATCTTACTCAAACTACAAGTTTAAAGTCTAATAAAATTCGAGTAGTCCCGCAAAGATATGTCATATTAAAAAAAGACGGACTATCATAATGAATAAATTTAGCCATGTGTATCCATTTGAAAGGTCACACATTTGCTAAATGATCATGCAAACGTTTTTGTAGGGTTCATTATCACCAAAGTCTAAACTAATCCTAACCTATTTTAGGAGAGTGATAAACAATCAATTTATTGAAAGATAGTGCAGTAAGTAAACACCCAAGTATTGAAATGAATATAAAGTAAATGTGGAAAAAAAAAAACCTAATACAAGTCAGGTAAATGATATACATAGCTATGTTATAAACACCATGACGCGATCCCCCCAAGCTAAAATAAAGTCAAGTTCAGATTCATTTCCAAAAACTAATCTACTAAATAAACTTAATGTCATGATAACTAAATTAAACAAGGCTAGTCTATTAATTAAAGCCAAACAACTAAGGCAAGATCCATCTCCAATTTTTTAATTTTTCAATTATTTCGATTTTTAAAAAATATATTTTGAAAATTTTTGAATTAAATTTTTTAAAGAAAAATATCTTTAATCCGAAATTAGGGGGACTCTGGCTGGGCCTGACGGCCCAGTCAGAATATGGACCGCGACTGGTCTTACGAAGCTGGGCTAGTGGACACAATTCGGGCCTCTCTTCCTATTCGAACTTTGCCCAACCCAAATTAAGAGAACCCACAACAAGCCCACTCTTCCCTCACTAAGCCTACGCTAAGCCTCTTGTTGCTACCCTAAGCCCATTTCGAAAATGGTCCATTTGAACCTAAAACCACATGAATCTTAAAGCCCACTCTTGTATTAACTAGGTTTAGCCCAAACTATTTAAATTGAAGCAAGCCCAAATTCAATAACAATGGACAAAAAAGAACCTATGCCAATTTTTATCTCTCTTCCGAAGAGATTTATGGATCGACTCAGACAAAGACATCAAACCAAATCCAAAGGGAAACACCTCGTCCCGGTCCAAAACATCATGTTAACACAGCGACCTACATCTAGGCTTCGACTTCAACGAAATTCCTTGGCGTTTAATCGCAAAGAACCCTACCCAGCTTGGAGACGGCGGTTATAGGGCGACTCAAGGGCAACTCCCCGTCCTCTCTGTCGCCCCTTCCCCGACCAAACTCCCCACTCGACCATAATCACTGCTGCAATGTTGTCTCTACTGTACGAGCATCCTTCCGGTGAGGCTGAATAGAAAAAAAGGGAAGGAAGAAAACTAGGGGTGATAGCTTCTTGGTTCAGTTTGGTTCTATGGTGAAATTTGGAGGATTGATTCCTCATTTCTAGAATCAGGATTGGATCGGCCAATCCTAGAATTGGGAATCAGACTAACCGATCGGTCTGGTCAAGTCCAATGGAACCGGTCTCTAATACTTTTGCAGCGAATCACAAATATGCAAAAAAAAAAAAAAATGCTCAACAAGACCGCTCCCTTGCCCTTCTTTTGCTCCTCTAAAGACAAGCCAAACCATCAAACACCATTTAAAGCAACAAAAGAGAGTCGCATATCAAGAAAAATCAAGTCAAATACGAAATCAATTAAGAAAATTACACTTTGCTCAGAGGTGATGGGGAGAGAGTCGTCATTGTCAAGCATAGGACAGACATGAGAGGGAGGGATTGAATGATTGAAGGAAAATGTGAAAGTTCAAGTTTATTAAGAAATTTAAAAATATAAAAATATATAGTTGATTTGGTCCGGTCCGATTCCCACCCTCAAATCAAGAACCGGACCTACCCATCACCGATTCCAAGAATAGAAACTAGGAATTGGACTGTTACTCGTGGGAATTGCCCAAAACAAGCCCGTTTGACCTAGTTTGGGCGGTTTCTTGTTCCGGTGGTTCCTGTTGCACACCCCTAAAGAAAAGGGGGTCGGGCTGACGAGGGAAAAGAACTGGGCCAAAACAGAATAGAAGAAATGGACTAGAGAAGAAAAGGAAGGGAGAAGGTTGAAGCCCAAGCCAAGTGAGACAGGTTGAACCACTCTCAAGCAGTCTAGGCTGAACCAACTTGATTTTTTTCGTTTTCTTTTTTTTTTCTCTCTCTTTTTTGGCTATTCTATACTTTCATAGAGGAGTGACAATCTACTAGACCAGTGAAATTAGCTGTGAACAATAGCCAATTCACGAATTAAGGGGCAGAATTGTCATCGCGGCCAAAACGAGAAGGCGGCAATGTCGTTGCATTTCAGCAGGGGCATCACGGCTCAGTCGACGATGGTTCAGGGCCACAGGTAGTGACAATCGGCAAGATGTACAGGTCTGAATGTATAGAGTTAAACCTAGGTCGTGACGGGCTTAGACTAGGCCTTAATTAAGATAATGGGTTTTAATTATCAGGGCCTAAGTCTGATGGACTAAAATTAGTCTAACTAAGCTTGAATTTGGCCCGTCTTCCCTTAGAATTTTCGGCTAGCCCTTGTCCTATAGGCTTGGCCGAATTTCCTCGCTTGTTGATGATAGGCTTGATCTTTTTATGGCCTATTCTTATTAAACTTGAAACCTCTAACTTTAACGGGGTAAACCCAACTTAATTAAAGTTCACTAACTCTAATTTATGGGCTGGAAATTTCAGCTGCCTCCCCTAATGCAGATCGAATTTTGCTTGAGTGCTAGCTTAATCCATGTGATCAATTCAGGTCCACTCACTACTGTCGATACGTGCAAATGCAACTATATGATAGATGCTTTTAAATTGCATGCTATGCAATTTAATTATACTATTTTTGTTATGGATTACAAACTAATCCCTAATTTTTTTATGTAATTAATTTTGAATGGTTACTCAAAATTTAGATATCAACAATTAGTAAATTTGATGACGTTGTCTAAACCATCCTTTGGAAATTGACTTCCAATCTAATAACCAATATCAGCGTTAAAGACTATGAGATATTCACTTTATTATGCTCTTTTCAAGTCTTCATGAACACCTCGCTTTATCTGGTTGGTTTTACCTTCGTCAGGGTCTTCACGCTTTGTAGACGTCCATAGACTGTAGACTGAGGAGACCAATGATATGATCACAGTTATCCTGATATCATAATCACTTGACTATCAAAAGCATTTGCATTTATCAAATAAATATTAAATTAGGTAGTTGATATCATCAAAATAATATCGAAAGGTTTTCCCAACACTATCAACTCCTAAAATTTTTTGATTTGTGTAATCAAGTTTTTGAAAAAAATGATACTTAAGTGTCAAAAGTTATGTACAGCCCTCACTTTAGTGCAAAAATATTTTTTTTAGATTATTTAAGTGATGCTTTCTAAAAATACGATCACTTTAATGCCAATTCCGATTTGGGTAGTCGAAAATCTGACGTTGCCATATTTTATTAATTTCTCAATCCTACGTGGTTCACCGGTGTGCTCAGTCAACATATAACCTTTAACCAACATCGTATAGACAAGTTGACGAGTACTTATTTGAGTACGAAAATTTGTAAATATGGATCGTTTAAGTGCCAATTATTGTTAAAAGCAATTACTTGAGTGTTAGTCATTCTTAAAAAATGATCATTTTAGTGCTAGTAATTGTTAAAAAAAGTGATTATTTCAGTTCCAATCTCAATTAAAAAGTGATCATTGTGCGGCGTATTTTGGATGTCCACATGGACTAGATTTTTTTAAAATATGCCAAGTTGTATTAAAATTTTAATTATAAATGTCACATAATCAATTTGGCCAAAATTTCCTCCTGCAAACACTTAGGTGATCATTTTTTCTACTATTTAACAGTTAAGAGTAAGCGCCATACATAACTTTAGCACTTTTAGTGTCATTCTCCCCAAGTTTTTCTAATTCCGTCTAACTTGGTTATTGGAAAATGCGAAAGTAGTTTTTTTATTATGTTATCTCTCCTACATGGCATTAACATTATTAATGCATCAAGTATAAGACTAAAACGATGTGGTTTTGATCTAAATCCTAATTTTCCAACCTCAATCTTAGTTAAATTAGATTAAAAAAAAGGCTAAAAAAATTTTAAACTCAAAAAATAAGAGAGAGAGAGAAACCCACAGGTGTAACCCTTGGCCCTCCTGCCTGGGGGCTCTGCGAAGGCCCCAAGATGAGGCCTGTTTTTTTTTTTTTTTTTTTTTTTTTTTTAAAAATTTTTTTTAGCCTTTATTTTTAAATCTAATTTAATTAAAATGGATTAGAAAATTAGGATTTGAATCAAATGACGTTGTGTTAGTCTTATTCTTCATGCTTTAGTAAAGTTAATACCATGTAGGAGAAAGAAAATAATATTAAAAAAATACATTAGCTTTTTTCTACTAGCTAAGTTGGACGGAAATAACTGAAGCACTTTATTATACTATTTTGAGGATATGATTGCACTTCATAAAAAATTTAACACTTTTAATAGCATTATCACTTCACATAATGTGTCGTTAGGGATGATCAATTCCCAATTTGATCCTGAAATCAGAAATATGATTGACCGACCAGTACGGTGGAACTGGTTAGTTTGTTGATAACTAATGCAAGAAAGCTAGAACTTTTTGCTAATTCATTCTCAACAAATTACCAGGTCGAAATGCAGCATCTTACTTCATGAGGACTTATCAGGCCGAAGTGCTTTCTTTTGTTTCTGCATGGGATACGTACCTTACAAAATGACATACTATGTCAAATGTTTCTTTTCATATACTTGCGTTGCACAACAGCACAAGACTAATCGACGCCCTAAGTTGGTTTGATTTATTCTTTTTCCTAAATATGCTGAATTGTCACCAAGGATGAGGAAAAGAAAAGCTTTTGCCAATTGCTAGACCACGATGAAAAAGAGAGTTTTGTTTAGGCTTGACCAATGCAAGAAATCACACCTCGAGGATACAATCCGATTGAGGGAAATTGGGAAAGTTAGGGTTAAGAAATTAAAAAAATAAATATATATAATCGGTTTGGTCCATCGCTTCGATTTCCACCCTAGAACTGGAAACCAAACCGATTGGTCACTGGTTCCAAGAATAGGAATCAGGAACTGAACCATCGCCCATGGAAACCGACCAAAACCGACCAGTCCGAGTGATTTCTGGTTCGAGCGGTTCTCATTGCACACCCCTATGTGTCGCGTGTCGCGACTATATTTATCTAATGTATATCTGTTAGATGCCAAGCATTATCTCATCACGTGTCACCGCCGTTTTTTGTGATGTCTATCTTTGAGATGTCAACCCCTATCTCATCCAATCTCGACCAAGACATCCTCTCCTTAAGTTTGATGTTCAAGTTTGAATTTTGCCAAAAATATTGATTTCTTAATCAATCCTCATCTTATCTACAAGTTTAAAAATATTGGTCCAAACTTCCACAATCCTTAGAATTGCGGTCCCCTTTGTCCAATTTTTGGCCAATTCTCGCAATCTTGAAATTGTATCCACTCTAAAAACATTAGTGTTGAGACCAACTCCCATAATCTTGGAGTGTTTCCAATCCCAAATTCCTAGAATTATGTCCAATCTCACAATCTTGGAGTCACAGCTGGCATTATAGCCAATGAATTCGTAACCCTTGGCCAACATAAGGGAAAGAGTTGCCGAGATTTCCATAGAGGTCGGACTCACATAGGATCGATCTCGAAAATTCAAATGAGTTTAGAGCACTTGCCTCTAAACTCCAGTTCGTCACGCATTCCAAGCCAACCATCAATAGACGAACCCCTGGCTATTCCTAAACATAAATGTCTTTAATGTCTAAATGCAGAAGGATTAAATAAGAAACGTTAATGCAGGACTATGCAAACTGATTTTTTGTTTGGGGATCCAATTTTGTCGATATTAAAGAATTCAATCCCTATCGATGGATGCTATTGGGGCTTAAGGCTCCCACTTCACAGGTAAAGCTGCCAAAATGAGTCATAGACCTATTTTTTAACTCATATATGATAGACTAATTCATCATATGAATTAGTTAAATTAAAAAAAATTGATTATAAATAAGTTCAAAATGGCAAAGTCCAAAAGATATATATATATATATATATATATAGGTGGTAACTAGGTCCATGGTCTATTCAGACCTAAACCATCTCTAGAACTCTCTTTTGCCCTCCCTCGATTTCCCTTGCTTGCTCTCTTATTCCGTACTCTCACCTCAATCAAATATCATTCATCTTCCTCACTCTATCTATCTCTACATTCTCAAATAAAAGCAATATCCAACCAAGCTGAATGCTTCGACTCGCAATCCCCAAAGCTCTCTCTCTCTCTCTCTCTCTCTCTCGCACGCGCATCCGAACCAATAGAGAAATAGGAGCTGGTTGAGAGGTCTCAATTTCATTTGATGGCATGAGAAACAAGAACCCGATGCAGCTAAAGAAGCTCAATGTTGTTGATGCCGGAGCATCCTATCTAAATCTATTGACAAACTTAGCACCATTTATTGAGAAAACTCCTGATTTTGATGATAACGAAACTTTTAAAGTTCTATTGTGGAAAATACTTTGGAATGAGAAAGAAAATAAGTCTGGATATCAGTTAAGACCATCAAGAAAGTCTACTTTATTTCAAAAGATTTTATATCAATCTTTATTCTATTAGCAGATGCATATCTCATTTTGATAGGACCTAGAACGAAATAGCTCTAGAATGATAGGATGACTAGAATGAAGAATGGACCTACAATGGCTATGGATTTTACTTGCCTAATATATATTGATTATGTTAATCAAGCTAATTGACAAAATCAATCTTTGAGACAACTACCAAAAGAGGATGGATCACTCATGGAAACCAATATTTTGCTTGTATGGGCAACTAGAATCTATTGGAATTCAACCTTTATCTTTAACGGCTACAAAATCTTACAAAATCTTCTTAAATCGATATGTCCAAGAATGGAAATTTGGAAGATAATCCTTCGAATGATTGACTAACGGCTAGTTTGGTTTGAAGGAGTATTTAAGAAGGTTGTACGGCTTGGAGAAGGTTAAAGCGCAAATCGAAATTCCAAGGTATGAATTTGTCTTCATATTCAATCGTCTTCTGTGAGCAAAATTTGAGTGGTCAAGAGTAATTTACACAAAAGAGTGACTTAGTGAGGAAATGCATCTTATTATTGAGTATTTGCACTTAAGGCTTCGTAATTATTTGTTGATCTTATAGTGGAATCCAGCTAGTAGACTGTTAGCATAGGAGAGTGGATGTATACTTAATTTAAGCTGAACTACTATAAATTCTATGTGCAATCTTCTTATCCCTTATCTCTCTAATTCTAATTGCATTTTTACAGAAGTCTACCTCACCATCTATCATACTCTAAATTCAGCTTCTGCTTCTATACTTTACTCAGACTTTATCCCGTTTCGTTTTAGCAAATATTTTTATTTACACCTATTCACCCCCTTTATATGTTTGTACTAGCATCCTCAATTGGCATCAGAACATCATTCTAGCTTTGTTGAAGTGTTTAATTTCAAGCTAAAAATCTTCAATGCCTAGCATTTTGGCACTAGGATTGGTTGAAGGATAGACCAATACTTAACCATCCTACTTTGATGGGAAAGAATACATATGAAAAAACAATATGAAGGCTTTTCTTAGATCAAAAGATCCATTGCAATGGGATGTTGTCGAGAGCGGACTTGATCCCAATGCTGAGTCTAGAAAGACAGTGAAGAAGAAAGATGAAAAAACTCCAAAACCTTATGCTACTCTATCAAAAGAAGAGTTGGCACAAAAAGAAGCCCTAGATGCAAAAGCTATTTATTCACTTTACTGTACTTTATCACCAAACAAATATAATCAAACTTCTTCTTGTAAAACAATAAAAGAAGTTGGGGATAGGTTACATGTTACATATGAAGGAACATACCAAGTAAAGGAAACGAAAGTCAACATTCTGCTCGGACAATATGAATCCTTCAAGATGAAGCCAAGAGAATCAATTGGAGACATTTTTAGCGGATTCACTGAAATAGTAAATGGACTTGCATATTAAGAGTAGCTGATTTTAGGACCTGTGAAAGTTAGCAAACTTCTAAGAGGACTTTCAAAGGGTTGGAACAATGTCAAGACTTCTATCCGCGAAATTCTAAGAATTTCACCTTTATCAGTCGATGAGCTTGTTGGAACATTGTAGTCCTTTGAAGCAGAACAGCTCAATGATGAAGATGAATCAAGAGGTAATAAGTCTATTCCACTAAGATCTAACGTTGATTCTGATGACACGGACTCAAAAGATGACATGGACAATGAAGAACTTGCTCTCCTGATCAAGAAGTTCAGAAAGCTAAATAAGATAGGAAGAAAATTCAATAGAAATAAACGGTTCAGATCATTAGGGAAAAAGAGAACAATAGAAGAAGAAGAACCAGGTAAGGATGTGATTTGTTTTGAATGTAGGAAAAATGGGCATATCAAACCGAATTGCCCTCTACTTAAGAAGAAGAAGGGGAAGTATGAAGTTTACAAGAAGGCCTTGAAAGATGAGACGTGGAATGATACAGAATGTGAAGAAAGTGATGATGAATATGCCCATATTTGTCTAATGGCACATCTAGACTCAGATTATGGGCAAATTCAAATACGGACTCAAAATCAAACAATGAAATCGAGGTAACTCATTCTGAAATTCCAATAAAAGTTTCCAATTATATTAGTGAGCTTTGTTTAAATATTAAGTCTACTCTTAAGAGGATCTCTACGCTAAAAAGGGAAAATTCTCAACTGAGACAATAGAATCTTTCTCAAAAAGAAAAGTTTGAAGGTTTGCAAAAAGAGTTTTTGGAAATCAAGAAAAATCGTGATTTTCATTTTCTAGAAAATGAATATTTGAAAAAGGAATTTTCAAATATTGCAACAAAATTTTCAAATGGTTCAAAAACTTTAAAACATATTCTTTCCATTCAAATTCCTTATTATAATAAATCTAGACTTGGCTGTGATAAGGAAAGTGAGTTTTTGATAGATTTTTCAAAGGTCAAAGAGAGACTCAGAGAGAGACCTCCTAGACGAGCTTACAAAAATCACTTTCAAAAGAACTTTACAAAATTTGTTGATTGAAGCAATCTCAAATGATCTAAATGTGGAGACACGGAATATTTTGAGGATGAATGTCCCAAGGTCTGGAGACCAATTAAGAAGGACTAGGTAAACAATGCTTATACATCTAACTCTCTTAGACCCAAGAAAGTCTAGGTACCAAAGAAAGTTTGAGACTATTTTTTGATTGCAAGTAACCTTCAAAAGGAAGAGACAATGGTACTTGAATAATGGATGCTCAAGACACATGACAAGAGATTCAAGTACTTTAAGCAAACTTTTAAAGTTTAAAAGGAGGAACCAACTCTTTTGGAGAAAATAGCAAAGGGAAGATTGTCGGACTTGGAGTGGTGAAAATTGGAAGCCTCATCATCAACAATGTTTCATTAGACAAAGGCTTAATTACAATCTTTTAAGCATCAATCAACAATGCGGCTTTGGATTCAAAATCAATTTTCAGGAAAATATATGTTCTATAATAAGTCAAGACTTCTCTCAATCATTTACTAGTTGAAGACATGCTTCTGCTTAGGAGTCTCTTTGGACCAACTAGAACCCAAAGTCTTCAACAAGGAATATTGTTGAAGAGAGATTTGACGAAGGAATATTCCTTGGATATTCTACTACAAGCAAGGCATACCGAGTCTTCAACAAGAACACTTAGACAGTAGAAGAATCAATGACAAGAAGTTTCTAAAACGAGATCGGATTCAACAAGATTAGACTCTACAGGAAGATTTAGAACACATTTCAGACTCAAGAAAGTCTGAATTTATCCAACAGAACGAGCCAACTGAGGAAAAGGACAAAGAAACTCAAGAGAACCTTCTCAAATTCAAAAAGATTCAACACAAACTTTTGAAGAACATGAAGAAAGAGGAAAATACAACAAGACATAGAAGTACAAGTCAAGTCATCCTCAAAATCTCATTATTGGCAACATTGAAAAAGGAATTCGAACAAGATCGATGAACAAGGAAGAAACAAGTGTTCTGGCACTTATTTTTGAGATTGAACTCAAAGGAACAAAAGAAACTTTGACAAAAGAAAGTTGGATAGAAGCAATGCAAGAAGAGTTTCAGCAATTCAAGATCTATGATGTATGGGAGTTAGGCTCTATTTGGTAACGCTCAGGGGAGTAAGCGATTACATTCTTTTGTTCCGGAGAAGATTTGGAAGCGAAATGCGTTTGATAAATTTTTTTGTTCCGGGAACAAATTTGTTTACAGGGAATAGATTTGGAGTAGAATCAAGAAGCTGAAAAAAAAAGTTGCTTTTCGCTCCTGGAAATAATTTTGAGAATCAGTTTTTTTCTCTTTTTTTTCTTTTTCTTTTTTTCCTTTCCCTTTCTTCTTCTTCTTCCCCTTCCTCCTCCCACCCCATCGCCGCCCCATTGTCGCCCCTGGGTTGCTGCCGGCGAGCGGCCAAGCGAGGTCCGATGAGCTCGCTGGAGCCTCGCTAGGCTAGTCGTTGGGCTGGGCGGGCTTCGCACCGCCTAGGCAAGCTCCCCTGGCCGCCACGGGCGAGGCTCTAGCGAGCTTGCCGGACCTCGCGGCTGCTCGCCGGCGGCGATCCGGGGTAGCGACCAAGAGGAAGAAGGGGAGAAAAAGAAAAAGAAAAAAGAAAAAAAGAAAAAAAGAAAATTATAACAAAAAGTATTAAAAATTAAAAAAATCAAAAGATCAGAAATTTTTACCAAACGCATTTTGTTCTTAAAGTAAAAATTTTAAACAGTTTATCAAACACCTTAAATACTCAGAATTTGTTCTCAGGAGCGTAATAAAAAAAAATCATTCTTATAAGAAATTGTTCCCCGGAGTAGAATCAATACCAAACGCACCCTTAGTGTCTAAACCAAAAGAAAGGTCTGTGATTGGAACCAAGTAGGTCTTCACAAACAAGATGGATGATCAAAGGAAGGTAACTAGAAACAAAGTAAGACTCGTGGCTAAAGGATATTCTCAAGTTGGAGGAATAGACTATGACGAAACATATACTCCTATTGCCAGATTAGAAGCCGTAAGACTCTTACTTGCTTATGCTTGTTTTCATAACTTCAAGTTGTTTCAAATGAACATCAATAGTGCCTTCCTAAATGGATTCATTCAAGAAAAACCCAGAAAGCTAGATCATGTCTACAAGTTGAAGAAGGCCTTATGCGGTTTGAAATAAGCACCAAGTGCTTGATATGAAAGATTGAATAATTTTCTGGTAAGCAATGATTTTAAGAAAGGTATGGTTGATACTACTTTATTCATTAAGAAGGAAGGCAAGGATCTTTTACTCATTCAAATTTATGTAAATGATATAATTTTTGGATCTTCTAATGAGTTCTTGTGAAAGAAAATTTTTAAGTCTATGCAGGAAGAATTCAAAATGAGCATGATGGGAGAATTCCTTGGTGTACAAGTGAAGCAAACCAAAGAAGGGACTTTTATATTTCAAAAGAAACATGCAAAGAATATTGTCAAGAAGTTTGGTCTAGAAAACTGTAAGAAGACTAAAACCCCCATGTCTAGTTCAACCAAACTTGACAGAGACAAAGAAGGAAATAAGGTGGACCAGAAGTCTTATAGAAGCATGAGCGGTTCTTTACTTTATCTCACTGCTTCTTGTCGGGATATTTCATTTAATGAATACATGTGTGCCGGATTTCAGGCTAATCTTAGAGAATCTCATGTTACTGCTATCAAACGTATTATTAAATATATTGCCATTAACTCAAAGCTGGGTCTATTTTATCCAAAGGGAATAGACTTTACTTGGATACTCAGACGCTGATTTGGTTGGATACAAAGTTGACGAAAGAGCACCTCGGGGACTTGTAATTTTTGGGACGAATGTTAGTGTCCTGATTCTCAAAGAAACAAAATAATGCAACATTCTTAACCATAGAAGTAGAATTTGTTGTTCTTGGTAGCTGTTGCTCGCAAATTTTATGGATTAGACAACAACTAAAAGACTATGGAGAAGAAAAAAAATTCTTGTACAGAAATTAGATGTGACAACACAAGTGCAATTAGTCTCACAAGAAATCCTATTCTCCATTCCAAAGCAAAGCATATAGAGATCCAACATCACTTTATAAGAGATCATGTGCAAAATGGTGAAATAGTTATTCAATTTATTGATTCTAAAAATCAATTGGTAGATATCTTCACCAAACCTCTGGAAAAAGGTACTTTTGAGTCTATTTGTGAAAAATTGCATATTACTCACCTTTTTGTGTAAAGTCTATATGAGACAAGTAAGAAAGAATAAGCTTTTGGAAGAAGACAATCTTTTAGAAAAAATTCAGACTCTCACACTTGTGGATTTGCAATTCAAATTTTTGCACATAAGTTATTTTCTTTTATGCTAAACAAGTAAGTAAATCAATACTACTCTGCAAAAATATTATCTTATTGTTTTTATATTTATTTCCAATTTTTATTTGATTTTTTTCAATTATTTTTTGAATTTGGAATCAATAAGCGCCATTTACAGTTTTTCATTTCCAAAAATTGTGACTCATCGTTTGCCTCGGTTCATAATTTATAAAACCCTAGAAACTGCCTTTTTCTTACTCTCTTCTCTCATACTCGAGCTCATTTCTTCGAAAACCCTAAAAAGCTTTCTTTTTCGCCCTCGATTCTTGAACACATTTCTTCATTTCAAAATGTCATCAAAATCCTCCAAATCTGAATCAATTTCCTCTCAAATGTGATCATCACGCATTGTAAGTAGAGGCCCTAAACCTGTTGAAGGAGGGCAAACCCATTTTGATCTCACTAAATTGTTTGGCAAAGTATCTCCAAGGAACTCTATGTATTAATCTAAGTTTGAAAAAGTTTCTAAAGGTGCGACTCTTGTTACTGTTACTTCGATAGTAGAAGATCCAAAAGTGGTTTTTAGGCGATACGAATTTATGAAGAAAGGAAGAGCTAGAGACGATTTTATTGTGGATTATCTAAAAGATCATGGCTATGGAAATGAGATTAAGTTGATAGAAGCAATATTGGCAAAGAGAAATTCTAACTGGGAAAAAGAAAAGGAAGTGTTGAGTATGTGGGACAGATGCCTGATCCGAAAGGTAGGTTTGAAAATCAATAGGAAGGTAATAGAGAAGATGATGAGAGGCTATTCAAGAATTTTCAAATTGAGATGGGAGCTACTGTTGTAGTTGATAAGCCTAGGAGAAAGTTGTTTCGAATTAAGGAACACATGGAATGTTATGCCTCTATGTTAAACAGAGGTATAATGAACCACGAAACAAGGGATTTTGACTTTTTGGATGCGATAGGAGTTAAATTGAGGAAGAAGTTTGAAAAGTTACAAATGGAAGATTTTTGTTGTAACATCCTCGAAAACCGACCCCATGAAATTGGCCATAAGGTCCTGAATGAGTCGATCATGGGCCGTTGGCCATGAATCGATTGGTTCAAACGGTAAGGATCAATGATCGGTCATGGTTCGATCGACCGACTGGTCATGAACTGGTCAAGGCATCGGCTGTGAAAAGTATACCGACCATTCGAATGGAAACATATTAACAACCCATACGATGGTTTTTTGGTCATGAGAATTGGTTATGGGATGATTTTGGATCAGCGGATGGTCATGGGTCGATCCGACTGGTTATAGCGCCTGGCCAAGGGTGATTCCGCCCGGCTATGCACCGATACACGAACAATCCAACTTGACCAAAAGTGATCATCTTCCGACCAAAAATGCACTTATCTAATTCTTAGTGATCGGAAATGAATCTTGAATTGGTGATGTCCGATCGTGGACTGGTCTTGCATCGGCCATGAACCATATGGATGGATCGAGCACCGATTGGAATGAGCCTCGGGATAGACCCGGCTATTTCGTCATAATTCCTAAGGTCCATAAGTGCATTGCCTTAGTGCTAGGCCATGGGTAGCCTTGGAATTGGCCTTAAACCGATCCGAGGATCAAGGACCGAATTATGAGGGAAAGTTATACTAGGCTCGACAGTAGGCCCAAGAATCGGCCTGAGGGCTAGTTCTGGAGCCGACTAAGCCGACCGTGCCGACCTAAGGGCCGACCCTTTATGGCCGCATGACCGCCCAAGGAAACGATTTGGGCTAATTTGGGGTGCAAGGCTCGGACTTCGGGCATATGTGATTTGGTTTTCTGAGGTATGTAATATGATCCATTTTTCGGGCCCGGAACCGACTTGGATGGTGGAATTCTCTGGACCGCCTTCTTGAGGAAGGAAAGGTCAAAGGAGAAGAATTCTCTAGAAACCTTATTGGATAAGACTTATCATAAACTTTTCAAATGTAATGATGGTGGTCAAAAATATCTTGGGGGCTATGATGGAGATGGATCACACACGGCTCAATCAGAAGGCGACACTAGAACCCTCATCATAAGCCTATGGAATTTTAGAGACTTAGTTGGCAAATTAGGCATCTTCCTAGTCAACTTCCATAAATGCCAATAAATGATGGGAAACAAGTGGTCCAATAGGAAAGTGAAAGCTGGACCATCGTCGATGACATCTACTCACTAGACTGCCAAGTAGAATCTTTTAGCCGTGCCTAGTCATCCTTAGGTGTAATTATTAAGGAAATAGGCTTGCCACTTAAGGATTCTAGGCAGGCCACTTGAAAAGAGAGGATTGGACGGTTAGAAGTGCAATGATGAGTTCGGGGACTATAAATAGGAGAAGCCTCTCCTTCTCCCTCACCATTTGCACCATTCTCCTCCTTCCTCCTTCCTCCTCCCTTGGCCGCCCTCTTCCTCCTCACATCCACTCTCTCATTTGATTTTCAAGGAAGCCGCTTTCTCTAGTCTCGTGAGGTTTGTCCAGGTAAGTAGAATCTCTTACTTCTCCCTAGTATGATGATTTCTATCATGAGGACTAGACGGTCTTCTCTTGTTGAACCATGATTGTATGGAAGATTATGTGTACGTTGGTTTGTACATGAATCATATGCATGTGCATGATTCTTTCACGACTGAGATGATGCCATGGTTCGTCGTCGGTGTTCAATGCAAGTCAGGAACGCCCGGAGCCATAAGGCTTAAGTTGGTAACGAAGTGTGGGAACTCAAGTCTTGCGTGGTACGAGGATCGCCCAAGGCCACGAGGCCTTGGATTGGCATCAAGACATGCCGGCTCCTAGTCTCATTCGGTACAGGGATCGCTCAAGCCCACAAGATCTTAGTTGGCATTGAAGTATGTCGAGCTCATGCCTTGAATTTGGTGCGGGATCCTTCTTACTTAGCGTTTGAGCCAAACCTCAGACTTAGAGTTAATCACGACATCATTAGACTTGAGTCATAGAAAGCACGGCACGTATGATTATGTATGAGCATGATGTTGTTATTGAGTCATGAATGAGTCGGCTTAAGAAAAGGATAAGAATTGGTATAAGTGATGCATTTGTGAGATCAGCCCATGGAAGATGGGAAAGATGATGATACCCCCGCAATAGGATGTCCCGGGTAACCTCCGGAAGCCTCAAGAAGCTAACCCCGAGAAGCCTTAGTAAGAGTCGAGAGAGCTTGGTTAAGCTAGGACAACGTCAAATAGTACCCCTGCAATGGGATGTCCCGAGTAACCCCAAGAAGCCTTGGGAAGCTGGCCCCGAAAGGCCTCAACAAGAGTCAAGAGGGCCTGGTTGAGCCAAGACGATGTAAAGTGATCTACAAGAATGCCGGTTATGCTCACGTATGGGTAATATCGGTTTATGTGTTAGCCGACACGTGAGTAAGTGAAACCCTTGTATTTATACTCGAGTGTGGGTAATGTATGTTTATGTGTTAGTCGATGGATGAGTAAGTAAAGCCCTTGTATTAGTCATGGCGTTATATGTGAGTTGCAATTGATCTACCATCGACACTGTTTGCATGAGTTGCTCAGGCTAGTCGTTCATAAAAAGGTCACGCTAGCCGAGGGTAGAGGTTTTACTTACTGAGTTTCCCCAAAACTCACCACTTTACCTTTATAGGTTGATAAGATGGCTAACCCTCCTCCTGTACATTTTGGTTTGCCGATGAAAATAGAAGGGTCGACCGTAGACATCATACACGTTGAAGTAGGGATAACATATCGGAAGTATACCTCAACCGTATGAGTTCACAAAGGACAAGTCTAGTTGGTCCCGCACCATTATGAGGCATGGTACGTTTGGTCGGACGGTGAAATGCTCGGGCCTATTCGTGGCTTTAGAGGCTCGATGAACCCAAGTCGAGGGTCAACGTCTGACGGGATGAATGCTAATTAGTGATACCGGCCTGTAACGGAAAATGGTTCCCAATTTTGGAAGTCGCAGTGGTAGCGGAGTTAGGGATACCCAAGCCTTTTATTGTATGTAACATATGGAAGTTAGTTGTACACAAGCTACTAATGAAACTAGTAGCGTATTATATGCTTACGTCCCATGTTCTTCTAGTGATGTTTGTCAGGGATGTTGTTGTTGTGTCTATGCTTCCGCATGTGTGTGTGTAACCGAGATAAAATGAATTGGGACAGTGACAAGCTTGAGACGTCGCAAAAATAACCCACAACTAGGAACCTGGATGGGGGGTCGTGACATTTGCTTACGAACTTCTTACATTTATCTAGAACTTATTGCCTATTTTTATTTCAATTTGTCTATTTTTTCCCTAATAAGATGCAATTTACTATGTTTGATAATGTCTATGATGTGGATGTGAATATTCTGACTAACATTATGAATGTGGAAAGGGGAGATATTAGGCCTATAGAAGTCTCTTATGAAACTGTGTGCAAGTATTTGATTATTGGCAAGACTTCAAAGGAAAACATTTTTTATTCCAATTTATCTTCTACAAACATTACTCTGCACAAAATTGAGATAAACTGCATAAGACCTAACGCATCTTCCAAGACAGATGTTGCTAAGTTCGAAGCAAAAATGATGTATGCCATAGGGAATGGAGTAATGTTCTCTCTTCCTCATACTGTTTTATTACACATGTATAGAACAGTACTTAAGGAAAATGGACAACTTTCATATGGAGCTTTTGTGACTAGAATTTTCAAGCACTTTCATATTCAACTATTTTCGAAGTTTTGCACAAGAACTCTTCCTATTATGGCAATTGGAGAAAAGATGATCACCAAAATGAGACTGAAGGATATTGTGGAGGTCTCGAAGAGTAAGAAGAAAGGGACACCAAGTCTTGCAACACAAACTATTGCTGCAAAAAGAAAGAGGAGAGGAAAGGAATTTGCAACTCCTTAAGCTTCAAATAGGAAAAGGTCTGCGATCCTTCTACAAGACGAAGATGATGAAGAAACTCTTTTGAACATTATTGCATCAGTAGTTCAAAAGTCTCTTTAGTAATACTTCCTATTGAAGAAGAAAAATCTAATGTAGGAAAAGGTAATGAAGGAGACAAAGAAAAGCAAGACAGTGAAAAGGCAGCAGAAGAAGATGAACAAGAAGATGAGGAGGAAGAAGATGATGGGAAAGGAACATAAGAACAACCGGGTGAAGGAGATGAAGAACAACCGGATGAAATGGATCCTAAAGAAGGATCAAATGGTGAAAAGGAAGAGGAACCAAACGTAATTGGCAAAGAACAAGAGCATGAGCAAGAATAGGTTGATGCAGACAAAGAAGGAGAACAACAAGACAAAGATCAACTAGACGGAGATACCACCAAAGATGATGATAACATCATTGCAAGAGGAGAAACTGAGAAAACTCTAGAGCAGACTAGACTTGCTAATCAAATTAGTAGGTCTCCACCTGATGCATAAAATATATATGTTGCACAGTTTCCAGAAGGTTCTGTGGGAAACTAGGAATGGATTTATATCAATCTTTATTCTATTAGTAGATGCATATCTCATTTTGACAGGGATTTAGAACATAATACTTCCAGAATGGGAGGAGGACCAAAACAAAGAATGGATCTATAACGGCTATGGATTTCATTTGCCTAATATATATTGATTATGTTAATCAAGCTGATTGACAAAATCAATCCTATAGACAATTAAAAAAAGAGGATGGATCACTTATGGAAACCAAGATTTTGTTTATATGGGCGACCATAATCTACTAAAATTCAACATTTATCTTTAGAGGCTACAAAATCTTCTTTAATAAATCTGTCCAAGAATGGAAATTTAGAAAATAATCATTCAAATGATTTATCAACGGCTTGTGTGGCCCGAAGGAATACTCAAAGAGGTTGCATAGTTTGGAGAAGGTTAAGGTGTGAATCGAAATTCCGAAGTCTAAGGTTAAGGTGTGAATCGAAATCGACAAAGGCTTCGGAAGTGGTGTAAATTGTCGCCGGGAAGCGTCTCTTTGCTAGCCAAAGAATGGTCGCGATCCTCTTTGCTGAATGTTCGGAGTCTGGATGTTACTTTGGGTGGTGCGAGTTGGCCTGATATAGGCCACATTAACTTCTGCAATTGGCTCCTTATCTCTTCTGCTCGTGAACCTCTTAGATGGCCCAATCTGGTCGGATGCCCAACCATCACAAATGGCTACCTCGATGCGTTCACCCACTGAGATCAACTCTCCAAGTGAGTTAAATTTGGATCCAAGAACTCGGTTGTGAAATTAATGGTAGAGTCTTCATGAATAAATCCAGCATTTCCTTTTTAGTTAATTCAGGCGTAATCTGCGCAGCCAATGCTCTCCATCTTGTAGCATAAGCCTTAAAAGATTCGATTTTATTCTTCTCAATACGAACCAAGTCTTCACAAGAGGGTGCGACATCGATATTGAATTTGTATTGCCATAGAAAAGCATCATAAAGGTCCTCACAAGCCTCAAACAGATTAACCTTCTTCATTACATACCATTGTAAAGTCGGTCCAGCTAGACTCTCTTGGAAGGTATGGATCATGAGGGGCACGTTATTAGCATGCGGAGTCATCTTCATTAAGTAATACTACATGTGCAACTTAGGATAGGACGTGCCATCATACTTATTGAACTCAGGCGCCTTGAATTTTTTGGGGACCTTGACTTTGGTGATGTGGGACAGACCTCGAGGGAGCTCCTCTTCGTAACCTTGAAGTTGTCTGAGTTTCTCCTCAATCTTTGCAATTCGCTCGATCTCCTCTATCTTCGGCGTGGCCGAAGGTATGACTTGCACTTCATCATCAATAAAAGCTGGGGATGTATTAGCATTCTTGATTGGAGGCGCATCATTGGAAGTTGATGAGCCACCAGTAGAAGCGTTCTTTCCTTTGTCTTTCGGGTCAACAACAGGAGGGGATTGTGGTAAAACCACTTCAACTTGCTGAGCTAGTGGGGCAGTGTTCATCTTGATAGAATCAATTTGCTTGGAAAGTTGTTCTAGGACATTCATGACTTGCTTCATCTCCATCTCAAGGGCGGTGATGCGAGCTTGCTCAGTGTTATCAGCCATCGCAGCTCTAGAACAAGTACGAATCGGTGATCTTGGGTGAGCCGTGATGTACCAAAATTACTCCCACCTGTATCGAGAATAAGACAATAAGCATCATAACATATGAGGTTGATCTATGACAACTCGCATTTATTATTTGAAAAAAATCTATTTGTACATGAAAATCAAACTTCTCAAGACATCAAACTTGCTAGCTATTTTAAACAGCATGATCCAAATACAAATCAAAGACTATGCTACAAAGCCGTTTATTTTTTTTAGTCAAAACGGCTATGCGAGCTTCAGCTTTTTCCACTCTCTCCTCGAGCTGTTGAGTTCGAACTTGAAGAGTGGGCTTTGGTGTCACCTTGGGTATGACTGGCAGCAGAGCGGGATCAATTTGATGATGACGAATGTAGTGCAGGGAAGCATGATATAATTTTTCTTTTTCTTTGATGACTTCTGGCCAAATGATCTCTTGTAGGGGACAGTCATCCCAATTATTTATACTATCTTCCACTTCAGTTTGGTAGCCATGATTCTTCTGGATGAAATCCACTCTAGATAGATTCGGCTTCAAAGGGGATGGAATTTCTTGCAATGACCGGTATTGACGGATAACTCGCACGGGATAGTAGTATGTAATGCCAGTAAATCCTAGTAATGGAATTGGATCATTCGCATTGTGAGTGAGATGCGCCACACGGACTCTAAACCAACCAGCATACCATCGAAAATCCTCAGGGCTTGGACTTTTGAAAAAATCTATCCATTCAGAAAAGGAATTTTTAGGGGCCAGGTCTTTCTTTTTTATGAACCTTTGGATCGGGTGACAAGAATCATCAACTTTAAAAATAACCATGTAAATGCCAAAATTCTTGATGTGGGAAAGGAACCATATTTGTAAAAGTTCAGGGGTTGCATGAAAAGCCCCTCTCCCATTTTCTTTAAAGCGAGTAAGGGACAAGAAAGTTTCAACTAATATCATGTTGATAAATTTCATGCCGGCACATACTTGTCTAACTACCCATGCAATTAAGGGATTAATGGCATTCTTATGATAAGGAAAAATCACAAATCCGAAAAAAGCCAAAATAAAAATTCTACCCATTTGGTGTGATGTGAATTGCTTTGAAAAATGTTCGGCTAAAAAGGCAAGTGGGCAGGAATTATTATTGCATTTTAAAAGTTTGTTCACCTCGTCTGTTTTAATTTTCAAAAATCCTGCCAAAACAGATGCAGCTTCTAAACAACTGGAGGTCTAACAAGTTCAGGCCCAAGAGGAATTCCTATGAGAAAACTGTACTCTTCCAGAGTTGGTGTCAATTCGTGCTCTCCAAATATGAACGTTGATGTTGCAGAGCACCAGAAATGAGTCAATGCCATGATCATCCCACTATGAGTCTCGACTTGCAGGAGAGAGATGAGCCTGCCTATCTTTGACGTCACATAATTCTGTCCATTCTTGTCTAATTTGTCCCACCACTTTTGGAGCTCGATCTTGGAAGTGGAAAAAAGCTGAATTTCAGTCCTCCTCATTGTATTTAAATTCTTACCAATGGCTGACCTAACATTGTCATGGACCCAAAAGAATATCATAAAAGTATAAAGAACTTACTCATGAGAAGTAGGGCAACAAACACAGAGACATGCGGATGTATAGGTGAGGTTCAAAACTAAAGGTGAGATTTACCAAAAAACAAAAAAAAACAAAAAATAAGGCTTGAAACTATAGTTCAAGAGGGTGTACCAATTAGCCGAACGTGTATGTTGGCTAAACCAGACCCTCTTGATACCGACTTAATCGAAAGGTTGTCTTTACCATCGCGTGTTTGCGAATAAAGATGAACACTTCCGACACCTAGAAGAAGCAGGGTTAAAAGGGCGGCCCCCTTGCGTGTTTGCAGGCGTTGTCGGATCCTCTTAACACCATCCTAACTATTCTCCTAGCATGTGACCCAGGTCCGGTCACGGGACGTGTGTGTAAAGGTGTAGTGCTAAAACATTTACAACATTAATGGCAGATCATATAATGGTTAAACAACACTTCCTCTGCAAAACAAAGGTTAAACATATACTTCACCCTATATAACTTTCACCTGCAAAACCATTTAACACCTAAAATTAGTGGCGTTCGTGGTCACCACGCATGAAAAGCAAAAACATTTTTTACAAGAGAAATTCAGGCCTTAAGTCCTCTACGAATTTTAATTCAAATCCCTAGCGGAGTCGCCAAGCTATCGCGACCTTCCTGAAGGAGGTTAATGGATTACTAAACGCAGTGCTTAGCACGGACTCTCCCAAGTCCTACCAATTGCAACTTGGTGCTCGATTCAACCATGAAATTTATCTTACCTATTGGAGCTGCCACTAATCGGTTTTGGATCGATTAGACACCCAAGTAAAATGTGGGAGTACATTTTACTTATGCGAACCAAAAAAATATGAGTTTGGGGACTTGTACCTTTTCTCGTTATTTTAAAAAAAAAAATTTGCATACAACCTTTGCTGGTTTTTGTAATACTACATCATTAATGTGTAAAATATGACCAAGCAATTGAGCAAACAATAAAATAACGTCCAACGATCATGATCATGAAAAAAATTATGAACCTGAACATACTAAAAAAATGCTATTATCATTATCATAAGGTTTTTTAGTTTGAGTAAACTAAGAGAGATTGGCATAAACCAAAAGCACGATATTACAGGAAGCAACTAAAGGGATGCGGCGGTAATGACCAGCAACAATGTAGCAACAATGACGCAGCAACGAACGTCAGCAAAATGGTAACGACTAGCAACAAATCAGCAGTGAACAGCAGCAATGATCAGCGAAATTTGGCGACGAATCGCAACAACGAGAAGCGGCAGTAATGGAGATCTTCAGTGATGGCAAAGCTTTTGCAACCGCTTTTGGAAACTCGTCTGTAGACTGAAGACTCAAGAAATGGACTGTGTTGTGATGTATACAAGGCACCACAACATTGTGAAATCACTAGAGAGCTTCGTATGGTGATGAGAAAACTGATGATACCTTCGTGCTCTTCTCCCCTCCTTTTATAATGGCCCCAAGCATCTCTTTCTACGGGCAATTTTCTAAGTTTCCTTTTCTCATTGCCTTAATTCATGGTTTGTAAATTGGTACGCGATTTTGTGGCTAGCTCAATCTTTCCTATTTCATGTAAGCTAATCAGATCCGAATGTCTTCCTTTGTCAAATTTCCTGCCTTTCTATTCACCTGATATTTTGGCTCTTGATTCTTAATCAGAAATTTGGATCCTCATTTATCAAAATTCGAATATCCATCAGAACAAGAATGGCTGACCAGGATTCCCACCCTCCTTGCGTAGCCAATCAGATTGATCCCCTCTTAATTTCCAGCTCATTAGCTTCCTTTTGTAAGTATCCATAGCCCACACTTGCCACAAATGTTTTCATTTTCTTCCCTCCATTTCGTCCGTCTTATCCCATGAATTCCTCCGAAGATTCTTTGTGAAAATTGCGACCCCCTAGTATCCCATTGATTTCCTTTCGAATTTTCTATCCTCACGTGTGCAATTTATCTGTCCCCTTCCTCATATTATGGGCAAGGTTCATGGTCCCTTATTAGGCTAAACATATTTTCCATAAAAAGCATCAACCAAAGGTATCCTTCTTGTGAGTCAGCCTGCAAATATAGCCACACGTTGGGTCAAAATTTAGGTGTCAACAGCGACCAACGAACCAAAGTTGCGAATCATCACGCAGCAACTATCCGGAGCCGACAACTACTCAAACTGGTTGTGGGACATCCGGCGAGCACTGGTCACCAAGGACAAAGATGGTTTTATCGACGGAACAGTTCTGATTCCATCCGACGAGCGAGCGGCACGAATATGGAGGAAATGCAATCAACTCGTCCGAACGTGGATCGGAAACTGCATCACCCCCGAAGTCGGGGCCGGACTACCCTTGACGGAGGATTCGAAGAAAATGTGGGAAAATATCAAAGAAATGTATGGGAAATTAGATTGGGTCAAATTTTTTTCCCTAACCCAACAACTCTCAGATCTGAAACAAGGGAACATGAGCATAACCGCGACGTTCAACAAACTTTCAGCTTTATGGAACGAACTAGAAGCAGTCGAAGAGAAGCTAGAAGGGCCAGATTCAACATTATAGCAGTATCGAAGCATAAAGGATCGAGAAAAGGTGACCCGATTCCTCTTAATTCTGAACGAATCTTACCAAGCTTTTTGTTCACAGATCCTGACAATGGAGCCCATGCCGATCCACTTAGTGGACGGCCCAGATTTGATGAAGAGATCTGACGGCTCGCGGCCATCGCATCCACTAAGTGGATCGGACGGCCCATATTCGTCCCATTTGTCTGGATCAAACGGCTCATATGCAATCGCCTCATTTGGATCGAACGGCGCTCGTGGCAATCGACCGTCCACAGGATCCGACGATCCTCATGAAGCCACGATGGCACCAGCCTTTAAATTATCCAACGGCCCTCCTTCTACCACGTCATCAAGGGGTAATTTTAAAGAAAAAAGAAAATTATACTGCGATTATTGTTGACGTCCACATCATACGATCGATAATTGCTAGAAATTGCATGGCAAACCCGGAGAAAAAGGAAAAAAGGGATTTTTCGACAGTTTTTCAGGTCACAGGTCAACATCCGAACATGTTGCGTCCAACAATTAATGATGACCAGTATCAAGAACTTATGAAGGCCTTAAAAAGGTTGGATACTTTTGATAAGAGCAGGAGTTTTACAGGTACTTCATATTGCTTGATGAATTTAATTTCCAAAGATGCATGGATTATTGATTCCGGAGCTAGTGACCACATTGTCTACAATAAAAATTTCTTTTCAAAAATTGAAAAATTGCTCTTACCCATTTTAGTGCAACTCCCAAATGGAAACATCACACATGTCCTGATGACTGGCACAATTGATCTTAGTCCACTCATTACACTTCGAAATATGCTTTATGTTCCAGATTTCCATTTCAATCTCATATCAGTTTCTCAAGTTTGTGAGGAAAATTCTTGCCGAATCCTATTCAATTCTGATAATTGTTTCTTTCAGGCCCTTTTGACTAGGAAACTGATGGGCTTGGGTAGTGTCTCGCAAGGGCTATATTTCTGGATCAATTTTCCTAGTGATTTCAGATTATCTTCTGTTGACTTGAATAAAAAATCATTGTGTAACATTGCTACCAATGATAAAAATTTCCTTAGTCATCAAAGATTGGGTCATACTGCTTCTTTTCCTTATCCTCAATGCCCTATTTGCCCCTTAGCAAAGTAGACTCGTGCGCCTTTTCCAAATAGCACTTCCCGCACTGCAAATTCTTTTTCTTTGATTCATGTCGATGTTTAGGGACCATATCACACACCACATCGTGATGGCTCGTGATTTTTCTTCACAATAGTAGATGACTTCTCACATGCTACTTGGGTATTTCTCATGCAATCCAAAAGTCAAGTTATATCCCATTTGAGAACATTCTTTACTTTATCCAAAAATCAATTTGGAAAGTCCGTCCAACGCATTCGTACTGATAACGGCAAAGAATTTTTTAATAATGAATGCATGTCCTTTTTTTCTTCCAATGGGATTCTACATGAGAGCTCATGTGTCTATACTCCAGTGCAGAATGGAATTGTTGAGCATAAACATCGTCATTTATTAGAAGTAGCACATGCTATTAAATTCCAAGCTTCTATTCCTGAAATTTTTTGGGGAGACTGCGTGGTCACAACTACTTATCTAATCAATCGCATGCCAAGTCGTGTTCTTGATGAGAAGACACCTTTTGAAATGCTCTATGGAAAGAAACCAGAACTTCAACATTCGAGGGTTTTCGGGTGCTTGTGCTACATGACTACAGTGGGGCCTCGAGATAAGATGAGTCCCCGAGCTCGTCGATGCATATTCATGGGATAACTGAATCTAAAGAAAGGATATCAAATTTATGAACCATCTATTGGGGATTTATTTATAAGCGGGATGTTACCTTCCATGAAGATATATTTCCTTTTCGGGATGAATTATCTTCTTCTCAAGAATTGGATCAGAGTACAAATTCTCATCGCTTCCTTTCTGACGAGGACTTACCTTTTGGACAATCTTACATTATTTCACCTACCATGCATCGACTAGAAGCTACAATATCATTGTCTGACAAGACTTCTACATCAACGACAGCTGTGGATCAATCAAATATGCTAGAATATGCAATAAATGAGGAAGAATCTAATTTTTCTCCAGAGACAGTTTCTTCGACTACTGAGGACGCACCCAGGAATAAGGAATCAATTACTGTTCCACAGTAGGATGCGCCTCGACGATCCGGCGTATTACCCGTCCGCCTACATGGACGAAAGACTATGTTTATGCTTCCTCAAATTTATCAGGTACTCGTTATCCTGTTTCTTCATATGTCTCTTTTCATCGGTTGTCATCAGGCCACATGTGTTGCATTAGTCGAGTATCTAAGGAGCAGGAACCATCCCATTATTATGAAGCAGTAAAGGATCCACGATGGCAGAAGGCCATGGAAAATGAACTCCATGCCCTAATGGAGAACCATACATGGGACATTGTCCCATTACCCCCTCATCGTAAACGATTGGTTGCAAGTGGGTGTACAAGATTAAGTACAAGGCAGATGGTTCTATCGAAAGATATAAAGCTCGGTTAGTGGCCAAAGGTTTCACTTAACGAGAAGGTTTTGATTATCATGAAACCTTCTCCCTGGTAGCGAAGGATGTTATGGTCTGCACTTTTTTGTCAATTGCAGCATGTCGTGATTGGTCTCTACACCAAATGGATGTCAATAACGCATTCCTCCATGGTGACTTAGATGAAGAAATCTATATGGAGCTTCCACCGGGTTTACTGAGACAGGGGGAGTCTAAGGTATGTCGCGTCTGTAAATCCCTATACAATCTCAAACAAGCGTCACGCCAATGGTACGCCAAGTTCACCAATACACTCACTGCTGCAGGATTCAAACAGTCCAAACATGATTATGCCCTCTTCACATGGACGAAAGGTATGTCATCCATTTACTTGATGATATATGTTGATGACATATTCATTATGGGAAATGATGAATCTGCTATAAGAAAACTCTAGGAATATTTGCATTCTGCTTTCCATATCAAAGACTTAGGGTCACCAAAATATTTCTTGGAATTGAGATAGCTCGTTCGGACCAGGGGATTTCTCTTAGTCAACGAAAATATGTACAGGAAATTATATCAGAAGCAAGTCTATCAGGATGTAAACCAACAGTCATTCCCATCGAACAAAATGTGAAGTTAACTACAGCTAAATATGATGTGGGACTCTAACCTGAAAGTGATGATCCATTGCTCAATGACCCATCAATTTATCAGCGATTAGTTGGCAAACTCATTTACCTCGTTATGACCAGACTAGACATTTGTTATGCGGTTCAGACTCTGAGTCAATTCATGCATAATCCTAAACAGTCTCATATGAATGCTGCTTTGAAGGTTGTGAAATATTTGAAGAAATGCCCAAGACTAGGGATTCTACTTTCTCGCAAGTGCAATATGGAAATGACAGCTTATTGCGACTCAGATTATGCAACTTGTTCTATGAGTCAAAGATCTATCTCCGGTTTCTGTATTAAACTTGGAGATTCGTTACTTTCATGGAAAACGAAGAAACAGTCCACTGTATCTTTATCATTTGCTGAAGCTTAATATCGATCCATGGCCAAAACTATTTGTGAAGTGGTTTGGTTACGAGGATTGCTCTTGGACTTTGGAATACAAGTTAAGGGACCAGCCTTACTATTTTGTGACAACAATTCTACACTCAAGCTTGCGGCGAACCCCGTATTACATGAAAGAACGAAGCACATAGAAGTTGATTGCCATTTCACTAGAGAGAAGATCCAATAAGGTATAATTGAAGTAAGAGGAATCAGAACCACTGAACAACCAACAGATATATTCACCAAACCTTTGTGTCAAAGGCAGCATACATATCTCTTGAGCAAGCTTGGCGTCTTGGACATATACAAGCCACCAGCTTGAGGGGAAGTGTTGGAAGATATGTCTGAAGATATCGAGAAGATATCGAGGATTATAATTGATTATCTTAGGTCAATTTAGGATTAGATTTAATACACATAGATTAGAATATATAATCTTTCCTTCTTTATTGTCCATTCTTTTCACTATATATTGTTGCCTTTGTACATTGTGCAATATATTGAGAAATACAGAAAATTCTCCTACAATTCTTTCTTCTCGCGTCAATTCTTCCTTGTCTTCCTTGAATTTCCTTTTTCTCGCGTCAATTCTTCCTTGTCTTCCTTGAATTTCCTTATCTCCTTTCACAGCCCTTGCTTTTCATTAGATTCCATGACTAAAACATGCCTCAGTGAACTGGATACGCAGAACTATTAGCTAGTGACATGATAAGGGTTAATCAGGTCCAAATTCATCGCAACTCATAGAATGAAGGGATAAATCAGACTTGGCCAGCAGGTTTCGCACAACCTCGTGGATTACATCGCGAGCTCAAATTCAATTAGGCACATAATTGTTTTCTCATGATCGCCCAGCATGAAATAAATCTCAATTTCTTTTCTTAATATAAAATTCCGATGTGGTCAATCAGCATCGATCATCATATTTAACCAAGCATTCACATGAACTGAGTACCAATTAATTATGCAAAATCTCCTTCAAATCTTTGACTTTGCACCAACGTGGCAAGAAAAGTTCATGCGAGGTACTAATTGTTTCTAAAGTTTGGTCATAAATATTGATGGAAAGATACCTCCATGTACCTGCTTTAAGAACGGAAGCACTCTCCACAATAAACTTGGATGATCAACCTCAGTAACGCAACAAAATCGAATCAGTGGTATGTGTTCAACAGTTACTGTTCATGGCGATGGTGATGGTGACACGGTGGGCAAAAGCAACGCAGCAACTTCGAGTGCCGTAGTGAGACGACTCTAGATTTGATGGATGAATTTGATGTAGGGATTTGTCACAGGTCGATCGATCTAGCTTACTTCTAGCATCAAAGGAATTAAACACACCAAAGTAAGCAATTATTTTTGGATTTTTTTTATTATGGAATTAAAACCAGCCTATATGACATGCAATTTTATTTAACTACATGACCTAGTTCTAATGACGTACAATTTATAATTAAATGAACTTAGCATGCATACTACGTGACGCATATATTAAGCAGATTTTATCCTAACATGCAATCTAATCCAAAAGACAAATCTAACTAGACAAATTCTAAACACCCAATCTTAATCTATTTAGGAAACTTCCTATCTATCACTCAATTTGGTCTTTTTGGTATTTTCTAAACAAGTAGTTCTCCGAATCAAAGATAAGCATTATATCCAACCCACTTCAAGATTTTCATCAAGATTTCAAATAAAGGATTAAAATAATTGAAAAATAATCCATCGTGTCACGGATTAAATTAACAAATATCTTAACCCTAAACATCACCAATACACAGAAAAATCAAAATAATTTAAAAAAATGATCCGAAATCTTACAAATCAAATTAGTAATTATAATGATATGGATTCGCTTAACAATTATTTTGCAGAAAAATTAAAATTATTAAAAGAGTGATCTCAAATCTTACGGAATTAGTAATTAAAATGATTTTTGTCAATATAATTCTATCAAATAATACCTAAAATCTCAATGAAATTAAAGCTAGATAATAATCATTTAATATGTTTAATATAGAGAATGAAATTTGAAGATAACAATCATGTCGAGATCTTGGGGGTGGCTTGTGACTAGTGGCGATGGGGACAACACAATTAGAACTGCCCGCCATTGACTCGGTGAAGTTCAGCTCCAACGACTCTGTACGAAATTCATCTTCAACATGGTTTGGATACGACTACGGCTGGGGCAGGGATCTCAAGTGATCAGGCTTGGCAGTGATGGTGACTGGTGATGGACGATCCCGACGTTGGTGCAACTGAGGAACAACAACCCACGAAAGTTGGTCACGGTTGAAGATATTATCGGAATTGCATCCACGATATTATCGGAGTAAATGGTGGGGCCAATGCCTTGCAGTACGAACCAAGAAAGAAAGAAAGAAAGAAAGAAAGAACGAACGAACGAACGAACGAGCCAGGTTTGACGCATTCCTGACCTCTGCTGATCTCAAGAAGGTAAGCATTGGATCTGGATCTTGGCTAAATAGCTCGGACCTTGAGCTTTGAATGGCACCGTGACACGCGCTTTATAATCAATTTCCTCTGGCCCCGACCCATGCATGCATTGGTCAGCTTCAACAGCAGTGCGCATCGATACAGTATTGTGTGGTGGGAATGAGAGGACATTTAATTCAATGAAGTAGATGCCTTTTCGCGCTATGGACATTTAGATTGTTTAAGGAAGCATGTTCTACCAATATGTCCTATCGCATTTTGAAGCGAACATCTTGAATTTGTATCTGCAAGTCGACTGCTAATTCTCAGGGCTGGACATCTTCTACTGCACCTTGGAAAATCGCTTCTTTCTGTTTTGGATTTTCCAGTTATTTGACTTATTTAGAGATATGGGTTGTGCACGTTGTGAAGTCGACTCGAGATAGGTTGGTTTTCGAAACCAAACAGTTGTCTAATATGTTACCAGTGTACCGATCAAGACTACTCTCCATAATGGGTATTCTCTATGTTTTTCCTCTTACTTGCCTCCTGTTCAATGCCGCGTGTTCTTTCCCCTCCGGATAAGATTCATTGTCATAATTATCCGTACCACTGATTAAATGCATGAATTTGACCAAAGAACCCCTCTGCGCGAAAAATGCCTAAACGACGAGATTCCATTCACTTCTTCCGTTCTCTTTTCTTTCTTCTTTTCCTTTGGCTTTTTTCCTCCCGAAGAAAAACGAGCGGCAACTTTAGTTGGCTCCTAGAAGGTTCATTCGGTGACTCCATGCTTGTGCTTGCTAGTACTACATGACAATTCGTAATAGTCAAAGGACCTCAGGAAAGAGAAGGGAGGGGGGGGGGGGAGATTGTGACCAATTGAAAATTGTTGACAGTCGCCATCCGTATCATCCACCTGCGTTGGTTGGTGGGGGCCTCGGGATTGAGACCAATTGAAAATTATTGAAAGTCACCATCAGCATTTATCTGAATTCCCAACCCTCCGACCACGACTCGGGGCCTGTCCACCAATTTTACCTTTCTTTCCGGAGTTGGCTTGGTCCAATCTCACGGTTCTATCTTGTCCTATCTCTAACATCAACTCTCCATCCAAAAAGAAAAAGAAAATCAACTTGCCATCAAGCCATCCTATGCCACGCTTCTCGGACATGAAATTTTGAACCACGTTCAAACAATCCGATAAATACAGATACAATTTCCATATAAATGCTTGATATTAGTATAACACAGTTTAAGGGGGAAAAAAATATTACTGCTCGTGCGAGTATTCAGCGAAGAATATTTACTGAAAAGCAGTTATGAAGGATAATACTGCATTAATGCCATAACAAAGTAAGCTGCTGTAATTTCAATATAAATTGCTCCAGAAAAATACATTAGCCATTTTCTAATTGGCCATCACCATTTACATCTATACTGCTGTCATCTCCTGCCAGGAAAAACCAGTTGGGTTGCATTGACTTATATGGTGCTAAAGATGTGACTTTTACCCAGAAGCTGCTCTTTATCAAGGGGTTCAGTGCCCTGGGTAGCTTACACAAGATAAATATTTTCCTGGGTAGAAATGCCGCACAGATGCAAACAAGTTTGACAGCAGAAGAGATGCCAATCAAGGTCTTTATTAAGAAAAAAAAAAAGGCGATTGTAGATTTCAGACTAAATTCCTACAATTTGTATATTCTCTTCCATGGTCGCGAGTTATGTACATTACCATCTGTATTGACTATTGAGTACGACAAGAATAACAAATCTGTAATTGAAATCGAAATATAAAATGTCGTCTCTAGCCCACCAGACAAGGGCATTCTCCCTAAATTTCACAGGTAGCCAATGATATAAAACTAATTTTGTGATCAGCTATGATACAACCCCGGGACTGTGCCATTGCAATCAACAAGTGTGAACATCTTCTATGCTAATCATCGATCATTTAGCATCCCTCCGCTTTCAGAACTTGAGACTCTTATTTAGAATCCAATCAAATTAAAGTCCAATCAAGAATCAACTCCAGCTAACACCAGAGACTAAAGGGCAAAGAGAAAACCATCAAAAAAATCATCTCGATCTAAAAATACACACCATAATCAAGACCCATAATCTTCATCTGACTCGGCTAAAAGCAAGTACCTAACTTTTATTGTGCCTGGACGTTGGTGATAACTACCGTGGACTTGATGCCTAATCTGACCTTATCTCTCACTCAGCACTGCTCTGCTGTGCTTTGCTCTGTTTCGTATGCTCTGTTTCAGCTGCTCTCTCTCTCTCTTCTCTCTATGGAAATGAAGGAAATAAATGAACGAAAAACAGAAAAAATATAACAGATATCTCGCGTAGTCACAACTTCAAAGCACCAGAAGAAACTATTCTTAGTGACCGAGAAAAAGAAACATTTTGATTGCAATCACGCCAACGAACTCAGAAAGAAAAAGACACAGCTTCTTTCCTTCTTGATCCTCCCAACTCAGAAATCGAACTCTAATAGACTTCTTATGATCTTACAATTTACAGAAAGAAAGAAAAATCATACGTTTTTCCCCTGACTGAATAGCTAGACTAAAACTCATAAAGAGAACAGCAAATCATTTCCTCAAGCGGAACGAAGGCGCCACCATCAGAGCATCACCCATCATAAGTCAAAACTTAGAAACATCTAACCATAATCAAAGACAGAATGGTGATATATGTATGACGAAAATAAAGAAAATAAGCAATCGAACATCGCAATGTCCACGATGTCCATGATGCAAACTAGCTCCATGGCTGATTGCCAAAGCCTGATTGCCAAAGCCAGGGCTGTGCCCCGCATCTGGAGGATCGAAGTCATTTGTACTACTCGCGATTGTTGCTTCGATGAACAGCATCAGGAGCACCACGGCGCTCACGCAGACAAGGCTCTTCGTCGCCGCCATGTGCCATCGAAAGTTGCAGATCTCTCTCGCTCTCTCTCTCCATGGCTTCCTCTCTCCCTCTCTCTCCCTCTCCATCCCTTCCTCCCTCCCTCCCTCTCGCTCTCTCCCTGTCTCCGTGGGTGATACTGAGGGAAGGAAGAACCGATCTGTCTGTCTTCTGTGGGTAGAAGAAGCAGAGGGAAGGAAGAAGTGGAATCAAGAAGAAGCAGAGGGAAGGGGAAGCAGAGACATGGGCGATTGGACCATCTGAAGTGGCACAATGGGCGCTTTTATAAAATTTCTACGCTGACCTTTTGCCCAAACGACGCCGAAGGATTAATTTTACTTCCCACTGGCTATTCTAGGTGGGAAAATATTGGGTATCACTCGGATTCCAAGGTGTCAAAATCCGATCCACTTACCGAGCGACACGTGTCGTCCGGGCCCACGCTGGTATTTAGCCTTTAAGTCACTGTTCGCGTGTGGTTTTCTGATCAGAAGGCAGTTGGCGACACGTGTCGCTCGGTGAGTGGATCGGATTTTGACACCTTGGAATCCGAGTGGTACCCAATATTTTCTCATTCTAGGTTGGGGTTGGGGTTGGGGCATAGGTCCGGGTGGAGAAGTTTATAGACACCTTTCTATGCCGCTGTTAGCCAACTAAAAGCTTGTTCTTTTTGGGTGTTTCCCCTTTTAAATTGGTGGAAATAAAACAACCTTATGATTAAAATTATCATGAGACGTAGATTAAATGTGACGTAAAATACATGTTCACAATATTTTTATGAATAATTGCAATTGCAAAATGATGAATTTGGTGTCCGTCTATTAATCATTATTAATTGACCCTGCCGCTGTATTAATTGTAAAGTTGATTATTTCTTTTGCTATTTTATCTGATTTAATCATTTTTTAATGATGATTTAGCAAAAGCAACCATGGAAACCAACATTTCAAAACCACATCTTCACCTTAAACCCCATACAAGAAACCATTGTTACAAAATTGTTAGAGATATCAATCTTCTTGATTGATGATATCTCTAACAAAAATCATGGCTCGTAGAATCACGGCCAAATTCATGTGTTCTTGAATCCGAAGTCTTCAAAGCTCAACAATCGAATGGGACCATCAAAGTCAAACTTGAATTATGCAAAATACACACGTCGCCAATATGTTCACGGAAAAAGACATAAGCCCCGCATCCGCGAAACGATAGTGGACGACTCGAGCGACCACTGTCTAGATACTCCGACATTCGCACATGCGATGGCCAACAGCAATTCCGGTGAGAGAACAAGCGGACAGCACGCAAGTCTCAAATCGATAAATGAACTCGTAATTAAGAAAAGTCGAATGACAATGACAAACGCACGCATGCCCGCTGATCAACAGAGACAGCGAGAGGGAGATCTCTTGTCGTGAAGCGTCCAGAAGGAATAATAATTATCGCTTAGTGCTCCTTTCGAGAAGGATTATTCCAAAGAACTACGTAATTATCAATGATCGCCGAATTTGTTTTACATAAGAATAGTAGTCATCACTTAATGTTTCTTTTGAAAAGGATTATTTCCTTTTGAAAAGGATTAATCTTTTTCGATGTAATTATCAATGTTCGTTGAATTCGTTTTCTAGAAAGAATAATGGTCATCGCTTACTATTCCTCTCGAAAAGGAGTAGTCGTTTCTAGGCCATCACCAAGCACACCACCCAAAAAAAGAAAAAAGAAAAATAATAACTAAAATCAAACTAAAACTTCACCACTCCCATATATTCATAAAGACTTTGCTACTATGACAGTTTTTTTGTTTATTTTAAAAATAACAGCTTGTAATTCTTGAGAAATTGGACTCTACAATAATTTATAATTATTTGTTATACAGTTTTTTATGATCCAGATCAAATTGTTATTCTCGCAGTATATTAAAAATTATCCCCCAATTATTTCTCTATTCGTAATTGACTTTACATGTTGGGTGATATTGACACATTACTCATTAAAAAATAAAAATATTTAAAATATATAAAAGAATTCACCTGCCCATACATAATTTCTTCACATACTTGCACACAATATTTTTGTGAATTCTCCCATCATATTTGGCTTGAACTTTTATCGTTATTCCATTGCCCTTGTTAGAGATAACTTAGATATTTTCTTATATTAGAAATAGTTAGAATATTTCTATTGATTTTCAGTTTCTCTCAAAATTACGTGGATATTTTCATATGACTGTGTATATATTGATTGATATTGTTACTTTATATAGTCATATCATAAAGCTTATAAATAGATTCTTTTTGTACTATTTTTTTATAATCGAAATATACATAAGTTATTTATTCCTCTTTCCTTAACTTGGTATCAGAGCATCCTTTTCTGAGGCAATCCTAGTGCACCCAAGAAATTTCCAAATTCTATTTTTTTCTTCCATCAAAATAATCCATCACCATCATTGCTACTCAACAGTCTTCACTTTGTGTCCACAAGTCTTATATGGGGAAGCACTTAATTGAGTCCTTTCTATAATAGTCGTGTTTCGACGCTAATCATATTGACTACATCGTCCAATTGAGCTTTTTTTCATGGAGACGACTTTCTTCGGATGCTAGCCGCATAGCCCACATCCCACTAACTATTTTTAAAGCTAGTCGTATAGGTCGCTTGATGCTATGATACCAGCTGTATAGGTCACGTTACTGAGTTACTATTTCGCAAGCTAGCTGCATAGGCCGCTTGCCATTTCCCTTCGATTCTTGACTTTTTTGCATGTCGTTTCAAGAAACCGACATCATCACTAGACTCAACACTCTCAGAAGCGTCAGATCTAGAAGTTTGTCTCAAACATTATGGATCGACAAGCTCGATGCCCACAATGTAACAAGTTTTCATGGCGCTGAGTGATATTAATTCAAACTCCAATTGACTTCTTCGACATCATCTTGAGTTTAAGGGAGGATATTAGAGATAAATATGATATTTTCCCATATTAGAAATAGTTTGAATATTTCTATTGATTTTTTGTTTCTCTCAAGATTGCGCGGATATCTCCATATGGCCGTGTATATCTTGATTGATATTATTACTTTATGTAGTTGTAGTAAAATATCGCGTTGCAAGTATATAATAGAGAGAATATAGAGGGAGATTAAGTAGAGAAAGCAGATGACACCAAAGATAGTAGAGAAAAACCCGAAGCGAAAATCTTTTTATTTCTCACTATTTGTGCTCCTATTTATAAGGAAATAATGATGCACTTATCAATGTATCTAATAATACATGTATTGGATAGGAAGATGAACATTCATCGGATAGGGAGATTTACTTAGAACGTAGGATACAAATGTACCATAATAGGTACATGGATATTCATACATATATTGGGTATGGAGATGTACTTAGAATGTATGATACAAATGTACCATAATAAGTACATGAATATAATGAATATTCATACATGTATTTCATAACACTCCCCCTTGAATATTCATTGTATTATATTATGAATGTGCATTGAATGATACTGCCTCATTAAAAACCTTAAGCCGGAAAAACCCAGTGGGACAAAAAACCGGACAAAAGGGAAAAAGAGTACAGAGCACAAATTTTATGATTTCTCCCTTTTATGGATGCATTAATTGCCTCGTTAAAAACTTTAAGCCGGAAAACCCTATGGGAAAAAAATCGGACAAAAAGAAAAAAGAGTGCAATGCATAGTTGATAATATCTCCCCCTCAATTGAGTCATATAGCCACTACTGGAGCTAATCAATCTTGCATCTTGTGTACTCGCTGGATGCATTAATTGCCTCGTTAAAAACTTTAAGTCGGAAAACCCTATGGGAAAAAACCGGACAAAAAGAAAAAAGAGTGCAATGCATAGTTGATAATATCTCCCCCTCAATTGAGCCATATAGCCACTACCGGGGCTAATCAATCTTGCATTTAACGGCATTCAATAATAGATTGCGGCTCACAATCATCATCCATAATTTTATAAGCAACTGAGAATGCAAAAGCATCATCAATGATGATTTCATTCTGATCCCAAATATGTAATGGAATTCTCAGTATTCCGAGGGTTTGTGATCTTTTTATAGGTTTGTGCCTCTTCAGGGGCAATAAGCTCTTTGATGTAAATTCTCCAGCATTATCCATCCTTATGCTTTTAATTGGATAATCAGGGAATTGTGCCCGAAGCTTTATAATATGCGCAAATAAACATGCAAAGGTGACATTGCGCGTAGATAATAGGCAAACATGGGACCATCTGCAGGATGCATCCACTAGTACCATAAAATATCGAAACGGTCCATTTGGTGATTGTATTGGTCCACAAATATCATCCTGAAATCTTTGCAGGAATAAAGGGGATTCAAGATTAACCTTTGTTATAGAAGGTTTAGTAATTAGTTTCCCTTATGAAAAAGCTTCACAATTATAATATTTGGACAACAATACATTTGTATCCTTTAAAGGGTGCCCTTTTGTATTATGAATTATTCTACGCATCATTGAAGCGCCAGGATAACTAAGGCGATCATGCCACAGTCCAAACTGATCAGGGTTTACTAATCTCCAGGACATAGTGGCATAGGTTTCAATAGCCTTAATCATGACACAATACAAACCCATAGAAGAAGCTTCTAGCTTCTCATGGATGGTTTTCAGGCCCATCTTATAAGAGGTAATGCTAATATATTCATTATTTTGCTTATAAATAGTTTCAACATGGTACCCATTACGGCGTACATCTTGAAACTAAGTAGATTCCTTTTTGATCTACTGCTTAGAAATGCATCATCAATATGTAGGATGGTGCCATTTGGCAAAACAATTGTGACATTCTCGAAACCATCAATAATTGGAACAGGACTTGATATTGTATGGACATGTGTCTTACGCAACATCATACTCGAGAAAAAGTGTTTGCTACGAAATATAGTATGCGTTGATGCACTATCAAGCAAACAAATTTCTCCCTTTTTCTCAGTATTTTCCATTTGCATTTATGTTGACAACTTCAGGTGTCAAGTATCATAAAATTTGCATATTAGTTATAGGGTCAAGTAAAATCTCAAGATAATAGACAAAAGGTTCATAAGTATTGCATTACATAACCATATTATAGAATAACAAAAGGTAATACATTTAAAGAAAAGCAACTATAAAAGAAATTATTAGAATCATAAAATTCGAAGTCTAAGTTGTCATCCACCAGTCTGATACCTCATCAAATAATCAAAGATGCTCAAAGAAATCAGAGACATCCAGGGATGCATTTGCTACTTCAGGAGCAAGAGGAGTCCCACCAACAGAGATATTGTTGGCTTCAACAGTAGTTATGGCAGTAGGATTAATTTCAATGGCATGAGATTCACCACGTTTGCCCATATTTTTCAAAGATGCTTAGTATAGATCAACAAAGTGCTTTGGCGTACGACAAGTACGTGACCAGTGCTCAGTCATGCCACAGCAATGGCAAATACTTTCATTAGCCACATTCTTTTGCTTCTTTTCTTTATCATAATTCATGCCAAAGTTAGAATTGTTAGGGCGGTTAAATTTCCTACCATTCCTTCGAAAATTATGTTCTTGCCTGCGCTTATAGCCCTTAATATGGCCAGTATTTTTCTTAAAATTAGCATATGCTTCAGGCAATGCTTTTGAGCCAGCAGGTCTAAGATCATGATTTTTGAGCAACAATTCATTAGTTTGCTCAGCGGTGAGAAGCACAGAAATTAATTCAGAATATGTGGCAAATTGACGTTGCCGGTATTGCTGTTGCAATACAATATTCGAAGCATGGAAGGTGGAGAAAGTTTTCTCTAATAACTCCGCATCAGTGAGCTTAATACCGCATAACTCAAGTCAAGAAACGACATCAAATAAAGCGGAGTTATAGTCAGACACTGATTTAAAATCTTGTAGTCTGAGATTTTGCCAATCATATTGTGCTTGAGGGAGGATAACAGTCTTGGTATGATCATACCTATCCTTCAACCTCTTCCACAAGGTCTGAGGGTCTCGAACGGATAAATATTGAGTATGCAGGCTCTCATGCAAATGACGACGAATAAAAATCAATGCATTTGCTTTATCCTTTGCATTTGAGGTTCCGTCCTCTGCAATTGCATTAGCGAGACCTTGCCCTTGGAGGTGCATTTCCATGTCCAAGCACCAAGATAGATAATTATTTCCACTCACTTCCAGGATGTGGAATTTGGGCTTTTCAATATTTGCCATAGTTCTTGCAAAACAAAAATCCTTAAATTAATTAGAAGGATTTCTAAATATCCACCGCTACTTTAGGAGCAGAATGATACTTTTAGATTTGAAATTGATTTAAGGCTATGGGGAAAACAAATGAAGAATTGATAGGAGAAGATGAAGTATAAGTTGAAAACAAAGAGAACACTTACCTTGCAAAAATTACTTACCCAGTTGGTAGATCTTCGTGCTAATAACGTGTTATAAAATATCCCGTTGCAAGTATATAATAGAGAGAATATAGAGGGAGATTAAGTAAAGAAAGCAGATGACACCAAAGATAGTAGAGAAAAACCCGAAGCGAAAATCTTTTTATTTATCACTATTTGTGCTCCTATTTATAAGGAAATAAGGATGCACTTATCAATGTATCTAACAATACATGTATTGGATAGGGAGATGAACATTCATCGGATAGGGAGATGTACTTAGAACGTAGGATACAAATGTACCATAATAGGTACATGGATATTCATACATATATTAGATAGAGAGATAAATATTCATTGGATAGGGAGATGTACTTAGAATATATGATACAAATGTACCATAATAAGTACATGAATATAATGAATATTCATACATGTATTTCATAACAGTAGTCATATTATAAAGCTTATAAACAGTCTTTTTTGTACTCTTTTCTATATACCCTCTATTCTTGTTGCTTAGGCTTCAGCTACACCTCCTCCATTAGTTTCTGAAACTGATCCTTAAGTAGATGCATCTTCTCCATCATCAGTTGCTAAGGCATTACAAGCTCTAGATATGGTTAAAGCCATCTTGGATGCTAACCATTATGACCTGACTCCTGGGTGTGCTCCTAGCGCTATCAATGATGACAAGATGAAAATTAATCTGGCAGAGTTCCTAAGACCTTTCAACTAGAAGGATTTGCATAATTCTATTTGACCAGGAGACTTTTCATCAGCTTAAAATCTTGTCAAGTCAACTTGGTGATAAGGATAACAAAATTGGCGCAACTCTTCCTCAAGAACTTAGAGAAAAATTCCAGGAAGCTATATGAGGATTACCATAATATCTTCAACCAATATCATCATCACCCGAGCCAAGTAGTAAAGCTAACTCTTTCTAAGGAAAGTGATCCAGAACCCAATAATGCCTTGAGGAAATTTAGTGAAAATGTGAAGGAATGTAGCAAGTCTTTGGAGGTTGTTATAAATGAAATCACCGGGCTTAATGAAGAAGAAGCTCACCTTATGAAAGCATTGGAGGATGTCCATCAAAGGAGAGAGATTAAGCTTATTCAATAGACAAATTTAGAAGAAAAATTGAACTTTTAGGTGTCCATACTCTAGGATTCAAAGAGAGAAGAACACCTCTATATGGTGAGTCAAAAAATGCAGCATTGATAGCTCAAGAATGAGTCTCTCTGCAGATGGGTAATCTCGACCGAAGAATACTTGGCTTGCAGCGTGATGTAAAATATTTCTTGTATCCCAAGAAACAAACCAAGAAATAAAATGAATTTCTTTTTTTTTAATTCTCCACTTTTGCATGAAATTTGAACCACTCTGCAATAGGTTTGAAGTGGGGTCCTAATTCTTTGCTCCCGTGTTAGCATGCTCTTCCTTATAACAAGGAAAACAGTTATTTTGTCAAGCCTATTTATACCCAAACACCACACATAGGTACTCACAGCGTCACTATCCAGTATGGCCAGTCCTTGTTCCTCTGCGATTAGTGTCCAAGCTGACCTTCGCATACATCACTTCGAAAGTTTTCAACCATATGAGACTCAAGTGCAACTTTCTCTCTCATTTATGGATTACAACTTTGATTCTCAATGCGTTACCTTGGGTCCACATTTCAAGTCGATGCCTCCTCCATACACCTTCACTGGGCATCTCCCTCGGAGCACTCCCCATCAATCAGTCTCATATTTGTATACATGCTTGATCATCACCTAATTCTCGCTTCAGCTCATATCATTCTTTCGATAAGCATTTTTATACATGACTGCTCACGTCATGGAGCAGTCATATCAACGCTCACCCGACGGGAGTCTCTCTCTCCACTAGAGGGGTAGGTCTATAGTCCAAGTTACGGTGGTGGGAGGCATAATGACTAATTCGAAGGTCTAGATTCGGTCCGTATGAAACGAAGATAATGGACCCAATGATAATTGCCCAGACCCCCGGGAAAAGGACAAGTCGTGCTTTACGTATCCGAGAAGACTTCCACCCACTCGTCTTTGGCATTGGCGGAAAACAGGAGAAATTTTAGGGTTTCATGCAATTATAGAATTCGGGTTTCTGGGTTGGGACGGGTCAATGAAACCTCACCGACGTTGAGCAAAGTCGCCAACATCAAGCAAAAGCTGCACATGATCGTCAATTTAATTGTGTTTGTTTGATGAAAGTCAGTTTGATTTAAACACTGGCCCCGTTTGGTTCAGCCTTTGAAATGGGCTTTGGGACTCTAAAGTCCCTTGAGCAAATGCAATCACGTTTGGCAAATTTTTTAAAGAGCCTTGGGGAAATACACTTGCATTTCCAAAGAGGCCTAAAGGCCTTTGAGCCAATGGACCTCCAGAGCAGCATTCCCATTCTAGCATTCTCGGAATGCTGAGGGGGGAGTTAATGAATTTTTCTTATTTCCCATCTTACCCTCATTTAATAATTGGAATTCCCGTTTTACCCCTTTTAAAATCAGCACCGTCGTACTCGCAAAGCTTCTTCTTCGTCTGACTTCTTCATCTTCCCTACGTGGCCAAGGAAAGCCGACGACCGCCGACGACCGCTGGCCAAGGAGGCGATCGCCGGCCAAGGGGGGCGACCGCCGCCCTTGGTCGCGCGACCTCAGCGGTCACGCGCCTGGGTCGTGCAACCCGGGCGTCGCCGAGGTCCGGCGACCTCGGGCGGTCGCGTGCTCGGGTCGCGCGACCCGGGCGCCGCTCGAGGTCCGGCGACCTCTCGGGCGGTCGCGTGCCGGGTCGCGCGACCCGGGCGGTCGCGCGACTCGGGTCGCTCGACCACCGCCCCGGTTCGCGCACCCGGTGACGAGGCGACCGTCCGCCGGGGCTGCGCGAAACCAGCAACGGAGGCGTCCGCCCGGGGGCGTCGGTCGGGCGGCCGCCGCCCGAGGTCGCCCGACCTCGGGCCGCCTCGCCCGAGGTCACGCGACCTCGAGCCGGGGCCTTTCGGCGGCCAGATTTGGTCACCGGAGCTTGACCTCTGGCCGCCGGAAGCTAAACTAAAAAAAAATTATTTACAAATTTTTTATTAAAAAAAATTTCTCAAAAGTCCATTTACAAAACGTGATATTTACCAAACGGCATTTAGGCCAAAGTTGTTTCACAATGCAAAATTTACCAAATGGTATTTGCATTTCGAGAAACCCCTTTAGCCCAAATATATTTGCATTTTCCCAAATGCATTTCCCTAAAGCCGAACCAAACACACCCACTATTGTCCAATTCCCCCGCTTTCATCAAACAAACGCAATTGTCCAATCCCCCGACGGCCCAAAAGCTGCCTGTCTCCCGGCCCCTCTATGAATACCATAACCTTTCCCTTCAACCCCGCCCCCCACCTGCACAGCCTCTGAGATTTCTTACCAACTTCAATTGGGTTGTCCTTCCAAAGATTGTTCCGAAGGAACAGTAAGCGATGACTACTGCTCCTTCCTGAAAGGGAACAGTTCTCCTTTTCGATGTAATAATCAATGCTGACCAGGCAGAACTCTCTCTCTTTTTTTCCTTTTTTTCCTTTTTTCTCTATCTTCTACGAGAAGTGTTTAGTGTAGACTTAACCAGCCCTGAGTGGGTTCGATAAGTGCGCAATGTGTTGAGCACCTGTGTCCCTTTCCGACTCTCTTTTCCCTAAATGATTTGGGCTAAATCTACGCCATCACCAAGCACACCACCCACAAAAAAAAAACTAGAGCTTCACTACTCCCATATATTCATAAGGACTTTGCTATAATAACATTTTTTTTTGTTTATTATGAGAATAACAGATTGTAACTCTTGAGAAATTGAATTCCACAATAATTTATAATTATTTATTACACAATTTTTTGTGATACAGATCAAATTGTTATTTTTGCAGTATATTAAAGATCATCACTTAATCATTTCTCTATTCATTATCGGCTTTGCATTTTGGATAATATCGACGCATTACTCATTAAAAAAATAAAAATAATTAAAATATATAAAAGAGTTCACCTGCCCATACACAATTTCTTCACATCCTCGCACACAATATTTTTGTGAATTCTCCCATCATATTTGACTTGAACTTTTATTGTTATTCCATTGCCCTTATTAGAGATAATTAGGATATTTTATTTTATTAGAAATAGTTAGAATATTTCTATTGATTTTCAGTTTCTCTCAAGATTGCGCGGATATATGACTGTGTAGACCTTGATTGATATTGTTACTTTATATAGTCATATCATAAAGCCTATAAATAAGCTCTTTTTGTACTATTTTTTTTTAAAATAGAAATATATATAAGTTATTTGTTCATCTCTTCTTAACCTAGTATTAGAGCCTCATTTCTTGAGGCAATCTTAGTGAACTGTGTGCATGCACTCAGTGCACCCAAGAAATTTTTAAATTCTATTTTTTTTTCCATTCAAATAATCCATCACCATCATTGTTGCTCAACAGTGTTCATTTTGTGTGCACAAGTCTTATATGAGGAAGCACTTAATCAAGCCTTTTCTATAATAATTGTGTTTCGATGCTAATCATATTGACTGCATCGTTCAATTGAGCTTTTTCACGGAGATGACTTTCTTTTGATGCCAGCCGCACAGGGCATATTCCAATAACTATTTTTCAAGCGAGTCGTATAGGTCGCTCGATGCTATGATGCCAGCCGAATAGGCCACGTTGCTTAGTTACTATTTCACAAGTAAGTTGCATAGGCCGCTTGCCATTTCCCTCTAATTCTCGACTTTTCACGTGTTGTTTCGAGAAGCCGACACCACCACCAGACTCAATAACCTTAGAAGCATCAGATCTAGAAGACTGTTGCACACACCATGGATCGAGAAGCTCAATGCCCACGGTGTAACAAGTTTTCCTAGTGCTGAGTGATATTAATTCAAACTCCAGTTGACTTCTTCGACGTCATCTTAAGTTTGATGGAGGATGTTAGAGATAATTAGGATATTTTCCTATATTAGAAATAGTTAGAATATTTCTATTGATTTTCTGTTTCACTCACGATTGCGTAGACATCTCCATATGGCAGTGTATATCTTGACTGATATTATTACTTTATATAATCATATCATAAAGCCTTTAAATAGGCTTTTTTTGTACTCTTTTCTATATATATCGAAATATACCTAAGTTATTTATTCCTCTCTTCTTAACTTGGAATAAAATCTACGATGAGCACCAATTACAATATCATCATAAATACCATTTTTACATGAGATCCATATGATGCAACTCTACAATATGAAATTTTGAATTTCTTTCTTCAATGCTCTTCTTCTTGTGGGGTAAGTATACTAGAAGTGCCAAAACTTATGTATGACGCTCACTTTGGTGCCAAAAGTTTATTTTGGATCAATTGAGTACCACAAGTTTGAAAAATTGATCACTTGAGTACCACTTCTAACGTAGACGCCGGAAAAGCTGACGTGGCTGCCGATCGTCTGACATCACCGTCGAAAAAGCTGACTTGGACCGCTGGCCACGTCGGATGATCGGCAGCCACATCAAAAGTGGCACTCAAGTAATCTATTTTTCAATTTTGTGGCACTCAAGTGATTGATTCTTCATATTGTGGCACTCAACTAATCCAAAAATAATCTTTTAACACTAAAGTAAGCGCCATACACAAGTTTTGACACTTCTAATGTACTTATTCTTCTTCTTGCTCTTCTTTTCCATTTGCAATTTTACATCAAATGTCTTTTCTCGTGTGCTTCCCTGCCCTTACATTAAGATGTAGACATCTCAACATTTCTTTCCATTTCACCGATTTAGATTCCCATGAAGAATCTTTCAATACACAATGCATTTCAATTTTTATTGTAAGGGATTCGGGTTATGTGTTCAATATGGACAGAGAATGTCAAATACGAATGCGAATTTCATTCCTAACCTGTGTGTACAACCCTATGTTTCTAACTCAAACTATGTCAAAATTTAATAAACGACACAACCTGTTTAGGTATATGGCTGGAATTTAATCAACAGCAATACCCTTGGATAGGAAACTTGATGCTGGAATATAATTGACAACATTGAGCTTGTGGAACAACACCGAAATTTAATTGACAATGCTGAACTGAATAGAGATATATGTTGGAATTAATCAACAACAGGAATATGGAAAACTATAGCTAAAATACAATAAGGAAAGATAAAAGTAAAGATAATTGTTGTGATGTTTGGGGGTTCTTAGTTGTGTTGTTTGTGGTATTTATAATGTAGCTTGTCGATTGCTTTCCTTGAGCAATACTCTTGATTTTTCCCACATATTTCTTCCCTTCTTAGCCGTCCTATCCATATTTGATCGATCTTTGACTTGTCGACGACCTTGCATGACTTGCCTATCAAGCGAATAACTGCATCCCCATTTTCACACACTATCCGCATGGCAATTATTCTTGCTTGGGATTTAATGCCAATTTTGCTTGAATTTCAAATCTAATGCGTTATTCCCATAGCTTGACATGTGGCAATTAATTACCTTGCCATCAACTTAGGTATATTCGTTTGGAATCTTGTTAACACCTAGCTCCAAATCACTTCAAGAATGCTGGTGATTCTTATCTTCTATGAGCAAAATGGGGCGTATTGCTATTATTACTACCCTCATGGCTAGCACGTGATAATAGGGATAATTTTGGGCATCAACATATACCCTTTTTAAAACAAATGAATTTGAATTTATTTCTTTTAAAGGAATACCTCATTCTTTGCGCAATTTTCCAAGGTGATCATACCTTTCTTTCTTCTGACATCCTTTCCTTAATACGAATCCCTTTTTCCCGTATTACCTCAACACGTCTTTCCTAATTCGTGCGGACAGTCATCTCCTTTTGTGACAACCCTGGATTAACCTCCAAACGTCACCCATTATACTCTCTAACTTGGGTGTCCATACACACATACTATCACCTATCTACCTTCCATTGTCCTCCCAAAATCACTATCATGTCCCAAAAGTGCCACTGATCTTAAAAGTGATAATCAACAACAAGTGAGAATAACTCTCAGTAAGTAAAATGTCTACTAGTCTATATTATATATAAATCAATCATCGTGCAGGAGAGATAACTCTCCAAAATATAAAATATGCGAAATCATTTTAAATCAACTTGCTTGAGAACCTTATCAAGATCGACATAATATGTCAGAAAGTAATTTCTCAGCAAATAGTGGACTGGTAACTCAAAAAGGGCACGAAAACATCCATAACTAGATTTAATTTAATAATCCACTGCAATCATTACCTAGAGGGAGAGGATACTCCATTCTGAACCTCTCGCACCCTACCTGGCATCACGATAATCCCTTGAGGAGTCATTTAACCCTCCCCAGTCCTCCGGAGAATCCACAAGCACACTACTTCATCCCTCTCGAGGCATCCCGACACCCGGGCATCGTCATCGTAAGGACCGATGGCTATCACCATATACCCAATCCATGGTGTAGCAATTCAATAATTCAATTTAAAAATGTCATTCACTATGCTAATGACCTAAAAACAGCTCATTACCATCCATTATTCATTTATAAATTGTAGAAATGATGCAAAATGATTAGTCGGCGGTACCATTCAAAAGATAAGTTAAAAAAGGAGTTTATCAAAAACCAACACAATATGCCCTATAACAGCGTTCCGCATGCTTCTGGAAATTGCAAACATTGTCCTAGTAAATGAACTCCAAAAATTACGAAATTTTAATCTAAGATAGTCGAGACATAGAAGCACATTTTCCGTGAAGAAGCCAAAGTTAATCTAAGATAGTCGAGACATAGAAGCACATTTTCCATGAAGAAGCCAAAGTCCAATTCGGCTTGTACATTTCTAAATAATTTTATGAATCCAAACCAGAAATGGTAGCAAAATCCAGAACGTATCAGGACAAAAAGGGAAACGTTTTATGGGGTGAATGAGCTCAGAAAATTCTGAAATTTTTATATGTTGTAGTTTTGATTGTACCCTATGAATTTCGTGAGAACACTCATTTAAATTTCTAGTCAAAAATTTTGTAGGAAATAGAAATCAGGTAAAGGTCAGTTTTGCTTCCGACAAATAGATTTATGAACCCAGTTGTTTTTCAAATATATTTTTGTAATAGGAGATCTGAAAAATACGAAATTTAAGTATGTTATAGAACAAGATAATACGCAAGAAATTTTTATGGAGTTCATTATGTATAAATCACTATAAAGTTGGTAAAATCACAGGTGCAAAGAAATCCGAATCTGAGAACATAGTCGTCCCTGAGTTTCGTCGGCGATTCATGTTGTTCGATTTCAAACATGCATAAACCTCAATAGCCAGTATATCCACAACACATTTAAGAGTTTCACGAACCATAATTCCAATATCAAGAACTATACATGTCATCTGAAATTTCCCATTAATACCAAACGACTACGAAATCAACTAAAACGATGAATGTCCAAGGAAATGATCCTCGCCGAGTAACGATCAACCTATATAGCATAGATGGGAAGACAATTCACTTGCCTCAAGTCCAAAGCAAGTGTGTCACGATTCTGGCCAGGTCTCGAAGCCCGGTTGCGGCTGTTCTCCGGCGGTCCCGAACGTGCTGATGCACGGCTAGCTCCCGGTGAGTCGCACGGCTGTAATATAGAGAATGGATGGGCTGTGGCTCGCGCAATTGGAGAGGCTGAGAGGATAATGGAAGCTGAGTTCTCGCGAGTGAAGAAGCAAAAGCTGCGGTCCTCTTGGCATGCGAAATGAGAGAGAGTGGTGAAAGATGGTCTGGTGTTGCCGTAGAAGACTCGGTCTTCCCTCCTTCCCCCACCGTTTGCATGCACTTATTGGCTAATTAATTATCACAATAAAATATTCTTTGGCAGTGAGAGAAGGTGCCAGCTGGGGGAAGGGGAACATAGGTTTGGGCTGGGTTTTACTCTCGGTTCTTCCCTCTTCACCGCTTCATGGACATGGGAAGCAAATGAAAGTGCCACCTATTGTGATAGTTGGCACCCCAGAGAGGCGCCAGTTGGAGGAAACGGTGAGAGACACGGCAGGCCCAATGGCACAGAGAGCTGTGCCTAGGTGGCGCAATGAGGGCAGCAGTGATGTGGCGAGGTGACACGGTGGCGTGCAAGATGGTGCGGCGATAACGGTCAGGTACTCAAGGGCTCACAATTCTATTCATCAATGACTGGAATGTCACAAATCTCCCCCTCCTAAAGAATTTCGTTCTCAAAATTGGACATCTTCTATACCTAATTGAAAAGACGAGAGTAACGTTGTCTCATTTATTCTATGCTTTCCGATGTTGCTTCTTCTATGTCATGGTGTCGCCACAGGACCTTGACAAGTGGAATCACTTTTGTTCGAAGAACTTTTTCCTTTCGATCCAATATTTGTACTAGCTTTTCCACGTATTTCACTTTCTCATCCACTTCAATGGTTTCATAGTCCAGAATGTTGATATTTCCTTAACATTGATACATGGGAGACATCGTTTATAATGGCCAATTTAAGTGGCAGCATTAATCAAGAAGCTAAATCCCCTATCCTTTCGAGGATTTCAAAGGGTTCAATGAATCTTAGGCTCAACTTGCCCATCTTTCCAAATCATGATATACCTTTCATTGACGACACTTTTAGGAAGACATGGTCCCCTACATTAAATTCTAGAGGCCCTTTACACTTGTTGACGTGACTCTTCCGTCGACTTTGGACCATCTTAAGTCGAACACTAATAATCCTTACCGAATCTACGGTGACTTGTACCAATTCTGGCCCTATTAATTTTCGTTTGCCGACCTCATTCCGACATACGGGAGTTTTACAGGTCCTTTCATATAGTGCCTCAAACGAGGCCATGCTATTGCTTTGTTGAAAACTGTTATTATAAGCAAATTTTATTAAGTGCAATTTCTCGTCCCAATTACCTTAAAAATCAATCACGCAGGCCCTTAACATATTCTCCAACACTGGGATTACTCTTCCCGACTGTCCATCTATTTGCGAATGAAAGGTAGTACTGAACTGAAGCTTAATCCCTAAAGCAGCTCGGAGACTCCACTAAAATTTTGACATAAATATCTAATCTCGATCCGAAATTATAGTTATAGGGACTCCATGTAAGCGCACAATTTGCCCTACATATATTTCAGCATATCCATTCATTGAGTAATTCATTCGTACAGGTAGAAGATGGGCGGATTTAAGAAGATGGGTGGATTTAGTCAAACGAGTTACTATCACCCAAATAGAGTCGTGACCATTTGACGTCCTCGGTAATCATTGAACAAAATTCATTATTATATGCTCATATTTCCATTCAGGAATGTCCAATGACTTTAGCATTCCTACAAGCTTACGATGTTCTGCCTTCACTTATTGGCAGGTCAAGCACTAAGAAACGTCCTTAGCAATATCAGTCTTTATCCTGTTTCACCAATAATGTTGGCGAAGGTTTCGATACACTTTCGTATTTCCTGGATGAATATTGTGATTACTATTTTGCGCCTCTAACAAAATTTCGTTTCTTATCTTCCCATCATTAGCACACATAGGCGTCCTTGATATCTTACTATCTCATCATCCGGAACTTGAAAATCCAACTTCTTTCCCTCGATCTCAAGATTGAACTTTCGTAATTACTTGATCCTTTATATAGTTTTAAGTTCTATCCTAAGTGCAGCCATCATACAATTCTGAGCCTAACGATTCCACCTCTCGGCTCAATCGAACGCACCATCTAACCGAATCATCCCTACACCTTCGTCGCCACATAGATTTAAGTCTAAAATATGACACCATTCATTCGGTTCAAGATCGACAATCCACCAAAACTTTTATTCGACTCAAAGATAGACAATCCACCAATATAAGAACTTGTCTAGTTTCCACCGAGTATTCCTCAAGTTCCCAACCTAAAGGATCATCACTTAAACTAATCATTCATCAATTCCACAGCGTAAACTTTTCGCCATTTCGTCTTGGAAAGAGTATAACCACAATTGATCATATCCATCAATTCCATAAAACCTTTTTGAAATAAGGTCGTTATCTTAAATCAGAAGTTGACCACCATCGATTAAACCTATTATTCCGACACATAAACCACAAGTAAATTCATGACAATTCAAACTCATAACTTTCAAGATCGATCTTTACATAGTAAATGCTTCCATGTAATACATCAAGACTTCCAATGAGATTCTCCAGTAGGAAATCACAACCTAGCTCAAACGGTCATAACTTGATCCTCAAATTCATAACTTGCTCTTCATAGTTCACATCTTAAGTTTTGTAGTCTAATATGTACATGCCCTCAAGAATTAAAGTTTATCCATTAAGACTTGCTATGATAATAACAATTGCCCATAACCTTACTGTTGAAAATATGTCTCGAGTTTGAGCCCAAAGCAAAAGTTTGATTTGTTTCCTAATCCTAGTAAGTGTGGGTTTCCTAATCCTAGTAGGTGTGGGTTCCTTAATTTATTCTTTCCTACTCCAAGTAGGAGTGATTTTCAAGAATTGGAAAGTTCTCAAGTTCACTATATATATACGGTCATGCATGGAGAAGAATTAAGCCGTTGTTGATGCAAGAGGTCTTGAAGCGCCGATTTGTCATCGAGTGCTTGGGAGACGTTTTCTCCATTGATTTTGTTTGTGCAATTATGCCAAGAAGATTCAAGTGTTTGTATCTGATTAAATTCTTGTGGTAAGAATTTGTGTATAATTCCTTTGTGAGATTGAGAGATTATTTCGCAAGGAATTGTGGGGCTAAACACTGCATGAGTTATTGGGTGTAATTGGGGCTTGGGAAACACTGAGAGTGTTTGAGTGACTTGAGTGTGTAATCTCTGTTGTATCGCTTGTTCTATAGTGGAATTCGTCACTGCTCTCCCCGTGGACGTAGGTCTCTACGACCGAACCACGTAAATCTGGTGTCTGATTTATTTTCTTTATTCTGTCTATTTTATTGTTCGATCGCTTGCCCTTTCCACAACAATTAATATCAGAGCCAGGCTTGGCTGAGCTGAAGCGAATCGATGGCGACAGAAGAAGTAAAAGTGAGAATCGACAGATTTGATGGGAAGGATTTCGGTTTCTGGAAGATGCAAATTGAAGATTATCTTTATCAGATGAAACTGCACACGCCCCTATCGAGCAAGAAGCTAGAGACGATGAAGAAAGTTGACTGGGATTTGCTGGATAGATGAGCTATGGGTGTTATTCGGCTGACGTTGGCTCGTAACGTCGCATTTAACATTGCAAAGGAGACTACCACTGCGGGTTTGATGAAAGCCCTATCAGATATGTACGAGAAGTCCTCTGCAATCAATAAGGTCTATTTGATGCGGCGTTTGTTTAACTTGAAGATGAGCGAAGGTGCATCAGTTGCAGATCATATCAATGAATTCAATGTGCTTGTTAGTCAATTGAGTTCGGTTGATATTGACTTTGAAGATGAGGTATGTGCTTTGATCCCGTTATCCTCATTGCCTGATAGTTGGAATACTACTGTTACTGCTGTTAGTAATTCCTCTGGGTTAACAAGTTTAACGTTTGATGAGGTTCGAGATTTAATTCTAAGTGAGGATATTGTAGAAGAAAATCTGGTGAACCCGTATCTACTGCTTTAGTAGGTGAAAACAGAGGAAGAACTAGTACATGTGGTAGTATGAACATGAACAGACATAGCCAGTCTAGGACTAGTGGTGCTGTCTGTTAGAACTGTGGCAAGAGGGGGCATCTTCAAAGAAATTGCCTTAAGCTGAATAATGAGAAGGTTAAGGAATTTTTAGTTGATACCACAGATGATGTTACAGCTATAGCTGTTGGTAATTCAGATAGTGCCAATTATGTCTTGTCTGTCACTGATTATTCATCGTTTGATGGATGGATTATGGATTCTGGTTGTTCTTTTCATGCTACACCAAATAGAAACTGGTTTACTACTTATCAGGGCACGGATGATAGTAAAGTGCAATTGGGGATCAACACTAAATGCGATGTTGTAGATGTTGGCAATATTAAAATTAGAATGCATGATAGTATTGTGAGGACATTGACTGGAGTGAGGCACGTTCCAGAATTGAAGAAAAACTTAATTTCCTTGAGTGCCATGGATTCAGCTGGGTGTCGGTATTTTTCAGAATGTGGAGTTCTGAAAGTTGTTCGAAGTGCTTTAGTGATAATGAAAGGAATCAAGCACAATGGTCTGTATGAGCTTCAAGGTGAGACAATAACAGATTTCGCTGCGGAGACGTCAGATGCATCTGTTCGAGAGTCCGAATTGTGGCATATGCGTTTGGGGCACATTAACGAGAGAAGCCTGAAGGTTTTAAGTGAAAGAAATCTGCTATGTGGTTATGTTGTTAACGAATTGAATGTATGCAGGTGCTATGATTTAGATCAACGGCGGAAAGTGCAGTTCAGTACGATAGTCAAAGAAACCACGAAAATTGCAGAGTTACTTCACTTAAATGTTCACAGGTTGTCGCGGTTTCCTTCTAGGAAGAGTGCCAGATATATGTTAACAGTTGTTGATGACTACTCGATGAAGACGTGGGTGTTTGTGCTTAGGTACAAGTTTGATGCTATTGTCAGGATCATGCAATTAAGAGCTTTGATCGAAAAGGAGCGGTAAGACGATCAAACAGTGCAAACTAACAAGTAGTATGGAGTTTTGCTCGAAGCCGTTAAACGAATTTTGCATGAAGGAAGGCATAGTGAAACACCGCACTACTGCCAATGAACCACAACATGTTGCAGAATTATTGAGCAGAACATTACTAGAGATGGCCCATAAAATGATCTCTAGTGTTGGTATGGCTAGGAGATTCCTAGCGGATGCGCTTAGTACAGCGAGCTACCTGATGAATAGATCCCCATCGACTACAATTAAACATCGAACTCCCGAAAAAGTGTTGTCAGGTAACGTTGCTGATTATTCTATTATTAGAATATTTGGTTGCCCGTGTTATGTTCGAGCGAGTGATGGTAAGCTCGATGGAAGAGCAAGAAAGTGCATATTCCTAGGCTATGCACAAGGTGAGCGGGGTTATCAGTTGTGGTGCCCGGAGTTAAATTCACCTGTTATCAGCAGAGAAGTCACATTTGACGAGTCTCCAGTACTTCTGGTTAGGAGTGGTAATAACAATACTTATACGTATCTAAATAGTGTTCAGCTTGAGGTGGAGTTGCAACCAGAAACTCCTGAGGTAGCGGGTACTAATGTGGTAATCAACACAGATGGTGCTTGTAACGAGGTGGAGTTTGTAAAGCCAACGGTTGTTGTAACCGCGATATTGACAAGGTACGTATTTGATCTCCTGATAGATATGGATGCAACAATGGATTTGCTTTATTTGCAGTTAAGAAGATTGCATCGAGAAATCCTTGCGGAGCAATTAAAGGTGCATGTGGAGTTGGTGTTGTAATGAAATCCTCAATTATGGCAAAGTTCAAGCGGGACTTGGGCTTGAAAGATATCTATCGCGGTTGAGCCCATCGAGGGCTATGGGAGAGAAGCGGCAGAGTTCGAATTTTGAAGTGATTGTCACTTGGCTCAAACGTCGAGCCAAGGTGGAGATTGTTGAAAATATGTCTCGAGTTTGAGCCCAAAGCAAAAGTTTGATTTGTTTCCTAATCCTAGTAGGTGTGGGTTCCTTAATTTATTCTTTCCTACTCCAAATAGGAGTGACTTTCAAGAATTGGAAAGTCCTTAAGTTCACTATATATATACAGTCATGCGTGGAGAAGAATTAAGTTGTTGTTGATGCAAGAGGTCTAAAAGCGCCGATTTGTCATCGAGTGCTTGGGAGACGTTTTCTCCGTTGATTTGGTTTGTGCAATTACGCCAAGAAGATTCAAGTGTTTGTAGCCGATTAAATTCTCGTGGTAAGAATTTGTGTATAATTCCTTTGTGAGATTGAGAGATTATTTCACGAAAAATTGTGGGACTAAACACTGCGTGAGTTATTGGATGTAATTGGGGCTTGGGAAACACTGAGAGTGTTTGAGTGACTCGAGTGTGTAATCTCCGTTGTATCGTTTGTTATATAGTGGAATTCGTCTGCTCTCCCCGTGGACGTAGGTCTCTACGACCGAACCACGTAAATCGGTGTCTCGATTTATTTTCTTTATTCTGTCTATTTTATTGTTCGATCGCTCGCCCTTTCCGCAACACTTACGAATAATATCTAAGCACCCCAAAAGATCATAATTATCATTAGAGTCTAGAGCTAAGATTTTACGGGTTTAGAATCTTTCCTTATGACGAAGCAATTCAACCAATACAAATATCCTCCTGAGTGACCACGTATAGTGTTCCTTAAGCTGGTGGCCTTTGTGAATTTCCTTGTGGAGTGTCCTACCCGAATGTTGTTGTGCTTGTCGTGCCAGGCCAGCGTTTGACTGCGGTCTTTCTCACGGATAGTTCCTCCTTATGTGACCCTGCTGTCTGCACCCAAAACATTTTTGTGGACCTTGACACGGTTCTGGCCCATGTTGTTGTTTACCACGCCTTTGACATGGATTGTTTCGACATGGTAAGTGACTCATAGCTTGACATTTTCCGATTCCTCCGAAAATTTCAGAATTTTGCCTCTTATTAAAGTTATTGGCTGGTTCTCGAGATTGTAGGGTCTCTCACCACTTCGGGCGTCATTTTATGTCATTTGACGCCTAGGTCCCATCCGTCCTCCACCCTCCATTCGCTCCCTTATTTGTTCTTGATCTACGAGCTGGGCCCATTCATAAATTTCATTATAATCCCTTATACTGAGGGGCATCAGTTGTTTTCGGATATTCGTCCTCAGGCCCTTTAAAAATCTTTTGGCCTTGTCTTCTTGATTCTCAACCAACCTAGGGGCATACTTGGAGAGCTCGGAGAATTTGCTTCGTAATGGTCCATGGTCAGTTTCTTTTGACTTAGTTGCACGAACTACGTTATTTTTCCCTCTTTAGCACAGTTAGAAAAATGCCTTCTATAGAAAGCCTTGACAAGCTCGTCCCACATCACTGCCGTACCCGCTGGAATATTGTGTCCATAGTGGCTCTCCATTCATACTTAGCATTTCCTTTAGGCTCATACTCTATTAGAATTATTTTTTCCGTATCATTACAGTTCAATAGCTTGAATATTCTCTCCATTCCATCTATCCATTATTCTACCTCTTCAGGACTTCCCATTCTAGTAAACTTCGTGGTTTCAATTTCAAAAATTGCTCTACCAACCCTTGGGTACGCTGTTCATCTCAGGCTCGATGTTGGGCTTGATTTTCCATCAGAGTCTCTATATTGGCAAGCATGTAAAATATCCTCCATTTGTTGCGGAAAGGACGAGCGATCGAACAATAAAATAGACAGAATAAAGAAAATAAATTGGATACCAGATTTATGTGGTTCAGTTGTAGAGACCTATGTTTACGGGGAGAGCGGCAACGAATTCCACTATCGATACAATGTAGATTACACACTCAAGTCACTCAACTCTAAAAGCGCATTTCAAGGGGTTCATTTTTAATTTAAATTTCCACATCCTAATAAAGGCTTGCTCTAAATAATGCAAATGACTTACCCAGTCTGACTTGATGATCACGTCATCAATACAAACCTTCATGCAATCTCCAATCATGTTATGAAAGATTAAATTCATCACCCTCTGGTATGTAGCACCTGCATTCTTCAATTCGGGCATGACTAACCATTCGAAAGTGTCAATTGCACCTGGATATCTAAATGTAGTTTTATGGATGCCTTCTTCTCGCTATAAATATCTAATTGTAGCCCGAATGACCATACATGAGCGATATAATCTCATTATCAGAGGCAAAATCAACTAGCATGTTAGCCATTGGCATTTGGAATTCATCTTTGGGTTTAGCTTCATTTAAATCGTGGAAATCCATACAAACTCTAAGTTTCCCATTCTTCCTTTTCACTAGAACAATATTTAATAGCCACTTGACATACCATGATATCCTTATAAAGCCTACTACCAATAATCTCTTGATCTCTTCTTTGACTTTTTGTATAACTTCTAGTGTAAACCACCTTAGAGGTTGTTTATGTGGTTTGAAACCTGTTTTTATTAGCAGTCGATGCTTAACTACATCTCTGCCTAATCTAGGCATTTCATGATAGTCCTAAATGAAGTAGTCCTTGCACTTTCTTAACAAATCCACTAATCAAACTTTGAATTCATTATCGAGTAAAGCACTTACATTAGGGTGTCGATCGATGGTTGTGTTGAGATTAACTTCTTCCAATGGGTCTTAAGCTTTAATCGCCTTATCATTATCCTTAATAGGTGAGTTATCAAAGTCTAAGATTCCTTCAACAGCCTCTGCATCCTGCCCGCTAGTTCGACCCTAGAGGTTGACTACCTCCTAATGAATTCTTTTGATAACATAAGGTTCTCCATAGACAACCTTATCAAATTGGTCTATCACCTTTTGGGACCCACTCGACAACCCTTTTGTCAAACCGGCAAAACGGAATGTTGTTGGGATCTATTAGTAAGGGTCTACTTATATAAATATTGTCTTCAAAGGCCCCAGGCCCCCAAGCATCCATTTATCATTTGTGAACAAGCCATTTGCGGTTAAGAGTTGGCCTTAACCTACTCTACTCTGTCACCATTCCAGAATACTAATGTATGATGAAGGGTTAATGGTATACATTGATTTTCATAAATCCAATCTCTTCCCAATAATAAATTGTATGATCCATCAGTGTCGACCACACAAAAAGAGGTCCTAGAAGTCTTGGACCCTACAGTTAAACCAACTACGACTATCCCTTTGACCTTTGAGACGTCTCTTGTAGAGTCTGACAATTGAATGTTCGATAGGATAATCTCATTGTCCTTTCTTCCTATTTTTTGTAGAAATGGTATGGGATGAGATTCAAAGTAGAACCTCCATCGACTAGCACCCGGGATATTGGCTAACCATTAATTTTGGCATTAATGTTTAATGCCCTCAAGTGATTTGAGCTTTGTGTAGGACGCTTCTCAAATTCCATTACTTCCTCATTATCGAAATGGTATTCCACCCCTTCTTTTTCATTTGTGAAGATTTCCTCACATAATTTCATACCAGACGATATCATACAAAATTCATTAGGAAGTTTTACCTATACCATGGAACTTAATGGTGAAACTAACCTTGACAATGACCTCACCTTTTGCTCTGGTGATCGAACAACTACTTCTATGGTCAATTTCTCACCTTGGTTGGAAGTTGTACTCTCGCCATTTAAATTTCTTCTCCACACCAAGTTCTTAGCCTCGATTCTTTTTGGTCCCTGGACCGCCATCAAAGTAGGCTTGACTTGAGTAATATGCCCCTAACTAAGTTTCTTTTGACGTGGATACATCTTCTTCTTCCTCTCGCATCTTTCATTTTTGTGTTCGTGTCAAGCTATTCCCTATGGTTTGGACCCATCAATTGTATACCATCTATCAACAGGTGGATTGTAGGGCACCTTTAAAGTTCATCGACGATGGCAATTAGTTATTAGATCTACATCTTTGTCGTTGAACTTTGACCCTCATCCAAATGGGTGGTTAGTCACTCTAGGGTAAGTGGGAAGGGGATTATAACCGACATAATAGTCATATTTCCCACTATGTTCTCCCAAGGTTCCAATTGTGGGGTCGCCTTTTTCATATCTTTGCTTGAATGACTTATCAATTCCTCGACGAGTACAATCTTCCCTAGAACATCCTGCATTATATGTAGTACGCTTCATGGACCCTACCACTGACCATAATATCATATTGATCATATTGTCCCTTGGAGTGATGTTTTTGCTACCAAACCAACTGCCTGCACCTTACACACAATGGAGGACCCTAGTACTTTTCAAGTTTAGAGTCCCATGAAGGGATTTTTCCCTTTTGATATGTATAGTGTTTCTTCGAATAGCCTGGCTTATTCTGAGTAGGCTTCTTTCGAAATTGAGGAGTTGATTCCTATTTGTATACTCCATCAACGACTCTTTGTCCGGATTGATGATTTTGGCACTTGGGGATACTATTTTTGCCTAAATATCTATTTGCATCTTGCACAAAATTGAAGCTACTGGTATCTTCTGGGTTTTGGCTTAGTCTTTAAGGATATCATTCCAATGATGACGGGGAAATGATCCACATCAATCTCCATAGAAGCATTGCTCTTATCAGTACAAACTTTATTTTCCCCTACTTGATTGCATTCTGAATATTTCTCTTGAATACCATACAATCATTGGTAGTATGGCTCCATAAATTATGCCATTTGCAATACTTTTTCCCCTGTCAATTCATCTTTGGTAGGTATATTCTAATCCTCAGTCAGTCTTATTTGTCCATCGGCCAATAAGAGATCGAATATCTCCTCAATTTTATTGACATCAAAGGAATAATAAATGGGCTCCTTTGCCTTAGGCATGATGTTAGACTTCTCCTTCATTCGGCCGATTTTAATGCTTGACAAATGTATGGTTTATCAACAACCATTTTAGTAACAGCCACTTACGCCATCTCAACTTACTCCAGTTCCTTATCTACTTCCACTAAGTCAGCCCGGTTAATCTCTACTCATCTACCATGTCTTTTGTCTTTTCCTTAAGCAAGCTCTCATGTTTGGTAGCTATGGTAGATAACTAGAATAAGTCGAATAAGGCTGTGCCACCATCCTTTCATGGATTTCAAATTTCAATCCATTAAAGGCGAGATCTACAAAGGTTTTCTCTAATAATGGGACCAAACATTTATTCCTGGCTCTTTTGAACCTAGAAATAAATTTATCAATTCACTCATTGCGTAGCTATTTCATGGTCGACAAGTCAACTATTGACAGATCTAGGACGGCCCTTTGAAACTGGATATGAAACAATTTTTCCATTTGCTCTCATGAGATGATAGAATTTGGTGGCAATGATGTATACCAAGTAAAAGAAATTTTTGATGATGATAAGGAAAACAACCTAAGTTTGTAATGGTCCGCATGAGCTATGTCTCCACATTGCACCAAAAAATGATTGACATGCTTAAATGTTGACTAATCCTCTTCGTCAATGAACAAAGTAAACTCGAGCATTTTAAAACCCCTTGGATATGGTATAGTATCCATCCAATGCAGATATGGCTTCCTATACACATTAGACAAGCATGCTATGTCATTGCTATATCCCCTTAATGCTGGATCAACCGATGGTTGGTTTTGAAAGGGAGCTATGGAGATAACCTTGGGACGTGCTGCATAGCATAATTGGGTTGCAACACTGGGTTGATATTTTGTTGGGGAATTTGATGGAATTGTTGTTGAGGCCTATAGAATAGTAGCTATTGTTGGGCTATGGTTGCTTGATTTACTTGCAGATTGGGAATATTCGACTAGGCAAGAGGGAAAGGCTGCTGCAACATATGAGGCTGAGAATTTGGCATTATGGGTGGAGGTTCTTAGCGTTAGATATTTGGAACCTATCGTTGAACCTTAAGAATCACAGCTTGGGGTACCTACTATTGAACATTAGGCATCCCAACCTAGGGTACCTGCTGTTGAACGTTAGGTATCATAGTATGTGGTTGAATGTTCAACCGTTACAATTGATCATGCCTCCTAGCTAGAGTCATTACAACTCTTGAACTTCCATCGTGACTGGCAATACATTCGTCTAGGGCACAAGAATAGGGTTTGGCTGAGAAACCAACCTACTCTTGAGACATTCTCGAATAATGTGAATTGTCGAGTCACTAGTGGAATGGCTTTTGCAGTAACTTGATCAACATTGGTAGGAACATTAGCATTAATGGATCCATCAGTCGTGCATCCGCAACGACTTCTTCTCTTTGCAAAATTCTAAAGAAGGCCAAGCCGGTACACTTTATCCTCATTATCCAATGTTACTTGAGAGGTAAATGTTACAAGGACATACCAATCGAAACAAGGACCTGCCCTATTTGTGGCTGAACTTGTCTTGTTGAGGCTCCCTTGATAGGATTGATTATCAAAAGCCCAATGACATCAGTCATTCGCCTTACCATATGATTAGCAAACTCATTTTGAGTCTCATCAATTGTTCGCCTCATAATAGTGATCATGACCGGTGTGAGGTCCACCGCGCCTTTTTCTTCCACACTATGTCTCAAATGTCAACGCCTTCTTCTTGAACTTGGTTTGTAGCCTCGTTGCGTGGAAGTTGGGTAATGATGACTCACCACGTGTGATATCTTCGGCCATCAATGACACTTGTTTGTCGATAGCACTATTTATGTTGGTTCAATTTCGAGTTCGTGGCGTAGCACTCTCCCAACTCAACACTAAGGTCCCATCAGACGTGCCAAAAAGATGTTTCACTGATTTAAATTCCCACCAAAAATCTTTCTTCGAACGATGCATTTCAATTTTATTTTAGGGTATTCAGGTTCTATGTTGAGTATCAACAAAGAATGCCAAATGCGAATGCGAGTTTTATTCCCAACCTGTATGTATAACCTTATGTTTCTGAATCAAATGACGTGCGGATCCTTGGAGTGCCAAAACTTGGCACGGGAGGACACTTAAGTGCCAAAAGTTCAGAAAGATATACTTAAGTGCCAAAATCGAAGTAAAAAGAATCAATTAAATGTCAACGGTGAAAAAATTCGACCAAACTGCCACGTGTTATTTTCCGGTGATTTTATTTGCTAATGGAGCAATTTTTTTTCAAAAAAATATCCACGTGGCAATTTAAAAAGAAAAACAAAATTGTCCAAGTCATACTAGAATAAAAATTAAAAAATAGATTTTATTTAAAAAAAAAAAAAAAAAAGAGGAAGGGGAGGGTTCGAGCGAGGGTTGCTCGGCCCTCGCCCGAACCCTCCCCTTCCTCCTTTTTTTTTTTTTGAATTAATCAATTTTATAATAATATATTTTAAAGTTATTTAATATTATTCAATTAATACATTTTTTAAATAACGCGTTAGCACAAAAACGACGTCATTTTGGCTGAGTTTTTGCCGACTTAACTTCCGACGAGCCATGTAAGCGAGTTATATTATTAAAGTAAGCCATGTTGGACTTCCGACGGCCGCCCCATTTGAGTTGGCACTTAAGTGATCAAATTTTCAAAAAAGTGGCACTTAAGTGTACATTTCGTAACTTTTGGCACTTAAGTGTCCCCTCATGCCAAGTTTTGGCACTTAAGCCGTACTTTTGCCGAATCAAACTATGCAGAATTTAATCGACAACACAGCTTGTTTAAGTGTATGGTTGGAATTTAATCAACAACAATACCCCTAGATAGGAAACTCAACGTCAAAATCTAATCAACGACACTGAACTTGTGGAACAACACCGGAATTTAATCGATGATGCAGAATCGGATAGAGATACATGCTGGAATTTAATCAACGACGGAAATCTGGAAAACTACAACTAAAATGCAATAAAATAAAGATAAAAGAAAAGATAATTGTTGTGATGTTTAAAGGGTTCTCAGTTACATGTTTTGTGACATTTGTAGTGTAGCTAGGTTGATTGCTTTTCTTGAACTGCACTCTTGTTTTTTCCCACGTTTTTCTTCCCTTCTTTGCCGCCTTATCAATATCCGATCATTTCATGACTTGTCGATGACGCTTGCAGGACTTGCCTATCAAGCAACTAACTACATCCTTATTTTCGCGCACCTTCCTTACGGCATTTATTCTTACTTGGGATTTAATGCCAATTTTTTGCTTAAATTTCAAATCTAATGCATTATTCCCATAGCCTGACACATGGCAATTAATTACCTTGTCATCAACTTAGGTATATTTGTCTGAAATTTTGTCGACACCTAGCTGCAAATTCCTTCAAGAATGCTGACAATTCTTATCTTCTACGAGCAAAACTGGACATATTGCTCTTATTACTATTCTTATGGTCAGCACGCGATAATAGGGGTAATTTTTGGTGTGACAACTTTCCAATTCGTAGTTGCACCACGTTGCTCTGCATGCGTGTCTGCATGGGTGTCCACGACACGATAATAGTTACATCGCGCACACGCATTCACGAAGAAAGTGGAGAGTACCAAGACAATTAGTGGAGGCTTTTCATAGAAAAAGTCAAATAGCATGTGAATGACGTTCGGGAGGAAGACCCACCAAAGGTGATGCCGATATCCGATCACGATGCATAAATTTAATCCATATATAAGGAAAGTACCGATTTGGTCTGTGCCGTCTCCAGCGAAGTACGTGTTTTTCTTGTTTTCTGAAGGGGTGTTTCGAGAAAGGCAAAAAGTGAGATTGCCTTGTTGCGGATGCTGGCCCAGCTCCCTAAATTCTTGGGAGGGGGCCCATGAGACCAATCAGAGTCCATTCCAATTCCATATCTGAATCACAGGATTTCTCTAGAAGAAGATGTCACAGGGGATCTCGAGCACACGATAACCTCTCTCAAAAAACTGGTAAATGGTAATGTATATGATAACAAACGCGGGGAAGCTAAGACGGGACGAAGGGATTCCAGATGAGAAGGCAATGGCTTTCGATTCGAGGGAGATATTGCACTAGAAATGGATGGAGGCAGAGGCGACTCCCAGGGAGGCAGTAGTAGTACATCCAGTTGATTCAAGACCGTTCCGACGTTCATTCATGTCCCTCGAGATCCAAAGATAGATACAAATCCGTTCAAGAAAATGATTGTCACGACCTAAAAATTTTCTAAATATAGGTTTACGGGTATTGTTAATTTCGGGCCTATGGGCCTTAATTAACTCGGGCTCTCCCAAGCCCATACCCCGCACGACGTTAAGATATTCACAAAATAATTTCAAATAAGGAGTCGCCACTAGCCTATTGGGGTCGGTTAGAAATCAAGTGAGCGTAGAACGTGCCTCACTTTCTACGTAACTAGAGAATTTAGGGTCGGGGATTTGATTACACTAATCATGCGACTAGCGCCCTTTCGGTACCTAACTTAATTGTGTATTAATGAGGCCAAAATCTAAGGTTTACCTTAACCATTCTAAAGTGAAGAAATAACACCCAAAAGTCATGACAAAATAAAGCACGGAAATGATCCTAATAACGTAAATCAGAAAAATCTATTGTAAAGCCCTAAAGGCTTATTTAATTTTGTCTTTTTTTTTCCTTTTTTTTTTTTTTTTTAAGGGTTTTCTGAATTTTCTGAATTTTTTCTAATTTTTCTGAATTTTTATGAAATTTTTATATTTTTTAATATATTTTTGTAAATTTTCGAGTTTTCCGAAATTAAACAAAAACAAGTTTTCAAAATTTTTGATACTTTTTGACATTTCTGAAAATTTAAGAAAAAGCATTTATTAATTTTTTTGAATTTTTCTAAGTTTTTTTCTAATTTTTTGGAATTTTGGAATATTCGAAAAAAAGAAAGAAAAAATAAAATTAAAATAAACTTTTAAAACCTTTCTGAAATTAAAAACATTTTTAAATTTTTAATGATTTTTCGAAAAAAAATTTAAGATTTTTTTTTAATTTTCTGAAATTTTAGATTTTTTTTTAGATGTTTTTAATTTTTATTAAAAATGATTCGGACCGGGTCGGGTGACCCGGCCCTACTAAAGCGACCCGGATCCTATCGGGCCGGGCTGGAGCAACGACCGGGCTGGCCGAACGGCCCGGTCAAAATTTTTAAAATGGCCCATTTGTCGAAAAACAATTAAAAAGTCCATTTCTATTTTAAAAAAGACGGCCCAGTCGCCTTCAATCCACACCAGCGATCGGCCCAATCTTAGCCTAGGTCATCCGAAAATTGTAAACCGGCCCAGCCCCCTTGTCTAAATTTTCGGCCCGGCCTCCCTCTTTTTCTCTTTTATTTTTTTTCTTCTGTTTTTTTTTTTCGCCTGGTCTTCTTCTTCGCAGAGCCGCCCGTGCACCGGGGGCTCGCCGGAACTTCTGCAACTTCCTCGCCGGAGCTCGCTGATGGGTCCTCACTAGTCCTAATAGAGTCATCACGTCTTCGCCGGGCGTCGGTCGTTCTGTCCGACCGACGCCGAGCGCCGCCGGCCGCTGCCAGTGGTGATTTCCGGCGATCCCGAAGCTCGCCCTCGCCGGAAAACCAAAAACGTCTCTTTTGGACTAAAAATGCGTGAAAACCTCACGAAAATGGCTATAATACTAAGGGAAACACGAGAAATAGATAATAAACGATCAAACATTCATAAAACCAGATTATCGAGGGATGCAAATTTCGGATCTCATTGACGCATTTCGTCGAACACCTACTTGGCACTACTGGATTCAGGGATCTCCGGCTCAACCGAGCCTCGCACTCGCTAGGGTCTTCGGAAATCATGTCAAAAGGAAGAGGGAAAGCTAGAAGGGCGGCAAGGGCCGGGACTTGCGCGAACTGGTCGGCGCGAGCTCCGGCCTGCCTCATCCGAAAACCAAAGGGGGAAAACCAACCTATTCAGCTTGAGGAAGACGCCGGGATGCCGTCAGACAAGCTCGTGCGTGGCCGAACTCTTCTTTCTCTCGCTCTCGATCGCTGGGTTTACCTTCGGACGTCGCCGGATAGGCTCGCGGGTGGCTTGGACCGGAAAAACAGGTCTTCTCTTCCCTGCGTTTTTCTTTCTGCGCCCAGCCTCCTAAAAACCCAGAACAACACCCTTTTCCGATCTTGCTCTCTCCGATTTTTTTTCAATTTTCTTATCTGCCTAGTCACTCCTTCTTGCTCGCATTTCTCTAGAAAAACTCATCGAGGAGAAGGAAGACCGGCCAATGATCTCCGATTGGAATCCTCATTTTCCGAAAACCAGCAAACCCACCTCGATCTCCTCTGGTTCTTTTTTTCGTTCTCCACCTCAACCCCCTTCAACCCAGAAAACCGTTCCCTTTCCTGCGTTTTCCTTGCTCCTCAAAACCCCCAAAAGCCGCTCCTGCCTTCCTCCTGCGATGTTTTTTTTTTTTTTTTAAAATCTCGAAACCCCGTTCCTGTTATCCTCCATCTTTTTTCTTTTTCCTGCCTTGATTCTCGACGATCCTCGTCTCCGGCCCATCGAGCTTTTCTCCGGTTCTCCTGTTTTTCGTCGTGTGACAGCAGGGGGGTCGCGTCCCAGCGGCGTCGTTGCCGTCTGCCCGCTGTTCTGCTCCCCGCTCTCCTCCTCCGTCTGTGTGCGTCTGTGTCTCCGTGTGTCCGTGAGGGAGAATCCAAGGGGGAGGTGATGGGCCGGACCCGTAAAAAATGGAGGGACATGGGCTGAGATAAAATGGGAGAAAAGGGCAAGGCGCAGCCCAGCCGACCGAATTTCCCTTCTTTTTTTTTTTAATTTCGAAAATTTGAAAAAAAGTAAATAAAAAAAATATTTAATATTTTCTATTAATATATATTTATATATGCAAAATAGATGGGCATTTAAAACAAAATAGACAAAAAAAAAATCGGGTGTCAACAATGATAAAGAGAAAATTATATTCGCTCTCTTAGACATCTTTTCTCGAGATAACTTCTTATCTTATCTTTTAAGTTCGTAAACTTGAACAACTTAAAACAATATCTTGACCCTTTGGAATCGCCCTGTAGCCGTCGAACACGCTCTTGGTAGTTCCATGCTACGGAACCGAGAGAAAGAGCCAATCATCTTCAACCGCAAACTTGGAACTCTACTAAGAACATTCATTACTACTTTTTATGTTCTTTTGCATCATATATTTATTTTCATAAAAAGAAAGAATAATCAAAATTAAGGCTCCATTTATTTCGTGATAAATTAATAATTTAAACACATATTTACTTAGAAAATGGATGAACAAAAAATATTTGTATCATTTAGGAAACTTTTTAAACATAAATTATTATTAACAATCAAAACATTTGTCATTGACTATTTATTTCAAACAATATTTAGGAAAATATTTTAAATTATTAAAATTTTCAAAATAAATGAAGCACAACTACAAGAATGGGGATAATCCATAAGCATGAACTTACGTCCATCTCCATTCTTATTTGGGACGTGAAATTGATTAGTGATCCTCGTCGTCAAAAATTGCAGCAAAAAGAACGATGAGCATGCGAAATTGGAGCCTCTGTTTGTTAATTTGCCAAATGGTAACTAATTCTATTCTTTTGTTTATAGGACAAAAAAAAAAGAACATAAATCTATTTGATGAACATTTTGTTCCGAGAACAAATTTGGGACGAGAATCAAAAATAAAATAAAAATGTTGTTTCTTTATTCTTGAGAATAATTCTACAATTAAGCACAACCTATTTTTCTTTTTCTTTTTTCATTTCTTTTTTTTTATTTTCTACTTCTTTCTTCTATTTCCTCCCAACCGATTGCCGTGGCCTCGCCATATCTAGGCAAGGCCAACCTCGTCGAACCTCGCCCAGCCAGTCGTTGGACACCATCGGCGATGACGATCAACCACAAAGAAGGAGGAAAAAGAAGAGAAAAGGAAAAAGAAAAATAAGAAAAATATAATAAAAGTATTAAAAAATTAAAAGAAACAGAAAAAAAAATTTAAGAGTCTTACCAAAATCATTTCTATTTTAGGAATAAAAATTTTAGACGCGATTCTAAACTTTCAAATGCTAAAAATTATTCTCAAGAATAAAATTAAAAAGAATCATTTCTAAACAAAAGTTATTCTAGAAACGTAAATGGTTATAAAAAGACTCTCTTAGATTGATTTTCATTCGGGCCACAAAAGGTTTCATAACAAGTGGGCTTATTAATCAAGCCCACTTCAATGAAAACTCTCAAACCCCCTTTCAAATATAACCCATAGCTCAGTCCAAGCCCATTTAAGTCAAAACCCAAAATACTAACAACGCAACAAACCCAAGTCACTACGAACTAAGGGTGTCCGAAAAACCCATCCAACCCAACCTGAACATAACCTGAACATAACCTGAATACGATCCGAACACGAAATAAATATGGTACATGTTTCAGGTCTTAATACTGTTCGAGTAACAATTATAAATACAAATGGAATACATGTTTTGGGTTAAGTTAGGGTCGGAACATTGTTTCATCCTAATACATTAAAGGTTTCAACCCAAACACATCCACCCAAGCACATTAAAGGCTATCTCCTCTACAACTCCTTTTACTTGCAACTTATCTAGCACGTCTCATCTCACGGATTCGTCGTTGTTGCCCCTCAGGTCGGCCCCCATCAATCTCTCTCCCTCTCCCCCCCTTCTCTCTCTCTCTTCCCATCTTCCATATGATTTACTTCTTTTTTGTGGCCGACGTAGAACTTTAAAGGAGGGAGTATTATCTGTCATGCGCGGAGATGTTCATGGACGGGTTGGACGAGGCATCGTGGCGTCATGTAAGAGTATTTCGAATTCCCTTTATCATATTTTTTAATAAAAAACCCAAAACCCGACTCGACCCGACCTATTTTTTTTGCTTCATGTTTTATGCATTTCGAGTCGGATCAAGTTGGGTCAGATGACATGACCCTTATTGTTCGGGTCGGGTCGGGTAACATCAAGACCTGACCCGACCCGACCCGTTGACACCCCTACTACAAACAAAACCTAGCCCGCTAGACCAAACTCGGCCCAACCTAATTAAGCTAATTCAGCCCATCTTATTTACTCCTCCTCACTTTGTCCCTTTTTTTCCCCTATTTTCTATTTTTTTCTTCCCCACTCTTTTTCCTGTCACCCGCCACGCTTGGCTTCCTATTCCCAGAACTTCAACTTTTGTTTTACACTTCAAGACCAACCGAGAACAACTCCAACCAGTGATTCACATGCCAAAGCCCGCAATATGGCTCATAATAGTTCATCGTTAAGCCTCCATTACCGATTTCCTCTGGTCATTAGACTGTTATTGTCGGCCACAAAGCATGAAATACAAAACCAAGTAAACGATGGCAGTGGCTGAGGCAGCGAAACGATCAAACGACCATGCCCGTAACGCTAAACATCACAGGAACATAACAATAGAACGCAACACGTGCGGAAGACTCAGTTTCGGCCGAAAACGAACCCATGAAAACTAAATCTCGTTGACGCATTTCATCGAGCGAGTGGCGTGTGACACTGAACGAGGGGTTCCCTGCTTAACGGGAACTCCCGAGCTGGCACCTTCGACAGGCAGCAAATATACACACAACAGACAAACGAAGGACGGAAGAGGGCCGGAGTTCGAGTGAGCGGTGTGGCCGTGAACTTCGACCCGCAGTCCCCGAAACAGGGGGAAAACAGGGGAGACGGGAAAAGAAAAACAGGGGGCGCGACCGCGGAGGTCCCTACCCTGCTTGGTGGCGGCGGCCAGAAGGCGGTCTCGAAGCGGATCGATTATTAGCCGGCCATCTCGGTGTCGCCAAGCCGTGATCCTCGGGATAAAAATGGATCGGGCTCAAAGCACACTCGCCGGAAATCGAACGTGGTGGAAGGGGGGAGCAGCGGCCTCGATGGTGCCGGCTAGGAGTCGTCGATTCGCGTCCAGGATGGCCAAGCGACGCTCAGCCGAGGCGAATTCTGGCCGTCCCACTTTCTCGTTCCCTCTCGGTCTCTCTCTCTCGATTTATCTCTTGGTCCGACCCCTCTCTCAATTGTTCTCCCCCTCCCCCACCATTTAATGTCCACCGGCAAGCGTGCATGGCTTTTGCCACTGCCAGCCTACCGTGGTCGGCCTGATCCCGACCGGCGGATCACGCCGTGGCCCTGCTCCCTCCTGCTTTGCCTCTGTGTTTGCGGTACGTCGCACGAAGGACGAAGGGGAAGAAGAAAGAGGAAAGTGAGCAGGCTGGATTAAGCAAAAGAAAAAATGAGCCGGCCCAAGCAGAAAAGGAAGAGGGAAAAGAAAGAGGCCGGGCTAGGTTCAGGCGGAAAGAAAGAACAGAAGGGGCCGGGTCGGCCCGGGCCCGCTTCGTTTTTTCTTTTTAAATAATGTTTAGTTAATTAATTATTTTGATGTTTTAATTAATTTTTTCCTCTTTTTCTTCTTTTTCTGTTGATGATTATTAATAAAATCTATTACAATTTGCTAGTCTACCCCAACTATCTATTTTTCATGACTTAGGTTAGGTGTCAACAATGTGAAAAGATTTAAGTCAATTGAAATAATTAAAAGGGTTTATGACTGAATTGATAAAAATGCTATCTGTTTAAACTTTTTGGTAATTTTCCAAAATGTTGATAAAAGTGTCATTTGTAACCAATCAATTAGAACATTAGTTAAAGGGAGTTTCGCCACTTAGAAATAGATAAAAGTATGAGCCTTATTTGTTTGAACATCTAACCAAAGGTTATCAGTTTAGGCCTTGCCATTTAGCCATATATATATTTTGTTGGGCAGAATAGGAGTCCATTTCATGAAAGTCTACTCAATTTATGAATATTGGCTTGTTCCATTGGCCATTAGATTTGGCCCTAACATTGAATGTCTTTTCTTATGCATTTCCCTGCCCTTAAGTTAATATGCAGACACTTCAACCTTTCTTGTAAATTTGTACTAGCACCAATTCGCTCTACATGTGTGTAAGCGCTTGTGTTTGTGACACGATAATAGTTACAATATAAGTAACAACTTTCACACATGTATTGAATTAGGAACGGAAGGGTGGTGATTATCAAGGCTTAATGAAAAATCAAATAAAACACAAATAATGATTTGAGAGGAAGAGACACCAAAAGTTGATTTCTCCCTTAGTATTAGTAATTAGTGATTGACCAACAAACACTTTAATAATTATGTTAAGGAAGGAAAAAGAGTAGTTATATAAGGAAGTGAGTGAAGCAATAGTTAGGGAAGACTTTTTTTTTCCCTTGTCTATTATACTCGAACTCCTAACTCCTAACTCCCTCTCAGATTTTTGCCATACTCATTTGTAGAGTGTGAGAGTTAAACTCTATACTTGAAACTAAATGTCCCTACTTTCATAGGGTGGCCTATAATCTAATTCATAGATATGAGTTGGACACTTATGGTAGGTATGCTATCCCACACACGGCACTCCTAACCTTCAATAGAGACTGCATTTTAGCCATCAAGTTACTTTTTCAAGCCATGAACTTAGACGATAGAAAACTTGAAAATATCAGAAATTCCGATACATAGGATCTTATATTACGAGCAAGTGCAAAGCATACTTCCAGGATTTTCTTGAATCACAGTGTTTGTTCGGAACCATAATTCCAAACTAGAAGAGTACAAGAGTTTAGAAGACCATGTTGATAAAACACACAATACACTTTTTATTTCCCTTCAGATCTTTATCCTTACAATACAGGGTCCTTTCTTATATAGGCGAAGGATGGCACAAATGACAATTACTTGGAAAATACTCACGGGTCGGTCTTAGCAACTATCACAGACAACAAAGGACAATAATTATACATGTGCTACAGTGATGTAAGCAGTTTAGTGGTTGATGCAATTGATAGGCTCTTCAGTGTCGTCTTTCAAGCTTGAGCTTCCATCTCTTTCTCTTTTGAAGGATCTAATCAGGGCCTCAATCACCAATGCCAAAAGATTGGGTTCATGGCATGAACTAGTGCCGAAAGGGTCGGCGAAAGAACCAAAGTTTTTGGAGGATGGTCCTCCTCATGGGTCTTGGGATGGGGGTCCACCTTAAGGTTCATAAGCAGTGGATGACTCTAAATGATTTTGCCAAAAGACTCCTAGGGCTTCTTGGATGCTATCCCTAGTGGTATCCCACGCTCCAGAGTAATCCCATGACATGTTTGCAATATCTGGGGGCCATGCTTCTGGTGGGATGGTACGGTCTTCTAGGCAAAGAATTATCTAGACCTCTCGACGAATATGGTGGGAGATACCAGTTCATTGTCTCTTATGGGTTACTAAAACCACTCAAGATGAAAATGTGGAGAATTGAACGCTCCACCTCAAGGATGGCCACTGGAACAACCTTTAGTGGTTCAGGGGAGACACACCCTATGTAATTAACAAGGGAGACATATTAATTATGTCCTTTGTTGTCTTTTTGTTATTTAGTATTAGGGTAATTTTGTAAAGCAAAGGTAAAATAAATAACACTTCAACTCAAATATATAGATAGAGGTAGATTTAATTAATAAAAAAATTGAGAAAAACATTTTATATTTCCATCCCACATAGTGAAAATGGATTAAATTGGAGGTACATCAAAATTTGTAAGGGTGGGCAAATTTGACAAATTGTTGTTGCAACATAAGCAATGTGACATCCTAAACATATTATGTACTGTCGTGACCTTTTCGAGGTGAACAACCAAAAGGAAAAATTAATGGAAAACTAAGTCAAAGACTTAGCGTGGACTCTCCCAAGCTCATACTAGTCGAAACTTTAGAATTTCAATTTAATTAATTTAACATATAAATTATTTTATTTAGAAGTCACCACTAATATTTTGTGGATCGATTAGAAACCTAAGTGTAGAAAAACACTCTACTTCTACGAATTGGAGATATCATGGATATAGGGACTTGGTTGTGCTAAATAAATCTAACACCCTTCAAATACATTTTCTCTTTATTTTTTTTTTAAATATTTTGTCAGCAATCTTGGTTGATTTTAAACCTAAACCACTAACATGTGATGAGTGGTCATAGGATGAGCAATCAAGAATTTAGCACTCAATAAATCGAAGTTATAATTAAATTGCCAAAAATAGGGCAAACCTCAATCCATTAGGCAAAGCATAACTTCACTATGATTAATTTTTCAATATTCGCAAGAGGTTAATCAGACTAAAATGCATGCCCTAAACATGATTTTTAATTGCAATGACATTTTTTTTTGGATTTTCTTCTCGTGGATGTAATTTTAATCTAAATTCTATGATTAAATGAATTCCAATTTAACATGCAGGAATTATATTAGCCTAATGACATGTGACATGGATGACCTAATTTGAATGATGGCTGAAAATTATGAACTAATCTAACATGATATGCAATCTAATTATTGTGAGCCTAAAGATGTAATCACTAAATGGCATTGATATGATGACATGGCAATGCGATGATGCAACTAATTCTATATCCAGCCCTGTCAACGAAAGTTTCAAGAGCACTTGTTAAACATATTTATTTTAGAATAATCCGATTGTCAAAATATCTCTTACATATAGTTAATGCATTAAGCCTTGCAAAGTTTTCTTAATTCGTTACTAAAAGAAGTCCCAAGGGGGCACTAGTTAATGAAATCTTCATGCAATTAATCTCTGTATCTCTAAATGAAGGTTTGGTGAAGAATACGGAGGTCGGCTAATTCGTTACTTGAAGCTTTCGCTTTATTTAATATAACATTTGAAAGAGTCGAAAAATGCTGATGCGGCATGTCAATATGACGAGTTCTTCTTTTCTTTTCTATTTTGCTTTCTTAGCTTATCTCACATTGTAAACTTCAAGAGGTCAGTTTTAAATGACATAGGAAGCATGGTTAAAACGTGCTAATTTTAAAAGTTCGGGCCAAACATGGAGATACAATCAAAACAAAATTCTTTGGTTATTTAAGGGTTGGGCTACATTTGAAAAAACGATCAAACTTTGGGCCTTGTAAATTGTAAGCATTGCAGCGGATTTCAAGACTTCAAGAAAATCACTGCCAAATTTTCTTTTAAAAAATTAACAAATCAAAGACCAACTTACCTTAAGTAAAATGTAATTGGCCCACACTTGTCGGTCGGGTGTGTTTTCCGTAAAATAAGCGAATTAGTCACACGATAAGCACATGCAAAGTCGGCACTAGAGGAGGACATGGCAAACAATATAAAAAACTTCTGAGGGCCTAAGACAAAAATCAAGAAGTCGAGGGGGCAATTAGTATTTGGTGTTAAAATCCCACCGGGACAACACATAATTCGCCTTACATGTCAGACATTAACTAGGTCGGCGAGGACTGCTAGGCAAGCCAGAGGCTTATTGCTGTACTGGAAAAGGGCTTCAGGGACGATATGAACGGATGACCGTAACGAAAATCATTCGTCCGGCCAGACACAATCAACATAAGTCGGATTTCGCAGGGTTCCCATAAAACTCACCATTATAAAAGATCAGGACGAGTAAATTACGCCGTACCGTCTGCAAATTCTACCATACATTCTCAATCTTCTGTTCTGTCTTATCGTCCACTGGTACTCCATGTTCCATGAACCTTGGTGAGAAATTATCTAGTCAAGCGAAATGATGAAGGAGAAATGAGAATGGCGGGTACCGTACCGTACCTGTTCTATTGAATGAATACAGAACTTTGAGCACAGATCATATCCCAAGGATGGCAGCAACAAAAAGTACAGAGAAATCAAACCCGTAATAAAAGACAACCGAAGAGCCTTCTCATTAATCATAGCTAGCAATTACTCTTTGATTAAGTCCCCCGCGGCAATCTGCACTGGTTATTTGGGATGTCAGGTGTGAGTACAGACCCGGTATCGAGTCTCACGAATGGCAAAGGATGAAAAGACTACTCTTAATTAGCAGGGGCAACAGACCTAGTAAATACAGAGGAAATTGAGAGTTTAGTGGGGGGGCGGGGGTATGGCCGTTTCCTCAAACTTTGACCAAATAAATACAGAGGAAATTGAGAGTTTTGAGATAATGCGACCATTTCACACTGTTTTCTCAAACTTTGACCAAATAAATACAGAGGAAATTGGGGGTTTTGAGATAATGCCCCCCATTTCACACCGTTTCCTCGAAATTTGACCAAATAAATATAATCCTATAGGATAATATCTAAAACCCCAACAAGATCAAACCTAGACAACAATTTTTTTAAGATAGAGAATGAAATTTGAAGATAATGATCGTTTCATTTCCGAATTCAAGCCGACAAGTGGATCATGACGGTGGCCGATAGTGGTGCTCTCAAAGGGCTACAGCCAACGAACCTGCAAAAATAGAAGTTAGGTGGGATCGGCTCGGTTCAGGTGTGAACAGGGATGGCAGGTGGCATTGGGAAGTCAGCAGACGCAACAGTTGGGGATGGCAGCGAGCTGGTAGGTGTGAGGCTCAGCTGAGATCCGCAGCTGGGTCGTCACGGGGCGGATCGGGCGCCGAGTTGCACGCGTTGGGGCTGGTCGGCGGTCGGGGACAGCGGAAGAAGACAAGAAAGAACACACCTTTATTGAGTTTTACTCATTTTTTTCTCATAGGTCAATGGTAGGGGATCTTCTAGAAAGGACATGACCAGCTTTTTTTTCCTTGTTGATGCATATATTTTTTTATTTCTTTCCTCCTACCTCTGTGCGCACATCCACTTTATACGAAAAGATTCCTTTCTTTATTCAGAATATATCCCCCAAAGCATAGCAAGTAGACGCTCCTGCGTCCAATATTATATCTTTTTTCCAGATCTTTTCTAGCCATCTTTAATTTCCTTTGTGTGCACTTTTATATCTTTCCACATTGGACCGTGCGTATATACACCCTCAAACCCTCCCCTCATGGCCGAAGCTCTTTCTTCCCTACTTTTATTCACCAAATTTTGGCCGAATCTCGTTCTTCCTTACTTTTATTCACCGAATGTTCCCAAAATCCACAAAACTGATATAACCATGTACGTACATAAACCCCAAAAATTATCACCGAATTTTGATCTGCCATATGACAGAAAAATCTTGATAATAAAATATCGAATTTCATCAGATTTTCCAAATTTGACACGTATGATATTTGCCACCATGTGCTTTGTCCAATTCCTTAAATTAAAGCTTCTAACCATCAATTCAAATTCATTCGTCGCCAGTCCAATGCAAAATGCAATAATAAAAGATATAAGCTAAATAATAAATGCTCCTAAAACTATACGTTATGCGATTTAATTATAATATTTTTATTTAGGGGTTAATAATTAATGCCTAATTTTTTATACAATAAATGCATGACTGTATCGTCAAAATTTAGATGTCAATAGTGGAAGCACGTGACAGCTCATGTTGATTAAACTACGGCTTACTACGACCTGACCGAGTCAAAGCCCCTCGGCAAAGAGTGATGACTCAACATCGAGGGCAATGGACACAGCGTTCAAGGATTTCGGGCGTGGCTTGTGATTAGCGACAACGGCGACAATCCGCAATTACAACAGACTCCGTGATTGACTCGGTGAGGTTCAGCCTTAGCGCCACTCGCTATGAAATTCAGCTTCCACATGGTTCGGATACGACAACGGCTCGGGAAGGGATGTCAGGTGATCAGGCTTGGCAGTGATGTTGAATGGTAATGGACGACGCCAATGGTGGCGCAAGCGAGGAATAAGAACACACGAAAATTGGTCGCTGCTGAAGAAAAAGGTCAGCCGGCCTGGGTCCAAGAAAATGGCAAGGAGAGGCAATGCCGTGTGTGTTCCTTCCCCTCCATATCTCCATATAAGATTCGTTGTCGTAACTGCCAGGACCACTGATTAAATGCATGAATTACTGACCAAAGAACCCCTCTACGCGGAAACTGCATAAATTACGTGATTCCATTTACTTCTTCCATTCTCTTTTTTTCCTTTTTTTGTTTCTTTCCGAAGAAAAACAAGTTGCGACTCTTATGATGGCTTCTCGAAAAGGGTTGGGGAGGGGGGCGTGGTCCTTCACCGCTGAAGGTGTTGAATATGAATATATTTGAAAATGTGACAAACAAACTAAATAAATAAATAATATTAGAGAGAGAAGGTTCATTTGGTACTCCCTGCCTGTGCTTGCTAGTACCACGGTTGAGTTGCGACGGACGAAGTGTCACCCGGAGCCCATTGCGCCATAAGCCAAGGCTTGGGATTGCGACCAATTGAAAATTGTTAAAAGACAGCCATCCACAAGATATAATTTAGTGATAGATTTGGGTGAGACAAGAATTCAATTAATCGACATGCCTGAAAGAATTCCAGTTTGTGTTTGGAATCTCTAATGCCAATTTCACGGTTCTCTCTCACCTTTTTTCTGTTGTTAGTTTGGTCTAAGCTCACAGTGCCATCTTTTCCTGTCTCTAACGTCAACTCGTCTCCATCAAAAAATAAGAAAAAATCAACTTGCCATTAAGCCATCTTAGGTCTCACGCTTCTTCGAAGTCGTAAGAATTTCCTTGAACAAAGAGCCACGTTCAAATAGTCTGATAAATACAGATATAATTTTCACATGTTTGATGCGTTACATTAGTATAACACAGTTTAAGGAGAAAAAGGTAATTGCTCGTGCGAGTATTCTGGGAAGAATGTTTACTGAAGAACCAGTTATGGAGGATAATACTGCATATGCCACAACATAGTAAGCTGCTGTAATTTCAGTATAAATTGGTCCAGAAAAATACCACGCAACCCTTACTTCTCATTGATTATCCATTTTCTGATTGGCCATCACCATTTACATCTATCATGCTGCCATCTCCTGCTACCACCTTATGGTGCTAAAGATGACTAGCAATCTAAAAACCTGTTGTAATACCCAGCAGCTGCTCTTTATCAAGGGTTCAGTGCTCCAGGTAGCTTGCACAATGTAAACATTCACCTGGGCAGTGAACAGAAATGCCACACAGATGCAAACTAGTTTGAAACTTTGAAAGCGGAAGAGATGCCAATCAAAGTCTTTATTAAGAGAAAAACAGGTGATTGTAGATTTCAGACTAAATTCCCACAATCTGTATCCACTCTTCCACGGTCGCGACTTATGTACATTACCATCTGTGTTGAGTATGATAAGAATAACAAATCAATAATTGAGATTGAAATATAGAATGTGGTCTCTGACCCATCAGATGAGGGCATTCTCACTAAATTTGATGGGTAGCCAATCATATAAACTATAGCTATGATACAACGCCGGACAGTGTCATTGCAATCAACAAATGTGAGCTTGAGGTTTCTCCATCCTATCTGGGTTGTGCTATAGGATTCTTTTCAAAATACAGTGCTTCTATGAAGATATAGGAGTGACTCCAATAAAGGTACCATTGTAGATTTCTACTTTTTTATCAGGCAACCTAATAAGATTGCAACCTCTTGTCATTGCCTCAAAGCACAAACAGCATTATCACCATCAAAATTTACTAACCTAAGTCTCTCTTATTTAGAATCCAATCAAATTTAAAGTCCTAATCAAGAATCAACCCAGCTAACACCAGAGACTAAAGGGCAAAGAGAAAACCACTAAAAAAACCACCTCAATCTAAAAATACACACCATAAAGACCCGTAACTTCATCTGACTCGGCTAAAAGCAAGAACCCAACTTTTATTGTGCCTGGACGTTGCTTAATGAGTGATGCTCAGCTAATCGTCCCAGAGAAGAATACAGAACAAAAACATTATCAAATTTTTCTCCACAGCCCCATCAGTGATCAGACATCAATTCAAAGCATTATCACCTCCTTAAATATTTGTACATACATACACATAAACCTATGCGTTTGGATTTCAGCGGAAAGAAAAAAAGAAAAAGAACTCCTTACTGAGCTTTTCAGCTGGAGTTCTGCAGGCAAATCGGGAGAGGCTCCCGGACAGACAAGACAGCACCAGCCACATAATTCTTCCCTGCCTTCATGAGCACAGACGCCGCAGCCAGCGGGGGCTCCCAGAGGAATCGAGGCCTCCCGTGGTGCTCATGGAGTTGGTGATAACTATCGTGGACTTGAGGCCTAATCTGACCTATCTCTCACTCAGCACTGCTCTGCTGTGCTTTGCTCTGTTTCGTATGCTCTGTTTCCTCTGCTCTCTCTCTCTTCTCTCTATGGAAATGAAGGAAATAAATGAACGAAAAACAGAAAAAATATAACAGATATCTCGCGTCAGTCACAACTTCAAAGCGCCAGAAGAAACTAATCTTAGTGACCGAGAAAAGGAAACATTTTAATTGCAATCAAGCAAACGAACTCAGAAAGAAAAAGACAGAATGGTGATGTATGTATGACGAAAATAAAGAACAGAAGCAATCGAACATCGCAATGTCCATGATGCAAGCTACTTCCGCGGCTGATTGCCAAAGCCTGATTGCCAAAGCCAGGGCTGTGCCCCGGATCTGGAGGATCGAAATCATTTGTACTACTCGCAATTGTTGCTCCGATGAAGAGCAGCAGGAGAACCACGGTGCTCACGCAGACAAGACTCTTCGTCGCTGCCATTCGCCACCGAAAGTTGCAGATCTCTCTCGCTCTCTCTCTCCATGGCTTCCTCTCTCCCTCTCTCTCCCTCTCCATCCCTCCCTCTCGCTCTGTCTCTCTGTCTCCGTGGGTGTATTGAGCCATGGTCTGTGATAGAAGAAGCAGAGGGAGAGATAGTAGGATCTAGAAGGAAGCGGAGGAAAAAGCTAAACACGACCTTTTGCCTAAACGACGCCGAAGGATTAATTTTACTTCACCACTTGGAGTTGGAGCATTGGTCCTGGTGGGAAGCTACAGACTTTTTCCATATCGCCATTAGCCAACTTTTAAATTGGAGAGAACATAGTGGTCTCGAGGGTCTTTTTGGGTGTTCCCCACTTTTAAATTGGTGGAAATAAAACAACCTTATGATTAAAATTATTATGAGACGTAGATTAAATGTGATGTAAAATACATGTTCACGATGTTTTTATGAATAATTGCAATTGCAAAATGATGAATTTTGTGTTAGTCTATTAATCATTATTAACCGACCCTGCCACTATATTAATTGTAAAGTTGATTATATCTTTTGCTATGTTATCTCAATTAATCATTTTTTAATGATGATTTAGCAAAAGCAACCATGGAAACCAACATGTTCGCCGAAAAAGACATAAACCCCGCATCCGCGAAACGATAGTGGACGGCCGCTATCTATATACTCCGACATTCGCACATGCGACGGGCCAACAGCAATCCACAGGTAGAGAACAAGCGGACATCACGCAAGATTGCCCAAATTCCACGACCTCGTCCACGGACACATCAAACATTATTTCGACGAGAAAGATTGCGCCTAACTGCTAATTTTGCCACCAGCCCAGCTCAACTCATCTCAACTTGATAAAGAATAGTAGTCTTCACTTAATGTTTCTTTTGAAAAGGATTATTTCCTTTCGAAAAGGATTAATCTTTTACGATATAATGATCAATGTAAGTCGAATTAATTTTCTAGAAAGAATAATAGTCATCACACCTGGGGCATCGTCATAGCAAAGACCAATGACATTCACCATATACCGAATCCATGATATAGCAATTTAATAATTCAATTTAAAAATGTCATTCACTGTGCTAATGCCCAAAAAAAAGCTCATTACCATCCTTTTTTTCATTTATAAATCGCAGAAATGATGCAAAACGGTTAGTCGGCAATACCATTCAAAAAACAAGTTACAAAAGGAGTTTATCGAAAGCCGACACAATATGCATTCCGCATGCTTCTGGAAATTGCAAACATTGTCCTAGTAAATTAACTCCAAAAATTACGAAATTTTAATATAAGATAGTTAAGACACAGAAGCACATTTTTCATGAGAACTCAAAGTCCAATTCCACTTGTACGTTTCTAAATAATCTTATGAATCCGACCAGGAATGATAGCAGAATCCAGAATGTATCCGGACAAAAAGGGAACGTTTTATGGGGTGAATGAGCTCAGAATTTTCTAAAATTTGTATATGTTGTAGTTTTATTGTACCCTATGTCTTTCATGAAGAACGCTCATTTAAATTTCTAGTCAAAAATTCTGTAGAAAATAGAAATCAGGTAACGGTGAGTTTCGCTTTCCACAAACAGATTTGTGGAAAGATTTATGAACCTGGTTGTTTTTTAAATACATTTTTGTCATAGGAGATTCGAAAAATTCGAAATTTAAGTATGTTATAGAACAAGATAATATGCACGACTTTTGTAAATAAATTTTTATGGAGTTCATTATGTATAGATCAGTATAAAATCGGTAAAATCACTGGTGCAAAGAAATCCGAATCTGAGAACATAGTCGTCCCCGAGTTTCGTCGACGATTCGTGTCGTTCAATTTCAAGCATGCATAAACCTCAATAGCCAGTATATCCACAACACATTTAAGAGTTCCACGAACCATAATTCCAACGGCAATGTCATCTGAAATTTCCGATAAATACCAAACGACTACGAAATCAACTAAAACGATAAAAGTCCGAGGAAATCATCATCGCTGAGTAACGATCAACCTATATAGCATAGACGGGAACAAGATTCACTTGCCTCTAGTCCAAAGCAAGTGTGCGCGATTCTAGCAAGGTCTCGGAAGCCCAGTTGTGGCTGTTCTCCGGCGGTCCCGAACGTGTCGATGCATGGCCAGCTCCCGGTGAGTCGTACGGCTGTAATATAGAGAATGGATGGGCTGTGGCTCGCGCAATTGGAGAGGAAGAGAGGATAATGGAAGCTGAGTTCTCGCGAGTGAAGAAGCAGAAGCTGCGGTCCTCATTACGTGCGAATGAGAGAGAGCAGTGAAAGATGGTCTGGTGTTGCCGTGGAAGATTCGGTCTTCCCTCTTTCCCCCACCGTTTGCATGCACTTAGTAGCTAATTAATTGCCATACTAAGATGTCCTTTGGCAGTGAGAGAAGGTGCCAGCCGGGGGAAGGGAAACGTCGGTTTGGGCTAGGTTTTATTCTCGGTTCTTCCCTCTTCACCACTTCAAGGACGTGGGAAGCAAATGAAAGTGCCACCTGTTGTGATAGTTGGCCCTCATGAGAGGCGCTAGTTGGAGGAAACGGTGAGGGGACACGGCAGGCCAAATGGCGCAAAGAGCTATGCTTAGGGGCGCGACGAGGGCAGCGGTGATGTGGTGAGGTGACACAGTGGCGTGCAAGATGGTGCGGCGACAATGGCCAGGTACCTAAGGGCTAGGGGTGTCAAATGGGTGGGTCGGCTCGGGTTTGGGTCGGGTTGAAAATGATCCGACTCACATCAATCCATTTAACCCGTTTTGACCCATTTTTATGCAATGTAAATTTGATGACCTATACCCGACCCGACCCATACCCAACCATACCCGATCTATATTACCAACACATATTAATATTTAACTTAATTTAAGAAAATCTACTCTCACTTATTTAGTCCACTTTAAACTTTTCACATATAACTTATTTGAATAAAAATTTCACATCAAATTTATAAAGTAAATTAAATAATAAAAAATTAGTAAATAAAAAAAATGTGGATACCTCTAAATTGAAATAGTTTGAGGAAAATAATTTTTTTTTAAAAAATCGATTTTTTAATTATTGTTGAGTGAACCTAATCGGATCGGCAACGGAGGTCGAGAACGCATAGAGGAGGGGGATGGAAGGAGAGAGATGATGGGTCTATCTAATAACTCACTCAACCCATATTTGACCCATATTTAACTTTCACTTGACTCATATTTGACCTATATTTAACTTTCACTTAACTTATATTTGACCCATATCTAACTTTTACTTGACCCATATTTGACCCATTTAACTAAAAGTGGGTCATAATATGGGTTTATGAGCCATATTGACACCTCTACCAAGGGCTCACAAGTCTATTGAGCAATGACTTGGATGTCACACATTTTCTCTCCAAACCATCGTCTTCTACCAGTATCTCCTTCGGCATTCCAACAGCACTTCATCTCCCTTCCCAAATTTCAAACCTTCCTTCCGTAATTCCTTCTTGACTCTGTTGCCATGGCACTGAAGAAAACTCCCGAGTATGACGCAACCAGCTATATAGATAACCTCATGATTCTCTAAACAAGAGAATATGCCAAAGTCACTTTGATTTGTTGATTGCTATTGAGAAAGTAAGAGGTGGTTTTCTTGTGGTTCCCAACCTCAAGGACCACGACAAAATTCCTCTTTCGCTTCAAGCTTGCTTTCCCACCAAGCAAGGTGAGTTCTTGGCTTTCCAACATCATTCCTTTTGGGATATTTGGTCTTCAGCCTCTTCTCTTCTCAATTTTGTGGGTTTCCCTCGTTCGAGGCTGACTTCCATAAATGGTGTCTTCGTCTAAGAGAAGATGACACAACCCAATTTACTTGGAGGAATGCGGGGATTGAAAAGACACTCGAGACCACTATGTTCTCTCATGACATAACCTAAGGACTAGTAAGGTCTGCTATAAGCTTTTGGTCCCTCTCGACTAACTGTTTCTTCTTCCCTTGGGGGCTCACGACTGTTACCCTTCCAAATATACATATCATAGCGGGTTTTCAGTTGATTGGTCATTCTATTAAGATCTTGCTAGAATTCGAAACCCATTTTATTTCAAATGAACTCCTTACATACAATAAGTTTCTTAAGTGATTCAACAAGAAAACCAGGCCCTTTGACGATAAAAGCACATCACCTTCTTTATATTGGCTGTCAAAATATGTGTTTTTCAGCCCTACACTTAAAGTCAGCAAGGATTATCTCTAACTCACCACCAATCTTGTGCACGGTAAGCACATCACTCTTGCTCAGACTGTCTTGGCTTCACTATACAAAGGCTTCACTCATGCTTCGCCGTCAATGAAGGCTAAGGAGAATGGTACCATTTTTGGTCCCTTTTGGATTTTGCAAGCATGGATTGGCCCAATTTCTTGAATTCATTTTCGATATTAGCTCTCGCAATCTTCATTATGAATCCATATCGGGGGATGCCTTTAAAAGACGTCCTTTAGGCTACCAACTCTTGAATAGTTTACCTAAGAATGTGCCTTCAGACATGTTCCCTTTTGCCTACTATTTCAAAGCTCTGTTGGACATTGACATAAGGCTATTAAATTCTTCCCTTTTGAATGTGAAGAATTTTACTACCTCTATGATCATGACAGAGATTCCTTTTGAGACTTCTGAATCCATGTACTGTCTCCAGTAGATCTCCTATTGTGGCTATCTTCAAAAGGAAGATTCTATCTTGGCTTTGAAGTCTACTCTCCTCATTATTGTGCAAGACAATTCGGCCTTTTCCAAGCCATTCTAATGCCCACTCCTTACTCGATGGACTTCCTTCATATGAAAAAGAAGAAGTTTGACTTAAAGAATCGCAGTCCACTAGCCTGTTGTGCTCAAATAACAAAGGCCATGTATGCTCGATTCTCTCCTAATCTAGAAAAGAATTTTCAAGCTTGTCCTAGCCATAGTTCAGAATGGATGACATGGTGCATTTCTTTCGTCAATGAGGGTTCTTATGAAGATGACTCCAAGATAGTAATTGCTCGAATTAATTGGAAGGGAAAGTTGAAGCTAAGCAAGGAAATCATCAGTTCCGCTACTCCTGTTGATGTGGTAGTATCTGACGACAGCAGTCTGCCAAGCACACTTCTTCCTATTCTTAAAGGATCTGAGTATGAAGCTATCCACTTTATAGATGACTCAAATAAAGGAACTTCATGTCTATCCGCTTATCATGATCCTTGGCTCTTCCATGTATACCCTTTTGCTTATAAAAGACTATGTATTCCATGTTCAAAAGGAGAAATACTAGCACTGCTGGTAAAGAAAAGGAAGAGGACCTCCCATGTTCCACCAAAGAAATAACTTAAGGCACTTCTTGATGTACATGTTTCAACCATCTCTGCCCTTTTAAGTAAATCCTTGGGCATTTATGCTCCAAGAATTCCTGTTCCTTTATAGGCAACTTCTGAAGTCAATGATCCACCTGTTTTTAGAATATACTTAATCACGTCTATTTTACACATTAAATGCATCGTAGTCGATAGCATATAATGACATAACTTTGTACAAGAATGATAGAACGACAGGCATAGCTTCTCAGTGGCTGTGTATCTTGTCTCTGCATCGTTCAGCATTCAACTCAAATAATAAACTGCTTGTTCTTTCCGCTCATCATTTTCTCATGCTAGTATGCATCCACCGGTAGTATTGGCGGCCGACATATACAGCTTCAACAGCCTACCTACCTTGGGTAACATAAAAAATGGAGAGTTGATTAAGTATTCTTTTATCCAGTCAGATGTTTCTAATGCTTGTCTTCCTCGATGAACTCCTTTTGATTTTTAAGCTTCAATAATGGGGAAAATACTTTGATTTTTCCTGATAGGTGAGCAACAAACCGATGCATAACATTTATCTTCCCCAATATCATCTGAAGCAGCTTTTTGGTGATTGGTGGTGTCAATTCTAAAATAGGTTTGGCCTTATTTTTATCTATTTTAATTCCTCTTTGATTAACCAAAAATCCTAAAAAATTACCAACCTTAACTCTAAAAGCGCATTTCAAGGGGTTCATTTTTAATTTAAATTTCCACATCCTAATAAAGGCTTGCTCTAAATAATGAAAATGACTTACCCAGTCTGACTTGATGATCACGTCATCAATACAAACCTCCATGCAATCTCCAATCATGTTATGAAAGATTAAATTCATCACCCTCTAGTATGTAGCACCTGCATTCTTCAATCCGGGCATGACTAACCATTCAAAAGTGTCAATTGCACCTGGATATCTAAATGTAGTTTTATGGATGCCTTCTTCTGCTATAAATATCTAATTGTAGCCCGAATGACCATACATGAGCAATATAATCTCATTATCAGAGGCAAAATCAACTAGCATGTTAGCCATTGGCATTTGGAATTCATCTTTGGGTGTAGCTTCATTTAAATCGTGGAAATCCATACAAACTCTAAGTTTCCCATTCTTCCTTTTCACTAGAACTTGACATACCATGATGTCCTTATAAAGCCTACTACCAATAATCTCTTGATCTCTTCTTTGACTTTTTGTATAACTTCTAGTGTAAACTGCCTTAGAGGTTGTTTATGTGGTTTGAAACCTGTTTTTATTAACAATCGATGCTTAACTACATCTCTGCCTAATCTAGGCATTTCATGATAGTCCTAAATGAAGTAGTCCTTGTACTTTCTTAACAAATCCACTAATCAAACTTTGAATTCATTATCAAGTAAAGCACTTACATTAGGGTGTCGATTGATGGTTGTGTTGAGATTTACTTCTTCCAATGGGTCTTAAGCTTTAATCGCCTTATCATTATCCTTAATAGGTGAGTTATCAAAGTCTAAGATTCCTTCAACAGCCTCTGCATCCTACCCGTTGGTTCGACCCTAGAGGTTGACTACCTCCTAATGAATTCTTTTAATAACATAAGGTTCTCCATAGACAACCTTATCAAATTGGTCTATCACCTTTTGGGACCCACTCGACAACCCTTTTGTCAAACCAGCAGAACGGAATGTTGTTGGGATCTATTAGTAGGGGTCTACTTATATAAATATTGTCTTCAAAGGCCCCCAGGCATCCATTTATCATTTGTGAACAAGCCATTTGCAGTTAAGAGTTGGCTTTAACCTACTCTACTCTGTCACCATTCCAGAATACTAATGTATGATGAAGGATTAATGGTATACATTGATTTTCATAAATCCAATCTCTTCCCAATAATAAATTGTATATCCATCAGTGTCGACCACACAAAAAGAGGTCCTAGAAGTCTTGGACCCTACAGTTAAACCAACTACGACTATCCCTTTGACCTCTGAGACGTCTCTTGTAGAGTCTGACAATTGAATGTTCGATGGGATAATCTCATTGTCCTTTCTTCCTATTTTTTTGTAGAAATGGTATGGGATGAGATTCAAAGTAGAACCTCCATCAACTAGCACCTGGGATATTGGCCGACCATTAATTTTGGCATTAATGTTTAATGCCCTCAAGTGATTTGAGCTTTGTGTAGGATGCTTCTCAAATTCCATTACTTCCTCATTATTGAAATATTATTCCACCCCTTCTTTTTCATTTGTGAAGATTTCCTCACATAATTTCATACCAGACGATATCATACAAAATTCATTAGGAAGTTTTACCTATACCATGGAACTTAATGGTGAAACTGACCTTGACAATGACCTCACCTTTTGCTCTAGTGATCGAACAACTACTTCTATGGTCAATTTCTCACCTTGGTTGGAAGTTGTACTCTCGCCATTTAAATTTCTTCTCCACACCAAGTTCTTAGCCTCGATTCTTTTTGGTCCCTGGACCGCCATCAAAGTAGGCTTGACTTGAGTAATATGCCCCTAACTAAGTTTCTTTTGATGTGGATACATCTTCTTCTTCCTCTGTATCTTTCATTTTTGTGTTCGTGTCAAGCTATTCCCTATGGTTTGGACCCTGTCGACTATATACCATCTGTCAACAGGCGAATCGTAGGGCACCTTTAAAGTTCATTGACGATGGCGATTAGTTATTAGATCTACATCTTTGTCGTTGAACTTTGACCCTCATCCAAATGGGTGGTTTGTCACTCTAGGGTAAGTGGGAAGGGGATTATAACTGACATAATAGTCATATTTCCCACTATGTTCTCCCAAGGTTCTAATTGTGGGGTCGCCTTCTTCATATATTTGCTTGAATGACTTATCAATTCCTTGACGGGTACAATCTTCCCTAGAACATCCTGCGTTATATGTAGCCTACTTCGTGGACCCTACCACTGACCATAATATCATATTTATCGTATTGTCCCCTGAAATGATGTTTTTGCTACCAAACCAACTGCCTGCACCTTACACACAATGGAGGACCCTAGTACTTTTCAAGTTCAGAGTCCCATGAAAGGATTTTCCCCTTTTGATATGTATAGTGTTTCTTCGAATAGCTTGGCTTATTCTGAGTAGGTTCTTTCGAAATTGAGGAGTCGATTCCTGGCTGTATACTCCATCAACGACTCTTTGTCTGGATTGATGATTCTGGCACTTGGAGCGATACTGTTTTTGCCTAAATATCTATTTGCATCTTGCACAAAATTGAAGCTACTGGTATCTTCTGGGTTTTGGCTTAGTCTTTAAGGATATCATTCCAATGATGACGGGGAAAGGATCCACATCAATCTCCATCGGAGCATTGCTCTTATCAGTACAACTTTATTTTCCCCTACTTAATTGCATTCTGAATATTTCTCTTGAATACCATACAATCATTGGTATTATGGCTCCATAAATTATGCCATTTGCAATACTTGTTCCCTATCAATTCATCCTTGGTAGGTATATTCTAATCCTCAGTCAGTCTTATTTGTCCATCGGCCAATAAGAGATCAAATATCTCCTCAATTTTATTGACATCGAAGGAATAATAAATGGGCTCATTTGCCTTAGGCATGATGTTAGACTTCTCCTTCATTCTGGCCATCATTCTGGCCGATTTTAATGCTTGACAAATGTATGGTTTATCAACAACCATTTTAGTAACAGCCACTTCTGCCATCTCAACTTACTCTAGTTCCTTATCTACTTCCACTAAGTCAGCCCGGTTAATCTCTACTAGTCTACCATGTCTTTTGTCTTTTTCCTTAAGCAAGCTCTCATGTTTGGTAGCTATGGTAGATAACTAGAATAAGTCGGAATAAGGCTGTGCCACCATCCTTTCATGGATTTCAAATTTCAATCCATTAAAGGTGAGATCTGCAAAGGTTTTCTCTAATAATGGGACCAAACATTTATTCTTGGCTCTTTTGAACCTAGAAATAAATTGATCAATTCACTCATTGTGTAGCTATTTCATGGTCGACAAGTCAACTATTAACAGATCTAGGACGGCCCTTTAAAACTAGGTATGAAACAATTTTTCCATTTGCTCTCATGAGATGATAGAATTTGGTGGCAATGATGTATACCAAGTAAAAGAAAATTTTGATAATGATAAGGAAAACAACCTGAGTTTGTAATGGTCCGCATGAGTAAACTCGAACATTTTAAAACCCCTTGGATATGGTATAATATCCATCCAATGCAAATATGGCTTCCTATACACATTAGACAAGCATGCTATGTCATTGCTATATCCCCTTAATGCTGGATCAACCGATGGTTGGTTTTGAAAGGGAGCTATGGAGGTAACCTTGGGACGTGCTGCATAGCATAATTGGGTTGCAACACTAGGTTGATATTTTGTTGGGGAATTTGATGGAACTGTTGTTGAGGCCTATAGAATAGTAGCTGTTGTTGGGCTATGGTTGCTTGATTTACTTGCAGATTGGGAATATTCGACTGGGCAAGAGGGAAAGGCTGCTGCAAAATATGAGGCTGAGCATTTGGCATTATGGGTGGAGGTACTTAGCGTTAGATATTTGGAACCTATCGTTGAATATTAAGAATCACAGCTTGGGGTACCTACTGTTGAACATTAGGCATCCCAACCTAGGGTACCTGCTGTTGAACATTAGGTATCATTGTATGTGGTTGAATGTTCAACTGTTGCAATTGATAATGCCTCCTAGCTGGAGTCATTACAACTCTTGAACTTCCATTGTGACTGGCAATACATTCGTCTAGGGCACAAGAATAGGGTTTGGCTGAGAAACCAACCTACTCTTGAGACATTCTCGAATAATGTAGCTTGTCGAGTCACTGGTGGAATGGCTTTTGCAGTAGCTTGATCAACATTGGTAGGAACATTAGCATTAATGGATCCATCAGTCTGTGCATCTACAACGACTTCTTCTCTTTGCAAAATTCTAAAGAAGGCCAAGCCGGTACACTTTATCCTCATTATCCAATGTTACTTGAGAGGTAAATGTTACAAGGACATACCAATTGAAACAAGGACCTACCCTATTTGTGGCTGAATTTGTCTTGTTGAGGCTCCCTGTTGTCTTTAGGCACATCCATGATAGGATTGATTATCAAAAGCCCGATGACATCGGTCATTCGCCTTACCATATGATCAGCGAACTCATTTTGAGTCTCATCAATTGTTCGCCTCATAATAGTGATCATGACCGGTGTGAGGTCCACCTGCCTTTTTTCTTCCACACTATGTCTCAAATGTCAGCGCCTTCTTCTTGAACTTGGCTTGTAGCCTCGTTGCGTGGAAGTTGGCTGATGATGACTCACCACGTGTGTTATCTTCGGCCATCAATGACACTTGTTCGTCGATAGCACTATTTATGTTGGTTCAATTTCGAGTTCGTGGCGTAGCACTCTCCCAACTCAACACTAAGGTCCCATCAGACGTGCCAAAAAGATATTTCACTGATTTAAATTCCCACCAAAAATCTTTCATCGAACAATGCATTTCAATTTTATTTTAGGGTATTCAGGTTCTTTAGAGAATGCCAAATGCGAATGCCAGTTTTATTTCCAACCTGTATGTATAACCTTATGTTTCTGAATCAAATGATGTGCGGACCCTTGGAGTGCCAAAACTTGGCATGGGGGGACACTTAAGTGCCAAAAGTTCATAAAGGTATACTTAAGTGACAAAATCGAAGCAAAAAGGATCAATTAAATGTCAACAGCGAAAAAATCCGACCAAACTGCCACGTGTCATTTTCCGGTGATTTTATTTGCTAATGGAGTAATTTTTTTCAAAAAAAAGTATCCACGTGGCAATTTAAAGAAGAAAAAGAAATTGTCCAAGTCATACCAGAAAAAATTTAAAAAATAGATTTTATTTTAAAAAAAAAAAAAAAAAAGAGGAAGGGGAGGGTTCAAGCGAGGGTTGCTCGGCCCTCGCTCGAACTCTCCCCTTCCTCCTTTTTTTTTTTTGAATTAATCAATTTTATAATAATATATTTTAAAGTTATTTAATATTATTTAATTAATACATTTTTTAAATGACACGTTAGCACAAAAACGACATCGTTTTGGCTGAGATTTTGCTGACTTAACTTCTGACGAGCCATGTAAGTGAGTTATATTATTAAAGTAAGCCACGTTGGACTTCCGACGGCCTTCGCTGGAGTTGGTACTTAAGTGATCAAATTTTCAAAAAAAGTGGCATTTAAATGTACATTTCGTAACTTTTGGCACTTAAGTGTCCTCTCATGCCAAGTTTTGGCACTTAGGCTGTACTTTTGCCGAATCAAACTATGTAGAATTTAATCGACAACACAACTTGTTTAAGTGTATGGTTGGAATTTAATCAACAACAATACCCCTAGATAGGAAACTCAACGTCGGAATCTAATCAATGACACTAAACTTGTGGAACAACACCGGAATTTAATTGATGATGCAGAACCGGATAGAGATACATGCTAGAATTTAATCAACGACGGAAATCTGGAAAACTACAACTAAAATGCAATAAAATAAAGATAAAAGAAAAGATAATTGTTGTGATGTTTAAGGGGTTCTCAGTAACATGGTTTGTGACATTTGTAGTGTAGCTAGGTTGATTGCTTTTCTTGAACTGCACTCTTGTTTTTTCCCATGTTTTTCTTCCCTTCTTGGCCGCCTTATCAATATCCGATCATTTCATGACTTGTCGACGACACTTGCAGGACTTGCCTATCAAGCAACTAACTACATCCTTATTTTCACGCACCTTCCTTACGGCAATTATTCTTACTTGGGATTTAATGCCAATTTTGCTTAAATTTCAAGTCTATATTCCCATAGCCTGGCACATGGCAATTAATTACCTTGTCATCAACTTAGGTATATTTGTCTGAAATCTTGTCAACACCTAGCTGCAAATTCCTTCAGGAATGCTGGCGATTCTTATCTTCTACGAGCAAAACTGGGCATATTGCTCTTATTACTATTCTTATGGTCAGTACGCGATAATAGGGGTAATTTTTGGTGTGAATACTTTCCAATTCGTAGTTGCACCACGTTGCTCTGCATGCGTGTCTGCATGGGTGTCCACGACACGATAATAGTTACATCACGCACACGCATTCACGAAGAAAGTGGAGAGTGGAGAGTACCAAGACAATTAGTGGAGGCTTTTCATAGAAAAAGTCAAATAGCATGTGAATGACGTTCGGGAGGAAGACCCACCAAAGGTGATCCCGTTATCCGATCATGATGCATAAATTTAATCCATATATAAGGAAAGTACCGATTTGGTCAGTGCCGTCTCCGGCGGAGTACGTGTTTTTCTTGCTTTCTGAAGGGGTGTTTCGAGAAAGGCAAAAAGTGAGATTGCCTTGTTGCGGATGCTGGCCCAGCTCCCTAAATTCTTGGGAGGGGGCCCATGAGACCAATCAGAGTCCATTCCAATTCCATATCTGAATCACAGGATTTCTCTAGAAGAAGATGTCACAGGGGATCTCGAGCACACGATAACCTCTCTCAAAAAACTGGTAAATGGTAATGTATGTGATAACAAACGCGGGGAAGCTAAGACGGGACGAAGGAATTCCAGATGAGAAGGCAATGGCTTTCGATTCGTGGGAGATATTGCACTAGAAATGGATGGAGGCAAAGGCGACTGCCAGGGAGGCAGTAGTAGTACATCCAGTTGATTCAAGACCATTCCGGCGTTCATTCATGTCCCTCGAGATCCAAAGATAGATACAAATCTGTTCAAGAAAATGATAAAGAGAAAATTATATTCGCTCTCTTAGGCAGCTTTTCTCAAGATAGCTTCTTATCTTATCTTTTGAGTTTCGTAGGCTTGAACAACTTAAAACGATATCTTGACCCTTTGGAATCGCCCTGTAGCCGTCAATCATGCTCTTGGTAGTTCCATGCTACGGAACCGAGAGAAAGACAACCGCAAATTTGGAACTCTGCTAAGAATATTCATTGCTACTTTTTATGTCCTTTTGCATCATATATTTATTTTCATAAAAAGAAAGAACAATCAAAATCAAGGCTCCATTTATTTCATGATAAATGATAATTTAAACATATATTTATTTAGAAAATGAATGAACAAAAAATATTTTTATCATTTATGAAAATTTTAAACATAAATTATTATTAACAATCAAAACATTTGTCATTGACTAATTATTTCAAGCAATATTTAGGAAAATATTTTTAAATTATTAAATTTTTCGAAACAAATGAAGCACAACTACAAGAATGGGGATAATCCATAAGCATGAACTTACGTCCATCTCCATTCTTATTTGGGACATGAAATTGATTAGTGATCCTCCTCGTCAAAAATTGTGGCAAAAAGGATGATGAGCATGCAAAATTGGAGCCTCTATTTGTTAATTTGCCATATAGTAACTGATTATATTCTTTTGTTCCTAGGAACAAAAAAAAAAGAAGAATAGAAATCTATTGGATAAATTTTTGTTCCCTAGAACAAATTTGGGATAGAATCAAGAATTAAAAAAAAAAATGTTGATTCTTTATTCTCAAGAATAATTCTAGAATTAAGCCCAACCTATTTTTCTTTTTCTTTTTTTCTTTTTTTTCTTATTTTCTACTTCTCTCTTCTTTTTCCTCCCAATCGGTTGCCGTGGCCTCGCCATATCTGGGCAAGGCCGACCTTATTGAACCTCACCCAGCTGGTCGCTAGCCACCGTCGGCGATGATGATCAACCACAAAGAAGGAGGAAGAAGAAAAGAAAAGGAAAAGAAAAAAAAAGAAAAAGAAAAAGAAACAAAAAGAAAAATAAATAAAAGTATTAAAAAATTAAAAGAAACAAAAAAAAAAAAAAATTAAGAGTCCTACCAAAATCATTTCTATTCTGGGAATAAAAATTTTAGACAGTTACTAAACGCTTTCAAATGCTTAAAAATTATTCTCAAGAATAAAATTAAAAAGAATCATTTCTAGAAAAAAATTATTATTGGAACAAAATGGTTACCAAAATCACCCCTCTTATATTGATTTTTATTCGGGCCACACAAGGTCGCATAACAAGTAGGCTCATTAATCAAGCCCACTTCAGTGAAAACTGTCAGACACCCTTTCAAATATAACCCATAGCTCAGTCCAAGCCCATCTAAGTCAAAACCCAAAGTACTAACAATGCAACAAACCCAAGTCACCACGAACGAAACCTAGCCCGCTAGACCAAACTGGGCCCAACCTAATTAAGCCAATTCAGCCCATCTTATCTACTCCTCCTCATTTTGTTCCTTTTTTTCCCCTCTTTTTTTTTTTTTCTTCCGCACTCTTCCTCCAGTCACCCGCTACGCTTGGCTTCCTATTCCCAGCACTTCAACTTTTGTTCTACGCCTCACGACCAACCGAGAACAACTCTAACCAGTGATTCACATGCCAAAGCCCCCAATATGGCTCATAATAGCTCATTGTTAAGCCTCCATTACTGATTTCCTCTGGTCATTAGACTGTAATTGTTGGCCACAAAGCATGAAATACAGAACGAAGTAAACGATGGTGGTGGCAGAGGCAGCGAAATGACCAAACGAACATGCCTGTAATGCCAAAAATCACAGTAACATAACAATAGAACGCAACACGTGCGGACAACTGGTTTCGGCCGAAAACGAACCCACGAAAACTAGATCTCGTTGAGGCATTTCGTCGAGCGGGTGGGGTGTGACACTGAACGAGGGGTTCCCGGATTAATGGGCACTGGAACCAGGGCCAGCACCCTCGAAAGACAGCAAAAATACACACAACAGCCAAACGAAGGACGGAAGAGGGCCAGAGTTCGAGTGAGCTGTGCGGCCGTGAACTTCGGCCCGGCGTCCCCAAAACAGGGGGAAAACAGGGGACACGGGACAAGAAAAACAGGGGGCGCGACGCGGAGGTCCCTACCCGGCTCAGCGGCGACGGCCGGAAGGCGGTCTCGAAGCGGATCGATAATTAGCCAGCCATCCGGCGTCGCAAAGCCGTGATTCTCGGGATAAAATTGGATCGGACTCAAAGCACACCCACCGGAAATCGAACGTCGTGGAAGGGGGGAGCAGCGGCCTCGATGGTGCCGGCTAGGAGTCGTCGATTCGCGTCCAGGATGGCCGAGCGAAGCTCAGCCGAGGCGAATTCCGGCCCTCCCACTTTGTCGGTCCCTCTCTGTCTCTCTCGATTTATCTGTCGGTCCGACCCCTCTCTCAATTGCTCCGCCCCCACCCCCACCATTTAATGTCCACCGGCAAGCGTGCATGGCTTTTGCCACCGCCAGCCTACCGTGGTCGAACTGATCCCGACCCGCGGATCACGCCGTGGCCCTGCTCCCTCCTGCTTTGCCTCTCTGTCTGCGGTACGTCGCACGAAGGACGAAGGGGAAGAAGAAAGAGGAAAGTGAGCGGGCCGGACTAAGGAAAAGAAAAATGAGCCGGCCCAAGTGGAAAAAGGATGGAAAAGAAAGAGGCCGGGCTGGGTTGAGGCGGAAAGAAAGAACAGAAGGGGCCGGGTCGGCCCAGGCCCGCTTCATTTTTTCTTTTTGAATAATGTTTAGTTAATTATTTATTTTGATGTTTTAATTAATTTTTTCCTCTTTTTCTTCTTTTTCTGTTGATGATTATTAATAAAATCTATTACAATTTGCTAGTCTACCCAACTATCTATTTTGAATGACTTAGGTCAGGTGCCAGCAACGTGAAAAGATTTAAGTCAATTGAAATAATTAAAGAGTTTATGACTAAATTGATAAAAATTCCATTTGTTTAACTTTTTTGGTAATTTTTCCTAAATGTTGATAATAGTGTCATCTGTAACCAATCAATTAGAACATTAGTTAAAGGGAGTTTCGCCACTTAGAAATAGATAAAAGTATGACCCTTATTTGTTTGAACATCTAACCAGAGGTTATCAGTTTAGGCCTCGCCATTTAGCCATATATATTTTTTGTTGGGCAGAATGAGAGTCCATTTCATGAAAGTCTACTCAATTTATGAATATTGGCTTGTTCCATTGGCCATTAGATTTGGCCCCAACATTGAATGTCTTTTCTTATGCATTTCCCTACCCCTAAGTTAATATGCAGACACTTCGACCTTTCTTGTAAATTTGTACTAGCACCAATTCTCTCTACATACGTGTATGCGCTTGTGTTTGTGACACGATAATAGTTACAATATAAGTAACAACTTTCACACATGTATCGAATTAGGAACCGAAGGGTGGTGATTATCAAGGCTTAATGAAAAATCAAATAAAATACAAATAATGATTTGAGAGGAAGAGACACCAAAAGTTGATTTCTCCCTTAGTATTAGCAATTAGTGATTGACCAACATACACTTTAATAATTATGTTAAGGAAGGAAAAAGAGTAATTATATAAGGAAGTGAGTGAAGCGGTAGTTAGGGAAGACTTTTTTTTTTCCTTGTCTATTATACTCAAACTCCTAACTCCCCCTCAGATTTTTGCCTTACTCATTTGTTGAGTGTGAGAGTTGAACTCCATACTTGAAACTAAATGTCCCTACTTTCATAGGGTGGCCTATAATCTAATTCACATATATGAGTTAGACACTTATGACAGGTATGCTATCCCACACACGGCACTCCTAACCTTCAATAGAGACTGCCTTTTAGCCATCAAGTTACTTTTTCAAGCCATGAACTTAGATGATAGAAAACTTGAAAATATCAGAAATTCTGATACACAGGATCTTACATTACGAGCAAGTGCAAAGCATACTTCCAGGATTTTCTTGAATCACAGTGTTTGTTCAAAACCATAGTTCTGAACTAGAAGAGTACAAGAGTTTAGAAGACCATGTTGATAAAACACACAAACTTCTTATTTCCCTTCAGATCTTTATCTTTACAATACAGGGGTTCTTCCTTATATAGGTGAAGGATGGCACAAATGACAATTACTTGGAAAATACTCACAGGTCGGTCTTAGCAACTATCACGAACAACAAAGGACAATAATTATACATGTGCTACAGTGATGTAAGCAGTTTAGTGGTTGATGCAATTGATAGGCTCTTCAGTGTCGTCTTTCGAGCTTGAGCTTCCGTCTTTTTCTCTTTTGAAGGATCTGATCAAGGCCTCAATCACCAATGCAAAAAGATTGGGTTCATGGGATGAACTAGTGCCAAAAGGATCAGCGAAAGAACCAAAGTTTTTGGAGGATGGTCCTCCTCATGGGTCTTGGGATGGGGGTCCGCCTTAAGGTTCATGAGCAGTAAATGACTCTAAATGATTTTGCCGAAAGACTCCTAGGGCTTCTTGGATGCTATCCCTAGTGGTATCCCACACTCCAAAGTAATCCCATAACATGTTGGCAATATCTGGGGGCCATGCTTCTGGTGGGATGGTATGGTCTTCTTGGTAAAGAATTATTTGGACCTCTCGACAAATATGGTGGGAGATACCAGTTCATTGTCTCTTATGGGTTACCAAAACCACTCAAGATGAAAATGTGGAGAATTGAACACTCCACCTCAAGGATGGCCACTAGAACAACCTTTAGTGGTTCAGGGGAGACGTGTCTGCCCTGTGTAATTAACAGGGGAGACATGTTAATTATGTCCTTTGTTGTCTTTTTGTTATTTAGTATTAGGGTAATTTTGTAAAGAAAAGGTAAAATAAATAACACTTCAACTCAAATATATAGATAGAGGTAGATTTAATTAATAAAAAAATTGAGAAAAACATTTTATATTTCCATCCCACATAGTGAAAATGGATCAAATTGGAGGTACATCAAAATTTGTAAGGGTGGGCAAATTTGACAAATTGTTGTTGCAACATAAGCAATGTGACATCCTGAACATATTATGTACTGTTGTGACCTTTTTCGAGGTCAACAACCAAAAGGAAAATTAATCGAAAACTAAGTCAAAGACTTAGCGCGGACTCTCCCAAGCTCATACTAGTTGAAACTTTAGAGTTTCGCTTTAATTAATTTAACATATAAATTATTTTATTTAGAAGTCACCACTAATATTTTGTGGATCGATTAGAAACCTAAGTGTAGAAAAACACTTTACTTCTATGAACCAGAGATATCATGGATATAGGGACTTGGTTGTGCTAAATAAATCTAACACCCTTCAAATACATTTTCTCTTTTTTATTTTTTAAATATTTTGTCAGCAATCTTGGTTGATTTTAAACCTAAACCACTAACATGTGATGAGTGGTCATAGGATGCGCAATCAAGAATTAAGCACTCAATAAATCGAAGTTATAATTAAATTGCCAAAAATAGGGCAAACCTCAATCCATTAGGCAAAGCATAACTTCACTATGATTAATTTTTCAATATTTGCAAGAGGTTAATCAGAAAAAAAATGCATGCCCTAAACATGATTTTTAATTGCAATGACATTTTTTTTGGGATTTTCTTCTCGTGGATGTAATTTTAATCTAAATTCTATGATTAAATGAATTCCAATTTAACTTGCAGGAATTATATTAGCCTAATGACATGTGACATGGATGACCTAATTTGAATTATGGCTGAAAATTATGAACTAATCTAACATGATATGCAATCTAATTATTGTGAGCCTAAACATGTAATCACTAAATGACATTGATACGATGACATGGCAATGCGATGATGCAACTAATACTATATCCAACCCCGTCAACGAAAGTTTCAAGAGCAATTGTTAAACATATTTACTTTAGAATAATCCGATTGTCAAAATATCTCTTACATATAGTTAATGCATTAAGCCTTGCAAAGTTTTCTTAATTCGTTACTTAAAGAAGTCCCAAGGGGGCACTAGTTAATGAAATCTTCACGCAATTAATCTCTGTATCTCTCAATGAAGGTTTGGTGAAGATACGGAGGTTGGCTAATTCGTTACTTGAAGCTTTCGCTATATTTAATGTACCATTTGAAAGAGTCGAAAAATGCTGATGCAGCATGTCAATATGACGACTTCTTCTATGCTTTTCTATTTTGCTTTCTTAGCTGTCTCACATTGTAAACTTCAAGGGGTCAGTTTTAAATTACATAGGAAGCATGGTTAATTACGTGCTAATCTTAAAAGTTCGGGCCAAACATGGAGATACAATCAAAACAAAATTCTTTGGTTATTTAAGGGTTGGGCTACGTTTGAAAAAACGATCAAACTTTGGGCCTTGTAAATTGTAAGCATTGCAGCGGATTTCAAGACTTCAAGAAAATCACTGCCAAATTTTCTTTTAAAAAATTAACAAATCAAAGACCAACTTACCTTAAGTAAAATGTAATTGGCCCACACTTGTCGGTCGGGTGTGTTTTCCATAAAATAAGCGAATTAGTCACACTATAAGCACATGCAAAGTCGGCACTAGAGGAGGACATGGCAAACAATATAAAAAACTTCTGAGGGCCTAAGACAAAAATCAAGAAGTCAAGGGGGCAATTTGTATTTGGTGTTAAAATCCCACAGGGACAAAACATAATTCGCCTTACATGTCAGACATCTAGGTCGACGAGGACTGCTAGACAAGCCAGAGGCTTATTGCTGCACTGGAAACGGGCTTCAGGGACGATATGAACGGATGACATTCGTAACGAAAAACAATCGTCCGGCCAGACACAATCAACAAAAGTCGGATTTCGCAGAGTTCCCATAAAACTCACCATTATAAAAGATCGGGACGAGTAAATCACGCCGTACCGTCTGCAAATTCTACCATACGTTCTCAATCTTCTGTTGTCTTATTGTCCACTTTTACTCCATGTTCCATGAACCTTGGTGAGAAACTATCTAGTCAAGCGAGATGATGAAGGAGAAATGAGAATGGCGCGTACCGTACCATACCTGTTCTATTGACAGAATACAGAACTTTGAGCACAGATCATATCCCAAGGATGGCGGCAACAAAAAGTACAGAGAAATCAAACCCGTAATAACAGAACCGAAGAGCCTTCTCATTAATCATAGCTAGCAATTACTCTTTGATTAAGTCCCCCGCGGCAATCTGCACTGGTTATTTGGGATGTCAGGTGTGAGAGTGCAGACCTGGTATCGAGTCTCATGAATGGCAAAGGATGAAAAGACTACTCTTAATTAGCAGGGGCAACAGACCTAGTGGGTAAATAATCAAGAAAGACAAGCTTTTAGAACTCTAAAAGGAACAGAATTACTGTAAGATTCAACTAATGTGTTGAATGCATAGGAGGAAACAAAACTTAGGCCCCAAAATTGGCAATGTGAGAGAGCACGATTCTCGTGGCTCCAGTCGTTAGCTTCTGCACCCAAGAAGATGACTAACTTGAACTTGCTATGTACATGATTCCAAAATCTTGCCAATGAAGCACGGTTCAATAGTCGGTGTGGATGAAGCGCTCATAACTCGTCCCGTTAAGGGTCTTCAAAACATCATCCCAGTTCTTGATGTGGTCCGACAATGGCCCACTATGTATCTTGATCTGGCGGCTCCTCAAATCCATTATTGGCAGGTTGAGGAAATCTTGTACTTCTTTTAGCTTCTGCACAATAGCAGACAATGAATGTCAATCTAATGAAGGAGGTACACCAATGTTTATGAAAGTGAAATAGCAACATTAGCTTTCAAATGAGACATGATCACACCCAATTAACAAAACACTTCAGCTCGTCATCATAAACTAGATTTAGTGTAGAAAGTAACAGACTTTGAGCTATATTTGCAGGATATGGGAGCACAGATACTGTGCTGTATAAGTGGTCAGTTCAAATTAAGGTGCTTGCTAGATGTCATAGCCCAAGGCACTCACAGTCCAATTCTTCATGAGATCCTCGTAGTAGAGCACAATGTGCCTTGTGGTATTGTAGTATGTCAAAACCTCGGAAACTGTTCTCTCCATTTCTTTGAAATCATTGATCAAGGAAGAGGAATTGATCATAGGCTTGTATCCCGAGAGTATCACAGCCTGCAGTCAGTATCAGGGGAATGTAATTCGTGTATCATGTATCAGTATGTGAAGATGGGTTAGTGCCAGTGTGTGCATGTGGTCGGGTGCCCTTCGGGTGAATGTGCTGTAGAGAGAGAGAGAGACAGACAGACAGACAGACCTCTTGAGGAGAATGCACGTGGGACTTGTGGGTTCCATTCAACAGTTTAGCATAGCGGTCATAGGAATTTGCAAGCATTGAAACCATGCGGCGCAGAAGATTTCTGCGGAAGAGGAAAATTACAGAAACATGTCTACGGGTGAAGTACTGTACAATTTCTATATGATGATCCATCACTCCCTGCATGAATTGGAAGCAAGAAATGCTCAATTTCCTTGAATTATCATCCAACAATATGACAAGAAGCAACATTTTGCTGCATCGATAGTCTCCAAATAAGAAAAATATATGCTTGCCCAACACCATCATAAGCTTAGGTGATATGCATTCACAAATATTATATACCCTCAAAGGCTTATCTGTACCATACAATTTGAATAAAAAGATATCTTTTTATAACCATCGACCTAGATGATGATTTGATGTATGCACAACCTTTCTATTCCTTCTTTTAGTCGGCCAAAGTGGTACACAGTTTCTACACCAGGAAGTTTTCAAAGAAAAAACCTCCTTGACATGTAAATCCTGGGGTTTCCAGAAATTCTGCAATTTTTGAAGTTGCATCACCTTTCATGCAGTTGCTATTAGTAGCACATTAGAGATTTCAGCAGAATTGCATGTATCAAAGACTCTTTGCCGATTCATTGTGTCTTTGCTAAAGTATTCACATTATAGAGCTGTATGCTCTAAAGGACTATTTGGTGCTCTTTGATCCTGTAATACCACAATATTCCATCTCTCCCTTCTTCGTACAATCTATGTTCAGTGACACATAACCCAAATTACAATAGTTTCATTGATCCGTTTGGTTCGAAAATTTGAGTCCAATTGTATAAATTTGCAAATGATGTCCTGATATTTACCTGATTAAGCATCCACTTGAAGCCAACTGCAGCAGAACACTCGTTCTTTGAAGCACTGCTAAACCAATCCAAGTTGTAAACTTTGTCAAGAGTCTGTAAAATTGAGGAAGCATTCTTCCTCCGATCCATGGCGGAGAAAATCTCCCCATTGGAACTCACATTGGCGTGGCTATTTAGGAGTGTCTCAAACCACCCACTTCCTGATCTCTGTGTCGATATGATAACAAAATATCGCACTGGATTATCTGCACATTCAGCCCTGGAATCACTTAAAACCAAAATCAGGCGAAACCCAGTGAATCATCATCCCATCACAAACGAAATCCTAGTTTTGTCATGTCATTTATTACCTGCTAAAAGTTTTGGGTTTTGGATAATGGATTGAAGGTTTATCGGATTGTTTCACGCAATGAAGCTCGCAAGGTTCCTCAGTGATTTGGATGTTTAAGAGATTTGGCTTGGCATGGCGACTTATTTGCTTCAGACAGATTGAGCATACGTACAACCCACAGAACATTGAAAATGCCAACACTATCATCCTGTATACTAGAGGCGATTTCTTGGGAGGTTTAACGATCAAAGTGTCCTGTCAAGCATTAAAAAAAAAAAAAAAAAAACAGAGTAAATGTTATCAGATGAAAATTGATAACTCACCAAACCAGAAACATGATAATCTCCTCGCAATCTGGTGTTAGCAACAACCATCACAAAACTATGCAGAGAAGATAACTAGATGAAATCAATGCATGTGAAGTTAACGCAGTCAATTAGGCAGTGAAGGGCAAGAAGAATTGATGGCGGGTTCTGAATTTTGACCCCAACAGCGAACTACCCAAGAATTGTAACAGGGAAATAAATTGATTAGCACAACAGGATCGCTATAATTCGAGATTAAACATTTCTAATCACAAACTGAGTTATTCTTCTCGTCCCCGCTCAACACACATGACAATAACAAAAACGAATCAGCTGCTTCCAAAGATAAATGCTTCTTCGTGCACCCAAAAAGGAAAAAAGCAACAATCTTTCAGCAAAGTACAGTGAGAAGATGACTTTTTTAAGAACACCCATCTCTCTTCGGCCGGAAAAAAAAACACCCGTCTCTCCTTCGGTCCAAAAGGGAAAGAATCTGATACACATTCAACAGAGCAAGCAGAAACAAGAGCACACATTACCACAAAAAGAGAACAGGGAGAGAAAAAAAATCCCACCTTGTTTAACAAATATATGACTTCCGCCATCGCTAGGAACCCGAGACACAAGACAAGAAGATAGAAGCGTCTCGAACAAAAAGATAAACAATTTCCACCGCTAGAGCCCAGACTTCTCTTCAGTTGAGCTCGAGCCTCTTCTTCTCCGTATACAACGAGTTCGGACGAGACAGAGTCAAGAGAGTCAGAGCTAGAGAGAGAGAGAGAGAGAGAGAGAGAGAGAGAGACAGACAGAGGCTGACTCAGCTGCAGCAGGCCAGCTACAGTCCAGCTACAGTGCGTTTTTCAGACGTTCGTGCCTCGTGGAAATCAAAGCCATAAGTACCCTTCGCCTTTATTTTTTCATCCGGATTCGGAATATATTTAATTATCTGATGAGTGCGTATACTGGCCGAAAAAGATAGCAGCAATGATGATTTTTTTTCAAATTATTGCATGATCTTACTTCTTATTCTCAGCTGTTCTTTTTCTTTTTCTTTTTGTCCTCAAATTCACAGCTGTTCAAACTCAGAAGTTGGGCCGTTTAATTTGGTTTGGACTTAGCTCGGTCCAGGCGCCGTACTCTCTCTCTCTCTCTAAACTAATTCAACCTAATTCAAAGATAAAAATATAAATAATAAAAAAATGAATTCTTTTGAAATGTTTTTCCCATATAAAAAATGTGTTAAAAGGGCTCTTGGACTCTGGCGTGTGTTGGGGGGGGGGGGCTGGGGTTGGGACCAGACGTGTTCCACTTGGCAACGAGACTTTTGACTTTTGTTGGGTTGCCCCGGGAGAAGGAATATGAGTAAACGTTTTATATATTTTAAGGGTGATTCTTATGTCCTCAAGAAAATATGCTCATATGAGTATTTTTAATGTTAAATTGAAATGCGATATACTTCAACCATCCGCTAAATTTCAATGGATAAATAATTTCCCTTCCCGACCAAAAAGGAAAACTAATAATTTCTCCGTGTTTTGTTGTCTAATCACCAATTGACAGGACTCGCCCCTGGACCACTTGATTTTTAAGAAATATATATTATTTTTATAAAATCTTATACAAATTTATGCATTTAAGCCCCCCTGGGTTAAGTGATTAAGCGTTTTTCCCTTCCCTGTGTACGTATCTATCTCAACTATGTTTTTCAATGTTTGAAATTGGGTAGAGCAGAATTAGATGAGATAGAATTGATAAGAAATCATCAATTTTTTTCATTTTATATTACTCTTTACATAGAAACACTGAATATAATATGGGCGTAGATAACGGGTCATATTATTCTCTTATATGAACAATTGAAATCCAATGGTTAATTAAGATCTATTGCATTTCAATCTAACATTTTAAAAGCTTATGTAAGAATGGTCATTGGAGTCGTTAGACACGGTTGCACTACACTTATCTAGACTTATTCCTATATATATATATATATATATATAACGCTTATCTAGGGTTATCCTATATATTCAAAGTGCGTGCCTAAACAGGAAAACATCAAACAAATTATATGTTATTCTATCTGGTTTTGTATATGAATATCAAAAACCTAGATAAGGCTATTGAGAAGATATTTTTCTATATTTTCGGGAAATAAAAGGACTGACCCTAATCTTTCGGATGCAAACAGAGCAAGCTGCCGACTAGGGTTTTATCAATACTTGAGGAGGATTCTCATCTCGGGATCGAGGGTTAAAGTCTTAACTTTTAAGAAAGATTCAATTAAATTAACCAATAAATAGTTTTATATAGTTCCATGTAAGGTCTTACGTATAAGATACAAGGCTCTTGGGACTCTAGCTACATGATGGATCATGACTTATCATGCATTTTTCTTTACTCAAATTACAATAAATAATTTCACCGTTGAGACGTTTACTCAACGAATGGATGCCTAGTGCTTTGTGAAGGAGAGTTAGAAAAATTAATAACTTACCAAGCAACTACTTGTGACTCGTGAGTTGCAACTTGCTTGTCTCTTCGCTACGTCAATTGCCTAGTGTGTCGAGATTTACTCTTTTTTTGTTAGGCCTAAAAAGAAACAAGATTTACTCTCTCTTTGTTAAGAAAGGGGAAATGTCCCAAAAATTTTTAAACCTATTATACTTATATTACCTTTTGATTAGGCCAATTAAGTCTTAAGCCTTTTGACAATTTTCAATTGAGTTCTTCTAGCAGCCGAAAATTGCTAATGACGATGCCGGTTGTCTTATTTAGTATTGTTGGCATTTGATGTGGATAATTTTTATAATTATTATGTAGAAAATTAATTTTATTATTATATTTTATTTTTCTTTACTATACTTTTTCTGTTTGCTTTTTTTTTTTTTTAATTCATTGTGCCAGTGACCCTTGCCAACCACAAAGATCCATGCTTAGGTCTAGCAAGCGTCCACGGCCAACGAGACCATGATGGCCTTGGCTTGGGCCTTCACAACCCCGACGATCATGGGAGATGTAGCCCTCACATAGATTTGAGCGAGGCCTTCATGGCCAACAAGGGCCTTGGCAATAGCCCAATAGCTAGTAGAGGTGATCGGTTCCCGTTAATGTTAGAGTACATTTTCAAAGACAGCCCACTTCGTTTATACACTGCTTTTATCGATTTGTCCTTTTAATCTACATGTAATTGTATTGTCCTAAAACTCGAAGAATTTTCTTTTTTTTTTTTTTTTTCGAATTCTTAAGAAACTTAAAAAAATATATATATATTAAAAACTCTTGGTTTGGTCGGTCGATCCGATTCCCACCTTGGGCAAGGAACCGGATCGACCACCACGGTTCCAAGAATGGGAATCGGGAATCGAAGCCGTCGGCTTCGGGAGCCGACCAAAACCGGCGATGCCCAGTCCGGTTTGGGCAGTTCCCAGGTTGGGCGGTTCCCGTTGCACACCCCTAGTAGCTAGCGAGGGTTGTTGGCCACTGTGCCCCCAAAAAAAGCAAAGAAAATAATGATAAAAAATTTCAAAGAACTGTAAAAATTGTCAATGTCAGTATTGACCATACCATTTAGGACAATTAGTGTTCACATCAATAATTTTCAATCAAAATTGGTTCGACAAACTCAATTAGTAAATTGTCAAAAGGTTTAGGGCTAAATTGGTTAAATTGAAATGTTTAGAACTAAATTGGCACTGGTATAAAGATTTTATGATTTTTTTGACAATATTTCTATAAAAAACACTCGCATAAACCCCAACTAAATTGAGCCCCCACACACATATGGACAATCGAATCGGAGCAACCTAACGTAAAAGTGCACATGATGTAATGATGTTTGATTCATACATAGGGTTATTCTCCGTTCCGAGACCCACACAGTAGAATGATTTGCTTTCCGTGGCTTTTTAACAAGTGCTTCTATTCCTTTTTTTTCTTTCTCGGGGCTGATCTTTTTATCGCAACCGAGTTGTAATTACATGCATTTTATCATATTTCTCATACAAAATGATTCACGACAAATCAGCGATCGAGATATATTATTATGTTCCTCGACAGATTGTAGTTGTGCCCTTCTGGATTCAACTGAAATCGGGTGGTTCAACTTGTTGCGAAGAGGAAAGGAAATTGTTACCGGCTTTCTAACGATGCTTGCAAATGTCGCATCAGCATCCTCCAATGTTTGGCTCCCGCTGTGTTGGCTAAGGTTTTAGAATTAGCTGAAAAGGCCCATGAAGTGCGCAAGTGACAACAACGGTTGAACCGTCTCGAATGAGCACCGCAACGATGCAATTGAAAACGAAAGTCGTCCGAAGCTGTTTGGTTCATGGTCTTGTAAACGGACTCGAATGGCCCGCTTCGAGAGAGAGAGAGAGAGAGAGAGAGAGAGAGAGAGAGAGAGAGGTTGCGTACATGGTCGCAGTCTTCGGAATGAAGCATGATGGCCTGATTGAAATGGAACGGGGGAAAATCAGGTTGATTCAACGCTTGCATAGGCATGAGTCACCTTAGCGACAAAAGAGGTGAACAATCACATTGTGAATGCTCCTGCTCATGTTTTTTGGCTTTATCACTACCAATGCAATTGCCACCACATGTCCATTTATCATTATGTAGTTATCTCTAGTTTCTCACAAAATCTAGCCATTTACAAAAAAAAGAAAAATAAAGAAAGAAAAATCGATCATAAATTAACGGAGTTGTTATTGAGAGAAGAAGAGACTAATCTCGGTCAACGATGAGTGACTTTTTTCGAATTATGTAGTCAATTTGAAACGTAAATAGGCTCAACACGGAACAATCCTCCAAATAAGTAAATTCCAATATACCTTATCTTTTATTCTACATGACCAGCAATCCGTTGACAAATTATAAATAAGAAGATTGACCGACTCTTAAGTCAAGATGACTTTCGAAACAAAATTCTATGCATAGGACTCAACAAATTTTTTTAAATGCTCAGAGGCTTATTCTTGGATAAATTGAGCAGCGCTTAATAAATCGAGTATAACATCCTCCAGAAGAACCCAAATGGCATGAAACTTGATGGGTTGGAAACTCGACAAAAAGAGCTTTTCAACCACTATTGTGAGACAATCGCGGAAGCCCTAGCTGTGAGATCTGCACTGGTTTGGCTGAAGGAGAAAAGGGAAAGTGGAACTGATCTGAACTCTACTTCCCCTGCTGATCTGCGCTTAACTCCCTCTACTGATCTGCAAGTGGGCGTATCAATAGATAGCTTATCTTTGTTCAGGTTTGTACTGGGCCAAGAGGCCCCTCCATGGGCGGCCCACTCCATCATTCAAGACTGTTGCCAACTCCTGTCCAGTCTTCAATGGGTCGAACTACAGTACAGCCCCACAAGACGCAAAGGCCCACCAAAGAAATACCTTGCCCTTGAACTGGGTTACGCATCCCCCTATTCTCTTTGGTCTATTTTATGTATGGACTTTCCAATTTCACAAACTCCTTTTATGAGTTAGTAATGCAAGCAATTCAATTCCGATAAAATAAAATAAAAACCAATATTGTGAGACCAGATGGTGGCACGAAATCCTCGTCAAAATGCCGAAGAAAGTGACTCTTAAAATTATGCCAAATAGAGTTGAATTTATTCCCCAACCACTTCTACATGAATTGTTGGATAAGACTTAGTTCTCTTGAAAATGTCAAAATTAAAAGAAACGGTAGTTTGATAAACTCACTTGATGCAGATCCATAGACTTCCAATAATCTCATGTTGACACGAGGGCTTGACTCTAAGGGTGCGCATGGTAACGCTTCTAATCCCGGCAACAATTTCTACTAAAAAATTATTCCTTTTTATTTTATTCCCGGGAACAATTTCTGAGCATTTGAAGGCGTTTGGTAACTGTCCAAAATTTTTATTCCTGGGATAGAAATGATTTTGGTAAAACCTTAGAATTTCTAATCCAAAATATTTTCTTTTAATTTTTTAATGATTTAAATACAATTTTTTTTTGTCTTTTTCCCTTCCTCCATTGTGGCTGGTCGCCGCCGCCGCCGGCGGTGGTCGGCGACCAAGCGGGCGAGGTCGGCGAGCTCGCCCGGCCACCGACGAGCCTCGCCAAGCCAGGGCAAGGCCGACCTCGCGCCGCTTGGGCGAGGTCGACCCTCGCCGAGGTTGGGCAAGGCTCGCAGCCTTGGTGAGCTCGGCCTCACACGGATCTGCGAGGCCGAGCTCACCGGTGGCTAGGCGAGCCTCCGACGAGCTCGTCGATGGCTTGGTGCCCCTCTAGCAAGCTCGCCGAACCTTGCCCAGCCACTCGCCGGCGCTGGTGATGGTGGCTAGTGGGCGGTAGTAGGCTGAGGGAGGAAGAAGAAAAGAAAAGAGAAAGAGAAGAGAAAAAGAATAAAGGAAAAAAAAATTGATTCTTGAAGTTATTCTCGAGAACAATAAGCAACTTTTTTTATTATTGATTCTGTTCCAAATCTATTCTAAATCTATTCCCAGTAATAAATTTGTTCCCGAGAACAAAAATTTTAACAAACAGATTTCTGTTCAAATATACTACCGGGACCAAAAGAACATAAATTATCACTGTTTGGCCAGTTATCAAATAGGTCCTAAGAGATGTTGGGCAATTTCTTTCTTTTTTTCCCAAAAGCTTAAATTATCAAAAAATGGACCACCGGTATATTGTAGCACGTGTCCTAAATTTTCCACTCATTCATAAGCCGTCATAAACCTAAAACCTAGGATGCCCACGTAACAATACCATAAAGACCATCGAAAAGAGGAACAATAAGCATAATTACGTAGATCTGGCTAGAGGTAGAAAATTCCCCACATTTACTATCTTCATACAAGAAGACCTTGCATAGGCATGAATCAAATAAACGAAGCCCCATTGGATTTCACTTTCCACAAAATCCGATATGTAACTATAAGATTTTTTTATTTTTTGGTCGTAATGTAACCATAAGATTGATATGGTTGTTTTGTTGGGCCAATCAGTCTTGTCTACGAAAAGACCTCAATGAGACAAAACTGGAAAAATTACCCAAAAAAGTATTAGACCATTTGCAATTTTATTAATTCAGTCCTAAATCTTTTATAATTATGTCAATTCAATCCATTCAGCCAAATTTTGCCAGCTGGTGCTAAGTGGCAAATTTTTTGATAATATATTTTATTTGAATTTATTTATTTCCTTTTCTTTTTCTTTCCCTCCTTTCTTCTTCCTCCAGTCGGTCGCCAAACCTGATGACCAGCTAGAGGCGAGGGTCGACGAAGCTCAACCTCGTTGGCCAATGGGGAGTCTTGCCCATGATAGCCACAGACGAGGGCAAGATCAAGCCTTGATAGATTTGGCTCGACCTTGCCTAGCCATGATGAGGCCAAGCTCGCCACCGATCCGGTGAGACTCGACCTCACCAGCCAATGGCAATGCTCAACCTTGCCGACCACTAACGAGGTTAAGCCTCGCTAGATCAACGGTGAGCTCAACCTTGCCAATGGCTAGCAAGAGTGAGACTCGCCATTGGCTAGTGAGGTTGAGCCTATGTTGGCCTTTGCCTCGGCGATCGGCTAGAGGAACAATAAAAGAGGAAAAAAATGAAAAAAGAAAAATAAATAAAATATTATTAAAAATTGGCCATGTCAGCATCGGCTAGCATCGTCAGCCAGTGTTTGTGTCAGTGTTGACCAACAAAATTTGGTTAGATGGACTATATTGGCATAATTACAAAATGTTTAGAACAAAATTGACAAAAAAAAAAAAAAAGGTTTAGGACTTTTTTTAGTAATTTTCTCAATAAAACTTCTTCTAGAGCAAAACTTTTCTTTTTCCCTTTTAGAGATATTCATAGAGAAACAAATATCCCAACGCGGCAGCATCTTGATGCTCCAGGTACAGGAAACACACATTCTCATGAATCAAAAAAAGTTCAAACAAAATAAATATAAGAGGAAGCGTCAAGATTTAAATTAATGACTCGTATGTTGATATTATGTAAGATCAACATTTTTTCTATATTGTCACGTAGGATTTTGAGGCAAGGAAAGTGGTCAATATAACTCAATGGTTGGTTTTTAAATGTTATGATGCTTAAATGATCATTAGCCATAGAGTGAATGTTATACAAATGTTATGATATTATTAATATCATTGTTTTAAATAAAACTATTAATCTTGATCAGCCCATGGATGAGGAAAGTCCTTTGAACAAAGTTTTAAGATGGTTGGGCTTGAGAAGGTTGAGAATCTTTGTCAAAAGGTGCAATCTTTTCAAAACCATCTTTGACTTTGGGTCTTGTCAAACTACAGTACAATCCATGGGCCAATCAGCCTAAACTTATGACACAAATGGATCAGAATTTCTAGAAAATGCGGTTATATACAATTTGAGTCCTTCCTTACTCTCGAAGATTATTCATGATTAGAGAAAACCGACGGGTGACGACTCACAAAAATGATTAGAGGTTCCAACAACAAATTAAGAAAAACATAGATCATATCTTAACATGCTACTAAAGATTAATGCTCCAGTTGTTTTGGACTATCGTGTTATCATTCGCCTTGTGCTGTCTATTTAATGTATATATTTTCATATTTTCTGTTTTATTTCATATATATATGTCCATTTATACATGAAGATTCTTGTCAAAAAAGAAAAAAAATGCATGATATAAAATCTGAACTCGTTTGATAATAACTGTTAGGAGTACATTTTATTTTTAGTTGTTTTATTATACTTTTCATATTAGGTTTTTGAGATTTGATATTCATTTGTTGTTAATGAATTATTGATATATTCAAATTCATCTTAACTGGTGCAGAATTTTTTTATTATCTTTCTAGAACCAAATTTATTAGCTTTAATGAGGAAGCTCATAAGTACTTTTTATTTTTTATATTTTGGAAGATGAAACATAAAATTTATTATTCTTTGGGTTAATATTTAATAAATTTTTTTGGTATAAGAAAAATCGAAAATTGAAGTCTGCAAACAGAAAAGAAATAACAACTCACGGTATGAACAACTAAAATTGGGTTTGTGTAAAAAAAAAAAAAAAGCCAAAAATTGGCATCTGCTTTTTTATGTCCAAAAATCTTGACATACTAAATGGATTTATATTAAAATATTAAAATATTAAATTACACATTTGTCTAACAGCTTAAATTTTTAAAATTAATAGTTTTGATCTCACACAACATTCTCATGTTGCAAATGTTTACATTCTCAACTATGATGAGATGGGATGTCTCGAGCTTTCGTTCAATCTTCAATATCATTCATGAATTTTTTTAAATATTTTAATCCTTAAACTTTAAGAAATACAATTAATATAGTCCTTCCGTTAAAATTCTAACACCGACCTTGGCAATAATTTCTAAAGAATTGATGTTAGATTAGCCATTTTGGCATCCATGTGGCGTCATGTGACCTCCACATCCTCTCTCTCTATTTTTTGTGCAAAAAGAAAGGAAAAAGAGGATTTTCTAATTTGGGAAAGTGATGCAAAAATCTACATCATCATTTTGAATCTTAATATTGTTACTGTGTTAGTAACCATAAAAAAAATACATGACATGACGATGTACTTTACAAATGACTATATATAGCGTATTTTTGAAAGTTAAATGATTGAATTGAATGTAAAAAGTTCCAAAATCATATTGTACATTGAAGGTTTAAGAATTGTCTATGTCATTGTTTTACAATTTTATGATAAAAAATGTGTACAAAAAGAATTTGAAAAGACAAAAAAGAAGAAGCATGGAACATATTAAAAGTTGATAACAAAACAGGAACGGAATAAGAGTGCATTTAGTAACAGTTCTTTTCTCGGAAACAATTTCTTTTCAAAATAGTTTATTTCTATTTTTATTCATTGGATCAGCTTCTGAGCAAAAGAGCACGCTTATTAATTGCACAAAATATATATTTTCGGAATAGAAAAAGAATAAAAATACGTTTTGTACGACCCACAATTTTTTTTTTTTTTTTTTTTTTATGTAGAAGTTCTTTTAATTTTTTCAGATTTTTCTTTTTCTCCTCTCTTTGTCCTCCTCCTATAGGCAGCTGTCGAGTGGTGGTGGTGACGACAGCGACTGGTGGTGGGTGGTGATACAGCGGGCGATAGCAACCGGCAACGACTATGACCGATTAGAAGAGGAAGAAGAAGAATGGTAAAAAAAAATAAAAGAAATGAAATAATTTATTCTGGAAATTATTTCCAGGAATAGGAATTAACTTTTTTCTGTTTCTTGTTTATGTTCTAATCTATTCCATGGCTATGTTTCTATTGCTGGAAATAGAAAAATTAGCTGACGCTACCAAATGGATTTTGTTATTTTTTTGTTCTAGGGAACCACAAAACAAAAATTTTGAGAAATAAAAACGTTAACAAATAGGCTTTTTGGATGCCCGAAGGGGTATTCTCTTACTTTATACCTAACACAATAAGCGAAGTAGCTAAAAATGTACATACAATATACTTTATACATTCTCATATTGCAAATGTTTACATTCTCAACTATGATGAGATGGGAAGTGTCTGAGCTTCTATTCAATCTTCAATATCATTCATGAATTTTTTTTAATATTTTAATCCTTAAACTTTAAGAACTACAATTAATATAGTCCTTCCGTTAAAATTCTAACACCGTTAGCTACCTTGGCAATAATTTCTAAAGCATTGATGTTAGATTTGCCATTTTGGCATCCATGTGGCATACAATTGACTTCCACTAGGGGTGTGCAACCGGACCGGGTTTATCCGGAACCCGGACCGGACCACCCAAAAATAGGGTTGGGAACCGGTTCCAGGTTAAACCGGTCCGGGTACAGGTTCCAGTTTTTGGGAACCAGTTGAAATCGGTCCGAGAACAAAGTCCAAGCAAAGACCCATCCAGAACCAGACCGGTTTTGGAGCCGGTTTTTACCCTGTAAAAAAAAAAAAATTGTCTCTTTGTATAATGCTTTTGAGTCTCTTTGTCTTCGAAGAAATTTTAAAAAAAGAAAGATTTTCTCTGAATCAAGTTAAGAGATAATTGTTTTGAAAGAGTTGTTAAAAAGAACTGTTCTCATGAATTATTTTTCTTTTTTAATGATCCCACTTTCAACTATTATTATAGTCGCAGAACAAATGCTACTAACTATTGTAGTACTAATTCTCGGTCAACTCAAGAAATAAGAGCTCCGTCGCATACACATAAGTAAGCATATTAGATCATAATAGAAGTATTTGTGGGAATGAGACTAATATTAAATCCATATTTGTTGCTAATGCTTATGCATTCTTAGGATTTTTGCTTTGTCTTATAATGTTAGGAGAATTACGTTGTTGTTTTTCGCTAATTAATGTAAGATTCGAAGCCGTATAGAATATTGAACGGTTGTAAAATAGGTTCCAATGAAAACAGGGTTGGTCCTGTTCCCGGACCAAAAAAACAGGGTTTGGTCCAAAACAAGGTCCAATAAAAACAGGGTAGGGTACAGGGTCCAGAAAAGAGGAACCGGTTATAACAGGGTCGGGTACAGGGTCCAGGTCTGAACCCTACCCACCCTGGACCCGATCACCCCTAACCTCCACATCCTCTCTCTCTATTTTTGTGCAAAAAGAAAGGAAAAAGAGGATTTTCTAATTTGGGAAAGTGATGCAAAAATCTACATCATCATTTTGAATCTTAATATCGTTACTGTGTTAGTAACCATAAAAAAAAAAAAAACATGACATGACGATGTACTTTACAAATGACTATATATAGCGTATTTTTGAAAGTTAAATGATTGCATTGAATGTAAAAAGTTCCAAAATCATATTGTACATTGAAGGTTTAAGAATTGTCTATATCATTGTTTTACAATTTTATGATAAAAAATGTGTACCAAAAGAATTTGAAAAGACAAAAAAGAAGAAGCAAGGAACATAATTAAAAGTTGATAACAAAACAGGAACGGAATAAGAGTGCATTTAGTAACAGTTCTTTTCTCGGAAACAATTTCTTTTCAAAATAGTTTATTTCTATTTTTATTCATTGGATCAGCTTCTAAGCAAAAGAGCGCACTTGGTAATTGCACAAAATTTATATTTTCGGAATAGAAAAAGAATAAAAATACGTTTTGTATGACCCACAATTTTTTTTTATGTAGAAGTTCTTTTAATATTTTCAGATTTTTCTTTTTATCCTCTCTTTGTCCTCCTCCTCTAGGCAGCTGTCAAGTGGTGGTGGTGACGATAGCGATCGGTGGCGGGTGGTGACGCAGTGGGCGACAACAACCGGCAGTGACTGTGACCGATTAGAAGAGGAAGAAGAAGAAAAGTAAAAAAAATAAAAGAAAGAAAATAATTTATTCTGGAAATTATTTCCGGGAATAGGAATTAACTTTTTTCTGTTTCTTGTTTATGTTCTAATCTATTCCATGGCTACGTTTCTATTACTGGAAATAGAAAATTAGCTGACGTTACCAAATGGATTCTGTTATTTTTTTGTTCTAGGGAACCACAAAACAAACATTTTGAAAAATAAAAACATTAACAAATAGATCCTAAATGGCTCCTTAATTGTTTGCTTTTGGATGCCCGAAGGGGGTATTCTCTTACTTTATACCTAACACGATAAGCGAAGTAACTAAAAATGTACATACAATATACTTTATACATTCTCATGTTGCAAATGTTTACATTCTCAACTATGATGAGATGGGAAGTGTCTGAACTTTTGTTCAATCTTTAATATCATTCATGAATTTTTTTTAATATTTTAATCCTTAAACTTTAAGAAATACAATTAATATAGTCCTTCCGTTAAAATTCTAACACCGTTAGCTACCTTGGCAATAATTTCTAAAGCATTGATGTTAGATTTGCCATTTTGGCATCCATGTGGCGTACATGTGACCTCCACATCCTCTCTCTCTCTATTTTTGTGCAAAAAGAAAGGAAAAAGAGGATCTCTAATTTGGGAAAGTGATGCAAAAATCTACATCATCATTTTGATTCTTAATATTGTTACTGTGTTAGTAACCATAAAAAAAAAAAATACATGACATGATGATGTACTTTACAAATGACTATATATAGCATATTTTTGAAAGTTAAATGATTGAATTGAATGTAAAAAGTTCCAAAATCATATTGTACATTGAAGGTTTAAGAATTGTCTATGTCATTGTTTTAATATTTTATGATAAAAAACGTGTAGCAAAAGAATTTGAAAAGACAAAAAGAAGGAGAAGCAAGGAACATAATCAAAAGTTGATAACAAAACAGGAACGGAATAAGAGTGCATTTAGTAACAATTCTTTTCTCAGAAACAATTTCTTTTCAAAATAGTTTATTTCTATTTTTATTCATTGGATCAGCTTCGAGCAAAAGAGCGCACTTGGTAATTGCATAAAATTTATATTTTCGGAATAGAAAAAGAATAAAAATACGTTTTGTACGACCCACGATTTTTTTTTTTTATGTAGAAGTTCTTTTAATTTTTTGAGATTTTTCTTTTTCTCCTCTCTTTGTCCTCCTCCTCTAGGCAGCTGTCGAGTGGTGCTGGTGACGACAAGTGGACTCGGTGGCGGGTGGTGACGCATGGCGGGTGACAAAGAATCGATAGCGATTGTGACTCGATTAGAAGAGGAAGAAGAAGAAAAGTAAAAAAAAAATAAAAGAAAGAAAATAATTTATTCTAGAAATTATTTCCGGGAATAGGAATTAACTTTTTCTATTTCTTGTTTATGTTCTAATCTATTCCATGGCTACGTTTCTATTGCTGGAAATAGAAAAATTAGCTGACGTTACCAAATGGATTCTGTTATTTTTTTGTTCTAGGGAACCACAAAACAAAAATTTTGAGAAATAAAAACGTTAACAAATAGATCCTAAATGGCTCCTTAATTGTTTGCTTTTTGGATGCCCGAGGGGGTACTCTCTTACTTTAAACCTAACACGATAAGCGAAGTAGCTAAAAATGTACAGACAATATACTTTATATATTCTCATGTTGCAAATGTTTACATTCTCAACTATGATGAGATGGAAGTGTCCGAGCTTCTGTTCAATCTTCTATATCATTCATGAATTTTTTTAAATATTTTAATCCTTAAACTTTAAGAAATACAATTAACATAGTCCTTCCGTTAAAATTCTAACACAGTTAGCTACCTTGGCAATAATTTCTAAAGCATTGATGTTAGATTTGCCATTTTAGCATCCATGTGGCGTCATGTGACCTCCACATCCTCTCTCTCTATTTTTGTGCAAAAAGAAAGGAAAAAGAGGATTTTCTAATTTGGGAAAGTGATGCAAAAATCTACATTATCATTTTGAATCTTAATATTGTTATTGTGTTAGTAACCATAAAAAAAAATTCATGACATGACGATATACTTTACAAATGACTATATATAGCGTATTTTTGAAAGTTAAATGATTGAATTGAATGTAAAAAGTTCCAAAATCATATTGTACATTGAAGGTTTAAGAATTGTCTATGTCATTTTTTTACAATTTTATGATAAAAACGTGTAGCAAAAGAATTTGAAAAGACAAAAAGAAGAAGAAGCAAGGAACATAATTAAAAGTTGATAACAAAACAGGCACGGAATAAGAGTGCATTTAGTAACGAGTTCTTTTCTCGAAACAATTTCTTTTCAAAATAGTTTATTTCTATTTTTATTCATTGGATCGGCTTCGAGCAAAAGAGCGCGCTTGGTAATTGCACAAAATTTATATTTTCGGAATAGAAAAAGAATAAAAATACGTTTTGTACGACCCACGATTTTTTTTTTTTATGTAGAAGTTCTTTTAATTTTTTCAGATTTTTCTTTTTCTCCTCTCTTTGTCCTCCTCCTCTAGGCAGCTGTCGAGTGGTGCTGGTGACGACAGTGACTGGTGGCGGGTGGTGACGCAGCGGGTGACAGCAACTGATAGCGATTGTGACTGATTAGAAGAGGAAGAAGAAGAAAAGTAAAAAAAATAAAAAGAAAGAAAATAATTTATTCTAGAAATTATTTCCGGAATAGGAATTAACTTTTTCTATTTCTTGTTTATGTTCTAATCTATTCCATGGCTACGTTTCTATTGCTGGAAATAGAAAAATTAGGCGACGTTACCAAATGGATTCTGTTATTTTTTTGTTCTAGGGAACCGCAAAACAAAAATTTTGAGAAATAAAAACGTTAACAAATAGATCCTAAATGGCTCCTTAATTGTTTGCTTTTGGATGCCCGAGGGGGTACTCTCTTACTTTAAACCTAACACGATAAGCGAAGTAGCTAAAAATGTACAGACAATATACTTTATATATTCTCATGTTGCAAATGTTTACATTCTCAACTATGATGAGATGGAAGTGTCTCGAGCTTCTGTTCAATCTTCTATATCATTCATGAATTTTTTTAAATATTTTAATCCTTAAACTTTAAGAAATACAATTAACATAGTCCTTCCGTTAAAATTCTAACACAGTTAGCTACCTTGGCAATAATTTCTAAAGCATTGATGTTAGATTTGCCATTTTAGCATCCATGTGGCGTCATGTGACCTCCACATCCTCTCTCTCTATTTTTGTGCAAAAAGAAAGGAAAAAGAGGATTTTCTAATTTGGGAAAGTGATGCAAAAATCTACATTATCATTTTGAATCTTAATATTGTTATTGTGTTAGTAACCATAAAAAAAAAATTCATGACATGACGATATACTTTACAAATGACTATATATAGCGTATTTTTGAAAGTTAAATGATTGAATTGAATGTAAAAAGTTCCAAAATCATATTGTACATTGAAGGTTTAAGAATTGTCTATGTCATTTTTTTACAATTTTATGATAAAAAACGTGTAGCAAAAGAATTTGAAAAGACAAAAAAGAAGAAGAAGCAAGGAACATAATTAAAAGTTGATAACAAAACAGGCACGGAATAAGAGTGCATTTAGTAACAGTTCTTTTCTCGAAACAATTTCTTTTCAAAATAGTTTATTTCTATTTTTATTCATTGGATCGCTTCGAGCAAAAGAGCGCGCTTGGTAATTGCACAAAATTTATATTTTCGGAATAGAAAAAGAATAAAAATACGTTTTGTACGACCCACGATTTTTTTTTTTTATGTAGAAGTTCTTTTAATTTTTTGAGATTTTTCTTTTTCTCCTCTCTTTGTCCTCCTCCTCTAGGCAGCTGTCGAGTGGTGCTGGTGACGACAGTGGCGGTGGCGGGTGGTGACGCGGGTGACAAAGAATCGATAGCGATTGTGATCGATTAGAAGAGGAAGAAGAAGAAAAGTAAAAAAAATAAAAGAAAGAAAATAATTTATTCTAGAAATTATTTCGGGAATAGGAATTAACTTTTTCTATTTCTTGTTTATGTTCTAATCTATTCCATGGCTACGTTTCTATTGCTGGAAATAGAAAAATTAGGCGACGTTACCAAATGGATTCTGTTATTTTTTTGTTCTAGGGAACCACAAAACAAAAATTTTGAGAAATAAAAACGTTAACAAATAGATCCTAAATGGCTCCTTAATTGTTTGCTTTTTGGATGCCCGAGGGGGTACTCTCTTACTTTAAACCTAACACGATAAGCGAAGTAGCTAAAAATGTACAGACAATATACTTTATATATTCTCATGTTGCAAATGTTTACATTCTCAACTATGATGAGATGGAAGTGTCTGAGCTTCTGTTCAATCTTCTATATCATTCATGAATTTTTTTAAATATTTTAATCCTTAAACTTTAAGAAATACAATTAACATAGTCCTTCCGTTAAAATTCTAACACAGTTAGCTACCTTGGCAATAATTTCTAAAGCATTGATGTTAGATTTGCCATTTTAGCATCCATGTGGCGTCATGTGACCTCCACATCCTCTCTCTCTATTTTTGTGCAAAAAGAAAGGAAAAAGAGGATTTTCTAATTTGGGAAAGTGATGCAAAAATCTACATTATCATTTTGAATCTTAATATTGTTATTGTGTTAGTAACCATAAAAAAAAATTCATGACATGACGATATACTTTACAAATGACTATATATAGCGTATTTTGAAAGTTAAATGATTGAATTGAATGTAAAAAGTTCCAAAATCATATTGTACATTGAAGGTTTAAGAATTGTCTATGTCATTTTTTTACAATTTTATGATAAAAAACGTGTAGCAAAAGAATTTGAAAAGACAAAAAGAAGAAGAAGCAAGGAACATAATTAAAAGTTGATAACAAAACAGGCACGGAATAAGAGTGCATTTAGTAACAGTTCTTTTCTCAGAAACAATTTCTTTTCAAAATAGTTTATTTCTATTTTTATTCATTGGATCAGCTTCTGAGCAAAAGAGCGCGCTTGGTAATTGCACAAAATTTATATTTTCGGAATAGAAAAAGAATAAAAATACGTTTTGTACGACCCACGATTTTTTTTTTGTTTTTTATGTAGAAGTTCTTTTAATTTTTCAGATTTTTCTTTTTCTCCTCTCTTTGTCCTCCTCCTCTAGGCAGCTGTTGAGTGGTGGTGGTGACGACAGCGATTGGTGGTGGGTGGTGACGTAGCGGGCAACAACAACCGACAGCAACTGTGACCAATTAGAAGAGGAAGAAGAAGAAAAGTAAAAAAAATAAAAGAAAGAAAATAATTTATTCTGGAAACTATTTCCGGGAATAGGAATTAACTTTTTTCTGTTTCTTGTTTATGTTCTAATCTATTCCATGGCTACGTTTCTGTTGTTGGAAATAGAAAAATTAGGCGACGTTACCAAATGGATTCTGTTATTTTTTTGTTCTAGGGAACCACAAAACAAAAATTTTGAGAAATAAAAACGTTAACAAATAGATCCTAAATGGCTCCTTAATTGTTTGCTTTTGGATGCCCGAAGGGGTATTCTCTTACTTTATACCTAACACGATAAGCGAAGTAACTAAAAATGTACATACAATATACTTTATACATTCTCCTGTTGCAAATGTTTACATTCTCAACTACGATGAGATGGGAAGTGTCTCGAGCTTCTGTTTAATCTTCAATATCATTCATGAATTTTTTTTTTTAATATTTTAATCCTTAAACTTTAAGAAATACAATTAATATAGTCCTTCCGTTAAAATTTAACACCGTTAGCTACCTTGGCAATAATTTCTAAAGCATTGATGTTAGATTTGCCATTTGGCATCCATGTGGCGTACACGTGGCGTACACGTGACCTCCATATCCTCTCTCTCTATTTTTGTGCAAAAAGAAAGGAAAAAGAGGATTTTCTAATTTGGGAAAGTGATGCAAAAATCTACATCATAATTTTGAATCTTAATATTGTTACTGTGTTAGTAACCATTAAAAAAAAAATACATGACATGACGATGTACTTTTTTTTGATCGAAGACATGACGATGTACTTTACAAATGACTATACGTAGCGTATTTTTGAAAGTTAAATGATTGAATTGAATGTAAAAAGTTCCAAAATCATATTGTACATTGAAGGTTTAAGAATTGTCTATGTCATTGTTTTACAATTTTATGATAAAAAACGTGTAGCAAAAGAATTTGAAAAGACCAAAAAAAAAAAAAAAGCAAGGAACATAATTAAAAGTTGATAACAAAACAGGAACGGAATAAGAGTGAATTTAGTAATAGTTCTTTTCTCGGAAACAATTTCTTTTCAAAATAGTTTATTTCTATTTTTATCCATTGGATCACCGAGCAAAAGAGTGCGCTTGATAATTACACAAAATTTATATTTTCAGAATAGAAAAAGAATAGAAATACGTTTTGTACGACCCACAATTTTTTTTATGTAGAAATTCTTTTTAATTTTTTTCAGATTTTTCTTTTTCTCCTCTCTTTGTCCTCCTCCTCTAGGCAGTTGCCGAGTGGTGGTGGTGACGACAGCGACTAGTGGCGGGTGGTGACGCAGCGGGCGACAGCAACCGGCAGCGGCTATGACCGATTAGAAGAGGAAGAAGAAGAAAAGTAAAAAAAATAAAAGAAAGAAAATAATTTATTCTGGAAATTATTTTCGGGAATAAGAATTAACTTTTTTTCGTTTTCTTGTTTATGTTCTAATCTATTCCATGGTTATGTTTCTATTGCTGGAAATAGAAAAATTAGGCGACGTTATCAAATGGATTCTGTTATTTTTTTGTTCTAGGGAACCAAAAAACAAAAATTTTGAGAAATAAAAACGTTAACAAATAGATCCTAAGTGGCTCTGTAATTGTTTGCTTTTTGGATGCCCGAAGGGGTATTCTCTTACTTTATACCTAACACGATAAGTGAAGTAGCTAAAAATGTACATACAATATGGTTAATGTGTCTTCATAGTATCAAATAATATCTCGTGAGTCGTGACCATAAAATCTTCGGGAAAAGAATAGCCCAGTGCCAAAACTTGGCACTAGGAGACACTTAAGTGCCAAAAGTTACGAAAAGTACACTTAAGTGTCACTTTTTTAAAATTGGATCACTTAAGTGCCAACTCAGTGAAGGCCGCCGAAAATTCGACGTGGTTTATTTTAATAATATAACTTGCTTACGTGGCTTGCTAGAAGCGAGTCGGTAAAAACTCAACTAAAATGACATCGTTTTGATCGATGTGGCATTTATAAAATATAGTAAAATTGATTAATTGAAAAAAACAAAGGAAGTGGGAGGATTGGGAGAGGGTTGTGCGGCCCTCGCAACGCCGCCCCACCATTCTTGCGGAAGAAGGCCAATGATGGTGAGGCAAGGGTCGGTTGAGGTTGCCGAGCCTTAGCCAATGGCTGGTGACCCCGGCCAACCTATGGCAAGGGCCTATGGGCTTTCGCCTAGATCTAGGTGAGGCCCCAAAGGCCCTTGCGCAAGTCGACCATGGTCGGCCACTAGCTAGGGCCCGACGACCCCGGCCGACCCTCGCCTCACTTGTCGCCGACCCTTCCTAGTGATGGTAGGGTGGCGATGGGGAGCGGCGGGGCTGCACAGCCCTCACCCGATCCCTCCTCCTTTCTTTTTTTTTTTTAATAAAATCAATTTTTTAGAATTTTTATCTAGTATGACTTTTTTTTTTTGCCACTTGGACAATTTCTTTTTATTTTAAAAAAAAAAAATTGCCACGTGGATATTTGTTTTTGAAAAAAAAAAAATGCTCGATCAGCAAATAAAATCTTCGGAAAATGACATGTGTGCAATTTGGCCGGATTTTTTCGTCATTGGCACTTAACTAATCCTTTTTGTTTTGATTTTGGCACTTAAGTGTACATTTCTGAACTTTTGGCACTTAAGTATCCCCGTGTCAAGTTTTGGCACTTTAAAGGTCCATACATCTAAGATCTTCCAGGTCCATGCACGTATAAGCAAACTTGAGTATTCAAACGAGCGTTCATCTTCTTCAAGTTTGCAAGTTGAGTCCTAGATTACAAAACACAAAAATGTGACGCAAGGAACCATGCACATAAACATATGGATAGTATGTCACCCATTTGTGTGGATCGGGGATGTTATTCTTTGAGAAGTTGTGGCAAGAGCTTGCAGTTCCAAACATCATATGTTACGGGGCTTTCGTGCACATACACGATAAGCAACCATTCAACTCATGTTGAAACATAAAATTAATTTTGATTTCTCTGCGACAAAATGGTGACATGCCACCCACCTGAAGTTAAAAGGAGAAGACAAAAAGGCTGTCCCAACACAATTGGCCAGATGAATGTTTCTTTAGGGCGACTATTGTCTCATTAAAAACTGTTTAGTGTAGGATAAGATTGAAGTCAATGTTTCTGTCGTGGGAACTTAATAGAGCTGAAGTGTACCCAAAATTGGTGCATCGATTAAGTCTTGCACACGAAAGCGAGTGATTTAAGGTGTGGCCAATTGTCATTCGATGCCCGATCTTTGGGTCAGCAAAAGGATTGTTCACTTGTCATCGATACCATTACGTTTGGTCATTCATCATTAGATCAAAGCTACTTTGGCATTAGTCGCGAGATTGACCAAGTTCTTTTGCTTGTATTACAAGACCAAGTAATTGACCGTTCAAGATAGCATGGACTCGGTCACGAGGAAATTGGGTTACACTGTTGATGTGGTGAAACGACAAGTTATTGACCTCAATTTGATGGCGAAGTGTACATATTCAGCCCACTTTATATTTAATTAGCAAAAAAGTCTTGCTTCACTTGTCACATTACCCCCCTTGAAAGCCGAAAGGCCATTGTAAAAGATCATCAAATAGCAAATGAAATCAATCAGAATTGCCTCCAATTGCTAGTTAGTTGATTTTTTTTTTTTTTTTTGTCAGAAGGGAGTCATTTTCATTACTAACTCAGAGGTCTGTTACAAGTAGAGCCAAACTCTAAGCGTAAAATAGACAAAAGAGGTTGCGGTGGATGAGCTACCCAGGTAGATGGGAGAGTATTGGCTAAATGGGCCTTGACTACCCAATCAGCGGCTTTGTTCGCAGTTCTTGGCTCGTGAATCAGCTGGGTTTGTTGTTGTTGGCCCGTAATCCTTTTGCAGTCCAAGACTACCGAACGTTGGGGCCCGTGGAGGTGCTTCGCAGCCCACTATGGCTTGAACGGCATTTAAGTTGTCGGAACTGATCTTCACTTGTTTAAAGAGAAACTTCCAGTTCGAGCTGTACTTTGTTGTTCTTCCAACCACTGCAGACTTGACCTTATCGCTAGGGCTTCAGCGATTAGGGCGGATGGAGCTC